>OX463223.1:39658987-40908987 GCA_949820135.1 Sylvilagus floridanus
AAATCACCTGTGTTTGAAACTGGAGTCAGCAGAAGAGTGGAGGCAGGACAGGAAACACAATAGTCAGTGTATCTTAGAAGCCATGGCTTTGTGCTTTGTTTTGAGCAACAGCACTGCCGAACACCCTTCCATCCTACTTATTATTCATACACAGTGCTTAATCGAAGTTTGCGTCAGAATCATACTCTGAAAATCCAATCAAATCACTTCTTTTTCACCATGGGTTCCACCAGCCAATCTCCTCACTGTGCCATTTCCATGACTTGATTTCCCACCAGAAGGCGCACTGAGATCTCATCCTTGCAGCTGATCCACAAGCTTCAACTGACCCTCGGAACACATCACTCACATGTTAGGCATTGTTTAATTGGACCCACCTAGTCAACCTTATTTTTCCTACCTGCAGTTGCATTAGGACTATATTTCTTAAAATAAAGAAATACTTCATGAATTACTTTAATCACCTCATAGAATATCTCAGCAATTAAAATTCATAATTATTGGAGACACACGTTTTTCTATTTCCAGATCAGGTTCATTAAGGGTTACAATTTCAATTAGGCTCTCATAGGGGTTTTCAACATGGGCTTGAACTCAGGGTTAACTTCTGCCTGTCCATTGGAAAACTGTTCATGTCAATGCTGGTTTAGAGCCCTAATTTTCTAGATCCATATTTTTCTAGTTTTCCCTAGTTTTCTAGATTTATATTGGTTACACTGTTTAATTTATTTATAAGTCTGAATTACACACACACGCAGGTGCACACACGTGTGCACACACAGGGTGGGGAAAAGGGAGGGAGAGGGAGAAAATCGAGAGAGAGAGAGAAAAATTTTCCATCTGCTGGTTCAGTCCCCTAACAGTCTGGCTGAGGCTGGGCCAGGCTGAAGCCAGGAACCTGGTGTTTTTTCCAGGTCTCCCATATGGGTGCAGGGGCCCAAGCACTTGGGCCTCTGCTGCTTTCCCAGGCACATTAGCAGAGAGGTGGAGCAGCCAGAATTCAAACCAGCGCCGATATGGATGCCAGCACTGGAGATGGCGGCTTAACCCACTGCACCAATCCCTGTGTTACACTCTTGCACAAAGAAGACCTAATGAAAATTTACAGAAAACCTAGGGGCAGGATTGGAGGAAGTGGAGGGACTAGGCGAGACTGTTAAGTACAGAAATATGTGTGTGTGTGTGTGTGTGTGTGTGTGTGTGTGTATGCAAAAAAAAAGTTGGAAATACATTCTGTGACTGCTTTTCTGCAGGGGAAAGAAGTATGCAATTCAGGTTTTTGTCTGACATCTATATATAACACACCTTCTGTGTACCCTTGCTTTTTGTTTTTTTTTGGTAGGTTTTGTTCGCTTGCTTTTAATTGTTTTTAAACTGTAAATGGCATAGCAAAATAACGTATTGCTCTGCCTCATTTGTCAAGGTTTCTCTGCTAAACAGGTGGGAGTGGGACCTCAGGAATAATGGTTGAATCGGTTATATACTTCATCATTTGTAGAAAAGGCATTGGAATCAGTTAAATGTCAAGGACCTAATCCAAGCTCAGTCAGGATTTCAACACAACTTTAGGCATGGTCCTTGACCTCATTTAAGCTGCTTAAAAACCAACTAAAGATAAGATTCTTTCACTGCAACTGGATACAATTTCTCAATTTATCTTGAAGATGGTCATTTGCGGCCCCCTTTTGGTACTAGGGAATGGAACAGTCGGAATTTGGGGGAAATTGGAAGCAAATAAGGAGTATCATCACCAACAAGAAAAGTGCCTTCCTCCCTCAGATAGGACAATGCTTCTGCCGCCTCCAGCAGAGTTCCACACCAGGAATGCATGGCCACCTCTGCAAACTGAACGCTTTGTCAGAGCCCTTTCTGTGTCCCTTCCCTGGGAACTCAGGGCCGTCATCTGATACTCTATTATCATTCAACATGCATATGGTCCTGGGAGGTAGAAAAGAACGAAAGTAGAGGAAACATGTTGGGATACACTTGAGAAACATCCGTTATTTGTGAAAGAACTGATCCACTGTCAAATCACTTTCATCCCAACCTAGCACTTTCCCCAGGAAGGCCACAGGATCCCCCGAGTAGGACAGAATTTACATCCTATATTACAGTCTGCCAGCAAGATGTTTCTGTCTCACCTTCTCTTCTGAGGCCCAGTTCATGACCTTCCGAACAATAGCTGTAAATATTTATTTAGTCATGGAGAGTAGGGAGTTGCAGGTAGGGAACAGTTCAATAATTGACTTCCATTTTTATGAATCAGGGTGAGAAGTCAGCAAAAATGTCCAGGAGGCTGTGGGAACCCTGTTCTTTTTAATCCCCAACTTAGTGCATAAAGGCATAGAAGCCTTAGCCTTTCAACTCTGGAACCATGGACTTGTGACCAGTTCTGAAGTGAAAACCCCAGGCAGTCTTCATAGTGATATTATAGGGCATTTGCTCACGCTTCTAAAACTTAACAGTGGTGAACTACACTCAAGTATGATCTTGCCAATGTGCTCAACATAAAGCCCTTGTATCCTTGAGTTTTTAGTATAACATGGATTTCTTCAGATTTTGAGATGCAGTTTTTTTCAGCAGCATTCAATGACAGATTGCCACTCATGTGTCACTTTGAAGCCAAGTGTAGGTTGTCTTAAAATGAATAGCATAGGGGCCAGCACTGTGGCTTATGAGGTAAAGCCACCACCTTCAGTGCTGGCATCCCGTATTGGCACCAGTTCTAGTCCCGATTGCTCCTCTTCCAGTCCAGCTCTCTGCAATGGCCTGGGAAAGCAGTAGAGGATGGCCCAGCTCCTTGGGCCCCTGCATTCACATGGGAGACCTGGAAGAAGCTCCTGGTGCCTGGCTTCAGATCAGCACATCTCCATCCCTTGCAGCCAGTTGGGGAGTGAACTAGCAGATGGAAGACCCCCTCCCCCACCTCTGCCTCTCTGTAACTCTGCCTTTCAAATAAATAAATAAATCTTTAAAAAAAAATGAACAGCATGATGAGATCTGGATCTCTGGCATACATTAAAGGAGACCAGGCCACAGCAGAGAGCTAGACTGGAAGAGGAGCAACTGGGACTAGAACCCGCCCAGCGCCTTATGTGAGTTTATTATATTCATTACTCTTATCTCATGCAAGTAGAGACTGGAATCAAAGAGACTCATTTATTAACAATGTCTCACCCCTGGTTTGGATCTGATACCAGCATTTCCTTAAGTCCTTAAGTTGTACTTTATCATCATTGGTTTCAAATAACACTTTATAACATTTGTGTCAATACAATTCAAAGAGAATCTAACCTCGCTTTAAAGCATTTGTAGCCATTTTCTTTTTCTTTCTTTCTTTCTTTCTTTCTTTCTTTCTTTCTTTCTTTCTTCCTTCCTTCCTTCCTTCCTTCCTTCCTTCCTTCCTTCCTTCCTTTCTTTCTTTCTTTTTTTTTTGACAGGGAGAGTGGACAGTGAGAGAGAGAGACAGAGAGAAAGGTCTTCCTTTGCTGTTGGTTCACCTTCCAATGGCTGCCGCGGCCGGCGCACTGCGGCCGACGCACCGCGCTGATCCGAAGGCAGGAGCCAGGTGCTTCTCCTGGTCTCCCATGGGGTGCAGGGCCCAAGCACTTGGGCCATCCTCTACTGCACTCCCTGGCCACAGCAGAGAGCTGGCCTGGAAGAGGGGCAACCGGGACAGAATCCAGTGCCCCAACTGGGACTAGAACCCGGTGTGCCAGCGCCACAAGGCAGAGGATTAGTCTATTGAGCCGCGGCACCGGCTGTAGCCATTTTCTATACAAAAGAAAACATGGTTAATATAGACATGCAGGAAGAACATCTCTGCCCAACACATGGTAACCTACATTCATAGATGTACTGCAGATGAATTACATTTCAAAAACTGAAACTTCATCTTAATAAAGAAATTTAAGTATGCTAAAAGCGAGGAGATTACAAGTCCCCTTAACAACAGCAACAAACACAGACCAGATTTAAAAAAAAAAAAAAACAGGAGACTGGGAATAATACAGGACTAGGAAGGCTTATGTGCCTGCCATCATGTAGTATAGCAGCTGGGGATACAGGCATGAGACTAGAGAGGACCCCTCTAGCATCCTCACAAAGGAACTTTCAAGATTCTGGCTCCAGCTTAATCAGAGGTAGGCTAACAAGCAATTTTCTGCTAAGATTCCTCTTATGAGCCTCTTTGTGATTTGGTTCTTTGCTTCATCTTTATCTAAAACTATTGGCCTGAACCTATGCAAAGCAAAATTCAATAGTTTCAAATCTACACGTTGTAGTGGAAACTCAAACACATTACTATGTAGAGATGAATGAAGAGAGGTGTCTTTAATTTAAACATACACATAATGGAGTTAACCAATGAATTTGCAAATTGGTCTTTCCTCCTTCTGAAATTGTCCCTAGGATTTGCCAAAAATAAAAAAGAATTGATAGAATGCATAAATTTGGAAAAGGGACACAAATCTTGACACCAGAGAACTCCTTAATTCAAAACACATCCAATTATTTTAGATTAAAAATACAGAAAAATGCTTCTTTAATCTAGACAGTAATAAGTATTTTCTGGCCACAATCTGCCATTAGGGACCTTGGTGAGAGAATTCCAAAACCACTGGCAGAAAATACAATCTTGAATAAAAGCATCAGTCTTGTAGGGGTATAGGAGGCATAAGAGGCAGCAATGACTAAGTCATGATGGATAAGGAAGTAATTCAAGTAGAAAAAGATCAGAATATGTTATTTTGTGCAGATAATAGCAAAACTTTGTGCAGCGATTATCAACCTCCTTGGGACTGAAATGTCTGTCTCTTCAGATATGGGCAAACAAAGTGCTTTCACACTAGAAAGAGCCTACCCATAGTCCCAACCAAAGTAATACAAGAAAATGACAAAAACACCAAGTCAGGCCTTGCTAAAACTTTTTAAATCCTGGTGGAATAGAGTAGCAAAGAGGATCTGTCAGGCTTGTATAGATATCCAGTCACAATGGATGTGTTTGATGATGCTGACAGTTCTTTACTCTAATTCAGAGTTTGGGTGTATTAACTCAAAGGTCCTAATGATCACAGACAAAAATCCAACCATGAAAGAGTTCAAGGTTACAGTTACAAAAGCAATGCGTTACCTCTTCAGAAGTGATCTGCAATCAATGAGGCAGAAAGCAGAAGTTCCAGTTCCTGAGAGTTCAAGTAGTTAGCTACTTCTAAGCAGCGCAGTAACACAGCCTACAAGCAAGTGATGTGTAAACCAAAGCAGCTTCCTGGATTGTGCTCGTACACATCTACTTAGTTTAATCTGCATCACTCCATGAGCAGGACAATCTATGACCCAAGCAGCGCTAAATTTTGTGCAATATAATGGAAGAGATTGTGGCAACGATTATGGCAAAGTGTTGTTGAAACTGTTAATGTGTACCTAAAGAAATTAAGAAAACATAACTGATGTGTGCCCCCTCCCCTTTAATCTGCCTAGTTCCTATTCATCTGAAACAAAGATAACCAGTTACCTAACTCCCTTTATCTATTTTTGTTCATTAAAAGCAGAGCCCTACTTCTGCTAGGGATGGCAATGTGCTTAGCTAAATCTCCACTTCTAGTCCCCCTTGCAGACAAGAGTGGCCATCTAAGACTGGACCAATGTGATGAAGGCAAGATGTCATGAAAACTCCTTAAATATGAAGAGCTGACTTAGCTGGAGACCATTTTGTCCTGATTCCTCCCTGCTGTGTCCTCTCTGCAGTGAAGACATATGGCTGGAGCTGCATCATCCATTCTAATACTTGTGGTAACCCTGAGGATGGAAGCCACATGCCTGTGAGTAACAGAATAGAAAGATATAAGGACCTAGGGATATTGAAGACATAGAGCCATCTCACCAAATCTGCAATTCTTATATATAACAGGAAAATTAAACTTCCTTCTTGTTCAGGCCATTGATTTATTTTCTGTAGTGGGAGATGGGCTGTCTGTATTACCATCAGATGAACATGACTGATATCCATGAAGTCTCAACTTAAATTTCATTTCCTTTATCTGATCCCTTAGACTAATGTAGGTCTCACAGTAACTCCCATTATAGCATTCACCATATTTGCAATTACTTGTTTAATGTCTGTATTCACTGCTAGCTTTCAAGCTCTAAATGAGCAAAGATCATATATGTCTTGTTTCACTGTTTACCCACCAAAACAAAACTAGCAAAGCACCAAGGCAGTGGTGCTGTGGCAAAGTGGGTTAAACAACTACCTACAATGCCAGAATCTCATATGGGTGCCGGTTTGAGTCCTGGCTGTTCTACTTCTGAACCAGCTCCCTGCAAATGCGCCTGGGAAAAGCAATGGAGGATGGCCCAAGTGCTTGGACCCCGGCAGCCATGTAGGAGACTCAATAGAAGTTCCTGGATTCTTGCTTCAGCCTAGCCCAGCGTTGGCTATTGCGGCCATTTGCGGAGTGAACCAGTAGATGGAAAATCTCTGTCTTCCCTTTTGCCTCTCCTTTGTTCTCTGTAACTCTGTCAAATAAATAATTAAGTCTGGGGCCAGTGCTGTGGCACACTAGGTTAATCCTCCGCCTGCGGCGCCGGCATCCCATATGGGCACCAGTTCTAGTCCACGTTGCTCCTCTTCCAGTCCAGCTCTCTGCTGTGGCCCAAGAAAGCAGCAGAAGATGGCCCAAGTGCTTAGGCCCCTGCACCCGCATGGGAGACCAGGAAGAAGCACCTGGCTCCTGGCTTCATATCAGCATAGCTCCGGCCATTGCAGCCATTTGAGGGAGTGAACCAACATAAGGAAGATCTTTCTCTCTGTCTCTCTCACTGTCTGTAACTCTGTCAAATAAATAAATAAAAATATTTAATAAAATAAAATAATCTAAAAATAAAAAAAACCTATTAGCAAAGCCAGCATGGATCAGGTAGCCAATAACAGTTTAATTTAATTGAATGAGAAAGGTAGAGAAAGAATAAAGAATCTTGGGGCTGGCACTATGGTGCAGCAGGGAAAGCTGCTGCCTTTAGCGCCAGAATCCCATATGGGTCCCAGTTGCGAGTCCCAGCTGCTCCACTTCTGATCCTGCTCTCTGCTATGGCCTGGGAAAGCAGCAGAAGGTGTCCCAAGTGCTTGGGCCCCTGCACCCACATGAAGACCCAGAAGAAACTCCTGGCTCCTGGCTTCAGATTGTCCTAGCTCCGGCCATTGTGGCCATCTGGGAAGTGAACCAGTAGATGGAAGGTTCTCTCTCTCTCTCTCTCTCTCTCTCTCTCTCTCTCTCTCTCCTTCTCTCCCAGTAACGCTGCCTTTCAAATAAAATAAATAAATCTTTAAAAAAAATAATCTTGATCAACATCTCAGATACTATACCTCTGATACAACTCCTAAAAGTGGAAATGAGTATTCTATTTAGTAGAAATAGTATACAAACCTAAGAGTAAATTATGCAGTTTTGTCAAAGACAACAAAATAAATGTAGAATTTGAGAAAAATTAAAGTTATATCATCTTAGGCTCTAAATGGTTTCCTGCATACTAAAGAAATTAAAGAGATCCAGTATGCTTTGATATCCAGTTAGAAATACATGTGCTGTATACTTGGGAGTTTTCTACGATAACAATGGTTAACAGGGCCTGTACTCTGATAAATTAACACAATAGGGGCCAGCACTGTGGCATAGTGGGTAAAACCGCCGCCTGTGGTGCCGACATCCCATGTGGGCATCAGTTTGAGTCCCAGCTGCTCCACTTCCGATCCAGCTCTCTGCTGTGGCCTGAGAAAGCAGTAGAGGAAGGCCCAAGTCCTTGGGCCCCTGCACCTGCATGGGAGACCCGGAGGAGGCTCCTGGCTCCTGGCTTCAGATCAGCCCAGCTCCAGCCATTGCAGCCAACTGGGGAGTGAACCAACAGATGGAGGACCTCTCTCTCTCTCTCTCTGCCTCTCCTCTCTCTCTCTTTGCTTCTCCTTCTCTCTGTGTGTAACTCTTGAGTCTCAAGTAAATAAATAAATATTTTTTCAAAAGGTAACTACTTAAATAAATTTTAAAAACACAATAAAGAGAAGAGTATGTGAACTCAATGTGTCAAATATCAAACTTTGTTTCATGGCATTAAATAAAATTGCTGTTAATTCCTGGAAAAAAACTAATTAAAATACACACGACAAACCTAATGCTCCAGTCTAACATGCTAGGGAATTACCAAAGGAAAGAATTATCCAAAAGAAGGTTCTTGAAAGCATTTTAAGGCCTGCAGAGTCAGAAGGATGGAAATACTTTGTGTTGTTTCACAAGGCAAGTAGAGCACCAATGATCTCAATGGAAAAGGCAGGAAGGAAAGACAGTGGGAAAGAATGATCGAAGAGCAGGAAGCACTGTCTAAGTTTTATACATTCCATCTTGGTTTTGATCTGATTGACATCTTAAGGACTAGGCTTCTTTCCAGGATGTTTAGATACCATTTGGAAAGTATCTGTTGGGCATTTAGCAAAAATTCAATAAAGGCTTAATGACAACTTCCTGGAGCTCTCCCAGGCTATAATGCTGGAGGGAGTTTACACTCACTTCCTAAAGTCAAATATTAGTAAGGAAAGATGGCGCTCCATCTGTAAAATGTTCAAGGGAATGCCAGTGAAGGCTGAGACGTTTTTTAGAGACTCCTGAACCAATGACACCCAGCTATCTGTAGCCACTCTATGTAACTAGAGGCACATCACAAATTACATTACAAATGACTACCTGTCTCTTTCTCACTCCCTTCTTCCCTTTCTTTAAGCATTTTCCTTCAGTTGTGTTCCCCCCTAACACTTGCTTTTTGTTCTCCTGTCCTCTCGCCTCCTGCTTGTTAGCAGCCCTTTCTATAGCACCGGGGTTGACAGACAGCAGAAAGATGGGTAACATGACAGAACTGTGATTGGCATTTGAAATATCTATGTGATATTATTTGACAAATCCCCAAAAGTGCTGTCCCTTATAACAATGAAGAAAAATTCCCACTTTTTATTTTTATTTATCTTAGCACACATTAAGAAATAAATGCCTGTTAAAATAAGAGGCTCCATCACCAAATTGACATCATCAGATTTTCTTTAGCTATACAGCACAGCCCTGGGTAAAGGGGACCCAGGATAGGAGAGTTGTGATGGGGTAAGATCGACCAGAATTATCTGGAGGTGGAGATGCTCCATAGAATAGAGGACCAAGGGAAGGGATGGCATGTTAGAACAAAGTTCCTGAGACTGGCAAAGGATGCTGCCAAAAGAGAGAAGATAGGCACAGAAGAAAAAGCCAACTCTGATTAGCACAGCTTGGCATTTTCAGGATGGTTGCCCAAACAGCATGAATTCTGTAAAGTTTAGCTCCAGCCAGAGACAGGAAGGATGGCTGAAAAGACTGATGAACCCCAATCTTGCCCTAGACCATTTGAAAGATCAGCATCAGTTAGCAAGTGCCACTCAATATTAAGCCTCTGTGATGCCAAATGGCATACAGGCCTCTCTTCTCATTCACAGTCTGTGCACCTGCAATTCACTTACTCTCGGTGTAACATGAAAATAGATTAAAAAGATGCCCCTTTCAGAATTCAAAGCAATTGAATTATCTTCAATGGAATCTTTAGTGCTGAGCTGGTCGAAGAGACAAAGTTAAAACATATTGAAGTATAAGTGCTGGAGAATTTAATATTTATGATAGATGATAGTGTGGCATGTACAGTCATACAATCTAAGTTGCAATTTGGGCAATCACAATAGTTCCTGGAGTTTTCATTTTTGTACTAGGGCCCAATTCAATTGAATCCATAAAGAAGAGATTTCAAGATGTGTATAAGTATAAATCGTTTGTGCTGATGCATGGGGAGCAAGGAAATGAAGTAGAAGGCTGCCTGGAAAATTGAGACTAAGAAATAAGAGGTGCTGACAGTGACTGAGATAAGCAGAGATTGACTAGACTGGAATCTTGGTATTTTGGCTTCTATGATGGAGAAAATGATCTGCCAAAGTGCTGGACTTCATCTAGGCGCTTAGAAACCATTTGAAAAAGTGCGTTTATCAGGAAAATAGGAGGTGACAGAGAAGGCCAATGGACTCTTTCCCACAAGGAGAAAAACTGAGATACTGCAATTCTGAACAAGATGGGTCTGTTTTCGAAAGTTCCAGTCTATGATACAAAACTAACTCCCTTCTACAACACCTAGTCACTTCTTTGAAGAGTTCAAGTCAGTTATTTGACTTTGTGTAGATTAAAAATAGATTCTTTCACACGTTCTACAGATAGTTATGGTGCTGGGAAGCCGGAGCCTTTAGATCACACTTACAAGAGCTCTGTACCTAATGTTATCTCCAACTAGGTTTCACCCTTTCTGAAAGATAAGGAAGTTTCTAGCACATCATGAGCTGTAAGACAGCCACTTTGATGATAGTTAAGAGCATCTCAGGTGTCTGATGGCACAAATAAGGCCAGTACAGAATGCAAGAGCAGCCAAGGTATGTTGGCCAAAAGAACAAATTTCCCCTTTTAAATGAAAACTTAATGCTAGTGGGGATAAAAAAAATCTACTGGCAGCTGGTGTTCCCCTTAACAGGAACTGACACTTCTTTCAGTCAAGTCCCAGGACATTCCGTTTTTCTGAACAGACAATTCTGTAGATGAGTCAGTAAAAATGTTTCAACTGTAATTTCTAGATTCCTTAAAACTTATTGACTGCCAAAATGTTTGTAGGATTGGGTGGGGAAGCTAAAGCAACAGCATTAGTAATTCTCCAATCACTTTTTCCACACTTGAAAAATAAAACACTCTGTAAACCAATCACTGTCTCTTGCAATGATTCAAAGCAATAGTGTTTGTGGTTTATCAGCTGAGCAGTCATCCTGAGAAATGGCCACTGGAAGCAAATATGAGTGTTAGGGGATTAATATCTATTAGCTAGCTAGGATGGACTATTTGCTACCAATAGAAGCCTCATAGAAGTGTCTACCATTATCTTGATGTTTCAGTGTAACTTCAGCAACCATCTGGGTTACTGTACTTGAGATAACACTGCTTCTGGGTATAGCAAACAGCACAATCATTTAAAAAATTTCATTTCAAATATCTTCCTGGAAGCTAATAAATTTTACAGCACTTCCAATCCTTCCTCATTGCAACAAAGAAAAGTTTAGTTTCAAGCAAATTAAAAGTAAATTGATTGCCTTAGGGGAATCTATCCAAATATCTCTTTTCCATGTTATAAACTTTTTTTCCTAAAACACTGAGAGAAAGAGAGAGAGAGAGAGAGAGAGAGAGAGAGAGAGAGAGAATATGAATTTTGAATGGAAGCACACGATGGATAATGGAGATAAAGAGTGCCAAAGAGATAGAAATCAATATATGAAAAAGACAAACCACAGCAAGAGAGGAAGAGTAAGATACAACCCAAACTATTAAATTCTGTTTGCAAAACCAGGTAGAAATCAACTTAAAATAAAATGCAAATGTGTCACTGGGGTGCAGGCCTAACATTTGTGCTGGAATTTATGAATAATAACTATGAATAATGAATACCAAACTTGAAGGGATCAAACACTACCTTCTATGTTTACTTGTCATCATCCATCTTTCATGGACAATGTTCAGTGTTATTCTTTTGCTCTTTTCCTTAAAATTTCTTTGAATTATTCTTTTTTCCAGTAGTCCACTTCATCACAGAAAGGGAGTTGTATTTTTTAAGGATGTCCCCTCAGAAGCAACACACAAAGTCAGAAGGCCAATTAATCTATTCTTTGAAGAAGTCTGATAATGTGAAGGCACTCAATGATGGTTTCAGTACTCGTACAAGGAATAAAAAGTCCTTTACATTTTAGCATATGGAAGGTGCAATACACCCTGGCCTCCAGCTTGCCTAACTCTTTTTTTTTTCCAACTCTTCTTTAATAGGAGAGAATGGCTGTTCCATCTGAAGCATCAGGCAAATCTTAGAATCCATTTAGGCTACAGCTGTGAGTGCTTTTTTTTTCTGATTTGGCTCAAATATGTGCATATAGGAGTAGCAGAAGGCTCTCTGGTTGAGATGACCTGAGTTAAGACACTCTGACACAGCTCTAGAAAAATCTGTGTAGGAGCTGATGCATAATAAGCCTGGATCATGGCCACAAAATATCACACACATGCACGCACAGGTACTCATATTTCTCTCTCTCTCTCTCTCTCTCTCTCTCTCTCTCTCTCTCTCTCTCTCCCCAAGAGTCTTCATCATCTTTATTCATTTCCATTCACAAATTAAAACAGTGGAACAAATCAAAAGACTACTACAAATCAAGTTGGCAAATTTAAATGCTCTGATCATATGTGTTTACACCCTTGGAATAATCCAGTTTTCCAAAACATTGCCTCTCCTGAACTCCAAGTTTATTGCACTTGCCCCTCGTTGGTTACAATGCCAATCTTTTCCGACTAGGTGGGTGAAACCTGTGGTTAATGAAGGAAGGCCATGCTGTGGCAGGAGAAGCCCTCAGGAGTCCAGCTTTGCGTATTGAAAACAAGACAGCCCCAGAAATAGAAAATTTGAAGCTTCATTCAAGCCTGTATGATTTCCAGTCTCTGAGATTACAATTTGGCAGTTACAAGGGTGTGTGTGCAAACTTGCTTAATATAAAATGTTGGACTCAACAATAAAAATATTCAAAGAGCAAACTGAAATTATTAATTAAAGAAAAAGAAAAAGACTTTTTTGGCCCTTGAGCTTTCTTATCCCCTTAATTCCACTTTGCAAATTTTTTATTTGCTTCTGTCAGTTAGTGAACAGCAAAGAATCTGGCTTGTTATTAAAACTACAGATAAAATAATCAGCTTTGGAAAAATGCACATGATGCCTAGTTGAAGAGCTGAGGCTCATCATCTGCTCATATATTGAGACATGGCACAACTCCTTTATTTCTCTTAATGGCCCTGGATTATTTGGTAGAGTGTGGGAGAAGGACAGCAGAACTAGGAAGGAGGAGAGAGTGGGGAAGATACAGAATTATATTTTAAAACCTCCTACTGGTGTTCAAAGAGCTCTCTGCTGTTGATCACATGCACATAAGCACACACACACACACACACACGCAGTATATGGAATTGTAATGCTGACATAACTTACTGGATAGGAGGCTTACAGGACACTAATAAACAAGGACATTGACAAACGGTTTTATTCTCCTGGGAGATCTTTCTCCCCCTTCTTCTAGAGTTTATGCAAACTGAAAAGTTTATATTTTTAACACCCTGATGTCCATTCCAATATGGGAGGTCAGCGGCATTTCAACAAAGAAACCACTCATGAGTAATGATTTTACGGAGACAAGAGTGGGGAAATGAACTGTTTGAAATGAGTCTAATTCCTTGTGTGATGGCTAATAAAAAGAAACATCTGAACACAGTGCTTGAGAAGCATTTTTGTACTGTTCAACAGACTGAAAATAATAGCCTTTTTTATGGTCTGCATTAACATTAATAACAGCCTTCCCTTCTGGTCATGTGTGTTTACAGAAGGAATCAAGACTCATATAAGAGCCCGCCTTTTTCCTGTGCCACCCAACGAGATACTGCATGTCAAGATGGTTTATTTTTTTTTAGCACTGCTTTAATTTTAAAAATAAAACTAATCATTGTCTAGATGCTTCAGAAATGATATGGGACCTGTGAGGAAGCCCGAAATTTTTTCAAGATAGTTCTCCAAGAGGTTGTTTGGGAAATAAAAGTGGACACTTGCATCTCACTCTTAATGATGTTCTTGAACTCTCCTGAGAGGAAATCGTCCATCTGTTCTATTTACTCTCTACTGACCACACCCCGCACATTGTCCAGGGCATAGAAATAGTAGATTGATTATGTACTACACAGAATAATCTGCAATCTGCAGGTTGTCAGCTCTCTCAATTTAAGATAGAATGGCCTTTACAAAATTTCAACGTATTCACAGACATTGTATAAAAGAAGATTCCCCCGTTCAATGAAGCTTTTATTCTAGCCCATAAATAATAAGTGCTTTCATGAATGCAATCCCATTCCTCTTCTCATCTCCTCTCTCTTGTCTCTGTCCTCTAAGTGTTCAGCTTATCTCTTCCATGACCAAAATATCTTCCCATCTTACCATTTTGTACAGACCTTGTCTCTCTTTCCTCAGCTTTGTAGCCTTTCTTCACCACAGCAAATCTTTCTGCTTAGAAGCTTACACCTCCAAGGAAGCTATGGGGAAGTAATCAGAGACACTAGCAGCAGCCAACTCTGCCAGAAAACCTGCGGGTATGGAAAAGGGCTGATCTCTGGGGGCACTCCTCCTTCCCACCAAGAACCTTCCGAGTAAGCCTGACAGTTCCGTGGGGGCCCCACCAATTATTAGAAACAGCTGTGTCTGGAATTTCCTTAGCAGGGTGTGTTACCAGCACCCCCTTATAAGGAAAATAATATGAACCATGCAACTACATAGTCTTCACACCCCATACTAGAGCTCACATTCCCCATTGAGAGTGAATGGATAGCATTAACTATAAAATAAAATGTTAAATCTTACAATTCCCTCAAATTCTAAGAAGCAGCCGTGAATTTAATGCCTAACCCCACCACCACCACCAAAACAACCCAACAGAGCATTCAATAAGCCACTCAATGATTTGCTCATTGGAAACTCACAGCCTAATGTACCACTGGTCCTTTCCTGTCCTTTACGTCAAGATCATTGGGCCATCAGCCAAAGCCTAGAGAAGTAAGCTTCATCTCGGTGAATTTGAATCTCTAGTGTCAGATACAGTCAGCCTGACTAATGGGAACCACCGCTTGCCAAAATCTACAGCCTCCCTGTCTGTTCCACCCATCAAATATGCTTAGAAGTCCCATGGCAGAAGCCCAGCAGTCTACAGCTCCCAATCAACTATCAATAGCTTAAGTGTAAGTGACTGTGGATGAAGTACATGCCAAATGTGTTTCCTCTTTAGCTGCAGGAATTCCAGTGCCATTACGGCACCCTTAATGCTTATACCTAACGATTCAGACAAGTATCCACAAGCTAAGTGTTATGGGATGCTCCGCACGTGCCACAGCTACAGCATTCAGCACAGAACTAATAGGTATTTCAGGCTCAAGTTCTGGGAGCACAAAATGGCAGTGTTCACAGGACTTGGTCTTACTGTTGAATATAACTAAAGACAGAGGTGTTCCCATACGCCCTACTGGTACTCTGGTGGTATATTTCTGCCTCTTCAGGATCCCACACCTAGAGAACAAAGGGATGCATGTATACACAATATAATCTGGAACTCTCTAGTGAATCTTATCTCTCCGACATCCCATTATTACATCAATGGTAATTTACTGAGTCTCTCCCCACACTTTCTATCCTTGGACAATTTCCATATAATTCAAACACAGTGTTCTATCAACCTACATTTTCTTTTCAAACCAGAGCTTCCCATCCTATGAAAGAATGTTATATCTCAGAGACAACGTTCTGAAGCAAGCTGCTGGGGAAAAGAGCTTTTCAATAGCCAGCTGTAACAGAAATGAGTATCATTGACTGGGTTATTTCTAAGTGCAATAACAACCCATTGCATTCAAAAGGTAAAGCTTTGTTTTCTTCCTTAATCAGAACCAAGTTGTCACATTCACATCCAGTGGGAACCCAACTAACTTTGTGTTAACTATGAATGACTTGCCCTCAAGAATAACATGGAAAATCCAAAGCATTGTACAAAAGCTGCCATCTCTTTATAAATCCTATACTTTTGGAGCTCAAGAAAATATCTGCCCATATTGCTCTCTAAAAGGACAGAATAATTAGTAGGTCCCAAATTTTGAACTGACCAGAACCAACTTTGTACAAAATTACAGGTGGGTATAGGGACAAAAGAACTGGATGATCCATAATATTTGTATGTGTTATGGAGAAATCATACTTCCTTTCAGAATAACAGTGCCCATTGAAAGACTTTAGCATTATTTAAATACTCACTATTTAAACAAATCTCAAGAACACTGAGTCCAGATACAGGCAAAACTAATCAATCTTTTCCAATCAACATAATACTTCTCTGCCCTTGCTTCCAGTGGCCACAGAACCAAATGGAAAATAAATGCAGCTAAATAGTAGCTTTTTGATTGTTTTTTGTTGTTATTGTTGTCACATTTAATATTTTGAGTTTCCTTAGTTTGGCCAATGTCTTCCATTTCTTTGTTTCCTATTGCCATAAGTGCAGTGTCTTTGAGGATATGATGTTAGAGTTCCCTAACCCTTGCCTAGTTCTCCTCCACTACTGATAGCAAGCTATAAAATGGTATAATTCAGTCCAGCTGCCTCATCTTTACTTGCGACTCCAGGAGCTGAGCAAGCCGATACCACAGGGTGTGGACTGAAGTGGGTGGAAGAATGTGTGGCTGCAGCCCAGCCCTGGCGTTCCTCTCCCAAATTGAAATCCTCCCCCACCAGTCAATACCTAAGTTCTGCAATCATGTTTACACAGCTGCAACTGTGCAGACCCTGAAAATCATGCAAAGCAGACTAAGCAAGACTGCTCCTTGTTTCCTTCTGAATTTAATCCTATTTACTGAAAGAAGGATAAATGGATGTATTGAATTCCCAGTGTCGGGGTAACGACTACTGGGAAAGAGCAAATGTCCCCCTCCCGAACAGAACATCCATTACTGTTGCCACAGCCCACAGGTGTGAAGTTTTCTGTCCGCTAGTAAGGAAGTAGCAGCCAATAAAAGCTCGGCCCACAAGGAAAATCAGTCACAATGGGAAACACAACCACCCAGCCCAGAAAGCAATTCACTATATCACTACGTTCTAAAAACTACTCACAGTGAAGAGATGGGTAGGACCTGAGTGAGGCAGAGTTTCTAGCCACTGGGACCTTGAAAGTGTAGGTAAGTCCACTCTCCTCTCATGGAACCCTGCCCCGAGTTGGCCATGTTCCTACTCAGCAACATGAGGGCAGCCCCCCGCATCCTGGTTGGCTCAGAAAGTGGGGAAAAGATAGAACGCAAGCTCGATGAAGTGTACACAGCGCTGTGTTCAAAGGCAAGCTCCTCTCTCGAAAGCCTAAGCCCGTTCTTCGGGAGCCATTTAACACTTCATCTACTCTTTGCCAAAGGGAATCTTACCAGCTTGCAGCGCATTGAAGGCAGCTCCTCTCAGTGAAGTGTACATGGGAATAGGGACCTCCTCTTCCCCAGAGATACTGCAGCCAAAGGTCTAAGACTGTGGCTCAGGAGCAAGACTACCTTAGAGTCCCTGCTCAAAGACCTACTAGCCCTATCCTATATCCTGTGGACGTTGGTTAGTCTCTGTGTCTTGTAAGGTTTTTTTTTTTCCCTCATCTGTTAAAATAGAACAAACAGCACTGATCTTATGGGATTGTCGGGACAATTAAAAGAGGAAATGTACATAAACCAAACTCAAGGGGGCCTGGCACAAAGGAAGAATTCAATACACTTTAGGTAGTGTATCCATCAAGCAGCTCTAATCATTTCGGGTACATCAAGGGCAGGCCTTATCCTTAGCTCATTAGCCAGTTACTAGGGAGATATAAAGGTAGAAGTGATGAGAAAGACCCCATCTTAAAGACAAACCCCATGAGGGTGTGTCTGTCATGGTGACCCAAATGCCACCATTAGCTATTCCTTTGGACTATCATTACATTACGATGCAAATGCTATTTGGAAAAGGAAAGCTGTTCATTTAACATGTCCCTGGGAATAATTAGGACCTTGGGTAAATGGAACATGGGACAGGTAAGCTTTTGTGTGGAAAGCAGGAAAGAAGCAAAGAATGGTTGAGAATGCGGGGCCTTGAGTAGAAGAGCTACTGGTGCCAGAAACCAAGAAAACCTACGAGAGTATTGCGTGCCTGTGCTCCCAAGTGGAGAGAAAAGCGCAGGCACTGTCTGCACAACTGCGCTGCTGAGGGCTGACCCTTGCATGTCCCTTCTGAGAAGGTAAAAAATGCTCTTCCCTTGTGCTTTCTTGTCCTCCTAGCCACAGAGCTAATTCTGACTCTGTTGCAATAGATCTCATTTCTTAAAAAAAAAAAAGCATACACAGAATGCATTCAAATTAAAAAAAAAAATAGACCTCAGAAAGGGGATACTGACAAGATGCCTTATATGCTAAGTATGCAGAATGAAATTGAATGAGGCTCTTGGAGCGGGAAAGCAAAACTAGGCTGCACCGCACACATTTGGAAAGGCAGTACTAACCTGACAGTACAGAAAGCTTGTGGTTTACAAACAGGGAGCATAATGTGAGAGGGGAGTTGGAGTGGAGTGGGGATGCTGCTTGAGTATCTTAAATGGAAGGGAAAGGTATGGCAAGAGGAAATCTCCACAATTAGTAGAAGTAGAATCATAAAAGTAAAGGCAAGAGGAGCAGATAAAGTCAAAGCACCTAGGGAAATACAGCAAGCGTTTTCTTAAATGCAGGTGCATCCAACTAAAACAGAAAGTTGAACAGGCAAAAGGGCATCTAGAAATTAAATTGGAGAACTTGTGACAAATGGGGGCCACTTAATTGAGGGGCAAAACACATTCAAGGTCCTCTCATCTTCTATTCCTTCATCCAAACCACATCAGGGATATAGGACTAGGTTCTCAGAGACCAGCTCCTCAAAAGGCTGAACAATGGAATTAGTGGAGATGATGAGGCCAATGGAGCTCTGAAAGACGGAGAAATCCTCCTTCCTTTCATGTGAATTAAAGCTCCAAAAGACTGCAGGACACCAACAGCAAACTGGAACTCTGGCCATGGGACTTGGTAGTTCTATCACACAGGAAACAGGCTAGTAGTCCTGAACTAATGGCCAGCTAAGAAACCAAAGGAAAGAGCTTATCAGCCCATTTTGAGAAAGGCAGAGGCAGCTGCCAAGGCATCAGAGGGGGAACAGCTGTGTTCTTCACTTAGGGGAAAGACCTAATTAAGTTGAAAATTGCCAACTATTCAAAAATGGATGATTCAGTAAGGGGGAAGGAGGATGAGAACATGAATTGGGTGTAAAAGGAAAAGAGGACCATTTCTACAAAAATACACACATTTCGAAGCAGAGTTAAGCTAAACATATGCAAACAAAAACCGAAGAGGAGGAAGAAACTCACAATGTTTAACACAAGCTAGTTTCACCCATTTTTCATCCTCATTTCCCTTGCCATGATGGAAGAATTTTACAACCCAAAGCTCCATGACTAAGAGGAAGATTTCCCACACTGCCTGGGAGGGGGGCGGCACTGTGGCATAGCGGGTAAAGCCACCACCTGCAGTGCCAGCATCCCATATGGGCACCGGTTGGAGTCCTGTCTGCTCCACTTTCAATCCAGCCCTCTGCTATGGCCTGGGAAAGCAGTAGAAGATGGCCCAAGTCCTTGGGCCCCTGCACCCACGTAGGAGACCCAGAAGAAGCTCCCGGCTTCGGATCAGTGCAGCTCTGGCCGTTGTGGTCAATTGGGGAGTGAACTAGCGGATGAAAGATCTCTCTCTCTCTCTCTCTCCACCTCACTCTGCCTCTCTCTGTGTAACTCTGACTTTCAAATAAATAAATAAATCTTTAGAAAAATTCAGCCAAAATGCCTAAGAGTTCCCCAATAATCTTTTTCATACAAACTGAATAGCAGGCATGAGGATGTGCCATCATGATGCCCTATAAATCATTGCACCGAACTCTTGAATTACAGTTGTGGATACCAGGTTCTCAAAATGGGAACTTGAGTTCACACACGAAGTTAGTGGCAGAACCAAGACTTGAATCCAGGTGCATTAATCAGAGCTTTCTCCACCTTTCTATCTAATAAAAATCCCATAAAAAGTAAAAACAATAGGAAACACTGAAATAAGTGTTGAGAAGTCAAGGACAATCACAGTGTCTTCTAACAATGTGGATATTATTTTTAGATCATCATCGAGAAATGACCATCACCAAAATGCCCATACATACAGTACCACGAAAAATGGCCAATCTAGAATGACTGAGCCTTGCAGACTTGTGGACTTGCAGTCCCTTAAGCCAAAAAGAACAGAACTGTCAAATAAAACTTCTGATGTTTATCTTAATGAAAATCACCAATCCAAAACAGCTCCGATCAGAGGAAATGATGAGTGAAACAGAAGCTAAAGGCTTAGACTTCATCAGGCATTTTTCAAAAGATAAAGTTTTAAACACTAACATGAGCAAGAAAACAGGTGAGAGGGAAGGAAATTTTGAGAACACTCAAGCTGTGATTCAATTGAAGTGTTGTGGTCAATGAAATTGCCATTGACAAAGATAACACAGCAGGCTGCCTCAAAGAGTAAAATGTAAGAAACTAAGTGACAGACCAGTATCTGTACAGATGCCAATGCTGCAGATAAACCTGGTACTTTCAAACATGCCCCTAGGGTTAGTTAGGCACCCCAGTTGTTTCCTTCCATTTCATAGTAATGCTGTGACTCCTGATCTTTCTGCCTTCACTTCTATATTCTGCTGCGGTTTCCCTAAGCAACATCTCTTCCAAACTGGAGGAGGTAGCTCTTTCATAACAGAAATAAAAATTTCCAGTAGCCTTCGAGATTTCAAATGGAAAAACAGAAAAATGCCCTGGAGTCACATAAGGTATCCAGAAAACACAAACTCTCTTCTGATCCATGCTCTGTCTTGGAGTAAATCATTCTGCTTCCAGAATCCGTAAAATGAGGTGGATGAGAAGTGCCCTGGGTATGAAACATTGGTGGGTAGCATCTGCTGTCTGGTAGCGTTCAGAAAAATGAATTGATCAACACTTGTTCATTGAGAGCCTTCTCCATTCACAGAAGCATGCTATGAGCTGAGGGTGAGGGAGTAGTGAAGCAGGCAACTGTATGAAATAAAAGGAGTCATAACAATCTTCAATGAGGGAAGACTGAACCACTAAAACTATCTTCATTCAATGGCTTTGAAAATTTCTCTATTTTTATAATTTTGTATAAGAAATTCTCCCTAGAAGGAAAGAGGGAAGAACTGGGCCAAGCTGAAAAGGGACAAGACTGGAGGAAGAACTAAATAAAAAACATTGAGGGAAAAAATGTGTGTGTGGACATAGGAAGAAGGTGAAGGCAGAGGGAGGGAGAGTCTATAGTACAGTTAGCAATTTACAATTGGCCTCACAGAACAAAGGACACACTATTTGGCTTAAAGTGTTAGAGTTCAAGAACAAATGGTCTGGGGTGGGCATTGTGGCACACTGGGCTAAGTTACCACATCCCATATCAGAGACACCCACATCCCATATCAGAGAACCTGGTTTGAGTCCCCACTACTCCACTTCTGACGCAGCTTCCTGCTAGTGTGCATTCTGGGAGGCAGCAGGTGATGGCTCAAGTTCATAAGTTCTTGCAATCCACATGGGAGATTCACATGGAGTTCCCAGCTCAGCCTCAGCTGCTGCAGGCATTTGAGAAGTGAATCATCTCTCTCTCTCTCTCTCTCTCTCTCTCTCTCTCTCTCTCTCGCGCGCGCGCGCGCTTTCAAGTAAATAAATAGACATAAAAAAGAACAGATGGACCATGAGAGCTGTGAAATGTTAGCTAAGAAGGAGGAGTCTTCTTAAACTTTGTTTAGGGAAACTGGAGTTACCAACTAGGAAAGAGGGGATGAACAATTCAGTCCATTGTGCACTCAAGGCTCACTTTTTTCCCTAATACTAGAGCTAAAAGCCTATCCCTTGATAGAATATCAGTGGTTCTTAGTTTTCAACCATATTTTTATATTGTGATATGTCTTACTATTTCACTTTTTCACCCCATGCTTCATGAGACTGCCACTGAACAGTTTTCAAGGAAGGAATGCCAAAAGGAGGAGATGAAGATGAAGGAGCAATGACCCCTCAGAGCAAGCACACCATACCATCTGTTAAACCGAGCATGGCACTCAGTACAGATCCACTGGCAAATGGCTGTATGCTCAGGAATCTGAAAATACTGCGGATAGAACCCAAAATCAGAACCAAAGAAGATGGGAAGTTGAAGGGTTTTACCAATTATCAACACACTCATTTTACATTTTAAAAAAAGACAAAAAGCAAATTAACATGCTATATATAGCATGCACATAGGTGTTGTAAGAGTGCCAAGTAAAGGAGAGATCATAGCAAACTAAGATTGTCCAGAAAGGACACTTACAGGACATACATTTTGTCCGTCATTTTAAATTGAGAAAGAGTCATGGATAAAGATGTAGGAGAGGAAACCAAGGAGAATGGTCCATCAGCATCATTTGACCACTACATGTGTTGAGTGTCCACTATAGTAAAGGCACTGCACTAAGCTTTTTACTCAACAGTATCTCACTTAACCCTTACATCCACCCTACAGGGCAAATACTACCAGTAACCCCCATTCTGGAGATGAGAAACCCAGAACTGGCCAGGGAAAATATCTTGCTCCCAGTTCCACCATTATGTATTTGTGGAATATGAGAAGAACCTAAAATCCTTGACTGTCAGCGCAGTGTTCTCACTGCTAAGCTTGATCCTGCTGAGAAGAAAGCACTCAGGTCAGCAGACCAAAGAGGAGGACAGTATAGGAAAAACACAATCACACAACTAGTTATCTGATCCACAAGGATGTTAAGAAAAGGTATAATATTATGTGTAAATGTCACTTATCATTGATCCTAGCCTCGTTATTCATCATTCCATCGATAAATGCACGGACTAAGATTTTTGAGAAGCTAGTAACCTACTCAGGCTCTATGCTGAACAAGTAACAGAGTAAAAACTACAAGTTCCAGTTCTCACTGGGCCACATGGCATGAAGTTATTTTAGGGACTATAACAATTTCAGCATTTTGTATACAGCACAAGAATTTAGATTCTTTGGAAGGCAAAGAGAAAGGCATTTCCAGTTACATTAATCATGGAATGTTATGTTCAAGCTATGAAAGAAGGTTTATTTTCACAATGAATCTGCCTTTTTGCAAAAACATGATGATATCCCTTTAAGTGTTTTGCATATCCCTACTTTCACACAGCTCTGTGTGTGGCATGTCTCCCCGCCCCCTACCTTTCCATTTGGATGTTGACAGACACAAACATGTCATAAGGTCAGTCACAAACCAAAATGCTATGCCACAACAGCTCAAAGCAAGGCAAGGGTAAAAAAAAAAAAATACATGGGTTTTTCACTTACC
This sequence comes from Sylvilagus floridanus, assembly GCA_949820135.1. Lineage (NCBI taxonomy): Eukaryota > Metazoa > Chordata > Mammalia > Lagomorpha > Leporidae > Sylvilagus > Sylvilagus floridanus. Next base: position 39,682,118 of record OX463223.1, read on the forward strand.
AGTTGCATGTGAGTTGTTATGTCCTGGAATTTATATAGAAAGGATTTTATTAGGGGCTCTGGTCGAATTTTTTCTGTCATTAACAAATTCATTCCACTACAAAAAGAGGTAGAAATCCAAAGGCACATAAATTCCCATCATCACTCAGATGACACTGTCCCCATGGATCTGCTGTGAGCTCATTCATATGGCAAGGAGATATGACCTTTCAGGCAGAAGCTGGGCATTTTTCAGTCCATTGTTAGAAAAAAAAAGAATAGAAGGGAATCTTTACAGGGTGATTTTTTTAGAAGAAAAGTAGAAATGAAAAATGCATCTCCTCATTTATTTTTTAATGAAAGTCTGGGCATGAGGTGGGAACAAAAAAAGAATCAAAATGATGTCTGCCACTCATTACCATTGAAGAGCAGTGAGGCAAGAGAAGGAGAGCAGCAAAGAGTGATAGGAACTCAGGAGGGGGCGGGGAGTGGTGCAGTTTTTGACATAGGGAAGGCAAAGTAGAGTCCAGGCCAAGCCATCATAAAAGAACTAGAGGGGCTGGTGCTGTGGTGCAGCGGCTTAAATCGCTGGCCTGTGGCACCGGTATCCCATATGCATGTCGGTTCAAGTCTCAGCTGTTTCACTTCTGATCCAGCTCTCTGCTATGGCCTGGGAAAGCAGTGGAAGATGGCCCAAGTCCTTGGGCCCCTGCACCCACCTGCGAGACCCGGAAGAAGCTCCTGGCTCCTGGCTTTGGATCAGCTCAGCTCTGGCCTTTGCGGTCATTTGGGGAGTGAACCAGCAAATGGAAGACCTCTCTCTCTCTCTCTCTCTTTCAAATAAATAAATCTTAAAAATAAAAAAAGAACTAAAGCTTTGCTTACCTCACCTCAAGCGCTCAAGAATGTGTGCACACAGATCTCTCTTCCAAACCCTTGGTGGACATCCTATAATTTCTCCAACTAGAGTCTGAGATGACCCAGAAAAATGATTTCAGAGTGAAGGGAGCTTTCCGGCATACAGAGATCTCACAGTGAGTAAACCCAGCAACAATTATTCCATGTTCCTTTGAACAATGATAGTTCTGGGAAAATTCATGTTACCCATTGGCATCTCTTTTCTGGGCATTCTCTCCTCTGAGACTCTTAACGTTCAATATCCTAGAAACTGTCCTCCCGCTGCCCCCTTCAAATTCCAAACCTGGAAACAATCTAATAGCAGCCACTGACAACTTAGGATGACTTTGAATAAATCCATCTCTTCTTCCCACGGGCTACCTGAAGTTTGAACTACAATTATAACCTGAAACGCCTCACCCTCGGTTAGAGGAAACAGCAGCACACAGCTGAGACATCTGGGCGGTGAGGTCCTGGAATCCCACAGAGTGGATATGCCACACGAGTAACAGCATTTTCCGTGACTGCAGCACATCTAAACACCTCATCAGGATGACCTCACAACCACCCTGATAGGTCACTTCCACAATTATCCCCACTTTGCGGATGAGAAAACTGAAGATCCAAAAAAATAAGTAACTTGACGGAGGAAACAGGCGGCAAAGACAAGCATGGTACTTTGATCTGTTTCCACAGTCTGTACTCAGCAACCGTGACCTGCTTTGAGGTTTACTGGCGGACTAGCGGCGTCAATGCTGAAGAGAGTGGAGCAGGGTAGAAGGAGTTGTGTTCACTTTGCTAGCACTGACACTTATTAATTGGAGCCTGAGTGGATGGGACATGAGAGTTAGAATTTTCAGGTTTGTCTATAAGGATTACCTAGATAGTACATACTAGAGGAAATCTGCATGACACATGCACACCCAGCCCTGGCCATCTTACTTTCAACCACAGATATTTGTTTCTTATTTCATTTCTCTTATCACCTCATTCTAACTTTCTGAACCTTTCTCAGTCAGCCAAGACTCTGACTTGGATCTTCACTTTAAATGGTTATCATTCCTCTTGTTGCTTTTTTGGAATTCTATGCTTGTCTCCTTCTCAGGGCTGCTGTAAGGGATAAATGATGTATTTTAACATGAACTCCCTATCATGATTTTGAAGACGTTTCAAGACTTTGAAATTCTATATTGATGATCATGAAAACTTAAGATATCAAAAAGGCTCTAGGTAATGCTGTAAGTAGAATATTGGGCTCTGTGCCTGCATTTCTAGCATAGGTATTTTAACCTCTGAAGGATCCCAGATGATAACATTAGTCTTCTGGAAGAAGCACCCCTTTTCCAAATCAAATCAAACGTTGTCTAGCTTCACAACTCTCACTTATTTAATACACACCCAACACCCCATCTAGAGATTCTGTCCCCTAGGATCATGGAAGTCATTTATTTCAGATAACTTTTATCTAGAATAAATGAGAGAAATGAGGTACAACCTGGTGCTGCAGATAGATAAACAAAAGCACAGGATGACTACATGGCTCCAACATGCTTGGAGCACTTACTGCATAATGCTCTTTGTCAAACAACATGCTTACTGGGCGGACTTCCGGGTGTGAAAATATCTAAGAAGGGGTGGGAGGGAAACTATAAAAGCAAAGACTGCTGTTCTTCCACTTTCATCCTGCAATTGTAATAGTTTCAATGCTGGAAGAACCCATGTGACAACCTATCATTTTAAGCTGAATAGAACTTCAACTTAAGAGATGTTTCCCTCCCAAGAGTACAATGTTCATTCCTTGATTCATCAGCCCACAAAAAGGGAGCAAAATACACCTCTAGCCCTCCCATGCCATCAGGAGGGATTCGGGCCAAAGCAGGAGGCAGCCAGGCAGTGCTGCAGCCTGAGACAGACAGGGCTACAGCCTGGGAATGGGCACCTTCATACCATCAACACACAATGGTGGTAGAAACATCTGCCACCTGCTTCAGTACCACCACAATCTGGAGAGCATTATAAATTATACAAACCACAGAAGCAATTTTTTCTGGCATTTTAATTGCCAGAACATTACAGATTAATTATCCAAACTTTAAAATGGCAAGTCAGTCCTTTTCCCGTATGAGGGGAAACACCATAGTAATACAAGCCTAAGGTGGATTGTGTTTCTTTGACAATTTTATTTTAAACTAAAGATACAGGGCAGATAGTTTTATGGGTCTCTAATTAACATTACAAAGGGAACACCAAAAGGTTAATAAGAGATGGTTAGTCTGGAATGGTGGTTTCCTAGTGCCAGCTCCAGCCACTTGGTCTGTTTGCAGACTCATTAGATACACACATTGATTATCAGCTGGATTCAGGAAGTGCTCACTTGCTGTGTTAGCAGAAGGGTAGTGGGATTCAATACACCTACCCTCCAGCTAACTAGAGCCCAAAAGTGAGGAGATGTTTCTTACAGTCAAAAAACAAAGGTTTTCTTTGCCTTCAACTTCAGTGGACATCAATTATAAATCTGAAAGGATTTGGTGAAGCTCAGAGAGGCAAAATGAAACCTTCTAACTTGACAACTGGCACAAACAAAGGTCTGGCTTTAAGTCTTTAAAATCCACTTCATGCATAGACACTGTATTTCTGACTTCTTTTTTTCTACTGAGCAAAATTATCCAGTGTAAGACAATTCACAGATAATCACTTAACTTCTAACATATACAGTTTGATGGGCATTGAGTCAAGCAAAATAATTTGTACTTTGGGCTCTACTTTGACATTAATAAAGTCTTTAAACCTTTGGTCCATCAGTTTTCCTTCCAGAGGAAAAAAATAGAACAGATATGCACTATTATATAGCATGGCTCACTGAATTAAAAAGACTAACATTTCTAGCTAATGATTGTAATCATAAGATTTCCTCAATTTTAAAATAGTTTATGTTTGCATATGAATGATGGTTCAGTCTCTGTATTTGATTTGCTTTGGTTTATCAACAGTGTACAACTTGACTTTCACATTAGAGGCATTTTTTAAATAAGCTGATTTTTAAATTAAATTAAAATCAAAACCATTATTTTGGTTCACCTCCCAGATTAGAGCAACTGACAGCCTCATTAATGATGAAAAACAGCAGGTGGTGATGCCTTGGAACAGTTTGACCAATCTAAATATCTTGGAACATACATCTTTCCTTTTTCCCCCTCTTTTCTATGTATTGAAAGGGAAAGATTCTATTGTTCACACAGATTGGAAACTCCACACAGCCTGAAAGACTAAGGAAGAAAGTAAGTTGTCAAACATCTATTATTGTCCAAGCCAAGGATAGAAAGAGAATGAATAGATGAGCTTAGACACGGAGAGAGTGGCCACACAGAAATTGGAACATATATCTCTGGCACTAGATTTGAATTTGCAAACTCATGACTGGGAAGCTGCGTTGCTGCCATCAACCAAGGCTACCAAGTTTTTCCAGGCTATTAAAGCCGTATATATTTACAGATTTCTACTTCAAGAGGAAGCCACATTGTGAGTAAGTTATGCTTTTAATCAAAGCAGATTGTAATTGAACTGCATTAACTTAAAGTCTATGTACTAGACCATGATTTAAAGCTTAGCTGACTTGGGTAGGGAAAGATAAACTTATTTCTAAAGGATTCTAACCAGTCAAATCAGCATCTCTTCCTTCCCCGCAAAGCAGTCATTATCCTAATTTTTATAATATTCCATTCTTTATACTCTGACCTGCTACATATGCAACCTTAAACATTCTAGTTTATTTTTGTCTGGTTTTGAACTTTATATAAATAAAATTATGTTATTGTTTGTGGGAAAAAAAGACAGAAAATCTTCCCATTAAACTAGGACAGGAATCTAGAGAGTCTCATTTGCCATTAAAGTGGACAGTAATGTCAAGAAAAAAATAAAATTGATGATAAGATCATTGTCTATTATTTCTTATTTATTGGCTTGTATGTGTTTTGTCTGATCTGTTGTGAAGGATAATAGAGTAGACTTATGTCTGATTACCAGGGACCCTCCAAAGACAAAATGTCTCTTACAAACCCACCGCAATGAATTCCTTCTGGATCAGTGCCTTTTAAATCACCCCTGCTACACACCATCATGAAAATACCTCCAACCACTCAACATATCCTTTGACCTGCACATTTTTAAAAGTTTTTACTTATTTATTTGAGAGGTAGGTTTACAGAGAGAGGGAGAGACAGAGAAAGAAAGAAAGAGAGAGGTTTTCCATCCGCTGGTTCACTCCCCAGATGGCTGCAACAGCCGGAGCTAGGCCAATCAATACAAAGCCAGGAACCAGGAGCTTCCCCAGGATCTCCCACATGGGTGCAGGAACCCAAGCACTTGCGCCATCTTCCACTGCTTTCCCAGGCTATTAGAAGAGAGCTGGATTGGAAGAGGAGCAGCCAGGACACGAACCAATGACCATGTGGGATGCTGGCACCGCAGGTGGAGGCTTAGCCTACTACGCCACAGCACCAGCCCCAATCTGCACATTTTTTAAGGGAAGTCCAGTGTTCACCCTAAAACCCAAAATTCCACAATACCCTTCTGACTTTTCTCCCTGCATACACATGTCTGATCCTAAAGGGTATGCTTCAAAACAACTCTGGAGATGGATCTCTCATTGATAATCTCTCTATCCCTGACTATGAGGAACTGCTTTGTATTCTCTTTACATGGCAGGATGATTGATCTACAGGGTTCCATTATGTACAGTTGCAAATGAGTCTGTTTTGTCTATGTCCCTTGAGCTTTAAGAGGATCACCACGCCCAAGCCACATGGAAAACCCTGGTAAATGACATGGAGGCCAAAGAAAATAGAAATGCTGAACTTGTGAGGGCAGAAGCCACCTTGGAAGTGGGTTCTCCAAACCCAATTCCAACACTTGAGATCCCATGGAAAAGAGTTAAACTGCCTTCTTAAGGCCTTAAATTCTTAGTGCATTATGAGCAAAATGAAATGATTTTTGTAAACAAAAATGAAAGAAGGGAGGGAGAGAGGAAAAAAGAGAGGAAGGGAAGATCATCTAATACCTGAGCCCAGACTGTGTGGGATTTTTAAAAACATCCCCAGAAGAATCTGTGTGAACTATAAAATAAAAAAAAAAACCTCTTCTGATGGCCCTAAAGGCCATTTTCTAGTCTGATTCTTGGTGATTTTTCCAGGCTAGAGTTTTACTGGGGGTAATCCTTGTAGGAAGAGAAATTGCAAAGATTTTCTTGTCGAAAAGCCACATTTGCAGGGCAGGTATTGTGGCAAAGCTGGTTAAGTCACTTGGGACACCTGCATCCCATATTGGAGTGTCTGGGTACAAGTTCCGGGTCTACTTCCAATTCCAGCTTCCTGCTGATGTGCACCCTGGGAGGCAGCAGGTGATGGCTCAGGACTCGGGTCCCTGCCACCCACATGGGAGACCTAGATTCAGTTCCTAGCTCCTGGCTTCAGTCTGGCCCTGCTATGGCTGTTGCCAGCATTTGCAGGTGGAAGACCTCTCCCTATTCCCCGCCCACCTCTATCTTTCAAGTAAGTAAATAAACATGTTTTAAAAAGCCACATTTCCAAAGTTTATGTATTAAATAAGCTTTCTCTGGTTTCTTTAAATTGATTTTAAAACTGACTAGACTTAATTGGCCATATGTATTGCATAATAAAGAGATTAAAGGAAAAATAAACAAAAGTAATCTATAAATATGTAAAAACCATGTTTACATTCATCTTTTCTCAGCCTGGTGGAGCTTATTTATGCTTCTTAGGCATCTTATGAAAGGACACAAATGATGTTGAATAGAAAGAGCCCCCCAAAAAACCCAATCATCTTGATATTTTGGTTGACTTTTTGAGTATGTAAAATAGTCAATGTAATTTGGCCCTATAAAACAACTAACTTGATTTGCATCTCATTTACCATCCTATTGGCAATGTCCCCACTCATCATGACCTACAGAACTTGCTTTGTCATGAAGCAGCTGGAAGAGATTCATCTAGTCAATCACCCAAGCATACCATGTTGGGGCTTGGCGTCTCCTATTTTTCCAAAGGGATCCCATTACACCAAAGTGTCCTTTTAAAAATGCATTTTGCTTTCCAGCTCAAATAACCTTAATTAATTTCTTCACTGATCCTAGGTAGTCTACTCCATTCTGGACCATTTGTGCTATTGGGCCATAAACTCCTAGAGAATGAAATTCTTAATTGTTCAGTGTGCTCCCTTTATATAGCATCCATCCTCCAATGCCTTCCAAGTGCTAAGAAATGTAGAAACTCTTAGCTTCAACTAGTCAAGAAAGCCCCTGGCATTTATTCTCTTGATGAATAATGAATCCTTTACCACAGGTAATTATTAATAATAAATTTTAAAATGACCTTGAAAATGAGACAACTAAAAGATCCAAGTGAGTCAGGAGATACACACACGCACACGCACACACACACAGTAGCATTTCCATTTGAAAGCAGATGAACAGTTGGTATTATTCATGGTGTCCTGCATGGAGAAACTGATGTTGAACTGACCTAAAAGAACTCTTTTACCAAAGAGGCTATGCCACAATAATTCTAGCAAACAACTGCTAAAGGCATAGATGTTTCCATTAGTTAAGGACAGCTTTTTATTCCAGTGACTGTCTTGTCAATAGAATGTAAATAATGCTTTGGAAGGAATCCAATTATCTGGTGCAGCAATGTAGTTGAAATAAATAAATGCTCCACCTATCACCTCTGTTCCTACCTACCCAGAAGTTGCTGAGACTGAGAAAGGGTAAACTTTATGGGCATCAGAAGAAAAGGTCTTTAGATCTTTAGAAAACCACTGCACGCCTCTAAACGAGCAAGGTAGCTGGGCCTGTCAGAGATTAAACCTACCATCTTGGGGCCAGTGTTGTGGTCTAGCGGGTAAAGCTACCACCTGCAGTGCTGGCATCCCATATGGGCGCCAGTTCGAGTCCCAGCTGCTTCAATTCTGATCCAGCTCTCTGCTATGGCCTGGGAAAGCAGTGGAAGATGGCACAAGTCCTTGGGCCTCTGCACCCACGTGGGAGACCCAGAAGAAACTTCTGGCTCTTGGCTTTGGATCAACGCACCTCCAGCCACTGCAGCCATTTAGGGAGTGAACCAACGCATGGAAGATTTTCTCTGTCTCTCTCTGCCTCTGCCTCTCTGTAACTCTACCTTTCAAATAAATAAATAAACCTTTAAAAAAAAAAAACCTACCATCTTACACTGACATCAACTAAAGATGAGCATGAAATTCAACCTCACAATAAGTAGATTTTTTAAAATGCTTACCATGTGATATTGTTCACATTAGAACATAAAAGAAGAATTTTTCCTGATACTCTCATTTAAAATAATTTGGGGGGGCAGCAATGTGGAGCAGTGGGTGAAGCCACCACCTGTAATGCCCAGTTCAAGTCCTGGCTGCTATGCTTTTGACCCAGCTTCCTGCTAATGTGCCTGAAAGCAGCAGAAGATGGCCCAAGTGCTTAGGCTCCTGCCACTTACTTGGGAGACCCAGAAGGAGTTCCTAGATCATGCCTTCAGCCTGGTGCAGCCCCTGATGTTGTGGCCATTTGGGGAATGAACCAGCAGATGAAGAACCAATATCTCTCTGTTTCTTTCTGTCTCTGTCTCTCTCTCTCCCACCCTCCTCTGCCACTCTGCCTTTCAAAAGAATAAAGCTTTTTTTAAAAAAAAATTTTAATTGTAACAGTCTTCTCAGATCATTTCTTTTGTTTTATTGGCACAAAACTAACAAGGGTTTTGTTTAGTCCCAAGCTCTACCCTTATGACTATTCAAATTGGAAAATATTATTTCCTTCATCATTGAGTTGACCTTGGTCACCTCAGTAAACCCCAAAAAACAAAGTAAAAAATGATAACTTTCACAGTCAATAACAGCAGTAGTTGACACATTCAATCCCCAGAGTCAGACACACAGTGGGCTCTCAAACATACTGCTGAATGAACAAATGAGTGAATGAGTGAGTGAAGGATATACGTCTGTGCACAGATTGCTCCTGACTGGCATTAGAATACGGTATACCTGACGCAGGATGAAAGAAGCTAAGTAACATATATAGAAACAGCACATATACATTCCTACGTTCAAGTAATTAAACATTTCACTAGGTATACTTGCAAGAGGATGAATATATTTTAAAAGATTCTATATGAGCAAAACTGGGGAAGAAACAACCACATGAATTGCAAAACAGTATATCAAGCCTCAAAGATGCTAATTCAGGTCCAGGGGGATCTAATCAACCTCTTTGTTGAAGTAAAGATAAAACTTTTTGACAGCAAATGCTATTCTGATAAAATGGAATTTTCAATTACTCTATGAACATCTGGTACATGCTGCCATTTCTAGAGCCCAGCAGCACACTGCTTTGCAATGTCACAAAATATTCTCCGTTGAGAATGCCCTATTTTGCCAAGAGATTAATTGAAGTGAGTGTTTGGAAATTTAGTGAGGTGAGAGGTGAGTCAGGGGGATAGGTAAGAGGATAAAGGAAAGAATGTTCAGTCATTGACTCATAATTTCATTAAAAGTCTAGAGGAAATGAAATTATACATTGTTGGTAGAGTGTTAAAAGTGTGAATGTCTTAATACACCTGTGGTTGACACTATGCTATGCCTAATATGTAGCCTACAGAACATTTTCATGGCTAATTTGTAACAGCAGTTGCATTAGGCACAGATCAAGTTCTTCAAATCCACATTTTATACAGCAAACATGTTAAGTGCTATTCAGGTGATGAGACTAGTAAATAAACAAGTTTAGCAAAATGCATAAGAATCTACACTTCCAGAAGTAAAGCAATCATTATGTTGCATTTCGGTGCATTTGGATGTGAAAAGCAGGTAAGTGTTACTGCATATTTCTGTACATTGCCTTCATTTGGTATCAATTAGCATGGGAGGGAAACCAACCCAGTTTTGCAGTAAACTCAAAATTGGGTGCATATTAGAGCAATTAAAGCCATATTTTCAGTTGATGAATATATAATCAATAATTAAAATCATAAGGAAAAAAGACTGGATCTGATTTGAAACAAATTAGTGGGGTGTGGGACTAGTATACAGTCCTAGGTTATGATTTCCATAAATCTCAATTTTATATCAGGATTATATGTTTAAGTAAGCATAATGGAATGCTCATGTCACCCCAAATGGTCATGCAAAGAAACAAGGAGGAGCCATAAGCCAATTAACCCTGGCATTACCCAACCCAGACAAGAGGAGCTGCAAACCCAGTGATACCAAATCATGCAACACATCCCTGAGCTTCTGACACCTCTGACCACATTATTGTCAATTACTCTTCTTAGAAATCATCCACAGGAATTAAATAAAGCAAAATTCATATCCCCACCAGAAGGTACTCAAATTCAAGCAGTGAAAGTATTAGTTAAGAGATTTGACAGTGACTCTCAACCTCAGCACCAAACCACCTCAGGAACCAAATCAGGTGATATAAACCTGGTAAATGACAACACTTACTTGCTCTTAAGGCACTCTTAGAGCGACTGTTGAAACAGCACTCCAAAAGTTCCTTATGCCAGTAGAAAGCATGGATAAAGAATTCTCCATCACCTTCTGTTCTGAGGAGCCATGACAACAGAGCTAAGGGCAGACTGTACCAGGGATACACCAAGACACATTAAGGCATGGGCACCGTGGATGACAAATCAATTTATAATTCAATTACTGGTGACCCAGTAATTCAGCTCAGTCAGTTCATCAACCTACTGACCTGGTTTTAGACATGTCAACAGAGATACTAGGATTGACAGCAATCCATACAGCAGAGATTCCTTTCATTCCCTCTTACCTCCACCCTGACCCAGCTCATGGATGTCTGGGGCAATCAAAACACAATCCAGGGGCTGGTGCTGTGGCATAGTGGATAAAGCTACCACCTGTGACATCGGCGTCCCATACGGGCATCTGGCTGCTCCACTTCAGATCCAGCTCCCTGCTAATCTAACTGAGAAGGCAGCAGAAAATGGGTCAAGTACTTGGGCCTCTGCACCCACATGGGAGACACAGAAGAAGCTCCTGGCTACTAGCTTGGGATCTGCTGAGCTCCAGCTGTAGTGGCCATTTGGGGAGTGAACCAGTAGATGGAAGATCGATCTCTCTCTCTCTCTCTCTCTCTCTCTCTGCTCTCTGTCTCCTCCTAACTCTGATTTTCAAATAAATAAATACATTTAAAAAAAAAAACACAATTCAAACTCACCAGTGAGTAAACACCTGACTTTTGTCCTCTGAATCAAAAAGTTCTCTAGATATTCTCCTTTCTATATTGAATATAGTGATTCTGGATTACTAACCCTAGGAACGTTCTCAAAGAAAAGCTACTGAGAATTAAGACATTTGAGCCCTTACAGTCATTCACACTGAGCATTCTTCCGACACAGTGAAGTTATAAGAACAAATTCCATAGAAGCTTTTAGCAGTGTGGAGAAGCACAGGGCCCAGGTGTGTCCCAGAAAGGGAGGAACAAATACAGTTTGTACTCTCCTCAAACAGTTGACAACACAGTATCAGCTCATTTAGCAACCCATTCCTGCACATCGAAAAAAAATTAAGATGCATAAAATTATCTTAATTTGACAATCCTGAAATTTCTCATCCATCATGTGCCCATGCATCTGCCAAGAAAGATGCATTTCTAACATCCAAATTAGAAATATCAGAGAGAAATCCACAGACATGGAATCCAAGGTGAATGAGGCAAACTTCCCAAAACAAAGGTATAAGGTACACTTTATTGGGTACATTTGGCCCAACTTTGGAGTGGTTCTGGAAGGACCAAAAGCCATATCAAAATCAGAGTCAGCCTGACAAGTTCAAGATCAAGCCTGCATGGTGGCTTCACCCAGTGACTGCCTATCGAGGTGCTTCAGTATAAAATGAGATACACTTGTTATCAGAACGCAGGTTTGAGATAATCAAGTGCTATAAAATGTAAACTGTTGGAATAGTTGTTGTCTTGTGAGATGGCAGTAATCAACTCAAGTGAACTCGTGACACAATCTGTGTGGCAAGCCCAGAGTTGATTTGGGACATACAATTAAGTATCATTACAGAAAGCTTCAGAAGCAGTGGGATATCACAAGCTAGTACCTAAACTTCTGTCACTCACTCAGGTTGAAATGAATCAACCCAAATAAGGGTTAGTTCAAGGTTTAGTCACTGCTGGAATAATGGAAAAATGAAGATATATACATGCAAATCAAATAATGGGAAACAAAATGTGAAAGTGCTGCGAAAATGTAACAGCAAAAAATGTGTGTGTGCATGTGTGGAATCATATGCCACTGATTTGCTTCAGAATACTGTCATTATTATCCAACATGCACAATATGTGTATATAGATATATAAATAAATACACACACAAGATATGTACATACAGCCCATTTGTAAGAAACACCCTCTAAGAAAAACTAGCTGCAGTCCACTGATATTGTTTTCCTAGAGAAATGTGACAAAAATTAAAACAGATGTTGTTCAAGCCAGGCATAAAGTGAGAATCAATTATGACTATTTCCTTTCCTGGAGTCATTTCATTTTAGAGAGCATCTAACTAAAACCCTTTCTGATATAAATGAAAAAGGCTTTCTTTGAGACACATGACTAGTAAATGATACGTATCAGTCTGCATCTTGTGACACACTGCTAATCCTCTGAGAATTAAATTGCCTCTGTTTCAGCTATATAAATGTTTAATTTTTTTCATCTTTAGTCATAGTAAGGCTTCCCAGAAAGTATATTATCTCTGCAGATGTCACCACTCACCAATTAGGGAAGGCAGCAGTGCACAATTGGTAGTGACCTCTATATATTACAGACTTTGACACTCCAGTCTGCTTGGGTGGGGATGGATTAGACAATTTAATAGACTCTATAGTGACTAATTTTTTTCCATGGAAAACATTTTGTTTTGTGGATCATGCATTTTTTTCTTTGGATTCATTTACAAAAGCAAAACAAAAGCATTTAATGATGTTTACAGTGAAATGAAACAGCTGAAGACCAGCACATAATCACCATATTTTGTTTTCTCTTCTTTACGTCTTTCAGCAGTAGGGTTTCCAGCTGAGTTGAGTCTAGTTTCTCTCAAGACATAGCCAAGCATTCGGAAGCTTCACTGAGCCTAAACACCAAGCTGATTTCATACTTCTTATTTGAAAAAGACAGGCTGTTTGCATTGCATGTGTGCATCAGTAAAATACTGAAAATGACATTGGTGCCCGAGTCCACCTATTCTGCCTTACTTGAACTCTGCTAATGTTTTCTACCCTGCTTTCTACCTAGCAGAGTTTTAAACAGTGATTCTTACAGAAGCAGGTGTGGCTGAGTTTACAAAAACAGACTCTTCTCCATACATGAGGATGCTGCTCCTGACGGGCCACTTTGAGGTGCTCTGCCCATTAGCAGAATGCTTTATGTTGACTCAGCTGCCCCTATGACTAATGACATGGATTTGTGTGACAGTTACAGGGATTTGGCATAGTGGCCCTGTAGGTAAAATGAGAAGTTTGCAACTTTGTTTGCTCAGTAGAGTAAGTATACAATTTGTGGTCAGAGAACAGAGCCTCTCCAGGTAAAGCCTGGTAGGAAAGTAACACACACTCCTTTGATCTCATCATCGCTGTGTTCTATGTGACTCAACTGATCAGCAGAGTTCATGGACTAAACCGAGAAGAGATATTTATTCCTGATGAGAAGGCATCTGGTTGTTTCCTATGTACTCAGCGCAGTTATTATTGAAGAGAATGTATGCAAAGTGTATATGCAGTCAGATTTTAAAATGTTTGAACGTTATACCGCCCTAGGTGATCCACTCAGAGAGGGCAAAGAAGAATCTGGCTAGGTGTCAGGACATCTCGAAAACCTGTAGACGCTACTGAGGTGTGAGCTCAGCAGATACCTTGGTTACACGCTCATTACAGAAAAAGTATCTGGATTCTTTGGAGTCTATTGTTGCGACTTACATCCAAGCAGCCCTTACCATGGTCAGGCATCTGAGATCCCATGGAGGTCACACTGGTGTTTAGCACATCATTGACAGCAGTATCACAATACAGGCTCCGCTGGACATCATGTTCGCTGTCAGTCTGGTCACTCTCTTCATGTCCACTATCCTTCAGGCTGTTGCCCTCTAAGTCCTTGAAGGTGGAGCTGCTGGGTTGAAGAAAGAATGATAATTTACATCTGTGAGAGATCTGCTTTTTAAAAAATCTTTCTGAGCCAGGATGATGTCAGCTCTGTAACAGGGCCAACCGTGGCTGGATTGCCCAACAGGGTAGGAATAAGGGGAAAAGAAATTTCTGTTTAAACATAATGGAATTTAACATTGCAGAGAGGTTCCCACTATTGGATGCTGATCTGGCTAATATTTTCATTCACCTATTTTCAATGAATCACTACAGGCACAGCATAAGAAGTACAAATCTAAAACAACCACCTCTAAAGAATTTCATCATTTCAGAAGGCTTTTCTCACTTCCCTTACAATCAAAGTAAAATAATAGCTAATGTTTACTGATGGATTACTATTCATGAGGCACTGTTTGAAGTGCTTGACATTAATTAACTTTTAAACCAACACAACTCTATAAGAGAAAGGTGCTACTAATATTCCCATTTAAAGATGAAAAACAGAGGTGCCTAGAAGTTAAATAACTTGACCAAGGTCACACAGCTGGTTTTAAAAAGTAGCAGATGTAAGGCAAAACCCAGGTATTTGAGCTCCAGAGCTTGGAACCTTAATTAACATGTATACTCCAAACATTTGTGGAAAAAAGAGAAAGAAAACAAAACAAAAAAAAAAAGTGGTAGAAATCGGGGTAGTACCATTAAGGTAGAAAGGATTACCAGGATTGGAGAGCCCAGGTTAGTTTTCACTGAGAAAGTCAGAGGGACAAATTCAAAGGAAAAGAGGAGAAACAGGAACTGAGAAGAGAACAGCCTTGGTACATGGAAAATTTGATGTGCCAACTTGACTGGGCCACAGAATGCCCAGAGAGCAAGGGAAACATTATTTCTGAGTATGTCTATGAGGGTGTTTCCAGGAGAGATTGGCATTTGAATTGGTAGACTAAGCAAAGCATATGCTCTCCCCAGTGTGCGCGTGGCTCTTTCTACCCATTGAGGGCCTAAATAGAAAAAAAAAATGGAGAAATGTTGAATTTGCACTCCACATAACTGATGAAGCTGAGACATTAATCTTCTGCCCTCAGTGGTCCTGGCTCTCAAAGCTTCAAATCAGGCCTGGAATTCGTTTTCTGTTTTGTTTTTAATTTATTTATTTATTTATTTTTGACAGGCAGAGTGGACAGTGAGAAAGAGAGAGACAGAGAGAAAGGTCTTCCTTTTTCCGTTGGTTCACCCCCCAATGGCCTCTGTGGCCAGCGTGCTGCGCTGATCCAAAGCCAGGAGCCAGGTGCTTCCTCCTGGTCTCCCATGCGGGTGCAGGGCCCAAGGACCTGAGCCATTCTCCACTGCACTCCCTGGCCACAGCAGAGAGCTGGACTGGAAGAGGAGCAACTGGGACAGAATCTGGCGCCCCGACCAGGACTAGAACCCAGTGTGCCAGCACCACAGGCGGAGGATTAGCCTATTGAGCCACGGCGGCGGCCAGTTTTCTGGTTTTAAAATCTTTAAACTACACCAAGTTTTCCAGGTTCCCCAGCTTGTAGATGTAAGCTCACATGATTTCTCAGCCTCCAGAATTTCATGAGCAAATTCCTTACAATAAAACTCTTTTGAGATAAATATGATGTAGCTATAGATACTGAGATAAGTATAGATGTAGATATACCTATTGATTCTGTTTCTCTAGAGAATCCTAAAACAGAAGGTGAAATAAAAGTGAGAATGAGAGAATGAGTACTAATAGAACTGTGAGTACAGTTATACTAAGAACATGGAAACATGCAGTTCAAGTGTTTGTGGGTAAAATTTTTCTGGCATTTATTAAATTAATGCACCATACAATGCACTACCCTACTATCCAAGAACTCCCCCACCATTTCTCAAAGAATAGAGAATAATACATAGGGTACATCCCCACCTGCTACTTCTAATATTTTGTATGTCCTGACTGAGTCTGCAGCTGTGCTACACCATGGATCATAAATTATGCATCTGAAATACCTGGTGGATGGTGAATCCATTCCCTAGTCAGTGAGGAGGCCACAAAGGCACACTCAAGAAACTGTGTTGTTGTCTCAACAAGGAGAGTGACACGCTTGTGAATTAGGACAAGCCCCAACAGACCTACTGTGCCTCTGAAAAGGGAGCCCCGTGGAGATGACACCACAAACTCGCTTGATCTGCTCAACCTTGAACATTCACAGGGCTGGCTCTCTGAGACTTTGATAAGAACATTCTGTACATATAATGAAGAGCTATGCCATGGACACAATGGACACACTGTCACTCTCAACACTTGGTCAAGAGGAATCACAGCAGACTTTTAACATATGACAAACTTAGATAAAGGATGCTTGCTGACCCGAATATAAAAGGGAAAAGATCAAGAGGGCAGTAACTGGAAAGCCATAATTATAAGAAAATGAAGAGTAGGAGAGAGTGAAGCATTGACCTGTTAGCTAATTATTTTCAGAAAGGATAACTTGACATCAACTGTACTAACACTAAAATCACTCAATTGGCCAGCTCACTCAGCTCCTCCAAATTATGTCACACAGCTAACTTGGCCCTACGAACTCCCCAGGATGCAGTTCTATTAAAAAACAAATCATCCTATGGTTCTTTTATGGTCAAGAAGGCCAACTGGAAACACATAACTTAAAGTGCTTCACCATTTCTAGCCTTATGACACAGAATCTAGGACTTTTAATAAATTCTAATCCCACAGTTGAAATAAATACAGTTCCTCTGAAAAAAACTGGGCCCTGCCTTACAAGCACCCATACACCTCAGGATGGAAGAAATGACCTGCCTGGATGGTATTATAGGCTCTTCCATTTTTATAGGAAATATTAATTTTCCCACCTGTATATCTAGTATCTGATGCATATGAAAATTTCTTTAATCCACACGAGGAAATTATCACTTTAAGGCAGACAATTCAGCTCCGAATGGGCTGTATTTCCATAGCTGCCAACGCTTGCTTCAGATACATGATAGTAAGGGATATGGTCTAAGAGCGAAGTACTTAAACATTCTCAGAGCAGGGCTTCTTCTGCTTCTTTACATTGCTGATAGCTTTGATCACATAATTATTTGTTGTGGGGACTAGCACTGTGGCTTAGCAGGCTAAGCCTCTACCTGTGGTGCTGGCATCCCATATGGGCATTGGTTCAAGCCTTGGCTGCTCCTCTTTCGATTCAGCTCTCTGCTATAACCTGGGAACGCAGTAGAAGATGGCCCAAGTACTTGGGCCCCTTCACCAGTGTGGGAGATGCGGAAGACGCTCCTAGCTCTTGGCTCCTGGCTTCACATTGGCCCAGCTCTGACTGTTGTGACCAGCTGTGGAGTGAATCAGTGGATGGAAGACCTTTGTCTCTGTTTCTGTCTGTCTGTCTGTAACTCTACCTCTCAAATATATAAATAAATATTTTTAAAACAATTATTGTTGTGGCTGTCCGGGGGCATTGTAAGATGTTTAGCAGCATCTCTGGCCTCTACCCATTAGATGCCAGTAGTGATCCCCACTCAGGAGAAAAGATGACAAAAGTCTCCAGAGAGATACTGCCAAATCACCCTTAGTTGAGAATAACTGCCATAGGTTCTTAATACTTTATTCCTGTAACAAACTATAATGGAGAAAGCACTGAACTTGGAGTCGTTAAAACAAGTAATAATCTGTAATCTGCCACGTCATAGATGTTATCCTGGCACTAAATTCGAATTTGTTTGAGCATCACTTTCCTTGTCTATAATAGCATTTGCTAAACTTTCCTTCACTGGGCCATTTTGAGGGCTCAATGAGACACTGCACTTGAAGTATCACATACTCATAGATGCTCAATAAATGGTCATTCCAGAATATGATCATTATTCTATATGGCAATGCCTTCACTGAGTTACAATTAAATATTATGGCAAGGTCTTTGATGGGATTGGCATAGGAGATTTAGAATTAAATTACATATCTTCTGTTAACAAGTCAGATATTGTCCATTCCTCCTAAAATTCAGGAACAAAGGGGGAAAAAAACAGTTCTGTCAAATGTGTATCCTTCCTTTTTGTCGTGGCTTCTCCAAAGCTTCAAGGTGAACATGATGCTTAATTGTAGAGTTACCTCCCTGGATGCCAGGGATCTCTAGCTTGCTTCTTCTAATTGTTTTTGGGAGATGCCTTTTTAAAACGTGCTCATCTATTTTGTATGCATGTGACTACTATACACCACCCCAGGGCTTTTATTTCTCAGGTTAAAGGAATAGAAATAATGGAATAGTGAAGGATTAGCTCCTAGGAACTAAGGGGCTGGTAGTACGAGCACAGCAAGATCTCAGAAGAAAAAGCAAGAGTTATGACAATCCCCCACCCCAAGCCTGGAGTAGTTAGGCTCATTTTAAAGATCAGTTTGCCAATCTGACAAACGAACTGCCACTTGCACTGATCCTGTAAGGATATTTAGTGGCTTAATTAATGGATTTGTGGAAGGCAGTTTAAGACCCAGTGAGCAAGATGCTGCAAATTGTAAAACAGCCTGGTAAATGGCTACTCGCCCCATACAAATAACAATTTATGCTAGGCATAAAAAATTCTGATTTCATTTGCTTTATTACCTGTGTACCTTTTGGGAGATAAAAAACTGGTAATACAACTTTTGTAGGACAATAAATTACAGGTACCCTATTTACAATGATATTGTAAATGCAAATGTTTCTATTACCACTCTGGTGGCCAACCGAGGGACAGCTATGTTTGAAAGCATTTAGACCAGGGCAGCTCTACACCCAAAAGATATTCAGCAAATGCTTGAAGAATGAACAGTACACAAGTTCTGAGCCATATTTGTCCTTTAAAGTATTGGAACTGTTTTCCAAAACAAAGAAGAATCTGAAAGGAAACAGGCCATATCTTCCTACCAGGTGACACCACACACCCAGCAAATAGTAGTTGACACTGGGAAACAGAAGGGAGTAGAAGTCAAAAGACTGTAAAAGGAGCTTCAAAAAGTTCATGGAAATGGACTTACCCAATATGCTTTTTTTGGTACAAGAAAAATTGAAATCCATGTACAGTTTTTCCAAAATATGCACTTTCCATCCATTTTTAAGGATCCATTATACTTAAGGAACATAGGAGGATCTTCTGGAGGTTAATAAACCACCTGCATCACAGTCACCTTGGGAACCAGTTCAAACTGGAGATTCACCAGGGGTGAAGCTAGGAACTCTGCATTTAACAAGCTGCCCAAGCAATTCCAGTGCACATCCCAGTTCAGAATCACTGACTGAAAGGGCAGTTTACTGCTAGTTTTTAATGGGAAAATGCTGCGGTACCCTACACCTCCCATTCATTCATTCCAGAAACACAGACCAAGCATTTACTACATCTGAGGCGCCATACAAGGTGCTGCAAGACCCCAGGGCAATTTTGGAGGAAAAGGAAAACACCGTGCATGATTTAGAAGCCAATGCTCATTTTCTTTGCACACCGCTTCAGCGCCTTGTTCATTTCCTACTATATTCTCTTTGAGTTCCATTACCGACTCATGCCCTGCTTGATGCTGCTCCAAAAGCACCGCAGGAGTGATGATCACACGGCAGCACAGAAAGCAGGCATGAGCGAAGCCAGTGTTGCAGCAGGAGCAAAGTACCACTGCTGGCTTTCCTTGCTCCGAGCAGACAGCAAGGATACAAGCAGAGCAGGAAGGAAGTCCCTCCAGGAAAGCTGCCCAACTATTTCGGCTTGCTAATCTGGGATTTGCACGTGAACCTCCTTGGGTACACCTGCATGTTGCAGGTGATGGTCTCAGGAAAAAAATACATCAGAAATCTGAGGGTACTTCATAAAGTTCATGGAAAAATGAATTAAAAGATAAGATGCTGGTGCAAAAAATGTCTGAAGTCCATGTATGGGTTTTTTTCATAGCATATATTTTCCATGAACTTTTTGAAATACCTTCATATAATCCTAGATTTCCTAGTGCAGAAAATTGTAGGGATCATGTCGTATATCTTCCCCTTTCCTTCCAGATCCACTCTTCACCCTTCTTTATCTTGATTTATATCTATTGAGAACCTCCTTACCCTCTGGCTTTCTGTTTGGTTTAGCCAGTGGAGTATACCAACATGAGATCAGAGGCTGCGAGGACAGTGGTGTTAGGGCAGTGACTGTCCCTGCTCCCTGCCTGCAGGAGTCACCTCATTATGACTATATTCCTCAACAGGGCAGAAGCTACTGTGACTCTGAAGTCACTGTTCCCTACATGGTCTCTCCCTTAGTCTTTTCAGAAGAAACTTTAGTCTCTCCACCATTCTTCATGCCAGTATTTCATGTGGTTCACTAACCATGCCCAAACCTTTGCATATATTCCCTTTGTAAATAAATCTCCCTCAAGTTTTTCTTTTTTTAATATTTATTTTATTGATTGGAAGTCAGAGTTACAGAGAGAGAGAGAGAGAGAGAGAATATCTGCCACCTGTTGGTTCATTCCTCAAATGGCCACAACAGCCAGGGCTGCACCAGGCCAAAGCCAGGAGCCAGGAGCTTCTTCCAGGTCTCCCACAGGGGTTCAGGGGCCCAAGGACTTGGGCCATCTTCCACTACTTTCCTAGGCGCATTAGCAGGGAGCTGGATCAGAAGTGGAGCAGCTGGGACTTGAACTGGAGCCCATATGGGATGCTGGTGCCTCAGGCAGAGGCTTAACCTGTTACACCACAACACAAGCTCCCCTCAAGTCATTCTAAGTTGAATGCACTGACTGTTTTATATAGGAATCCTGGCTGCTGCAGGGAAGAATGAGAGGTGGACAGTTGCAGATGCTGGTCAACTACCTGGAGTAAGACAAATGTGAAGAGACTTGCGTGTAAACAGTCTGGCCAAGAAAGCGAACAACCGCTGAAGAATGAAAAAAAAGAACGGCCCAAGAAACATCACCAGTTGACTAGAAAGTGAGTAGAAGAAAAGAAAACAGATAGGATTACAAATTCTCAAAGCTGGACTGAGACTGGAGTGGCAGTCTAAAAAGCAAGCATTTGACAGTAAAATTGAAACTAATAATCAGATTTATAATTTACTGCCAGGAGCTTTCTCTATGACTGTAAACCACATATAAACCCTTTTCAAACACTGCTGTGAGGTACTTGAACACATTTGCATGGTTTTATCCCCTGGTGTTAGTCATCACTCTTTTAGCATTTTCCACACATTTTACATTTAAAATTGTTAGCCCCCATAAAAGCACAGCGCACAAGACTGTCTGCATCTTTCTAGGCACTGTGCTTTGTCTAAACTCAGTTGACCCCATATATCCCAAAGCCTTCCTAGTTTTCCCAAACCCTTCTAGTTCCATAAGGAGAATCTGACAAAAAATGTGCGCATTCCTGAGCGTTCAGATGTTTCCTCTTAATCAAGCCAATTCCTGTACAAACTACTATCTGTCATTTCAGGCTATGTTAGGAGATTCTCCACCAAGAGCCCGTTAAGTCCAGGCTGTGCCCTTTGTGTGATATGTGTGTAAACAAAAATATATAATGTAATTAGGCAAAATCAGAGGTTCTTAGTGAGTCCCAAAGCTGCTGCGGAAATACACGTATCCCAAAAGCTATGTGTTTGAACTTAACATTTGAATCTCATCCGTCTGTGCTGTAAATTAGATATGGGGAGCGGACCTAGGGCAAAGGGTTCCCAGGAGTCTTAGCTTTCTGCCAGACTATGAAAATCAGGCTCATGTTATCAGTGTAATCATAAAATTCCCAGGTACCCAAAGCTAGCTAGCCCAAGGGACCTGCCAGGATAAGGCAAATCGCTGTTTTACCGCAAGTTTTAAAAAGGAGCTTTGAGAGGAAATCCAAATGGCCAACAGACACATGAAAAAATATTCAGGATCACTAGTTGTCAGCAAAATCCAGATCAAAATGAGACTTCACCTCACCCCAGTTAGAATGGCTTTCATATAGAAATCAACAAACAACAAATGCTGGTGAGGATGTGGGGGAAAAGGTACCCTAATCCACTGCTGGTGGGAAAGTAAACTGGTGAAACGATTATGAAAGATAGTGTGGACATACCTCAGAGGTCTGAATATAGACCTTCCACATGACCCAGCTATCCCGCTCCTGGGAATCTACCCAAGAGAAATGAAATCATCATATGAAAGAGCTATCTGTACCTCCATGTTTATCACAGCTCAATTCACAATAGCAAAGACATGGAATCGACCAAAATGTCCATCAACTGAAAACTGGATAAAGAAATTGCTGGATATGTACACCATGGAATACTACATGACAGTAAAAAAAAATGAAGTATGGTCATTCACAACAAAATGTGTGAAACTGGAAAACATCATACTTAGTGAAATAAGCCAGTCCCAAAGGGACAAATTCTATGGTTTCTCCCTGGTGTATAATAACTAACAGAGCACCGAAAAAGATAACATGTAGAAATGAAATTGATGCTTTGAGAAGTAATGATTATGAACAGTCCTTCTCTTGACTGTTGAGGAACAGCTTCTTATTCTATATCTTTGTTTATCCTTTACTTTCTTTTACTTTATGATATTTTCCTTATCTTCTTCTCTTAGATAGAATTCATTGTATGCTAATCTTAACATAGAGTTAATCATATATGTATAAAGTTAAGTGAAAATAGATCTTTGTAAAGAATAAGAGTGAGAATAAGAAAGGGAAGGGGGGATGGGAGTGAGGGTGGGAGGGCAGGGCAGGTACAGTGGGAAGAATCACCAAAATCATAAAGTTGTAATTGTGAAATGTATGAAGTATGTAACTGCAAAGCAATATAGTCCTACATACATTCCTATGGAGATTCTTTTAAGGGTATAACCTAACAACTAGCTGTAGGACACCAAAATCCCTTAAGCTGGCTGATAAAAATAGCAACTTAAGTGTTATAAAGATCAAATGGATAGGAATAAGTGGTAAAGGGACCATATATATACAATCAAGAGTTAAAGTGATCATATTAATAAGACTAAGTGTTTGGAAACAAGAATAGACAGTATTAAAAAGGAAGGAAGGCTCCAACATGGGAAGCAGTCCATGCAGCAGACTCATAGAATGACAATCACTTTAAGCAAGCACTCTGACCTCAGAATCAGCCCTTAAGGCATTCCAGTCTGGCTGGAAAGCCCAGGGGGAGCATTTCAGACATGGAGAATCAAGATACTCTGGGAAATAATGTCCTACTTAAAGGACCCCTGTGGGTGAGACCCAGTAGAAAGAAGTGGCCACCAAAGGAGGTACTTTTCTCTGAAAGGAAGAGAGAACTTCCACCTTGCCTATGGCCTTGTTGAGCTACTGGATCCAAAAGGCTTACATAGCTAAAGCAGCTCATGTCAAGAGCCTTGGGTGATCACTGATATCATATATAAGAGTGTTAATTGTGAAATTAACAACAGGAGTCACTGTGTACTACCTTCCCATGCAGGATCTCTGTCCACAAAGTGTTGTATCGTGAGACTTAATAGTAAAACATGTTCCCAAGAATTACTTCCTCTTAGTGTATTAAAAGGAAGATATTATTATGTCTCATAAGTAATAGTCATATCTGAGCTCACAAAAGATGTATCATCCTTGGCTTCTTCTTTAAAGACAATTAAGTTTCAAAAAGGAAAGAGGAGGAAGGAAGGGAAAAGAAGGGGGAAAAAAGCAAAAACACCTTCAAGAAGCAATAACAAAGAACAGCCCTTGTTTAGACTGTTGAGGAACAGTTCTCTTGTTTTTTTTTTTTTCTTTTACTCCACTATCCTTCCTTCCTTCCTTTTTTTCCTTTTTCCTTTTCTTACTCAGACCAAACAGGAAAGGGGGGAGGAAGGTGGGAATGGGTGGGAGGACAGGCGCAGTGGGAAGAATTATTATGTTCCCAATGCTGTATTTACGAGATACATACAAATAAATAAATAAATAAGGAGCTTTGAGAATAACAATCCTAAAGCAGAAAACAAAGCACATTTCTTCCACAAGACTGATCAGCGCACGTAAAACTGTTTTTTTTAAATCCTCCTAAAACAAATTAGTCACATAATTTTGAACTTGACTTTTGTTTTTTTCTATAATCCAAGAAAATATTCTGAAAGGATTATTCTCAACCCCTCTGAAAAATTCCAGACTATGCTATGACTGGTGATATAGAGCTATCCATTTGCAGATGACTAATAATTATCACTTAAGGTCACAAGCGATCCCAGACCAATACAGACTAATGTAGCGCATTGTCAGTGTTTATTGCTGCATTGTGAATTAAATTAGATATGAACTCAAGCTAGTTGTACAGCAAGCTATTTTATTCCTTGAATCCTACCCTTCTGGTGATGTAAATTTATGGGATTAGAGCCAGCAAAATAATAGAATTTCCAGGTCTTTTCTACTACAGCTTTAACATACTCTGCTTGCCTCTCTATTTCATTTCTATTATTTTAACAAGCATATTCAGTGTTCAATTTTAGCTGCAGAATAACCAGTGGACCATTCAAGAGGTTCTATACATAAAGCAGTAATAAAGGCATCATCTGACTGGTCAGTACTGGGGTTTTCTCACAAGAAGTTTTCTCTCCTTAGAGATCTTCCTGAACCCCTTGTCTTTTCTTCCATTGGGTGACTTTAGTTCTCACAGTACCAGATGGAATCTTCTATGTCAATACTCAGCTTTACACTAACATACACTGTGGCTGCATGGATAACTAGGTTATGATCAATCAATCACACATATCTTAACTTTCAGTGATTCATGTGAAAAGCTTTCAAACATCTTAGAAAGTATTGAATCAGGCAACTATCTTTTCTACTTCTTTCATCTATAAGTATTTTTAAAAAATAAAGAATTAGGCCGGCACCGTGGCTCAACAGGCTAATCCTCCGCCTTGCGGCGCTGGCACACCGGGTTCTAGTCCCGGTCGGGGCGCCGGATTCTGTCCTGGTTGCCCCTCTTCCAGGCCAGCCCTCTGCTGTGGCCCGGGAGTGCAGTGGAGGATGGCCCAAGTGCTTGGGCCCTGCACCCCATGGGAGACCAGGAAAAAGCACCTAGCACCTGGCTCCTGCCATCGGATCAGCGCAGTGCGCTGGCCGCAGCGCGCCGACCGCGGCAGCCATTGGAGGGTGAACCAACGGCAACGGAAGACCTTTCTCTCTGTCTCTCTCTCTCACTGTCCACTCTGCCTGTCAAAAAAAATAAAGAAAGAAAGAAAGAATTAATTTATCTGTTGCTAAAATATCCTTCAAAAATTCAAATTTGTCAGAATAACAGTAATCTCAAAACTCATTGGAAGTTCCACATGAGAAAATGTTTTAAGGCCTCCCTCTCCTTAAAGTGGATAGCAATCAGAATTTTGAAATCCACATGATTTTGAAAGTTTTCTAAACTATCATGTAAAATTTCTAAACTATCATGTAAAACTCTATTGTAATATCACCCTGATTTGATTTTTTAATTATATTTATATATGCATTTTAATATAAGCAAGTACAATGAAATATCAAGTGATTACCACTGAGTGATGGAATTAACATTTATTTACTTTTTATACTTTTCTGAATTTTTCCAATTGCTATATTAAACAGTGACGTATTCATCTCCAGATCCCAAACAACATGTTTTCAAGTCTTTTAAATTTGTTTTGCTTTTTATATGAAATCAAGCTTAGCTGTAGAAATAGGCAAGCAAACCAACATACCTTTTGATTAAATGGGCTCGGCTGTTCACGTAGTTGGAGTCAAAAGAATAGTTTTCAGTCTGTAATGAGAAAAAAAAAGATTATATAGGAGACTCAAAAGAAGAATCAAAATGTCCTACTTAGAAGGAACTTTTCCTCTTTTTAAATTGAGAGCAGAGAGACAAAGAGAGAAAGAGACAGAGTTCCTATCCACTGGTTCACTCCCCAAATGCCCACAATTGCCAGGGTTGAACAAGGACCAAAGTGAGGAGCCAGGAACTTAATCCAAGTCTCCTGTATAAGTGGCAGGAACCAAACTACTTAAGCCATCACCACTGCCTGCCAGAGTCTGCACTAGCAGAGCTGGAATCAGGAGCTGGATCAGAAATCCAACCCAGGCTCTGCAACGACCAATGCACTGTTAGACTAAATGCCCACTCCTATTAAGAATTTCTCTACTGGGCAAGAAGCAATGAATGATTGAGAAACCAAAGCCATAGTGGGGCAGCAGCCTGAGGAACTCCCTGCCTCCTTGGGGCTCTGGGGTCACTGTGGAGATAGCAGCTCACCCCAGCAGATTAGGACAAACTTGCCACAAACATTCTCTAAAAGACGGCTGGCTACTGACCATGCAACCACTTACAAAGAAGAGACAACATGACTCACAATCATTACCGAAACTAATTGCTTCCCATTCCCCAGTGGAGACAAATCTATGCCCATCAAATTGACTGGAAGTTCAAAGGTATTTTTATTAGTAGTAGATAATTAACATGTTAAAATATTTATCCCAAAGATATGGAAATGCAGGCAAGGTGATCCCCCACTGTGGTTTTAAACTCTGCACTTCCCTTTGTTTTAAGACATTTGCTCAGCAATAGTTATGCAGGAAGGCCTTCCGTTTTATCATAAATATAAAAGCAAACAAGTATAATGCCTAAAACAGGGTGAAGGGCAGTCCACAGGGGGTTCCAAAGCCTTTCATGTGAAACACGAAGTTTGCAAGTAAACCCTTGTCTCAGATCCTATCATTAAAACACCACCATCTAATCTGGTTACAGTAGACTGCTGGAGCAAGGGCTTTATAAAAGCAAATGCAGAATACCTGCCAGATGAAAGAGGAAAATAGCTGATAAGCACCCAGAAGTGGGAAGATCCAAAGGGGGACAGCCTTAGAAGGGGTGGAGGCCAGAGAAGACACTGAAGTAACTGTGAAGGGGATCTTACCCCCAACGCTAAAGTACCACACTTGTTGAACCATTGCATCAACTGCAAAATGCCCAAACACATTTCCTCCACCCTCCTGCCATTCCACCAAAAATCACCACCATTCCTATGGGCCTTTGGCTATCACTGCAACTGAGAATGCTTGGAAAAAGGAAACTCAACAGCTGTCCGGCAAACAAAAGAGCAGACTCCTTTCAGAAGACTACCTGTCAGACATTAATTGTTCTAGGCTTTTAGGTGCAGTCCTTGCTTTCAAGAGCTCACAGTTTTGAAAGAGGAGGAAATGGGACAGGTAACAGCAGTTCCAGCTTTCAAATGGGCACCAACAGTCCGGGCAGAGACCCTGAATACCGAGAGCAAGTAGGAAGGTGGAAGCGGTGAATAGGCTGGAGAAAGGAAGGGCAAGCAGTAGGAAGGAGCTAAGTCACAACATTGTCCTCTACTTATTCAGGCATGTCCATACCTCCCCGCAACTCCCATCTTTTGAAGATAGACTGTATGATATCCACTCACACTGCTTTTATCTAGTTTACATCCTCTGTAATATAAACCACAAATAATCCTTGGTACTATTCAGAGAAATGTGTTGAGAGGATAAAAATCAAATGTTCAGTTCATTTCTAAATTGTTCATAAGAAAACAAATGCTGAAGTGGGGACGGGAGGATGACGAGGGGGTGACTGAGGGATACTAGGCTGTAGCCAGATAGCAATAAGAAGTCCTAGGGTTCTATTGCACAGTAGAGTGACTATAGTACTATTAATATACTGTATATTTCTCTATGTAAAAAACCAGAAGATAGGATTTGGGATGTTTTCACTATAAAGAAATGTTAAATGTGTGAAAGGATAAAATACATTTACCCTGGTTGGACATCACATAATGTATACATGTAATAAAACATCACATAGTATCCTCAAAATATATATAATTTTTATATCTATTAAAATATTTTCATTGTCTAAAAATAAAATGAATACTGACATTGTTATGAAAAGAATTACAGGAGAAGAAGGCCCGTGTTGGGAATATGATCTAAGTATTTGCCAGAAGAGGTTATCCATCCGTCTACCAAAATTTCTTAGCCTCATTTGTTGTACCAACATAATAGGTGAAAATGATGTTGGTTAAATGTGCTCTTCAATGGTATTCAATGCAATGTATAATAAGTGGAAATCCCCTACCCTCAAAAAAGTATACTATCCTGTTAAAATAGGGAATTGATTAAACACTCGGCAGTTCAATTATGCATTTATCAATTATTCATATGCAATCTTGGACAAATTACTTAATCTCTGTGTGCCTCAGTTTTCTTATCTGTAAAACAGGGGTAATAGAAAGTGAATCCAAAGAAGAATTTTAACTGCATGTAGCATGGTGCATGGTGGGAATGGTGAGAATCCTTACCTCTTGTTTAACGAAACGTAAAACCCCAATTGGGGTCCGCAATTTTACTGCAGTCGGGCAATAAAACAATAGCGGGGCAAGCGCTGTGGCATAGCGGGTAAAGCTGCCGCCTACAGTGCTAGCATCCCATATGGGCATTGGTTTGAGTCCCAGCTGTTCCACTTCTGATCAAGCTCTCTGCTATGGCCTGGAAAAGCAGTGGAAGATGGCCCAAGTCCTTGGGACCCTGTACCCATATGGGAGACCTGGAAGAAGCTACTGGCTCCTGCTTTGGATTGGCACAGCTCTGACCATTGTGGCCAGTTGGGGAGTGAATCAGTGGATGAAAGACCTCTCTCTCTCTCTCTCTCTCTCTCTCTCTCTCTACCTCTTTCTGTGTAACTCTTTCAAATAAATAAAATAAATCTTAAAAAAAAAAGAAAGTAGATAGATACACACATGCAAAAAAGGAAACCTAGAGGATATTGGCTCTGCAGAAGCATGAATAACATTTTAACCCACGGTCAAGTTTTAAAAGACAGTTTTCAAGTAGAAAATTTTACAAAGCTCTGCATATGATGGCTCCAATCTGTGTGCACTGTGCATCAAATACAGAGCTCTGTGGAGATCTGGCCTCCAGGCATTGTGCCAGAACCGTATGTGTGGGCAAAGAAGCAACCCATGCAAATTTTATCCCTGATGACTGTACTATTTCTTAATCCTAATGGAATAATATGTCTCACCATGAGGATTCCCATGCCTAAACACTGAGTTGAGAAAAGAGAAATGTCTAGAACACTTGTTTGTGGTGATCTTAACTATTCTTCCCTCCCACCATCCACTCCTGGATATAGATCAGTTCACCCTAAGGCAGACCCACCAGGCTTGATCTGCCATTGTAGGTAAGAGAGTACCATCGAGGTTCATCAGTTTCCTACCTTTCTTTCCCCTCTTCTATACTCTAAAAAAGTAAACTGCTCATTCTTTTGAGTCCTGGCCTTCAAATATAAACATTCCATTCTCCAAATCAGCATAAACCATAATGGGCAGACGTCCTGTGCTGCATCCTAATGCAATTAGAAGCCTCATAAGTGAGGCAGGTTCCTAGCACCAACTTTCTAGAGCGGATGGAACTATGATGCTTCACCTATTGTCTTTCCCCTTGGTAATCAGTTTCAGATCTCTTTATGAAGCAGCTTGGTTGCAGTTATGGGAACAACCCATGCAACCAAACCATCCTAATTGGATAGAATACACTATTCTGAACTCATTAGTCCTACATTCCAAGAAACTGAATTAACTGGCCATTGATGCTCTATTATATTACAGGTCTGTGTGTATTGACATCAAGTATTTTAGCTCAAATTTCTTCAAAGTGTATACTTAAATCTAGTTGCTGTGCAATGAAAGAGTATGTTTTTTCTCACTTCTGGTGGAGCAAAGAATGAGACTCAGACCACTTCAGAGAAGGAAATAATATTTTCTTAATCAATAGTTTACATGACTGAAACCAGTACTTTTCAGTCCAAAATGCTGATTAGAATCATCTCAGGAACTTTTAAAAAACAGTGTCACCAAAGGCACACTCCAAGAGATTCTCAGATAATTGGCCTGGAGTAGGGCCCAGACGTTGGGTTAAAAAAAAAAAAAAAGCTTCCCAGGTAATTTTAATGTACCTCCAGGGGTGGAGAACAACTGTTGTGACCAATAGTCTGGCTGCAGGCTTTCAACTGATGTGCTGTGCTTTCTTTTTTAAAAATATATATTTATTTGAAATTCAGGGTTACAAAGAGAGAGAGAGACACAGAATGAGATAGTCCATCCGGTGGTTCAGCCCCCTAGATGGCCACAACAGCCAGGGCTGGGCCAGGCTGAAGTCACAAGCCAAGAGCATCATCCGGGTTCCCATGTAGGTGGCAGGGGCCCAGATATGGGCCATATTCCACTGCTTTTCCCAGACCATAAGTAGGGAGCTGAATTGAAATTGGAGCAGCTAGACTCAAACCAGTGCCCACATGGAATGCCGGCATTACAGGCAGCAGCTTAACCTACTATGCTATAATGCTGGCCTTGTGCTGTGTTTTCTAATGCAAGTCCAGCTGTTTAGAAGATGGGTTGTCTCAATACAATATAAAGATCCACAGGAGGAATACACTTTTTAAGAAATAACTCAACAGCTTTTTTTTTTTGCATGAATGTATTGGCTCCTGGTTAGCCTTATTTAATCAAAATTTGCTTGACATTATTCCAATTCAATCTCTAAGTATTCTAAATGGCAAGTAACATGAAACATTTGAGAGAGGAAATTTTCTCTAAATGTCATATTAATTTCACTAGGAAATGTCCCCATCTTTAATGAGACAGCCAGGTTAACGCAGAAACATAGCGAAGAGACAAGAACAACATTGGTTTCTGAAAAACTAATTTTGACATTAAAAAAAAAAAACAGGACTAGAGCAAACCTTTATTTCCAGTCTCAATGACAAACAAGAGTCATTTTTTCATCATTTAATATGATTTCTTCCAAATAGGTTCTCTAATTAGAAGACTTTTTCCTAGGAATTGATTGAAAGCAGGCTTCTCACTTGGCCTACGTTTATAAAACCACAATTCTAAAGCCTTCAAAGAATAAATAATTCTGGAAAGCTCAGTTTTCCAGATACAGGCTTTCCCCTGTAAGAATTAAAACTCTGATTTGAAACTCTAACCATTCTGCCTTATTTCTGAAATGTATCACAAGGTTGCCCTTCTTATCTAACAAAAAAATTGATCTCATCGAGGTTGAGTAAAATGGTGATGACCAGAGGCAGGGAAGGAAAGCAAGGAGAGAGGTGGAGGAAGGCCTATTAATGGGTACTAAATTATGGTTCAGTAGAAGTAAGTTCTGGGGTTCTATTGCACAATAGGGTAACTATAAATTATGTTAGTGTACTGTGTGTGTCTCTATTAAAAAATACACACAAGATGGGATTTTGCATGTTTTCACCATAAAGAAACATTAAATGTTCAAGGAGAAAGATATATTTACCCTGATTAGACATTAGACAATATATACATGTATCAGAACATCACATGGTACCACATAAATATGTGCAATTTTTATGTGTAGGTTAAATTTTTACAACAAAAAAGAGGATCAAAAGCATAATTTACTCTCTTATTGGTGACTTAGAAGCATCCTTCTAAACATAAGTCATTGTACCATGCAAGTTTTGACTGTACACTTAATGACCCAAAAGCACTCTGTCTTTCGGGCTCTCATCTTTAATTTTTAACATATGTCCTTCGCCAGCTGGCTACCCAACATTCAGTCTTGTGACTTCTCAGAGCTGTTAATATACCAAAAGCAGCTCATCTCCCACTTCAAGTTTGATGCTTCTACTCTACTTTGTTCTTGGAAACTATATAATTATGTTTCTAAGAACAGTCGAGAAAAGAACAGCAAGTTGGAAGAGGAAAGCTGAGAAGTCGCTGCCCCAAGAAGGAATTTGTAGCGTCTTCATCTAAGGGCTTTCAGGGATATCACGTTTTGGTTTCTGTCATGGTTTGTGTGCTTGTGTGTCCCATGCTCAGAAACCTTTCTTGCTTACTGCCTTCTGTTCTCAGCACCCTTCCGGACACGTGAGATTTCTAGGGAGACTCTTGGGTGGGTGATCTGTTACTATGCTTCCATGTTAATAAGTCTGGCACATCAGAAGTCAAATACTTCCACTTTGTCAGGCCCCCAAGGTACCAGAGGATGCCCTACTTTAATTGTCATTTTGCATTACTTTTACAGTTCACTGAATCATGCCCTAGTCTCTGGAAGAGTGACTGCAGCTCTCTCAGCACCACATTTATCACCAGGAGAGACTGCAACCCTAAGGAGAAAGAAGTCCAATAAATGCAGATATCTAGAACTAGATTCTTTGCCCAGTGGCACAAATCCCCAGGTCACCACACTGAGCTAAAAAAGGTCACAGACTCTGGGACTCACATAGACATTTCCCAAACTTCAAGGTTTTCATTTAAAAAATGAACAACCTTTCAAGTTCCATCAAACTGAAAAGCATTATAACTAATAAAATGCTATAAAATGCATTATAACTAATTTTCTTAAATTTTTAACAACTCATTTTACCAATATCAACAGAAAACTGGAATTCCAACTCAGATGCACAGGAAAGTAGTTTGTAAATGCTGGTTCATTTTTTTAACTGATGATTTCCAATAATGATAATTGTGCCTATTGATCAACCTTTTCCAAAAACAATTGTTGTTTTAGATGTTCAAACAGCCATTTCCTTACGAAAGCATTTTTGGAAATAAACTGATAAATGGCTTTTCCCTACTTTCTATCCCTAACACACAAAAATGAAAATGTAAATTCTATATAAAAATAAGGCCAACATGCCTCCAGCTAGAATGTATATTCAAAGATTCATCCATCCAGACAGTAGCAGCTGAAGCAAGAATTAGTGAAGGTAGAACAAAAGGCACCATCCCCAGAGCTGCCATCACTTGAAAGCTCATATTTACCCTGAACTGGAAACCCAGCTGAATATGCTCTTACTGACCACACTAATTTTTGGTCAAATGCTTTTCACACACTCCTAATTTTCATCCACAAACACATAAAAGTACACACCTGCATTTGTACATATACAGTTTGACTACAGAAAGTAATGTGGTATAATGAGGGAAACCTGGACTCCCTTCACATAGTTGTCACTGGCTCACTGATGTCCTTGGATAAACCACTTTATAACTCTTGAGGCCTTAATTTATCCATCTTTAAAATGAGAATAATCAGATGATCAACATCCAATGTTCCCTTCAAGCTCAAAAATTGTTGGCTTCTAAAACAAAGCAGTTCTTATTAACTCACTCAGTCAGTTATCCATAAGTGTGCACCAAGCCCTGAGGATGAAAAAAAGGCATAGTCTGCACCCTAAAGGAGCTCCCAAACTGATGGACCTCTTACCAGGAATGGTCAAAATGTCTACCACTCCAATGAATACCCACACTGAGACTAGCACAAACCTACCTACGGACACATGTTTATACTCATACACAGGCTACTGGTGCACAGCTTAGAGAATTACACAGATACAGTATAGCAGTAAATAACACCATAATGGCTTGAAGAAGGTAGGTGGCTCACTTAGGAGAATTTGGCCATTATATTGGTAATATGTACATAACCAACATCAAAAATGTAGAAAACCTCTCTCTCCTGCCAAATAGATTACAAAATGTTTACAGTTCTGAGACATAGCTTATGTATCCTTCCATTTGGCTCCATTTCCACACCCTTCATCACCTGTACCAATGCTTCCTCGTCTCCATTGGTCTCCTTTTGCTCCAGCCCATTCTGCAAAAAGCTCTTTGGATCGTCTTCTTCACCCACTACTCTCATCACATCATTTCTCTTTTCAAGACTTCACAGTGGCTCCTTGTTGAAATTGGCATTAAATCTAAATAAAATCTTTACCTAAGCAGTTATCCAATACCAGCCTTCTACTACTTCCCCATATCTAATTCCCTCATTTATTTTTTTTTTGACAGGCAGAGTGGACAGTGAGAGAGAGAGAGACAGAGAGAAAGGTCTTCCTTTTGCTGTTGGTTCACCCTCCAATGGCCGCCGCGACCAGCGCGCTGCGGCCAGCGCACTGCGCTGATCCGATGGCAGGAGCCAGGTGCTTCTCCTGGTCTCCCATGGGGTGCATGGCCCAAGCATTTGGGCCATCCTCCACTGCACTCCCTGGCCACAGCAGAGAGCTGGCCTGGAAGAGGGGCAAGCGGGACTAGAACCCGGTGTGCTGGTGCCACAAGGTGGAGGATTAACCTATTGAGCCATGGCGCCGGCTAATTCCCTCATTTCTAATACAGTTACATCACTGATCACCCCACAGTGCTTAGCAATTTCTCAGCCCTTCGTACAAGAGACTGTGCAGGTAAGTATGTACTTCCTCAGTATCTATGATTGTTTCATGTATAGCATGTCAGTTCATTTCTGAACTGAGAGCTCTCTTTTGAAGTCCTTATGTCATGTGTCACAATCCCAGACATGTAACAAGTATTCATGTAATGCATTAATGGATGACAAGAAAAGAGATGGAAAGAGCTAAGAATGAGGTTACTTGCAGATGACCAATTCTGTTAGGCCAAGGTGATCCTGTTTCTTCAGAAAGCATCCACTCTGCACACTGTCACCTTTAGTTACAATCCATTCTCTATTATCACTCCCAGCTACTCCCTTATAAATACACAATGGCCAGGCTGTAATTGTCAAGGATCAGAAAGCACAGTTGGGTTCTTTCTGCTGATGTAACTCCTTCAGTCCTGCCATATCTCTGGGAATGGCAGTGGTACTACATGAGAGTATGATAAAGTTTCTGTGAAAAGATAAGTGCTCACCAGAATGCAGACCTCTGAGTTACAGAGTGACAATGTGGTAGAGAACTCTAGGGTTCCAGGGGCTTTCAGGACAGGGCTATCCATGGAAACACAGGGCATGTGGTTCACATCCAACAACTTAAACTGAAAGAGTTCCCCCTTGGTGGCCTTTCATCAAAACTCCTGAAGTCCAACTGGCACCATTGACACGGATAGACTACCTAGAGGTGGCAGGGATGGCCTAAGGAAAGTGGTTTGCTCTGCTCTCCTCTTTGAGTCAAAACTGTACCTTTGCAAGAGCAACCTAGTTGCACATAGCACTACAAAGGCCTCCTTGAGAAACCTAGCAGCTTTCTGCAGGAATCCATGCAATTCAGAGGCAAAGGGTCTGCTAAAAGACCAGGCTAACCACCACACGATTAGAGAAAAACTAGAATAAAGCCCTTAGATGCTTTTCTAAGTCCTTCATGGGGCATAGTACACTCTGAAACAGTACCTGCTTACAAAAAAAAAGCTCTCTCTGGAACCAGTTAATGTGTATTGTATGTATAAATGCAGAGTCAACACAACTTTGGTGTGAGTAAAAGCAGCTTAAGAGTAAGTAAAGTGAAGAACGCAGTCATGTAAGTCAAACTATCAAATCTCACATGAACAAAGTGCAACCTGAGGACTAAATAGCTACCAACCACATTTGCCGCAGGAACAAACCCTGGAGTCCAGTTGCCATCCCAAAACTACAACATACTAAAGCTATTTTGCAGGCATAAAGAGACTTTCATCCCCAAATATCAAAGCCCTTTACAAGCAAGTGCCAACTCTTCCCCTGCTCTTAAACAGCCAAGAAAGCACACAGGTTAAATGCTACAGCCATGTTAAGTACTGACTCAGCTAGAACAAGCCACAACAACAAGGACAACAAGAAATCCCCCAGGGAGCACTGTTGTTGGCATTATCTACTACAGAAACAGAAAGCAGGCATAAGATGGTAATATCTGGGTCTTGGGTATTTCCAATGAATGAGTCCGGCGAGTACAGTCTAGCAGTTAGACAAAGGAAATATCTGGCACGGACTAACTAGTCCAGTAGCATAACTCAAGGAATCAAAAATTGAGCCACTTTGTTTCCTGGAATCTTGATGGCCATTTCAATTGTCTTTTAGAAGCACTAGCTACCATCTTTCGAAGGTGATCTAAGATGACTAGTAATGATTTCTAAGGTGGTGGCTTCAATTGCAGAAGCTATGGTTTGGTAAAGCTGATCCAAATGACAACAACAACAACAAAAAATCTATGTAAGATCAACTCTGCCCACACACACACAGAAAAAGAGAGAGAGAGAGAGAGAGAGAGAGAGAGAGAGAGAGAACAGAGAGAAAGAAAGAAACAAGCAAGCAGTAAGATCCATGGATCCACAAAATAAGCTCTCCTGGATCCAGCCTATCAGCAAGTCCCTCTGGCTCACAGAAGGCCCAGCACTCTTAGAACCTGAGCTGGCCTATTCCCTTCTACTAAATTCTGTTTTATCCATGCTTCAATTCTCTGCTATTTAGCAGCTACAGAGCCCCGACTGCCTGCAGAGCGCAATTTCTATTGAGCGAGTCTTGTCAGCTGAAAAGACTTTCAAAATATTTGGAGGGAAAGCGGCGGGTGGCCCTGTGCCCGTGGGCCAAAACAACACCCCCAAATTCAGTTCCAACCCCAATCCCATTATTTATATTATACCTCACTTAAAACCCAGTTGCCTCCACAAGATTATTTAAGAGTGAAGGAGTAACAGCCTTTGGCATATCATTCTAAATTCATTTCCCTTGTACCAGCTTGCTGCTCAAGCCCGTAATATGTGATCATGCTGACAAAAAACAATCGAGTGATATACCATTTTAGAAATATAGAATGCATTAGCTTCTGATATTGATGTTTTCTAATTAGATACCATACAATAGATCATTTTCTCGTTTGTGGTCAATGAAACCCTCCCTCGGTCCTCTTTGTTGCAGATACTTTGATCACTGCCACAGCAAACAGAGGGTTGTCTCAGTGCACTGGAATGAGTCAAGAATGTTTACACTCAGCATCCACTTATTGTCCCAAAAAATATAAACAGGTCATTTATTTAGGACCTTTTAAGTACTAATTTTACATTTGACAAGGCACAGTAAATGTTTCTCAAAATCAGACTCTGTGGTTGCTTAACATTGACAACCCTCTAATGATGACTTGGACTAAATAAAGGGCACTAGTTCTGTTGAAATTATTAGGCACTGAAGGAAACCCACAGTAGCTTCCAGTTTCTAGCGACTTAGGTAAGCACTGCAGCAAATCAGTGTTGGAAGCAACACAGAGCTAAAAGCATCGCTCCGTAAACTACAACTGAAAAGCAATAAGAAGATTCAGGGAAGTAATGGAAACGTTTACTGATTCTCTAAACCCCCCTACCTGCCCTTCTCCCAACCCTAACAGAACTTCATTTTATGTGCAGGGCCGGGGGTGGGGGGTGTTGTGGCGGGAGAGGATGAGAGGAGGGAAGGGGAGGTTAGAATTTGACATGATTTGAAAATAGAGATTAATCAAAAGGCTACTATCTGACATAAGAGTGCTGGCAGCCAAGCACAAGAAGCCATAATTACACTTCACAAAGTGGCTAATATTATCAGCAGCTTGAAATTGTCAGAGTATTAGAAATCTGTAATGCACTTATGCAATGCACCAACAGAACGATTACTTAAGTACCTTGTATTTATATGGAACCTTTTATCACAAAGACTTCCAGAATGTTTAACAGGCTGGTATAAAAAGGGATCATTTCCCCCCACCGCTGAAACACAATAGTCATTTTGCACCAGAAGCAGTAAATATAGAGGACTGCAGGAGAGAGAAAAATTACTAAAACTTCAAGAAACCATAAAGGAGAGGAATATTTTTAGAGGGACAGAAAACAGATACTCAAGTTGGAAACTAGGGCTGACGGTAGCTACATTTTCTACAGAGCTCATGGCACAGAAGTGGAGAATTTTGTTTCTTCTGCAGCCAGGAAGGCTTCTGTGAGGTGCTTAATGACTGTAATAGAGCAGATGCCTCCTATTAATAAGAATGAGCACTTGAAAATGGACACAGTACACAGAAAACTGCCATTTCTTTTGCTCAAAGCCTTTTAACCAACATTAACTAGTTAATCCTCTTGCTACCGTTATGAGCTAAATAAATATTATTAACTCCATTAACAGCACCACAGAAGAGGTTAAGAGGCTTGCATATACAACTAGAATTCCAGACTTCTCGCACTGGGTCCTGCACTCACACCAGCAGGCCACACTCATTAGGGTTCTGGAAAATGCAATGAAATGGAAGCAATTAGGACCGGCTGACTGCATGTACTATTGGGGAGGGAAAAAAAATACCCTAGCCTGCTTAAACATGACAGGTTCAAGGGCGGTGAACACAACCAGAGCAATTTCCTCCTGCAGGAAGATTAAGAAATAATGAGGGGGAACACTTCACTCTCCCTCTACCATCAGACTTGCAACAGTAAAATCCAGGAACAATTCCAAGCCTAACTGGCAAAAAAAAATAATTAACGCTGTGAAAAACATAACACCACGCTGTGTGGGACTGTGTACCCCTCAACCTGTGTGGCTGGTGTCTCCCTTCCTTTCCCCACACTTCTCCCAGGTGTTCACTCCCCTGCTCTCTCCTGGTCAGATTTTCAAATAAATTCAGAGACAAGCTCTCCATTCACACTTCCATATCCACACCCTGCTCTCAAAGGAAACTGCTACACCCACTCTTCATCTTGGTCTGCTCAATTCCCCTGTCTACATAATAACAAAGAAACATTTTGTCTGGGGCCACATCAGTACAAATAGGTGTGGGCAGTCATTTCTTAATTCACACCCCTGTGTGCACAAACACACACAATTTTTATGAGGGAAATAAGTCTGTACCGCTATGTTGAGATATTTTAAAATGCTTATGCCATGGGGGTCAGTGTTTGTCGCAGCAGTCAGGTTACTGCTCTGGGTGCTTGCATCCTACATTGGGGACCTGGAATCAAGTCCCAGCTCCTCCCCTTCCAACCCGGCTTCCTGCTAACGTACACCCTGGGAAGCAGCTGCTGATGGCCCAAGTACTTGAGTCCCTGTCACCTACGTATTTCAGGAGTGAACCACTGGATGGAAAATATGTCTCTCTCCCTCTGCCTTTCAAATAAAATGAAAATAAACAAGTTTTTTTTTTTTTTTAAATGATGGTTCCTGGTAGACCCAGCTTCAGATAGGGCCAAAAGTCATTCTGATGACTGTTTCTGCGGATGGTTATAAAGTTAGAAAAGATCATGGAGTATTAAAAGAAAAATCCTAGAAAGTCTCGAAACACAGAGCAAGATGAAAATAGAAAAAGTTCTTACTAACTGTGTGACCTTAGAGACATCACAGAACCTCTTTAAGCCTTGATTTCCTAAAATTGTGAACCACTAGACAAATAGCAGGCCTTCTTATTATCATATCATAAACTTGATTTCTGATGTATATTTATTGCCATTTCCAACTAAATCACCATTGAGTACTGTGAATAGTTTTCTTCCCGAGGATCTTCCTCCTAGAATATTTCATCTTGTTCTGCCCCATCTGTCCTAACAAAAAGAAGTAATAATATTGTGAACCTTCTTGCTTTTAGCACAGGAGATTATTAAAGAGGAATGAAAGGAGCTCAAGTTCCTACGATAGACACCTTAGCTGAATTTTGTGTGTGTGTACTCATGCGAGATAGAGACAGAGAGAATGAGTATTCAGCTTAAAAAGAGTTGAAATGACCTCACAACATTTGAAATTATGTGAAAGGCAAGATTTGAGACATTTTAAAAGCCTTTATAAACTAGTTTTCTTTTGCCCCATTTCCTTCCTTTGTTATGATTGAACTGTCACAGAATATCTTTTCTTAAAAAAAAAAAACTCATCTCAGGGTTAAGTAAAGCACATTAGCATGCATAATTCAGAGCCGTCAGCTGGAAATGAGCCGTTCCAATGCTAGTGTAGTATGTGGATAGAAAAACAGGGTTAAGGGACTGAGGCAGCTCAGCCAGGACCAACTCAGGACTGCCTTGGAGCCTGACTGTGTGTTCCCTTTACCATTCCTTAGTGCATGCTGTTCAACAGCATAGACACGAGCCACAGGCAGCAACTAAAATGTGAGTTAACAAAAATTAAGTTATAATTTTAATTCCTCAAGAACTATAGCAGCCAAATTTCCAGTTCTCAATAGACAAATGTCTCTAGTGGCCATCATCCTGGACAGCTCAGGTGTAGATTATTTCCAAAACCACAGAAAAGTCTACTGGACAGCAATGCCTTTGAGCAAGGCTGTTGGCCTGTGACTCAGGATCCCTGAGTTCTGAAACATGATGCACTTGGTGGGCTAAGGAAACATAAGGAGTATGCTTACTTCTCTCATGCCACACCATACATTTATCTGTCACCCTCACTAGGCCAGGAGCTCATTAAGGGAAAGGACCACGTCTTTAGTGTCTGTATCTTCAGTGCCAGTCACTCTTCCTGGATCACAGCAGGTGCTCACTCACTGTTTTCAACTGATTAATAGTCGGTGTATGACTTGTCTATGCAATAGCAGTAT
The DNA here is from genome assembly GCA_949820135.1 of Sylvilagus floridanus. Taxonomy (NCBI): domain Eukaryota; kingdom Metazoa; phylum Chordata; class Mammalia; order Lagomorpha; family Leporidae; genus Sylvilagus; species Sylvilagus floridanus. The sequence continues at coordinate 39,722,455 of OX463223.1, forward strand.
CTCACCTGTCTCTTTCATAGATGGAATCAGAAATGCAAAGTTTACAAAGCTCTTTTAAGAAAAGCTGCTGTACTGCTAGACTTGCACTTGTTGCAACATTTCTCAAAACTTTAGACAGCAAGGGGGAATTGACTTAAGCCAAAAATTCACATTCTCTCTCTCCATCCCTCTATCTCTTTCATCCGTCCAATGTCTTGCCTACAAATCTAAAAGAAATAGAATCCCATGCTTACTAATATTATGATGCCAGAGTGCAATACACATAATACTAATCATGCTATACCCTACATCTCCAAAGAGAGTGTTTCACAATCCAGCACAGTGAGAAACACATGCAGGGCTGTGTATTTCAATGCCTCAATTTTACAAATTATTTTCTCATGGCAATTTTTTACACACCCTTGACCTATGCACGCTTATACTACAATTGTCTTTTTAAAATATTTTATTTATTTATTTGAGAGGTAGAGTTACAGACAGAGAGAGGGAGAGACAGAGAGAAAGGTCTTCAATCTGCTGGTTCACTCCCGCAAATGGCCACAATGGCTGGAGTTGGGCCCATCTGAAGCCAGGAGCCAGGAGCTTCTTCCTGGTCTCCCATGTGGGTGCAGGGGCCCAAGGACTCGGGCCATCCTCCACTGCTGTCCCAGGCCACAGCAGAGAGCTGGATTGGAAGAGGGGGCAGCGGGAACATAAACCGACATCCATATGGGATGCCAGTGCAGCAGACAGAGGCTTCGCCTACTATGCCACAGTGCTGCCCCTGAACTACAATAGTCTGAAGAGGAACATGGGCAAGCTACTACTTTGTTTTTAACAGATGGGAAAACTGAAGCCCGGAGAGTTTCTGAATCCCTGATCAAATAAGCCAATTACTGGCAGAGTCAGAAGAACTTCAGATGCCTGCTTCCAAAACCAGGGTACATCGCACCAGTGTAACTTTACAGACAGTAGGAAATGGAAGCCCAGTTGGCTGATTTTCTGCTTTTGCTTTCAATCTATAGTCCCTTCTGTGGTCTATCCTTCATAAATTAAAAAACACATCCTTTTACGCAATATTAATTATTTCTTCAGATCATGATAGAAACTTCAGTTGTTTTACTGCCAAACGTGGTCATTTGCAAAGGTTCTTGAAATTGTTACTGTAACCTGACAATGCTGTACTTTCCACTACGGGCTTTGAAAAGCTGCCATGTGGACTCATGACCATCACAGGCTCAAATACCCAATAAGCACATGAAAATTCAGTACAATCTTAGAGATTATCTAATATCTAATTTGTCAGTGTGTGTCCCTGTCTTCTCTCCCTCAAACACACACACACACACACACACACACACACATTTTGAAGACAAGGAAATGGGCCCAGAGAACCTTACAATCATTCCAAAGCAATCTAACTGGTTAATAGAAACCCAAGCATGGGTTTAGAATTCATCTCTTCTGACACCCAGGCCATAGCTCATCCCTCCCCACCTGCCTAGATCCTTCCCGTTACTGCTCCTAATATAATCCCAGAAGAATAAAATCTAATGTTCAAAGTCCCATCAAGTAAATTTCTCATGCAAGGAAAAAAGTAAAATTTAGGGCAAATGATGTTTGTAAATCGCTTCTTGTCAATATCCTATCATCCAGAAAAATAATTGTTCCTAGGGACACTGCAGAAAGAGGATGTATGATCCACCCAGGGAAACAGACTCTCTCTAACTGAGTGATCTGGAGAATGTCGAATGATAAAGCTCTGTGAAATACAGCCTCATTCTAGCAAATGACTTGCTTTGTTGCCACTTAAATTGCTCATCTATAATTGCTAGAGATAAACTGCAAGCAAAATACAGTATCTTCTATTAGTTTTGCCCACTGGGGATTGTTTGATCATAGTGAAATTATCCAAAAGGTAAATTTTCTCTCAGGCATGAGACCACCGAGGGGGACTGGAGTGATGGCAAGTATTGCTTCCTGGCGAGGGAGATTTTTTCTTCTCAGAATAGGAATGAGCAAGTAAACATAAGCCTCTGCCGGTACGATGAACAGCTAAGTAGGAAAAGCAGAATCCGTTCTGCCCACTTCCTAAAAGCATCTGTCTCAGGCTTCCTGACTTCATGGTGTTGGAGTCACACCTCTGCGGTTCAGACTTCACACTTTATATTTGGTGATCATTCAGATAGAGCTACACTGCCAGATCTATTTTTAAAAAGGTTTTCTGGGCAAATTATAGTGTAAACAAGATTACAAGGGAAGTAGTTAAACTACTTAAGTGAATAAATTGTTTTTAAGCACGTTAGAAGCAATTTACAAACAATAAATATGTTAATTGCACATCATTCTTATTTATTCATTAAAACAGGTCCAAGGACTTCTACTTGGCAAAAATTCCTGGCAAGGGCTTTGTTAGTCTACTTCTTATTACTCTATGAACTTGAAAGTAATAAAATTGCATTCTTTTCTATCTATAATTCCGACTGGCCTTCCCCCAAGTTAGTCTCAATTAATCAAATTTGACTGTGCTACTATATATATATAAAGGCTGAGTAGAATGACAAAGCCATCAGCTCCGAATAGAAAGACATAAAAGTCACAGAAAATCCTGCACTAGGTTTAAGCTCTTTCTTTGTACAAACTGTAGGCAACGCGTAGTTAAAAGGGGTCGGGGGGGGGGGGTGTAGATAGTAGCAATGGAAGACTAGAAGCAAAGGCAGAGATCATTCAGAGCCTGCCCACAATTGAAAAGATTTGTCTCATGCTCCTTGGCTGTCCTTGACTGACTTCTGCAGAACAAATGGCAGCCAGTACAGCTCGGGGCTGAAATAATTTAATTCAATTCCACAAAATATGGTTAGGACTATGTGCCAGGCCGCATGGTAGATGCTAGGGATATGGACATGAACTCAATTCCACTCCTGCCCTCAAGGAGCTCACATTTCTAGTGTCGGGGTGGCTAGGTGAAGAAACAACTACAATGCAATACTCACACTGCTCCCACACTGGTACCTCAGTCTCTGTGCTGCTCTAACAAAACACCTGAGAGAGGGTCATTCACAAATAACACAAACTGACTTCTCGCAGTTCTGGAAGCTGTGAAGCCCAAAATCAAGGTGCCGTATCTTCTGTGTCTGATGAGGGCTACTCTCTGGCTCCAAGTTGGTGCCTCGTTGTCTCGACCTCTAGAGAGGACCAACACTGTGTCCTCACATGTCAGTAGGCAGAGGGACACAAAGAGCTGGCTAGTTTCCAAACACATTTATAAGGATATCAATCCCATTTGGAATGGTGAAGTCCTTGTGATTTAATCATTCCCTAAAGCCACCCCCCCCCTTACTAGTATCCCATTGTGTTGAAGATTCTAACGTAGGAACTTTAAGGGGAACACATACATTCAAACCACAGCAAGTGGTATATGCAGTGTTCCACAGGAGCACAGAGAAGAGAGCAGTGGAGAAGGCCTTTCGATGGAACAGGTGCCATCAGGGCTGCCTTCAGCCACATGCCATCTACAGGGGTATGGAACTAGGGAAAACATTTGATTTGGGGGAAGAATTTCCTTCTCTATAGCTCGATTTCTTGATTTTCTAAGTTGTGTATGAGCGTCAGGGGAGAAAGAGAGAGAGAGAGTGCCTAAGCCATGCTTAATAAAATCAAGCAACTTCCCTACAGCCACAAATCCAGCTGGATCGGGGTTGGTTCTTCTGTAAAGTTGAAGACAAGTTACATTCTGTACAAGTGCTAGAAAAATCAATGTCCGAAGGGGTAGCTAATTAAACCACAGAGACTTATTTTTGAGCCAGTAAAGGTTTTCTCCAGTGGTCAGATGTTCATGACTTTCAAATTCTTTTTGCAGCCTTTGCATAAGGATGAGTCCTGAGACAAGTCAACCTGAGCTTGGATTACCTCTGAAAACTTGCCCTAGTCCCCTTGTCAGCAGACTGACAGGAAGAAGCAGCTCTTTCCTGCAGCAGCCTGTAGGTGGAGACCTTCACTTGCCTCCTCAGGTCAGACCCACACTCAGCCCTACAAACAGAGATTACCATAAAACACGCACATTTTGTGAGCATCAGGAAGAGCACTTTCCGCTCTCCTTTCACGGAGTTTCAGGATGTGGATTTTATCCTGTGTTCTCCTCCTCCTCTCCTAATGGGCTGGCACTGTGCCTTTTCTCCAAAAGAAGCTCAAAGTTACTGGGACACCCTCCTGCCTTCCACGTGCTGGTGGGTCCCTAGTCCCTCCCTGTTCTCAATCAGCTCCCTGGGTGCCATTCCTACGTGCCTGATCCCATTCAGTGCCACAAAGCAAGAGGATGTAGCAAGAATGAGCAAGGAAAATCTTAGCATGTTCAGAAACACAGTCTGTATCCTGAAAACGTTTCTGTGCCTTCTCTTCCTGGATGGCAGGGCCTAGGAGACAGCAAAGCCAGGCTCTTTCTGTCCACCACAGGGCCTTCAGCCAACACAGTACACACTGTGTTCCTTTGCAACACGGATGGCTTTTATCAGCCACACACACCCCACCCCAGGTTGCTCTGCTCTGCTTTAATAAAACAAATAAAAATAAGGCTCAAGAAGATACAGGATGAATAAATAAAGGTACAAATGACCCCTCTCTATGTATCCCAGAAAGGTTCTGGACTCTATAGCACTGAACCATTTCATAAAATTTACCTTTTGAAATTTTATTTTTACAAATTAATGTTTCTTCTGTCATTTTGGAATGACTATTATTGTTATTATTATTATGAAAAATGTCATTTTGGAATGACTATTATTGTTATTATTATTATGAAAAATGTCTTTTGGAAAAGAGCCTATAGTACCAGGAACTTTCAAAACTTTCATCTTCACAACAATCCCTAAGAAGAAAACGAGTCAAATTTAAGGTTTTTCTATGAGATTAACTCTTTCCTAACCCCACTAAAGTGACACAACTACAAAGCTGCGAAGGGCGCTATCTAACTCCATTTTGCACTGCTCTAACAGAATACCTGCGAATACCTTCTCTGAAGCTTATTCTGCCCATGTACCACTTAAAGTAAGGCATCCAGGATGAAGAGAAGGCTTCAGATGTAGTCAGAGCAGCAAAGACTTCGGACGGCTAGGAGCTCCCATAGCCTTAGTGAGGCCTAAGATGACATTTGTTTTAGCAGTCCATTTAACCTTCTAACTTACTTCCTGCTAACTTACTGCCCCTTCCCAAAGACACCTTTCCAGTACAGCATCACCAGCTGCACCCCACACTGGCATCACGTTGGAACCTCCAAAAAGACCACCTGATAGGAAAGCAGAGCCACTGAAGGGAAAGTAGATGGAAAAGGGAAAGTAGCGGACCCCGACCTCACAAAACAAACAAACAAAATCTACCGGAAAGGAAACGGAACAAGCCAGCTCCGTGTTACCCATGTGTTTAGACGCATGGGCTCTTCAAAAAGTTCGTGGCCAAAAAAACCTGCAAGGAATCAAAGAATTGCATCAAAATAAGCTGACCTTTTCTTGTTTCCATTTTTCCATGGCTTGTTGACATGCCCCCATACAGAGGACAATAGGAGGCTACTAGATATTATGATAGGGAGAAGAGTATAGCAGCTGCGCCTACTGCATACCTTATTTGTAAACAGTTAATTCCTCCTGCTCACCAAAGAACTACCACATAAAGGCAAAAATCGGCAGAAATAACCAAGCTATTGTTTGCTCGGAGAATAAACCGAAAGGAAAGGCAGTGAGCTGAACTGTATTCCACAGCTGCCCATTTGGTTGGCCTTGATTGAAAGTCAGACTTTCCCAGATGCAGGCTTTTGCTTCCTCTCCCCCCAACAAGACCTCTGTGCAATTAAGAATTTGGTAAATATAGGCAATTATTCTAAAGGTGCCAAAACTCTCATTTCAACTTGTTTCCCAGTTAATGTACCATAGCAGAGAATGAATTGCTATTACAAGGAACTAAAAATAAAAATGTTTCAGAGTCCATAATTGGCTTGTCTTGTTGGACTTTTTAGGGAGCCAAAGTATCAGTTCCAGGCTATTAGTCCTTGGTTTGCAGGAGAATAATATAATATATTTCCTCATTAAAATACTTTGCTCTCCACAGTTTAAAAAAATTTTAAGAGATACATTTTGTCCTACCATCTTTCATTTTGAGAGTGTTTTGAAGCTTTGGAGGCACAATGAAAACAAGCAAATAGGAACTCTGCTCTGAAAATCAGCCATTATCTTCATTAATGCTTTCTCTCCTTCAAAGTCAGTTTTCAAGCAGCTCCAAAATGTGCAGCATCAAAAGGTCATTTACTGGTTTTTCAAAAAAAAAAAAAAATAGCCGTGTGTGTGTGTGTGTGTGTGTGTGTGTGTATTTAAAAAATCAAATGCCAGTAATTAGCTAGGTTGAAGGCTGACAGTGCCTATATACAATTATGGCAATCAGACATTTGAAATCACAAATTCACAAATCCCTAGACACAACCTAAACCAAATGAGACTTGCTGCTTTGTAATCATATCATCATTGGTCTTCCTACTAGAATCCAGTGAGACCTGATATTCAGTGGTCTGTATTTTTTCTTTAAGAGATATTTATTTGGGGCCGGCACTGTGGCATAGTAAGTGAAGCCTCCGCCTTTAGCGCTGGCAACCCATATGGGCACCAGTTCAAGTCCCAGCTGCTCCACTTCGGATCCAGCTCCCTGCTGACGGCCTGGGAAAGCAATGGAAGATAGCCCAGGTGCTTGGGCCCCTGCACCCAGGTCTGGCCATTGTAGACATTAGGGAAATGAACCAGCAAATGGAAGACCTCTCTGTCTCTGTTTCTCCCTCTCTCTGTCTATAACTCTGTCTCTCAAATAAATAAATAAAATCTTTTTAAAAGAAGATTTTTTTTATTAAAAAAGATATTTATTTGAAAGGCAGAGTGACAAATAGGGTAAGGGAAGGGAGAAGGAGAGGGAAAGGGAGAAAGAGAGAGAGAAAGATGGACAGAGAGACAGAAAGAGAGAGAAGTCTTCCATCTGCTGGTTCATTCCCCAAATGCCTACAACAGTCAGGGTTGGAACAGGCTGAAAACAGAAACTTAGAACTCCATCTGGGCCTCCCATGTAGATGGCAGGGACCCAAGTACTTGGGCCTTCACCCTCAGCTTTCCCAGGAGGATAGGCAGGGAGCTGAATCTGAAGCAGAGCAGCCAGGACTCAACTTGTTGCACTGATATGGGATGCCAGGGTTGCACGAAGTGGCTTAACCCACTGCACCACAATGCTGGCCCCTGTCTGTGGCCTTTAACGTAATAGAATCAGTAACTGTATACTGGCCTCCATGTGTAATACATGTTAGCACCTTACACTGCTTTCCATCCCACATATCATGATTGGAAGTAATTATCTGTGTAATCATTTTTTAATGTCTGTCTCCTGAACTACATTATGGGTTCTAAAAGGATGGGAGCAATGTCTATTTATTCCTTTAATGTGCATTCCATGCATGGGATATAAGGGTAGCTATGGTAGACACTAATGAGTAAACAAACCATTAGCCTAGCTACAAAAGAAAGTCTACACTGTGGCTGGTGCCGCAGCTCACTAGGCTAATCCTCCGCCTGCAGCACCGGCACCCTGGGTTCTAGTCCCGGTCGGGGCACCAGATTTTGTCCTGGTTGCTCCTCTTCCAGGCCAGCTCTCTGCTGTGGCCCGGGAAGGCAGTGGAGGATTGGCCCAAGTGCTTGGGCCCTGCACCCGCATGGGAGACCAGGAGAAGGCACCTGGCTCCTGGCTTCGGATCGGCACAGTGCCGTAGCTGCCATTTGGGGGGTGAATCAATGGAAGGAAGACTTTTCTCTCTGTCTCTCTCTCACTGTCTAACTCTGCATGTCAAAAAAAAAAAGTCTACATATGAATCAGTAAGAAGTAAAATAAGATTAATATTACCTAACCACCCTATTTAAATTTCCACCCGGTTGCCCCTCTTCCAGGCCAGCCCTCTGCTGTGGCCCAGGAGTGCAGTGGAGGATGGCCCAAGTGCTTGGGCCCTGCACCCCATGGGAGACCAGGAGAAGCACCTAGCACCTGGCTCCTGCCATTGGATGAGCGCGGTGTGCCGGCCGCAGCGCGCCGACCACGGCAGCCATTGGAGGGTGAACCAACGGCAAAGGAAGACCTTTCTCTCTGTCTCTCTCTCTCACTGTCCACTCTGCCTGTCAAAAAAAAAAAAAATTTCCAAATTTTCTCCAATTCTATCCTCCCTCTCTGCCTTAATTTTCTCCATAGCACTTACCTTCTAAAATACCATACATCTCATTTATTTACTTTATTTTCTCTCTCTGCTTACTAGAATGTTAACTCCATGTTAGGACTTTACTTATTTATTTTTTTTTGGCAAAGTCACTGGAAGGTATATTTGCATTTTTGTTGATACATGAATCAAAAAGTATGGTGTTCAGCCTAGAAGTCAGGATATCTACACCCCACACTCTATTCGATTCCTGTCTCCAGCTGTGGATCCCAGCTTCCTGCTAATGGGAACTCTGGGAAGCAGTGGAAATGGCCTAAGTAATTGGGATCCTGCCACATGACAGTCCAGGCTTGAGTTCCCAGCTCTGGGTCTCAGCCCAGCCCCAGCCTCAGCTCTTATGGGCATTTGGGGAGTGAACCAGCCAATGGGAGCCTCTCCCTGTCTTTCCGACTCTGTCTCAGTCTTGGTCTCTCTGTCTCTCAAATAAATAAAAATAATAATTTTTAAAATCTAAAATAAAATAAAAAATGTTTAAAGATCACATGGAGTGAGTTCCTCCATCACCCTTCTCAGTCTCCCCCTACACCTCTATACTTACTTTGTCCCTGTTCAACAATGACAACTAAACATAAATGATCTGTACACATATACTGCAATATGTTAGGAATCTTTGTTTAGTTCTCTGCTGTTCCTGGAAGCCTGAAAATAGCCCCTGGCACAAAGTACGTATTCAATAAACATTTGTCAAGTAAATAAATGTTATTTATGGACTAGGTAAATGAGTACACACACACACACACACACACACACACAAAACCTTTAAATACTAAATGTACAATAACATTGCCCAATCTAAATTTAGTAACAATACATCAGAGAAATTGGCCAAGAATAGCCTCTTTTCTCAGTTTTCAGCTTCCTAAAGTGTCACAACACAGTCCTGACCCCTGGCTTCCTAGGACAGACACACTCAGGAGATCTAACCACCTCCATGTCTCGTGTATACCCTGCAGCCTCTGAGCACCACAGAGACACTTCTGACAACACCAGGTCTTTCTTCCCCAATAGGGCAACTGAATGTTTCAAAAAAAAAAAAAGGAAGTTGCCCTTTCCCGATCATGAATCTCCATCAAAACCTAGGAAGAAAGTGCTTTGGCCCATTCCAAAGATATTAACCTAATGCCCTCTGCTAAAAGCTTTTTACAGGAATTGCCCCCAAATTTGAATTTTGTGAGTCAGCCAGAATGCCAGCCTCCTGACCTAGAAGTCTCAATTGCCAAAGAGGCAGAGAAGCAAGAAAGAAATAGGCATTTACACTCAATAGGAGTTTGGGGCAAGAACAAAGCATCTAGAATTTTTAAAGCGCTAGAGGCCTCTTACTTTGGGGGTAACTATTCCAGCTGGTATAGGAGAGAGGACTCTGCATCAGAGATTTGGGTTCAAGTCCTGATGAGGTGTGACCCCAGGAAAATTACTCATATACTTTAGTTTCTTCATCTGTAAAACTAAGATTAATATTTCCAGTGTCATGGGGTTGTTGTGAGGATTAAATTACTTAATATGTGAAAAGCTTCAAGCCCAAGAACTGGCATAGATTAGGTGATCAATTCCCATGCTCGGTTCTCTTTTCTCCCCATGGCCTTCTCCTTGTGATATGCTAAAACAAAGGAAAATTGATTTGCCATTCAAAATCATTACAGAAGGTCTCAAATACGTTTTTGTGGACAGCAGTATCCTCTGAATGGATTGGGAGAAACTAATTTCAGTTTTAATCTCCCCCTTTCTCTCTTCTTTGCACTGGAAGAAGAAAAACAACTTAATATGCTGAGATGCACAGAGAAGAAACTTGGACTTTTACCCTTTACTTTTTTAGGGAAGAGAAAGAGAAAACTCTTCAGAGCTAGCCTCTTTTTCTTTCTTTGAAAAAAGAGCAAAACCACCATTAGGCAACGTTAGATGGTCCCCAAGGCATTCAATAAAAAAAGGCCTCCAACAAAATTAAAACTTGGAAAACCTCACAGGGGCAGAAACTCGAGTGGGAAAAACTCACAAGTTCCTTGTGAAGGAAAAATAAGTAAAGAAAAATAATACAGTGAAAAGGCTGCAGAGCAAAGCAAGAAAGTTCTAGAAGAGCAAAAAGCAAAGCAGAATTCTGACAAAAGGGGAAGCCAGAGGGAGAGTCTCTTGGGAGCTCTCACAGGTGACTAAAAGGAAAGCAGCAGCCTCGGGGAACTGACTATTTAGCTCCTCTTCTTAACCACATTTTTTTCAGTGTGGCTTGTGCTTGCTGACTCTGAAATGTCCAAAAGTAGGAGAAGATTCCATAAAAATAAGGCTTCCTACAGGGAAGCCACCTTTGGAGGGTGGATAGCTTTCACTGACTTCAAGAGTAGCGTTCTTAGCAGAAGGATTCAAACTTTCATAAACACTTGATCTCCTTGGGGTTGGTGCTGTGGCATAGTGGGCTAAACCTCCAACTGCAGTGCTGGTATCCCATATGGACACTGGTTTGAGTCCTGGCTGCTCCACTTCCAATCCAGCTCTCTGCTGTGGCCTGGGAAAGCAGTGGAAGATGGCCCAAGTCCTTGGGCCCCTGCACCTGCGTGGGAGACCAGGAAGAAGCTCCTGGCTCCTGGCTTTGGATTGATTCAGTCCTGACCATTGCAGCCATTTCGGGAGTGAACCAGCAGATGGAAGACTTCTTTCTCTCTGCCTTGCCCCTCTGTAACTGTGCCTTTCAAATAAATAAATAAATCTTTTAAAAAATGATCTCCCCATTTTGATAATGCTCAAGCAATACCTTGGGAACAGGGGGCCAAATAACAGTTATTAATTACCGCAATTAACCCAATTCATAAGATATATTTGTATGGCTGTCATGACAACTGCTTTGACTAACTTGCCAAGAATAGCTTAGCTGTCCATTCAAATAAATCCCTGATAATTACCAGTCTAGTTTGCTGGGCTTCTGTGATAATAATAATTAGTGCTACTATGCAAAAGGTCGCACTAAACAATTTATGAATGATGCATTTTGCATGGTGATTATGTGAGTCACAGGCAATGTACAGAATGTTCACCATTATGATATTAATGTGAAAGAGGATGGTTAGATTTGAGGGAGTTACTAAATCCACAATCTTTATAGCTAAAAACAAGCAACTGCAGAAAATGGAAACTTTCCTACTAAATAAGGTATATCCAAGGAACAGTAGGGTGCATTGTAACTATTTCTCTGAATCCATAATCTGCAAGCTATGGTCACAAGTCTTGGAATCAAAAGAGGTTGAAACATAAAATATTTTGAGTTACAGGAGGACATGCTCTGGGAGGAGTATGTGTGAGGTGCAGTAGATACTGTATTATACACAGAAGGAGTTCAGCAAAGGTTTGGGAACCATATTAGTCAGCATTCTGTTACTTCAACTAAAATACCTGAAGGGAGCTTCTTAGGAAGTAAACTTTATTTCAGCTCACTGGAGATTCACAGTCCAAGATCTGGGGCCCCATTCGTTCAGGCATCTGTGAGGTCATAAGATGGCAGAAGGATGACCACATGCAGAGCCAGGAAGTGCACTGTGTTTATATAACCCACCCTCTCATGAAAACTACTTTCTGAAGGCACAACCCCAATGGCCTAAACACCTCCCACTAAGCCCATCATTCAGACATCCTAATTAGATCAAGACTCCACCCTTAATCCATCAACCATTAACATTAATCCAATAACAGTTAGGATAAGACTTCGGGGATTAGGTACCTACAAGAGTGTGGGGAGCGAAATCCTGTTCAAATCATAACAGGGCCAGTGTTAAAGAAGAATGGTCTATATCCAGATGTGTATGTTAAGTCATATGCAAAAGGACAAGACTCAAAAAAGAAAACCTCTGTGCCTACTGGTAATGACCATGGTCAAGTAAGTAGAGCACTCAATTGAAGATCAATGTGTTATTATCTTAATGCATATATAAAATGGATTATGGTCCCAACACTTCGAATAGTAACACGCATTTAAAAAAATGAGTTCTGAATGTTGCTATCACTTTTCCATGCTAGCAAAATCTCTTTACACAATTGGATTAGGAAATACAGATATGGTACCTTGGGTTTTGGGCACATGATACATTTGACAAGTTGGGAAAAAAAACTGAGCAGATCGCAAAAGCATTGGTCCTGTCACCTCTTTTCACTTTGCCTTCCTTTTGGTTCTCTTCTTTCCAAAGATATTTTTAATGTTGCAATATTTTGGATAAAGGGGGAAAAACAAATCAAAGTCTGGGTTTTTATTTAATTTCTGTATCAGGTAATTTTTCTTATCAGCTAGGTCTTTGTCTAAACTGTTTCTTTTGAGATCATTGCTTGTCATTTCAAGCTTCAGACGATGCTATGAGTACTCTTCATGTCAAATTAGAAATTTGGCATTAATGAAGCACTCTGGTTGAGTTGGCAGAAACACACAAAACACATCCCTTTGTTGCCAGTAAACTTGGACTTTTTTATGTCAAGCAAATGCAGAGATGGAAAGTTCATTCATGGTGAGCAATTACTAGGATTCTACAGTAAAGTTGCTGGAACAGTGCCTGGGATGTGGTAAATGTTCAAGGAATGAGAAGCAATATGAAGAAGGAACAGTATTACCACCCTTCTGAGACACAAGATTGTTATTCTGCCTCCAAATTGAGACTCTTGAGGGGCCAGCACTGTGGCATAGTGGGTAAAGCTGCCGCTTGCAGTGCCAACATTGCATATGGGCGCAGGTTCGATCCCAGCTGCTCCACTTTCAATCCAGCTCTCTGCTATGGCCTGGGAAGGCAGTGGGAGATGGCCCAAGTCCTTGGACCCCTGCACCCACGTGGGAGATCCAGAAGAAGCTCCTGGCTCCTCGTTTCAGATTGGCGCAGCTCTGGCTATTGCAGCCAATTGGAAAGTGAACCAGCAGATGGAAGACTCTCTCTCTCTCTCTCTCTCTCTCTCTCTCTCTCTCTCTGCCTCTCTCTCTCTCTGCCTCTCCTCCTCTCTCTGTGTAACTCTGACTTTCAAATAAATAAATCAATCTTTAAAAAAAATTGAGACTCTTGAGCATTAAGGTCACAACTGGTAATGTCTCTTCTACTTTCGGATGCTTCTGGGGAACTTTGTACTGCCTTTTAGTTCCCTTCCTTTTAGGGATGAATAAAATTGCACAATATTCTGGTGTCAAAAGAGAAAACTAGGGGCTGGCACTAAGCCTATGCCTGTGGCACTGGCATCCCATATGGGTGCTGGTTCATGTCCTGACTGCTCCTCTTCCAATTCAGCTCCCAGCTGATGGCATGGGAAGGTCGTGGAAGATGGCCCAGGTGCTTGGGCTCCTGCACCCACAGGGGAGACCCGGAAGAAGCTCCTGGCTTCTGGCTTCGGATTGGCTCAGCTTCAGCCTTTGTAGCCATTTGGGGAGCGGACCTGTGGATGGAAGACTGACCTATCTCTCTGTCTGTAATCCTATCTCTCAAATAAATAAAAATATATCTTAAAAAAAGAGAAAGAAAAATAGAGAAACCCTAGTCAGTATGTAGTGTCAAGGCACATCCAAACAGTAGTCCAGGAGTCTACATATGAATCTTTATGTTCCCAGGCATAATGGATTTCTCTTTGAATTCCATCATCTCTGATACTGTGCTAGGCCCATATGAAAGCATGACGTTAAGACAGTGTGGTAAGAAATGCAAGAGTTTTAGCTCAACTCTGCAAATTACGTCAGTGGAACACAGTAAGTGTCTTTTTATAACATTGTGCTTCTTAATGGTTTTTTTTTTATTATTATGGAATAAAGTGGTGGCAATAATGGCATTATAATGAACAAGATGTCTTCCAAGGTACTTTAAATATGTCCAATACGCAAGTGTTTGTAAGAAAGAGTAAAATCAACCCTTGGCCTTCATAAATATAATTGTTCATCTTATGTACCACTCTGTCATCACCCCGCCCCAGCAGACTGTAAACTCCTTGAGCGTGAGGATTAATCAGGACTCATTTTTGTAAACCCTGCAGTAGTAAGCACAGGCCCCAGTGCACAGGCACTTGGCACCGCACAGCCGAAGTAAAGAGAATCAGGGAGGATTTGGCTGAGTGAGTCGCTGAAGTGTGAGGTCAGAGCTTGTGGAGAGCTGTGCATCAGAGAATGTGCAACAGAAGTGAATCTGCAAGTGTGTAATTAACAACCCAGTGACTGCTGATGAGAAAGAGAATTCAATACTACGCAGCACCAAACACAACTTAACAAGCAGCAACCTATGTAAGGCAATCTAATACTCTACACATTGTGGAGAGGAAAATCCTGCCAGGCAGTGAGGTGTAAGGGAATCTAATCTGCTATGAATGGAAAGTAGCCTAATAGGGTTTGATGTGATTGGAAATCCAATGTACTGGAGTAGAAGGAAACCCAATATGGAGTAGTAGTGAAGAGAGAATAAGCTTTAGTGATTAACCAGCCTGGTCACTGGAAGTTTCCTTTGTTCCAACAACACAAAACCAAGCCGGATAAGTATTCAGCCCAGGATTGCAAATCCATTGAGAATGGGCAGAAATGACCCTGGCTATACAAACACTTTTCTGAAGTTGTTCATTTAGACCACAGAAACCAAGGAGTAGCCTGGGCCCAACTCCCAATCCTGCTCCCATCATACAGAAGCCATCCAAGAGACAGCAAGCTGGCAGCACCAACTGCTCCATCAGAAACAGTTACTGTGTTAAATGCCTTTGTGTTTAGGGTATTAGTGTTTTGCTGGCATGAGAAGTAAGAATGCTTCTATTGGGTTTGCAAGCTAACATGGATCCCTGACACCAGGGAAGCACCCCAGGGCCCCAGAGGGAAAAGCTGAAAAGAATTGTATTGGGAAATCACCCTGCTATTTAAGTAACCTGTTCTTCAATACAGTTCTTTTCCATGGAAAATGGCCTTTAGGAGCCATCACTGTTATTTATGAGAAGCTGTAACTGTGCCTGATGCTTCACGATAAGCAGAATATGCGAAAGTAAGCCTTGCCTGTTCCTTGTGTGGAGTTATCATTATGAATGAGACTAATCAGTTATAAAGCACCCTGCCCCTGTATTAACGTTCCAGCCAGCATAAACACCACCAGCCAAGCAATTCTTTGTGGCACCAGAATCGTTTGAGCAAACTAGAACAAAAGTCAGGTTAAGACATCAAAAGGAGATTGACACAAGGGGCAGATGAATGTGAAGTGTGTGGGCCTTTGTCCGAGGGCCATACTAAGATGCATACCTCCTCGCTCCCTGCAGCTGGGGCCTGGATGTCTTCTCTGATTATGTCATTGACACAAACAAGTCTCCCCTTTCGTCAGCACTGCTATGCCAAGACATCTTTGGAGGAGCTTAAACTAGCTCTCCTCCGCCTCTCGCACATCATCCACAGAACTGTCACAGACATATGCGATCGCTCTTTGCAGCCAGTGATGTTGGAGGCAGACAGCCCACAGCTGGATTCGCTGACCTTGGGCAGAGTGAATAGGGCACACAGTTAAGAGGAGACAGTCCTCTTTGGACTTCAGCAAGGGGCAAGTTCAATGAAGAAGTCAGACCGGGGAAGAAGATGAATCTCCCCCTGGCCACATCATCGTCATTATTAGGACATGTCAGAGAGTGGGGTGGCTGCGATCAGGACAACAGCCTGGGGAAAGCAAAGAAGAGGAGCCTGGCCTGTCTGCTTTGCTACTGGCAAAACAAGTCCTTCCCAAACGAGTCACGTAGAGTACCAGCAATTCTGAGCTCTCGCTCTCTCTCTCTCTCTCTCTCTCGCTCTCGCTCTCGCTCTCCCTCTCTCTCTCTCTCTCTCTCTCTCTCTCTCTCACACACACACACACACACACACACACTCTCCCAAATCTCAGGAACGCAAACCTTTGCACATTTTTTTTAATCCAGACAGTTACCACTTTTAAAAAATAAGTGGGAAATGGCTGCCTTTGATAGGAATATTAGAAAGAGAAAAATCCAGGATACAGCTCTGTCTCTGAAGATTGTACAGATGAAGAGATAAAGACAATGAAATTACTGTGGCCAAAGGAAGAAAGGCTGGATTTTAGTGCGTCTGTGCGCCCTCTGCTGACAGTTAGTCAGAACTACACTGACCAAAAAAATTAAAAAAAAAAAAAAGTTGCCGCAGAAAAAGAGGGAAAAGGAAACTGAGACTGGAAGCAGGAAATAGCGAAGAAGAGAGGCCTTTCTTTGGTGCCTGCTGTCTGTTTACCCAGAGGGAAGATGGAGAGGTGGAATTCCTTGTCTTCCTATCTATCAAGAGCAGCCGAGAAAGAAGAGAAAATTACAGGTGCTGCCCTTTCACTACCCTTATCCCACGTGGTGAAAGTGACTGCAGAAGCCCTGCGTACTCTGCACACCATCTTCCCCTGCGGCTGCATCTGCTCACCACGCACCGATGTGGCGCGGTGCGGGAGCGCAAGGGGGCAGCATGGACACAAAAGGCCAGGGAGCAGAGACTGGGAGAAGGAACTGGAGCCACAAACCATCCAGTTGAAGCTGCCTGCTGGCTGCAGGCTGCTCCTTACCTCACTTGGAAAGAGTCTTTCCATGGCTGCTTGTTGGAAATGAATTTGCCGTTTGCAGAATTCACAGTCAGCTCTTGTGCATCCACCACCACCCTCCTGCCTGTGTCTCTTTCCACTTTTTGAACCAATGGCCATGTATTGGTTTCAAGACTTCAGCATTCAGATTCAGACCACCTTGGGGGAAAGAATAGCTCCCTGAGATGAGACCCAGGATTTAATTTTAGATCCATACCTCAGCAACCACAATGCCACTCCCCCTCAGCTTTCAACCATCTTCCTCTGTCCACACCTTTGTGCCTTACAACTCCTTCTCACCCTCCAATGATCAGTTCAAGTATTACTTCCCTAATCCCCCAGGTTAGGTCGGGTTTCCCCATTTTTGTCTCTGAAAATAAAATGCTCTTTTCTTCCATAGCACAGTAATTTTATATTGGTGGTATTTTTGTCTTCCCACTCCACGAAGGCAGGAGCTATGCAAATTTTGCTGTTTAGTCAGTATCTAGAACAATATCAAGAATAGGGCAGACACTGAAAAAGAAGCAAAGAATGAAATAAATGAATGTATACAACCCAAAGAAAACCATTCAACAAAAGGATGTGCTAATATTGACACAACTCTTAGGAAAGCATTTTGGAACACTTCCCCCGAAAGTCTTTGCTCTCTGGTTCATATTCCTTCCAAACACCCAGATATACTCGGTTACTTCAAGAAATGCTGGCAGAAATCTTACAACGTAGCTCACTTTCTGCTTCAATTACCTTTAATTTTATTTTCACGTTCCAAATCAAAACCTTTTTCCCTGCTACATCTTACCACTGCAAGTGCTCATGCTATGTTTATTTAATTTTTCAAGCCAAGGAATCGATAAAACATTATATTGATAACATAATGTTGCTGTCTCCTCCAAACAGGCCATCAGCTGATACTGAACCAATTAATATTGAGTTCTATGTATTCACATTTGGTCTAATAGCCATATATGATATTTACAAAGTCCATTATTCAGCAATAAAAAAGTCCAGAATTATTTGATCTATTTCTGATCTTTCAGGTTCTAAGCAATCTTCTTTTTATGCCCACTATGAAATACTATCTGTAAGACATTTTAACAAACTGTACTCTGCGCACAATATATAAGGCCCAAGGCCAAAGATAAATGTTGTTATTTTAAAACTCCTCTTCCTACTGGTAGGTCAGTAAACACATAATATCACCTAGCTTGCAAACATTTAACATCAGCAAGAAAAGAAAAACAGATGGTGTTAGCTTATTGGAATTTCAGATACTTGACTTAAAGATGGGTTAATAGGCTCCATCACAGAGACATTTTAAAGTTTTCCCTATGGCATGCACTTACCATCAGAAAAGACAGCATGAGCTGACAAACTGAAACCCCAGTAAGACCAAGCCTCTTATGATCATTGAAGATAGATTTTTTTCCTCTGCTATTCAGTGACAAGGAAATTAAATTTCATTGGGGGATCATGCTTACTTGATATGATGTGGAGGGAATTGTTCCCTCCTTTGTTTTTTACTTGCCCATCTCAGGAAACATTTTAGGCAGACTGTCAAGGTTATGGGGCACAATGCATGAGATACACCTCTCTCTGCTACTTCATTACCAATCACTGAATTATCTTGGCCCTAAATAAGAAGGCAATAATAAAGTGGGGGATCTGTTTAGTGCGGGGAATCACTTCTCAAATTACTGTAAAGGGAACTGTCCACCTGAAATGAATCATTAAGTAAGCCTTGTATTTTGCACATTTCACAATGGTTAGGATGATGTAATACAGGCAATTACACACAAGCAACTAGAAAGTTGTCGTCCAAAATAGCTACAGCACAGCTGAGGTTTACTCTGGGCCTGTGGTTTACAGCAAAGCAACAACTTTCTCGATGCACAAAAGCCACTACAAACTCAAAGGGAATCCTGAGCTGCATTTGGATATCATTTTAGTTATACACGCAGGGATTACAACACTACAAGCTAGAGAAAGAAACAAAATTCAGGCTGTATTTAAATGAAAAGGAAAGAGGTTGATACTCAACCACTGACTCTACAGGGAACAATACCTAGTCATTTCAAAAAGCAAACTGGTACATCAGGGCTATGCACAGCCTGATTAGCAAATAGTAGCAACTAGCTACCTATTATTTTGTTGGCAATGATTCACTCACAATGAGATCTCGTTTGCCAGGGTCCACACATTTCATTCAGGTTAAACATTGTAATAGAGACTGAAGCTTTGGCACCAACTCCCCCACTCGCCCCGGCCAAGCCTCCTGGCACCTCTCTACAACCTTCCAATGTATAAATTTGTCTCTAAGTGGCCAAAATGGAATTGAAGCCCCTACCCAAGGCCACTATATTTCATGCAAAAAAAAAAAAAAAAACTGAAAAAAGAATAGAAAATTTCACTGACTGAGAGATACCAGGAGCTGGTTTCCTGGGTGGAAGGAAAGCATGTCTGGAACAGAGTGCAGACTTGGGAACATGAACTCAAAAGCGTCTCACCGTGAACTGGCTATTTAAAATTCATCTGTAAGTCACTTGCATGAAAGAAAGAAGAAAAAGCAGTGGCCCTGAAACACAGCCCAGGTCTGCAGAAGCGGCAGGTCAGAGGAGAAGAAAGGCTTGGGGCAGTATTTATTAAAGTGCAGGTCACAACCCCAAGCCAGTGGTCCATGAAATTGCCATCTCCTGAACTTCCTAGCTAATGGAGATGCCCAGAACACAGTCACGTGGAAGAGAGGTTGATAAATGCCAGATTAAGGCCTAAATTGATATCCACTGACTCTGGAAAGAAAATATAAGCGGATAACATCAGAGAAGGGGTTTGGCTCTCTCGCCAGCACATGTAACTGACTGATTCTTGTAGGACCTCCTGCAACTTCATGGTTGAATCAGAGATGGGTGTCACAGGAAAGGACAATGAGAAACCTTGAAGGAGCCACAAATGAAAAGATTAAACACTGTCACGTAAAAGGGTCTTCATGTAACTAAATGCAGGAAAATATGCTGGGGAGGAATTTCTTTGCAATGATTAAATAGAAGCAAATACAAGTTTTCCTAAATTCCATAATTGGCTTGTGTTGCCCTCTACAGTACATTGTTGGGTGATAAGAAGACGATGACCATCTTCCAGATGCAAATGAGGTAAATTCCTAGGAAAAAGGAGATGGGATGATCATAGCTACTGAACACTTCCTGAAGTCTTACTGTGTGCCAGGTGCTAGAACACTCCTGTTGAATTCCTAAAAGAATCTCAGAGGTACCGTTATGCTCATTATACAGTGGAGGAAGCTGGAGTGCAGAAAGGAAGTAATTTCCCTAAAGTCACTCAGCAACTGACTCCAACTTCTAAAACCAAAGAAGCCATAAATCAAAATAACTATTCCATGAGCACCCAAGTGACAAGCTATGTCTAAGACAACAAGAAGGGCTTGATACATAATATAGATGCAAAAGTCAAGAGCTGCCCTACATATTCTTCCCAGCTTTACTCTGTTAGAAAATCTAACGGGGGAAAAAGAATAGCCCACTCAAAATCACAAGGAAACTGTAAAACAGCCAGAAATAACCTTAACAAGAAATGTAAGGGGGGCTATATAAATGTACCAATGACATTAAAATAAAATGTGACTAAATGGAAAGATGTTGTATGCCTCGTTAAAAGACTAAACATTATACATATGTCAGTTCTTCCTAAACTCATCAGTTCGATACATTTCCAGTCGAAATCCTAACATAATCATGTCTGAAGCATAACATGATTCCAAAGTTCATCTGAGAGAACAAATAAAAACCTTAAAACATTTGTAAAGATAAAGAATAAGGAGAAACTAATTCTACCATCTATCAAACATTCGTTATTAAAGCACCAATAATTACATCAGCGTGGTACTAGTATAAGAGTAGACAAATGGGCTAGTGGAAAACACATGAATAACTCAGAAATGTCCCTGTATACAAAAAAAAAAAAAAACCTTAATATACAATGGTATTTCAAGATTTATTTATTTAAATGGTAAAGAGAGAGACTTTTTTTTTTCCATCCACTGGTATACTCCTCAAATGCCCATAATAGCCAGGACTGGGCCAGGCTGAAACCATCAGTCCAGAATTCAATTAGATTTTCCTACATGGGTGGCAGGAACCCAAATACTTAGGTCATCTGCCGTACACACCTCCACCCTAGCCCAGATGCATTAGCAAGAAGCTGGATAGAAAGCAGAGGAGAGCAGGGACCAGACTCAGGCACTCTGATATGGCATGTGGGCATCCCAAGTGGTGGCTTAACCTGCTGTGCCACAGTGCCTGCCCCAATATATGATGTTTTTAAGAAGCACCAAAAAGCAGCAAAGAAGAAGAAGAAAAAATGGTACAAAGCCAACAAATTAACCACTCAGAAAAATATTTTTCTGCATTATAACATCAAATCATATGCTAAAATATCCCTAATAAATTAAAAATTTAATGAAAAATGAATTTAGAGATATCATAAGAAATGTCCTATATAATTTCTGGGTTGGGAGACATAAATATTTCTATATAATGATTCCAAAAATAAACATAAACAGAATTAAAAATGATACAGCAAAATGAAGAAAAAAGGCCTTTGCAAGAAATTAAACAAGAGAGAGCCAGCCTCATTGTAGCACAGAGGGTTAAGTCTCTACCTACAATGCCAGCATCCGATATCTGAATGCTGGTTCAAGTCTCTGCTGCTCCACTTCCAGCCCAGCCGCTTACTAATAATGCACCTGGTCCAAGTGCGTTGTCCCCTGCCACCCATGTGGGAAACCTGGATGGAGTTCCAGGCTCCTGGCTTCAGCCTGCTCCGACATTGGCCACTATGGCCATTTAGGGAGTGAACCAGTGGATGAAAGATCTCTCTCACACTCCCTGCTTTTCAAATAGATGAAATTAATGTTTTTAAAATGAATTTAAAGAAGATAACTACCTTAATATATACACTAGAAATCACAGAAATACAAATTGAAACTAAAACATCATTCCTATATTCATCTATGAAACTAAAAATTCTCCTTCCCTCTCTTATTTGCTATCCTTCCATCTTGATCAATTTCCCATCTATCTTGCCATATGATTTCATTCATATACAAACCAATAAAGTATATATAATCTCTTTAGCCCTTCTTTTTTTCAAAGTAACTATAGTGTGCCCTACACATTTTTCTGAATCTTCCTTTTATTTTCTTAAGAATACATTTAGAGATCCTTCCATATCAGTATATAAAGCATTTTTTCTACTCCTAGACACACACATTGTTTCTATCTTTACTATTTTAAATAATCAATGAAGAATCTTGTATACCATCAATATCATTTTCACATAGTCAAGCATATCTGTGGAATTAATTCCCTTAAAAGTGGAATTTCTTGGTCAAAAGGTATGTGCATTTGTAATCCTGAAAGAGATTGTCTATTTGTCCTCCATAGGGGATGGTACCAATTTATACTCCCAAAAACAACATATGAGACTGCCTGTTTCCCCATGACTTTACCATACTGGCAGTCATACAATTATAAGGCTTCATAAGTATGGTGAAATGGTCTCTTCTATACTGTTGGTGGGAGTGTAATTTGGTTGAATTTTTCTGGGGGAAATATTTCCCAGAATTCTTAAAGATACACAAGCATAAATCTTTAGATAAAACAATTTCACTTTTAGAGAATTTATTCTAGGGCAACAATCAGAGATCACAAGATTTGTGTATAAAGATATCCAACACAGTGCTATTTATCTAAGACAATAACCTCAAAATTCAACACTAAAGACTGAGTAAAAGTAAACCCTACCTACAGAACAGAATGCAATTTGGCCATCAAAAAAATCTTGCTTGTAATTATTTCTAATAACAAAGAAAAATGTTATGAGATTTTATAAATATAGTAAAAGAAACAGAATTTTCTCAACTTTAAAATATAAAAACTAGAAGTTTCTCTTTTTTTTTGAAGATGTATTTTTATTTATTTGAAAATCAGAGTTACACATAGAGACAAAGAGAAGCAGAGAGAGAGAGAGAGAGAGAGAGAGTCTTCCATCTCTGGTACACTCCCCAAATGGTCCCAAAAGCCGGAGCTGTGCTGATCCAAAGCCAGGAGTTGGGAGCTTCTTCCGGTTCTCCCAAGCGGGTGCAGGGGCCCAAGGACTTGAGCCATCTTCCACTGCTTTCACAGGCCATAGCAGAGAGCTGGATCGGAAGTGGAGCAGCCAGGACTCGAACCGGTACCCACATGGGATGCCAACACTGCAGGCGGAGGCTTTACACACTATGCCACAGCACTGGCCCTGAACTTTCTTTTTGATTAATCCAAAATTTACTGACCATTAATTTATTTTGTTCCATGCATGGAAAAGAAAGTTAATGATGCTTGTCCCCAAGTGGGACAATATTCTTCAAATATTTCTGTACTTTTCTTTTTTTTTCATAATCTGAATTTATTAGACTATAAGTGACCAATAGAAACAATCAGAAAAGACTCTTAGGACTCAGCCTACTTTTCCCCCAGACAGCAACAGGTTTCGTAACAATTGTCAAGTTAAAGCCAGATACTACACATGGTCATGATGTGTCTTCAAAGACACCAACTGAGATCAGCATCTGTAGCAGGGGATTTTCATGTAATCTCTACCCGCCTCCATGGATCAATCCTCCTCAGATTAGCACTAGTAAAGGAGAACATCTCAGGCTCTCAGCATACAAGATTTCTGTCCTTGGGTCCTAGGCAACAGTAGCCATGGGGACTAGAGTGGAGGAGGAGTGATACTTCAAGGCCCTTAAGCCTATCCAGGTCCCATAAACAAGTTCAGAATCAGGGCTTCACACACATCCTATGCATTCAGTAGGGCCTTTCTGAGAGCCATTCTCAAAATCCCACTGACTGTCAACTGTAAATAGAATGAAAATTCAAAATCCCACTGGCTGTCAAGTATAAATAGAATGAAAATTCAAAATCCCACTGGCTGTCAAGTATAAATAGAATGAAAATTCAATAAACAAAACTCCTTGCTTTCTATCTTATTACCTTCCACAGTTTTACATTCATTTTAGTGATGATATGAATTTACAAAGTATTACAAATTTTTTGGCTAGAACACTCTTCTTTATCATATTAACTTCTTCCAAATCCTTGATTAAAAGCAATTAAGTATTTTAATTTTCAGGAAATTCTTTTCTAATCTGACCAGTCTCATCTTTAATACAAAGGGAAAATGTAAATCCTTTCTTAAATTGCTTCACAATCAAATTTCAAACATTCTGAATATTTCTTTAAATGAAGACTTTTACGCTGAGAAACTGAGATAACGTAATTCTATTAATCACAATACCAGATTTCAAGACATACTACAAGGCAGTTATAATCAAAACAGCCTGGTACTGGAACAAAAACAGATGGATAGACCAATGGAATAGGACAGAAATGCCAGAAATCAATCCAAGCATCTGCAACCAACTTATCTTTGACCAAGGAGCTAAAACCAATCCCTGGAGCAAGGACACTCTTCAAAAAATGGTGCTGGGAAAACTGGATTTCCACATGCAGACGTATGAAACAGGACCCTTACCTCACACTTCACACAAAAGTCGATTCAAAATGGATTAACAACCTAAATCTATGACCTGATACCATCAAATTACTAGAGAACACTGAGGAAACCCTGTAAGACATTGGCACAGGCAAAGAGTTCTTGGAAAAGACCCCAGAGGCACAGGCAATCCAAGCCAAAATCAACAAATGGGATGACATCAAATTGAGAAGCTTCTGTACTGCAAAAGAAACACTTGGAAAAATGAAGAAGCAACCAATAAAATGGGAGAAATTATTTGCAAACTATGCAGCTGATAAAGGATTAATAACCAGAATATATAAAGAGATCAAGAAACTCCACAACAACAAAACAATCAACCCAGTTAAGAAATGGGCCAAGGACTTAAACAGACGTTTTTCAAAAGAGGAAATCCAAATGGCCAACAGACAAATGAAAAAATGTTCAGGATCACTAGCCATCAGACAAATGCAAATCAAAACCACAATGAGGTTTCACTTCACAAATCCAGTTAGAATGGCTTTCATACAGAAATCAACAAACAACAGATGCTGGTGAGGATGTGGGCAAAAAGGTACCCTAATCCACTGTTGGTGGGAATGCAAATGTAAAACCACTATGGAAGTCAGTTTGGAGATACCTCAGAAATCGAATATAGACCTACCCTATGATCCAGCCATCCCACTCATGGGAATTTACCCAAGGGAAATGAAATTAGCAAATAAAACAGTTATCTGCACCCCCATGTTTATTGCAGCTCAATTCACAATAGCTAAGACATGGAATCAACCAAAATGCCCATCATGAAGACTGGATAAAGAAACTACAGGATTCTGTCGGAATAAGATCGAAGTCGGTGAACCCTAAAGGCTTCCACAGCCTCGGGAACTCATGACTAGAGCCTAGGGAGATTACTGACGCCATAAACAAGAGTGTCAAATTGTTAGGTCAGCAACAGGAGTCACTGTGTACTTACATCTCATGTGGAATCTGTCCTTAATGTGTTGTCCAATGTGAAGTAATGCTATAACTAGTACTGAAACAGTATTTTTACACTTTGTGTCTCTGTGTGGGTGCAAACTGATGAAATCTTTACTTAGTATATACTGAATCGATCTTCTGTATATAAAAATAATTGAAAATGAAAAAAAAACTTGGTGGTAAATTGGAAATAGCATAGAAAATTAATCAATTTTTAAAAAAATATCATGTAGGATCTCTGTCCTTAATGTGCTATACATTGTGAATTAATACTATAACTAGTACTCCAACAGTATTTTTCACTTTGTGTTGCTATGTGAGGGCAAACTGTTGAAATCTTTACTTAATATATACTAAACTGATCTTCTGTATATAAAGAGAATTGAAAATGAATCTTGATGTGAATGGAAGGGGAGAGGGAGCAGGAAAGGGGAGGGTTGCGGGTGGGAGGGAAGTTATGGGGGGGGGGGCATTGTAATCCATAAGCTGTACTTTGGAAATTTATATTCTTTAAATAAAAGCTTTAAAAAAAAAAAAGAAACTAGGGGATATGTAGTCTATGCAATACTACACAGTGGTAAAAAAAAAAATGAAATCCAGTCATTTGCAACAAAATGAATGAATCTGGAAAACATACTTAGTGAAATAAGCCACTCCCAAAGGGGCAAATACTAAATGTTCTCCCTGGATCTGTGATAACTAACAGAGCACCTAAAAGGATATCTGTATTAGTAAAATTGACACTCTGAGAAGCAACGACTTGAACAGCCCTTGTCTTGACTGTCAAGGAACAGGGTGGGTTTTTCTCCTAATGGAGAATGGGACTGGGAATTGGAGAGGGAAGAGGTAGAGTTGGAGTGTGAATGGGAGGGTGGGTATGGTGGGAAGAATCACTATATTCCTAAAGTTGTACTTATATTGAAATCTGTACTTGTCGCCCCATGTCAGCAGGAAGTAGCTCTAAAGACAGATCATCGTCCCTCTACCCCTCCTGGACTTTTGGGACTAATGTAATCCCATACAACTGCTTTATAAAAAACAAAAAGGGGGAATGTTAGGAAAATGGTGCAGTCTTATCTATGGCGCGATCTACACCCTGACACCACCCTAGGCTCTAGCCCCCATCGCCATTGCTTGAAGCCAGGGGCCACATAGCCCAACCACCGGTGTCAAGCTCCACCTCCATCCTAATGGGATTCGCTGCTCCTACATCCTTGCCTGCCCTCTGGCAAAGTTTTAAAAGGACCTGTTCCTGAACACGTGGCTCTCTCTTGGCTTCTCTCTTCTCTCTCACTCTCTCTTCTCTCCTGCTCAATCGCTTTTCTCTTGTCTTTCTCTTCTCTCCTCGCTAGCTCCTATCCTCTCTCTCACTCTCCTTCTCTCTGTTACACTCTCCTTCTCTCTCTTTGTTCCCTCTTCACCCCTGGGTCTGCTGGGTTTTCCCCAATAAACCCCTTCTTTAAAAAAAAAAAAAAGAAATTTGTACTCATTATATAAAAGGTTTCTTTGGAGAAGAAAAAGAATTTCATTTAATTCTATTTTTAGTTCCTTCTTCCATGCCCCCCTTACACACAAAAGCAACAAATATTTACTACTATCAAATGCTCCAAGTTATAGCATGAAGAAACATTTTTAATTCAAATCTAAACTCAACTAAGAAAGTAGTTGCACATATGAGGGTACTTTAAAAGTTCATGAAAATGGAATTAAGAGATAACTTTAGGGGCCGGCACTGTGGCACAGCTGGTTAACGGCCGAAAGCACTGGCATCCCATAAGGGCAGCCAGTTTGAAACCCAGCTGCTCCACCTCCGATCCCACTCTCTGCTGTGGCCTAGGAAAGCAGTACAAGATGGCCCAAGTGTTTGGGCCCCTGCACCCGTGTGGGAGACCTGGAAGAAGCTCCTGACTTCCGGCTTTTGGATCGGCCATTGCGGCCAGTTGGGGAGTGTACCATCAGATAGAAGACCTCTCTCTCTCTCTCTCTCTCTCTCTCTCTCTGCTTCTCCTCTCTCTGTGTAAATCTGACTTTCAGATAAATAAATAAATCTTTTTAAAAAGAGAGATAAGTTTATCCTGGTGCAATTTTGAAATCCATGCATACGTAGAAAATCTGTATAATTTAAAAATGCATGGTTTCCAGCTGTTTGGGGTACCAAAATAAACTTATTTTTTGATTCCCTTACCCTCGAATGAGAAACACAGTTCTACTGAAGGCCATAATCTCCATTTATCAGAGCAACAGAATTAGGCCGCCAATGTTTTCCTGCAGCAGGCAAATAGTTCATCCACAGAGTGCCACTGTACAAGGGTTCTCATCGCTTAGCTATGGGGTTGGAGGTGAAGCATCTCAGTGGGTTTTGTTTCTCTCTACGAATTTTCTTCATAATGTCTCAATGGTTGTTACGTCCACCTACACAGAGCCCACCGAATTAAATATTTTGCGTAAGTGCAGTGCTGAGTATGAGAGAAGATTTCAAGAGAGGTACTCCAAAGGACACTGGGTTTTGTATTTATGCTGTTCAAAACTAGGCGACTACATGGAGAAGCAGTCAAATAAATTTGCGTTTTTTTAAAAACATTGAACCTCTTCTATGTTATTGAAAGCAGAGTTGAGTTGGAAATTTTCAGCATTTCAGCAACTCACTAACTCCCTTTTTTCCTTCCAAATTATTGAGGCAATCATGTTCTAGCAGTATGTATGCATTAGATCCCGAGAATAGGGACAGGAAATCAAATACTGGAAAACATTAAAAAGGTCACCCCTTAAATCAACCACTTGGTACTGAAAAGGGCACTAAAAATATTTTACAACAGTAGATAAAGCCTGTATCATTTTTATAGTATTAAAAATCTGGGGGGGGGGGAGGGGGAGAAGTGCTGTTGTGCAGCGGGTTAAAGCCCTGGCCTGCAGCCCTGGCATCCCATGAGGGCACCGGTTCTAGCCTCAGCTGCTCCTCTTCTGATCCAGCTCTCTGCTGTGGCCTGGGAAAGCAGTAGAAGATGGCCCAAGTCCCTGGGCCTCTGCACCCACGTGGGAGACCCAGAAAAAACTCACAGCTCCTGGCTTCGGATCGGCCCAGCTCCAGCCATTCTGGCCATCTGGGGAATGAACCAGCGTATAGAAGATCTCTGTCTCTCCCTCTCACAATCTGTAACTCTACCTCTCAAGTAAAGAAGTAAAATATTAAAAAAGAATCTGTGGGGCCAGCACTGTGGCATAGCGGGGTAAAGCCTCAGCCTGCAGTGCCGGCATCCCATATTGGCGCTAGTTTGAGTCCCGGATGCTCCTCTTCTGATCCAGCTCTCTGCTATGGAGTGGGAAAGCAGTAGAAGATGGCCCAAGTCCTTGAGCCCCTGCACCCATGTGGGAGACCCGGAAGAAGCTCCTGGTTTAGGGTTGGCCCAGCTCCAGCTGTTGCAGGTATATGGGGAGTGAACCAACAGATAGAAACTCTCTCTCTCTCTCTCTCTCTCTCTGCCTCTCTGCCTCTGCCTCTCTCTAACTCTGTCTTTTAAATAAATAAATAAATCTTTTAAAAAACTGTATAGGCTTTAGTTAAATATTTCTATTTTAAAACTTCTCATCCTAAGCATAAAATTTGTGAACCAGATGTCTAATGCTGGTGAGAATATCTACTTTTACAAGAGTGTACATATGGGCAAAAAGAATGAAGGAGGAAAAAAAACATTTTTCATAACAGTATTTCTCACATTTAAAATATAAACTGTAAAGAAAAGGGTTATTTCTAAACATAAACCTTCATACCTGTTATCAACTGAGAGAAATCTCCAAAAAAAAAAGAAAAAAGAAAAAGAAGAAATAAAGCTGGTGTGATCTCATTGAAAAATGAAAATAAGGAACTTATTTGATTTGTCCCACCTTAAAATAACTTATACGTCCTGTCTATGCCACTTTGGCTCTTATACTAGGGGCTTCAAAAACTTCATGGAAAACACATATTATGGAAAAGTTGTTCACGGATTTCAACATTTTTTGCACCAAAATAAATTTAGCTTTTAATTCCATTTTTCCCATGAGCTTTTTGAAGTACCATTGTACTTTATGGAACAGTAGTCAACATTTTTGAATAGCTGTTTTTCTGATCTGGAAAATAATATATGTTCAAAAAATACACTTAGGAGATTTAGAAAATTAGAAAAGTATAGTTAAAAATTAAAATTTGCCCGATTTCTTGCAAACTTAGACAACAGTTAATGCTTTGCTAATTTTCCTTCCAGTCTTTTTTCTATGTGCATATATTTTCAAACAATTAGAAGCCATTAATACATGCTATTTTTGGTGTCTGAATTTTTAAATTGATGTCTGCTACACCATGAGCATTTTCTTGTGCCATTAAATATTGTTTAAGATTATTTCAATAGTTTCATAGTATTCCAGCATATGTATGTATCACACATATCTTATCTGAAATGCCTGGGACTAGAGGTGCTTCAGATTTTGAAGTTTTTCAGATTTGGGAATGTCTGTATAGATGTTAACAATTGCGCATCCCTAATATGAATTTCAAATTAGGGCCCTGGAATCCAAACTATTTTTGGGACATTTCAAATTCCAGATTTTCAGATTAGGGGTGCTTAATCTGAAATATATTTTAGCTATTCTCATATCAGTGCTATTTAGGATATTCAGAATGTTATTTCTAGAAATTATACTGAGATTAACATCCTTGTACATACATTTCTTTTTTAAAAATTTATTTATTTATTTGAATGGTGGAGTTACAAAGAGAGAGGGAGAGAGATTGATCTTCCATCTACTATTTCACTCCCCAAATGGTTGCAATGGTCAGGGCTGGGCTAGGCTGAGCCAGGAGCCAGGAGCTTCAGCTGGGTCTCCCACATAGGTGCAGGGCCCACGTACTTGGGCCATCTTCTGCTGCTTTTCCAGGTGCATCAGCAGGGAGCTGGATCAGAAGTGGAGCAGCCAAGACCTGAACTGATATCTATATGGGATGCCAGCATGGCACGTGGTGACTTAACCCACTTCCTCACAGTGTCAGTCCATGTACATTAATTTCTATGTAGACATAAAAGCACTTCCTTGAGCTAGAGTTCAAAAGCAGAAATATTGGGTACCCTATGACTTCTAATATGTTACAACAAATGGGCCCCCAAAAAGACTGTATCAGTTCTATTGATTATATTCCATGTAATAATGTATCAAAGCCATATCCTTGCCACCACTGAGTATTTTTTAAATCTGTTAATTTCATAACTAAAAGATAACATCTCGCATATCAAATTGTTGCCTATGATTCCCCCGAGCTGATGGACTGGTGAGCAAAGAGTTGTGGAAACTTAACTTCTATTTTATACAATTCTATACTGCTTGACTTTTTAGGAATATGTATAATTTTTGCAATTAAAAGTTAATAATGCATTCCCTTGCTATTATTTATTAATATTAAAATATTTCTTTATGTCTATTGACCATGTGTACAGCTTCTTTATTAATTACCTATCTGTATTCATATTACATTTTTTCTATTGTAGTGTTTGTCTTTTTATTGATTTGTCAGAGATCTTTATGTATAAGGGTATTTCTTAAATGTCCCCTTATCCAAGATGTCTTCCCTAACCTCCTTATAGCAGTCCTCATTCCTGACAGAACATGTACATTTCATACTTCCTTATTTTTCTCCATATCACCATCTAACATCTTATAGATGTACTTATTCTCTGTCCCTGCAAATAAAAATGCAAATTCAATAGGGACAGGACTTCGTTTCGCTCACTGTTTCATCCCCAGTACCTTGAATGGTGACTAGCATGTAGTGAATGCTCTATAAATATTGGCTGAGTTAGTTAATGAATTAATAAAATTAAGTTCTTCATAGAAGCAGAGTAGAATGATGGTGTCCAGAGATTCTGGGTTGGGGAAACTGGGAGATATTGATGAACATGTACAGAGCTTCAGTTGTGCAAAGTTAAGTTCAAGAGATCTAATAACGTACGGCATGGTCACTATAGTTAACAACACTGGATTGTATTTGTGAAATTTGCTAACAGGCTAAATCTTAAATGTTTTCACCATTTCAAAGCCAGTAACCATGTGAGGTGATAGACATGTTAATGAGCTTGATCATGGTAATCATTCCACAAGGTACATTTATGTCAAAACATCAAGCTACACACCTTAAATATACAGTCATGAGAAGATTAACAGTGTAATGCTTTCTGAGAAATGCATCGTTGTTAGAAATTTGGTCATTGTGTGAACATTATAGTGTGGTCTTGAACAAAGTAAGGTAGCTACAGTGTCACTAAACTCTATAGCATTATGTATTCACGGGCATATTTGCAGTCCATCATTGACCAAAACTTCACTAAGCATACACAATTGCATGCAATTTCTATTTGTCAATTACCCCCAAGAAAGCTGAAAAACAAGATGAATAAATACAGCTTCTTTGTCTGCTATATATATTTAAAATATTTCCCCAGCCTATGGCTTATTTTTAATTTAGCTTATGATATTTTTGGGCATATAGACATTTCTAAATTTTATGTACTCAGAACTGCTGGTATTTTTCTTTGTGCTCATTTCCATTGCTTTTATGCTTTTGAAGTCCTATCTAATTTCAAAATTAGATGGATATGCATTTGCTTTTTTCTAATAATTTTATTATTTGAGTTTTCATCTTTAACTCATCAGCTAATGTGGAATTTATTTTGTCAGATAGTGAGAAATAAAATCATATTTTTCCCAATCATTAACCTGGTACAAGGCATAATTTAGTGAATAAACCCTGCTTTCTCTCATTGATTTAAAGAAAATATGTTTAGGTGCCAATGCTGTGGTGCAGTGTGTTAAAGCCCCGGCCTGCAGTGCCGGCACCCAATATGGGTCCAAGTCCCAGCTGCTGCACTTCCAATCCAGCTCTCTGCTGTGGCCTGGGAAAGCAGCAGAAGATGGTCCAGGTCCTTGGGCCCCTGCACCTGCGTGGGAGACCTGGAGGAGGCTCCTGGCTCCTGGCTCCTGGCTTCAGATCAGCTCAGGTCTGGCCGCTGCAGCCATTTGGGGAGTGAACCAGCTGATAGAAGACCTCTCTCCTTCTCTGGCTCTACGGTTCTCTCTCTGTAACTCTTTCAAGTAAATAAAAATAAATTTTTTTAAAAAAAGAAAGAAAGAAAGAACTATCTTTAACCTCTAGTGCTGTCTCCTGGGTGACAGTATAAGCTATGAGGTAGGTACTGTGTATGGGTTATATGTCTCAGGGCTAAGTAGCAGGTCAGTAAAGGATGATCTACAAATATTTGATGGATGGATGAATGAATGAAAATTTTCAAGCCAAAATAATTTTCTGAAAAAAGGCTAACTACTTACTGAACAGTTAAAGCTGAAGGCAAATCACCACAGAGGACACAATAACCTCCGTGGAACTAAATTCATCAGTCACAAAACACATTTGTAAATGCCTGATGCTGTGCAAAAGGAATTATGTAGAGTTGGTCCTGCCCTCAAGGAGATTCTGAAAATTGTTCTTTAGGGGGCTTCCCAAGGGTGCCCCCAAGGACCTCCCCGTCCCCTTGTTATGGATGGCATACCGAGTCTTGCTGAATGCAATCCACTAGCCTCCAACAAGCATTTGGTTTAATAATTCTGGAACCAAATCTGGTTTAAAAGAAAATCTACTTCATTTTTGGCTCTCAAGCAAAACCCCAAGTGTCTCATATTTATTGATTCTGTTGGGCTCAGTTAGCCTCCTATGGCCTGAAATTAAAAATAACAACAATACTTTTTTATTGAATTCTGGCTCTTTGCTGATAATCTATAGCAAATAGCAAAATGAGCAAAGCCATAGTGAACTGCCTCTCGTGCCAACAAATCCCACAAAGAGAATGACAATCAGTGAAATACATTGTTAAGCATGAATAGTAGCTAAAATATTTATCTCTGTTGCAAGGTATTAAAATGAGAAAACTTTCAAAGTGGAAGCTTCAAGCAATTGCATTAGAAGTTGCATAATTTGGTTAGACTGACCTTAGAATAGAATCAAAAGCTGCTTATTTCCATAATGTTGGCCTTCAACGGTATAAAAGGTTAGATAATTTATCATGATACACAAAACAGTTCTCAAGAATATCTAACTTTAAAAGGAGAGCTCGGTGACTTCCAGCTCTGTGCATTTTTAGGTAGCGTGATAATCAACATAATTTATATTTAAGTGAATTTATGTTCTCCTGAAAGGTCTAGTTTGCCAAGCAAAAGGAATATATTCCCTACTCATCCCAAGAACAAGTACAGATGTAGGAGAGCAAGGTTAGTGTACTCATTGTTGCGTTTACGAAGGAACTCACTTTGGACAGGAAGATATGTTTGAGTGGGCAGGCTACTGAGTTTTGACATACACACTCAGGACTTAGATTACACACAGAATATATTGCCCTTATTTAAAAGCTAAAGGGTTGTGCCTATTTTGTCATCTGCCATGCCTAAGTCCCTTGCTCTCAGTACCACCTACAGAGCAACCGCTGTCACAACAGGGACTGAAACCTTCATGAAATCTGCTATCTGAAGCTCTTCAAATCAATGCTGCAGAAATCCACAGAAATACACCCAGAGCGAGAGGGGATCTTAGCAACCCCCTGATCCAATCTCCTCTCATATCATTCCAGATTTGCTGCAGTTTGGCATTTGTTTGGATTTTTCCAAATTCTTGATGTTATAAATTCTAATTTCCTTAGTACTAACAGATTTCAATAAACTAAATCTCCTCTTTTATGAGGCTTTTAAATTCTGTTGCATCTGCTTTGCTAGTAACCCCCTTCCCTAACCCACAATAGCAGAGTTCTAGACTGTTATCTTTGGTGGTACAGTGACATGGGGTCACTCACACAGTAGACAACTGCCATGGTGGGATCTGATAGGCTCAAAGAGTGAGGACAGCAAAGTGTCATAAGCATCAAACACATTTTTTCATCCCATATCTCCAAGTTGGATACCACACAAGGCAACAAACCTTTGCAGTTCTGGATTTTTCTCCACCTTCCATGATCTCCTCTTGAAGGCACCTGACGATCAGACACACAAAGACCGAGCCCCAGAATGTGAGTCCCACAATGTCCAATGTCATGGCATTTACAGCTTACCTGTTTTAGATGGCTTTGCTCCATCAGCCCACTACATTATGGAAAGGCCAACATTATGGAAATAAGCATGGATAGTTTGTACAAAGGCAGTTTAACTGCCTTTCCATTTCACACATTATCTTATTGTATTTTTACTGCAACAGAGCACACCCCTTTTCTCATTTGAAAGAATTACTAGTAGAGGCAAAATGAGAAATGGTGACCTAGAGGTGAAAGGATACACATCCCATTTCGCAGCCTCACAAACAACAAAGAAAACTGATGTTTCATCTGCAACATTCGAGGCTTGTTTCTAAAGAGCCATAGCTATCACAAATTGTTTTTCGATTTAAAAAAAATCAGGCAAAAATCCCACCACAAAAAAAATTATTTAATATCAGTGCCATGGTGTTCTCATGCCTAAGCTGTTTGGAACAAACACTACTATTAGCACAGTCTATTGCTCAAAAATCTACACTTGAGAACATGGAAATGCACTAATTAAAGAATGGTCAGTATAGCAAGATCATAGTCAATGTCAGTCTTAGGAGTACAATGTGCCCGTGTTCTCACCACTGCCTCTGTGCTTGGCAACAGACAGGAGGAAATCCATCTTCCAACAAGCTATGTACCATTACCTGCAGCCAGATGCTTCTGTTCATCCCTGTATTTCCATAGCCCTTGCCTCCCGCAAGCATGTCAAGTTTCAAATCCAAGTACTAGGTTATTTTGCTTAAAGGTTAAGCCACTCTGAATGCAGTCTGATTTAGAAAAGATAAGGGCATGGTTATTTGCCTAGCCGTTAAGAGGCCTGAATCCCCTATCAGAGTACCTGGGTTCAATTCCCTGCTCCAGCTTGACTCCACCTTCCTGCTAATGCAGACCCTGGGGGGCAGGGGTGATGGTTCCAACGATAGGATCCCTAACACTCATGTGGGACACCTGAACTGAGTTTCCCTGACTCCCTACTTCAGCTTCAGCCCAGCGCCAACCATTGCAGGTAGCTGAGAATTGAACCAGTGGGGGGCCCTCTCTTTCTCTCTCTCTCCTGCTCAAACAAAATACCCTCAAATAAATAAAATTAAATACTCTCAAATGAATAGATTTATAAATGAAAATATATGATTTTATAGCATACTACCTGTGCACATAGCAGCCCAAAGCACATACTTCCCCAAGCCAAGTGAACTAAAGAGAAAGGCTTGAAACAAATTGCACTCAAACAAGACAAAAAGAAAAACCAAGCCTTAGAAAATAATTTCCAAGGAATTGAACATATTTACAATAAGATATTCTCAAGCTAGGTTTATGCACAGCAATGATTATAGGTGTTTCCTACTCAAGTCTCAATCTCTGGGCTGGTTTTGAGTAGTCACACCCTAGAGTGACTAGCCTTATGAGCAGTTCCTCAGAGAGGCCACCAACAGAGCGTCAAAGGGCATAGAGGGTTGAGGATCTAAGAGCATAGATACCAATCTAGCCTGTTAGGCTCCTTCATTGCAGAGGCAGGTAAGTGAGGGAGTGATGCAAACAATGCGTTTCTCTCTCTCTCTCTCTCTCTCTCTCTCTCTCTCTCTCTCTCTCTCTCTCACACACACACACACACACACACACACACACTCCTAAAGAGGGGTCTGGCCTTTGGATTGATCTTTCCTTGCTGCCAGCTTACACAGAGAATCCATTTTGTTCAGAAAAGCAAACTACACAATCCGAGAAGAGGTGCCCTTCATGCTCTGGAAATCAGATTTAAGAGCGAAAATAATCCAGAAAGCAAAGCCCGCCAAGGCCAGTGCTGGTGGCAGCGAGGGAGAGCAGCTTGCCACAGAACAGCGGCCAGATGGGGCCCAGTGGGAGAAGCTGAAAACCGGCCACCCTGGCACTCAGAGACTTAATGGAGCATCAGAAGACTATATCAAGGCAGTGCTTAAGCATCTGACATTAAGAAGCCCTGGTGCTAGTCCACGAACAGGGAGCTCAAGGAGAACAGGGACTGACACTGAGCGTCTTGCGGGCTTCAGTCTCCAATGGTCTGCTCGAAACACTCAAGGCATCTGGGGAGGGAGAAAATTACGTTTTGCCAAAAAAAAAAAAAAAAGAGTGAGCCAGACAGATTGACAGACAGGTGTTAGAAGCAGACTTCAGGACCTTTCAGAAGGCAAAGGGGGAACCATCTCTCTTTTTTAGGGATGAGCTCCAGCGAGGCAAAGACAAAAAGCCCCAACATTTTTGGTGATGGACTTCTGAACCTTCAGCCACATCATGTATCTATCTGTCGTTTCCTGACCCTGTATATTTGACTTCTTAAATAATGGCAATGTTTTTTAAATGAAATGAAATTCAACCAGGAAGGCTAACCAGTGACAATTCAAGGGCCAGAAAACATTCAAGGAAATAAATAAATTAGCCCACCTTTCGACAGCTTTGTAAATCCTGCGCACGGAGGAACTGCACTCTAAGTAAACAAGATTGGGGGAAAATGTTGACTTAACAAAGGAAAGCAGTTAGGGGTTGACAATTCACATTCTAGAAGGACTCCTTCCTTTGGAAAAGAATCCACCACAGGGAATCTTTCAATGTAGAATGACCCCACTGTGGTTTACAAGGGGTCCAATTTACAAAACAAATGCTGTCAGCCGCTCAGCTTTTTCAGAAAACGACAGCAATCAAAGGTATAGCCGCTGGTCCTCCCACAGAACCCAGGCAGGTTTTCTATGATGTTTGCGAGCTCCATCGCGGGGCTCACTGGCACGCAATGTACAGTCCAGTTTGGCTGGGAAATGTTGGTGCCTGAGCAAGTCATTTGCCTTTTCTGTAACTGCATTTTCCTGACTGCAGAGAGGAAACACTGATCTCTTCTGACCAGCTCTTCCCGGAAATGGAGCCATGTGGCTCTGGTCAATATTTCTAAGAAAATGCTGAATGAGCACACGCAAGCCTTCTGCAGGGGAACAGGAGCCCCTAAGCTGGCAGAGCGACTCTTCCTGGGGCTGCAGCCCCTTCCTCATCATTCCTGGGAAAGGGTGGGCTGGGGACAAGGGGACGACACCAGGAGGTGCTCACTGCCTGGGAACACCCACTGCAAGCTGAGTGACCCCTCTATGCAGCCTACACAAAAACCTCTGGTAAGGACACAACAACCAAAGGGGAATCGTAACTTGAAGAGCATTTCCTTCTGCAAACAACGGATCCTGTGGGACTTTCGCTTCAAGCCTCTCAATTGTTCCAAGCAAATGAGGCTCACATCAAAGGCCAACCAGTCACACATTAAGAAATCAAGCCACCTCTCAGCCAGCTTCCCACCTCTCACACACAGGACTCTTGTACACACCGCTTCCCTTCTCCATAGCTGAGACACTCGATCCAGCCAGGTGTGGCCTCCTCTAAGCCCTGGAAGTTGAGATACACATGCAGAGGGGCTAACATCTGAAACTACAGGCAGACACCTCAGAGCCACTGCAGCGCCATATCATAACGTGGCTTTGCCAAGAGGTGACTTCATCCTTTCTTAGTTCTCTAATTCCTAATGAGCAATCCTCCAAGCCCCTAGCTTCAGCCTCTGGACACAATATACGTGAGTGACAGCAGGAGTGGCAGCTGTGGCACAACAGGTTAAGATGATGCTTAGGACAACCGCATCCCACATCAGTGTCTGGTTGGAGTGGCTACTAGGAGCTTCCTGCTAACACACCTGGGAGGCAGCAGATAACGGCCCAGGTGTTTGAAACCCTGCCACCCACATCAGAGGCCCAGATGGAGTTCCAGGCTTCTGGCGTCAGCCTGGCCCAGCCCTGGCTGCCAACGACATTTGGGGAGTGAACTACCAAATGGAAGAGATCAGCCCCCTCTTCTATCACTCTGCCTTTCAAATAAATAAATAATTTTTTTTAAAGGTTGGGGAGGCAACGTTGTGGCATAGCAGGTAAAGGTGCTACCTGCGAAGCCGACATCTGGATCCCATATGAGCAGCAGGAGTTGAGTCCCGGCTGCTCCACTTTCCATCCAGTTCTCTGCTAATGCACCTGGGAAAGCAGAAGATGGCCCAAGTACTTGGGCCACTGCTACCCCTGTGGGAGACCCGGATGGCATTCCAGGCCCCCAGCTTCAGCCTGGCTCAGTCCTGGAGATTGTACTCATTTGGGGAGTGAAACAGCAGATGGAAGATCTCTGTCTTTCTCTTTTACTCTGCCTTTCAAACAATTAAATAAATCCTTAAAATATAAAGAATAGGGGCTGACACTACGGCATAATAGGTTAAGCCTCTGCCTGCGGCACCAGCATCCCATAGGGGCACCGATTCAGGTCCCAGCTGCTCCACTTCCTATCCAGCTCTCTGCTATGGCCTGGGAAAGCAGTGCAAGATAGCCCGGGTGCTTGGGCCCCTGCACCCACGTGGGAGACCTGGAGGAAGCTCTTAGCTCCTGGCTTCGGATCAGCTCAGCTCTGGCCTTTGCAGCCATTTGGGGAGTGAACCAGCATACTGAAGACCCTCCTCTTTGTCTCTCCCTCTCTCTGTAACTCCATCTTTCAAATAAATAAATTATATATATATATATATATATATATATATATGGGGAGAGAAAAACCAGGCAGACCCCTGGAACCCCAAACAAGTGGTCCTAAAATAAGAGGAATTCCAAAGCCTCAGAGCCCTCACTGGAAAATGTCCTGCCTCCAGACCCCTAGGGAGAGAAATCTCAGGATCATTAGCAAGCGCTCTGGCTGAGCTCAACTTTAGTGAAGGTGCATGGGGAGAGGGATGATCTCTAAGGTAACCAGTTAATTGCCAATAAGGAATGATAATAATAAATTAGCAAATACTAATGTAAACTAACTCAGTTCTGTGGCAGTTGCATGGAGACGACAGAGGAACAGTTTATTCTGGAACACATCTTGCAAGCCTATCCCCTTGGGAGTGCGCTGCCTCTGCTAGACAAGAAAGGGCCAATAAGATGCAATGTAGGCAACAGGAGGCCCCAGTTTGTCTGCGGCTATAGGAAGAGCCCTTGATTTTTGAAGAAAACTAAACTGGGCACGTTTGCAAAGAGAGGGGTTGCATCGATTGGTCCTATAGCCTGAGGTTTACTTTTGATGATTCCAATATCCCATCCTAATAAGAAAGCTAAACTAAATTTTTTAAATGCACATTGAAGGGTTGGTTGAGAGGTGATGCTTTGTGTCAGCTCCATACTGTTCAAACCAGTCTCATTGTTTGTGTTAAGTTTCTAGTGCTTTCTGAATGCACATCTGATCCCTTTGTGGATGTGCTTGGCCTAGAGTTTCACTCAAATCACTGCAAATGCCTAACTTGAAAACTCTGTTTTAGAAATCTAAGCACATTGAACAATTCCTTCCTCTCTTTCTTTCTTATTGTGTCAAAGCCTAACTGCTGTCTTATTTTCATTATTTGCACCAAGATGGCCATGCATTCAGAGTCTGTGTAGGGTAACTAGAAGTATTCACTTTAGCCTGCCAGCCTTCCACTGCTACTACATTGCTACTTACAAAGCTGCTGCAAGAGCGACCCTAGCAGAGCAAACACACACACACACACACACACACACACACACACACCTTCAGATGTCTCATATAAAAGATAGTACAATTTGCAGGCAAAAGGTAGAAAACAGAGAGAACTCAGGATTGAGACTGAAACCAAAATCGAAATCCCTATGCACCTATGACTAGAATTCTGGAAGCTCTTGCCTACTATCACTCCCTTAGGGTTGTCAGCTCAGAAACAATCAACACCAGAAAACTAAAATTTAAAAAAAAAAAAAAAGCTTCAAGAAAGAGATTGGATATCTGAGCCATCTCACACCTCCTGAAGTTAGGAGACCCTGAGTCTCCATTCTCAGCCAAAGAAATGAGTTGTGCTTTCTTCCTCCAACAACCACCTGGACCCTTAGGACCAAAATGTAATTTAAGAATGTTGATGTACAAGGAATAACACTTTCCAGCATCCGGAGGCACCCAGTAGGTGTGCTTCGATGCCCGAAGTTTGGAAGAAAAATTATTTGCCATACTAAGGAGCTCTCTAAACAAACTGGAATATTCATAGAAAAATCTTAGCAAACTGACAAACCTACTCTCTTTATTCTCCATTCTCCTTTTTCAATTTTTCTTCTCTCTCTTCATTCTTCCCTCCCTCCATATTCTCATATTCCCCCCCCCCTCATTTGGTCAAGCACAAAGTCCATGAACCAAATGCAAATCTTCTCTTTCAATCTATAATATTTAAAATTCACATGACACCACTAATTCTTCTATAAACTGCAAAGGCATCCACTTTGCCTCCTCAAATTTCTGTACAAAACCACAAAATCCACATAGCTGATTTCCCAACCAACACCAGAGGGACAGGTATGCCAGGAATCTTGAAAAAGCTCATGGAAAATGTATACAATGAAAAAACTATCCATGTATTGAAATACTTTTGCACCAAAAGAAATTTATCTTTTCACTCCATTTTATCAACCTTTTGAAGTACCTCTGCCCAATTTTATGCAAGATTATCTCTGCAATACTAAAAGCTGAGTTGCAATTCTCTAGACTAGTGCTCCATTCCCTTTGCCTTACTGACATAACTGCATTCAAAATCATGTTCTCTTTAGTTTCTAGAGCCACCCATGTTCAGGTGTGGCTAGGTTTGCACACAAATGCAAGAGTTACCCTCAACCCTCGATTTATCTTGAAACCTTGAGAGCTCAACAGTAACTCTACATATAAATGATGGTAGGGCTTCCATGGAAAGAGTAGAAGGGAATACTAAGTAGCCTACAGAGAAACAGGTAATTTTGAAACTACCGTGTATTGCTTCCTAGTGAAGTTATGTGGGTGATCTGAGCTCCCCAACTAGACTGTGAATTCTCTGAAGGCAAAAGTTGTATCTTACATATAACTTTTTTGGAATTTTTAAAGAGATTCACTTATTTATTTATTTGAGAGGGAGAGTTACACACAGAGAGAGGGAGAGACAGAGAGAAAGGTCTTCCATCTGCTGGTTCACTTCCCAGATGGAGCCAGGAGCTTCCTCTGGGTCTCCCAAGAGGGTGCAGGGGCCCAAGGACTTGGGCCATCTTCTACTGCTTTCCCAGGCCACAGCTGAGAGTTGGATGGGAAGTGGAGCAGCTGGGACCCTATGCAGGCAGAGGCTTAGCCTACTATGCCATAGTGCTGGACCCTAGAAATTTATATATAACTTATTTGGAATTCTCATGGTACCTGCCACACAGCTGAGCATAAGATGGATACTCCAAAATTATGCTTACTGATTTTATCTAATGCCATGGAGATAAATTTCAAAGTACCATAGAATAGAAGTAGCACACAGCAAATACATGTGGCAATTCTGACTCCAGCAGTCTATAATGCCATTTTGAGTATGCCTGTCTGTACGGCTAAGGAAGGGAGTAGGTTTGGCACAAAAGGTAGCCCAGCAGAGGATCCCAATTGGTCCCAGCTTAGAGAGTAAGATGTAACATATGCTCTGGAAAGAGTTTCTATCCTGAACTGCAATTACCTGTTTACTTGTCTGTCTCCCAGTATGCTCCCTAGGGTCCAGGATCAAGTGGTTTATTTTTGTATCCCCAGCAAGTATCTGGCACATTCTAAATGTACAATAAATGCTAGTGGGTCGAACTGATGATAAAAGAATGGTTAAATAAAATAATATAAGTGACAGTGTAAGTGAAGTAATATGATTTAACAGAGAAATTTCCATATACTCTTAGACTCATCACACCATAGCACTTATCATTCTGTGCTATAATTGCTTAATAAATGTTGTTTCCTTGGATGATCAATTAATTGAGGAAAACATAAAGCAAATGTAGGAAATATATCAGGACATCATTACCCCAGGATTGTAGACTGTCCCATTGCACCTTGTAGTTGTGTTTCTCACTCCATGCTGCAAATCACTTACTTACATGCTTGTCTCCCCGTTAGAATGTGCATCTCTTACCTTCTTCATCTCTAACTCCAGAGACTAGAGTAGTGCTTTACAAAGAGTAGGCATTCAACAAGTATCAGTACAATGAATGAGTTGTTTATTCTTGCTCTTACATAGATGTCACTGGACATCAGTATTCGATTAGTCCATGTACAGGGGTTTGTGGTGTAGATGAAGAAGGCAAGTATCATTTTCCTTTTTCAGGACTTTGTGACAGATGCAGGATAAATGGCCTGGTCCTTGCTTGGCTACATGTGGGCCCCTCCTCTTTCTGATAATGTTTGTCAGTTGATATTTCTAGGAATGCATGCTGGAAATGCACACTTAACCTCACCCTGTACAGTACGTGCTATTTTGGCCTCGTGAGCCCTACACACCAGATCTATGTGATTTTGTTAAATAAGGAGAGCATCTGACTTTGTGACTCAGGCACAGGATCAGAACTGAGACTTTAAATGGCTTGTCTAAATAATTGAAGCAATAATTTCTTTCATTCTACCCATAGGAGACTCGCAGAAAGGACAAGATCTTCAATAAACCATGTAGACACAGTCACACACCTGTCTCCTGTCTTCGCCGCATTATTTAGTAGACACCGGGACTCACTTTTCTCTAGTGCCTTCAAATAACTGCATAACAGACCACCAAGCCCTCAAGATTCAATCCTCTTGTCCATGTCCACAAGCAATAGCACTGTCAGCACCTGAACTCACAACTTTGGCCTCTTTCACCCCTATTGTTTAAATGACCAACATAAGCAGTGTGACCATACTACTTTGTACATCTTGTCCACACAGGACCAGCCTAAATTCCTCTTTGGTTATACATGCCTAGGGAACCACAATCAAGTTCAGGCCATTGCAATGGTGATTCTGCAGTTGCATGATGAGGAAATCTACCATTTAGTGGCTTCCTATGAGTCAGAGCCTTTATATAACACAATGTCATTTTATTCCTTGGAACAATATTACATGGAAGGTAGGTGTGTTCATTTTGTAGATGAGGAAACAGAGACAGAGAGATTCTATAACAAGAGGTAGCCCCAGATTCAAAACCACAGTCTGATTCCATGACACAACATTACTCCTCCTTCTCCATTGCTGAACTTTTGATGGTCCATAAGTAGCACCGCAACTACTCTACTGTTTAGGCCCCAGTAGTAGTCGCTGGAATTAAGAATTATAGCTGAGGAGCAGGTGTTTGTTAGAGCTGTTAAGGTGCTACTTGGGACACCTTGATCCTATTTTGGAGTTCCTGCCCCCTCCCTTTACTCCCCCTCACCACCGCCACTTGGGAAACCCAGATTGAGTTCCGGGTTCCTGGCTTTGGTGTGACCTAACCGTGGCTGGGGAGTAAACCAGTGGATAGAAGGACTCTCTTTCAAATAAAATGAAAATGAATAAATAAAAATTTTAAAAATGATTTAACTTGAGTCTACCTGGGACAACACTGGACTTTCAATAAATCTTTATTTATAGAGTGTGGACAGAAAATATTGTTGAATTTGTTGCCAACAGAATACCATCAGTTGCT
Organism: Sylvilagus floridanus; assembly: GCA_949820135.1. Taxonomy (NCBI): domain Eukaryota; kingdom Metazoa; phylum Chordata; class Mammalia; order Lagomorpha; family Leporidae; genus Sylvilagus; species Sylvilagus floridanus. The sequence continues at coordinate 39,766,363 of OX463223.1, forward strand.
CAGTAAAGGCCCTGCTCTTTGGTCCCAGGAATTCTGGTGAGAATTATTTTTCAGGAACAGGGTATAAAGCCCACAATCTAGTCCACCCTGCCTCAATGATCTGCTCTGTGAGTCTCTGTAAATCCCTTAGCACCTCAGGATCTCTGTTTCATCATCTACAGAAAGGCAATCTATCAACATACCTGGTTTAAGGATCAAAGGAGACAATGGTTGTGAAGGTGCTTTGAAAAGTGTGGAAATGCCCTCCAAGTGTGAAGTATTCCTTTCATTAGTGGCCTAGAGGAAGGCATATGCCAGTATATGCCTCCGGGTGCACCAAATTTTGAACCAAAGAGGAATTTAAGCAATTTACAGAAAAATGAAATCAACTTAACAATTGTTATGTATGGCCTTCTCCCAGCCACTCACTCACCCTCATCCAATAGCCAGCAAACATCTGACCACATGGTGCTGTTAAAAGCACTTGCATTTGAAAACATTCATCCCCAGTAGAAACAGAGCTAACTCAAATGCGTAGCTAAATCCTAAAATTTTCATTATTCATGACAGTTTCAAATTCTTCAACTGTCAAATGTTACCACGAGAACTGCGAAGAAATGGCAAAGTAGCTTTTTAAATTTTTTTGCTTGCATCCCATTAAGCAGCCTATCCACATGCTCAACAAGAGGCCAGAGAACAGTAGTGTGAGAAAAGAAAAAGCAGAGAGGAGACGTCGGTCCGGGGGCTGAATCACACTCACAATGGGAAAAGGGCTCCCATGCAGTCCAGGGTTTCATTCATTTTCATGACTGCTTGACAACTCCTGCTAAGGCATGACCGCTGGCCTAGGGCTACCACACGCAGTATTTGCAACAGGTGGAGCAAATTTGCACTATGCCAGGACACCACGTTGGGATTTATAGCGCTGAGACCCCTTGGGCCTCCATTCCCAACACCCATCCCTACCAACCCATTGTCTTCGTCCCCAAGAAACACTGCAAGCAAACCTGAGGATGCAAAGGGGTTTAGGCAGAGAAGTTCTCTCCAGGCCTGCCCGGGGGGTGTGTGGCTGCAGAGCAGTTTACAGAGCAGCTCAAGGAGAGGGAAGTCTGGGAGGGCGTCCCAGAGCCACTTAGCTGCACTCACCTCAGGCAGAGGCACGCCGTTGATGATCAGGTCTGGCTGCTGGGGGCCCTGGCTGTTGAAAGAGTGATGGTAGATGTGGTTAGCGCTGGTATTGCGGGTATTCTGGTTCTCCACGTTCAGGAAAGTGCTCTCAGAGCGGCGGCAGCCCAGGGGCAGCGTCTGCTGGTGGTAGTCGAAATAGTTGAGGGAGGAGGTCAGGGAGGAGCAACTGACAACGTTCATCTTGTCTGTCTCCTCCACATCCCGGGGTACCAGGCGGATGTCATTCTTACTGATTTTTTTCTTCTTGCTTGATTTCTTTTGATGCCCATAGGAGTACTCAGCGATTCTACGTGACAGAAAAGGCAGCATGAATCGCTAACACCCTCCCAAACCATACTCTGATTAATAAACATTAAGCACCCCAGAGGGTTGTGCCCCATCTCCGCTCCAGCTCCTTATTCTGGCGCATTACATCACCGCATTTCTCCCTGTGCTTTCTACATGTGAAAACAAGCCGAGGGCCATGAAGTTTTCATATTAAACATAGGAACCTCCCCCCGCCCCAGTCCCCAAAAAGTTTCTACCCTTTGGATTGGGATTTGATATTTTTCATTGCAAGTGGCCAATAAGCAGGGGTGGGGTGGGGGTGGAGGGTGTGGAAAGTTGAGCCTATGGGAGAGAAAGCATGGAAATGCTCAAATCTGGAGCTTCCTGGAACCCAAAGGAACTCCTGGGAAAGATAAAGGGTAAGTCCCAGTTTAATAGGAGACAGAGGGAAATCTAAATAATTTTTAAAAACACCACACCCGTGCTAGTTCCTCCAGACATCTGCCGAGTGGCAAGCACCCTGGATCAGCTTCCACTGACCTGCTCAGTGGGTGTTGGACCAGGGTGGGAGATCTGCCCCTGCCCCCTGACACTCCTCACAGCTCTCCTCAGCACCCTCCCCCCTGCCCTAGCCCAGCTCCCTCCTGCTCCACCCCACCCCTTCTCTCCAGGAGATTTCTGATAGCCAGACCCAGAGGAATGAGGGGAAATGCCTTTTTACCTCTTTCCCCTTAGGCTCACTTTCTCCTCTGCCTTTTTGTCTTGCTCCTCGCTAATGGGAGAAACTGAGATGCAATGCAGACACTTGCTGTTTTGTCCTTTTATAAAACAGCCGAGGAGACAAGTGATGGTTAAACAATTACTGCAAAGGAATTTAAAGGTTAGTGCATTCAGCATCCTTCTCCATTCAGGTGTACCTACAAGCAGCTGTGCTGCAACTGGAACATAAAGAGCTCAATTTAATTAACACTGACACAGACCCAGCAACGTGCACCGGAGACACCAAGCAGTACGAGACTTGTCAAAAGAAACACATTAAAATATAGCCAGATTCTCAAAGTCATCTATGACTTTGCACATAATGATTCCCCTTATTGTTTGGAAATTCAGTTTCTGGGCAATAATCAGGAAAACAATAGGGCTAATAAATAATACAGGTGGATCTTTACAAGGGAGAGACTGTGCCTGTATTCTCCCTCGACAAAGCTAATTGTCTGAATACAAAAAGGGAGCCCAATGCAAGCAGCAATTGCAGATCACCTCGCAAGTCTCATAAATGAATGCATTTCAGGAAGAGCCTCTGCAGAGGCTGAGAACAAGAAGCCTCTGCCTAATCACATGGAAAGACACGCTCCTGAACTTTAGGCCTCTAAGAAGTCTGAGCAGATGGGGAGATTGCATATCGACAGAGGCAAGTGTCTGCTCTGACCCTGGGCTCTACCTAGAGCGAAGCCTATGAGATCCCCTCAACCTTTCACTCTGTGCCCAGGCAGACTTGCCATGATGCAAGCTACTGCTTCTGGAGCTAGGGAGCAGATCAAATCCCCAAAACCTCAGGACTAGGGTTGCTTTTCTCTCCTCATCTGTTTACAGAATCAATGGGAAGTTCTAATCATTTTGTTTACCCATGATGGGTTAGTTTGGCAATGTCCCGTCCAATTATTCAGCTGAGGCATTCATTGCACAGCCCTCTCTGTATTGACCAATTATTTAATTAAACTGTACTTCATTAATCCCAAACCATCACAGGGAACAGAGCGTTTTACAAAATACACATTTGGGTGAAGTTGGAGAGCACTGAGATTTGCTTCTTTTTTTTTTTTTTCAATTCAAATGCTCTCCTCCCTGTTTAATGATCTCCCTGGCAAGCTCTCAGAAAGAGCTCTCACTTCTAGTCATACATCACCAAGAGGTGGCAAAGCCTTCAATATCTTTATTTCAAGCTGATTTCTTTTTCATCAAGGAAAGAGTCTTGTGCATTTACTTTATGCTGAGAAAAAATGGCTTAAAAAGAGTCCCCTCTACCATTATCTCCATATAAATAAAATTTTATTGACCCCGAATTTTTCTCCTGTAAAAATTGCTACTGGCAGTCACAGGTTTCAAAGGTAAGAGCAATATTAATTTCCATTTCTCCCATCTGAAATGGCTTGGTTCTGAAGGAAAGAAAAGTCACGGCCATTTCACTAGTAACAGGATTAAAGCATTTATGAGGCATTGCAGCTGCTCTTTTATGGCACCTGATTGATATTCATGTGTGGTTAGCATTTGTCTACTAACTTGTGTAACGCAGAGAATAGTAAAAGGGAAACAATAATTGCATGGCTGTTACATATTCAGGGGGCTCTGATTCAGAGAAGTGTGCATTTCAGGCGGTATCAACTACAAATCGGACCTCAGGAACATATTTCGATTGATTAACATGCAAGCACAGATGGCACAGAAGACACACTGGATGTGTAGGTGTGTGAAAAGCACACACACACCTTGGTTGGAAATAGCAGCATCATTCGTTTTCAGCAAAGTAAAGAAACAACTTTTTATTTCAACCGTTTCGATGAGACACTGCTGGAAAAAAAAATACATGTATTATCCTAAATGAGGTTCCAGGAATGCTTACACTTATTTGGCCTATCAGATTGTAACAGGGAAGGGCTTCAGTACAACCCCTCAATGTGCTTATTAAGAAACCTCTGGGGGAAAAAACACTACCTGTCATTTGAGTTTCCATGTTTCCTTTCTTTCTCTCCCTTCATCCTCTCTGCCACTTACCCCTCTCTGTTCTCTCTCTCCACACATGCTTCAAGAGAAACTGTAACACAATAGCACATAGTGACATCCACTGGTAGCGACAAGATTTTAATGCCACAGCACTTCCACTTTAGAGGAAAGCACCATCAACCCCAAAAAGATTGCTATTTTTACTAAAACATCTGGATGCAAAGTCTTGTCCCTCATTGAGATGTTTGGTTGCTACATACCAACCAACTAGATATTTGAAAACATACAGATGTCTGATAGAATGTCACTTTATGTAGCCAGATGTTTGGACACTGATTACCAAAAAAGCCATGAAAAGACTAAAAACACCAATCACCTGCTTTCCCACATACTCAGGTTCTCTCTTTCCCCTACTCTATTTTCCACCTTAGGCTCCCAGTCCCAGGATCTCTCTGGAGTTTATCTGTGTAACAGAATGGGCCAACTGCCATTACTCCCCTCTTCTCAGTACCTGCCCCCAACAAATCAGGTTGTACTTGGTTTTGCTGCAAATATGAATCTCTCTCTCTCTCTCTCTCTCTCTCTCTCTCCTGCCATAACTTTGTGGAGACAGCTGTGCAAATTTTAAAATGATAATTGCTTTTCTGCTCATCATCATTATGTGACAGAATCCATTCGAACAGTAAATGATTGTCTTCCAGCAAATTGTCAGATCAAAAGAATTGATCAACTTGGACTGTCAGTCACAAACTTTTCACCCTCCAAAAAGAAGCGCTGTGAGTATGCTGCATGCATTTAAGTAGGAAACAAAAGCACTGGGTTTTCACACAGAGACAGATACACACACCTTATTCATCCAAGACAAAGCAGAAAAAAGAAAAGTTGGCTCTACCTGCAGTTGTAGGTCCGGATCTCTTTGTTGTCTCGCTTGCACTTGATTGCCACGAAGATCATAGTGACAAAGAGGATGCCGGCAATGGAGCCCAGGGCTATAATGAAAATCAGCGACAGGTTCACCGAGCCCATTGATTCTTGGGCATCGAGAGCAGGTGACAGGTAGATAAGGACCAGCGCAGAGGCAGAGAGAGATGTCTTGCCATGGTCGTGGGCCACCACGATAAGCTCATAGGAAGCCTTGGAGCTCTCGCTGAAGGTGCGGGTGGTTCTGACTTCGCCATTGATTTGGTCTATTTCAAAGAAGCCTCGGTCACCCTCGGTCATGTCATAGGTGACTCGGCCGTTTTCGCCCTCGTCGTAGTCGTCTGCCTTGACAACGGTCACCAGGTAGCCTATGCCGGAGTTTCGGGGGATGTAGACCTCGGCAGTGCCATTGATCAGGGGCGGGGCCGTGATGACCGGGGTATTATCATTAACGTCGAGGATGATGACTCGCACTGTGGCGTTACTCTGCAGCGAGGGCAGGCCACCGTCTTTGGCTAGCACCTTGAACTCGAACGCCTTGGTCTGCTCGTGGTTGAAGGATCGCAGTGCGTAGATATCACCCGAGTTGGGGTTAATGGAGACGTAGGTGAAGACAGGCATGTCCCGCACCTGCGACGGAACAATCTGGTAGGAGACACTGCCGTTGAGACCCAGGTCGGGGTCGCGGGCAGACACGGAGAGCAGATAAGCGCCGGGCGTGTTGTTCTCCTGCACGATGACTTGGTAGTAAGGCTTGGAGAAGTGGGGGTGGTTGTCGTTCTCGTCAGTGATACGCACGGTAAAGGACTTGGCACTCTGCAGCATGGGCACGCCGCCGTCGCGGGCCTGAATCGTGAGGTTGTACTGATCGTGTTGCTCGCGATCCAGCCGTCCGTCCACCAGGATAGTGGAGAAACTCTCGTACTCCTGCAGCCGAAAGGGCACGTTGCCCAGCAAACGGCACTGTACGCGTCCATTGAGGCCGGAGTCGCGATCAGACACCCGCACTAGCGCAATCACGTAGCCCGGGGGGGCGCTCTCGCTCACCTCCACAAGCTCGCTGTTGACCGACAGCAGGTTGATGACTGGCGGGTTGTCATTCGTGTCCAGAACGCTGACGGTGACTTTGCAGTGTGCCGGGATGGAGTTGGGTCCCAGGTCCTTGGCTTGCACGTCCAGTTCATACACGTGCCCCTCTTCGTAGTCTAAGGCACCGGTGACAGTGACCAGGCCGCTATGTGGGTCAATCTGGAAAAGCTCCCGCGTACGGTCATTCACGTAGCCGTAGAAGGAGTACACCACCTGGCCGTTGGTGCCCTCGTCTGGGTCGCTGGCATTGAGGCGGATGACAGGTGTGTTCGGAGGCGAGTTCTCTGGCACACTCACCGCGTAGGTGGACTCACCGAACACCGGGTTGTTGTCGTTGGAGTCGGTCACCTTGATGCTGAGGCCAACAGTGCCCAGGTGCGGCGGGTCGCCGCCGTCGAGTGCAGTGATGCGAAAGCTGTAGTGCGACTGTGTCTCACGGTCCAGGCTCTTCTCCACCACTAGTTCGGCAAAGCGTGAACCGTCGCCACGCGTCTTGATCTCCAGGCCGAACAGCTCATTGGGCGTGAGCTCATAAGTCTGCACGCCAAAACTGCCCGAGTCCGGATCATAGGCGCTGTCCAGCGGGATGCGCGTGCCGGGGCTGGCCGCCTCCGAAATCTCCAACTCGATCTGTGCCGCCGGGAAACTGGGCGCGTTGTCGTTCAAGTCCTTGATCTCCACCTTAATCACGCAGATCTCCATTGAACTGGACATGACCTCTAGCGAGATGATGCACTTGGGACTCTGGCGGCACAGGAGGTCTCGGTCGATCTTCTGCTTAGTGACTAGCAGGCCGGAACTGGGGTTGATGTCCACCAGGTGAGGAGCCGAGTTGGACACCACGCGGAAGGCCGAGGCCTGCCGGGGGTCCAACGCGAAGCCCGCCTCCCGTGCGTCCTTGGCCACGTTGGCTATCACCGTCCCGGCGCGCTGCTCCTCTTCTACGGAGTATTTGAGGTTAATGAGAGCGGCCGCCTGCGTCCACAAAACGGCCAGCAGCAGCAACACCGGCAGCAGGAGCGACTCCATGGCTGCGCGGGGCTCTGCCTGGCCTCGCCTCTCCACACCCCTCCGAGGTCGACGCCGCCGGCGCTCCAGCTTCCCGCCTGCTCGGGCCGCCTGTTGCGCGCGCCTCGTGGCCCCGGAGGCCGCGGGAGGAGTCCCGCCCAGGGCGGCCCGGCGGCGCGGGGGGGACACCCGCGCCGGCTCCAACGTTGAGGTTGCGGTGGACTCGGAGGGGGCTCGCGGGGGGCCCGGGGGCTCCGGGGGGCCGAGGGAGCGCCGCGCGGCCCCGAGCCCCCTCCCTCCAGCCCGGCTACTCAGTTTTCCCCTTTCAAAGTTAGCCGGGCGCAACTGGCCGCAGCGGCGCAGGGCTGCGGGTCGGGCGGCGTCTGTGCGGTCCAGACGACGCGCAGCCGAGTCCGGTCCGCACTTGGGGCGAAGTCGCGGAGGGCGGCGGGGGCGCAGCCTTTCAGGCACTGCCCGACCCGCCGCAGCGCACCGGCACTGGGGCTGGTGAGCGCGTTGTCTGTGCACCTGGCATGCGCAAGAACCTCCCCGCAGCGCTCCCGGCTTACTGCGGAGACAGGACCCGCCTGAAGCGCGCCCTCCGGGGTCCGGGGGGGCCACACTGGGCTCTTCGAGGCCTCTTGGGGAGAAAAGAGGGTCGCAGGCGGGAGTCTGAGTTGCTGGCAAGAGCCGCAGGCTGAGCTGGATGGCGGTTCCCGGGCCGGCAGAGGAAGGGGGAGGGGAGAGAGGCTGCTGAGGCGAGAGCGCGCTCCTTTGCGCTGAGGACGGCTTTGGGGGGCTTGGGGAACGCGTCTGTCCAGGATCCGAGGTGGGCCCGGAATCCCCCCCACAAAGTAATTGAGGGGCTAAGGGCGTTTGCGTTTTGGCAATCAAAGTTACCAACGCAGCTCGAGCCTCCACGTCAAGTTTGTGAAAATGAGGAGATGGCAATCTGTCCAGGAAAATCGAAGTCCCAGTCTTTCCAGTGGCCCGGGGGTGGGAGGGCGGGGAACGGGGAGGAGGGGAAGGCAAGCGACAACTGTACCGGCCAGGAGAGGCGGGGCTGCCGCCGCGGGTAACGGGGGCTTTTCTTCCTCCCTCGTTTAGGGCTGGGGAGTCGCTCCGAGGGCCGCCGCCGCCGCCGCGGGAGGAAGCCCTCCTAGCTCAGTCGCATGTCGCTGGGGTCCGCCTTAGCAGCTACCACGGTCGACGGTTTGGTCGCCGCCAAAGTTTACTTGCAGGAGCGTCTTGCTTCCATCCTCCCGGAGAGGCGCTGGCCGCGCTGCTTGGGGCGCCCTCCCTCCCGGGCGCTCGCGCACTCAGGAGGTCTGTCTCGCTGTTTCGGGCCGCGTGTGAACGTGTGAGAGAGAGGAAGAGTGAGCGTGTGGTGTGGGCAGTGTGCGCGTGGGCTATGAGAGAGCAGGAGGCGATGGGTTTCGGGTGCAAGGCTTCGGATCCCCGATGAATCTGTTCAGCTGGAATGCCGCGGAGCACGACACGCCAAGGGCCCGCGCCAGACTAGGGACGCGGGTGCCAGTGCCCCCCGGGCAAGCCAGGCATGGTGCGCAGGAGGATGTGCTGCCGTCTGCGCCCGCTCGTCCGTGTCCCCCCTGCGCCAGCCGCCGCCGCCGCTACTGCTGCTGCTGCTCCTCTCGATGCCGCAAACTACTGGCCGTGGAGTCTGGAGAGAGCTGGAGAGAGCCGGAGCTGCCGAGCCCGGCTACGCCAGGCGCTGGCCAATCAGCGCGCCGCCCAGTGGGCGCCGGCATTGGGGCGTGGCCAAGGCATGGGGGCGGGGCGGGGCGGGGCCAGGCGGAAACTTACACACCGGCGGGACCTACCGGTACCCCGGCCTGCGGAGCTCGGGCGAGAGTGCGAGGAGGCTCGCCGGGCGGGCCAGGCGGGGGGCCAGAGGGCACGAGGGAACGAGGAGTGGGTGTGCTAATGCTGCGCCTGAGCCTCCCCGGGAACTGCGCGCCTCTCATATTTGCAGAGATTGAAGGAAAGATGAGGCGGATTTCATTCTTTTGGCATGTTTATCTCCCTCACACATTTTCATATCTTGAATATAATAATTCATTCTCTCTCTCTCTCTCTCTCTCTCTCTCTCTCTCTCTCTCTCTCTCGTCTCTGTCTCTTCGCCCTGGGTTTGTATGTTTCTGTTTTCCTCTCTCTTGATTTTCGGGTAGTGAAAGGAAGAAAGGGAAGGAGGAAGCACCCATGAAGTGGTCATCCAATCGGCTCTGGGCCGGTGCCTCTTCACTTCAGCCGAGAACCACGGTCGCCATCCTCTCGGACCGTCACCCCCATCTCTCCTCCCCGACCAGATGCCGCACTCCTCACCACCGCTAGCAGCAGGGCGCTTGGCCCGGTTCGGTTCGCTCTTGTCTGGTGCTTGATAATCAAATGGGATCTGTAGCGCAGGGACTGAGCCGCTGAAGGGGTTGGGCACATTCGCTGCCCCTCACCCCACGCTGTAGAAGAATTTAGCTCCCTATAAATAAACTGTACGTTTGAGAAGAGCTAGTGGAGCGGACGCCGCCGCGCCGCGCCGCGCCGCGTCGCGCAGAGCCAAGCCAGGAGAGCCCCGAGCCCGGCGGGAGCTGTAGGGCGGGCGCGCCGTCCGCGGAGGTCAGCGGCAGCTGGGAGCCGGCGCTGGCGTGCAGGGCGCCCCAGCCTTCCCGCGGGGCCTCTGTCCCAGGGGGCTGCCAGCTCCGCCTGGGCGGCAGTGGCGGCTGCGGCGTGTGCCAATGCTGGGAAGTGGGAGGACAACGTGGCCACGGCTGACATCAAGCTCAGCCTGACTTCTGGACCGAAGGCGCCCTGGGGACAGGGGGAGTCTCCTCAACTCCCTGATCGGAGACTCTTAATTAAGGTCACTGGCGGATAGAATAAAAGCTCCCTCGCTCAACACAGAGTGGGGGTGGGGGACAGATTCTCAATTCACAGTTCTTGGAAGAGTAAATCTCCCTTCTGAATGAGTCATCTCGGATATTCGGGAGTCTGAGGTGAGCAAACTCTTAACTAGCCCACCGGCATAGACCTGAGCTTGTGGGCTTAGAAGGAGTCTCATTTTGCCTTTTAAAGAAACATTAAACAAGGGAAGAAAAAAAGGAATTCGGACACATAATGGGTTTTCTCAAAACTGCCATCTTTTTAGAGATAACAGCCCTTACAATTTCTCTTTCCAGGAGAAGCTAACTTAGCAACCTTTACCTTGGCGGTGGGAGGAGAGAAAGACAGCTTCCTCCTACAGAAAGGAATTATTTTGCGAATGAGGTTGCAAACCCCTGAACAAGAGCGGAGGCCGAGGGGAGAGCACCAGGAGCCGGATACGCCTTCGGCGTGGCGGTCGTTTCACTCTTTCCCATTAGGATGCAATTCAGCCCAGAACATCAGGGAGAAAACCGAGGCATCTGCAATGGGCATCATTTAATTTTGATCATTTAGAGCTGCCAACGGAGAGCATAGTGGTGGCTTGAGGGAGCTCCGCGTCCCGCCCTGCTCTCTGCGGACACCCTTGGAGAAATGGGCAAGTAGTAGAGAATGACAACATGGCAGGCAGCACGCGCGCACCTCGCGGGCTCCGCGAAAACAAGGGTTCCATTTGATTTATCACAGTTATTTACCTTTGATGTCAGCGAGTGGGAATGAAGTGCATCTTGGTCTAATTAAAAAGGCCTAAGAAGGCATTTGAAATGGGCTTCCTATCTGATCATGGGATGTGAGCTCGGTGTTTGGCAGCTCTCTAAAATATTGCTTGGACTATTTAAACAGAACAATTAGCAGCATGCTAAAATGTTTGCATGCTATGCTTAGAAGCTTTTAGCTGTAAACTTTAAGGCGATCTGTTCCCCTTTAAGTTAAAAAGGGATGATGCTGCTTCCTTGTGGCGAAGGCTGTCAGGAACCCGCTGATCAATAAAAGTAAACTGGCGCCTCCACGGCTTGATTGAGCGGGAGCAAAGAGTCTGAGAAGTAGTCTCGGCCATTAACAATCCCCCAGGTAACGAGAAATGGAAGAATTACTCAGGTAAAATGATTAACATTGCCGTGGCATCTGAAAAGATGCACACAACAAGATAAGAAGCCTGTGGACCTCTTACCTTAGGGAGTGCTAATAGAATGTCTATATTCTGCTGTCTTTTAAAGATAAATAGGAGAATTCAATTCATGTACAATGTCATTACCTTTGTAATTGCAATCACATTGTAAAGACATGTTCTGCATTTGCAAAGACAAACGCTCTTTGCCAAGATGATGGCACCTGGCTCGCTACTTCCTGCTCGCTGTTCACACTTCAGGCGCCCCTCTCTTCTAGGCAGGGCACCCAAGTATTTCCAGCTACCGAACCGCTTTTACGGACACCAAAGGTTGAGGGAGGCAGGGACGTTCGCCTCTGCTTTCCTTCTTTCCCATTACCTCCCACCCCCAAGCTCAAAGTGACAGTTACACCCCCCCACACACACACACACGCTCACACATAAAATAGCTTTTCCATCCCCCAGTCTATTTCTGCAGATAATCCTAACACCCATTGCTCCTAGAATTTCTTTTTTTCTAATAAGCACACTTGATCATTACATTCCAACAATGCTATTGACTAAATGGGTGGCCCAAACACCTTCAAGATCAGGAATTTATTAGCTAACTGGATAAAGCCATTCTGAATGTAGATAATAAAAACAAAAAGTTCTCTCCGTTTTCGCTTCCTTTTACTTCAATCCCGACGGGAGCCCCGCCTCTTCAGCCTCTTTAGAGACACAAGAGAGCCATCTAGTGACCGCCTTCAGTATTTTTTCTCTAACTGCGGCTGGGAAACTCTGGGCCCTGGGTACTAACAATGGGGCTCTGCCGCCTGCTGCAGCTCTGCCAAACACAGCAGCTCCTTGGGCCACTGCGGCCAGGATCAAAAGTGGTAATGAGATTTGGCTTTGATCTTTAACATTTCGGCTATGCCACTAAAATAATACAGAATGACAATAGAAGAACACCAAAATGGAGAAATCCATACTTTTAAATAAAGCCACTGGGTGAGAGTAATTCTTGCTGCCGTCCAAGATTGAAAAAGGTAAGATAAAGGATTTTTGTTCATAAATGTTAAAATTGATGGTAGGAACTGAAATGCCAGGATATGAGAGACTAAGCAGTTTAAGGGAGTTTCCTGAGATGTGTTTTCTAAAATGTTTGCTTTTAAGCTCCAGAGAAAATCTCCCCCCTTCTCCTTTACTTCCTCCCCTTCTCCCCACCCTCGCTGCAGAAAAATGGATCATCTTCTAGCTTAGCTTTTGTTGCATCTCACGAGCATCCCATTCCACCCAAATAATTTGACCAGCTGCCTGATGTGATTTTAAAATTAGCCAAAGTCAATTAAACTGTGCCTGCAAATCTGATCTCCTTACTTCAGCTACAACACCTAGAGTAGAGATACTCAAAGAACGAAAAGGAGGAAACAGCACAAAACTGGAAAGGCCGAGCGTCGTCATTAAAGTCATCATCTTATTGGAGGTGCACGATGTCCCTGGGAGGCAAAAACATTTTGCAAATGTGGAAGGGGAGTTGCAGAGCAGTTCAATGATTTGCCAAGATGACCTCATTACACAAAACTCAACCACTTCCCTTGTGAAATCAACAAGTGCTGGCCCTGTGCCCAGCATTGTGTTAGGGACTGAGGATATTTTTTTAAAGATGGACCTCGCGCTTGTGAAGATTAAAATTCAATTGCTTGATTTAATAACAGCATATAAATGTGCGTCCTATAAATTATCCTAGAGGAGAAACGAGGATGAACTGTATCACGCTGGCAGCTTCCTGAAATTCTGTTTCCCTTCTGCCCAGTTTCTAGCTGGTCCCCCCACCATTCCCCCCTACTGTCCCAGGCAGCACCAGGAAAGGCATAGAGAACAACAGTCTGGTATTTGGACCTGCTGACCAGGGGTGGAGTGCAGTTGCCACCATCCTGGATGCTGTTTCTGATCCTTCTGAAATACCAGGAAGACTGGGGAAAGAGGCCAAGAAAAGTCTTTGAGGTCCCTTGCGGTTTTTTTTCCTCTCTCTTCCTCCCAAACCCCACCCCCATTCCCACCCAGCAACAGAGGGTAGCAATGACAGCAGGGAGCCTCAGCAGATAAACAAAACAGAGAAAGTGTTTCTTAAGTGCTAAAATTGTCCGCCATGGCCCGGACAGACGCCTGCCTTTTCCAAGAAACACAAAGGAAGTAGGAGACAGTGGGGAAAAGAGACTGAGAAAGCTATTTATCACCGCAAGTCTTCCCACTTTGCCAAGGCCAACAGCCCTCAACAAGTTGTCAGATCCCCTCTCTTTGGGAATGGTACCTCCCACAGGGCCAAGCCCCTGCTGTTGCCCAGCTCCTAATTGTCCCTAAATAAACACACTTTGTGGGGACCATTTAATTAGCAAAGGCTAAATCAGCAGATACATTTCAATAAATGACACTGCTCTCTAACACCTTCTGTACTACCCTGCGGTGATCACCTGTGATGTGTTGACAGCACCGTTTGGGCTCTCAGCACTACTGCCTCAATCTTTTCAAGTGAATTCTCTCCAAGTGGATCCCAAATGCTGGTGTCCTAAGTGCCACCTCATGCCAGCTGTTATTATTTATTCCCCCAGCACCACGTCTGAAAACAGAACGTTCTCCCTTCAAAGGCCCTCTGATCAGATCATGCACAGTCTTTCCTCTGCTGCCTCTCATCCCAAGGAGGAGGGCAAGAGCCACATTTCACAAACCCCTGAGGAAGTGTCTTCTTGCCAATTTGAAAAGCAAAACTATCACCAAATTAGAGACCTCAAACACCAATTGCAACTTGAGCCACAACATTAAAAACAGAGAGTTTTTGAAAATGAGCAGATGAGGGATGCCATCTTTCAGGCCAAACTATTTATTTATTTATTTATTTTTGCATTACTGTCCCCAGTCTCTAACGCTGCATCTTGATTGCAGGGACCTTGTGTGACTCCCTCACATCAGAGCTCCTGACCAGGGCTTGGCTTCGGGCTCTCAGCCCCAGCCTCTTCTCCCAGTATCTTCCACTATTTCTGGAGTGGTTCCAGTGGGGTAGGAAAGGGGGCAGGGATATCACTGCAAGCAATGGTTGAAGGTGCTAAAAGACCCCTGACAAAGCCATCAGCCCTACAGGATGGGCCTTGAATATCAGCTTTCCAAATCAAACAACAATAATAATCCATCTGATTGCCTGGTCTCATATAAGGCCAAATTCTTCATAAGGATGTCCACAGGACTGAAGAAAAGACACAAGATCCTTCAAGACCTTGAGATATATGGTGCTGGAGCTGATGAGCCGACTTTTGAGCTTCTCTAGGTGCCTTGGGCCAAAGATGATCTCGAGCAGGTACAACTGTGATATACTGTTTTGTCTAGGAGACCAGGCTGGACCTAGATTTGTTCTTTTTCCTCCAAGGCTTCTCCCAGAACTCAGGAGAGGCCTTGTGCAGCTCCCTGAGAGTTCCAGCTGCTCCACCAGCTGATTTTTCACTGAATTAGGAAGCTTAGTGCTTGGCTAATGTCAACCTAAGAAGCAAAGAAAGAAAACTAATAAACATGAAGAACTGCCAGTTTGACAGCTGCAGTTACATTACCTGGGCTAGCAATGTAAGTACCAAAGGCATGTCACGTATGCCACTAACAGCACAATGCACAGGATCTGTTCAGGTTGACAAGCCCTGGGGCAGTGGAGAGTAAACTGAAAGAGGAAGATCCCAGAAGGAGGCAGAGAGAGCACCACAAAGGGGACAGATAGAGCAGAAGTGACGGGAAAATCATTTTAGCAGCGGGAAAGTTCTGTACCTTTTTTGAATGAGAAGGAAACAATGACTTGTCAGCTGGAGGAACAACCTGACTTGGGGTCTAAGAGTTTGCATATTGGTGCACCAGGCTCGGAGGGGAAGCACATTCGTTTTTGTCTGCTGCCCCCAGCCAGAGCCAGAATGGCCATAAAGAACGACTGACCTTTCTTCCGAAAGCTGGGAGTTGGGAGGGGTAAGGGAGTGTCCTGTATCACAGAAGACACCAGCTGGGCTAAGCTTGGCTGGTCTCTTTCAGCAAAGATCACAAAATGCAGCGACATCAGTACCAGGCAATATCCACTCAGAGATAGCAGCCTCGGCAGCAGTGATCAAATTAAGTCTCGTGCCTAATGATGGGTTGGTAGGGGAACTAACAGGCTTAGAGGGGAATGGGCCCAGCTTGGGGCCCGTACAGCTCTGCGTGTGTTCTCTGCCCTGGGAAATGGGGGGAACTTGAGAACGCCTCTCTGTCTGGCTGTGCAATTTCATTTGGGGGAACAGGCAATCAGTTCTGGAAGGCTGACCGAAAAGAGTGGACAGGATGATAGCTCAAAATGAGATCCATCAATGACTTTGTTGCAGTCCCAGCCAAACAATCAAAAGCAAATAGTCAGCTTCTAAAATCAATGCTTCGTGAGATGATGTGCCAGCCAGTGGAGTTCACATGGGGGTGGGTGGGAAGGAGGCTGGGGAGGGAGGGTAGAAAAATTCTCTCTTTCAAGCCACCCACCAAAGCAAGCAGCTGCATTTCCTTGAAACAACAGATTTGGTTCCTAGCAAAATCAGAACTGCAGTCTCCTAGCAGAACAAAACAAAGGAGCAAGGGGCGAGACATTTTTGAAAACAGGAAGGCATTTTGGCAACAATCACAGAAGGGCTGGTAAGCCATTGTGCTCTTGGGATCCATCTGCTGAGCTCCAGAACATCCTCCCCACACTCCACCCCCAGCCAGCTCTCAGATTGCATGCCCGGGGTCAAGAACAGGGTCACTCAGGGAGAAACGGTAAAGTGGAAAAGACAGACTCAGCTCCAAGAGGAGAAGTGAGAAAGACCTGGCCTGATTTCTTCCATTCCTGGAGGATGTGGTGGGAGACACAGGCAAGCCCTTCTGATTGTTAATGCCAGTTGCTGGGAAGCAAGAGTGGCCTTCATTAAATTAAGAGAAAATAAAGTTAAGATTAAAATGGGCGTACAACTTCTAATCAGCCTAGAATTTGCTGCTGTGAGAGACCATTGAGAGGATAGTGAACTGCCTCTTTAAGGACCTGAATAATTTTATAGCTATTAATAATTTTGTTGGTCATGCAATATAAGTGAACACTAGCAAGGTAATCAAATTGCATGCTCCACAGCAGAGATCAGGGAAATCTGAAAAAAAAAATATTTAGAGCTTTTCTTCAATGCAATGTATATGAAGATATCTTTCCCAGAACTCTCTTCCTAATGTAGAGAAGATTAAAATCGGTGCTATTACACACACACACACACACACACACATATATATATATATATATTTCTTTTTAGTAAAGAAACATACTTGATCTCATAATCTATGAAACTATCAAATTAAAACTCCATCAGAGGTAATCACCTACAAGTGTCAAAAGAAAATTCACAACGCTGAATTTCACATCTCTTTTTGTACATTCCAGGAGATTCACACATAGACCTCTCTTCCTTTATAACTCAGGACTCTGAATATTACTTAGTGGACCATTAACCTGTTCCAATATAGCATTAGATGTTTCTATCCAAGGAGAGTAAAATAAAGATGCTTAATTTAGTTCCCTTTTCCCTGAGAAATAAATAGCTGTCACACATCCAGAACAGCAGGGTTCACGAACAGCTTTGGAACATGGAGATCAATGAAATCTGATCCTCTCTTGAGAATAGAAGCTCTACGTGGAGTTTAACCAAAGATTTCCTACCATAGACAGCCCTTGGTCATCAGGAAGCCTTTTAAGACCCTCCCAGGTTTCCTGTTCAGTCTCTTTTGATCTCTAATGAACATTAAAATTGTTGTAAAGCGAGCTTATAAATGTAAATTACTGCATGAATGCAAAATAATTACGTTCAGTCTAGGCAACTAATTTTTGATTTCTAGAAGATGCCATAGATTGGCTTAAAATAAACAGAAAGCGGGGCAAACATTGTGGCACAGAAGGCTAAGTTGCCACTTGAGTCACATGCATCATGTATCAGAGTGCCAGTAATGTGCCTGGGAAGGCAGCAGAAAGTGGCTCAGACACTTGGCTCCTTGCAACCATGTGGGAGACCCAAATGGAGTTTCAGGCTCCTGACTTCAGCCTGGCCCAGCCCTGGCTGTGGAAGGCATTTGGGGAGCAAACCAGTAGATGAAGGATATCTCCCTCTCTGTCTCTCTACCTGCTCTCTGTCACTCTGCCTTTCAAAATAAATATACTAAAAAAAATAGATGACAGAGATAGACACAACAAGAAAATTCAATCTCTGAATCAGACTTATTTGTAAGGATGATGGTTATGATGATATCTAAGTATTTCTTCCCCGATCCTTCAATTTTTCACTCTAGTAAGTAATATTTGCACATAAAAGGGCTTAAATGTTTGATACATTGTGTAATATAGATATCTTGTCAATTGTAATTATTCATGAACCTCACTTCAAGGGTTTCTTTTGTCTCTATTTTAAGCCAACATCATCAGGAAATATTAATTGATTGCCTATATTAATTGATTGCTTAAGACTGAGAATACGTAATGGTATGAGACATAGATCATGCCCTCCAAGTGCTTAGAGTTTATGTAGGTAAGGAGATAGCCAGCAAGGAGGAGCTGAGATCACCAGCCTCTCCCTGCAGCCCTGCTTTCACCACCTACCCACCCCCTACTTTTTGTGCAGTGGAAAACTGATGCTTCTACGGTTTCACTGCTCAGAACTGGCACTGGCCAAAAAGAACCAACAGAGTTGCTGATTGTGTTCCCAACTCCATCATGCCCTTTAGCTTATTACAAGGTCATTATAATAAAATCACCATTCCTACTCGCATCATGACCTAATACCATGACATTTCCCAGATTTCCAAAAAAGGGTAAGGAAATGGGTAATACCCATGCTCCACCTAAATCACACCCCTTATGAATAGTCATTTCAGATACCACTGCCTACGCTTCCAGTTCATATAAAGGGAAGGCCCCAAACCTTGTTGAGTGCAGCTGTCTCTACAGCATGCTCACATTCCTTCTTCAGTGTGTACTTTCACCTTGCATACAAATAACCCTTGCTTCTCTGCTGACCTTCACCTTTGTCTCATCCTCGAATTCCTTCTTGTATCTGAGGCAAGAACCTGGACAGAGCCACCACGACAGAGTCTGGGAGTGGATATCATAAAAAGAGAGTTACCAATACAAGGATATATTCATTAGGCATCATAACAGCAGTGCTCAGCACTGATATAACTGTCAAGTGACAAAGGGGTGACTAATGACACAGAAGCTGTAGAAAAGTCTTTCAAGTGAGGGGAAAGATGTTTTGTGAAGGCACATAGCTGCAGTAAAGTGTGTTAGGGAAACAATGGAGAACATAATCTGACTTAAGCATTTATTCCACAAACACCATTGAAGTGCTATGGTGTAGCTATTAAGGACACAAACTCTGAGGCTAAACAGATGTGTGTTGAAGTTCTACTTCTACTATTTTCCTAGTTGAGAGATAGTGGGCAAATTAATATAGTAGCTATTCCATAAAATTGTGGGATTCTGTAAGATGGTGCCTGTATCATGAGATGATACCTATAAAGCATTTCATGTTTTATATGCCTAGCACAGAATAAAGAACCGACTAATTTCTACCAGTTACTTTTACTGAGCACCACAATGTGCCAGATACACTTCAAGATGTCATACAACCAAAGAAGAGAAAGCCTCTGCCCTCAAGGATGTCACAGAAGGATTGCAGAGAAGAACAATGGGAATAGAGCTTGGAAAGGTAAATGAAAGGCAATTGGGCAGAGCCTTGATTGCTAGAAGGAATGATCAGAACCTTATACTGAAGGGCAGTGGAATCACTGATGGCTTTTGTGCTGGGGAACAACTTAATATCATTTTTTATGATTTGTGGCTTGCCTCAAAATATAAGGTTGACTTTCATGACCTTTGTCTTCTTTGTCCACATTTTAGGATAGCTCACTGATTCTTACTCAGGTCACATTACAACACTACCTATCTCAAACCAATACAACTAGAGTGAGTTCAGGAGCAAGGATAGCTGAGAATGGGTAGCAAGTCTGAGACTGAGGCATTGCCAGTTAGGGGAGGCTGTATCAACAATGGCAGCTGGATGGCCAAGGCCTTGTGTCCAAGGAAATCATCAAGTCTCAAAATGTTTCATGGAACAAAGGACAGGATATGTCAGCAGATGATTCCAGGTAACAAGTGCAAGTGGAGTCTTTTGCTGGTCCCAGAAGATCTGGCCATCTGTGACAGAGGGCACAGAATCAGGATCCATGTCTTGGAGTCTACATGAACACGCAGGACTAATCTCTAACACAGTTCATGCTGCGGTAAGGGAACTTTTTGGTTTTCCCAACATGCTTAAGTTATTCAGTGTGATTGTACCTTCATCATTCTTGTACCCTAGACTAAAACTGTAATCACCCTGCCTTAGTTGTGCTTTGAATGATTGACTTGGGCTCTCGGCCCAGGTGTAGAGGTGGCTCTCATTAGTAGATTTCTCTGGAAATAGCTGCAGAAGGCAAAGGCAATAGTAAAAAAGAGGGGCTGACACAGAAGACATTTAGAATGTGTTGTCCTGGCATTTTGTTTATAGTAAATGTTCCTTGAAATAAAATGCTCCACTGATTGAGATCTGGGAGTCTTTTTGTTATAAAGAGATTTTATGGTAATGGGAGCTTAGAGGAATGAGATTTACAATATCTGAGCTCTTTATGAAAATTTTCCTAATTTATCATTTATTTATTTGGAAAGTATTCATTGAGCTCAATATGTTAGGCACTGTACTAGGCACTCAGAAAAAAAAAAAATGGACAAAACCTTTTCTTCCCCCACAAATTTTTGAGAACAGTGAGGGAGAGACCCCCAAAACAGATACACTAACACCTATAAAAATTTCAAGTCATAATAAGTGACATAAGTGACACACCATGGGCTAAAATAATAATGATGATGATGAAGGCCAAGTCTGTTCTATGTCCTTTACACACTATAACTAGTGTGCATGACCATGCTCTGAAGTACATATGATTGGTATGTCCATTTTCTACATGAGGAAACTGAGATAGAGAGAAACTGAGTTATTTGCCTTGGGTAACATCGTGGCAGGCAGAGCCAGGGAATGGATTTCTGGCTCCAGAGCATGATATCTTAACCACTACACCAAAAAAGAAGGTTGGCGAAAGCAACTTCAGAGCAGATGGTCAGGAAGGCCCCCTCTGAGGAAGCAACATTTAATATGAGATCTAAAGACCATCTTGTCAGTATCACTGATAAGAATTTACTAAATACCATGAGATGGCCTGTCCCAAAACACTGAGTTTCTTCAAGATATCTGCTAGCAATAGACCAGGAAGGTGTTTGATAAAAACAATAAGGGGCTTTGCCAAAAGGTTACAACTAGAAGGCAGAGGTTAGTATAGTGCTAGTGGTAAAATTGAAGATGATTAATTCTGAGAATCGTAACAATACATCTGTAAATGCATGTATTGAGATGATCTGTGTACTCGTGGGGACTGAAGGTTCTGAAACAGAACTCTCCTGTGTACTCCCACAGTTTCTACCTCTGTCAGATCTTATGACTGACTGCATCAGAGGTATTGTGCGTTCCAAGTCTGTTACTTACCTCTTTTTATGGCTTGCCTTGGCATAATGACAATTCAATGTGTCTAAGAGCAGCCAGAAGACCAACACTAACAGCCAATCTCTTCCATGTGAATATAAAGCAAGCCTGACTGTAAGAGTAGATCCAGTAAATGCTCTCTTGGTGCTATTCACACACTTGTGTCAGGCCTGATATGTGGGTCAACTCCAAATTTCAGAGGACCATTCCTTTCCTTTTTTCTTCAAAAAGGGTATTCGGTCTTATAGGGTTAGAAAGAGGATTCCTTTATTTTGTTTTTATTCATTTGAAAGCAGAATGACCAAGAAAGAGAGAGAGCACACGCAAGAGCTGGATCAGCCTGAAGCCAGGAGCTGAGAATTCAATCTAGATCTCCCACATGGGTGGCAGGGACTCAAGTACTTGAGCCATCATTTGCTGCCTCCCAGGGTGTATAGGAACAGGAAGCTGGAACTGGAAGCAGAGCCAGATCTCAAACTCAGGCACTCTGAAATTGGATGTGGGCATCCAAAGCAGCATGTCAACCACTGCACCAAATGCTTGCCGGGACCATTCTTTTCTGTAAGACTGTTACAGTTTGAGTATTTGTGTCCCTCCAAAAGGACTGTAGGGAACTACGTAGGTCTTTAATTTACCTACATTTTTATTGCCTTTCCATCCTTTCCAACACATGAAGACACAGTGTTCATCCATTCTGGAGGATGCAACAACAAGCACCAACTTGGAAACAGAGAGCAGCCCTCACCAACCATCAAACCTGTCAATGCCTTGAGCTTGGACTTCCAGTCTCCAAGCCATCTATGAGAAATACATTTTTGTTGTTTTATAAATTATCCAGTCTCAGGAATTTTGTTGTAGCAGCATAAACGAACTAAGGCCTACCCATCCCGCACCAGCTTTCACTTATTTACAAAAAGGTAATCCCCACTCTGACTCTCTCCTTGAGCATGAGGAAATGTAACAGACCCAGCACCGAAGTTCATTTTCACCTTCTGTCGGGACTCACAACCAAATCTGCCATGAGGATGGACTATCCGGACTCCAAATCAGGATCCAGCAGTACAGATGGAAGCAAAAAGGTAAGTAGCAAAACCCTCAGCACATGTTGATGATAAGAAGAAGATAAAGCAGCCAACCAGCTTTCCCATACTTCCCAAATCTCTTAATGCACTGACTGTGGGTTCCTAGAGTAATTAACAAGGAAACTCTCAGTTTCTCTTGATACCTGTATGTCTTTAGACAAGAGATTAACAGAAGGAGTTGGAGTGCAGTTGGGCCACAAGATTAATCATGCCCTACCACTGGTCAGACCTAGGTTACTAATGCACTGTTTTATTAATCATAATGGAGAGTTGTGGCAGCTAAAGACTTACAAGAAGCCTGTTTAAAGATTAATTACTGACAATCTTGCAAATTTCATTCAGAAGCCCCAAAACCAAACCCCAATCCATAATCAAGTACCTCCCAAAGAATCAGGAAGCTTGCAGAGAGAAGAATCTGTCTCAGACAGCAGAGTAGATGCATCATCCTGTCTGTGGGCTGCTCCGAGTGAGGGAACGACAATCCCTGATGAAGTACCCCCGAAACCCCAGGTGGTGGCGGCGCAGCTTCAGCTGCAGAAGCTGAGGTAACCATTTCCTGCTAAGCCCTGCAGCAGCACAGCAGTTACAAATGGCTGGGCTCCAGGGAGACATGGGAAGTCACAGCCCGTGATCAAGTCCAGCAGGGCTGCTGTAACTGCGAGGAGCCTTCGGGCTGCTCCCTGCTGGCATCCACAGACAACTCTACAAGGCCCCTGGAGTCACTGACAGGAATACTTCACAATGGTGTCTGCACGCAGTAGGCCCCAGAATGTTCTCATGTTACTCGGAAGGCCACAGTGGGATCTGATGTGTTCTTTTACAGGCTTCTATGTTAAAAAAGAAATTACTGTCCCCAGCACAGACTGGAAAACTGGGAAAGAAATGTAGTTCTCAGTCTAGAACAAAACCAGGTAGAACCTTCCAGCTTAGCAATACAGAAAGGTTTAGATAAAGGCCACAGCAAAATTGACACAAGAAACATTCAGGGGGCCGGCGCCTTGGCTCACTAGGCTAATCCTCTAATGCCTGCGGCGCTGGCATCCCGGTTGGGGCACCAGATTCTGTCCTGGTTGCTCCTCCTCCAGTCCAGTTCTCTGCTGTGGCCCAGAAGGCTGTGAAGGATGGCCCAAGTCCTTGGGCCCTGCACCCACGTGGGAGACCAGGAGGAAGCACCTGGCTCCTGGCTTCGGATCAGCGCAGCACCAGCCGTGGTGGCCATTTGTGGGGTGAACCAGCAGAGGGAAGACCTTTCTCTCTGTCTCTCTCACTGTCTAACTCTGCCTGTCAACCAAAAAGAAACATTCAGGGAGGTGGGTGTTGTGACACAGCGGGTAAAGCTGCCACATGGAATGCCTGCATCTCATGCCAGAGTGCCGGCTCAAGTCCCAGGTGTTCCACTAACCATCCAGCTCCCTGCTAATGCACAGTCCAGGAGTTGGAAAATGGTTTAAGTGCATGGATAGAGTGCTGGCCTCCTAGCTTCACCCTGATCCGGCTCTGGCTGTTGCAGGTATTTGAGTAGTGAACCAGTCAATGGAAGAGATATATTCTTTTTATTTTTTTAAAGATTTATTTATTTATTTGAAAGGCAGAGTTGCAGAGAGGCAGAGACAGAGAGACAGAGAGACAGAGAGAGAGAGAGAGAGAGAGAGAGAGAGGATCTTCCATCTGCTGGTTCACTATCCAGATGACCACAACGGCTGGAGCTGCACCAAATCCAAAGCCAGGATCCAGGAGCTTCCTCTGGGTCTCCTACATGGGTTCAGGGGCCCAAGGACTTGGGCCATCTTCTACCACTTTCCCAGGCCATGGCAGAGAGCTGGATCAGAAGTGGAGCAGTTAGGATTCCAACTGGCGCCTATATGGGAAGCCAGCACTGCAGGCGGCAGCTTTACCTGCTGCACCACAGTGCCAGCCCCAAGATATATTCTCTCTCTCTCTCTCTCTCTCTCTCTCTCTCTCTATATATATATATATATATATATATATACCTTTCAATTACATATATATTTATATATATACTTTTCAATTAGATTAGAATAATAAAACATCTTTTAAAAAGCAAAGTTCAGGGGGCTGGCATTGTGGCATAGTGGGTAAACTGCTACCTGCAGTGCCAGCATCCCATATGGGCACCAGTTTGAGTCCCAGCTGCTCCACTTTTGAACCACTTCCCTGCTAATGTGCCTAACAAAGCAGTAGAAGACAGTCCAAGTGCTTGGGCCCTTGCTACCACCCACGTTGGAGACCTGGATGAAGTTCCTGGCTCTTGGCTTCAGCCTGGCCCAGCTCTGGCTGTTGTGGCCATTTGGGAAGTGAACCAGCAAACGGAATATCTCTCTCTCTCTGTCTCTCTTTTTCCCTCTGTCTCCCCACCTTCTGTTTAACTCTTTCAAATAGATAAATAAATCTTTTTAAAAATATTCAGTTCTAAACCCAATTCCTTAAGTACAAAAGGGGAATTATAATTATCTCTTTATAGTTTTGTATTCCTAGAAAATTCTAGTTTTCACAAAATATTCTCATATGTACTATTGCATCCGGGACTCCCACAAACACTGTGAAATAAGTTGCAGAATAATTATTTTACCAATGAAGAAACTGAAGCTCGGATGATTAAGGGAGCTGCCCAAGGTCATTCAGCTAAGTAAACAAGCCAAAACTTAAACCCAGATCTGTCTGACACCAAATCCAGCTCTCTTTCTACTGTACCCATTTCTGTGACCTGAATGCTTGTGTCCCCTCAAATTTCATATGCTGAAGCTCTAATCCTAACGTGGTTGGTATTTGGAGGTAGAGACTTTAGGAGGTAATTAGGTCATAAGGATGAAACCCTCATGGTGAGATTAGTACCCTTAGGAGGACAGACATGAGAGAGCTGCTCTCTCTCCACCATGTGAAGATAAAACCAGAAGGCATCCAACTGTAAACCCAAAAGAGGGCCCCATCCAGATAGCAAATCTCCTAGCACCTTGATCTAGGACTTCCCAGCTTCCAGAACTGTGAGAAACATGTTTGTTGCTTAAGCCATCAGTCTATGTTGTTTTGTTATAGCCTCCTAAACTAAGAACTTGTGGCTCCCAATCTTAGTGAATATAAGGACCTCTTTTCAGATCAAGATGTCTCAGACTCCCACAAAAGAATGGTTGTTCTTTTAGTGGCCATGGATTTAATAAAATGAATCGTGACAAGAAGTCAATCTTAATTCAATAATCCTTTGAATTTATGTTCTATCTATTCAAGCACTAATATTCATTTAGTAATATTAGTTGAACACATCTTTTTTTAGTCTACCAGTAATGCTTGGAGTATACACAGGCTCAGAGACCCTGAACAATGGTTGGCAACCACTTCACTAAACCACCAGGACAGGAGACTCTGCTTCTTCTTCTGACCACAAAACAATAACAATGTGCTTACTACTTCTTAGCCTTGGGAATCAGACTATCCGGGGCTCACAACCCTATCTACACTTAGGTGTAGATACCTGCTTCTGATAATTCACTAGCAGTACTACCTTATTGAAATTCCTTAATTTTTCTGTTTCAATTCTCTCATCTTTAAATCAGGCAATAGTGCCTCCCTCATAAGGTTGTTGTAGAAATTAAAGGAGATTATATATAATACATAAAATACATAAGTGATTGAGATCATACACATTATATTCCTAAACATTTAACACAATGGCTGACACAGAAAAAGTACCCCCCAAATTTGAAATTATCTGCCACTAACCAAATGTATTATGTTTATTAAGTCATTGAAATTCTCTTCAATTATTCCACCTATAAGATGGAAATATGGGACCACCACTGTTGTGCTATAGGAGGTAAAGCTGCTGCCTGCAATGCTGGTATTCTATATGGGCTCTTATTCAGTGGCTGCTCCACTTCTGATCCAGCTCACTGCTAACGGCCTGGGAAAAACAGCAGAAGATGGCCTGAGTGTTTGGTTCTCAGCCACCCATGTGGAAGACCCAGAAGGAGCTCCTGGCCCAGCCATGGTTGATGTGGCCATCTGGGGAATGAACCAGCAGATGAAAGATCTTTGTCTTTCCCTCTCTCTGTAACTCTGACTTCAAAATAAAATAAATAAATATTTTTAAAAAGGGGCCGGTGCCGTGGTGCAGTGGGTTAACACCCTGGCCTGAAGCGCCAGCATCCCACATAGGCACTGTTCGAGACTCGGCTGCTCCACTTCCGATTCAGCTCTCTGCTGTTGCCTGAGAAAGCAGTGGAGGATGGCCCAAGTCCTTGGGCCCCTGCACCTGCATGGGAGACCCAGAAGAAGCTCCTGGCTCCTGGCTTCAGATGGGTGTAGCTCTGGCCATTGCGGCCAATTGGGGAGTGAACCATTGGATGGAAGACCTCTCTCTCTCTCTCTCTGCTTTTCTTCTCTCTGTGTAACTCTTGACTTTCAAATAAATAGATATTTTTTAAAATTTTAAAAAATAAAATGTAAATAACAATAGCTTAGTTGCTATTGATACTATGCAGCTTATCATATCTTGAGGTTCCTTCCAACTCTGAGACATATGGTTTTGAGACAGTCACCAACTCTTCCTAATAACAAGACTGCTGCTAGATTCAAGGAACCACAGTAGGGAAATCTAGAAGCAGAGAAATTTTTAAAAATCCTCTAATAATTCAAAACAACCAAGAGAACATATCTATTCCGGTATGGCCTAGACTAGTTCCAAATAAATTCAAATTAACATCTTCTGAGTGGACATGAATTGAGGGGATACTATTCAACCTCTACACCTCAAAATATCAATTAATCTCTCCATGCCTAAGTTTCCTAGTAACAAGTTGGTGAGAAAAGTAGACAAAATATTTTTATGTAGGAACAAGGATTTGGCTTAGCAGTTAAGATGCCTGCATCCCACATACAGGTGCCTGGATTCAGTTCCTGGCTCTGACTCATGACTCCAGCTTCCTGCTAATGCAGATCCTGGGAGATAGCAGTAATGGCTCAAGTAGTTGAATTTCTGCCACTCATGTGAGAGACCTGGGTTGCATTCCCACTCTAGCCCTGGGTCAGCCATGGCCATTGGAACATTTGGAGAGTGAAGCAGCAGATGGGTGCTCTCTCTTCTCTCTCACTGCCTCTCAAATAAATTAAGGTTTAAAAACACATTGTGATGATTATGGTAATTCCAAATATTCCAGAGTGCATAATCTTATGGTCTCCAAAGCATTGTGAACTGGAACAGTAGAGGAGTTCTCAGAAGGAATTCAGAAGTATGAAGGATTATTGTCTGTTGTCTAACCAGATCAGCTCAAAGCATTAACTGACCACAAAATGTCAAACTCTTATACTGTGTCAATACTATGATCCCCATGACAGTGGGGATCAGGTCTTTTATGTGTTTTGAGCAAGTAACACCTTGCACTATGGGTGCTTAATAAATGTTTACCATCATTATTATCATAATTGTATCATAGGTTGCCAGCAGAGATAGCTACTGCTCATTACAACTCTGTTTTGAGACTGTCTCAGTGGGGGAAACCAAATAGAAAGAGTCTGTTCTCCACATGACATAGATTGCCTGATATAGCAAGTTTTGCCTCTGGACAGCATCCATGGGATTTCTATACTACTGTCCCTTTAAAACTCTAATATATCCACTACCTCTTCATTTCTAAACACAAAATGCCAGAAATCATAAAGATAATAATTTTTCCTTTTTACAGGAGAGAGTGAGAGCATATGAATAAGGGACACTCATAGGAAGGTATTAGGCAGTCTTGGGGGAGAAAACACTGCACTAGGGTTCAGAAAAGTCAAACCCAATCCAATATCTGTACAACCCTGGTGTATTAATTCCCTGGCAGGAGGGGGGAGGCTGCTCTAACAAATTACTACAAATAATAAATTGTCTTATCATTAAAACAATAAAGCTTATTCTCTCTCAGTTCAGAAAGCAAGACATCTGAAATCAAGTTGTCCACAAGGCCATGCTCCCTCTTCTAGGGAAGAAACTCTTCATGCTTTTTTTTCTAATGTGTCAGTGCTTACAGGCAAAGCTCTTGGTGTTCCACGGCTTGTAGCTGCATCACTCTAATCCCTGCCTCTGCCATCACATGGCCTTCTTCCCTCTGGTCAAGGTCTTTGTGCCTCCAAATATCCCCTCTCCTTATAAAGACACTGATCTTTGGATTTAGGGCCTACCCTAATTCCATATAACTTTATGCTAATTTGATTTCATTTGTAAAGATCCTCTCCCAAAGAAGGTAAAAGTCACAGGTTCTGGACAGACACAAATGGGTGAAGGCATTGTTCAACCCACCACACCCGGGAATGTCACTGAATCTGACCAGGCCTCAGTTTCCTTATCAGTAAACTGATGTTGATGATTCCATCTTTGGCCATGTCTATCACACAATTATAACATTCCTTTGGAGAAAACAATGTGTACTTTTAACATTTTGTACTCATATTTATGATTCCAGAATCAGTTTGAAAGTTAGGGAAGTAGTGTTTTCCCCCTTTCAAAACACAATTCACAATGATATTTGTGGTTGCTTGCTTGCTGCAAGAAAGAAAGCAAAAACATTGCATGCTACAAAAGTACAGGCTATGTTTTCATAAACCAATCACATATATATATATATGTATATCCATATTCTACATGTAAATACTTATTTACATTTAAAATAAATAAAAGATTTGTCGGAGGTAATCATTTTTGAAAAACAAAATGTGCTATCCTTTACGTGGAAATAATCCTACTGAGCCACAATCACTGGAACACAGATTGTCAAGTGTTTTTCTAGAATAAGAATTCATCTAAACACCTCCTTTTAGTACCCATAGATTAGACATAAATTCAAGCCAGTGTAAGCTCAGTCTCTGGCTACTTCAAGTATCTCCCTGTGAATTCATGACTCATTGAGCTACTGAATACACAGCATAGTGAGTACTGTTCAATTTCTCTGAATCATATGTAGATGGAAGTATACCCATAAATTTATCATTGTTTAAGGCTAATCAACAACAAGCTTTAATGTTAAGTTGAATAAACAGAATGTTCTTGGTTATAGCTTCCTTCTGCTGGAGGCTTTGTATCTTTCTACTTGATTCCATGAAATTGGTTGTTGGTATTGCATGTGCTCATGTAGGAAGAGGTGTACCTCCCATCAGCAATACTTTTACCTCCACCAAAATGAAAAGAAAAGCAACACAGAGAACAAATCAAGAAATACCCCTTTGGGCTAATCCTTGAGTAGTTTCCCTTGGGCCTTCTGTGTACTTAATGATGGATTGTTCTGCCACACTACACGACTGAGAAAATCCATCCTCTCTTTTCGCCCAAACCACCTACACTTCAGTAATAGCTTTGCTCAAAGGAAAGGGAAAATTGCTTCATATGAAAATTAGACAGCCAAGCAAAAAATCCGGTATAAGTTCTGACCAACAGGTAAGAATTAAGCCACGCCTTCAAGGAAAAATGTGAATTTGATGACTTTGGGGTGTCAGCATGATCCTCTTCTTTGATTAACTGCATTTATTTCTCTGATTAAGCATTAAGAGGAACCATGCAGCTCAGACTATTCAGACCAGTGTTTACAATTGGATTTCTCTGGTTCTTTCCATAAGAGAAACAGCCTGTTTGAATGATGACATAGGCTTACTAATGTCAGACTGGAGCACCTGAAGAGGAGATTTTTGTTTGGAACAGTCTCTAAAACAGGCTGGCAAAGGAGATTGTGTGCTTTGGAATGTGGTCTGTCTGGAGAAATAACCTCCCTACCTTGATCCTGATAGGGTCAGCCTGGAGCTATAGCCAGAGTATCTACATTTACCAAAATTATTTAATTTTAAAAGATTTATTTATTTATTCAAAAGTCAGAATTACAGAGTGGGTGGGAGGAAGATAGAGATCTTACATCTGCTACACTAGTTCATTCCCCAGATGGCCTCAACTGCTATGGCTGGGTCAAGCCAAAGCTAGGAGCTTCATCTGGGTCTCCCATGTGGGTGGCAGGAGCCCAAGCACTTGGGACATCTTCCGCTGCTTTTTCAAGGCCATTATCAGGGAGCTGGATCAAAAGTGGAGCAGCACAGTCTCAAACCAGCACCCATATGGATTGCCAGCAGCATAGGTGGCAGCCTTACCTGCTACGTCACAGTGTCAGCCCTAAACAGTAGGTTTTCAGTCCTTAGAACCTCTAGATGTTAATCTCTCCAGGACTAAAGTGTACAGTAAAGAGATGCTTGGGAGCATTATTAAAAGATGCTGCAAAAAAATAAATAAATAAAGAATGCTGGAGGCAGAGGTTTTGAAAATCTGGAGTAGAATGATTTTTTCTACAAAGGCTCTTTCCCATGGATCCTACCAAAATTCTGTTTCTGTCTACAGCAAGTTAGGTAGGGGATTGAGGCAAGACTATCAGACTAGTTTCCAGAGAGCAGATGCTAGCTGGTGAGCCCTGTTTACCAGGCCATGGCAGGTCTGCCAAGCAGAAAGCCCCTGTGGAGAGGCTGTGGGTTGGAGACTCACGAATGTTGCTGTTCTGAGATGGTTCAGGGCTCCAGAACTGCCAGGCAGGCACCTGCTTCCAGCGTTGAGATTGAGAAACCAAGCAAACAAACATTCCCATCAACCAGTATTTAACCTCCTGTTGCTGGGAGTTGAGATTTTTTTTTTGACTCACTGGGGATGACGGAAAAAGTACAGACTGAGTAAGGCCTGAGTTCTATACAGGCTAAGGCCAAAGAGGTTAAGGTTCTGCCCCTGATACTAACCAGTACAAAGCGTATTCAACCGCCCAGTGTGATTAGGGGTCACATTTCAGCCACTCAATCATGGAAATGAAGCTCATTGAAATTCTGCATGCCTCTTTAAACAAACCCAGGCTTCAATCTCCACCTCAGGCTCCTGCCCGAGTCTATATTGGACAAGTATGGAAATCCAGTTCAGGCTTTTACTTGCCTTGTCATGGGATGAAGCATTAAGTCACAGACGTGGCCCAGCCAGACAACTAGATCCCTCCTTGCACCCGTGCATTCACTTGAAATAATTTAGTAGCAGGGGCTTTCACCTCCAGCAATCATAGGTAAATCCTGGATTAGCAGTCCTTGTCATTCCTAAATGGACTGCACATCTCCTGCTGCGGGGCCTTCATTAACAAACCCCTGAATAAACTGAAGGGGAAATACACAGGCCTCTGGCCGTGCACACGTGTACTCACAACCTCCTCCACTTTTGTCTCCGACTGTTTCTCTTGCCTCCTGGGATTCTCACTTCACGCTGGGTTCTTTGAACAGGATTTTCCTCAGTGCCTTTTTACTCCAATAGCACATCCACTTCTTTTAGCTCTCCTATCTTGGACTCCTCTTTGCTTCCCAACTGCACCATTTCATCATCTCCCACAGGTTTCTTTTTGTTTCCTCTGTCTACAGTGACAATTCATGCTCAAAAATAGAGCTCTCCCATTCCCTACCTTTTGCCCTCCCCTCCCACCATGAACAGCTCTCAATAGCAACCCATGCCATTATAGACTAGGAGATCAAGGCGTGTGTGATTCACGATCCTTAACCAGACTCAAAAGACTGGACAGTTCCATTTCAAAAAGGATTGTGAAGAAGGAATTGACATGGGCAGGTGGGCAAAAAGGAGTCCTGAGTCTGGTGCTGGCTGGCTGACCTTGATAATTTCATGAGTTCCCTGCATTTCTGTGTTCCCAGCTATTTTTTAAAAACACAGACATATTGAAATGCCAGCAATTTGCTCATTTCATAGGAGGTCTATAAGTCAGTTACACAATAGAAAAACTCTATGAAAGGCATAAAGGATCCCATAAATCCCTCTCTGGAAATGTGGGAAGAGTACTGAACGTAGGAAGAGAAGCCTGCAAAATTGTGCCCCTACAAATCTGTCCTTGAGTCTCTTCTCTCCTCACCACATTCTCTCTTCATAAGTCCCATTCTGAATATTGATGTCCCTTCAAAATGCATTTGTTGAAGCCTAATCCTCAGTGTGATAGTATTACGAGGCAGGGCCTTGAGGTGGTGACTAGTTCATGAGGGTTGAGCCCTCATAAATGGAATCAGTGTCCTAATAAATGAGGTTTAAGGGAGTTTATAAGGACCACCATGTAAGGGCAAAGCAAGAAGGCACTGTTTATGAGGAATGAGTCCTCACAGACACTGAATATACTTGTGCCTTCAATTTGCTTCCGGCCCTTCAGAACTGCAAGCAATAAACTTCTGTTCTTCATCGTTAGGCAGTCTAAGAGATTTTGTTGTAGCAGCTTTATTGGACTAAGACAATGAGATATTGCATAACCAAAATTTCAACCATTGTGCAGATGACTTCCAAATCTGGATTTCTGGGCCTCACCTTTCCTCTGAGCTTTGCACTTAAATATCCAATGACATACTTGCTAGGCCTCTCATATACACCTGAATGTCCCGCAGACATTTTATAAAAAGCTAAAATCTCTTTTATTGCTTAGTCCATAAAGACAACCATTATCCATCCAATTATCATAGTCCAAAACACAAAGATTAGCTTCTTCTTCATTACCATCTCTATCCAGCCTACTTCTGTAATGTAAGCAATCATCATTTTTCACTTGTATCACTGTAACAGTCTCCTAAGTAGCCATGAACCTTTGCCTTTGTTCATGAACTTCCATGTTTTTGCTGCTGAGCTTTCCTCCACCACCACCATTCCACACTTCCTTCCTATGACAATTAAATACCTACTAGTGTCAGGCACTGGGCTAGGATCTTTACATACATATTCCCATTTCATCCTGACAACAACCCTTTGAGGTATGTATTATTATTATCGCTACTTACAGTGGAGGAAACTAAGACTCAAATAAGTAATTTGTTCAATAACAAATAGCCAATTTAAATTTAATTGTAAATCTGCCAGACTCCAGAGGCCCCATTCTTTCCACCATATTACACTGCCTCCCCTTTGACAGCATTACATTTAGGATTCTTCACAGACTTATTTGGTTCTTATCATCTAAAGTGTGTTTTGAATCTGTGCCTTATGTTATTGCGATTCAACATTGTATCCCTGTAAGCACCATGCACAGCACCTAGTGGGTGCTCGATACATAATCACTAAATAAAAGTAATGACCAATTGAAATCCACCTAGGAGTGTTCTCCACTAGTTCACACATCTCAGTTGTTCTACTTCACATCCCTATTGGGGCACCATTCACATATCATGCTTAATATTAGGCCTGGTTCGGAACTATAACCTAGGAGAAGGTGTGGGACTAATTCTGTAGATTCTTTCCTCATTTCCCTTGTGATGGCTGAAGGCACTCTCAAGCTGCTGAGTTTTCTTGCCTAGTGAAACCTTTGCTTGGTCCTGGCACAGCCAGGAATGCAGCTGAGATGGTTACAGTAACAGTTACCAGGTTAGGAGGCAGGACACAAAGGATGACTTACTTCTGCCCTCTCCAACTTAAGATGGCACAACACTGTGCACTTCTGAGCTAGAAAGAGAAAATCCAAATCACCAAATATTATGCATTTTTAGCCAATAGAATTTGGCCAAGAGCCACCCATTTTGTTTAATGATGCAGCACATGCTCTTGGCACTTGAACTCTAATAAGGACTGTACAGGCACTTGGCAGCACACATTCTATCAAGAGGTTTTGACAAGCAGAAAGAAAACAAAAGGACAATTTGAATGTAACATCACATCCACTCAGGCTGTCAGTCAAGTGCCTACCAGTGATCTGACACCAAATCAATAGTATTATGGTTCATTGAAGTCAGATCAATGGCCTTGCATAGTTTCAGAGCAGCAGCAGCAGCACTATAGCAAACTGTATGTCTCCTGTCTAGTATCACAAAGGAGGTAATCACTGTCTGGCTTCTCTGTGTGCCAAAGCCGCAGCACACCACTGCCTCAAGACTCTGGAACGCTAATTGAGATGGCTGAGTGTGCCATGCCATTTTCTCTGGCCTTCACACCCCACCCCCTCCTGCTTCCACCTGCTCAGGAACTGGTTTGAAAAGGATTTCCCCCACCCCCACCCAAAAGCCCAGGAGAATCCATCTCACAGAAGCTCTGGAGGAGCCACTACCAGAGTACAAGTTCCCAGGGAAAAGACCACTTTTGAACACTGGCTCAAGCTTGGCTAGTTTCAAGTGCCTCTTGGTGTCTTTGTTACTTGTGTATTCAAGTTCAGTTGGCCTTGTGACCCCATGAGAGGCTTATGTTTTTAACAAGTGGAGGTCCCTCCCTCAATTGCCACTTCCCACTCTTTTTCTTTTCTCTCAAAAGCTAACATTTGGGGGCTGTCAATTTTCCAGAAGTTTCTGCAGAACTTAATCATTTGGACAACTTAATCAGCATTGTATAACTATAACCTCCCCTTCACCCACAAATTAAAAAACAAGAAAGCACAATTTGCAGGTACTGGGAAGGGGTACTACAAACAGGAGCCTGATAAGATTGAAAAGCCTCAAGTCACAGGCCAGAGCAGCATTAGATGGGTGGGCCAAAGAGGGGGTACACAATTTCAGGGCTCAAATGAATTCCCTCCCCCGCCCCGTGCCAGAGCACCTACTGCACTCACCAACCTAGCCAAAGGCTTGCACATCAATGAGACGAAGATGAATTATTGAAAAGCTTCTGTATAAAATGCTGCACTCTGCCATTTCCTACAAATCAAATTATCGAGGGAGATATTTGATTGTAAACATATTTAGAAAATGATTTCATTGTCGTTAGGTTGGTTTTGCTTGCTTCCCCCTCCCCACCTCTTAAATTTTGTTTGCATTAAAGTGCTACAAAGTTAAAAAGGTCACACACACCCACCCCCAACCAGGAGCTTGCACACCAGCCGCAGAAGCAAATAAATTTAATCAGCAAAAATGAAAACTTATTATAAGCAATAGAAAATCCTTTAAATCATGCCTAACATCCTTAAAACACAATTGCCTCCTCCTCATCCAGGCCACTAACACATAGTTATCCTGAAAACAAATGGCCTTTTTTTTTAAGATGGAAAGACCAAAATCCTATTTATAGTTCGCAAACTGCAGCCCTAATGAGGTTAACCAGCTTCCACTGTTAGTTCAAGAAAGATCTCAATTTCAGTCACAGCTCACTTGCAAGGCCTACTATTTCTGGAGGTGGAAGTGCAGCCCCACCCTGCTGGGTGCCAAGCAGGCTATCCCCAAGGGCACAAAAGCCCACTCCGTCAAGGCTGAGCAGAATCCGTTTCTTGCTGCCTTGGGCAGAACAGTCATCAGAAAAGGAGGCATCAGATGACCCGAAGGCCAAATTGCTTCTGTTGAGAGACTTGCCTAATGGCATTCAACTAGGATGCCATAGCCTAAGGGAGCCTCTCAGGGATGCCTTTGGCTCTCAGCACTTGAAAAACAAAGAAAGGATGTGGCCTTCCCTGCTGTGACACATGGAGACGTGGAGGAGAATCTAGTAGCAAGGGTGAAGAACGCACTCATTCAATATTCATTCTTTTTTCCCCAACAACTCTGTATTGAGTACCTGCTATATGTCACAGGTATTGAATTTAAACCAGAATTGTGAAGCCCTATCATCAAATTTCCAGAGCTTTCAGACTCAGTTTCTCTTCAAAAATGACAGTAATGCACGCGTAAGTCATTGAGGTGTCATGGAATTTGATCTATTGGAAATGGGCCTCAAGACAAGTGAACTGGTAATTGATTTAGCATGTATTTATTGATTGTTCACTTTGTACAAAGAATTGAACTAAGCTCAGTGACTGGTGGAAATGGGAATGGGGCAGGACACAAAGGAAAGGAAAGGCCTGGTTTCTCCCTTCACGTTGGTTAAGATGGTAGTAGGGATACCAGGAAACAACAAGAGAAGAGGTCAATATTAATTCATTTGGCTCTGTTATAGCTGCAACTGAACAAGGCCATTTTGTATTTTATATTAATTTATTCACTCACTCATTCGATACTAATTGAACACCTGTGCACTCAGCACAATGCCAGGCAATCTAGGAAGATAGAAATGGAAGACAGAAATAATGGCTTATATAATAATAGTGACCATTAATTGGGGATCTACTTTATACTAGGCTCTTTGCTAAGTGCTTTTATAGGTCCTATTCACATCCAACTATCACAAAATCATTGTGTCTCAAATCATGTGGTGTGTAATAAAGAATGGAGGTCATTTTAGACACAGGAAAGAACACCATCCAATAGCCAATGGTGTCTTATGTATAATACAAATGGAGGGAACAGCTCCTTGAGAAGTATGATCTCAGGACAAATTATGCTATTGTTGTTTATTATATTTTTTATTAGTCACTAAAATGATAACAGATGGAAGCACCTATTAATGTGTCAAACACTGTGTTAGTGGTTTTCCATGCATTATCTTTTTCAGTCTGTAAAACACCCCCCTGAGGAAGTATTACCATTTTTCAAAGGAAACTGAGGTATGGGAGTAAAATAACTTGCCCAAGTTTCCACAGATAGTAAGAGGCAGAGTCAGGACTGAAACTTTGATCTGGCTGCCTCTAGAGTTCTATTACTCTCACTTTAAGGTCCTGGCCTTGAGGTATTTCTATGCTGGCGGGTAAAATGAGGCCTACCCAATAAACATGTTAAGCATGTGGTTATGGCCAAGTCATCTATGTACTCAGTTTCCTCATAGAAAATGGGGGATAACAATACCTAATTTAACAAACATGAAGAGTAATTGTGGTTTGGAAACTTGTTTGTATAGATTTTTTTTTTTTTTGGCCAGGCAGAGTTAGAGAGAGAGAGAGAGAGAGAGAGAGAGAATGTTATAGATAGTGAGAGAGAGACAAAGGCCTTCCTTCCGTTGGTTCACTCCCTTAATGGCCGCTACGGCCGGCACTGTGCCGATCCGAAGCCAGGAGT
This sequence comes from Sylvilagus floridanus, assembly GCA_949820135.1. NCBI lineage: Eukaryota > Metazoa > Chordata > Mammalia > Lagomorpha > Leporidae > Sylvilagus > Sylvilagus floridanus. Next base: position 39,803,148 of record OX463223.1, read on the forward strand.
CAGGTACTTCCTCCTGGTCTCCCATGCGGGTGCAGGGCCCAAGCACTTGGGCCATCCTCCATGCCTTCCCGGGCCACAGCAGAGAGCTGGACTGGAAAAGGAGCAACCGGGACAGAACCAGTGCCCCAACTGGGACTAGAACCTGGGGTGCCAGTGCCACAGGTGGAGGATTAGCCAAGTGAGCCATGGCGCTGGCCTGGAAACTTGTTTGTATAGCATTTTAATTTATAAAGCAAACAAAGGAAGCAATTTATACAGCAATCAATTTAAGATTCAGTTACACCAATATACAGATATCTAGTTATCCTTCTCCATGTGTTTTTCCTTTTAAACCCTTTGGTAGTAAGACCTCACAGTTTAGCCAAAAAGGGAGACTGAACACTTCCTTTTTCTTAAGATTTATTTATTTATTTGAAAGGCAGAATTACAAAGACAGAGAGAGACCCTCCCCCCCCCACACACACAGAGAATCTTCCATGCTGTTCTGCAGCCAGGAGCCTGGAGCTTCTTCTGGGTCCTTCACACAGGTAGCAGGGGCCCAAGGACTTGGGCTGTCTTCCACTGCTTTCCCAGGTGCATTAGCAGGGAGCCAGATTGGAAGTGGAGCAGCCAGGACTCAAACCATTGTCCACCTGGAATGCCGACCTGGCAGGCAGCAGTTTTACCTGCCACACCACAATGCTGGCCCCCGAATGCTTTCTGTTCTCTCTGCCAGAGATGCTTTTCCCCTAGACCTTTCAAGCCTGTGACAGTGACCACAAGGAAAATAAAACTGTAGTTCATCTTTCTTCCCAACCCCTATTTTACTGTTTTATGTTTTCATGGTTCTTATCACTACCTTAAATTATTCATTTATTCCTTTGTTTATTATCTGTCTCTCTATATACAATGAAATATATTCTCCTTGAGAGCAGCAACTTGCCTGCCTTTGCTCACTACTGCATCATCGGTCCCTTGAACAGAGCCTGGAACATAGAAGATGCTTAATACATAACCGCATAATGACTGTAATAAAAACGCATGGCAATGAAACAAGAGGCATTACAAGGTTTTATAACATGAGTAGGTCCAAGCATAAGACACAGAAATTCAGAAGAGCAAGCAAGTACTCTGAGCTCCAATAGGCCAATAACACATCCTTGAGCTCCTCCAGGAATGGGGAGCACTTGAAAGAGTGAAGGGCAGCCAGGAGAGCACGGTGAGAGGCATGGGGGTGAGGAAGGGTGGTAAATACAGGAATGAAAATGTCTTGTCCTAGGAACAGCAGAGAGGCCAGTCTGCTTGAGGTTGGTGGCATACAAAATTTGGAATTGCAAAGTTATGGGCAGATCATAGAGACCATTTTGTTATTATTTATTTTCATTTCATTTCAAAGGCAGAGACAGAAAGAGATCTTCCATCCATTAATTACTCCCCAAATGCCCACAACAGTGGTTCTGGGCTAGGTGAAACCCCTAGCCCAGAACTCCATCTGAGTCTCCCACGTGAGTGGCAGAACCCAACTACTTAAGTCCTCACCTGCTGTTCCCCAGGGTGTGCACTAGCAGGAGGCTGGAGTGAGAAGTAGAACGCAGACACTCTGTGATATGGGATCTGGGTATCCCAGGAAGCTTCTTCATTGCCTCAAATGCCTGCCCAAGGTCATAGAAATCCTTGAGTAGGGGGTTAAGAAGTTTGGGCCTGGGGCTTATGGTTACCCTGATGGCTCACATCCCACATATCACATCCCACATCAGAGTGCCTGGGTTTGATACTGGCCTCCAGCTTCTGACTCTAGCTTCTCACTAACGCAGACACTGGGGGGGGGGGGGCAGAAATGATGATTTCAGTAACTGGGTTCCTGACAGCCACGTGACAGACCTGGATTGTGCTCCCTGACCACTGGGGACGTTTGGGGAGTTAACGGGATCTCTCTCTCTCTCTCTCCTAACAAAGAAATTAAACGTAAATAACAAACCAAATTGGTCATGTCAAGAAAAGGAAGGTAGGCCCCTGCTTGCTGCTTGAGACATTTGCATTCCATATCCCAGTGCCTGGTTCAACAATCCCAGCTACTTAATTTCTGGTCCATCTTCCTGCTAAAGGGCACTCTGGGAAACAACAAGTACTCCTCGAGTCTCTGCTACTTAGATGAGAGACCAGGGTGAGATTCTAAGCTCCTGGCCTTGGTCTGACCCAGCCCTAGCTGTTGGCAGGCATTTGGGGAATGAACCAGTGGATAGAAGATATCTCTCTCTCCCTCTCTCCCAGTCTCTCCGCTTTCAAATAAAAATAAATAAATATTTTCAAAAAAAAGAAGCTTGGAATTTAAGGAGACTTTTCCTAGGGAAAGCAATGAATAGTGATTTTTACAAAATAAGTTAAGGGTTGAAAGGTAAACGCACTACTGTTTTATTTTCTTCATGGTCCTTATCACAGGTATGGAGTGCTTTAGCAAACAGCATTTCAGCAAAGGGAACAGCAAATATTAAGGACTCAAACCTCCTTTTCTTGGTTACAGTATGAGGTGTTACTAAAAAGTGCTTCCTACCTCTTCTTTTCACAATTGTTGATCCCTAGTAACATCATTGCACCCAAGCTCTGTCTCTGATTACTTTACTTTTTTTTTTTTTTTGACAGGCAGAGTTAGACAGTGAGAGACAGAGAGAAAGGTCTTCCTTTTTCCACTGGTTCACCCCCCAAGTGGCCACTACAGCTAGCACATTGCAGCCAGTGCTGCGCCGATCCGAAACCAGGAGCCAGGTACTGCCTCCTGGTCTCCCATGCAGGTGCAGGACCCAAGCACTTGGGCCATCCTCCACTGCCTTCCCGGGGCACAGCAGAGAGCTGGACTGGAAGAGGAGCAACTGGGACAGAATCCGGCGCCCCCACCGGGACTAGAACCTGAGGTGCCAGCGCCGCAGGCGGAGGATTAGCCTAGTGAGCTGCCGCGCCGGCCGGGAAAAGTTTTCAATTAGCAATAATCGCGCCTTGGATAAACCTCATTGGCTACAATACTGCCACTGCGCAAAGCTTGATTACTATATCACAGTCTCAAATAGAAGGGTCTTCACAAAGTTCATGGGAAAAACTTTATGAAAAAAAGTACGGATTTAAAGCATTTTGGCCTCCAAAATAAATAGTGTCCCCAAAGCAAATCTACAAGAAAGAGATTACTTTCACTGCACAATTGAGGAAACTGAGGCCTGGAGAAGACAGATAAATCACACAAATTTACATACTTTGCAAGGGCCAAGCCTGGAGAAAACAATGCTTTGGCATGAAAATTGTTCTCCATTCACTATTCCCTTCCCCAGATTATTTTCATCTCAATTTGATTACCAAAAGTTGCATTGCCATTGACCATGACCCCTAGACCAAAATTACCTCTATAAGGCACACAATATCTAGAGAATGGCTATTTCTCAGTTTGAAGTCAAATGTGCTTACCTGTACTAATTCTTTCATTTTGATTCAGCTGGCTGTGTCCTCCAACACAAAGGCTAAATCCATCTTTATGACTCTTGAAATATGCCAACTAACCATGGCCAGGAGATGCTGCATGGGCTCATCCTCAAAAGGCAGCTAGCTAACACGGTGTTACCACAGAACGTGGGACCCTCTCCCAGCAGAAACTGCAACTGGAGCAACCTCTGCCTAAGAAGACAGGGTCAGCTGTTAGTTTCTCTCAGTCAAGGAGACTGTAATTGACTGTACAGGAGTCACCTGCAAATGTTTGAAAAGAGGCCTTTGCATTCAAGGGATGTGAAAGGTGAGAGAATTAATAATAGACTCCTCTTGGATGTATATTTAGAAATGCTGAGGAGGTTCAGGGCTGCTGAAATCAACCTATGTGTTAAAGTTTTCGAGATTGATCTTCCTCTAGCAGGAACTGTATGAAGCAAAAGAGGGTGGAGGAGTAATAAAGTCCCTCTTGATTATATATTATCTCTACCAATGGGTTGTTGTTGTTGATTATTCAATGAAATTGATTTGCAGCCCAGCTGGTAGAATTGTTAACATGGTGTGGGGAGGTGCAATAATTCCTTTATTCTGATTATAGTCGAAAGGAGGGTCAATTTATTTCCATCAAAATACATGTAAGTTGGATCTCCAGACAGCCAGGTTCTGCACCCACTGATCTTCCCAAATGAGGACTAAAAATGTTCAAAAAGGGGTGGGCATTTGGTCTAGTGGTTAAGATGACAGTGAGGATGCCCATGTCCCACACCATAGTACCTGGGTTTCATTCCTGGCTCCAGCTCATGATGCTAGCTTCCTGCTAATGCAGATCTTGGGAGGCAGCAGAGATGACTCAAACTAGTTGAGACCCTGCCACACCCATACCTTGCCCTGCCCCCCCAGCTGTCTGGGCATTTGGGGAATTAACCAGTGGATGGAAAATCTCAATCTCTCTCTCTCTCTCTCTCTCTCTCTCTCTCTCTCTCTCTCCCTCTCCCTCTCCCTCTCCCTCTCCCTGTCCCTCTCTCCCTCTCCCTCTCTCTCTGCCTCTCAAATAAAGAAATACATTTTAAAATTCTCCAATTCCTGTGCATCTCTTGTGACCTCTCCAAAAATACATACTTCTCATTGTGACTAAGTTTTTAAAAGAGAAAATGTTCAAAAAACAACTGTACTGAACATGTGCAAATTTTTTCTTTGCCATTATTCCCTAAACAATACAAGCAATGATCATTTCCATGTAATTTACATTGTATGAGGCATTAGAGGTAATCTAGAGATGATTGAAAGTACACAGGAGAATGTTCCCAGGTCATAGACAAATATTAGGCCATTTTATATAAGGAACTGGAGCATCTGTGGATAATCGAGAGATGATTAAAGTATACAAGAGGATATGCGTAGGTCAAATGTAAATACAATGCTACTTGACATAAGAGACTAGAGCATGTGTGGATTTGGGTATCTGAGGGGAGCCCTGGAAGCAACCTCCCACAGATATTAAGAGCTGACTGTATTTCATTTGTTTGACAGTTTGCAGACAGGGGTCGATGGAACATAGGATTCCTTTCATAAAAGTTCACTTTAAAAAAAAAGTTCACTTTTAGAAAACTTCGGTGAAACATGGCTATTCTAGTGTATAGGGGAGTCCAAGTTTTAGGAAAGGAAAATCAGAGGCCAATGATGAACACAGCCTGCAATTCTTCTGCCTACAGTGTAACACAACATGCTTCAGCTCCACACCAGACCACTCCCCAAGTGACTTCCACAGCTTCTCTGAGATGAATTAGGCCACTTAATTAGTGTTCTACTTGCCACTTAAGCCTTTAAAAGCTTAAGAAAAACAGAACTGGCAATGTACATAAAATATGTGTCTTAAAATAGAAAGGAAAAACTTAAATTAGCTGAAAATGGCCCCCCAAATCAGTTCCTTCTAGGTGGGAACCTAGTCTCATTCATAATTGAACCCACTGCAAGGATTAACATAGTGCCTGGCACCCAGTAGGTACTTGATTGAGTTTGTTATAATTGAATTGAAAAGGGTGTGTAAACCAAGTTGAAAGGAATTAACGGAGGTAATGCATTGTAAAGATATTTAAAGGAGCAAGTTATATCCTGACTCCACCTAGGGCACCAAGCTGTTGATCTCGTGTGGCTCTGTTAATGTGAGAACTCAGGCCCACTTTTTACCTATTATCAGAAAAGTTGACTGCACCAAGCCCTCCTGCCTACCCTCTCCCCATTACTGGAGTTCATGTCACAGGGGCTTTTAATGCAAAGTTTTTCAGAAAGCAGAACTCTTGTGTGTCCGCAGTCAACAACTGACTCATTTTAAGACGACGAAATCCTGTGTAGTCACATGGTCTGATACCGTTAAGGTATTTTTTTTTCTAATCCAGCAATGACTTTAGAAATTTCTGTCACACTTACAACAAATTGTCCCATTACTGAAGTGTTTGCAAACCATAAATCTTGCCTGGAAACATGTTTCTTGCTAACATCAATTTACCCATCAGGAAGAAAAAAACAAAGGGGTTCATTCCTAAGTGTTGGTCCAATATCCTATGAGTGATTAAAGAATCCTGGGCTACTGAAGAAGAGGCTGTACACTATAACAGGGTGCTACTGAGACTATTAAATATGCACGTCCCTCCTGCTGTACTTGCTTGCATAATGAAAAGCTGTCTATACCAATGAAAAAGCTAAGTTTTAATAATGCAAGCTTTCTTATGATATTTTATTATGGAAAAATAATACACATTACTTAAAAATATGCAGAAGGCTTTAAGTTGAAAACCAACTTCTCTCCCCACAGCATACCTCAGACTAGCACTAATACATACCAGTCCCAACCTCCAGCAGTAACCACTATTTTTTTTTTTTAGATTTATTTATTTGAAAGGTAGAATGACAAAGAGATCTTTAACTGCTGGTTCACTCCCAAGATGGCCTCAACAGCCAGGGCTGGGGCAGGCCAAAGCCAGGAGCCAGGAACTCCACCTCAATTTCCCAAGTGACGGAAGGAACTCAAGTACTTGAGCCATCATCTGCTGCCTCCCAAGGTGCCTGCTTCTCAGGGTCAGTATTAGCAGGAAGATGGATCCAAATTAAGGAGTCGGGACTCATGCCAGGTACTCCTAAATGGGATGTGGGCATCCCAAGCCAGCATATTAACTACTGTGCCAAACACCCTCCCAGCCACCACTATTTCCTTTCAGAAATTGCTATATATATAAAAAACTGTATTTTACATACATAAATAATACCATATATACTATTTATGATTTGCTTTTCAACTTAATATATCTTAGATCTCTTTCCCAGTAAGAACATATATAACATTCTATTCTTTGTGGCAGTTACATAGTATTTAATAATCTAAATTACCACAGCATATTTAATTCGTCCCCTATTCATGTACATTTGGCTGTTTTTAGTTTTTGTTATTACAAATGGCCATGCTTGTACATATTTCCTAGGGTACATGAATTATTGGATGAAAAATAACATGGGAATGCACATGGTGCAGCCACTTCAGAAAATGGCTTGGTGTTTCTTCAAACAGTTAATCATACAGCTACCACTTGATCCAGCAGCCCCACTTCCAGGTATGCATTCAAGAGAAATTAAAATATATTTTCAGGCAAAAACTTGTACACAAATATATTCATTCCAGCATTATTATAAAAGCCAAAAAGTATAAACCAACAATGTCCCTCAACTGATAAATGAGTAAGCAAAATACACTTTATATACACATACAATTTCATTCTGCAGACAATGTAATATTCCTCGGGCATAAAAAGAAATGAAGTACTGTTTCATGCCAGTGCATGGATGAAGCTCGGAAACATTATAATAAGCGAAAGCCCACAGAAGCTCACATATTATGTGATTGCATTTTTGTGCAATGTCCACAATAGGCAAATCTATAAAGACAGAAAGTATATTAGTGGTTGCCAGGAGCTGGGAAAAAGGAAGGGAATGTAGAGTGACTACTAATGGGCATGGATTTTCTTTTTAGGGTGATGAAAAACCTTCTGGAATTAGATGGTGGTGATGACTGCAAGACCCTGTAATTTACTAAAAGACATTGACTTGTACACATCAAATGGGTAAATTTTATGGTGCAGGAATTCTACCTTGATAAAGCAGTTTTAAAAAAAAGTAACATAAAACCTTCCAAGGGAGGGTCAGTGTGGAATATATACATTCCACTGGAACACTATTTATCTTGGGATATTCTCTACATACCTCAGAAAAACTTTGCCTTTATCTAATTTCTCCCACCAGACAGTTAAAATGTTTTCCTCATTTCCTAAAGGAAATGGCTGTGTTTAAATTTGAAGAGAAAAAAATTAAATCAAAGATTAGCTTTCAGAAACAAGCTTAAATGTCTTTTTTTAATAGTTTCTGTGTTGCTGTTGTTTTTTCTAATTATAAAAGTAGCACATATTCACTCTATGAAATTTGGAAAAGACATAAAAGCCTAAAAAGAAGAAAGTAAAGATTATTTGTCATCCCACCACCCAGAGATAATCATAGCTAACATTTAAGTGTATTTTCTCTAGTCTTTTAATCTACTTTTGTTTATGAAATGGAAGGCACACTCTGTATACACAATTTCATATCTTACTTTCTTATTTTAATATTATGATACCATGAGCATTTTCTCATTTGAAAACATGATTTTTAATGGCTTCATAATTTTCTATTCCATGCCTATACTGTAATTTATTTAACCAGTTTCCAATTTCAGAGTATTTAGTTGCTTCCAAATTTTGTAGCAACCATTGTTCTTGTAGCTAAATCTTTTTGCACATCCTTAATTATTTCCTTGGGATAAATACCTAAGAGTAGAAATGCTGGGTCAAAAGATATGCGCATATTAAAGTTTTTGGTTTGTATTCTCAAATTACCCTTCAGAAAGGTTACACCAATTTGTACCTCCACAGAAATTACTGAAGTGCCTGTTTCTGCCTTACCCTGGCCAACACTACTTTGATCTTTTGCTTTAAAATTTTTAGCAACTGTTAATGTGTCAGACATTAATGAAATATGAGTACATTGTTATTTTAAATTATGTGTATTGGCCATTTTTCATTCATTTCTTGTGTTTTACTTATTTATGTATTTGAGAGGCACGCTGACAAAGACAGAGAGAGAGAGCAAGAGAGTGTACCCATCTATCTGTTGGCTTATTACCCAAATGCACACAATGGCAGAGGCTAGGCCAGGCCAAAGCCAAAGGCCAGGAACTAAATTCAGTTCTCCTGTGTGGGTGGCAGACACTCAATTACTTGAGCCACACATTAGCAGAATGCTGGAGTCAGGAGCTAGAGGTGGGTATGGAACACATGAACTCTTATATGGGATGCAGGCATCTTTATTTCTTAAGAGATTAATTGATTTATTTGAAAGGCAGAGTAAGGGGGGAGGGGAGCGAGTGCTTCCCTGCGCTGATTCACTCCCCAAATGGTTACAACAGCCAGGTCTGGGTGAGGCTGAAGTCAGGTGCCATCTTGGTCTCCCTTGTGGGTGGCAGGGACCTAAGTACTTGAGTCATGTCTATTGCCTTCATAGATGCATTAGCATAAAGCTAGATCAGAAGTAGGGTAATTGGGACTCGAATTGGCACTCTAATATGGTTGGCTTAACATGCTGAACTGTAGTGGGATTCACAGAGGGGCGGGACACCAGGGCTTTCAGCAGGAAGCAATGTTTATTTCTGTCAGCCCTGGCTGAGCGAATTCATGTCCATAGACTAAGCCCCTAACACAGAGGAATATTGTCCTGTAGCTCCTTTGTTAGTTCCCCTTCAGTCCCTTTGTCTCCCTTATATGGTAAAATGCATTCTGATTGGACGCTCTAATGCTACAAGGTTGTAACAGGGTTGTGTATACATAGGTGGATACTGATAATGGTTTCCTTCCCTTTGTTCTGGGCAGGTCTTTAACTTCTACTTTGATTCCTGAGAATCCCTACCACAGAACCACAAGCCTGGATGCAGAAGTCTTAACCCAACTAGACTAAAACCCACCCCTCATTGTCTTTTTGGTATGTAAATTGCCCATTTATCCCTTTTGTCTTTTTGTCTGTTGTGATGTTTTTATTTTTTTATTAATATGTAAGAGATGTTTATGTAGTAATATAATATCAAATATTTGTCTATCAAAAAGACTTACCTTTGAAAGGCATCTGTCTACTTACACTATTATTGTATTTCTCTGGAGTCTTTATGTCTTCATAGGGCAAAGTTTTTCAGAATCCAAAGAGGGAAAAGGACAGAAATATTTTTTCTCTCTTTCCACCACAAGCTAGAAGATATAAGGAACCCACAAATGATCTTAAAAATAAATGGACCATGTTATTAGAGAAATAATTCAGTCTCCCCTATGGATTCATTAATGGTCTCTATAAACACCTTTTCTCCCAAGTCTCTCTGGGCACCTAATGCTGGTTCTAAATCAACAGCCCTAGAGGCTGGAGCTTGCTCAAACCTTCCCTTTGCACCAACAACTCACACTGAAGTTTTCTTCATCGTGGTAGGTACCTTAACACTTGCTGGTACTTAAAGAGCAAACTCTTGAGATTCTAATCACTAAGTCTAATTACAACGAAGGGAAAAATTTCACTAAAAAGTTAATAAAAGAAAACAATCATTAAGCCAAACAGAATCTCATTCTCTTGACGGCCTGATAATGTGCATTAGCCTGTGTTCCTAAAACCTGACTCCTGAACCATTTCTATACATAAGCGGGAGACTCTCCCCACTTTACAACACATGAGAGGACAGTTCTTGGGGACCTCATAGAATATGCCCACTCTGCACCATGTAGTGGCCTGGGGTAGAGAGGGACTTGGCTTATTCACAATTTGCTATGGTTTCAGTGGTACCCGAAGGCCCTGAGGTTCAAACATTTCTTTTTTGACCTTCTATGGACTGAGTTGTGTCCCCCACCCTACCCCGTCACCAGCACCAGACTCATATATTCAAACCCTAAGCTCCAACATGATGCTATTTGAAGATGGAGCATTTAGCATTTAATTGGGCTTAGATGATTTTATGAGAGTGGGACCTTAGTGATTATGATTAGAGGAGGAGACAGCAAGGGTGATATTTTTACTGTGTGAAGATACGGTAAGACAACAGCTTGTTTGCAAACCACGGAGAGCCCTCACCAGGAAAGGAACTGGCTAGCACCTTGATCTTGGACTTTTCAGCCTCTGTAACTATAAAAAATAAATCTGTGTTGTTTAAGCCACCTATTCTTTATTATCATTATTAATATTATTTTGTTATAGTAGCCTGAACTAAGTCATGCTCACTGATTAATGCTTAAAATGCCACTATGAATTTAATTGAGTATTTAGTGCTTAGTACACATGCCAGCAACTGCACAGTTTGATCAGTCAGAGAGTGAGGAGTATTTGGCTCCCTGCACAGGCACAGGGGGCAGATAAGGCACAAAGGGGAAGAAGAGTGCTTGAGGAGGGTAGATGAGGGCGACACCAAACAGATAAGGGATAGCTGCAAATATACTGCTGTTGCCTCAACAGGCATGAGTGAATAGCAATTCCTTTTGGGTGTCACCATTCCAGTGTTCCTCTGTGCCCAATGAGTCAAAGAAAGGACAAATATCTAAATTTCTCTTCTATCTTCACAGCAGAGCCTTATTACATAAGTGTATCTAAGAGCCAAGAAGAGTTCTACTCCTTTACATGTTCAAATTCATTTATATTTCACAATCACCCTATCAACATGGCTATTATTATCTTCATTTTACAGATAATGAAACCAAGGAATGGAAAAAAGGCAGAGCTGAGATTTGAACCCAAATCTGGGAGACCCCAGTGGGGCCAGCATTGTGGTGCAGTAGGTTAAGCCACAGTTTACAATGCCTGCATCCCATATGAGTGCTGGTTCAAGTCCTGGCTGCTCCACTTCCAATACAGCTCCCCCCCACCCCGATAATGCACCTAGCAACATAGCAGAAGATGACCCAAGTGCTTAGAACACCTGCCACCCTTGTGGGAGACCTGGATGGAATTCCTGGCTCCTGGCCTTCTTCCATTCACTGATTCACTTACCAAATGGCCACAACATGTTTTATATTCACAGGCCAAAAAAAAAAAAAGGTCTAATTAATTCACAAACCCTGAGTACAATATATTGTAATATAATGGCCAAAGAAAACGGATCCAGGGCCGGCTCCGCGGCTCACTAGGCTAATCCTCCACCTTGCGGCGCCGGCACACCGGGTTCTGGTCCTGGTCAGGGCACCGGATTCTGTCCAGGTTGCCCCTCTTCCAGGCCAGCTCTCTGCTGTGGCCAGGGAGTGCAGTGGAGGATGGCCCAAGTGCTTGGGCCCTGCACCCCATGGGAGACCAGGAGAAACACCTGGCTCCTGCCATCGGATCAGCCACGGCGGCCATTGGAGTGTGAACCAACGGCAAAGGAAGACCTTTCTCTCTGTCTCTCTCTCTCACTGTCCACTCTGCCTGTCAAAAAGAAAGAAAGAAAGAAAGAAAGAAAGAAAGAAAGAAAGGAAGGAAGGAAGGAAGGAAGGAAGGAAGGAAGGAAGGAAGGAAGGAAGGAAGGAAGGAAGGAAGGAAGGAAGAAAGAAAGAAAGAAAGAAAGAAAGAAAGAAAGAAAGAAAGAAAGAAAGAAAGAAAGAAAGAAAGAAAGAAAACGGATCCAAATAGAACTGAGTTTGAGTATGGCTTTGCCACTAACAGACTATGTGACCTTAGGTAAGTAACTTCAGTTCCCTGAGTCTCATTTTTTATAAAATCAAACACAGTAGTGGTTGCTATAAGCAGCAAATAAAATGTTGGATATAAAAGTGCTTTGCAAACTTTAAGGGATATGTAAATTATGACTATGTTAATATAGTCAGACATATCCAAAGAAAACTACCAAAACTCAGAATTGCTGAAGGAATGGCTTAAAACCCTAACAGGAAAACACTACTGAATTATAAGTCAGGTATCACTCATTTATTATTACTATTATTTTGACCATCAAAGTTTTAGGAAAAGCAGGTGTAATGTGAAGCACATGAAATAGTAAATCGACAACTGTGGAAAACTTCTTAAGAAAATTTGTAGGCAGTTTTTTAGGACTGTAGATGGCACTAGTTCTTCAGAATGTTTTATTTCTCTGTAAAATGTATGGCTTCCCTTTTTCTTGAATTGGTGTGTGGTCAGGATAAAGGATTACCTATGATGAAATCTTCAATACCCTAAAGGGAAGAAAAGTGTGTGTAGGTACATTTTTAAGCCAGAAAGGTCAAATGCCATAGCCATCCTGCTTCTCCCCAAACACATCTCTAGATCCGGTGCCCCACCTGAGCCCAGACAGCCAGGGTTGCATTGTTGCCATATGACCACTAGGGGCATTCTTCAAGTCTGCTAAATTCATAGAAATTAGTGTAACCAGAAAAATTTTTCTTTCCTTAACTTTTCTGAGACAGGCTAAAGCTTTTGAAAAGTGACCACACAGAGGCCGGCACTGTGGCATAGTGGGTAAAGCTGCCACCTACAGTGCCAGCATCGCATATGGGCACCAGTTTGAGACTTGGCTGCTCCACTTTCCATACAGCTTTCTGGTATGGCCTGGGAAAGCAGTAGATAGACCAACTGCTTGGGCCCCAGCACCCACGTGGGAAACCCAGAAGAGCTCCTGGCTTCTGGCTTCGGATCAGCCCAGCTCCTACAGTTGTGGTCATTTTGGGAGTGCTCCAATGGATGGAAGATCTCTCTCTCTCTCTGCCTCTGCCTCGCTGTAGCTCTGCCTTTCAAATAAATAAATAAATCTTTAAAAAAGGAAAGAAAGAAAAGTGACCACACAAAGAAGGTAAGGAAAAACAATACTGAAATTGGCAATGAGTTCAAAGAATACTAATTTCTTGCCTCCATTTTTATAAGCCCTAATTATATAACTTGGCAGTTATCTACTAAATTTTACATGAGCATATTCCTCAGCCAAGCAATTCCACTTGCAAGTCTCTATCCAGAGAAATTCTTGCACATGAGCAGAATAGAAGAGTTTAGAAGAAATCTCATTACAGCTCTGTTTGTAATTTCAAAAGAAAGAATGAGAATGGGGAAGAGGAAAGCAGGAAGGGATGGAAGGAGGAAGATGGGAGAACACATAAAAGGGGAACATTTACATCCACTGGTTTATCCAAGCAGTTGGATACTGTGTAGGATATTGTGCAACCATTTAAAAGGAGAAGATCTATCTATACTAACATGGAAAGAGCTGCAACATATATTGTTGAGTGGAAAAGCAAGCTATAAAATAAAAGTAGGATACTATTTATGTGAAAACCACACTAAATTCAACAATATATTTCTATTTGTGTATCTAAATAAGTACATATATTTTTCTAGAACTTTTTAAAAGATTTACTTATTTGAAAGGCAGAGTTACAGAGAGATACAGGCAGAAAGAGAGAGAGAGGTCTTGCTTCCGCTGGTTCACTCCCCAAATGGCTGCAATGGCTGGAGCTGGGCCGATCTGAAGCCAAGAGCCTGGAGCCTCTTCAGGGTCTCCCATGTGGGTGCAGGGGCCCAAGGACTTGGGTTATCTTCCACTGCTTTCCCAGACTATTAACATGGAGCTAGATTAGCAGCAGAGCAGTCAGGACTCAAACAGGTGCCCATATGGGATGCTGGCACTTCAGGCAGAGGCTTTACCCACTATGCCACAGTGCCAGCCCAGATACATATATATTTAAATAAAAAGATTTCCGAGGAGATGCACATCAAATTAGTGGTGAAAGGTAGGTCAAAGAGAATTTTGTTTATCTTTACTGTGATTTTTAATGAGAATGTATTTAATATATACATATATTTTCCCCTTAAATTATAAAACATAATTGTAACCTGAAACCCTAGACCAGAGACAGAAAGTGGCTTGTGAATGGTATTATAACAACCAGGGGCCATCCTCAGTCTAGCTCTGACAGTTTCCGATCATCTGCTCTGGTCCAGACTCCATCTGACTGGCAGCCTCTATAGCCTTCCTAGGCTCTTCCCTAGTCTTTAGTTAGAATTTTCTGCTGCTCTTAAAAGACAGCATTAATAGGCTGGCACTGTGGCATAGCCAATAAAGCTGCAGCATGAACCATAAGGGTGCCAGTTCGAGTCCTGGCTGCTCCACTTCTGATCCAGCTCTCTGCTGTGGCCTGGAAAAGTAGTGGAAGATGGCCCAAGTGCTTGGGCCCCTGCACCCACATGGGAGACCCAGAAGAGGCTCCTGGCTCCTGGCTTTGGATTGGCTCAGCTCCAGCCACTGCAGCCATTTGGGTAGTGAACCAGTGGATGGAAGACCTCTCTCTCTCTCTCTCTCTTTCTCTCTCTCTTTCTGCCTCTCTGTAACTCTGTGTTTCAAATAAAATAAATAAATCTTTAAAAAATTAATTCATTGAATTTCATGGACTAATTTTAAGTATCCACTATTTGCTAAGGACTGAGAATAAAATTACAGATAAAAACTAACATGGCCGTTTCTCAGTACTTTTGAGTTTTGCAAAGTGCTTGAGGTAGTACCAGGGTTCAGTTTCATCTCTGCATGATTTAGGACAAGTATCCCAATGACTTCATCTGTAAAGTGGCAAAAGAATCTTGCCTGCGAGACAAGGTTATAGTGAGGATTCAATATAGTGCAACTTACTCATGAAAAAAGTGTCTGGCATATAGCAACTGCTTAGAGATGTTCACCTCTCTCCTTCTTTGTACTTCATATTTTCTTGTGCTAAGCTTTCTGAAATTATAAGTTATTATTATTATAGCAAACATTTGTATAGTTTTCATTATGTACCAAGCACATTCTAAGTGCTTTATACCTATTAATTCAACCCTATCAACAAACTTATGCTATAGATACTGTTATTATCTCCATTTCCAGATGAGGAAATTGAGGCATAAGTTAACCAATTTGCCCAAGGTTGCATGAGGTATGAAGCCAGGAAGTCTAGTGCAAGACTCTGTGGTTTTCACAGCTTTTCTGTTTCTCATGAGTATCTTTGTGGTTACAGAGATAGTCCCTCCACCCTCATCCGTGATCTATTTATCTTTGTTTTCATTCATTCAACAGATATTTATTGAAAGAATATGATGTGGGTCCGGCGCTGTGGCATAGCAGGTAAAGCAGCCACCTGCAGTGCTAGCATCCCATATGGGCACTGGTTCAAGTCCTTGCTGCTCCACTTCGAATCCAGCTCTCTGCTATAGCCTGGGAAAGCAGAAGATGGCCTAAGTTCTTGGGCCCCTGCACCCGCATGGGAGACCTGGAAGAAGCTCCTGGCTCCTGGCTTTGGATCGACTCAGTTTTGACTATGGTGGCCATTTAGGGAGTGAACCAGCAGATGGAAGACTCTCTCTCTCTCTGCCTCTCATTCCCTCTCTGTGTAACTCTGCCTTTCAAATAAATAAATAAATCCTAAAAAAAAAAGCCTATGATGTGCTAGGCACTGTGAACAAGATAAAGTCCCTGCCACCACGAAGAGTTTCTAATGGTATAAGGCAGGTGAATGGTGGTAATAGATCTTAAATTGATATAAAAATTGATATAAAATATAGCATCATGTACTCATTTATGTTTTGAGCAAAATAAAGCAGCCATGAGTCTTATTCACTTTGCCTGCACTGCAGTCACTAGCTGCATATTACTGCTGTTTCTTTTTCCTGTTTGAAGAAAGTTGGGTTTGCTGCCTATTGTACTGAGCTCACAGGAATGCCTCAGCCTCTATGATGGCTTCTTTATCACATGTCCTCTTACGTACTGAGATAGTACAAAACTGCAGCTTACTTTTCATTTTTATAAAGATTTATTTATTTATTTTAAAGGCAGAGTTACAGAGAGGCAGAGGCGAAGAGAGAGAAGAAAGAGAGAGAGAGAGAGAGAATATGAATGAATCTTCTATCCTTTGGTTCACTCCCCAAATAGCCACAATGGCTGGAGCTGCGCCAATCTGAAGGCAGGAGCCAGGAGCTTCTTCTGTGTCTCCTATGTGGGTGCAAGGACTTGGACCATTTTCTACTGCTTTCCCAGGCCATAGAAGAGAGCTGGATGGGAAGTGGAGCAGCCGGGACTCAAACCGGTGCCCATATGGGATGCCGGCACTGCAGGCAGAAGCTTAACCTGCCACCCCACAGCACGAGCCCCTTACTTTTCTTCATAAGACCAAACTCCTTATTCTTGTTGAATGGGCCACCTCCAAATCTTTCTCATTCCATTACAGAACAAAGATCACCATATACCCTGAAGTTGCAGGATACTCAGTTCTTCACACATCCCAGAAGCTCTTTTCTGGGTCCTGCCCCAAATGAAGATCTCTGATCTTTTCAACCAAGCTAGTTTGACATGTTCAAAATATTTCCAACTTCCAGGAGCCACCTATTCCACTCCTGGCCCTTTAAACCATGGCATCCTATCATATCCATAATAACAAGTCAAGAGAATTCATGCAACAAATCCACCCCATTAAAAAACCCCACTTTTATTAACAACAACCTGGTGTATGCCAAGACTTTGCCTCTCTTGAGCCCATTCATTGTCTTTATTTTCAGACCTCCTTCATTGAGTAAGCCATTGTTGATCACCAATCTCATTCTCTAGCAGAACACTCTCTCTTGAAGAAGGAAGAAAGAGGCCCTGGAGTCTTTTCTTTCCAGCCAGCTCCCTGGTAGATCTTAACAATTAAGAGCACAGGGTCTGGAGTCACAGAGCTTGGGTTAGATTCCCAGCTCTGTCACTTCCTATCTGTGTAACTGGAAGCCTTGATTTTCTCCTACATAAAATGGGACTTTGAATGCTCTCTAGAATACCACATATATAAGGGGATTTTGAAAAGTTCATGGAAAAAATAGAATTGTATAAAGAACAGGAAAAGCTGGTAGGCTCCAAACAGAAAGGAAAGATAAGGAGATGGAAAGACTAGTTGCCTGGTTTGATCAGTTTACTCTGTGTATATGTATTGAGGCATTGCACTTAGCCCATAAAAATATAAAATTATTACATGTTAATAAAAGTTTAAATAATTTTCAAAAAATGCGAGTTCATTTTGATATAAAAAAGAAATCCATGTATAGGTTTTTATAACACACATTTCTTATCAAGCTTTTGAAGAACCCTCATATACATTGATTTCAAAAATATTAGAACCAAAATAAACTTACCTTTTAATTATATTTCCCACTAACTTTTGAAGTACCTATATGTCAGTGACTCCTTGGATTTCACTCTAGCCCAGAGCCATCTCTGGGGCTATTCAAGCGCTTAGCCAGAAAGATGTAAATCAACATCCCATCCCCTTCTATATAGGTCCTTCTATATAGAAAATAACTGAACTAAATACTTTGTGGAATAAAATATTTGGTTTATAATCTAGCTCAGCTTCTTATCTGGTCACACATCAGCAACTAAGAGAATGCAGACACATATTGAGTAGCAAAGACATTTGTAACTGGATGCACCATAAGCACCTGCCCGCCCCACCCATTAAGAAAGATCACCTGGAAGACAGCATCTGTCTTTCCAGAGAGGTGTCACAGACTTGCCTTAACACCTCCACTGTTGACTCAGCCACTAGTTCTCTGACACCACATCATAAGTCCCAGATTCCTGATTCAGCAGACTGACATATATACCTGACTTGGGCCCTTGGTAACTCTCCAGACTCCTTTCCTTGCTTTGGGAATGTGGCTTTCTTTTGAACACATTTTTAGTTTTGGCAGCTCTAGTTGTACCCTGGCTCCATGGATCCTAACCTAGCCTTTAAACAGAGTCCTCAACAGAGACAGAGGGTTTGATAGCATCTGCACAGAGCCCATGGTTTATGAAATCCTATTACCCATCCAAGGTCAAAAACCAGCAGATTCATGTTAGATATGTAGCTGGAAATCTCACACCACCTGCCTCTAAGACATTCTCAAGTTGATACTGGAATAGGAACATAGCTGTAACACACTTTTTATGTGCTCTGCTGTGCAGATGGCTACATGCCATACCAGCCACTGCAGAGTGTCTTGATTCGTTTTAAAATGTGTAAATGTTAGGGCTTTGATCTACATCTCAATCTTCAGTCACAGGAGAGGGAGACATTCTGAGTTCTCATGGAAATGTAGATGAGGGAGGGGGCTGTCTCACTACTAGCCAATTCCTGGACCAAAAAGTGCAATTCTTTATTTGCATTTCCTTTATGGCTAGTATTCCTGAGCATTTTTTCATCTGTCTATTGGCCATTTGGATTTCCTCTCTTGAAAAATGCTTTGTCAAATCCTTTGCTCATTTCTTAACTGGATTGTTCTGTTGTTCTTGAATTTCTTGAGCTCTTTATAGACTCTGGATATTAATCCTTTATCAGTTGCATAACTTGCAAATATTTTCTCCCATTCTGTTGGCTGCCTCTTCACTTTGCTAAGTGTTTCTTTTGCAGTGCAGAAGCTTCTCAGCTTGAGGTAATCCCATTTGTCAATTTTGGCTTTGATTGTCTGTGCTTCTGGGCTCTTTTCCAAGAAGTCTTTGCATATACCAATGTTTTGTAGTTTCTCCAATGTTCTCTAGTAATTTGATGGCATTGGGTCATAGATTTAGGTCTTTGATCCATTTTGAGTGGATTTTTGTGTAAGGTGTGAGGTAGGGGTCTTGTTTCATACTTCTACATGCAGAAGTTCAGTTTTCCCAGCACCATTTGTCAGAGACTGTCCTTGGTCCAGGGATTTATTTTAGCTTCTTTGTCAAAGATAAGTTGGTTGTAGATGCATGGACTGATTTCTGGAGTTTCTATTCTTTTCCATTGGTCTACATGACTATTTTTGTGCCAGTAACAGGCTGTTTTGATGATAACTGTCCTGTAATGTGTCTTGAAATCTGGTATTGTGATATCTTCAGTTTTGTTTTTCTTGTATAAGATTGCTTTAGCTATTAAGAGTCTCTTGTGTTTCCATATGAATTTTAGCATAATTTTTTCTAGATGTGAGAAAAATGTCATTGGTATTTTGATTGGGATCTCATTGAATCTGTAAATTGATTTTGGTAATTTGGTCATTTTGATTATATTGATTCTTCCAATCCATGAACATAGAAGATTTTTTCTTTCTGTGGTGCCTTTTTCTATTTATTTCTTTAATGTTTTGTAATTTTCATCCTAGAGATCTTTGACATCCTTGTTAAATTTATTCCAAAGTATTTACCACAGTGAGAATGGCTCTCACACAGAAATAAACAAACAACAAATGCTGGTGAGGATATGGGGGGAAACGTACCCTAATCCATTGTTGGTGGGAGTGTAAACTGGTGCAGCCACTGTGGAAGACAGTATGGAAATACCTTAGAAATCTGAATATAGACCTACCATATGATCTAGCCATCAACCTAAATGCCCATCAACAGTAGACTGGATAAAGAATGTATGAGATATGTACTCTATAGAATACTATACAGCAGTAAAAAACAATGAAATCCAGTCATTTATAATAAAATGGAGGAATCTTGAAAACAGAGTGAATTAAGCCAGTCCCAAAGGGACAAATATCATATGTTCTCCCTGATTGGTGATAACTAACTGAGCACCAAAAAGGAAACCTGTTGAAGTGAAATGGACACTATGAGAAACAATGACTTGATCAGCCCTTGTCCTGACTGTCAAGGAACAATTTAATACTTTATCCCATTTAGTATTTTTTTTCTACTTAATACCATTGGTTGAACTCTTTAATTAACACACATTTATTCTTAGGTGTTTAAATTTAACTGAAAAGTTATCCCTGTTAAATATAAGAGTGGGAATAAGAGAGGGAGGAGATGTACAGTTCAGCACATGCTCAATCAGACTTGCCCAAAACAGTAGAGTTAGAAATGTGCCAGGGGATTCCAATTCAATCCCATCAAAGTGGCATGTACCAATGCCATCTCACTAGTCAAAGTGATCAGTTTCAGTTCATAATTGATCACACTGATAGGATTAAGAGTCAAAGGGATCACATAAACAAGACCAGTATCTGCTAATACTAACTGATAGGATTAAAAAGGAGAGAACAATCCAACATGGGAAGTGGGATACACAGCAGACTCATAGAATGACAGATGTCCTAAACAGCACTCTGGCCTCAGAATCAGCCCTTAAGGCATTCGGATCTGGCTCAAGAGCCCATGAGAGTATTTCAGCCATGGAAAGCCAAGACATTGTGGCAAACACACACACACACACACACACACACACCTAAATGAAAGATCTCTGTGAGTGAGATCCCAGTAGAAAGAACAGGGCCATCAAAGAAGGAGGTACCTTTCTCTGAAGGGAGGAGAGAACTTCCACTTTGATTATGACCTTATCTGAACAAGATCGAAGTCTGCGAACTCAAAAGGCCTCCATAGCCTTGGCAACTCATGACAAGAGCCTCGGGTGATTACTGACATCATAAACAAGAGTGTCAATTGTTAAATCAACAACAGGAGTCACTGTGCGCTTACTCCCTATGTAGGTTCTCTGTCCTTAATGTGTTGCACTATGTGAATTAACGGTATAACTAGTACTCAAACAGTACTTTACACTTTGTGTTTCTGTGTGGGTGCAAACTGTTGAAATCTTTACTTAATATATGCTAAATTGATCTTCTGTATATAAAGATAATTGAAAATGAATCTTGACGTGAATGGGATGGGAGAGGGAGTGGGAGATGTGATGGTTGTGGGTGGGAGGGAGGTTATGGGGGGTAAAAAGCCACTGTAATCCAAAAGCTCTACTTTGGAAATTTATATTTATTAAATAAAAGTTTTTTAAAAAGTGCAATTCCTTGTGACTGGGAATGGGAGAGGGAGGAGGAGGTGGGGTGGGAGGGCGGGGATGGTGGGAAGAATCACTATATTCCTAAAGTTGTACTTATGAAATTTATACTCCTTAAATAAAAGGTTTATCTGTGGGAAAAAAAAGTTCATGGCCAGTGGAATTAAAGATAAGCTTACCTAAGCCGGCGCAGAGGCTCAATAGGCTAATCCGCCTTGTGGCGCTGGCACACTGGGTTCTAGTCCCAGTCGAGGCGCCAGAGTCTGTCCCAGTTGCCCCTCTTCCAGGCCAGCTCTCTGCTGTGGCCAGGGAGTGCAGTGGAGGATGGCCCAAGTGCTTGGGCCCTGCACCCCATGGGAGACCAGGAGAAGCACCTGGCTCCTGCCATCGGATTAGCGTGGTGCACTGGCCGCAGTGCGCCAGCCACAGCAGCCATTGGAGGGTGAACCAACGGCAAAGGAAGACCTTTCTCTCTGTCTCTCTCTCTCACTGTCCACTCTGCCTGTCAAAAAAAAAAAAAAAAAGATAAGCTTCCCTGACTGCAAAAAATTATGGAAACCCATGCATACAAGGAGTCTTCAAAAAGTTCATAAAAATGTATACTATAAAAGGTATGCATAGATTTCAAAAATCATTTGTACCTAAATAAACTTATCTTTTAATTCCAAAAAAGTGCAATTCTTAATGCAACAAAAATTACCTGCCAATCTTAATATCCTCTGGTAGTTCTGTGTACTCTACTAACCCATTGAGTACAAACTTTCATCGAACTGTAGTTGTCAACCATTATAAACCCATTTTCTTACTATTCCCAATCTCTGTTCTTTAAAGATCGATGCATTTGCATGGAAAATTACATGCTACATCTGGCACTATGGTGCAGCAGCCCATATGAGCACCCATTCAAGACCTGGCTGCTCCACTTCCAGTCCAGCCCCCTGCTTATGTGCCTGGACAGCAACGGAAGATGGCCCAAGCCCTTGCGCCCTTGTGCCCTTGTGCCCTTGAGACCCATGTAGGAGACCCAGATGGAGTTCCAGGCTCCTAGCTTTGGTTTGACGCAGCCCTGGCCATTTCAGCCATTTGGAGCATGAACCAGTGAATGAAAGATCTCTCTCTCTATATATATATATATCTCTCTCTCTAATCCTCCGCCTGCGGAGCCAGCACAACGGGTTCTAGTCCCGGTCGGGCTGCCAGATTTTGTCCCGGTTGCCCCTCTTCCAGGCCAGCTCTCTGCTGTGGCCAGGGAGTGCAGTGGAGGATGGCCCAAGTGCTTGGGCCCTGCACCCCATGGGAGACCAGGAGAAGCACCTGGCTCCAGGCTTCGGATCAGCGCGGTGCACCAGCCGCAGCACGCCGGCCGCAGTGGCCATTGGAGGGTGAACCAACGGCAAAGGAAGACCTTTCTCTCTGTCTCTCTCTCTCACTGTCCACTCTGCCTGTCAAAAAAAAAATGCACTCTGCACGTTTCTTTCCACTATGACCGCCAGCATTGCTTAATACCTAGTTAACGCCTAGTTGTCCTTCAATCACAGCTGAGACAACTTTTCCCTGATTTCTCTAATCTACCCCCACACTCCATTGTAAAATGCTCATTCACCATACTAACCAAATTTACAATTATTACATTTGCTTAAAAATGTACACACCCTCCCGTTTGTGATTCAACCACAAAAATGGCAACTATAAAGGGCAGAGATCATGTAGTTTTGTTCATTCTATATCCCAAGCATTAGCCCAGTGGCAGTCACATAGTTGAGAACCCTATAAAATATTCACTGACTAAATGACATGATTGAATTATCATTATGGATCACTTCTTGGTAACCCTTGACTTCTGGAAATAACTCTACAGCCCAAAAATTTACGAAGCTTAACCAAAGAGACTTATGATCAGGCCTAACACAAAGAAGGCTACAAAATGGGGACTTCTTTTTCAATCCCACCTCAATATGAAGATGCATCTTTCAGCTTATGCAGAGCCCCTATTATCTTCTAGTGATCATTGAACAGGGTCTGCAGTAGTTTGTCCCCTTGTCAACTTGAGTGTATTGGGAGCTACATTTCCCACAATCCTCTTCCTTTGATGGTACTTGCTTACAGTTGGCCAAAAGTGAAGTTGTGCAAGATGAGGGAGGCAAAAGGAAGGCAACAGTCATTACTCTAAAAATGTCATCTGGTTAGAGGCAATGAGAGGCAGACACAGAGATGTGGACAGGTTCCAGTATGTCTTTACTTTCTCTGCTCTATAGCCAGCTTTTCTTTCCTACTTCTGACCCTGATGACCAACAGCATCTTCAGGTCTACCACCAGATGCTTCACTATAACCTCACAGAGATAGTACAGACAGACAAAGCAAACAACCACGTGTATAGTCTTCTATATCAATCCCACTTCTGAGGTCCAATTCCAGCAGGCTTGTATGTCTAGCTTCCAGATTTTCTTCTAAGTTCGAACTTGCTCCAGAGCTGATTAGTGACCTTTCTGGTAATTTTTGAGCTCCTCTTTTCAGATCTTTATTTCCCTTCTGCAAGATGCTTCTCCCACAATTTTAAGATATTTAATTTTTATAACAAATGTATTATAAATGTATTAAATGTATTACAAATGTATTAAAAAAAAAAAAAACCTGTCCTTGTAAGTTAACCATGACTGATATAAGATACTTCACAAACTTTTTTTTTTAAGATTTATTTATTTATTTGAAAGTCAGAGTTACACAGAGAGAGAGGAGAGGCAGAGAAAGAGAGAGAGGTCTTCCATCTGCTGGTTCACTCCCCAATTGGCCGCAATGGCCAGAGCTGTGCCGATCCAAAGCCAGGAACCAGGAGCTTCTTCCTGGTCTCCCATGCGAGTGCAGGGGCCCAAGCACTTGGGCCATCTTCTACTGCTTTCCCAGGCCATAGCAGAGAGTTGGATTGGAAGAGGAGCAGCCGGAGTTCGAACCAGTGCCCACAGTGGATGCTGGCACTCCAGGCCAGGGCGTTAACCTGCTGCACCACAGCGCTGGTCCCCTTCAGAAACTTTTAAATTGAGCCATCATTGGTTATTTAAAATATATATGGTGTCAGGGTACTTAGGCTCTCATCTTTCCTTACTCTCACTTCCTGCTCTTCCTGTCTCTCTTGTCTGCATTTTCCCATCTACCATGAAAAGCTTTCAATTCCATTCTTTTATCTTTACTCTTTAAAACATGTTTTACTTATTCAAATAATACATGAATAGATTCTCATTATGAGATGTCAACCATACAGAAGTATATAAAGTAAAAGTGTAAGACTTCTTCACCATCACCCTCCACTCTCTACTACTCCCCAAAGGTAACCCAAATGCTAACAGTTTTGTGTGTATCCTTCCAGAATTTTTCCCAACATGTGCAACATATACGTAGATGTTGGGGTGCTTTATTAAAATAAAAATTGGCTCATAATTTATATGCTTTTATTCTACTTATATGTTTTCACCTAAAAATATGCCTTAAAGATCTCTCTAGTATAGATAGTTCTACTTCTTCTTTTTTTTTTTTTTTTACAATTGCAGAGTAGTATTTTATACCAAGTAGTATGGATTACAGATGGACCACTGGGTTGTTTACAATCTTCTGAAACTTTAAATCCTTGTGCAAGTCTCCTTGTACAGATATACAAGCAACTTTATAAGTGAATTTTCTGTATCAAAGTATATTTGCATTTTAAAAATTAATATAATGGTGTCAAATTACTCAGTGGAATGGCTATGTGGATTTACATTCCCACCAATAATGTGCAACATTATCAGTTTCCCACACCCTAATCAATACTACATACTATGCATCTTTTTCATCTTTTAGCAATCTAATGAGATATATATTTTTTGGTTCATTTTGCATTCTCTTGATTACTAGTGACAATGAGGATCTTTTCATATGCTCATTGCCATTAGCATTTCTTTAATGAATTGCCTATTCATACATAGCTTTACTCATTTAATCTAATGAGTTATTTGGCACTTTCTCATGATTTGTAGAAGCACTTGGTATATATGGATGTTGTTTGTCTTTTATATACATTGCAAATATTTATTTTCATTTTGTTTCACAGGCCACAAATTCAATTACACAGGCCAGGGAAGTGATATAATTACATAATGTTCACCAGGTGTAAGAGAATAAGAAAATAGGCAATAATATCCACCTAAGGTTTTTAACATCTCAAAAAAAATTTTAAAGCACACCATGAAAGACAAAGAATCTTGCATGTATGGGGCACAAGTCTGAAATCTAGATTTTAGTGGGTTTTTGTTGTTTTTTTTTTTCTTTTTTATTTTATGTTGCTGAATTTGTCAACATTTTCCATTGTAGCTTTTAGGTTTACTTTAGTATCTTGCTTATTAAGCTCTTAGCCTCTTATAATTTAGTCTAGGAATTGTATAGATATATTTATGTTCATTTCTTCAACACACCTGGAATTTACCAGAGATTGATAGAGAAATTGCTGTGTTAAATTATTATTTTTTGTCTCAGCACCTTCTATTGAAGAGTTTATCACGTTCCACCAATTTAAACTATCAAACAGGAGTGATGTTGGGATGCAGTGGTTAAGCCACTACTTTGGATGCTCTCATCTCATATCAGTGACTGGAGTTTGAGTCTCATCTCTGCTTCCAATCCACCTTCCTGCTAATGTGCAACCTAGGAGGCAGCAGGTGGGTCCCTACCACCCTTATGGAAGCCCCTGATGGAATGAATGGAGTTCCTCGCTCTTGGCTTCAGCCTGGTCTAGCCTTAGCTGTTGCAGGCATGTGGGGAGTGAACCAGATGATGGAAGACTGATCTCTCTTTCTCTGCCTTTCAAACATAAATAAATAAATAAGTAAATAAATAAATAAATTTAAAAATAAAATGTCATACTTACATGTTATATTTCAATTTTTTAAATTATTACATTATGGAATTTTATTCTTATTCTATTAGCTTCCTAATCTATTTCTAAACTATTTTCAGACTGTTGTAATTGTTATAAATCTATACTATGTTTTGATATCTACAAGGGAGAGTCATTTATGAGATTTCTTCATTTTCTAAAATGTCCTTGGAAATTACTTCCTGCTTTATTTTTTCAATAGGTTTTAAAGCCATTAAGTCTTTTTCAAAATTATTTGTTTATTTATTGTGAAATGCAGAGAGACGCACATAGATAGAGATCTCCCATTTGCTGGTTCAATCCCCAAATGCTTGCAATATTTGAGGCTGTGCTGCCTTCCAAGATGTTCATTAACAGGAAGACAAAATAGAAAGCCAAGCTGGGACTCAAACTCAGGCACTCCAATATAAGATGCGGCATCTTGTGCAGTATCCTAACGACTGTACCAAATGCCCAGTCCTTCAGTTACTTTTAATAGGTATCACCAGGTAGAATTATTACATATCTTGTTAGGGTTTATTTTGAGTTATTTTATTACTAAAGTCAATTACCCTTTTTACTGATGATCTTTTCTAATTGGTTTTGATGGGAAAGATATTGACTTTCATATATTGATTGTAAATCTACCACTGTGCTAAACTCTTTTATTTATTCTAATAGCTTGTCAGTTGATTCTCATGGATTTTCTAAACACATGATCTTATTATCTGCAATTACTGACAGTTTCGTTCTTTCTAATACTTGCACTTCCTAATTTTCTTTCTTTCCCCTTCTTCTATTGTTCTTCTTCTCTTCCAACCTACCTCCTCTTTCTCTTTCTCCTTCTTCCATTCAAATTTCATTGGGTAGGTCAACCACAACAATGTTGAACAGTTAATGTGAAAGTAAGTATCTATGCTTTCTGACTTTAATGAGAATGTGTCTAATATTTCATCATTATATGTGATATATGTTTTTAGTAGAAACTCTTAAACAGAGAAATTTCTTTCTCTTCCTACTTTGAGTTATATATGTATTCATTTAAATATAGAATGAGCATTGAATTTTAACTAGTCTTTTCAACACCTGTTGAAATTATGTTTTTTCTCCTTTAATATGGATTGAATTACATTTATAGAGATTGCAATGTTGAACTCTTCGTACCTTCCTAGGATAAAACCTACTTAGTAATGATATGCAGTTTTTTTACTACATTGAGAAATGTCTGAGTCACATTTTGTCCTTCCAAGGGGACCCCAAGAGGTTAGACTAGAAGGAGTTCAGAAAATTATGTCCACTTTTTTCTTCTAGATTATTTCAGTAGTCAACTTCCTTAGGGATGTATCCTGTTCCCTGATGCTACAGCATTCCAAATGTTAGACAATTTTTGATTTCTCTCCAACACTGACTTATCCTGACCCAACCCAGTCACATAGTAATTTTTCCTTTTTTAAAAATATTTAATTATTTATTCAAAAGTCAGAGTTAGACAGAGAGAGGGGAGGGAGGGAGAGAAAGAGAGAGAGGTCTTCCATCTGATGGTTCACTCCCTAGTTGGCCAAAAAGGCTGGAGTTCTGCCGATCCGAAGCCATGAGACAGGAGCTTCTTCTGGGTCTCTCACGCAGGTGCAAGGGCCCAAGGACCTGGGCCATCTTCTGCTATCCCAGGCCATAGCAGAGAGCTGAATCGGAAGTGGAGCAGCCGGGTCTCGAACCAGCACCCATATGGGATGCCAGTGCTTCAGGCCAGGGCATTAACCTGCTGCGCCACAGCACCAGCACCCAGTCACATAGTATCAATAACAGTGATTTGTTAGCACTTACTATATATCGGGTTCTTCTTTAATCCTCAAAATAATCCTGTATAAAAATCCTAATTTTGGAGGTAAGTAAACTTAGAAACAAAGATTAAATAACTTTCCCAAGATTATAGAGCTAGTAGGTAGCCAATCCAGATTTCTAATTTGATCAATGTGACCAAAAAGCAGTGCTCTCAATCACTTCCAACATCACATTGAGGCCATCCTGACACAGAAATATCCACAACATAATTTACCTCTCCTCTTTCAGCTTCTTCTCAAAGTTTGACCCAGCTAAACTCAACTATCTTGCTTGGGAATGGCAACTTCTACAGACTGAGGACAATGTTAGTAGAAGTACAACCTTGAAAACAACAGCAACCCAATGATCCCTTACCAACTGTGGGACCTTGAACAAATTACTTAAATTTCCTGAAATCCAGTCTGTCAATCCATTAAATAATAAAAACAATAGCACCTAATTCATGAGGGTTTTATGAGCATTAAGCTAATATGTATAAAGCACTTACCCAAGTCCTCGATCCTTAAATATTCAGAAATGTTCATAATTGCTATAATTGTACCATACTTCAGAGACATTCTGCTACCACAGACTACCCCGCTTCCTGATCTCTGGCCACAGACTCCAGTTCACTCCCTGATTTTAAAAAGTATCATTTAAAATTCTCCACATCTGAATATGCCTATCTAACTGCTTATCAGGCTGAGCTAAAAACAAAACACCAAAACCAAAAAGGAAATCTGAATATTGAAGGAGTTTGCTGTATTTGAGGGAATATCACTTTAAAATTTAGCAGTTTATCATTTAAAGAAAAAAGAAACCCTATAAACAGCAAAACAAAAACATAGGTTCATTTCAAAATAACAAATTTCAGTATCGTAATGTTTTGATTACCACAGCTTTGTAATATATGTTGAAATTAGGCAGTGTGATGCCTCTAGTTTTGTTCTTTTTGTTCAAGATTACCTTGGCTATTCAAGGCCTTTGCGATTCCACACGGTTTTTAGAAGTTTTTTTTTCTATTTCTGTGAAAAATGACAAAATTCTAACAAGGATTGTGTTGAATCTGTAGATTTCTTCAGGTACTATGGACATTTTAACAGCATTAATTCTCCTAATCCATCAGCAGAGGATATCTTTCCATTCATTTGTGTCATCCTCAATTTCTTTCATCATTGTTTACAGATCTTCTACTTAACTGTTCAATTTGTTCCCAAGTATTTTCATTATTTTTATGCTATTCTAAATAGAATTGTTTTCTTAATTCCTTTTTTTGGACAGTTTGCTGTTAGTGTATAGAAATAGGACTGATCTTTGTCTATTGGTTTTGTATCCTATTACCTTTCTGAATTTGTTAATTCTAACAGGTTTTCAGTGGAGTCTTTAGGGTTTCCTACATATGAGGGATCTCCAAAAAGTTCATTGAAAATGCATATTATGAAAAAACTATGTATAAATTTCAAAATTATTGTGTACAAAATTATTTTAAATTTCATTTTTCATGAACTGTTTCAATAACCCTTTGTAAGATCATTTCATCAGCCAACAGGAACAATTTCCTTTTGTTAAATTGGTTTTTACCATTGTACATTTTTAAAATTTTATTTAAGGTATAAAAATGTCTTGTATTTCCTATACATGATTCAGGAACATAATGATACTTTCCTTTTTGGATGTCTATTATTTATTTTTCTTGCTTAATTGTTCTGGCTAGGACTTTCAGTACTATAATGAATAAAAGAGGCAAGATTGGGCATTCTGACAAAAAAAAAAAAAAAAAAACCAGATGTGTTGACCAATGGAATGGTATAGAAAGCCCAGAAATAAACCATGAATTTACACTCAAGTGATTTTTGACAAAGAGCTCAAGAAGACACAATGGAAAAAATGAGTCTCTTCAATAAATGATGCTGCAAAAACTAGATATCCACACACAACATAATGAAAAGAGACTCTCATATCACATCATATACAAAAATCAACACCATTTGAGTATACCATCTATTTCCACTACACCCATGACAGCAACATGCAAAAAAATCAGAAATAGCCTCAGATTATTTCTGTGAGAAAAATGGAACTGTGGAAGATAGGCCACCTAGAAGGAGCTATATTTCTGGAAGGATGCAGCTATTGTCAGAGATGCACTGCAGAAGTAGTGAGACCAAACCCTTTTAATGTAAAAATAGGATCCAGCCTCTTGTCTGTCTCCCTTAACTCCAAGTGTCTTGCCTGTCCTTTATCAAAAGGAATTCACTGAATTGATCATTGCATAGTTGGCTCTACAAGGTTCTAATCACCAGACTCAAGAAGTCATTTGGCCCTCCAATACATACAATCTCGTTGGCCAGTATTATCTGGAGGGGTTTGGCAGGGGTGGGGAGCATCCGGCCTACAAGCCATACAAGACTTATGAAATCATTTGGTCTGGCCCTGCCAAGGCAACTGAATGCAAGGACTCAAAATTCAATAAATCTATAATGGGCTAATTTAAGTTGATAATTTTGCATGGCCCACAAGTGATGTTATAAATATCCAAATAGCCTTTGGCAGAAAAAAGGTTTTCCACCTCTGGTAGGAGAATTCCACATCCAGGTAGGAAAATTGCAGGTCTGGAGCAGAAGGTAACTCCAATATACATAAGAAGATCAACAGAAGCCCAACTGGCCATCTTAAAAATTCCTTAAAGAGCACAGCACCACTAACTAATCGAAGGAAGGTCATGAGCACCACTGACCAACCAGGAACTTGGACATGAGCTGATTAGGCACCTCTCAGTCCCAATTTCAATCTATAAGAACCTTCATTCCTAATTCCTTGGGGAGTCTGGGAATTAAGCAATAGTTCCCCAGTTCCCTGGCTTCTTGCTTTGTGCTTTACAATAAATACCTACTTTCTTTCACAATTATGATGACAGTGATTAGCTTTCTATGTGTCAGGCAAGTATATTCAGGTTTAGAGCTCTATAGCAATAACTCCAACGAGTCTTGGGTGTTGATCTGCAAAAGCAGAAAAGGCAAAGATGGGAAATACTGCAGTTTTTCCCCCCTTGCCTGCAAATTTCTTACCAGTGTTGCCCAGTAAAGGAAAAAAAAAAAAAAAAAGGAAATCAGCTAACAAGGGGAGCTAGGAAAAGCAGTCTATAGAAGTCAGTCTTTCAAGGCCCAGAGCAGGTCAGGATGGCTCAAGGTTAGGCAAAAGAGAAAAGCCAGCACAGCCCATTAGTCTCTGGGAGGGAAAGGGCTTTGTAACTATTTCATCCACAGCTATATTTCCCAGAAGCTACAGAAATCTTTGGCATATATAGGTGCTCAATACGTATTTGTTGAATTAATGAATGCTAGAAGACAATGGTATTATTAAGGGAGAAAGTTTGTAAGTCAAGAATTCTATCCTTAGAGAAATTGCCTTATATAGGTTAAGGCACAAAAAGAATTTTAAGTAAGGGCTCAGGAAATATATCACTTACTGGTTCTTGTTGAAAGAAACTGTTTAGGACATTCAGGTTAACTAAGAAATGAATTAAAAATAAGAGAGCAAGAATGAAGCAGTAGTGAATTATTTTTTAAAGATTTATTTATCATTTGAAAGTCATATTTACAGAGAGTGAGGGGGAGAGAGAGAGAGAGAGAGAGAGAGAGAGAGAGAGAGAGAGAGAGCTCTTCCATCTACTGGTTCATTCCCCAGGTGGTTACAATACCTGGGGCTGAACTAGGCCAAAGCCAGGAGCCAGGAGTTTCATCCAGGTCTCCCATGTGGGTGGCAGGGGCCACAGCACTTGGGTAATCTTCTGCTGCTTTTCTCAGGCCATTATCAGGGAGTTATTAGAAGTGGAGCAGCCAGGACATGAACTGGTACCCACATGGGATGCTGGCATTGCAGGTGGTGGTTTTACCCACAATACCACAATGCCTGCTCCAAAGCAGTTGTTTTAAAAGGAGTAACGGTCTCGTTCTAAGAAAATATCCTAAGGAAAAAATACTGAAAGGTGAAAAATATTTGCACATGAAAATGTTTTGTGGGGGGCGGGTGTTTGGCACAGCAGTTTAAGATGCCACTTGTGACTACCACATCCCATGTCAGAGTTTTTGGGTCCAAGGCTTGGCTCCTAATTACAGCTTCCTCCTAATGTGCACTTTGGGAGTAGGTGATGGCTCGAGTATCTGGATACCTGTCAGTCATATGATATTTGGGGAGTAAGCCAGCAGATGGATGATATCTCTGTCTCTGCCTGTCTCTTTCAAATAAATAAAAATAAATAAATTTTCTGGGGCCAGTGTTGTGGTGTAGTGGGTTAAGCCTCCGCCTGCGACACCAGCATCCTAAATCTGAAAATGATGCAATAGAGAAAGAGAACTGTAGACCGATATTCCTGATGAACACAGATGCAAAAATCCTCAACAAAATATTAGCTAATCGAGTCCAACAAAACATCAGAAAAATCATTCACCCAGACCAAGTGGGATTTATCCCTGGTATTCAGGGATGGTTCAACATTCACAAATCAATCAATGTGATACATCATATTAACAAACTGAAGAATAAAAACCATATGATTATCTCAACAGTTGCAGAGAAAGCATTTGATAAAAAGAATAAAGGACAAGGGACAGCACTGTGGCGTAGCAGGTTAAGCAGCTGTCTGCAGTACTAGAATCCCATATGGGCACCAGTTCAGGTCGTGACTGCTCTGCTTCCAATCCAGCTCCATGCTAATATGCCTGGGAAAGCAGCAGAAGATGGCTCAAGTGCTTGGGCCTCTGCACCCATGAGGGAGACCCAGAGGAAGCTCTGGGCTCCTGGCTTCAGCCTGGCCCAGCCATGGCCATTTCAGCCACTTGGGGAGTGAACCAGTGGAGAGATCTGTCACTTCTCTCTCTGTAGCTCTGTCATTCAAATAAATAAACAAATCTTTAAAAAAAAATAGGGGCCAGTGCAGTGTTATAGCAGGTAAAGCCACCGCCCGCAATGCTGGCATCCCATATGGGCGGCAGTTCGAGTCCCCACTGCTCCACTTCCAATCCAGCTCTCTGCTATGGCCTGGGAAAGCAGTGGAAGATGGCCCAAGTCCTTGAGCCCCCACACCTGCATAGGAGACCTGGAAGAAGCTCCTGGCTTCGGATTGTTGCAGCTCCGACTGTTGCGGCCATCTGGGGAGTGAACCAAAGGATGGAAGACCCCCCCCCCACCATGCCTCTGTGTAATTCTGTTTTTCAAATAAAATATTAAATGCTTTTAAAAAATAAATTTTCTTTAAATGCTTGTGGCAGAGACGTCTGATGGCCTCCCTAATTTTCCTTCATCCACAGTAATAGACATGCCAAGCACATGGCTGCCCAATTATACTAGCTTTGAGCTTCACTTGCTTGTGTATCAGTGTGACTAAGAAATACAAGCAAAAAGTATATGCTATTCGGCCAGGGCTCTTAAGAAGTAGGTATACACCTACCATGCTCTCTTTGCTTTCCCTGTGAGACTGAGCATGGATGTTCAAGTGACAGTTTTCATCAGGACTGTTAGAAAAAGACAGAAAAAAAATTGCATTCTTGAACGAATATGTTAAGTAGAACCATGACCTGACTCAGAATTCATTCCATTACTTGAAAGAGAAACAAATTTCTCCCTGATTTTAGACATTACATTTTAGGAAGTCTATTTGTTACAGCAGTTGGCATTATCCACACTAATGCAATGTTCATCAAAGCATCATTAATATCAGGGAAATAGCAAAACAATCTCACATTAGGGAACTTTCAAAAAATGGAAAATGATGCAGTCCTCATAAAGTATCTTTATAGTAATTCATAAGGGCATAAGGAAATGTGCATTACATAATGTTAATAAAACAAACCAGGATACATATATACAGTATAATCTCAATTATGTAAAGGAAAAGACATTAATTATAAAAAGACTAGAAGTAAGTAGGCCAATATTTTTTCAAGATTTATTTTATTTATTTGAAAGACAGAGTTACAGAGAGAGGTAGAGAGAGTGGTCTTCCATCCGCAGGTTCATTCCTCAAATGGCTGCGATGGCCAGAGCTGGGCTGTTCCGAAGCCAGGAGCCAGGAACTTCTTCCAGGACTCCCACATGGGTGCAGGGGCCCAAGCACTTGGGCCATCTTCCACTGCTTTCCCAGCCACATTAGCAGAGAGCTGGATCAGAAGTGGAGCAGCCAGGACTCAACTGGTTGCCCATATGGGATGCTGGTGCTGCAGGCCTGGGCTTTAACCTACTGTATCACAGTGCCGGACCCACCGATATGTTTTTGATACTTGCCTTTGGATACTGAAATTATGGGTGGTCTTTTCTTGATTAAGTTTTTACTTTCTACAATAAGCCTAATATTATAATCATACCCATAATAATTATAACAATCTTAAAGTCATAAAATATCAAATGAAAATTTGAAAAAGACTGCAGATTTTCAGATGGAGACACTGGCAATGTTTAGGATCTGATACTAATGAGAAAAAAAATGCAGACTTCAAAGTCTATGTTCAATTCGGTTGCAAGTATATAAAAACAAAAGTGTATGCATTTGGATGAGACTAGAAATGGAAGTTCTTTTTTTTTCTTTTTTTAAAATTTATTTTTCTTGAAAGGCAGAGTTACAGAGAGGCAGAGGTAGAGAGAGAGAGGTCTTCCTTCCACTGACTCACACCCTAGATGGTCGCAACAGCTGGAGCCGATCTGAAGGCAGGAGCCAGGAGCTTCTTCCGGGTCTCCCACGCAGTTGCAAGGGCTCAAGGATTTGGGCCACTTTTTACTTTGCTTTCCCAGGCCATAGCAGAGAGCTGAATTGGAAATGGAGCAGCCGGGACTTCAATCGGTGCCCAAATGAGATGCCAGTAATGCAGAAGGTGGCTTTACCTACTGCACCACAGGGCCAGCCCCTGGCAATTTTTTTAAAAGATTTATTTTATTTATTTGAAAGACAGAGTTACTGAGAGAGGGAGAGGGGAGGGGGAGGGAGAGAGAGAGGTCTTCTATCTACTGCTTCACTCCCCAAATGGCTGCAATGGCTGGAGCTAAGCCAATACGAAGCCAGGAACCAGGAGCTTCTTCTGGGTCTGCCACATGGGTACAGGGGTCCAAGCACTTGGATCATCCTCCACTGCTTTCTCAGGCACATAAACTGGGAGCTGAATCAGAAGTGGAGTATCCAGGACTTAAACTGGTGCCCATATGTGATGCCCACATTGCAGGCTGGGGATTTAACCCACTGTGCCACAGTATTGGCCCCGAAAGGGAAATTCTAAAGTGAAAATAGCTGCTGTATTACAGGGCTTGTGGATATTTTGCTCCTTTGCTTGAAAACGCTTCCTTCAATGTAATAATGTTTTATTCCAATGAAAACATGACGTGATTTTTAACCTAACTCTTTGTCTCCAAATGTTCACACTTTCTCGTGTTTAATAAACTAATCACTGAAACTTTAGCCTCAGCTGTGTACAAGGCTTTTGGGGATCAGCTACCTCAAATGCTACAATCTAGAATGCTTCGTCTTGAGTTTGTTCTTCAGCTCAATGTATCCTTGAAGCGGTCATTCTGCCAAAGGACAGGAGGAGGCACGGCTGGTAATGGGTATATATGCAACCTAATAGTCTCCTGGCTATTGGCCTCCAGCTCCTTTTCTTGTTGCTATTATAGTTCAGCTGACAGTTAAGGCTGTTTACAAGTTAATAAAAAAGATGGTACAGGAGTGCCAGGCACCCTCTGGGAGCTGGGGATGGGCTTTTGGCAGTGGCACATCTGTCTGCAATGCTGGCCATACTATAAAGCCTATGAGTGGAATGCCACATAGACTGAGAGCATTGTACTGGGAAAAGAGCTCGAAAGTCTCACTGCTACAGCATGTGTTTCTCCACACAGGCACGCCCCACAGTGTAGAAAGACCACAAACATCCCCTGATTTTCCCTGCACCCATTTGAGCTCTGTGACCAGCCATCTGCTGATCCTCTCCCTGTGGCTGCAGGTTCACCCCCAGCTCGGTTGAAATGAAAAGTGACAAAGCTCTTTCTTGGCTAAACACGTTGGAAAGAGGAGGATGCAGGGTGGCTGTGGTGTCTACTTGCACAAGGAGAACTTCAGACACCTTTCTAGCTTGCACTTAATTGTGGGACTGTTGGTCTGCTGCAGAGAAAGGCCACTGCCCAGCTGCAGCAGCAAATCCTTCCTGCCAAGGCTGAGGACGAGCTCAGATGGATGGCCCCCGAGAGACCAGCACGTGCTACGCACTGAAGCTGCAGATCAGTTGTCCTTTGCTATAACCCTTATCCCCTCAATGGGAATGCCAAGGTTTTTTATGCACAAGATAACTTATCCAGAATAGATTTTTTAAAAAAAATAATCTATGGATTATTGAACATAATTCAGTAGTGTGGATAAAGGACCATCTGAGCAAAGCAGGATGATCAGAAATTGGCATTTTTGAAACAAGAAAAATATTCTATGGTTCATCAGACTTGCAGGGAAGGTCAAGAGAACCACTAAGTCAGAAACACCGTCTGCACAAAAGCTGCAGCTTTCCAAGTACTTCCCAGAAGCTTGCTGCTGACATGTCCGAGAGCTGACAGCAGGAGCTGTTTGAAGAAGAATCTCACCCTCACCCTGGAGTGAATTTTCCTAAAAAGCCTGCTTGAATTGGGCTAATCCTTAGCAAAACTGTCAGTCAGTCATTTGGATTTCACATCTCTAGCCTCTCCTTTTTCACCCTTCCAGTGCCTTCCACTCCCACTTCAAGCAGGCACAATTCTTGTGCTCCAGCCTTCCTTTCTGCTAAGCAAACCTGCTCTCAAAAAGCATCTAACACTTCCATGGAACTGCAATCATGGCCCTTGTCAGGAAGCTTGGGAATCAAAGAAGGATTAGGGAATGCAAGGCTGTGTCCCCTTCTAAAATAAGTTTAGTCATCTGCCAGCAGGTTGGGGAAGTGATTTATTTTTAGGAATTTGACCTCTGAAATTCTTCCCTGTGGGCCTCTACTTTTCTGGCTACAGCAGATTTTGAGGCCTGAGCTAATCCTTCAGGCACAAAACCTCCAGGACTCAGACAAACTGATCCAGCAGCATTTCATCACCCACTTCCTTCTGAGTGAGCCTCAGGTTCTGATGGAGTTCTGGAAACTCGTGGTCAGCTGCCCCTTGTGTTCATCAGTTTGAAACTGTTACATTGGCTAATTCATTGGTTATGACTAGGGTTTAACTTTGGCCAATAAACTGTCCTTATTGTAAAGAATCTAACTTTAAACTTAAATTCCAGGCAAAGACTCATAAAAATGGATGGCTTGGCATTAAAAATATATTCTCTCTGGAAATTCAAAGGAAGGTAAAGTCATCACTGACAGTGTGGGACTTGGTCGAGGTGAAGAGCAAACCTTGAGACAAGTTTCACCGTGATTGCAAGTTTCCAGCATGTCTGAAGGAGAGAGAGAGAGAGAGAGAGAGAGGAAGGAAGAAGGGAGAGAGGGAGGGAGGGAGGGATGTTCCATCTTCAACTCCCACATAGGAAAGAAACTTTTCATGGTCGTGTTTCTCTCCTAGGACTACAAGCTCTTCCAAGCACACCACACCCTTGTACTATGCAGGCCAAGAAGAGTTAAATTGAGATTCCTTTAAGGTCCCATGAGGGTCTGCTCCTGCCAAGTTTTTCCAGTGGAAAGTTTCAAATGTTTCCATTTCTGATGTAATGGAAAGGCCCCTCTGCCTTTCTTTCTGTTCCCTTTGTGCACGACTGGGCGAAATGAAAGTCTAGAGGCTCTCTGCTTGCCCACCTCTAGATTCGCAGGCAGGAGATGAGTGAAGACAAAAGCCTTACTTGTTCTTATTCATGCGGTCCTTCATCATCCCACAGTCTGTTTTCCCTCTGCCTCATCTCTGCTCCTGGAAGGTGATTTGGCCCACAACTCTCCTCACTATTACAATTTCCCTTTCTCTAGTTTCTTTTAAGATCTTTCCCTCTCCATACTTAATCTCATCTCATCAGCCTGTATATCAATTCTACTATTCCAGGATCGCAGGCCCTCCTATAGCTCATTCCTTTCCACTGGTGTTTTCAACACCAATGATAGCCCCTCTTCTACCTATGCTAAGAGATTTTCATTATTCTGAAGGAATAGAAAAATGCAGAGAAAATTAAGTAGTCAGTGATTTGGGGTACTATTAAACACGAACCATGTCTACGGGTATAAGACATTTTTGTGAAGAGAGGCCAATGGCCTTGACTTTGTTACTCCTAAGAGCTCCAAATGCCACATGGACTGGCAAATAGAATTGAAGAACTCAGCTCCATGAATGGCTCTGTGAATTCCTCATGAATTCAGCTCTGTAAATGATCCCCTTTAAGGCACAGCCTTGAATGAGATCTCCAGGGAAAGCCGATGTTGACATGTTTTAAGAAAGTTAGTGAGAAGTGGTGATAAGCATTTGTCTATCCTTTGTTATTCTCAAGCCATCTGCTCACCTGAGCTTGAGAAAGAATCTATGCGCTTATGACATCCTATCCAGGGCATTGCTTTCTGTCATCAGAGACCAAGAGGAAGCTCCCTGTCTGGGTACCTTGTCCTGCTAAGCTGAGCTGTACCACTGTTCATCCTCCCCAGGCAGCACTGTTCAAGAGGACTCCATCCAGAAATGAGTATCCATTGATGTTTTACATCAATGAGTATCCACATATGTTCAGAAACACTGGCAGAAGTGAATCACACTCTTTCTAAGTACCAGTGAGCCCTAAATAAGGAATCTAGATTAGAACAGGCCAAGGGGCTAATTAGAGGCACTAGTCATGTGACCTATCCTTACTCTAAACTGTCTAGTAGTAACCATCTTCCTTGCTGAAACCAGAGTTAGCCTTGAAATACTGTCTCTTGGTTATTCAAGTACAGAAATGGTAGGGAGGGACTGCTATACATCTGAATTGTCTAGTGACATAGCTCCTGAGTTTACCTCGCAGAAACATTCAGGAATCTTGTTCCCTAATCCTCCCTGAACCAACCAGTCAAGGAAGTAGGAACAGTGGGGCTAAGGAAAAAGCATGTTGGGTAACTCCTTTGATGACTTGAGAAAATATATCCAGAAAAAATTTTTTTAAAGAGTTACTTATTTATTTGAAAAGAAGGGTTACAGAGAGGCAGAGGCAGAGAGAGAGAAAGTCTTCCACGCTCTGGTTCACTCCCAAGATGGCCGCAATGGCCAGAGATATGCTGATCCAAAGCCAGGAGCCAGGAGCTTCTTCTGGGTCTCCCACGTGGGTGCAGGGGCCCAAGGACTTGGGCCATCTTCTACTGCTTTTCCAGACCACAGCAGAGAGCTGGATGGGAAGTGGAGCAGCTGGGACTCGAACCAGCGCCCATATGCAGGTGGCAGCTTTACCCACCACACCACAGCACCAGCCCCCAGAAGAAATATTAAAAGTCACCCTAAAATAATGCAGTGAGAAAAGTACAAATATAAAATGCCACTCAGAACACATCCCATGAGAAACAGAAGTGATCTAATCTCACACAGCTAGTGGCATGTGAAATCCATGGCCAAAGAGGCCAATTACACCACTAAAGGAAATCATCAAGGTTGACAAAGGAAGGTAGAGACTGAAGACTGAAAAGGGGAGTCTTTTGGAAAACGATAAATATTAAAAAGGAAAGAACCTCTCCTGTTAAGACACAGCAGTCTCCATATTGGCTAATCCAGTAGCAACCTCCCTATCTTCTTCCTTAACAACTCAAACGTTTTCAATATACTTCAACACTTCCTCCTTATTGATGACCTTTACTTGTGTGGCTTGTGTGATACCACACTACTAGTTACTCTTTATTAATCTCCTTTGCTGGGTCTTTTTCTTCTAGCCTTCTAAATGTGATAAATCCCTGGGGCTTAATGCTGGACTCTTCTCTTGAGAGGTAATAACACTGTAGTAGTTAAACGAATGGACTTGGAAACCAAACCGCCTGGTTTTGAATCCTCTCTGCTGCTTACTTAGTGTGAAATTGGGCAATCTGACTAAAGCTATCAGTGCCTCAACTTCCTCATCTATAAAGTGAGATATTAATAGCATATACTTCAGGCCTGCACCATGGCTCACTTGACTAATCCTCTGCCTGCGGCGCCGGCACCCCTGGTTCTAGTCCCAGTTGGGGCGCCGGGTACTTGTCCTGGTTGCTCCTCTTCCAGCCCAGCTCTTTGCTGTGGCCTGGGAGGGCAGCAGAGGATGGCCCAAGTGCTTGGGCCCTGCACCCGCATGGGAGACCAGGAGGAAGCACCCGGCTCCTGGCTCCAGTTCAGTGCAGCGCCGGCCATGGTGGCCATTAGGGGAGTGAACCAATGGAAGGAAGACCTCTCTCTCTCTCT
The DNA here is from genome assembly GCA_949820135.1 of Sylvilagus floridanus. Lineage (NCBI taxonomy): Eukaryota > Metazoa > Chordata > Mammalia > Lagomorpha > Leporidae > Sylvilagus > Sylvilagus floridanus. The sequence goes on from OX463223.1 coordinate 39,843,442, forward strand.
CTCTCTCTCTCTCTCTCTCTCTCACTGTCTAACTCTGCCTGTAAAAAAACATAGCATATACTTCAAGGGACTATGGTAAAGATTAAATGAGTTACTGTACATGAAGCACTCAGGATAGTGTCTGTCATGTAATAAAGGCTATATACATGTTTGTTATTATTACCATCATTATAATTATTGTCATTACTATTATCATTAGCACTATTCTCTTCTCTATATTCTTGCTCTCAGAATCTTTTTTTAAGAATTATTTTATTTATTTGAAAGACAGAGTTACAGAGAGAGGTAAAGCCAGAGAGAGAGAGGTCTTCCATTCCACTGGTTCACTCCCAAATGACCGCAATGGTCAGAGCTAGGCTGATCCAAAGCCAGGAGTCAGGAGCTTCTTCCAGGTCCCCCACACGAGTGCAGGGGCCCAAACACTTGGACCATCTTCCACTGCCTTCCCAGGCCATAGAAGAGAGCTGGATCGGAAGAGGAGCAGCCGGGACTTGAACCAGTGCCCATATGGGATGCTGGCGCTGCAGGCTGGGGCTTTAATCCACTGCACCACAGCACCTGCCCCTGCTCTCATAATCTTAAATTCCATTCATAAGGAAATGATCCCTACATCAATGTCTTCCAACTCCAACTCTGACCTGTCCTAAAACCTCTGTATTAGAGTTCTCCAGAGAAACAGAACCAATAAAAGAAAGAAAGAAAGAAAGAAAGAAAGAAAAGAAAAGAAAGGGAAGGGAAGGGAAGGGAAGGGAAGGGAAGGGAAGGGAAGGGAAGGGAAGGGAAGGGAAGGGAAGGGAAGGGAAGGGAAGGGAAGGGAAGGGAAGGGAAGGGAAGGGAAGGGAAGGGAAGGGAAGGGAAGGGAAGGGAAGGGAAGGGAAGGGAAGGGAAGGGAAGGGAAGGGAAGGGAAGGGAAGGGAAGGGAAGGGAAGGGAAGGGAAGGGAAGGGAAGGGAAGGGAAGGGAAGGGAAGGGAAGGGAAGGGAAGGGAAGGGAAGGGAAGGGAAGGGAAGGGAAGGGAAGGGAAGGGAAGGGAAGGGAAGGGAAGGGAAGGGAAGGGAAGGGAAGGGAAGGGAAGGGAAGGGAAGGGAAGGGAAGGGAAGGGAAGGGAAGGGAAGGGAAGGGAAGGGAAGGGAAGGGAAGGGAAGGGAAGGGAAGGGAAGGGAAGGGAAGGGAAGGGAAGGGAAGGGAAGGGAAGGAAAGGAAAGGAAAGGGAAAGAGAAAGAGAGAAAGGAAAAGAGGGGATCTTTAATGGGAATTAGCTCGTGATTATAGAGGTCCAAAAATCCCCCAAAATGTAATCTACAAGCTAGTGATCTGGGAAGTCGGGTGATATAATTCTATCTGAGTCTGTCTGAAGGTCTGAGAAGCAAGGGAGCCCAGTGGTGTAATTCTTCCTCTGAGGCCAAAGTCTAGGTACCAGGAGCTCCAATGTCCAAGGGCAGAAGAAGATCCGAGAGAGAGAGAGAGAGAGAGAGAGAGAGAGAGAGAGAGAGAGAGAGAGAGAGAGAGATGCACAATTCCTTTACCTTTTTGTTCTATCTAGGCCCACAACAGGTTGGATGACGCCTGCTTATATTGGGTGAGGGCAGATCTTCTTTATTAGTCTACTGACTCAAACACTAATATCTTTTGGAAACACAGTCTCAGACACACTCAGAAGTGATGTTTTGCCCGCTGTCTAAGCATCCCTTAACACAGACAAGTTGATACATAAAATTAACCATCACAATTTCCAAACTCATATACCCAACAGTCATTTGCTATTTCTTGTGACATGTAGTAGGCATGTCAAACTTAACATGTTTTAGATGTAATTCAGTTTCTCTCCTGAGTCTGCTCCTTTCCCAGCCACTGTTCAAACCCAAAGTTACGATTTGTTCTTTTTCGCCATTCCCAATATCTAAATTAGTCAGTTATGACAGTTCTATTTCTAAAATATACCTCAAATATGACTATTTCTCTCCATTTCCACTACTATCACCCTAGTCTCACCTGGACTACTTTGATAATCTGTTACCAGGCTTTCCTTTTTCTGTTCTTGCCCCTTAAAAACCTATACACAACACAAGAGCCATAGTGAGCTGTTACAATATAAGTCATATTATGCCACCCCTTCACATCAAACTTAGCTATAGCTTCCTATTGCATTTTGATTAACCCAAAATATTTTTTAAAGATTTATTTTATTTATTTGAAAGACAGAGTTAGAGAAAGAGGTGAAGCCAGAGAGAGAGGTCTTCCAATCCATTGGTTCACTCCCCAAATGACAGCAATGGCCAGAGCTGAGCTGATCCAAAGCTAGGAGCCAGGAGCTTCCTCTGGGTCTCCCATGTGGGTGCAGGGGCCCAAACACTTGGATCATCTTCTACTGCTTTCCCGGGCCATAGCAGAGAGCTGGATCAGCAGTAGAGCAGCCAGGACAAGAATGGGCACCCATATGGGATGCTGGGGCTGCAGGCCGGGCTTTAACCTGCTGAGCCACAGCACCAGCCCCTAATCTAAAACTTTCTTACAGGTACTAGAATACCATTGATGACCTGGCCTCTACCTGTCTCTCCAACCTCATTTCCTACCCCTCTACTCCTTTCTCTTCATTGAATACTTCTATCTATTTCTAAATTCAAGGCCCTTATATTGACTATTACCTCTTCTTGGAATGATAATACCCTGACTTTTCATGTAGCTGGCTCCTCCTCATCCTTTAAATCTCAAAGCCAGCATCATTCCTCCAAAGCCTCTCCTGACAATCTTATTAAATAAAGTGGTCCTCCAATTACATTCTATTTACTCCATAAATGTGATATATTTTTAACTTGGTTACTTGGTGATTTTGTCTCCCCCACACACTAGAATGTCACTCTACAAGTTAGGAACTCTATTTTGTTCACAGTGTATAACCAACAAATATAGTTCCTAGTATACAGCAGGTGCTCAATAATTATTCATTGAATGAATTAATGAATTAAGGGACAGGAGAATTAAATAATTGAAACCATGTACTGAGCACCTTAATTGTGCTAGGTGTTTCAAAAAACCTCATCATATTTAATCCTTAAGATAAGATTTTGTAATATCTTTCATTCTCATTTTACAAAAGAGGTAAACTGAGACTCAAAAATTATGTAACTGTATCAAGATCACACAGGCAGAACCAGGATTCAATCTCAGGTCTTCTGATTCCAAAAGCTTTGTATTTTCTTGTTTGGCAAAAACATTAAACACTTATCGAGCATCTAATTTGCACCATACACTGTGCCAGGTTCTTGGATATAGAAATGAACCAGACACTATCCCTTCCCTGCATACTTTCCCATCTAGTTGTGAATACAGATGTGTAATTGGATAATTAGATTAGTGGCAATGAAATTTGCATTAGCTATGCCAGAAAAGGAGAGGTAGTAGCATGTAGGTTTTAGAGTCTAAATGCCTGAGTTTGAATTCGAGCCCTGCCACTTCTTAACTGTGTAACTGGGTAAATTATTTAAGTTACTGAAGCCTTGGTTTTCTCATCTGTAAAATGGGAATTACAGTGTTAGGTGCTGAATTGACTGTGATTGGGCTGATGAGCCTGAAAGAGACCGACAAGAAAATAGTATTTTTGGTAGTCGCCACCTGAGGCAAATGAAGCAACATGGGTGACAGTCAGATCTCTACCCCTTTCCAAGAAGAGCCCAAAATGAATGAGTCCCTGGAATCAGTGTCTTTCAAGGATGTAACTGTAGACTTCAGCAGAGAGGAGTGGCAACAGTTGGGCCTTGTGCAGAAAAGCCTGTACAGAGATGTGATACTGGAGAACTATTTCAACCTGATCTCAATAGGGTGTCATGTCCCAAACCAGAAGTTGTCTTCAACTTGGAGGCAGGAGAAGGGCCATGTGTATTGGCTGGTGAGGTCTCAAGTCACAGCTGCTCAGATGGGGATATTGAAACTTCACAACAAGGAACTATCTAAAGAAGTTTCTCTCCTGTCTGGGAGATTCAGTCTGTTTGCAAGATATACCCTGTATTCCATTTTAGAAGAATTGTGAAGGGATAATAAACAGATAGGGACTATGAGGTCAAGCAGAGCAGAGCTTTAGGTCACTTTGCCATCACCAGCCAGGAAACGCTGGTTGATGAGATGGACTATGCATATAAGGATGCAGGAAAAAGAGCTCATGAGAATACACACCTTTTTCCTTCAAGCAAAAGACTTCATAATTGTGACTCAGTAGAAAAGAGTTTGAAGCCTGTTGTAAGCTTACGTAATTGCAACGGAAACAGTACAGTAGGCCATCTTGATAAGATTATCAGATATGGGGATATTTTTTGCTCACGTGACATCATACAGAAGTGAGTGCTTGTGAGTGTAATCAGTGTAGCCAACTTCCGAGTCATCAACAAGCACTTAGAACCTCCATTTGTTTTCTATGTAAAAAGTTTCACCCAGAAATCACCCCACTGCACACATCAGTGGAAAACCAGCAAGAAGGCAGCAAATATGGGATAGTCGTCACTCAGAAGCCCGAACTTGCTGTACTTGAGTTTATGCAGGGGAGAAATCTTTATATGCACTCAATTTGGGAAGGATTTGTCCCTCACCTCAAATCATCAGGAAACATGTGACGAGGTGTATTATTGCAAATGTAGTGCATATGGAAATACTGCTATCCAGAAGTCAAGATGTGGGAAAAACTTTTCGCAGAACTCAAGCCTCGATGCACATAAAAAAACATCACAGCAGAGGGAAACACTGGATGTACTGAATGTGGAAAAGCCTTCACAAAGACATCAACACTAAGTGTGCACCAGAACATTCACACAGGAGAAAAGCCCTACGTCTGTACTGAATGTGGGAAAGCCTTCATCTGGAAGTCGCATTTTATCATACATGAAAGAATTCACACTGGAGAGAAACCCTGTAAGTGCAGTGACTGTAGGAAATCCTTTATTAAGAAGTCAAAACTCCACATGCATGAGCGAATTCACACAGGAGACAATCCCCTTATATTTCCTTTTTTTTTATTTGACAGGTAGAGTTATAGACAGTGAGAGAGAGACAGAGACAAAGGTCTTCCTTCCATTGGTTCACCCCCCAAATGGCCGCTATGGCCAGCGCTGTGCTGATCCGAAGCCAGGAGCCAGGTGCTTCCTCCTGGTCTCCCATGTGGGTGCCGGGCCCAAGCACTTGGGCCATCCTCCACTGCCCTCCCGGGTCACAGCAGAAAGCCAGACTGGAAGAGAAGCAACCGGGACTAGAACCCGGTGCCCATGTGGGATGCTGGCGCCGCAGGCGGAGAATTAACCAAGTGAGCCATGGTGTCGGCCCCTAATCCCCTTATATTTTCAGAATGTGGCAAGGTCTTCACTCACAAGACAAATCTCATCATACACCAGAAAACTCGCACTGGAGAGAGGCCCTATATCTATACTGAGTGTGAGAAGGCCTTTACAGACAGGTCAAATCTCAATTAACACTAAAAAATTCATACTGGAGAGAAATCCTATAGATGCAGTGACTGTGGAAAATCATTCACTTGGAAGTCACGTCTCAAGATATATCAGAAATGTCATACTGGAGAGAGACATTATGAATGTAGCAAAGGGGGAAAGCATTCATTCAGAAATCGACACTAAATATGCACCAGAGAACTCAGAGAGGAGAAAAGCCCCACGTTTGCAGTGAACATGGGAAGGCCTTCTTCCACAAATCCTATTTTATTACACATGAGAGAATTCACACTGGAGAGAAACCTTATATTTGTACTGAATGTGGAAAGTCCTTCATCCAGAAGTCACACTTACATAGACATAGAAGAAATTCATACTGGAGAGAAATCCTATGAATGCAATGACTGTGGAAAGTCTTTCTTAAGAAATCCACACCAGAGAGAAACCATACATATGTCCTGAATATAGAAAGACCTTCACCATCAGATCAAATCTTATTATTAAACAAGAGAAAATTCATATTAACTAGAAATCCTATAAATGCACTGACTTTGGGAAATCCTTAAACTGGAAAGTACAACTCAATATACATCAGCAATCTGGTCCTGGGGGAGTAGAGTGTCCAGTGTCATAATTGTGGTATGGGAATGCCAAGATAGGAGAGGTCTCAGTTTGAGTAAGAAGCAGGAGGTACCAAGGCCAATCTCTCTAGTCAGAATTGTGAGTTTCTGGACCACAGAGCCGAGGTCCAGTTACACAGTCGGGGAGACACCCGTAGGAAGTATTTAAGCAGTGTGTAATGGCCACAACTGTTTGTTGGCTAGATACTGGGATCATCAAGCTCCTGAAAATAACAGTAAAGATGCAAGATGATTTGCAGTCTTTCTTGTTTCACTTTTTGAGTAAGCAGTTCAGGCCTGTTGAGTTTTGTGTGCCCTGGGTAGAAAACTATTTAATATTAACAAAAAAAAATCACAAGTAAAGTGGTGAGAAAATGTTTCACTGTCTAAGACCCTCAGGACACTGACACCAAGGTGAAAGTTAGGCAATTCAGGTTTATAATGAAAAGAAATCAGAAAATTGACACTAAAAAGGACTGTATTACAGTTTTTCTTGTTGTTATTGTTGTTTTTAGTCTTTTGGGGGAAGTCATCATTGTTTGTAATATTGATTGGTGTGTGCTGTGGTAGCAGGTACCCAAGACATCTGAACGTGCTTCCAGCATATCCTGAAAGTGATCAGTGACATGAGCAGCAATCCTATAACTGCTTATCACCTTGGAATTTACCCTCATGTCATGGAAATTAGTCACAGGGACTAAGATCTAGATAACAGCTCTTTTGATCTTCAACTTCCTCTAAAGAAACCTGTACATTAAAAAATAATAATGAAAGATTTTGTTCTTTGGGGAAAAAAAGAAAACAGCATTTTTATGTGTTTTCCTGTAACTGGAATGCCACCCTCAGCAGCCTTCTTTCTCAACCTAGTTGACCACTGTCTCTACTATTTCTGCAAAGCTCAGCTCAGATATCTTCCCTTCCTCTGGGAATCTTTGAATAAACTCTATTGTACTGGCTTTGTTCCTGCTCTTATGCACCACTGGGGGCAGCTAACGTTCACTGAGTACTTATGTGCCAGGCACTCTACAGGGGCTCATCAGCCCAATCACAATCAATTCAGGGACCTGACACTTTGAACCTTGTTCTTTATGCTAAAATGGCTTCCATGGAGCTGGCATTGTGGTACAGGCTGTTAAGTCGCCACCTGAGATGTCGACATACCATATGGGCACCAGTTCAAGTCCTGGCTGCTCTACTTCCAAACCAGCTCCTTGCTAATGTGCCAGAGAAAGTAGTGGAAGATGGCTCAACTGCCACCCACATGGGCGACTCAGATGAAGATCCAGGCTCCTGGCTTCAGCCTGGGCCAGCCCTGGCCATTGCAGCCATCAAGGAAGGGAACCAGCAGATGGAAGGACTCACTCTCTGTCTCCCCTTCTCTCTCTTTGCACTTCAAATAAATAAATAAATAAATTTTAAAAACAAATGGCTCTCACATACATCATGTGAGCACAGTGATGCTCCCAGAATCTCAAAAACGTTTCAAATGTATGTGAAGAGAGGTGGAAGTGGCAGGAGCTCTGGATAGGATGGTGGTCATGAGGAAAAGGCATTCTTAACATGTGCTGATCTCTGTCTAAGTGTCTTGTTGGTCGGGACAGGGAGGAATCCAGAGAGGAAACTTAGGGCCCCCAAGGGGTGGGAAAGGGAATTGATGCTGACTTAAAAACGGGGAGAAAAAAGGTAGTGAGCTGGAAGCAGAAGAAATATAAAATGAATTTAAAACTCCAATTAAACCACTTTGATGCAGTTTCTGAGAGAAAGTCCTAGCAATTACTTAAAGCATTCCACTTTGAATCACATTTGCCTTGCAGGCAGCCCACTGAGAAGAACAAGCCACCGTGCTGCATTTGTAACTTGGTAGAGACATTTCTCAAGGAGTCCAGTGATGGGTCAAATGAGACTGCTAGTGGACCAAGGAACCTGCCCTTGGCCTCAGTCCACATCAAAGCATTGAAGGGGGAAAGGAAGGGGCCGGCCTGCAGCCCAGCTTGTGACTCTGGAGAGAGGCAAGCCTGATGTATGGCACTCTAAGCTCACAAAGAGAATTTTTAATGTCTCATGACACCACTTGCTTGACAACATCTGCAGGAATTGGCCAATGCATTGTGACATTTTGGTATCTAGAATCAGGACATAATTCCTTCCTGGAGTCCTTGTTCTATCTCCCTTGGATGTGGCAGGGTTTGATGATGATGATAACTGGTGTTTGGGGCCTGCCTTGCTTTTTATGCATTCATGATTACCATCTGTATGCAAACTTTAGAGCAGCCCCTTGCTTTCTGAAAGCAGCCAGAGGAGTTGAGGGCCATGGAGGGGAGAACAGAGGAAGTACACAAGCTTACTGAGTGCCAAAGATTTGGAAATCCAAGACAGCATCTTAGAAACCATCTGCTCTCTGGAGAAGAAAGGTACACCTGGAATTGGCACATGAGCTACCCACGTCATACACTGACAGAGCCTTCATCCGGTTTCCCAAGGGAAGCATCCGCCTGTCTTGTTTCTGTAATACAACTCAGCACAGTTAAAAGAAAGCAAGCTACATGAGTCATGTTAATTCTCTTGATTTTACTGTAATGTATTATTACTCTGTCAGGAAGGCCCAGAGAAAAGAATGTGATTTCTCATGCCAACAGGTTACCGACCTGCATGATTTCCGTGTGGCACAGACAGTTCCAAAGCAGCTTAGAGTGAAATTCAAAAGTTTTAAAAATAGTCGCCTTCACTGCCAAACAAACCAGCCCATTTTTCATTGCCTTCCTAGGCCTCTTGGTGCGAGGATGCCAAGGGTCTTCGAACAGCCCTTACATTCCTTAATAGGTCAGCCAAGTTGACTTACTTCCCCTCCCTCCTTTGCAACCCCTTCCTCTCCCTCCCCTTCCCAACATATCCTAAGCCACCACGCACTCAGAATCCTAATCCCCCTCTGAACTGCTCTCCCATACTGCCAACTTTTCCAGACACTCCGACCTTATTATTTTTTTTTTTTGTTATTAAGTACTTTCTCCCTGCCAGGTACTGCACTAGGTACTTTACACATGGTATATCATTTAATCCCTGAAGTTCCCTCTGGGCTTCCTGCCCTTATCCTTAGCATCCAGGCAAAACTTTCCTATCCTACGTTCCATACTGTCAGGGCCCTGCTTGGATTACCAACGTAACAGCTAGTTATCAGACAAATTAATCTGTGCTAAGATGTTAAACGACATGCCTCAAATCACACTGTGTAGACATCTGTAAACCCTTACATTGGCCTATTGGAAACTCATATAAGGGTCTAATTCAGCACTCTTCATAATAATAATACCCTCTATTTCTATCACTTGTAAAAGCTCTTTCACATAATTACTGAATATTATCCTTTGGCTGTGTTGAGGTGTGAATGCGGACTTTATCCACTGCCATAGAATATAAAGGTGTTTCTTAAGGTGCCCTTCCACTGCTCCAAATTTCAGCCCTAGCCTGCTGTTTTTTCTCAGGTCCCAGGCCTATCTGACAACTCCTCTGGCTGATATGGGAAGTCAGAATACCCAGGTCATCTAAGGGCCAGGGGTAGGGACAGAGGCAGAACGTGGAAGACCAGGGAAGTCAGAAGGAGTCCAGTGATGGGTCAAATAAGACTGCTAGTGAACTTCAGGCCAAACCTCTAGCCCAGCCACTCCTAGCAGGTGCAACAGCCCAATGCCAATTCCCACCCCAGGCTGAGGGACTCTGGTTTCATCTCTGTTCCCTTGCTTGTCACTAGGACAGTCTGGGATAGGGAAGCAAATCTAACTAAAGCTCCACTTTCAGGCTTTCCCAAGAGACCAAAAGCTTGTTCTTTTCTCAACAGAAGTGGAATCAGCTTTGGGTCCCCTCAACACTGCCCCACCAGTCTGACAGTGAAAGCTTCCAGAGGGCAAAACAGGGTCTCAACTGTGGGTGGACCCCTAACTTAAAGAAAGAGTGACTGGAGGGGATGACACTGACACTCCCACATCCCATATCAGAGCATTAGTTCAAGTCTTGGGTGCTCCTCTTCCAATCCAACTCCCCACTAATGAACCTGGAAAGACAGTGGAAGATGGTCCAAGTCCTTGGGCCTCTTTAACATGTGGGAGACCCAGATGGAGTTCCTGGCTCCTGAGTGCTCCTGAGTTCAGCCTGGACCAGCCTTGGCTATCACAGGCACTTTCTCTCTTCCTTTCTCTCTCTCTCTCTCTCTCTCTCTCTCTCTCTCTCTCTCCCTCCCTCCCTCCCCCATTCTCTATCATCCTGTCTTACAAATAAACAAATATATCTTTTTTAAAAAAGATGAGGTAGATTTACAGAGGGAGAGACAGAGAGAAAGGTCTTCCATCCACTGGTTCACTCCCCAGTTGGCCACAATTGCCAGAGCTGTGCTGATCTGAAGCCAGGAGCCAGGAGCTTCCTCTAGGTCTCCCACATGGGTGCAGGGGTCCAATCTCTTGGCTCATTTTCTACTGCTTTCCCAGGCCATAGCAAAGAGCTGGATTGGACAAGCATGAACCAGCACCCATGTAGGACGCAACCACCGCAGGCAGAGGCTTATCCCACTACACCACAATGCTGGCCCCTAAATATATCTTTAAGAAGGAGAAAAAAAAAAAAAAGAAACTGCAGACATTGAGGCATGAGATTCAAATGGCAGAGCTAGAATTAAATATTAGGATCACCTTAATCGGTGGGTTTTTAAAAAGTTTTATTCAGTTATTTTGAAAGGGAAAGTCATACACACACACACACACACACACACTGGGGGGGGGGGCAGGGGAAGAAGAGATTGCTCTTCCATCTCATAGTTCACTCCTCAATGCCTGCAATAGCTAGTGAAGTTGTAAGGAAAACAAAGTAGCAGGGGCCTGAATCAGAAATGGAGCAGCTGGAACTCAAACTGGCACTTTGATATGAGATGCAGGTATCCCAAGAGGCTCTGTCTCTGTTACTTTTAAACCCTGGCATCCCAATACTATCTGTACTCTTCATGATGCTACAGAGGGTATGAATTTTTATGTGCTCTGGGGTAGGTTATTCTATCTATAAGATGGAGGTGATAACAGTACCTATTTCCTGGGGGTACTGTGAGAATGCAATTAGATACTCTATGTGAGAACACATATGGGTAAATACCCACCATAAATGTTCAGTAAGTAGCAGGTGCTGCCATGTCACAACCAAAGTTGTTTCTGTTGTGACATGAGGAAGGCTGGTGGACATTGTTTTCCTTGGTTTCATGGTCCCAAGTGGAGAAACATCAATTAGCATAATACTACTTACCACTCTTCAGCCTCTCATTTCCCCCTCCTCGGGAAGAGGGAATTCTGGCTCAAAAGTTTAGGAGCAGCAATGGGCCATTTCAGCCATTAGAAATCTATTTGCTTTTTTTTTTTTAAAGATTTATTTTATTTATTTGAAAGAGTTACAGAGAGAGGTAGAGCCAGAGAGAGAGTCTTCCAATCCATTGGTTCACTCCCCAAATGACCACAACAGCCAGAGCTGAGCTGATCCGAAGCCAGGAGCCAGGAGCTTCCTCTGGGTCTCCCATGCAGGTACCGGGGCCCAAGAACTTGGGCCATCTTCTACTGCTTTCCCAGGCCATAGCAGAGAGCTGGATTGGAAGAGGAGCAGCTGGGATTCGAACCCATTCTGCAGGCTGGGGCTTTAACCTGCTGCGCCACAATGCCAGCTCCAGGATCTATCTGCTTTTAGAAAGAATAAGCTCTGGTGGTCCACTCACTGTTATAAAATCCCCAATGTGGGCTAGACTGATAGGTTACTTGCATTTCCTCTAAGTGGGTATCTCTGTCTAATTCTCAGTTTCAACCCACTTGGCAAACACACCTAAGCCACTTTCTCTACCATTGCCATTGGAAATAAAGCTCTCTTGATGTCTATCTCCTTTACTTGTTTGACTCTCTCAGTCAGTTCAGAACTGGGGGAAGAAAGGGTGTTATTTATTGGACTACCTTAAACCTATATATTTTTATTGCTTATTCATGTGAGTTAGTGGAACACTCATTCTGAACCTAAGCCTCCAAACTTTCATTCCAGTTATTAACTCATTATTTAGCCTGGCTTTATAATATTGAAAATGCCTTTACGGTTGCACCTTATTTACTTCACCTTTTGTAGGTTTTTATTGAGATATAACATAAAGAGACAACTGCACAAATTGGTAGAGTACAGCCCAGAGAATTTTTGACAAACAGAACACTCCGATGTCACTAGCACCCAAATCAATTACCTTCATAGCAGAAGCCTCTGGTGCTCCCTTTCAGATACTACTCTCTATTTTCTTCTTCTTTTTTTAATAGAAAAAACCTTCCACCAGTGAGCAAATGATTTACATGTCCCATCATGACATAATCTCGAGTTGAATTAGGAAACCAAATCAGCTCTCTCAGTCTTCGTTTGAATAAACAATCTCCTCTGGACAAGCTATGCAATTCAAGCATCATGTAAATGCTTCTAGCCTCATGTAAATATATCCCTTGCATTCACTGGAATTGCCTATGCCAAATTCAAAGCAATGCAAACCTCGCCCCTTCATTTTCATTGGAAGCTGCAGTTAATTCAGGGGTAACACCAGCCAGCTGACCAGGAAATAGCCCGAAGCACCAAGGAGAAGAATAGGAGAGGCACCAAGGAGAGGCAATAGGGTGGAGGGCCGCTGAAGTTTATGGGTAGTCACATCCACTTCCTTGACCTTCTAGATCTTGCAGTCATACCTGTGACCCCTACCCTGACACCCTACACTCAACACACACAGCCCTCCCAGATGGGATAGCAACTGCTGAACTCAAGCCTTGTCTTATGTACAGACGAAAATTTAATAAGTGCTTTCATAACAAAGGATATTGAAGATTTAAACTCCATCAAACTCAGTGGTAACGAAAGTTTCAAAATGAGATCCTCAGTCACCAAGTTTAATCTCAGAAAAATCCTTCCATTAAGACTTGGGTGGAGGGACTGGGGCTGTGGTGTAGGAGGTTAAGTTGCCAACTACAGTGCTGGCAGCACATATGCGCACCAGTTAGAGTCCCAGCTGCTCCACTTCTAATCCAGTTCCCTGCTGATGTGCCTGGGAAAGTAAAGGAAGATGGTCCAAGTGCTTGGGCCCCTGCACCCATGTGGGAGAAGCTCCTGGCTCCTGGCTTCAGCCTTACTCAGTCCCAGCTGTTGTGGCCATTTGGGGAGTTAACCATTGGATAGAAGATCTCTCTGTCTCTCCCTCTCTCTCCCTGTAACTCTGCCTTTAAAAAGAAATAAAAGGGGCCGATACTGTGGATTAGTAGGTAAAGCTGCCATCTGCAATGCCAGCATCTCATATTGTAGGGATTGGAGTCTCTAGCTTGCTAAATGTCGGTTTCTCACTCTGGCTTGCTCACTTGCCAGCTGTAAGGCCATGACATGCCTCATTCTGGACCAGGAAGGAGGCAGGCCGGGTCCTTGAGAACAAAGAAAGTAAGCTCTCCTGGAATTCATGACCTTCTGCTCCCCACCAGCTCCCCTGGAATTTATGGCCCAATGCCTCCCGCCAGTGACTCCCCATGCCATCTCCTTTGTGTGGCGCCTCCTGCCACATAATGTATATAGTCTATACGTTTAAATGAACCAAAGAACATGTTGGGTCTCAATACCTTGCCATATAGAGAGTAAGAAGGTAACCTACGTAGGAGATGCCCTGCACCCTTGCAAGTGTGAGGCTATAAAAACCTCTCTCATGCAAACGAAGGGGCCTTTTGCCAGTTCTAAAGGGCTGTGTGCAGGTAGGGGGTCCCAGCCTGCTGGTAACAAATAAACCTCTGCTTTTGCATCCGCGACTGTGCCTTGTGCATTGATTGGGAAATACGGACACAACAATATGGGCACTGGTTCAAGTCCCAGATGCTTCACTTCTGATCCAGCTCCCTGCTGATGCACCTGGGAAGGCAGTGGAAGATGGCCCAAGTCCTTGGGCCCCTACACTCAAGGGGGAGACCCAGAAGAAGCTTCTGGCTCCTGGCATTGGATCCACACAGCTCCAGCCATTGCAGCTAATTGGGGAGTGAACCAGTGGATGGAAGATTCTCTCTCTCTGCCTCTGCCTTTCAAATGAATAAATAAATCTTTTTAAAAAAGAAATGAAATCTTTAAAAAAAAAAGATTTGGGTGGAGAAAGTAGTTCAGGGCACTAATGGCTCACCATCAACCTTTTTTTTTTAAGATTTATTTATTTACTTGAAAGTCAGAGTTACAGAGAGAGAGGAGAGGCAGAGAGAGAGAGAGGTCCTCCATCCACTGGTTCACTCCCCAGGTAGCCACAATGGATGGAACTGTGCCAATCCAAAGCCAGGAGCCAGGAGCTTCTTCCAGGTCTTCCACGCGGGTGCAGGGGCCCAACCACTGGACCATCTTCTACTGTTTTCCCAGGCCATAGCAGAGAGCTGGATCGGAAGTGGAGCAGCCAGGTCTCGAACCGGCGCCCATATGGGATGCCAGCACTTCAGGCCAGGGCGTTAACCTGCTGCGCCACAGTGCCAGCCCCACCATCATCCTTAAAATAAAATCTGAACCTTTCATTTCTTTATGACCTATAGGGATTTACAAGATCTGCTCACAAGCTCTCCCACACTCTTCCCTCACGTTCCCACTCCACACTGGCTTCCCTCTTATTCCTTGTACTCTTTCTACTCTAGATGCTCTGTCTTCCTAATCTTTTCAGGCCAGCTCCTGAGTCATTCTGGACTCATCTTAGATGTCACTTCCTCAGAATAGCTACCTCAAATCATTTCCTAATCAATTTCTACTAATTTTATCTCCTTTGAAACACTCATGGCTATCCCAAAGATTACTTACCTAGTTGCTGATTATTTTTCTCCCCTACTAGGAGGTAAACTATACATCTCATTTGTTCACCATGGTGTCTCAGTATATAGGACATTGCTTGACACACAGCAGATACATAATAAGTATTTCTTGAATGAAAATATGAATAATTTTTCAAAATTTATTTATTTGAAAGGCAAAGATATGGGAGGGAGAGCTAGAGAGAGAGCAAGCTCCCACCCAAAAATTCATTCCACACATGCCTTGAAATGGCCCAAAGCTGGTAGCAGGGAACACAATTGAGTGAATGGCAAAAGCCCAACTACGTGGGACATCATCGCTGTCTCCCAGGGCCTACAATAGCAGGAAACTGAAGCCAGGAGCCAAAGACAGGAGTCTAACCCAGTTATTCTGATATGGGACACAGATAGCCTCATTGACATCATAACTACTAGACCAAATGCCACCCCCCACACACACACACACCACCTGCCTGCCTACCAGGAATGAATAACTTTAAACTATCTGCATTATGAGGAGGTAGATGGATTAATAGGTAGTTAGGTCCCCAGTCAGAATGAGGAAAGGGGAATTCTCTTTAAGAGGGTGCAAAATGTTTACTTCTCTCCCAGAAGCTACTTTTAGCAAGATAAAAGTGCTGAATCCCACTCTTGAGTTGCAGTTTTATCACAAGGATAGCAAGGAAATAGTGATTCTACCCTTCTGCATGTTGGTTTTTCATGAGCATAGAAAGAAGTTACCAATCACACCTTTCTGATGGCTTTTTGTTTTATTATGAGCAAGCTACACAAGACAGAGACAGGATTACAAACCTAGCCTTTTGATGGGTTTTGTTCCCATCCTCTTATTGTTAGCTGCTGGTCTGTTCTTACCCTCCAAATTGTGCTTAAAAGAGTCCACCTTTACCCCTAATGGTAGAGCTAGAAACATGCCAGGGGATTCCAATTCAATCCCATCAAGGTGGCATGTACCAATGCCGTCTTACTAGTCAAAGTGATCAGTTTCAGTTCATAATTGATCAAAAAGATAGGATTAAGTGTCAAAGGGATTACATAAACAAGACCAGTGTCTGCAAATAATTGATAGAATTAAAAAGGAGAGAATGATCCTATATGGGAAGCAGCATACACAGCAGACTCATAGAATGACAAAACCCCTAAAGCGCACTCTGGCCTCAGAATCAGCCCTTAAGGCATTCGGATCTGGCTAAAAAGCCCATGAGAGTTTCTCAGGCATGGAAAGCCAAGACATCGTGGCAAAAAAAAAATGACCTAAATGAAAGATCTCTGTGAGTGAGATCCCAGCAGAAAGAACAGACCATCAAAGAAGGAGGTACCTTTCTCTGAAGGGAGGAGAGAACTTCCACTTTGAATATGGCCTTGTCTAAATAAGATTTGAGTTAGTGAACTCTAGAAGCTTTCATAGCCTTGGTAGCTCATGACAAGAGCCTTGGGTGATTGCTAACGTCATAAATAAGAGTGTTAATTGTTAAATCAACAATGGGAGTCACTGTGCACCTGCTCCCCATGTAGGATCTCTGTCCTTAATGTGTTGTACTATGTGAATTAATGGTAAAACTGTTACTCAAACAGTACTCTATACTTTGTGTGTCTGTGTGGGTGCAGTCTGTTGAAATCTTTACTTAGTAAATACTAAGTAGATCTTCTGTATACAAAGGTAATTGAAATTGAATCTTGATGTGAATGGGATGGGAGAGGGAGTGGGAGATGGGATGGTTGCAGGTGGGAAGGAGGTTATGGGGGGAAAAGCTGCTATAATTCAAAAGTTGTACTTTGGAAATTTATATTTATTAAATAAAAGTTTAAAAAAAAGAGTCCACCATCACAGTTTTTCAGGTCTGCCTCTCTTAGAGGCTTCTGCTTGGCTGCTGCAATAGGAGGTTTCTGACTTAAATAAATCTTGCCTTGCTCACTGCCTAGTTGGCGTGGAAATTCTTCCTTCATGTGAGACAAGAACCAAGGTCACATTTCTTCACCACCATTTTACCTGTAACAGTACGATCTGAAGTTGCCAGATGCAATTCATGGCATCACGTTTCAGCAGTCTCTGAAAAGCATGAATTTGAAAAAAGCTAAATATTTTAAAGGCCTTTTAAAAATTCATGGAAAACACATGTATATTAATTTCATTTTTCCACAAAAGTTTTGAGGCACCCTTGTAGGTTCAAATCCTAATCATTGACCTTGCAAATAAAACTGGTGACCTTATGCAAGTTTATCAACTTCTCTAATCCTGTCTCCTCTCCTGTAAGAATATCATACTCTCATATATAGTTGTTGTTATGATTAAATACTGTAACATGCATAAAGTTTCAACATGAAGGACTAGAAGAAATAAAATCCAACCCACAGACTTACTCCTTCCCTAACCACCCACTTGCTATTATATCCCTCTCCATATCCCTCACTGGTTCTTCCTTTTGTCGACCAGGTGTGTCCAAATATCCCCTTCCCTCTCTGTTCACCCCACTCTCACAAACTATCCAAACCAAACAGTTACAGCAACAACAAAAAATTCTGATGCCTGCCACAGTCATGTGGAAGAATCACCACTTAAACTCTCATTTCTTTAGTGGCTTGTCTGTTACTTCCTGCCTATCATCTGTCTCCTTCTATTGCCCCCTGTTGTTGTGAAGGAATCAAGCTGAAGCACTGTAAGTAAAGACTTTAAGTCATAATAAATCATTCAGATGTCAAGAGCCCTAATCTGCCAATCTGAGGCAGAGAGATTGATTGGAAGGTTCTAAAAGCTTCACTTAACCATTTTTAAGTATTTAATCTTTTTCTTTTTTTTTTCTTACTTTCTCTCTTAAGAAAGATTGGGAGATGCATCAGTGTCCTATCCTGTATGGAAAGCTACGTGAGTTAACATCAAAGGAATGTCTGCTACAAATGAAGCAGGGAAAACTTTAGTCACTGTGGAGTAAGCACTAAAAGGTACTATGGAAGTCATCTAATTCAATCCCTTGTTTTACAAAAGAACCAAGACCCACAGAAGATTAATGTCACTTGCCCAAGCCCACAGAGTTGGTGGCAATAGCAGAACAAAGCCCCAAGCCTTCTGACCCTTAGCTTAGTATTCATCGCACTAGACCACTCTATCTCCTCATTGGAACTGAGCATCTCAAAGCAAGGATAAAGGCAAGTATTTCAGGCCTTTCTAGAGAGACTGAATCAAGTCAAGAATGCATGTGCCTTCTTTTAGTTTCTCATAGATATTGAAAAGTGGTCCCAGCAGGAAACAGGCAGGCACACTCAAATTAAGTAATCTGAGGAGAGTTTAAGAAGATGGCTATTTACAAAGGTGTAATAAAGCATAAGAATAGATCACGGAATTCTGGGAGAGGCAAGAAGACAGTTACCACCTCAGGCTGGAAAGGGTAAAGGAGGTAGCTTCTGGGGCCAGCATTCTGGTATACCTGCTATACCAGGTAAAGCCACCATCTGTGACACTGGCATGCCATATGAGCAGTGGTTCATGTCCCAGCTATTCCACTTCCTATCCAGCTCCCTGCTAAATGGCCTGAGAGAAACAGTGGAAGATGGCCCAAATGTTTGGGCCCCTGCTACTCGTATGGGAGACTCAGATGAAGCTCTTGGCTCCTGGCTTCAGCCTGGCCCAGCATTGGCCACTGAGGCCATCAAGGTAAGTGAACTAGCAGAAGGAATATTTCCACCCCATCCCTATATCTCCATCTCTCCCTCTGTAACTCGACTTCAAATAAATAAAATAAATAAATAACTAAAAATAAAAAATGAGGTAGCTTCTAGAAGCTACATGGAGAGGGTTTCCAGGGGACTGTGCCATTCCTTTTATTAATATTTACTTTACGTGAAATGCAAAGTTACAGAGAGTGGGAAGAGAGAGAGAGAGAGAGAGAGAGCGCGAGCTCTTCCATCTGCAGGCTTACTGTCCAAATGGCCACAAAGGCTGAGGTTGGGTCAGGAGCCTTGGAACTCCATCCTTGTCTCCCTTGGGCCATCTTCTGCTACTTTCCCAGGTGCATTAGCAGGGAGCTGGATCAGAAATGGAGCAGCTAAGATTTGAACCAGTGTTGAACCAGTGTTCACGTGGGATGCATCACAGGGGCAGCTTAGCAAGGGGTAGCTGAACCCACTGTGCCAGGCTGGGCTGTGACCTTTCACTGAGGGTTCCAATGAGCCCATGACACCTTGCAGGGAGAAATCTTGGGAATAAATATCTGAACTTCACTGTTCTTCCTCTGATCTCCTGTTAGTGCTCCCTCCCCATTATGCTAATCCACCAGGAAGCCAAAGGACAAGGAAGCCTGGTAGAGTCTACAAAGGTCAATCTTCCAGAACAAAAATAGGATAGAAAAGGGTGGAGAATGGGTCTGGAGAGCAAAGGGGAGATATTCAGCTGAATTTGACAAGGGAAAGGGAACCAGCACTTCTGTATAGATATTATCCTTAGAAGTTTTCACATTGCATTCATTCCTCACAATATACCTTTGTGGTATGTATTATTTCTCCCATTTTACAGATGAGAAAAACCAAGGTCAAAATGGATTAGATCACTTGGTCAAAATAATACAGGTAGTATTTGAACCCAGATGACAGAGCTAGTATTTGAATCCAGGCCTACCTGACTCCAAAGACCATGCTGTTAACTACCTCGATAACAGTTGTACAATGTGAATTAATGTTATAACTAGTACTCAAACAGTACTTTACACTTTGTGTTTCTGTGCCGGTGCAAACTGTTGAAATCTTTACTTAGTATATACTAAATTGATCTTCTGTATATAAAGATAATTGAAAATGAATCTTGATGCGAGTGGAATGGGAGAGGGAGTGGGATGTGGGAGGGGTGCAGGTGGGAAGGAAGTTATAGGGGGGAAAAGCCACTGTAATCCAAAAGCTATACCTTGGAAATTTATATTTATTAAATAAAAGTTAAAAAAAAGAAAGAGAAAGACAGGGAAGGAGGAGGGGAAGTATTATATTTTTAGCATTATATCTATCCCATATATTATTATATGGGATTATTTGAAAGTCAGAGTTACACAGAGAGAAGGAGAGGCAGAGAGAGAGAGAGAGGTCTTTCATCAGCTGGTTCACTCCCCAGCTGGCTGCAATGGCTGAAGCTACACTGATTGGAGGCCAGGAGCCAAGAGCTTCCTCTGGGTCTCCCATGCAGATTCAGGGGCCCAAGCACTTGGGCCATCTTCTACTGCTTTCCCAAGCCATAGCAGAGAGCTGGATGGGAAGTGGAGCAGCCAAGACATGAACTGGCACCCACATGGGATGCTGACACTGCCAGCGACAGTGCCATAGCACCAGCACTCCTATTCCATATATTTTGTAGACATTGACATGAGAATTGATGGGAATTGCATTGTAAAAATCATCTTGCATTTGCTGTGACCCTGACAATTTAATGTATTAATAAATTCCTTAAAATATAATAAACTGTTCTTAAAATAAAAACAAAAATTATTTTTTCTTAAAACAAACAAAAAAACAGAAATATAAAGCAGTACTTTCATGTGTCCCAGCAGGTTAATAAAAGGGAAAAGAACCAGGAGATAAATATTGTCCAAATAGCTGCAGATATGTAAGAAAAGCTACACTCGCTTCTTTTAAAAAGTTTTTGTTTATTTTGAGGGAGAAAGAAAGAGAGTGAGACAGTGTGCACTCTTTCATCTTCTGGTTCATGCTCCAAATGTGATAGCCAGGGTAGGACCAGGCCAAAGCCAGGAGCCAAGAACTCCTTCTCGGTCTCCCATGTTAGTGGCAGGAGCCCCAGGTACTTAAGCCATCATATACTGTCTCCCAGGGTGCACATTAGTAGTAAACTGGAATCAAGAGTCGAGTTAGGGCTCAAATACAGGCACTTTGATGCTGAATACAGGCATCCCAAATGGCGTCTTAACCACTGCACCAAATGTCCTACACCCACTTCTTAAATCCTCTTTAGCCACCTTTCCAAAGTGCTTAGACTTTATTCTCTTTTCCCATAAACCCTTGCTGAGACGTTAATAGACAACTAAATTGCTAACTGATAATTTCATACTAACTGATACATTTTAAGATGCAGCTTCCTTCCAGGGGAACCTGCATTTTAATGGAGAGAGACCTTCTCCCTTGTCATCTCACTCCCCTTTAGAATTTCCAAATAATTAAACGTGAAGATTTGGTGCTGAACTGAAATGGGTGATAAGCCTTATCTTAGTCTATAAAATATTAAGGGATGTATTTGCTGAAGGGAGTACAAAAAAAAAAAAAAGCAACTTGATTTTCTGTTTCTTTGTCTTTTTCTGGAGCCCAAATTCCCCCAATATCTATTTTTTAGTAGATTCAAAGTTCAGACTTCCTGTTAGGGTTGCCTCTGTCTTTCCAAAATGCTTTTTCTTCTCCTTCCCCAAGGTGGCAACAGGATTCACATGGAAGCTTATATAGTTCCAGTCCGGCTGGACAAGGGGCATTTGTGCTACATGTTGGTCTCTGGTTCCTCTCTGACCTCTGATAAAATGTCCCTAACCAGCCCTGCTCATCATGAGCCCTCAAAGATATCCACTGTAGAGTAGTTCAGCTTCACTTGGCTTTGGGGGAATCATGGAAGAAGACATCATTAATGCCCATGAATCTTGCCATTACTCTGATGGTAAGGTTCCTGTACTCAGTTCTCTCCTCTTCCTGACCCCAGGCCTCTTGTTATGCACCAGTCCTTTCTTCAGTCCTGCATTCCCCACCAAGTAACTTGAGCCATCCTTTATAACCCTTCAGGACCAAGTACACAGTCCCCTAGTCCTCTATTTTATCATGCCACCATGGTGCCATTTCTCCTTGATGGTGGCTACTCTGTCTTAATACAGGGTACCATGTGAAATGATCCCCACCACAAGTTATAAATGAAAAGGACAATGTCAGTCTTTTCTATGGTCCAGGGTGTAGAGTCCACATCTTAAGTCTAGGCACATTCCTTCCCAAATAACCCCAAGCTTCTCCGAGAGGAAAACAGTTTTCCATTTCTTGAGTGGCAGAAACTTCCCTTATGTTACTATATACTGTTCTCTCTATACAACGGCTGATGGTAATGTAGTATTTTCAGACCACCACATTTTGCTCTTGGTACATAAAAGGGATCTTTACCCTCAGTAAAGTTGGGCTCTTCAAAGTATGCTCTCACTATTCATTTGAGAAATTACAATTTGAAACTCAGACTAAAGTGATGATCTATTTGTTCTATGTCATATCTGTCTTCTCCTGAACCAATAATTGATTTAATTAGTAGGAGTGCAAGACAACAAGGAAAAAGAGGTTATTAGGACCAAAGGACAACAAAAATTAATTTATTGTCTCAAAAATATATAGGTAATACTTTCATTCTTCTTTTAAACAAGAAAAATGTTTTTCTATTTGAAAGTAGAGTTATAGAGAAAGGTAGAGAGAGAGAGAGAGAGAGAGAGAGAGAGAGAGGTCTTCCATCCACTGGTTCATTCCCCAAATGACCACAACAGCCAGAGCTGAGCTGATCCGAAGCCAGGAGCCAAGAGCTTCCTCTGGGTCTCCCACGTGGATGCAGAGGCCCAAACACTTGGACCAACTTCTACTGATTTCCCGTGTCATAGCAGAGAGTTGGATCGGAAGTGGAACAGCCGGGACTGGAACTGGTGCCTACATGGGATGATGCTGCTGTAGGCCAGAGCTTTAACCTGTTGCAACACAGTGCCGGCCCCAAGAAAAAAATTTTAAGCATCCATCATGTGCCAGACACTTGTGGGTGGCTATAAGAAGGTAACTGAAAATGTTCTTGGAAAATTGGAGTTAAAAGATAAGCATATTGGCATTCAAAACTTTTTGAAAAATCCACACATAGTTTCTTCATAATATGCATTCTCCATGAATTATTTGAAGAGCCCTCATATATAGTGAATAATAACAAATGTCCCAGGTCAATTTACAGTATCACAAATTTACTATAAAACAAAACTATTTGTAAACCACAGGCAATCTTTTTTTTGTATTCAATACAATGACACATCAACATGGTCAACCTTGTCTTCATGGAGCTGAGAACAGAGTATTGTGCCTGGGTAACTGGGGGTTAAACTAAAAACCCTATTATTTTTCAACATTTATGACTGAAAATCCTATGATTCCAATTTCCTGCCTTAGTGGGTACAGTATAGTAAGTTACATTAGTGAACAAAATTCAATATTTGAAGATTGTAGATATTGCTGGGTCTTAGAGTCATCTTTCCAACCATCAGTGCCATCTGTCCAGACTAGTAATGTTGCAAAAGACTGAAGATATTATGTTTAACCCACAAAACACTAGAAATGCTGTTAAGAATAAACTCAAGAACCTATAAGATGGTTATCTTATCATACACCTTCCTGTGCCAAAATACTATTCATTAAAAGGTTTGCTTGCTTAAGAAAGTTGTATTAATCATTTAGATGCTTATTTGAAGTTCATTGTAATGAGATTTTGAACTTTATTATATAAAATTTTATTTCAAATAATGTTTCAAACTTCTTAAGTATATGCTTTGTTACTGAAAGATCATTAAAGATAGTTCCCATTATCATTTTGCCTTATTGAACCTAGAATGCTATTTTTTTTAATATTTCCAAATATATACTTAATAAAGTGCTTACAAGCATTTTACAGCCAAAAACTACTTATTAGGTCAGTGATGTTATTTTTAAAATTTTTCTGATTTTATTGTCCTGCTGCCGGATTGTTCTGAATCAGTACAATTCTTCCTTTAGTTTGAAAGAAGCTGTCATTAGTTAAAGTGATTTTTTTAGACAGGTCAGTGGGAGTGTTTGGCCCTTAGTCACTAAGAGAATAATTACATTTTCTACTTAATGAAAAGCTTGTGCTTAAAAAGCATCTCAAGTTGTAGCCAGGCAAAAACATGAAAGAAAACGTCACTTATGTATATGTGTGAAATCTCATATCTCTTTTATTTTAATTGCTAAACAAATTTTTGCAGACTTGAAAAGGGCTACTTTGACAGCCCTGGATTAAAAGCCCTTGCTATGCCAAAAAAGAGCAACTGGGGCGGGGTAGGGAGGAGTCTTAGAAATAGGGAAATAGAGGGTGAAAAGTATAAAGTTGTCTGGCCATGAAGGCAAATGCCTTTGTCAAGAGGTAAGCAAAGCACCCCTATTTTTCTTTTCATATCCTCCTTTAGAGCTGGTAGAAGTTGTCATTAATTTAATAGGTTGGATTTGGAGATTAGGACAAAGGTGTCCGTGTCTCAGCTCAATCACTGTTGTCTCCTCCTAGGATATCCTGGGGAAAATTACAATTATTGATTTCTGTGCAGCCCACTCCCAGATGACAATGAAGGAGGGTTCAAGCATGAAACGGAGAATGTCCGAACAGTAGCTGGGACGTTTCTAGCAGTAGCAGAAGCAGGACAGGCTGGGGTGTGCATATGAACGACAGCCAGCAGGGGCCAAGAGGCCTAGCACAGGGCTTGTCTGCTAATCACATTCAAACCTGCACCTTGCCAGAAAGCCACGTCCCAAACTCTCCAAATAATGTTAACTTGCGGGGGGGTGGGTGTCAATTTTTCCAAGAGCTTTCCATGAAAAGATTTTTAATGGAAATATAAGCTTCATATGAGCAATAAGGGGAAAAATGTAAATCTCTTCTCCACCTTGCACTCACTTTTCCTGCTGTGTTCTGAGGGTAAGAAAAGCTCATCAGAAAGGGCTCCAGAGCCAGACTCTGACCTCCTCAGATCCTGCTCCCTCTAATCAGGCCGCAGTTGACTGACAGTCAGGAAATCAACCCTTCTTTGAAGGTGCAGCCAGAGCAGGTTTATAGCAAATGACTAATATGATCTAATCTTCCAGCAATTTCAACAGTTTTCGATTCTGGAACATTCATATATGTCTGTTTAACTTTCTGATTTTCTCATGCAACTGCTCAATGAATTATTCTTCAAGATTCAATCTTCTCAAATATTGCAACCCTTTTCATTATCAAGCCAGTGTAATATTAAGATCCACAATGTGCTCAAGTGCTACAGCATCCACCTGGGAGACACTGACAAGCCAAAGAAAAACCTTCACAGCCAAAGCCTTATTGGAAGGAGGAGTAAAGAACCACTTATCCAATTAGCAAATCCTCATTGAACTGCCACTAGGTGTGCTACCCACTGTGCTAAGCATTGTGGATGCCACAACCACCCATCAGCTTTTGAGATGCCATTAAGGTCCACTTGGCCAAAAATCCACTTCTCCTACAAGCTCACCAATGCCCCAAATCCCTCTAATAAGGGACAAAGTCTTTAATTCTGTAATTGGAACCAGGGCTTAAAGGAAAGCTCCCTGTGAGAGGGAGAAGGTTGATTTAAATCCATACTGAGTCGGGGGGGCGGAGCCAAGATGGCGGATTAGTGAGGACGCGCACTAGCAGTCCGCAAAAAGATAGTTTAATAAAAACAGAGTTACTGTAGCCTCAGGAAAAATCTCACGGAAAAAAATGCAGTGGAAATTCTTCCGGACCCAGTGAATGAGACGCAGAGGACCTATGGGAAAGTAAGTTTGCGAACGGCAAATCGTGCCTTAGTGGCACGGGAGCTGCCGGGAGGGACGGGAACCGCACGGAACACAGTCGCCATTAGAATCGAGCGCTTAAACGGGAGCCGATACAGGGATCCCGAGACACTGGCGGGGGGAAGCAGACGCCACGGGGGAAACAGCACAGTTGAGGCGAGCCCACACGGACACTAGCCTCTTTCGTTGCCCACCCTGTTCACTCGAGCTAGACTGAACACAGTGGGACGGCGCGCCCGCCGGCTGAACCGGAAGCCGGGCGGAACACAGTCGCCATTGGAACTGAGCGCTTGAACGGGGGCCGATACAGGGATCCCGAGACACTGGCGGGGGGAAGCAGACGCCACGGGGGAAGCACCACAATTGAGGCGAGCCTGCACGGACACTAGCCTCTCTCGTCACCCACCCTGCTAATTCGAGCTAGATTAAACGCAGTGGGACAAGGCGCGCCTGCCCGCCCGCCCGCCCGCCAATCACTGAGGCAGACGGAACCAAAAACCCGAGGCTGTAGAAACCTGAAGGGGATCCAAAAACTGGGAACACACCGCGCACACAAACTCCGTTACCTTGACAACCCAGAGAAAGAGTGAGGGGAAAAAAAAATGCCAAATAAAAACAGATTCCGAGGGAGCAAGATCAAGGAAGACGCTATGATGACCCCAAACGGAAAAGACACCCCAAGTCAGGATTATGAAGATAAGGAGATAGAAGAAATGCAAGAAGCAGATCTCAAAGAATTGATAAGAACATTAAGAAGTTCTCAAAAACAAATTCTTGAACTACAGAAATCCTTAATGGATAAGATAGAAAATCTCTCTCGCGAGAATGAAGCACTACGCAGAAATCAAAATGAAATGAAACAACTAGTAGAACAAGAAGCTACGAGAGTGACAAAAAATCTTAATGAATTGAAGAATTCAATAGATCAAGTGACAAGCAATCTTGAGGGCCTTAAAACCAGAATGGGTGAAGCAGAAGAGAGAATATCGGACCTAGAAGACAGAGAACAGGAGAGGAAACAGTCAAACCAAAGACAAGAAGAGGAAATTAGAAAACTAAAAGATATCGTCGGGAATTTACAGGATACTATTAAAAAACCCAACATTCGGGTTCTAGGTGTTCCTGAAGGTATGGAGAGGGAGAAAGGATTAGAAGGCCTTTTTAGGGAGATACTAGCAGAAAACTTTCCAGGCTTGGAGAAAGACAGAGAAATCCTAATCCAGGAAGCTCATAGAACCCCTAATAAACATGACCAAAAGAGATCCTCTGCACGACATATTGTAATTAAACTCACCACAGTGAAGCAAAAAGAAAAGATCCTAAAATGCGCAAGAGAGAAACGGCAGATTACTCTCAGAGGATCTCCAATTAGACTTACAGCTGACTTCTCAACTGAAACCCTACAAGCTAGAAGGGAATGGCGAGACATAGCCCAGGTGCTTAGAGAGAAAAACTGCCAGCCCAGAATATTATACCCTGCAAAGCTCTCATTTGTTAATGAAGGTGAAATAAAGACCTTTCATAACAAACAAAAATTGAAAGAATTTGTTGCCACTCGTCCAGCCCTGCAAAAGATACTTAAAGACGTGTTACACACAGAAACACAGAAACACGACCATCAACATGAAAGAAGGTAAACGAAGGGAACCTCACGGCAAAAGATCACAGGGAATTCAAAGCATACATTAGAAAATATCTGGCAAATGGCAGGGCAAACTTACCACTTATCAATAGTCACATTGAACGTTAAAGGTCTAAACTGTCCTGTTAAAAGACAGAGATTGGCTGATTGGGTTAAGGAACAAAAACCATCTATTTGCTGCCTACAAGAAACACATCTTTCCAACGAAGATCCATACAGACTGAAAATAAAAGGATGGAACAAGATATACCACGCCAACAGAAATGAAAAAAGAGCGGGTGTAACCATCTTAATATCGGACTACATAAACTTTAACACAAAAACTGTTAAGAGAGACAAAGAGGGGCACTATATAATGATTAAGGGATCAATACTACAGGAAGATATAACAATTCTCAATGTATATGCACCTAATTACAGGCCACAGGTTTATTTACAAAATTTGTTAAGAAACTTAAAGGGAGACTTAGACCCCAACACAATAGTACTGGGGGACTTCAATACTCCACTCACAGATATTGACAGATCGACAGGACAGAAGATCAACAAGGAGACAGTAGATTTAAACAACACTATAGCCCAAATGGATCTAACAGATATCTACAGAACTTTTCATCCTACACAGAAAGCATTCACATTCTTCTCAGCAGCACATGGAACCTACTCTAGGATTGATCACATATTAGGCCATAAAGCAAGTCTCAGCAAATTCAAAAGAATTAGAATCATACCATGCAACTTCTCAGACCATGAGGGAGTGAAGTTGGAAATTAGCAACTCAGGAATCTCTAGAGCATATGCAAACACATGGAGATTGAACAACATGCTCCTGAATGAACAATGGGTCACTGAAGAAATCAAAAGAGAAATCAAAAATTTTCTGGAAGTAAATGAGGATAACAGCACAACATACCAAAACTTATGGGATACAGCAAAAGCAGTGTTAAGAGGAAAGTTTATATCAATAGGTGCCTACATCAAGAAACTGGAAAGGCACCAAATAGATGAGCTTTCAATGCATCTCAAGGATCTAGAAAATTTGCAGCAAACTAGACCCAAATCTAGTAGAAAAAGAGAAATAATCAAAATCAGAGAAGAAATCAACAGGATTGAATCCAAAAAAACATTACAAAAAATCAGCCAAACGAGGAGCTGGTTTTTTGAAAAAATAAACAAGATTGACACCCCATTGGCCCAACTAACTAAAAAAAGAAGAGAAAAGACCCAAATCAGTAAAATCAGAGATGAAAAAGGAAATATAACAACAGACACCACAGAAATCAAAAGAATCATCAGAAATTACTACAAGGACTTGTATGCCAGCAAACAGGGAAACCTATCAGAAATGGATAGATTCCTGGACACATGCAACCTACCTAAATTGAACCAGGAAGACATAGAAAACCTAAACAGACCCATAAGTGAGTCAGAAATTGAATCAGTAATAAAGGCCCTCCCAACAAAGAAAAGCCCAGGACCAGATGGATTCACTGCTGAATTCTACCAGACATTTAAAGAAGAACTAACCCCAATTCTTCTCAAACTATTCAGAACAATCGAAAAAGAGGGAATTCTCCCAAATTCCTTCTATGAAGCCAGCATCACCTTAATTCCTAAGCCAGAAAAAGATGCAGCATTGAAAGAGAATTACAGACCAATATCCCTCATGAACATAGATGCAAAAATCCTCAACAAAATTCTGGCCAATAGACTGCAACAACACATCAGAAAGATCATCCACCCAGACCAAGTGGGATTCATCCCTGGTATGCAGGGATGGTTCAATATTCGCAAAACAATCAACGTGATACACCACATTAACAGACTACAGAAGAAAAACCATATGATTATCTCACTAGACGCAGAGAAAGCATTCGATAAAATTCAACACCCTTTCATGATGAAAACCCTAAGCAAACTGGGAATAGAAGGCACATTCCTCAATACAATCAAAGCAATTTATGAAAAACCCACGGCCAATATCCTATTGAATGGGGAAAAGTTGGAAGCATTTCCACTGAGATCTGGTACCAGACAGGGATGCCCACTCTCACCACTGCTATTCAATATAGTGCTGGAAGTCTTAGCCAGAGCTATTAGGCAAGAAAAAGAAATTAAAGGGATACAAGTTGGGAAGGAAGAACTCAAACTATCCCTCTTTGCAGACGACATGATTTTTTATTTAGGGGACCCAAAGAACTCTACTAAGAGATTATTGGAACTCATAGAAGAGTTTGGCAAAGTAGCAGGATATAAAATCAATGCACAAAAATCAACAGCCTTTGTATACACAGACAATGCCACGGCTGAGGAAGAACTGCTAAGATCAATCCCATTCACAATAGCTACAAAAACAATCAAATACCTTGGAATAAATTTAACTAAGGACATTAAAGATCTCTACAATGAAAATTACAAAACCTTAAAGAAAGAAATAGAAGAGGATACCAAAAAATGGAGAAATCTTCCATGCTCATGGATTGGAAGAATCAATATCATCAAAATGTCCATTCTCCCAAAAGCAATTTACAGATTCAATGCAATACCAATCAAGATACCGAGGACATTCTTCTCAGATCTGGAAAAAATGATGCTGAAATTCATATGGAGACACAGGAGACCTCGAATAGCTAAAGCAATCTTGTACAACAAAAACAAAGCCGGAGGCATCACAATACCAGATTTCAGGACATACTACAGGGCAGTTGTTATCAAAACAGCATGGTACTGGTACAGAAACAGATGGATAGACCAATGGAACAGAATAGAAACTCCAGAAATCAATCCAAACACCTACAGCCAACTTATATTTGATCAACGATCCAAAACCAGTCCCTGGAGTAAGGTCAGTCTGTTTAATAAATGGTGCTGGGAAAACTGGATTTCCACGTGCAGAACCATGAAGCAAGACCCCTACCTTTCACCTTACACAAAAATCCATTCAACATGGATTAAAAATTTAAACCTACGACCCGACACCATCAAATTACTAGAGAGCATAGGAGAAACCCTGCAAGACATAGGTACTGGCAAAGACTTCTTGGAAAAGACCCCAGAAGCACAGGCACTGAAAACCAAAATTAACTACTGGGATTACATCAAATTGAAAAGTTTCTGTACTGCAAAAGAAACAGTCAGGAAAGTGAATAGGAAACCGACAGAATGGGAAAATATATTTGCAAACTATGCAACAGATAAAGGGTTGATAACCAGAATCTACACAGAAATTAAGAAACTCCACAACATCAAAACAAACAACCCACTTAAGAGATGGGCCAAGGACCTCAATAGACATTTTTCAAAAGAGGAAATCCAAATGGCCAACAGACACATGAAAAAATGTTCAAGATCCCTAGCAATCAGGGAAATGCAAATCAAAACCACAATGAGGTTTCACCTCACCCCGGTGAGAATGGCTCACATTCAGAAATCCACCAACAATAGATGCTGGAGAGGATGTGGGGAAAAAGGGACACTAATCCACTGTTGGTGGGAATGCAAACTGGTGAAGCCACTATGGAAGTCAGTCTGGAGATTCCTCAGAAACATGAATATAACCCTACCATTCAACCCAGCCATCCCACTCCTTGGAATTTACCCAAAGGAAATTAAATTGGCAAACAAAAAAGCCGTCTGCACAGCAATGTTTATTGCGGCTCAATTCACAATAGCTAAGACTTGGAACCAACCCAAATGCCCATCAACAGTAGACTGGATTAGGAAATTATGGGACATGTACTCTACAGAATACTATACAGCAGTCAAAAACAATGAAATCCGGTCACTTGCAACAAAATGGAGGAATCTGGAAAACATCATGCTGAGTGAATTAAGTCAGTCCCAAAGAGACAAATATCATTTGTTTCCCTTGATTGGCGATGACTAACTGAGCACCAAAGGGGAAACCTGTTGAAGTGAAATGGACACTATGAGAAACAGTGACTCGATCAGATCTTGTGCTGACTGTTGTTGTACAATGTAATACTTTATCCATGGTAGTATTTTTTTTTTTCTTTATCCTAGTACTAGAGGTTGAACTCTGTAATTAACACAGAATTATTCTTAGGTGTTTAAATTTTAACTGAAAAGTGATCTCTGTGAAATATAAGAGTGGGAATAAGAGAGGGAGGAGATGTAAAACTTGGGACAGGCTCAATCGGAACGGCCCCAAATGATGGAGTTAGAATTGTGCCAGGGGTTTCCAATACAACCCCATCAAGGTGGCATGTACCAAGGCCATCTCATTAGTCCAAGTGATCAATTTCAGCTCACAATTGATCACACTGATAAGTCTAAGAGCCAAAGGGATCACACAAACAAGACTAGTGTCTGCTAATACTAACTGATAGAATGAAAAAGGGAGAGAATGATCCAACATGGGAAGCAGGATACACAGCAGACTCATAGAATGGCAGATGTCCTAAATAGCACTCTGGCCTCAGAATCAGCCCTTAAGGCATTCGGATCTGGCTCAAGAGCCCATGAGAATATTTTAGGCATGGAAAGCTAAGACACTCTGGAAAAAACAGAAGACCTAAATGAAAGATCTCTGCGAGTGAGATCCCAGTGGAAAGAACGGGGCCATCAAAGAAGGAGGTACCTTTCTCTGAAGGGAGGAGAGAACTTCCACTTTGACTATGGCCCTGTGGGAATAAGATCGAAGTCGGCTAACCCTAAAGGCTTCCATAGCCTCGGCAACTCATGACCAGAGCCTAGGGAGATTACTGACGCCATAAACAAGAGTGTCAAATTGTTAAATCAACATCAGGAGTCACTGTGTACTTGCGTCTCATGGGGGATCTGTCCTTAGTGTGTTATCCAATGTGAAGTGATGCTATTACTAGTACTGAAACAGTATTTTTACACTTTGTGTTTCTGTGTGGGTGCAAACTGATGAAATCCTTACATAGTATATATTGAATCGATCTTCTTTATATAAAGATAATTGCAAATGAAAAAAAAAATCTTGGTGTTAAACTGGAAATTGCATAGACAATTAATCAATTTTTTAAAAAAAAAATCATGTAGGATCTCTGTCCTTAATGTGCTGTACATTGTGAATTAATACTATAACTAGTACTCCAACAGTATTATCATTTTGTGTCTCTATGCGAGGGCAAACCGTTGAAATCTTTACGTAATACGTACTAAATTGATCTCCTGTGTATAAAAAGAATTGAAAATGAATCTTGATGTGAATGGAAGGGGAGAGGGAGCGGGAAAAGGGGAGGGTGGGGGGAGGGAGGGAAGTTGTGTGTGGGGGGAGCCATTGTGGTCCATGAGCTGTTCTTTGGAAATTTATATTCTTTAAATAAAAGCTTTATAAAAAAAAAAAATCCATACTGAGTCATAAATGACTAACATTAGAGCCACTCCCCTGGGCAGGTTTTAACTGAAAAGAAGAGAAAGATGGAGAGGAATTGGCAGTGCTGGAAGTTTTGAGGGAGAGGGAGTGGGAAGAGTGGGAGGAGGGGAGAAAGAAAACAGAAGACAAAGCAAGGAGGCCCAGGGCTCCAAAGGTGACCTTTGCCAACTAAGCCATCTTACCAAAGGTAATTCAGCCTGCAACTTAAGTCAGCAGCTACGGGTCTAAAGAGGAAGACATCAAATGCAGCTGGTGCCAGCAACAGTTTACAAGTGTTTTACATTTTCTTTTGACTGCAGCAATAAAATATATATCCAAAGGGCTCAGACTAAAATAAAAACAGTGCTTCAAGTCTAAAGCAGAATTACTAACCTAAAAATTGCAAATGGCATTAACATATCAATTAGCTACTCCTAAAAGATTTTCAATTCACTGGTACATGCAGTTCATTTTCTCTGGCCCACTTCAACCATCTTTCACATTGGGAGCTCCATATTGGAGTTCACTATCAGATCAAGTTTGGGATTTGTTTTGTTGACAATTTTGATGCATGAAGCTTTAAAATTTCCACATGTGTGGATCAGGCTCTATCCATCTTTATATGTATCTTGATTTTCAGAGGGCTGGGCAAGGATTTATACATTCATGGCATATAGGTTCATTCTATCGAAAGGGTTTATGTATGTGAGTGTGAGTGTGTGTGTGGTGGAGACAGGGGTCTCTGTAACCTTACAGAGTGCATCTTTCAAGACTGAAACCACAGCCTGCATTGATAGAAAGGAAGCTTCTTGCCCTGGCAAAGGGGAGACTAGCCATGGGGCAGATGTGCTCTTTTTTGTTTTTTGTTTTTTGACAGAGTTAGACAGTGAGAGAGAGAGACACAGAGAGAGAGGTCTTCCCTCTGCTGGCTCACCCCCAAATGGCCGCCTTGGCCGGAGCTATGCCAATCCGAAGCCAGGAGCCAGGTGCCTCCTCCCAGTCTCCCATGCAGGTGCAGGGGCCCATGCACTTGGGCCATCCTCCACTGCCCTCTGGGGCCATAGCAGAGAGCTGGACTGGAAGATGAGCAACCGGGACCAGAACCTGGCGCCCACAAGGGATGCCGGAGCCACAGGCAAAGGATTAACCAAGTGAGCCATGGTGCCGGCCCAGATGTGCTCTTGCTCTCATAACTCTGTTCCCTCTGATTACGCTATACTGGGCCTGTAGCATTCAGCCAGTCCCTTGGAATGAATGTGCTCTTTTTGTTCCCTTCACTGGGTCTTTTAGAGCCTTGGGTAGTTGGTAAAAAGAATGCTTACGTATAGCTGACAGCATGATGGGTTTTTATGAACTCCACGGGAATGAGACAGTTCATATTTGAAGAAGGGAAACTGAGAGAAGGGGTTTCTTCCTGTCTCATTTCTCTGACAGATAGAAATGTCTCTTCTGCTGGTAGCATCAGCAAAAGGAAGCTTGTGTGAGTTGCCATGAAAATCATTATCATACATTTATGAGCTAAAAAAAATACAATTAGAGTCACCCTTCATGTGTGCTATATTTACAATAATTATCCCAACAAAACATTATCCACATAAACGACTAACAAAAAACTCCAAGAGGGAATGAGACTAGGAATGGGAGAGGGAGGAGGTGGTGGGGTGGGGTGGGAGGGCGGGTAGGCTGGGAAGCATCACTATA
The DNA here is from genome assembly GCA_949820135.1 of Sylvilagus floridanus. NCBI lineage: Eukaryota > Metazoa > Chordata > Mammalia > Lagomorpha > Leporidae > Sylvilagus > Sylvilagus floridanus. The sequence goes on from OX463223.1 coordinate 39,877,571, forward strand.
TTCCTAGAGTTGTACTTATGAAGTGTGTACTCCTTAAATAAAAGGTTTCTTTGGGGGAAAAAACTCCAAGAGGGAAAAGAGATTCTTTTTCATTTTTGAATCATATCTCAGAGCTGAGCACATTATGTGCAAAAGCCAATACAGCCCCTCAGGGGTGACATAGTCAACTTTTACTTTATTTATTTATTTTTAAAGAGTTATTTATTTGAAAGGTGGAGTTACAGAGAGAAAGAGAGAAGGAGAGAGAGAGAGAGAGGGTCAGAGAGATGTTCAATCTGCTGGTTCACTCCTAAAATGGCCACAATGGTCAGGGCTGAACCAGGCCAAAATTAGGAGCCTAGAACTCCACCCAGTTATCCTACATGGTTTGCAGGAGTCCAAGGACTTGCGCCATCCTCTGCTCCTTTCCCAGACACTTTAGCAGAGAGCTGGGTCAGAAGTGGAGCAGCCAGCACTTGAATCAGTTCCCATACCAGATGCCAGCATCACAGGTGGCTGTTTAACCTGCTATGCCACAGCACCAGCTCCCTCAGTTAACTTTTTACTTGAGAATGCCCACCTCTAGCCAAAAGATGGTTCAAAGTAAGGTCACTGTAGAAGGAAGTTCATGATCTACCCAGCTCACCTGAGCTTTCATGGTACTTCACTAGTTGAAAGAAATGTGAGAGTTAGAAACTTAGGGCACTGGGTCTGGCTCTGTCACTGACTGGTAGCATGATCTTAATGGAGTCTCAGTTTTCTTGTCTGTACACAGAGAAAATGTCACATAAAGTGACTAAATAAAATGACAACCAATGTGGCAATAAATATGAAAGCAATTTGAAATGCATGAAATATAACACAAATGCAAGGTTTAATTATTTGTTCTGACTCCAGAAAGGCTGAGGCAATTATAATTTGTGGGGCAGGATACAGGAAAGGAGGGAGCTGTGCAAAGAAAGAATTCCAGAAACTTCATAGGAGTTTACATGAGACCTGCTGAATACTGAGCTGTGCGTACACAGAGTGAAACCCCTATGAGAGCAGGCAGAGTACAGCTTCTGAACAATTCTAGAGCTCATCCAGGGCAGGGAAAGGATTAAGTTCCAATCAGGCAGCATGGAAAAATGTTAAGCACCAGGAACTTGAGGCGAAACTCCACAGTGATCTCACTTTAGTAGTATGGTTAACCTAATCATAAAGGCTACTTAAAAGCTTGAAGCTCACCTGGAGGTGACTTAACTGCCTGCCAAAACAAACTTCAACATTCTTTAAAGCAAGACAACAAAATCCAGACAGTCAACAATAATGCATTCACAATATCCAGCATCTAATAAAAAAAAAAAAACACTAGACACACATATAACCAGGAGAAATATCAAACAACAAGAAAAAAAAGTCACAAGAATTATAGAGGACAGAATTAGCAAACAAAATATTTAGAATGGCTATTAAAATATGTTTAAGAGTTTAAAGCTGGGCCGGCGCCGTGGCTCAACAGGCTAATCCTCCGCCTTGCGGCGCCAGCACACCAGGTTCTAGTCCCGGTCGGGGCACCGGATTCTGTCCCGGTTGCCCCTCTTCCAGGCCAGCCCTCTGCTGTGGCCCGGGAGTGCAGTGGAGGATGGCCCAGGTGCTTGGGCCCTGCACCCCATGGGGAGACCAGGAAAAGCACCTGGCTCCTGGCTCCTGCCATCGGACAAGCGCGGTGCGCCGGCAGCGGCGGCCATTGGAGGGTGAACCAACGGCAAAGGAAGACCTTTCTCTCTGTCTCTCTCTCTCACTGTCCACTCTGCCTGTAAAAAAAAAAAAAAGAGTTTAAAGCAAAACATGAACATAATGAGAAAATGCAAATTATTTTAAAAGAACTAAATGAAACTATTAGAACTGGAAAATATATTTGAAATGGAAATTCCACTAAATGAGATTAACAACAGATTAGACACTGCAGAAAATGAGTCAACTTGAAGACATAACAATAGAAACTACATAGCAATAGAAACTACATGGCAATAGAAACTATCCAAATTGAAACACTAAGAGGGAAAAGAAAGTGAAAAAAGAATAGGGCCTCAGTGACATGTGGAACAGTATCAAATATCTAACACATATGTAGTTAGAGTCTTACAATAGGGATTCAGAGAAAATATTTGAAGAACTAATGGCTCAAAGTTTTCCAAATTTTATAATTATAAATTCATAGATCCAAAAAGCTCAACAAATCCCCAACCATATAAACACAAAGAAGGGGCTGGCATTATGGCATAGTGGGTTAAGTGGCCACCTATGAAGTCTGTGACCCAAATGAGTGCCATCTCAAGTCCTGGCTGCTCCACTTCTGAATCAGCTCCCTGCTAATGCAGGGAAGACAGCAGAAGATGGCCAAGGTGCTTGAGCCCCTGCCACCCACAAGGGAGACCCAGATGGAGTTTTGGGTTCCTGGTTTCAGCCTGGCCCAGACCCAACCGTTGTGACTGGGGAATGAACCAGTAGATGGAAGATTGCCCTTGCCCTCGTCCTTGACCTTCCTCTTCCCCTCTCCTCACTGTCTCCCTCTCCCTCACCTTCCACCTCCCTCTGCTTCTCTGTAGCTCTTTCTTTTTAAAAAAAAAGATTTCTTTATTTATTTGAAAGGAGAGTTAGAGAGAGAGAGAGAGAGAGAGAGAGAATCTCCTATCCCACTGTTTCACTCCCCAGTTGGCTGCAATGGCCGGAGCTGAGCCAATCCGAAGCCAAGAGTCAGGAGCTTCTTCCAGATCTCCCACATGGGTGCAGGGGCCCAAGGACTTGGGCTATCTTCTACTGCTTTCTGAGGCCATATCAGAGAGCTGGATCAGAAGTGGAGCAGCCAGGACTCAAACTAGCACCCATATGGGATGCCAGCACTGCAGGCAGTGGTTTAACCCACTATGCCACAATGCCAGCCCCAAGAAATTTCTTAAAATGCAACTAGAGGCAGATAAAGACCATAAGACATATAAGGGAACAAAGATAAGGATTAACAGTGATTTCTCATCAAAAATAATGTAAGCTGGGAAACAATGGAGAGACAATAAAATGCTGACCTAGTATTCTGTATCCAAAGGAAGAAAAATAAATCTCCCTAAATAAATAAATACTAAATATATACTTTGTCAGGAAAATCAAAGCTGTGAGAATTTTTAACCAGCAAACCCACTCACACACAAAAACGCTATATCCAGTGCTAAGATCGTGGTTTCTAACATCATTCTACAACACAAGGAATCAAAATTCCTTGGAGAAATGACTGACTCTAGGGCTATGTTCCAGAATATACAAGATAAGCCTGTAACACGCTGTAGTACTAGAAAGTAAGGAAATGCTGAAAGTTAAAGGCAAAGAATTGATGGGAGTATATCAACGGGACAAAACAGTCAACTGAAAGAGCTTCCAATGGCCAAAGTTGAATTAATCTGAACAAGAAAATAAGATAGTATTGGATTATAACCCAAAGTGTAAGATAAAAATCCTCAAGTTCTTACTGATATATATGTATGATTTAGTAAACAAATCAGGGAGAATAAGTAAGCCTCAGGAGCTGGCATTGTAGTGTAGCAGCTTAAGCTACCACCTGTGTCGTTGGCATCCCATACAAGCACAGTTTCGAGTCCTGGCTGCTCCACTTCTGATCCAGTTCCCTGCTAATGCACCCTTGAAGGCAGTGGAAGATGGCCAAAGTGATTGGGCTCTGCCACCCCTGTGGGAGACCAGGATGCAGTTATGGGATCATGGCTTCAGCCTGGCTGGTGCAGACCTGGCCATTGTGGCCATTTGCTAAGTGAACCAGCAGAAGGAACATCAATTCTCATTCATTCTCTCTCTCTCTCTCTCTCTCGCTCTCACTCTCGCTCTCACTCTCTCTCCCCCCTCGCTGATGCTCTGCCTTTCAAATAAATAAACAAATCTTTATTAAAGGATAAACCTCCCACATGAAATAATTCCAAATAATTTGTGTAGATACTCTCCTCTCAAGTAGGTAGAGTATAACTCCACACTCCTCAAATGTGGGCTGCACATAACGATTTCCTTCCAATGACCACGTGTAGGAAAGGGGAAAATGAAAAACTTTACAGTGGAGAGACCTGGCAAGCACTACCTCATCCAGGCGATCAAGGTCTATATCGCCAAAGATGGGTCATGCTGATGTCATGTACCATTGATATGTTGAGAACAGCACTTTATCTCTGTGGTCTTCCCCCAAGAACACATAGCTTCAGTGCAATCATAAGAAAAATGTCACAGAAACCCAAGTGGAGGACAGTCTAAGAAAGAGCACTACTAATCCTCAAAATGGTCAAAGTTCTGAAAAACAAAATCTGGCACAGACAAGCAACCTACACAGACATGACAAGTAAATGTAATATGGTATCTTGGGTACAATTCTGGGACAGGAAAAAAGATACTAGGAAATTAAAGTATGGACTTCAGTTAAAAATAATGGAGCAATATTGGTCCATTATTAAGACAAATGTACTATACTAAACTAAGATGTTGACAAAGAGACACAGGGTGCAAGGTATGAGGAAAACTTTGAACTATCTTTGACTTTCTTTTGTAAATATAGAACTATCCTAAAAATAAATGATGAAGGATTTTTTTCAGGCTAAAGTAAAATTATTAGATGGAAATTGATATCTACACTAAGGAAAAAAGATTGTCCAAAGAGTGGAGGCAAATGTATATTTTTGTGGCTAATATTTTTCCATTTGGTATTTTTAAATTTTTCTTGTTTAAATTTTTATTTATTTATTTGAGAGGGGAAGAGAGAGTGCTCACATCCACTAGTTCCCTCCCCAAATGCCTACAATAGGCAGGGCTAGGACCAGGCCAAAGCTGGGAGGTGGAAATGCAAGCCAGGTTTTCCACATGGGTGCCAAAAACCTAATTAATTCATCCCTCATTGCTGCTTCCCAGGCTCTGCATTAACAGAAGGCTTGTTTAGGAGCCAGAGCCAAGAGTCAAACCTAGAACTCCAATGTGAGAATTGAGTTACCTTAACCAGTGTCTTAACCACTAGACCGAATGCCTGCCCCAAAACTTTTCTTGTTTTATTTCATCCTATCAATTTCTTTCCTTATCTTAAGTAAATTTACAATACATATTTTAAACTATTAGTCTATCTGTTCCAATAATTCTGTATTGGATAGTGTATGTTATTTGTTGCTGTTGTTTTAAAGTAGTCATTAATCCTTCTCAAAACTGTAGGTTTGTTAATGCTTATTTTCTGTGGGGGTATCAGATACTATATCTAATAATATGTATCAAGGAAGGACTAAAGGCCAGGTCCTACTTTAGCACTAGAGGAGGGCGCTAGACCTCACAGAACTATTATTACTCCTACTTCCTTGAACTTCATGAAGCAACTCTTCTGGTTAATAATTTTGAGTTAAAATCTGTCAGATGTTAGAGTTGGTGGGATGGGGCTGGCATTGTAGCATAGCAGGTAAAGCCACTGCCTACAGTGCTGGCATCCCATATGGGTGCCAGTTCAAATCCTGGCTGCTCCACTTCTGATACAGCTCCCTATTAAAATGCCTGGAAAAGCAGTAGAAGATGGCTAACGTGTTTGGGTACCTGCCACCCACGTGGGAGACCAGTTAGAAGCTCCTGGCTCCTGGTTTCATATTGGCCCAGCTCTAGCCATTGCAGCCATTTGGGGTATGAACCAGAAGATGGAAGATCTCTCTCTTTCTGTCTCTATCTCTGTCTCTGTGTAATTCTGCCTTTCAAATGAAAATAAGCAAATTTTAAAAAAAAGAGTTGGTGGGGAAGTGACAGAGGAATGAATGCTAGAGAGAGCAGCTAGTTAGTCTGTCCCTATGCTTGTGAACTGCTCACCCCAGGGAGACTTTTGGGTGGCCCATCACTCATGAGTCTGCCTACACAGGTTTTCTGGACTATTACAATTGGTTATTGCAGTGAATGAAGCAAGAGTAATTATGCAAGGCTCCACAGGCGAGAGGCAGGAGTAGAGCTCTGGAAACTTTCTGTGCTATTCTATCACTGTTACTTCTGGATCTTCTGCACTAAGATAGAATCACCCACCTTCCACACATGCTTCAAAGCAGCTCTTGGTATCCCCAGGGATTTTTCACAATGGTGACAGTGTTGCCTTCTGACTTCTACAGCGTCTCTAGAATTGATTCTCAGGAGGAACACAGCAACCAATCTGTGAGGAATTGTACATGTAATTCTTGTTAGATGCTTACTCTGTGCACAGAACCTTATTTGCATTCTTTAACTGAATCCTCTCAGTAATTCTATGAAGTGCATACTACTATTACTCCCATTTCACAGGTGAGGAAACTGTAGCACAGAGACATTAAGCAACTTGCACAAGATCAAACAGATGTAAGAGATGGAAGCAGAATTCAAACCCAATTAGTCCATCTTTACAGACAAGGATCTTTGTTCACCATCAGATACCCAGTGACTAGCACGCTGTAGGTATTCAAAAAGAGTCACTGAAATTTTTTCAAATAGTGAATGAATAGTTGGATGGCTAGAATCACACTACTAGCTTCTCTGGCAGCCTTATTGTTCCATTTCTTTTATTAGCTTGCTATAGTGTCTCTGAGTTATACTTTGAGGCCAGTCTCCATATCCTTAACAAAGTGACACATTCTACTTTTTTTTTTCAGCCTTTATCATTTAAAGAAGCGTATCTGCATGACTAACAAAAGGAAACACTTGCCTTTTGCTTTTATCTGAGTCAGCATGGGTGAGAAACTTTTCCCATGACCAGCACTATATCACAAAAGCTGGCATGCTTATCCTCTATATAATTCCTCATGGAGGTAGGTCCTTCAAAAGAATGGACGTGACTGCCCATCAAACATGTGGAATGATGTTCAGCATTACCATTTAGAAATGAAATATACATCAAAACAGTACAAAAAATACCATTTCTCAAACAGGCAAAAAATATTAAAGGACTGAAATACCCAGTACTGGTAAGGGGTCTATGAAACAGGTCCTTTTATATGTTGGTTTATACACTGGAGTTTAAATTGCTACAGTCTGGGGCTGGCGCTGTGGCGCAGTGTTAAAGCCCTGCCTGAGGCACTGGCATCCCATATGGGCACCGGTTCTAGCCCCAGCTGTTCCTCTTCCAACCCAGCTCTCTGCTATGGCCTGGTATAGCAGTAGAAGATGGCCCAAGTCTTTGGGCCCCTGCACCCACGTGGGAGACCAGGAAGAAGCTTCTGGCTCCTGGTTTCGGATTGGCACAGCTCTGGCCGTTGCGGTCATCTGGTGAGTGAACCAGCGGATAGAAGACCTCTCTCTCTCTCTCTCTCTCTACCTCTCTTTATAACTCTTTTTTTTAATTTAATAAATGAAATTTTATTTATACAAGTAAATACATATAGATCTTTAAATTTTTTAAAAGTCATTTATGCAAAATTATTGAAATGTATTTTAAATGATTTTTATGTAAAATAGCTTGCATGTCATAATACAACTTTGCACTCATGATAGGGGAAAGAGTGGGAAAGAAGGTGGGAAAGGTAGATTGACCCTTTATGCCTGTCCTCTTTCCCCCAACCAGGGAATTCGTTCTTGAGAATCAGGATGCAGGGGTGGGGAGGATTTCATGTTTTGTTTCCAAGGGCCTAACACTTGGCTAAGTTAATAAATGCTTTAAAAACTCTGGGTAATTGCATCACTAGCTTATACCGATGTACACTTGTATGTATTAGGAATTTGACTGTCAGAACTAGGAATGAGGATAGATACTAGGGCTAGTTGCTAGAGGCATGGTCTGGTGCCTGAAGTCAGGCAAGTACAGCTCCCAACTACCAATCATCACAGCATCTCTCACACTTTAATGTGAATCACCTGGAGATCTTGTTCGCAGGCAGATTCCTATTCAGTAGGTGTACGGTGGGGCCTGTGATCCTGCATTTCTAATATTCTCCCCAGTGAGGCTATGTTACTAGTCTGGGGATCACACACTGGGTAGTGAGGACTGAAAGGATGTCTGTGCCCTACTCCCTGAACTTTGCAGATGCCAGGCTCCAAAACGACTGGGCACAAGTAATGGGTTTTCATGTAGTATATATGTGAGGAAATGACATAATGTTGCTCTTGCAACATTTCATTAACATGTTTCACTCAGTATAGCTCATGAAACACTCAAATTAGATAAAGTATCTTGTGAAGACTTCCTGCCACTAGTGTTGTTAAGGTGCCATTGGACTGGCAGCCTCCAACCTGTACCACCTTTCTTGGCTTTTCTTAGGCGAGTATGTGTCTAGTTAGTTGGACTCGGAGCATAATCTAGTCTTTTTTTTAAAAAAAAAAATTATTTATGGGCATCTTAACTGCTAGGCCAAATGGCTGCCCCTCAGATTTTTTTTAAAAGATTTATATTATGTATTTGAAAAACAGAGTTACAGAGGGAAAGGTAGAGACATACAGAGAGCTGTCTTCCATCTACTGGTTCACTCCTCAAATGGCTACAACAGCCACAGCTGAGCCAATCTGAAACCAGGAGCCAGGAGTTTCTTCTGGGGTTCCCATGTGGGTGAGAAGACCCAAGGACTTGGACCATCCTCTGCTGCTTTTCCAGGTGCATTAGAGGGGCGCTGGATTGGAAGTGGAAAACCCAGGACTTGAACTGGCACCCAAATGGAATGCTGGTGCTACAGGCTGAGGCTTTAACCCACTGTACCACAGTGTCAAGTCCTCCTTCAGATTTTTAAAAGATATGTATTTATTTATTTGAAATGCAGAGTTAGAGATCAATCTTTGGTCTGCTGGTTCACTTAACAAATAGCCACAATGGCCAAGACTTGGCCAGGTTGGAGCCAGGAGCCTTTACCTCTGTCAGGGTCGTGTTTCCTACTCTGGCCACCACACGACTGATATCTGCTTCCCAAACGTGCCCTGTGCTTTCCTGCCTTTGTTCTCAATGTTCTCTCTGCCTGGAACTTTTGTTGTCCATCCCATCTTCAACTGTTGAAATGCTACACACCCTTCGAGAGCCAGTTCCTGCCTACCCTCAATTAATCTGTCTCCCATCCCCTCGGAGTGCATTCCCATACGTGCACCTTCACCATTATCCAGTAACAGTTGGTTTCCGACTAGCTGAAAACACTGATGAAGCTTTCTGAGGTTAAAAAGGAAAGAAACTTCAAGCATAATAGGAGGTAGCTAAACTCAATAACCCCCTTAATCCTAATACTTAGGGTTATTCATGACCTCCTTTTCTCATAAGTGTTTCAGTTATTTTGGAAAGCATTGTTGAGGTAAAGCATTGCCAAAATGCTAGGATTGCATCAAAATTTGAAATATTGCATTCCGGGATCAAAATAATGGCCCCAAATACTTGGTTGCACCAGCACCAAGAATATTGCTCACCCTCCTCCATGGCTCACACAAAGCATGAAACTAACAGACATACACAGAAACCTAGAGGCCCTAAACCAGTCTCTGAGCCAGTTATCTGCATTGATGGCAAACACTGAGTGTAATTTTCAGTAGATACTCTAGATGGTAGCATTGTGCATTCAATTCTTTTATTTTTGATTTTCTAAGTCATCATTTTACACATGAGGAAAGGCACACGTGCATGGAGGGGAGATGCAATAGTAAATATTAATTTTATATTAATAGTAATCCACATGAGATAAAAATTAATAACACACAAAAAATCCAAAATTCTGTTACTTCTTGGGTCACCTTCCTGTCTCTCCTTTTTCCTATTGTTCAGATTCTCAGTCCACACCACTGATGATTCTGCCTCAACTCCAACTCACTTTCCAACCCCTTGCAATCTAACTTTGCCCTTCACACCACTCAAACTTTCTAAAATTATTTTCTTTAAGCTCTCCTGTGATCACCTAATCTCTAGTCCCAACTGCCTCTTCTTTGGGCTTATCCTGATCCATTCTTCTGAAACATTTGTAAGGTGACTACCAACAACACCTTTTTTTTTTATCTCTCACATTTTTCCCAAATTCTTATTTTGAAATTTTAAACTTATGAAAAGTTGAAAGACTACTAAAATAGCATCACAGGGGCGAGTGCTATGGCATAGCAGGTAAAGCCACCACCTGCAGTGCGGGCATCCCACATGGGTGCTGGTTCAAGTCCCAGATGTTCCACTTCCGATCCAGCTCTCTGCTATGGCCTGAGAAAGCAGTAGATGATGGACCAAGTCCTTGGGCCCATGCACCTGCAGAGAAGACCCAGAGGAGGTTCCTGGCTCTTGGCTTTGGATTGGTGCAGCTCTGGCCGTTGCAGCCATCTGGGGAGTAGATCAGCAGATGGAAGGCCTCTCTTTCTCTTTCTCTATCTCTCTGCCTCTGCTCTCTGTCTTTCAAATCAATAAATCTTTTTTTAAAAAAGAGCATCACATATCTTCTTAGATTCACCAGTTAACATTTTACCATATTGCCTCCATTCCTCTTTCCCTTTCTCATAGTCCTTCCTTTCTCCTCCCTTGATTTTTCTGTCTCTCTCTCTCTCTCCTTCTCTCTCTCTCTCTTCCTCCTTGCCTCCCTCCCTGCCTCTCTCTCTGCCTCCCTCCCTCCCTCTTCCAGATATCATGGCACTGTAAAAAAAAAAAATCACAGGATACATTTCCTAGGATGCAAGTATCCTAAGAATAAGAACATCCTCCTTGAAACCTTTGCCTTCCCTTGATTCTTCTTCCACCTCTGACCTCAGCTTTTAGAGGAATAAGGTGGAGGAGGTAGGAAGGGCAATGAGAGTCTGGTCTTGGATAGCTACAAATTACCTCTGTGATTTGAAGGAAAAAGAGAAATAAAGTGTTTAATTATAAAAGTAACACATATTCATTGCAAAAAAGATGAAGTTTAAAGAAAATAAAATGTATCTAAAACCACCTTCTAACGTTGATTACTCTAAAATATTTTATTCTTTCCCAATACAATAACCTACTTCACATAATTGAGTTTCTGGTAGGATAAATATTCCATCTTTTTTTCATTTAATATTGAAAATAAGCAATGCATATAAAACTTTTTATAACATATTTTATTGGCTACAATATTATTCCATTCTTTCCATGAATGAACAATGATGTTACAAATGAGAAAAGGCCTTAAATGGGCAATTCATAGAATACAAATGACCAAAGGTTCATGAAAAAAGAATTCAACTTAACAAGTAATAAAAAGTCTCAAATTAAAATGACATTATTTTCATATACCAAGCTGATGAAGGTATTTTAGGAAAAAAAATAATAATAAGAGTTGAAAAAAGATGAGGGAAAACAGATACTCCACAAACAACGCTGATTAGAATACAAGTTATCATGTATTTCCAGCAAAAATTTAGCAGTACATTACTTTAAAAATCTTAAAAATACACATGTACTTTAGCAAATACACATGTAGGAATTTATTCTAACATGATAATTGGGGCATTACACCACAATGCATGCACAGAGATGTTCATAGTGGCATGATTTATTACAGGTTGTTTCAAATCTATTGGTAAATAAAAATAATGGAATGAATTCAGAAAATTGTAGCATAAACATAAAGTACAATATTAAGCAGCCACTAAACTTGTTAAGTAATATGTGAAAACTTCAATTTTCTGTTAGACACTTCTATATCCTTTTATATTTTTTCTAATAAAATTTATTACTTCAGCAATTAGTAGGAAGCAAAGATTCTTTAAATGATATAGAAATGCATTTGTTAGCATAAAATATATTAATAAACTGACAATTGAGGAAATCCATTTATAGAAAACATGCAATGTATGACACCATTTTAACAGGTTTAATGATAGAAATACTATACCATAAATTTCATCTATTTAAAGTGTACAATTCCATGATTTTAGTCTATATAGAGAGTAGTGCAGCCAGCATCATAATCTAATCTTAAGACATTTTAATCATCTCAAAGAAAGTCCATTCCTACCCTTTCATTTCCATCCCAAGTCACAGGTTACCAGTAAACTACTATTTGTCTCTATGACTTTACTTATTGTGAAATTTCATATAAATAGGATCAAATAGTTTGTAGTCTCTTGTGACTTCTTTTACTTAACAATATTTTCCTTTTTTAAGTTTATTTATTTACCTAGAAACCTTTTATTTAAGGTATAAAAATTTTATGTATTTCATAGATACAAATTTAGGAACACAGTGATTCTTCCCGCTCTACCCTCCCTCCTACCCACACTCCCACCCTTCTTCTTCCTCCCTCTCCTATTCTCAATCTTATTTGTTACAAAGATCTATTTTCAGTTAACTTTATACTCATAAGATTCACCCTACACTAAATACAGAGTTCAACAAATAGTATGAAAAAAAACCAAAAGAAAACAAACAAATAAACCACTGTTCCTCAACAGTAGAGACAAGAGCTGTTAAAAAAACATTGCATTGCGGCCAACACTGTGACATAGCAGGTAAAACCACCGCCTGCAGCGCTGGCATCCCATATGGGTGCTGGCTCCAGTCCAGTCCTGACTGCTCCACTTCCGGTCCATAACTATGCTATGGCCTGGGAAAGCAGAAGATGGCCCAAGTCTTTGGGCTCTTACACACACGTGGGAGATCCGGAAGATGCTTCTGGCTCCTGGCTTTGGATTGGCACAGATCCGGACATTATGGCCATTTGGGGACTAAACCAGCAACAGAACACCTCTCTCTCTCTCGTTCTCGTTCTCTCTCTCTCCCTCTCCCCCTACCTCCTTCTCTCCCTCTGCCTCTCTGTAACTCTGCCTTTCAAATACATAAAATAATCCTAAAAAAATTTTTAAATCATCGCATTTCAAAGTGTCCACTTCTATAGATTAGGTAATAGTTACCACAGATCAGGGAGAACTTATGGTATTTGTCTTTTGGGGACTGGCTTATTTCACTAAGTATAATGGTTTCCATTTGCATCCATTTTGTTGCAAAAGATGGGATTTCCTTTTTTTTCATAATATTGTATTTTTTTTATCCAGCCATCAGTTGATACACATCTGGGTTGATTCCATATATTAGCTATTATAAATTGAGCTGCAATGAACATGGAGTACAAATCACTCTTTCATATGCTGATTTCATTTCGTTTGTGTAAATTCCCAGAAGCGAGATATCTGGGTCATATGGTAGGTCTATTTTCAGATTTCTGAGGTATCTCTATATTGTACTTCCACAATGGCTGCACTAGTTTACATTCCCACCAACAGTGGATACGGGACCTTTTAATTCACACCCTCACCAGCATTTGTTGTTTGTTGATTTCTGTATGAAAACCATTCTAACAGTGGTGAGGTAAAACCTCACTGTGGCTTTAATTTGCATTTCCCTGAAGGCTAGTGATCTTAAGCATTTTTTCATATGTCTGTTGGACATTTGGATTTCCTCTTTTGAAAAATGCCTGTTGAAGTTCTTTGTCCATTTCTTAACTGGATTATTTTGTTGTTGAGTTTCTTAAGCTCTTTATTGATTCTGGATATTAATCCTTTATCAGTTACATAGTTGGCAAATATTTTCTCCCATTCTGTCAGTTGCCCCTTCACTTTATTAAGTGTTTCTTTTGCAGTGCAGAAGTATCTCATCTTGATGTAATCCCATTTGCAAATTTTGGCTTTGATTGCCTGTGCTTCTGGGGTCTTCTCCAAGAAGTCTTTGCCTATGCCAATGTCTTGCAGGGTTTCTCCAATAGTCTCTAGTAATTTGATGGTATCAGGTTGTAGGTTTAGGACTTTGACCCATTTTGAGTGGATTTTTGTGTGAGCTGTAAGGTAGGGGTCTTGTTTCATACTCTGCATGTGGAGATCCGGTTTTTCCAGCACCATTTGTTGAAGATAGTGTCCTTGCTCCAGGGGTTGATTTTAGCTTCTTTGTCAAAGATAAGTTGGTTATAGATTATGGATTGATTCTGGAGTTTCTATTTTGTTCCATTGGTCTACATGTCTATTTTTGTGCCAGTACCAGGCTGTTTCAATAGCTGTCCTGTAGTATGTCTTGAAATTTGGTATTGTGATGCCTCTGGCTTGGCACTTAACAATATTTTCAAGTTTCACTCATGTTATAGCATGTATCAGTAATCTATTCATTTTTATAGCTGAATATAAAGAACTCTCAATAATTTAAAAAAATTTGTTATCCATAAGTTGATGAAAATTTGGCTTGTTTTCAATTGTAATGAATAAGTCTCCTATGAAAATTAATGTGACAATTTCTATGTAAACATATGTTTTCATTTTTTGAGTGGATAACTAGAAGTATAATTTCTGGTTCTGATGGTTCTAGTATATTTAATTTTTGCAAAACCTGCCAAACTGCTTTCCACAGAGGTTGAATCATTTTACATACTTACCAGCAACATATAAGGGTTCTAATTTCTCCACATTTTCACCAATGCTCGCTGTTTTCTGTCTTTTCTATTATAACATTCTATTATTAAGTGGCATAATTTGTGGCTTTAATTTGCAACTCTGTAATGACCAATGATGTTGAGCATATTTTTATGTGCTATTGGCCACTTGTACATCTTCTCTGGAAAAATTCTATTCAAGGCTTTGCTTTTTGAGTGTTTTTTTTTTTAATTATTAAGAGTTCCTTATATAGTCTGCAAACTATTCCCTTGTCATACACATGACTTTGTAAATATTTTCTCCCAATATGTGGCTTGCCTCTTTGATTTTTTAAAAAAATATTTACTTACTTATTTGAAAGGCAGGGTTACAGAGGTAGAGGCAGAGAGAGAGAGAAAGAGAGAGGTCCTCCATCCACTGGTTCACTCCCCAAATGGCCACAATGGCAGAGCTGGGCCAATCCAAAGCCAGGAGCCTGGAGCCTCTTCTGAATCTTCCATTTGGGTGCAGTGGCCTAAGGACTTGGGCCATCTTCAACTGCTTTCCCAGGCCAAAACAGGGTCAGAAGTAAAGCAGCTGGAATTCAAACCAATGGGATGCAGGCACTGCAGGTGGTGGCTTTACCTACTATGCCACAGTGCCGGCCCCCTCTTTGCTTTTTTTAAATGTTTATTTATTCATTTTTATTTATTTGAAGGCAGAGTGACCAAGAGAAAGAAAGAGGTATCTTTCATCTCCAGACGCGCACAACAAATAGGACTGGGCCAGGCCTAATCCAGAATCCAGGAACCCCATCTGGCTCTCCCATTTGGGTGGCAGGGACTCAAGTACTTGAGCCATCATCTGCTGCCTTCCAGGTGCATTAGCAGGAAGCTGGAAGTGTAGGTGTGACTTGATCCCAGGCACTCAGATATGGTTGCATGTGTCCTGCAGTACCACAACACCTGCCCTTCTCTTATTTATATAATTTCTACACATTGGGAGTAAGCATCAATGGCTCAAGTACTTGAGTCCCTGCCACCCAAATGGGAGACCTGGATTGAGTTCTCAGCTCCCAGCTTCAGCCACTGTGGGCATTTTGGGTATGAACTGTGGGTGCAAAATTATTCAAACAACCTTATCACATACTCCAATAGGAACGTGTTATATTCAACAAGCATGTATTGACCAAATCCTAAAGAGAACTATGAGAAATGCAAAAGTGAAAAAAAAAGAAATTAGTTTATTGAACTGATTGTAAGCTACTTGGAGGCAGAAACTATATCTGGTAGAAGATATTGGAAAATTACTACAGCACAAAGGAATATGATGGCTACTATAATAAATGTTATAAACAAAAACCTTTGAATCCAGAGAAGATGAGGAGATTAATCTTAGCCAGGAAAATGAGAAAGATTTCCCAAAAGAGTTGGTATTGAGACTAGGAATGGAAATATGCTAGGAGTTGTCATATTGGGTTGTTATGCCTCATTGAAAACACAGTATTTTTTTTTGCAAAGAGATGCCTCTTATGTCTACTCTATTTATGATTCTGTTTCTGTTTTTCTTATTCTTTTTATCCTTACAGTTAAGATTTTACTTAACTAGAAAGTTACAGTTACCACATCAGACCTAACATCTGTTAATGGTCAGCTATTCAGAATCCAGAGACTCCAATGTGCCTTTCCCTGAAATTCTATCCCAGCTTTTTATGCAATTGAGAAGGCTCACTTTTTTAGTTTGACCTTATCCACAGTATAAAGAACTGTCAAAATTATTGAATGATCATATACTGAATGATCATATACGTTTTTACTTGTTGTGACTCTAGTTATATTACTATAGTAATCAAAAAGTGCTTGTTCTTCAATCCTATTGACATTGTGTTGGGAGACAACTCTCCATTGATCTCACATTTCTGCATGCCTTGCAAACAGAGGCACTAAATGTATTTTCAAGAATGTTTATATAGCAAAGAGCCATGAAAGATAGAGATAATGTCTCTCTTTGGGGCAAAGGGCAGACTTGTTTATTGTCCAGTAAGGTGTAAACTTCTCACTCTGCTCCTGCAGATAAGGTTCCCTGTCCAAACAACTCTTTCTCAAGGGCACAAGGCATATAATTCCTGCTTATCCCTAAGTAGTTGGTTTCAGTTTCTTGCCATCTTGCAGAATTATTAAAACACACTAATTACATTCTCCCACAGGAACCAAAGGGCACTTCACCCTCCTGATACTTCAAAGCTTGCCTCTCTTAGCCCCTGGTTGTTAATTCAGTTCCTGAGTGCAATCTTATATGGCCCTGCATGGCATGTGGTGTCCTTTTTCCCTTGGGCTGTGAATATATATGACTAATAAATTACTGTGGCTCTCATCTGTCCAGTGTTGGTGTTGTATATTTGGGCATACTAATAACCCAGGAGTGGGAAGCCCATTCTCATCCATGGAATAACTAACCAGCAGATGAGTAAAGACATCCTGTATAATATTGTTCACTTCTAGAGCAGAGGGTAAACAGATTTATATGCAGCTCATGATAAAATGTTCAGGTTCCCTAAATTCAGGGTTCCCAAACTGTGATGCAAATCCATTAGGTGCATTGCTTCCTCCTGACCCCATCTGCAAGACTCTGTGGGAATTAGAGGAGGGAAGGAGGGATTAAAAGAGCTGACATAAAAAAGCAACTCATGCTGTCTGCTGTACAATGAATAAGAAAACCCTTGGTCTCTGATGCAGTAAGTTTTAGATCTTCTGACAACACCATGAAACTGACATGCAAAATCTCAGACTCCACTATTCTTGATACATTCCACAACAAGTGTTTTCCTGAGTGTTTTCTTTATTAATCAACCAATGTAAGCACATTTTATGATGGTTCTGAGTAAGGTCTGATCTGTTTCAGTTTGAGTCAAAGCCTTTGCACAGTCTGGTTCACTGATAAGTATTATTTGCATAGATTTTTAAGACATGCAATGTTAACATCCACTGCTTTAAAAATATCAAGGTCATCACTGGAATACTGAACAACAAATAATAAATCACTGAAATCATTGATTGTTGCCTACAGTAAAGGAGTCTTAATTAAATAAAGATGGAATTTATTCAGATGCACAAAGGGGTTATTATTATACATATATTCATTTTCAGAAACTACACAGTAGGTTCCTACAGGGAACAAAAGTTACCATAACACAAAAATATTCATCAATTAATTAATCAAGTAAAATTAATCCCCATTTAAATATTCCTCCTTTACTAACTAGTACTGTCTATCCCTGGCTATTGCAGCAATGGTATTTCTTGCCTGTAAATATCTAATAAAGTGCAATGCAAACCCACAAAATTATATTGAAAATTTTGAAAAAGATGCAGAAGTATGAATAAGATAAAAGATCTTAAAGAACTGCTCTGCTAACTTACAAAATCATTGGCAAATGATGACCTGGCAAAGTTAGAGAAGTTAAAAATTGAAGAAGAGAAAATGGGCAGGGATGATGACAGCATAGACATGTCAGAAAAGAATTATTTTAATAATAAAAGTTTAAGAGAGGTTCTTGGAAAAAAATGATGCAGATCTCAAACATTTTTGCAAAAATGACCCTCTAATGAAAGTCAAAAGTGAAGGGAAGGATAGTGCAATCATGCTATCACATAAATTACACCACCAAAAGCAATAATTTTTCCTTAAGAATTGAAAACTAATGAAATAGAACCTATGTTAAATGTGCGGTAAACTTCATAATTGTTTCTCTTTGAGACTAAAATCTGCATGAAACTTTATATTTTCCCATGTTTTATCAGGAAATATTTCCTCTCTCACATAGCTTTACATATCCTTTTCCAGCACTAGTGTGTCCTAGATAATGAGAACTCCCTGTGATTAGTTAGCTACATCAGTCTCCTTGATCCTGGAGTACTAACACAGTATTTCTTAAAAGTGGTACCCATACTACTGATAGTATAGTAACTTTTGGTAATTTATGATTATTTTAACAAGTATTTATTTTAATGCATATTAAAATATTACCAACTGATTAACCAAAGTTTACTATAGCTTAATGCAAAATTTTAGAAGTGAGTTGACTTAAAATTAACTTAAAGAAGGGGCTGGCGCTGTGGCGTAGTGGGGAAAGCTGCTGCTTGCAGTGCTGACATCCGATATGGGCGCTGGTTCAAGACCCAGCTGCTCCACATCTGATCTAGCTCTCCGCTATGGCCAGGGAAAGCTTGGGCCCCTGCACCCATGTGGGAGACCTGGAAGAAACTCCTAGCTCTCAGCTTCAGATTGGTGCAGCTCCCACCATTGCAGCCATTTGGGGACTGAACCAGCAGATGGAAGACTTCTCTCTCTGCTTCTGCCTCTCTGTAACTCTGCCTTTCAAATAAATAAATAAATTTTAAAAATTAAAGAAAATGTGACTTTTGTGCAGATAGACTAGGCAAATATGGCAAAAGTTATAACTTTGGCTCAGAAATTACTGATTTAGGAAGCACTGCACTAGCATAAAGGTGACAGGTACAAACTTCAGGCACTGTCAAAAGTTGACATCCAGTAGCCATAGATGTATTGAGCAGAATATCAAAACCTTGCATTCACAATGGGACATCCCCTTTCATATCACAAATACGGAATAGATCCCAACTGTTCATACACTATTATTTTCCAGGAATGAATAGTTAAAAATAATTAGGGGAAGCAAGCATTTGGCAGAGTGGCTAAACATCACTTATGAAGCCTAAATCCTGTTTGTGACTGCCTGGTTGGAATCTCAGCTCTGCCTCCAGCCCAACTTCCTGCTAATAGCCTGGGAGGCAGCAGGTGATGGCGCAAGTACTTGGGTCCATGCCACCCATGTGGGAGACCTAGACTGAGTCCCTACTCCTGCCTTCGGCCTGGCCTTGCTCTGGCTTTTGTAGACATTTGGGGAGTGAACCAGAGGATAGAAGCACTCTCACTCACGTGCGCTCTCTCTCTCTCTCTCTCTCTCTGACTCTCCATCTTTAAAACACAAATGAAAATTTAAAAATTTAAATACTTTTGAAAAATTAAGAAAATAAGAAGCCGGTGCCGCGGTTCAAAAGGCTAATCCTCCGCTTTGCGGCGCCGGCAGACTGGGTTCTAGTCCCGGTTGGGGCGCCGGATTCTGTCCCGGTTGCCCCTCTTCCAGGCCAGCTCTCTGCTGTGGCCAGGGAGTGCAGTGGAGGATGGCCCAAGTGCTTGGGCCCTGCACCTCATGGGAGACCAGGATAAGCACCTGGCTCCTGCCATCGGATGAGCGCGGTGCGCTGGCCGCAGTGCGCCAGCCACAGCGGCCATCGGAGGGTGAACCAACAGCAAAGGAAGACCTTTCTCTCTGTCTCTCTCTCTCTCACTGTCCACTCTGCCTGTCAAAAAAAGAAAGAGAGAGAGAGAGAGAAAAGAAAGGAAGGAAGGAAGGAAGGAAGGAAGGAAGGAAGGAAGGAAGGAAGGAAGGTAGGTTTTTTATCCTTGGGGAAAAGCATTATAAAAATAATTAGGGGGGCTGGTATTGTGGCATAATGGGTTAAGCCACAGATTGTAACACTGACATCCCACATAGGCACCAGTTTGTGTCCCAGCTGCTCCACTCCAATCTAGCTTCCTGCTAATGCGCCCGGGAAAGCAATGGAGGATGGCCCAAGTGTTTGTGTCCCTGCACCCATGTGGTAGTCCCAGATGAAGCTCCCGGCTTGGACCTGGCCCAGCCGTAGCTGACGCAGCCATTTAGGGAGTGGAAGATTCTTTCTCTTTCTCTCTTTCTCTCTTTCTCTTTCTTTTTCTCTTTCTCTCTCTCTCTCTCTCTCTCTCTCTCTCTCTCTCTCTCTCTCCTTTCTGCCTTTCAAATAAAATAAATCTTTTAAAAATAATTAGGAATGAATTGTGTCATCTCTCATCTACTCTGTATATCACTGTATATTTCTCTACTCTCAACACACCCTACCTCCCCTATATTTTTACATTTGTTTCTTGAATGCTTGGCTCTATTCCACTTTCTATAGGAATGCAGGCTAGAGGCCAGGAGTACTTCAAAAGACTCAACAGAGACCACCCCTAATATCAGAGAAGCAAAACACCTCCACCCTCTCAGAGCAGGCAAGTGTGTGTGTGTGTGTGTGTGTGTGTGTGTGTGTGGTGAATAGTGCAGAGTCAGGCATAATCATGGGCTTCTGTCTTTATTCTCAATTCAGATGTCTTTCCAGTAAGTAGTTCTGACTTCAATTAAAGGCGAAAATGGATATTCTCATGAAAGCTTAGCCCTAAGCCCTCAGAAACACTGAAAGAGGAGGAAAGGGGGAAAGCTCTCCAATTTTTTTTAAAGCTTTGCAATTGACTAATTTTCTTTAAAATTTAAGGTATACAAATTCCATGTATCTCCTATATACAGATTCAGGAGCAAAGTAATACTTCCCACTCTACCCTCCCTCTTATCCATGAGCCTACCCTTCTTCTTCCTCCCTCTCCTACTGCCACTCTTAATCTTTACAAAGATCTATCTTCAGTTTACTTTATACTCATAAGGTTAAACCTACACTAATTAAAAAGTTCAACAAATAGTATGAAGAAAAAAATACTGTTCCTCAACACTAGAGACAAGGGCTGTAAACAATCATCAAATTTCAAAATGTCCATTTTACTTCAATACATTACATTTTAGGTACTCTATTAGTTATCCCAGCTCAGGTTAAACATATCATATCTGTCTTTTTAGGCTGGCTTATTTCACTAAGTATAATGGTTACCAGTTGCACCCATTTTGTTGCAAAAGATTTTCTTTTACTGCTATATAGTATTCCATAGTATATACACATACCATAATTTCTTTATCCAGTCTTCAGTTAATGGACATCTGGGTTGATTCTATATCTTACCTATTGTGAATTGAGCTGTAATGAACACAGGGCTACAGATCACTCTTACATATGCTGATTTCCTTTGGGTAGATTGTCTTTAAAGAAAAACCCAAGGATAGTACATCTCTTGTGAGCTCTTACACATAACTAACTTATGAGACATAGTAAATGGAGGTGATTCTTGAGAAAAAGTTTTACTATTAAGCCTCATGATACAACATTTTGGGGGACAGAGAGGTCCTGCATGGGAAGTTAGTACACAGTGAATTTTGTTGTTTATTTAACAGATAACACTCTTATGCATGACATCAATGATCACCCAAGGTCCTTGACATGAGCTGCCTTGGCTATGGAAGCCTTTCGGATGCACTGGCGTGACAAGGCCATAAGCAAGGTGGAAGTTCTCTCTTCCTTTCAGAGAAAAGTACATCGTTCTTTCGTGGCCATTTCTTTCCACGGGTGTCTCACCCACAGGGGTCCTCTATGTAGGACCTTTTTTTTTCCAGAGTGTGTTGGATTTCCATGCCTGAAATGCTCCTCCTGGGCTTTTCAGCCAGATTGGATTGCCTTAAGGGCTGATTCTGAGGTCGGAGTGCTACTTAAAGCTACTGTCATTCTATGAGTCTGCTGTATGGACTGCTTCCCACGTTGGAGCCTTCACTTCTTTTTAATTGTCCATTGTTGTTTCCAAACACCTAGTCCTATTTATATGATCACTTTAACGCTTGATCCTATCTATATGGTCGCTTTATCATTTGTTCCTATCCATTTGATCTTTATAACACTTGGGCTTCTATTTTTGTCAGCCAGCTTAAGGAATTTTGGGATCCTATGGCTAATTGTCAAGATGTATCCTTGGAAATAAGTTCATAGGAATGTATGTAGGACTATATTGCTTTACATTTGCAAACTTCATACATTTCACAACTACAACTTTGGGATCTTGGTAATTCTTACCAATGTGCCTGCCATCCCACCCTCACTCCCACCCCTCCCTTTTCCCTTTCTTATCCTCACTCTTATTCTTTACTAAGATCTGTTTACATTTAACTTTATGCATATATGTTTAACTCTGTTAAGTGTAGCATTCAGTGAATTGTATGAAATATAAAGAGAAAATTATTATAAAGGAAAAGATAAATAAAATTATAGAAAAAAGAAGCTGTTCAACAGTCAAGAAAAGAGCTGTCCCAAACCATTGCTTCTCAAAGTCCCTATTTCATTTCTAAATGTTGTATTTAAGGTGCTCTGTTAGTTATCACAGGTCAGGGAGAACATGCAGTATTTGTCCTTTTGGGGCTGGCTTGTTGCACTAAGTATGATGCTTTCCAGTTTCATCCATTTTGTTGTAAATGATCAGATTTCATTTTTAACTGCTGTGTAGTATTCCATAAAGTACATATCCCCTAATTTCTTTTTTTCAGTCTTCAGTTGACAGGCATTTGGTTAGATTCCATGTCTTTGCTATTGTGAATTGAGCTGTGATAAACATGGAGATACAGATAGCTCTTTCATATGATGATTTCATTTCCCTTGGGAAGATTTCCAGGAGTGGGATGGCTGGATCATATGGTAGGTCCATATTCTGATCTCTGGGGTATATCCACACTGTCTTCCATAGTGACTACCAGTTTACATTCCCACCAACAGTGGATTAGGGTACCTTTTTCCACCCATCCTCACCAGCATTTGTTGTTTCTTGATTTCTGTATGAAAACCATGAAATCTCAATGTGGTTTTGATCTGCATTTCTCTGATGGCAAGCAATCATGAGCATTTTTTCATGTGTCTGTTGGCCATTTGGATTTCCTCTTTTGAAAAATGTCTTTATAAGTCCTTTACTCATTGCTTAACTTGTTTTGCTGTTGTTGAGTTTCTTGATCTTTTTATATATTCTGGTTATTAATCCCTTATCAGTTGTATAGTTTGCAAATATTTTCTCCCATTCTGTCAGTTGTGTCTTCACTTTGCTGACTGTTTCTTTTGCAGTGCAGAAGCTTCTCAATTTGATGTAATCCTATTTGTCGATTTTGGCTTAAATTGCCTGTACTTCCAGGGTCTTTTCCAAGAACTCTTTGTCTAAGTATGTCTTAATTGACTGAATTTCAAGAGAGAAGGTTCTTTAGAAGAGATCATGTTTCCCCAAACTTCAGTTCTCTATCATCTTTCAAATTTTTGCTATGTTCAAATAAAACCTGTACTTTAGTTCACCTAATATTTTCTTTAAATAGATTCATTTTTATTTGGCCTTGTCTGAAGCAATGATGCTTATGAAATTATAGTTTTATATGTTGGTTATATTTCTTCTAAAACACTTAAAAGATGAGAGTATAATCATAGCTTACATTTAATAAAGGAATACTATGAGGAAATTATGAGTACTGTTATAAGTATATTGATTATCTCCTATAATCCTCACCTCATGTCTATTAATTAGACACTATAATTAAACTCATTTTACAGATGAAGAAAATGATGCAGATAAGATTAAGTAACATGCTGAAGTTCAACTACCTAGAAATCTGAATGAACTCAGCCAAGTTGCAGGATATAAAATCAACTCAAAAGTAGTACTAGTTTTTATTTATACTAACAATGAAAAATATGAAAAGAAAATTAAGAAAGCAATTCCATTTATAACAGTATCAAAAAGAACAAAATACTTAGGAATAAAATTAACTAGTGAGGTGAAAAAATTTGTACACTGAAAACTATGAAATATCTCTGAAATTTTAAAAGACACAAATTAGTGGTAAGATCTGTATCCATAGATTTAAATCTGTATCCATAGATTTATAGATTTAATATTGTTAAGATGTCAATATCATCTAAATGATCTATAGATTCAATGCAATCCTTATCAAGATTTCAATGAGATTTTTTTTAAGAAATAGCAAACTCCATCCTAAAATTCATATAGAATCTCAAGAGACCATAAATAGTCAACCCAATCCTGAAAAGACTAAAGTTAGAGGTTTCACACTTCCTGATTTTAAAACTTACTACAAAGCTATAGTAAAACAAACAGCATGGTGCTGACATAATGACAGACATACAGCTAGCTCAATGGAGTAAAATTAAAATTCCAGAAATAAACTTTTGCATATATGATGAAATGATTTTCATAAGTGTGGCAAGCCCATCCTGAGAGGAAAAAACAGTATTTTCTACAAATGGTGCTGAAAAAAGGGATATCCACATGCAAAGTAATGAAGTTGACCCTTAACTTACACTGAATACAAAAATTAACCCAAAATTGATCAAATACCTAAATGTAAGAGGTAAAACTATAAAGAACTTAGGAGGGAAGCTTCATTACATTGGTTTTGGCAATGATTCCTTAGACATGATACTAAAAACAAAGACAACAAAATAAAAAAGATAAATTGGTGTTCATTAAAATTAAACGTTTTTGAGCATCAAAGGGCACTATCAACACAGTAAAAAAGCAAATCTATAAAATGGAAGAAAATATTTGCAAATATATGATAAGGCATTTATATCCTAATTATAGGATAATCTGTATCCCAAATGGAGTTTTTAACTCAATGACAACAACAAATTCCAAACAATCCAATTGCCCAATTAAAAAATGGGCCAGGGATTTGAATAAATATTTTTCCAGAGAAGATGTACATACAGGGTCCAACATTGCAGCACAGAGGGTTAAGGCACCACCTCCCTCCCTCCCTCTCTCTCTCTCTCTCTCTCTCTCTCTCTCTCATGTGTCTGTGTCCAGGTCTGTGTCTGTGTCTCCCTTTTCTGGGACTTTGTCTTTCAAATGAATAAGCGAATGAATGGATACAGAGAAATAGACAAAAACACAAATAACTCAATACCACTAATTAGTGAAATACAAATCAAATCACAGTGAGATACCACAGATAACTGCTGTTTTTGCTTTAAAGCAAAACAGAATAGAACATGTGTTTGTGAAGATATGGAGAAATTGGAGCTGTTATGCATTGTTGATGGGAATTTTAAATGGTACAGCTGCTGTAGCAAACAGCACGATCATTTCTCAAAAAATTAAACATAGAATTTTCCCATGATGTAGCAGTTCCATTACTGGATATATATACAAAAGTTTTTAAAAGTATCTCAAATAGATATTCATCTACCAATAGTCACAATATCAATATTCACGATAGCCAAAAGGTAGAAACAACCCAAATGGCCCTTGGTGGATGAATAAAGAAAATATGGTATACAGTGGAATATTATTCAACCTTAAAAAGGAAGAAAATTCTGATAATGCTACAACATGGATGAACCTTAAAGACACTGAACTAAGTGAAATATGCCAGACACCAAAGGGCAGGTATTGTATGATTCCACTTACAAGAGGCACTTAGAAGCACTACTACAACAGTGAAATTCAGAGACAGGAGGTAGAAGGGTAGTTGTCAAGGACTAGGGAAAATGGGTAATGAAGAGTTACCATATAATGGGTACAGAGGTTCTTTTTGTGAAGATGAACAACTTCTGGAGATGGGTGGTGGTGGTAATTGCACTTCAGTGTGAAGGTACATGATACCTCAGAACTATAACCTAAAATTGTTAAAAATAATGAATTTTATGTTAGGTATATTTTTGCCACAATAAAGGTGGAGGCAGGCAGGAGGAAGATATGAAGACAAAGGGAAGGGGGAGAGGAAGGGAAGTGGAAAGAGGAGAAAAAGAAAAAAAAAAGGTTGATTCACTCTGAAGAACCCTCATAGAACCAGGGCTTGCAGATATCCAACACCCAAGAAAACCAGGTTGAGGCAACACAGGGTGATTCACTGTTGAAAATCTGTATATGAAGTGGAGGCCAACACTGTGATGTCGTGGGTAAAGCCTTCACCTGCAGTGCTGGCATCTCATATGGGCACTGGGTCGAGTCCCGGCTGCTCTATTTCTGATTCATGTCTCTGATCCCAAGATTAATTTTCCTCTTGAGAAATTAAAGGGCCTATGATGCGTCCTTCAGAGTCTGGTATTCTTGGATCACTCAGTGATATCACTAGTATACAAAAAGATCAAACAGGCAAACAATGACAAGAAATAAGAGGAAGCAGAGACATCAAAAGTAAACGATTTTCATCTTTATTTTCTTAATCAATAATATACTGATAAGGTTCAAAAGTCAAAATAATATCAATAGAGATATACTGAGAAGTCTCATTGCTACCCAACTCCCAGTCACTTTCATACCATCCATTCTCCCCAACAAGGAATAATTATATTAGCTTCTTGTTTTTCTTTTATATATGTATGTAGGTAAATACAAGAAAATATGAATATATATTTTATTTCCCCCAATTTATACTATCAAATAGAGTATATACTGTTCTCACATTAAACTTTTTTTCACTAAAAATCTATACAGGTGATCTCTCTATATCATACATGGTGATGTTCATTTTTGTTGCAATTTAGGTTTTGATTTGTTTGCATCTGGATTTTTGTTTGGTGCTTGTTTTTTTCCTACAAGAACATATTTTGTATGCATGTCATGGTACATATGGAAATCTGTACATACATATTTATAGGATATCTACAGGATAGATCCCCAAAAGAGGGATTGTTAGGTCAAACAAAACAGATCTCTAATTATGATATATATTCACAGATTTGCCTCTATTAGAGTTGTTTCCTTTCTCCCTGAAGTCTCATCAGCAGAATATATTGTCAAACCTTTGTATTGTTTCCAAGTTAGTAGGTAAGAGTTGGTATTTCACAAAACTTTTAACTTGAATTTTTCAATTGTGAATGAGGTTGGGTATCCTTTCATATTTTTAAGGAAACTTTGTATTTCTTTGAATTGTCTGCTCATGTCATATCCCAATTTGTCTATAGGATTATCTGCCTTTTCCTTCTTATTTTATGTAATACAGTAGTTTACGCTACAAACCACAAGTATTTTTTGTTTTTCCTTTTCTTGCTTTACTTATGATGCTTTTTCCTATGAAGGTTTTTTGATGTAGTAAAATGTACCAATCCTTTTTTTTAATGACTTCTGAATTTTTAAAAGCTTTTTTATACTTCAGAGTCATTTTAAATTTACAAAACTAAAAATGTAAAGTAGTACAAAGAGTTCCCATATATTTCAAACTCAGTTTCCCCTATTGTTAACATCTTATACTAGTATATTCATCACAATCTATAACCACACCCAGTTCCTCCTGTTATTAATAGCTCATATTAGTATATTTGTCACAATTAATGAACCACACTCAACTTCCCCTATTTTTCCCCAGAAATCTCTTATTTAAGGTATATAAGCTTTATGCATTTCATAAATACAACTTTAGGGACATAATGACAGTGATTCTTCCCACTGTACCCACCCTCCCACCCCCACTCCCACTCCTCTTCCTCCTCCCTCTCCTATTCCCATTCTTATTTTTACTAAGGTCTATTTTCAATTAACTTTATACACATAATATTAACTCTATCCTCTAAGAAGAGTTCAACAAATAGTATAAAAAACTGTTCCTCAACAGCTTTTTTTTTTATTTCTCTTTTGATTTCTTCTATGACCCACTATTCATTCAGGAGCATGTTGTTCAGTCTCTATGTATTTACATATGTTCTAGATTCTTGAGTTGCTGATTTCCAGCTTCACTCCATTGTGGTCAGAGAAGATGCGTGGCATGATTTTGATTTTTTTTAATTTGCTGAGATTTTCTTTATGGCCTGGCCTGTGGTTTATCCTAGAGGAAGTTTCATGCACTGGTGAGAAGAATGTGTATTCTGCAACTATAGGATGAAAAGTTCTATAGATATCGGGTTAGGTCCATTTGGTCTATTGTGTCAATTAACTGTTGTTTCCTTGCTGATTTTCTGTCTGGTTGATCGGTCCATTGCTGATCATGGGGTATTCAAGCCACCCACTACTATTGTATTGGAGTCAATATTTCCCTTTAGATCCATTAACATTTCTTTTAAATGACCAGATGTCCTGTAATTAGGTACGTATACATCTATTATAGCCATATCTTCCTGTTGAATTTATCCCTTATTCATTACATAGTGCCCTTCTCTGTCTAAGAGTTTTTGTGTTAAAGTCTATTTTGCTTGATATTAGGATATCTACACCAGCTCTTTTTTGGTTTCTGTTAGCATGGAATATCTTTTTCTGTCATTTCACTTTCAGTCTGCAGGTATCTTTGTTGATGAGGTGTGTTTCTTGTAGGCAGCATGTTTTGTGTTTTTTTTTCATTCAACCAGTCTGTATCTTTTAACTGGAGAGTTGAGGCCATTTACATTCAAGGTGACTATTGGTAAGTAATAACTTGGCCCTGCCATTTTCCCATAAATGTCTCTATTGTTTACTTTAGATTTCCTTTGTACTTTTACTAGGAGATTTTCTGCCTTCACCTTCTTTCATAGTGACCATGTTTCTGTGTTTCTATGTGTAACACATCCTTAAGTGTCTTTTGTAAGGCTGGATGAATGGTGACAAATTCTTTGAATTTTTTTTGTTATAGAAGGTCTTTATTTCACCTTCATTCATAATGAGAGCTTTGCAGGGTACAGTATTCTGGGCTGACAGTTTTTTTTCTTTTAAGACTTGGAATATATCTCACTATATCTCACCATTCTTAAGTGTCTTTTGTAAGGCTGGATGAATGGTGACAAATTCTTTGAATTTTTTTTGTTATAGAAGGTCTTTATTTCACCTTCATTCATAATGAGAGCTTTGCAGGGTACAGTATTCTGGGCTGACAGTTTTTTTTCTTTTAAGACTTGGAATATATCTCACTATATCTCACCATTCTCTCCTAGCATGTAGGATTTCTGATGAGAAGTCAGCTGTAAGTCTGAAAGTAATATTTCTCCCATGCATGTTTTATAATCTTTTGTTTTACTGTGGAGAGTTTGACTACAGTGTGTCGTGGTGTAGATCTTTTTTAGTCATGTCTATTAGGAGCTTTATGTGCTTCCTGTACTTGGACGTCCTTTTCTCTCTCCAAATTAGGTAAGTTTTCTGTAATTATTTTGCTAAAAAGGCCTTCTAATTTATTCTCTTTTTCCATGCCTTCAGGAATTCCTAAGAACTGTATGTTGGGTAGTTTAATAGTATCCCATAGATCTCAAACACTGTTTCTTAGTTTTCTTTACAATTTTTTTTTTTTTTTTGGTCAGACCATACAATTTCCAGAGATTTGGCTTCTAATTGTAACTATTCTCTCTCTTGCCTCACCAAATCTGCTGTTATGGCTTTCCATCTCATTTTTTGTTTTACTGAATTCTTCATTTCCAATATTTTATTTTGATATCTCTTTAAAATCTCAATTTAACGAGAAAATTTTCTTTCATGTCATGTACGGATTTCTTTTTCTTTAAGGATTTTATTTATATATTTGAGAGTTACAGATAGAGGGAGAGACAGAGAAAGGTCTTCCATCTGCTGGTTCACTCCTAAATGGCCACAATGGTGAGAACTGAGCTCATCTGAAGCCAGGAGCCAGGAGATTCTTCAGGTCTCCAATGCAGGTTCAGGGGCCAAGTGCTTGGGGCATCCTCTACTGCTTTCCAAGGCCATAGCAGAGAGTTGGATCAGAAAAGCAGCAGCTGGGACTTGAACAAGCACCCGTGTGGAATGCCAGTGCCATGGGCAGAAGCTTTGCCTACTATGCCACAGTGCCATCCCTGATGTACAGATTTCTTTAGCTTGTGGATTTGCTTCTGATTACTTCTAAGTAATCCAATAATACATTTTTTGAGTTCTGTTTCTGGCATTTCTTCAACCTCTTTGTTTTTACATTCTAGTATTGAAGTGTTGCTGTGTTCCTTTGGGGACATCATGCTATCTTCCTTATTCTTGTTTCTTGAATTGCTGCATTTATTTTTAGGCATAAGTGGAGATACTTGTTGGTTTATTTTTTCCCCTGTGATGGCTTTTCTTTTTGAACTATGCTTCTGTGGCTTAATGGGGTGTCTGTTCTTTCACTGAATACCCTGAAGCATGTGCAGTCATGGCCAGGGAGCTCTGTTCAGTGCTCCAGGGTGAGAGGAATGTCTAAGATGACACCCAAGTTGGATGTGATAAATCTCCTTTTTTTTATTCAGAGGGGAGGTTTGCTCAGCTCTGCCGGCATAGTCTCACACTCACCACCTCTTTTGCAAGGAGACCAAAGCCTGGGCGCTATCCTCAGTGGGTACAATTTCATCTGTGCTACTACAAGAACCACACAAAGGATCCATGCAGTCCTTGTTGTGATCACAGATCCTGCAGTAATTACCCTCACCAGGAAATCAGGGAACCCTGAGTGTGTAGAGCCACCCACAGTGACTGCCCAAAGACCCAGACATGCCCTGCACCCTCCCACGCAGCCACAGTGTTTTCATAGTCCCAGCACACAAGTCTCCCACAGTCACGAGTGCCAAGCCCCCTGTCAATTCTCCCAGCCACACTCAGGCATCTTTTCCAGGCTGGTTGCTAGGATCACAGAGACAAGCTGGTGCAGCTTTATTATGTCCAAAATGGGGCCTGCCTGCTCTCAGCTAGTTACAGGACACCAGTGTTGGATGGTCGGGGAGAGAGAAACGTGCCCCCCTTTTCCCTTTAGGTTGGCAGGTATACTGTCCCCCACAGGGCCCCAAGCCAGATTCATGCCAGGCACTTCCCTCAGTTTTATCACCAGTGACTTGGGATGCTGCAGTCTGGTCTCACCTCACTCTCCAAAGCTGGTGCTGAGGCTCTCAGCTTCTGGGGTTCTGAGTTTTGTGTGTCTACACCCTCTATGTAGATCCACAGTGTCCCTCTAATTTGCATGGACTTTTCTCTGCCATTTTCTCCCTAACTCTTCCCTGAGATTCCACTCTCTCCATATTTTTTTAAC
This sequence comes from Sylvilagus floridanus, assembly GCA_949820135.1. Classification (NCBI taxonomy): domain Eukaryota; kingdom Metazoa; phylum Chordata; class Mammalia; order Lagomorpha; family Leporidae; genus Sylvilagus; species Sylvilagus floridanus. Next base: position 39,908,553 of record OX463223.1, read on the forward strand.
AATCTTCCCCTAGACTAGAAGAGTAATCTCCCTCCCATTCCACCATTCCACCATCTTGGAGCCTCCCCTATTTTTTATGCAAACTCCTTCTTATCCCTCTCAACCCTCCCAGCCTCTAATAATCAATATTCTGTGTTCAGATTTTCAGATTGAGTTTTTTTTTAACCTTCCATATATAAGAGAACATGAGCTATTTGTCTTCCTGTGTTGGACTTATTTCACTTAACATATTCACCCATTTTGGCACAAATCACAGGATTTCATTCTTTCTGAATGATATTACATTGTGTGTATGTAAATATGTATATGTATATATATATATATATATCACATTTTATTTATCCATTCCCCTGATGGTTGATTCCATGTCTTGGTTATTATTAACAGTGCCACAGTAATCATGGTAGAGTAGGAATCTCTTTGATACTATGATTTCACATCTTTTGTACTATACCCAATAGTAGCATTGCTGGATCATATGGTAGTTATAGTTCTAGTTTTTTAAGAAATCTCCACACTGTTTTCCTTAGTGGTTGTGCTAATTTAAATTTCCACCAACCATGTTTAAGAGTTCTCCTTTATCTGCATACTCACAGCATTTATTACTTTCTGTCTTTTTGATAATCACCATTGTGGTTTTGCTTTGCATTGCCCTAATGACTAGTGATGTTGAGCATTTCTTAAAAAAAGATATTTGTTAGCACCTAAGGCATTTGGATCTAACAGAAAATCTCATGAGAGCATTTCAGGCATGGAAAACCAAGACACTGTGGCAAAAACAGTTCTGCATGAAAGACCTCTGTGAATGAGACCCCAGTGGAAAGAAGGGACCATCAAAGAAGGATGTACTTTTCTCTGAAGGGAGGACAGAACTTTGACTTTGTATACGTTCCTAATTATCAATGGAGTTTGTGGACTCAAAAGGCCTCCATAGCCTTGGCAGCTCATGCCAAGAGCCTTGGGTGGTCACTGACATCATACATAAGGGTGTTAATTGTTAAATCAACAACAGGAGTCACTGTGCACTTGCTCCCCATGTTGGACCTCTGTCCTTAATGAGGTGTACTATGAGACTTAATGGTGGCCGGTGCCGCGGCTCAATAGGCTAATCCTCTGCCTTGTGGTGCCAGCACACTGGGTTCTAGTCCCGATCGGGGCGCCAGATTCTGTCCGGTTGTCCCTCTTCCAGTCCAGCTCTCTGCTGTGGCCAGGGAGTGCAGTGGAGGATGGCCCAAGTGCTTGGGCCCTGCACCCCATGGGAGACCAGGAGAAGCACCCGGCTCCTGCCTTCGGATCAGCGTGGTGCACCAGCCGCAGCATGCCAGCCGTGGCAGCCATTGGAGGGTGAACCAACGGCAAAGGAAGACCTTTCTTTCTCTCTCTCTCACTGTCCACTCTGCCTGTCAAAATAAATAAATAAATAAATAAATAAATAAATAAATAAAAAGAATTAACAGTAAAACTTGTCTTCAAACTGTACTTTATATTTCATGTGTCTGTGTGGGTGCAAATAACTGAAATCTCTATTTAGGATAGAGTTGATCTTCTGTCAATTAAAAACAAATCTGAATCGAAAATGGAATGGGAGAGGGAGTAGGAGGTGGGATGGGAGTGGGGATGGGAGTGGGATAGGAGGGTGGGAACAGGGGGAAGAAACACCATATCCCTAAAAGCTATACACATGAAATTTGTATTCATAAAAAAAAAAACCTTCAAAATATACTTGTTGGCCATTTATATTTCTTCTTTTGAGAACTATTGCTTCAGATCCTTTGTCCATTTCTTAACTGGATTGGTTGGTTTTTTTGTTGTTGAATTGTTTGAGTTGCTAATACATTCTGGATATTAATCCTTCATCAGATAAGTAGCTTGCACATATTTTCTCTCATTCTGTTGGATGTGTCTTCATCCTGTTGTTTACTTTGCTGTATAGAAGCTTCTGAGTTTGATATAGTCCCATTTGTTTAGCTTTGCTTTCATTGCCTGTGTTTTGTAAGCCTTATTTAAAAATTATTTGCTTATATCAATATCTTGAAGTGTTTTTTCTGTTTCCTGTTAGCAACTTCATAGTTTCAGGTCTTACATTTAGGTTTTTACTCCATCTTAAGCTAATTGTTTTTTTTTTTTTTTGGGGGGGGGGATATATTGAGAGAGGTAGGGATCTAATTTCATTCTTCTACATATGTATGTCTAGATTTGACAGCACCACTTATTAAAAAGACTATCCTCTATCAAATGTATGTTCTTGACACCTTGTAAAATATCAATTGGCTGCATGTATACAGATTGAATCCTGGGTTTTCTGTTCTATTCCATTGATCTATGTGTCAGTTTTTATGCCACTACCATGGTACTTTAATTACTATATCTTTGCAGTATGCTTAAATTCAAGTATTGTGATGCCTACAGCTTGGTTTTTTTGTTTGTTTTGGTCAGGATCACTTTGGCTATCCTGAGTCTTTTGTGTTCCCATACGAATTTTAGCATTGTTTTTCTAATTCTGTAAAGATTGCTTCTCAGCCTTTTGGCTACAATCAAGTATAATTCTATAAAGAACGTCAGTGGTATTTTGATAGGAATTGCATTGAATCTGTTTTAGGTAGTATAGACATTTTAATTATATTGATTCTTTCAATCCATGAGCAAGGAGTATCTTTCTTTTGTATGTGTCCTTGATGACTTCTTTGATCAGCATTTTATAATTTTCATTGTAGAGATATTTCACTTCTTTGGTTAAATTTATTTCTAATGTTTGATTTTTTGGGTTCGTTATTGTGAATGGGATTTCCTCCTACTCCTAGAATATAAAAAAAGTCACCTATATTTTCTTCCAATTCTTTTACGGTTTCATTTCCTTTTAAATTTAAATCACTAATCCAGTTGGAGATTAGCTTGGTATTTGACAGGAGATATGGATTAAGCTTTATCTTTACAAACATCATTACTAAAAAGTCCATTTTTTACCATATTGATTTGAGATGCCCTATACTGACTTCCCATATCAATTTGGGTCTACTTATGGACTTTCTATTCTGTTAAATCTGCCTGTCCATTTATTCACCAATATCAGATTCTTTTTATTTTTAAAGCTTTATAATAAATTTGAATATATTAATTTTTAAAATTTGTTTCCAAAGGTTCTTAGTTTTTTTTGTTTATTTTTCATATAAATATTGGAATTCTCTTCTAGAAAAAGATTGATGGTTTATTATAATTACAACAAATTTACAAATTAGATAATTAATGTATTTTTGAAGAGCATCTTCCTATCTAAGAATACAGTATGTCTTTCCATTTATTTAAGCATATTTTTGTTTTCAAGTATATATTTCCATTGTTTTGTTTTTCCTCATATGTTTACATATTTATTATGTGTTTTTGTCTTTTTTGATGCTATTGTAAATGAGGTCTTCTCTTCCAATGTATCTTCTTTTAAAAATATTTATTTATTTATTTATTTGAAAGGCATACTGACAGAGATCTTTCATCCACTGGTTCACTGTACAAATGGCTTCAACATCCAGGGCTGGGCCAGGCAGATGCCAGGAACCGGGAATTCCATCTAGGTCTCCCATGTGGGTGGTAGAAGACCATGTTCTTGGGTCATTATCAGGAAGCTGAATGGGAAGCAGAGAAACAGGACTCCAACTGGCACTCTGGTATGGGACACTTAAGTGGTAGTCCAACTTGCTGAGCCAGAATGCCTGCATCCCATTGTATCTTTTAATGAATTGCTAGTATATAATAAAAATATTCTTGTAAATTAACTTTACATTGTACCTCTACAATGAATTCTCTCTCCCTCTCTCCCTCCTTCCATGAGAAAGAGGAAAGATTTCCAAAAAGTCTTTTCAAAAGCTACAATGAATATTCTCAAAGGGCTAAGAAATTATTGCACTAATAAAAAGAACATCATCCCGTGAAAAAATAAAGAACAAAAACACATTTTTTCAAATAATATCATTTATTTTATTCTTAGAATGAGACATTATCTTCCTACTAATTTGAAAGAACTGGCACACAATCTTGAAAAAGTACACTTTGAGTTTTACTACAGAAAGGGTGGGAAATGGATTAGAAAACTAATTAGGCATGTTTCTGCTACTTATTACTTCAGTCATATTAGGTAAATTAAATAACATCTTTTGTTCTTGTTGACCCCATCTGTAAAGTGATAGTCTATGTGGTCTTCGTAGAGTCAATAAACCTATGAATGAATTTCTCAGTAAGTAGTTTGTTTAATTCTCACCTGATTTTTCTCACTGAAAATTGTGACAACTTTGTCAGCTTTGTGAAAAAAACGTGCTACTTTTACTATAATTCACTTTAAACATAGCCAGAGATTGGGGTAATTTGTGGTGTTCGGAGATTTTGAATTTAAAATTATTACAGAGAATGGTCTGAGTTCTTTACAACTTGCTCTTACTCAGCAGTACTGGGGATTCATAGAGTCACCACCTTCTTAAAATTTATTTGTATTGTATAGAATATATTTAAGGTTTACAACATGATGCTTATGGGTGTGTGTGTATAGTGAAATGATTACTGTAGGTAACCAAATTAACATATTCAACAACTTTTACCTCCTTTTATGTGTGTATGGTAAGATAACTGAGATCTACACTCTAAGCAATTTTCATTATACAATATTAACTCTAGTCTAGTCCTCATGCTATACATTAGATTTCTAGACTTATTCAGCTCCCATAACTGCAAGTTTGCACACTTTTATCTATGTCTCCCTGTTTTCCTCCCTTCTTGGCCACTATCATAGTCTTTATATCAATGTATTTGACTTTCCTTTTAGATTTCACATACAAGTGAGACCACCCATTACTTGGCTTTCTGTCCTAGCTTATTTCATGTAACATAATGTCTTCCAGGCTTACCTAGAACTCTCTCTGGAGTTCCCATGAGTGGCAAGGACCCAACCATTTTAGCCACCACTTGTTGCCTCCCAGGGTGTGCATTATTAGGAAGCTAGAATTGAGAATAGAGCTGGAACTTGAACCCAGGCACAGTATGGGATGTAAGCATCCCAAGCTAACTTTTTAAGATGTTGTTTATTAATCTGAAAGGCAGAACTCTCAGATGGAGGGATGGAGGGAGGGAGGGAGAGAGGGAGAGAGGGAGAGAGAGAAGGAGAAAGGGAGAGAGAGAAGGAGAGAGAGGAGAGAAGAGAGAGAGAGAGGAAAGAGAGGAGAGAGAGGAGAGAGGAGAGAGGAGAGAGGAGAGAGGAGAGAAGAGAGGGGAGAGAGAGAGAGAGGAGAGATTGGGAGGGAGGTCTTCCATCTATCTACTGGTTCACTCCCCAGATGGCTGCAACAGCTGGAGCTGGGCCAATCCGAAGCCAGGAGCTTCCTCTGGGTCTCCCATGCGAGTGCAGGGGCCCAAGGACTTGGGCCATCTTCTACTACTTTCCCAGGCCACAGAAGAGAGTTGGATTGAAAGTGAAGCAGCCAGGAATTGAATAGGTGCCCATATGGGATGATGGCACTGCAGGTGGCGGCTTCACCCACCATGCCAAAGCGCCGGCCCCCACAAGCAGCATCTTAACTGTTGTGCAAAATTTCCACCCATTTCCTTTCTTAAGGATGAATAATATTCTATTGTATGTGTATATATATGTGTGTGTGTGTGCGTGTGTGTGTGTATAAATTTGTCCATCTGTTGATGGACACTTAGGTTGTTTCCATATTTTGACTACTGTAAACACTGTCATAAAGAGCATGAGAGTGCAGATATCCCTACAAGGTGTTGATTTCATTCCCTTTGGGTATACACCCAACAGGATACACTGTAGTATGACTACAGTGGTTATACTGTAGTCCCATTTTTCATTTTCGAGGAAACTCCATACTATTTTCATAATGTTTGTACCCATTTATCTTCCTACCAATAGCGTGCAAAGGTCTTTTTCACCCCATACTCTTGCCAACATTTACCTCTTATATATGTAATAGTCATCCTGAACAAAACTAGTATGATACTGGCATAAAAATAGACATACAAATCAATGGATCAAAAAAAAAAAGATCCCAGAAATAAATCCACACATTTACAGTCAACTGATCTCTGGGAAAAATACAGTCTCATCAAATGGTGTCAGGAAAACTGAATTGCCACATGCAAAAGAATGAAATTGGACCCCTATCTTATATCAGACACAAAAATCAAGTCAAAAAGGATTAAATATATAAACATGAGATCTGAAACTATTAAAATTCCAAGAAGAAAACATAGGCAACAAGTGACTTGACATAGGCTTTGGTAATTTTTTTTTTTTATATATTACACCAAAAGTTCAGGCAACAAGAGAAAAATAAACAAGTGGGACTACACTAACCTTAAAAGCTTCTGTACAGCAAGGAAAAACAATCAACACAATGAAAAGGCAGCCTATTGAATGGGAGAAACTACTTGTAAATCACATAGTTGAAGGGCGGATGATGTGGCGCAGTGGGTTAATGCCCTGGCCTGAAGTGCCGGTACCCCTATAGGCACTGGTTCTAGTCCCGGCTGCTCCTCTTCCAATCCAGCTGTCTGCTATGGCCTGGGAAAGCAGTACAAGATGGTCCAAGTGTTTGGGCTCCTGCACTCACGTGGGAGATCCAGAGGAAGCTCCTGGCTCCTGGTTCCTGGCTTCAGATCGGTGCAGCTCTGGCCATTGCAGCCAATTGGGGAGTGAACCATCAGATGGAAAACCTCTTTCTCTGCCTCTCCTCTCTCTGTAACTCTTTCAAATAAATAAAATAATCTTTTTCTTAAAAAAAAAACACATAGTTGATAAGGAGTTAATCTCAAAATTATGTAAGGAACTCACACAAATTAATGGAAAAGTAAAAATAAATAACTCAAAAATGGACAAAGAAACTGAAAAGACATTTCTCAGAAGAAGACAAACGGCCAACAGTTATAAGACAAAAATGTTTAATGTCACTAATCTGCAGGGAAAGAAATAAATGCATGTGTCTTAAGATCCATATCCTGACCAATCAATCTTTTGTAGCTTTTAACCCATGTGATGATATCCAGATTCACAATCACATCCAGTTATAGACAATAAAAGAGTGACATAGGCAATGAAGAGGCACTAATGGGAGATTTTTTTCTTAATATAAGGTATCAAAGTCAAGCTATAATCTAATGTCAGAATTCGGATGTTATAATTTCAGGAATTTAATATGTATAATATTACATAACACCTTAATATTTCATCAGCAAAATTTGTGAATATTCTCATTGAATGGGGTTGGAAAGATCTAAATAGACTTGTATTGGTTCAGGTCAGGATTTATAACATAGTAAGTTATGAAAGAGCTTTCCTTTCCAGAGTTCTATGAATTTTTGAGTTATAGATAAGAATTAATGACCCTATACTTTGGTTTTTCCTTTGTTTTAAATTTATTTTATTGTGGCAAGAACACTTAACATGAGATCTACCCTTTTAACAAATTTTTAGAAGCATAATACAGTATTGTTAACTATATAGACAATGGCTGTCTTAATCTATTTTTGTGTTGTCATAACAGTACCTAAGACTGGGTAATTTATAAGAAGCTTATTTGGCTTATGACTGTGAAGGCTGGGAAGTCTAAGATCCAGAGACTGCATCTGCTATGGATCTTCTTTTGGGCCATCTCATGGCAAAAGGTAGAAGAGCAGAGAGTACATATGAAAGAAAAGGGAAGGGAGCTGAACTAATATTTTATCAGCAATCCACTTTGCAATACATTCATAGGACAGAACCATCATTACCTACTCACCTCCCAAAGGTCCCATCACTCAACATGGTTACCTTGAAGATTAAGTACCAAGCATGTGAACTTTACGGGACACATTCAAATTATACAACAGATCTCTAGAACTTACCCATCTTGCATAACTGAAACTTTTTGCCCATTGATTAGAAACTTGACATTTCACTCTCCCCCAGCCCCTAGCAACCATTCTACTTTCTGATTCTGTGAGCTTGACTATTTTTAATACCTGATATAAATGCAACTATGCATTATGAATTTGTCATTCTCTGACTAGCTTATTTCACTTAGCATCGTGTTCTCAACATTCACCCATATTGTCATATGGCCATTTCTCTTCCTTTTAAGGCTGAACAATATTCCATTGGATGTACATACCATAGTTTCATTACTCATGCATCTGTCAATGGACATTTAGATTGTTTACAAATCTTGGCTATGGTAAATAATGGTGCAGTGAACACGGAGGTGCTAATATCTCTTCAAGATCCTGGATCATATGATAGTTCCATTTTTTCATTTTTGACAAATCTCTTTACTGTACAAGAGTTTAATCTCCACATCTTTGTCAACACTGTTTATACTTGGTTTAGGGAGGGAGCAGGCTTTTTGTTTGTTTTTATATTAGTCATACTAACAAACATGAGCTGATACATTACTGAGGTTCTGATTTGGATTTCCCTGATGATAGAACATCATCTCATATACTTGTTGGCCATTTATTCACCTCTACAGAAATTTCAATACAAGTCTTAAGTCCCTTTTTGTATGATAATTGGTGTTTTGTTTTTTTGCTATTGAGTTATAGAAACTACTTTCTTATTTTAGAAATTAATCCACATTGTAATTTGCAAATATTTTCTCTGGTTTCATAGATTTCCTTGACACAATATCAATTGTTTCCTTAGCTGTATACAGGCTGTTTAGTTTGATTTAGTCCCACTTGTCTATTTTAATTTTTGTTGTCTTTATTTTTGGTGTTATATCCATAAAATATTATAAATAAAGTATTATGATATGGTTTCCCTATGGTTCCTTTCAGCAGTTTTACAATTTCATGCCTATGTTTAAGACTGTCATCCATTTTAATTTTTGTGAATGATATAAGACAAGAGTTCTATTTCATTCTTTTGCATGTGGATATCAGGTTTCCCAGCACCATTTGTTGAAGAAACTATCCTTTTCCCATTATACATTCCTGGTACCCTTATTGAAGATCAGTTGACTCTACATGTGTGGACTGACTTTCGGGCTTTTTGTTTCATTGATCTATATGTCTGTCTCTATGCCAGTACCAAATTGTTTAGTTACTGTAATTTTGTGATGTATTTTGAAAGGAGAAAATATGATGGCAGCAGCTTTGTTCTTTCTCAAGACTATTTTAGAATTATTCAGGTCTTTTTAAGCTCCATATGAATTTTAGTATTGTTTTCCTATTTCTGTAAAAAAAAAAAAGTCATGAGAATTTTGAGAGATTACACTGAATCTGCACATGATTTTAAGTACTATGACATTATGACAAAATTAAATCTTCCTATCCATAAAATGATGTCTTTCCATTTGTTCATTTCTTCTTGAATTTCTTTCATGTTTTGTAGCTTTCATTGTACAAGTCTATGACTTTGGTAGTTAAGTTTGTCCCTAAATATATTATTTTTAGTGCTAATTTAAATGGGATTTTTCCTAATTTCATTTTCAAATAGTTCATTGTTAATGTACAAAAATACAACTAACTTTTTTGTTCATTTTTTGTCCTGTAATTTTATTGAATTTATTAGCTTAAATAGTTTTCTGTGCAATCTTTAGGGAGTTATATATATTAGATCAGGCAATCTGACAACAGGAACAATTTTTCTTCCTTCCTAATTTAGATACTATTCTTTTTCTTTCCTAAATACTGCTGAGGATTTCTAATACTCTGTTTATCAAAACTGGCAAGAGTGGCCATTTTGCTTGTTCCCGATCTCAGAAAAGCTTTTAATTTTTCACTGTTGAGTATGATGTTAGCTGTGAGATTTTCATATATTTTCATATATGACCTTTATTATGTTGAGGTAGGGTTGTTCTATGTCTAGTTTTTTAAAAGATTTATTTATTTTGAAAGAGTTACAGAAAGAGGGAGAGACAGGGAGAGATCTTCCACCTTTCCACCTCCTGGTTCACTTCCCAGTTGACTGCAATGGCCAGGGCCAGGCCAGGCTGAAGCCAGGAGCCAGGAACTTCATCTGGTCTCCCACATGGGTCGCAGGTGCACAAACACTTGGGCTATTTTTCATTACTTTTCCCAGGCCATTATCAGGGAGCTGGATCAGAAGTGGAGCAGCCAGGACATGAACCGATGCCAATATGGGATGCCAGCATAGCAGGCAAGGGCTTTACCAACTAGGCCACAAAGCTGGCCCCTGTTAAGGGTTTTTATCATAAAAGAGTTAAATTTTGTCAAATGCTTTTTTTATATATTGAGATTATCATATTTTTTCTGTTAATGTGCTATATTATTTATTGACTTGTGTATATTAAATTACCCTTGCAACCTAGGGATAAATTCCATTGGATCATTTCATGTAATCTTTTTAATGTGCTAGAGAATTCAACTTGCTAATATTTTGTTGAATTTTTTTTGAAGTTATACTCACTAGTGATATAAACCAGCAGTTTTCTTTTCCTGTGGCATCTTTGTCTGGCTTTGGCATCAGGGCAATAGGCTCATAAAGTGAGTTTGGAAGGGTTCCCTCTTCTTCAGTATTTTAGGAAGAGTTTGAGAAGGCCTAGTGTTAATTTTTCCTTAAATGGTAGAATTCATTAGTGAAGCCATCCAGTCCTGTGCTTTTTACCCAGTTTGCTGACATATATAATCACTCATAGTAGTCTAATGATCATTTTTTAAAAGATTTATTTATTTATTATTTGAAAAGCAGAGTTATAGAGAGATAGGAAAAGACAAAGAAATCTTCCATCTGCTGGTTTATTCCCCACATGGCCAGAACAGCCAGGGCTGGGCTGGGCTAGGCTGAAGTCAGGACCCACGGGCTTCTTCCAGGTCTTCCACATGGTTGCAAGAGCTTAAGTACTTGGGCCATCTTCTGCTGCTTTCCAGGGTGCATTAGCAGAGAGCTGGATCAAAGTGGAGCATCCAGGATTCAAACTGGTGCCCACAGGGGATGCTGACACTATAGGCAGCATCCCGGCCCTCATCTTCTGATCATTTTTATTTTTGTAGTATCAATTAAAATGTCTCCTCTTTCATTTATGAATTTATTGAGTCTTTTATTCCTCATTTAGTCTCACTAAATGCTTGTAATTTTTTTCAAAAATACAATTCTTAATCTGTTAATTGTTTCTAATTTTTCTCTAATTTTTCTGCTCTAATTTTTAATTTTTATTTATTTATTTTGAAAGACAGACAAACATAGATAGATCTCCCACATACTGGCTCACTCCCTAAATGCCTGCAACAGCCAGGGCTGGACCAGGCTGAAGCCATGAGCTAAGAATTCCATCTGGGTCTCTCAAGTGAGAGGTAGGAACCCAATTACCCTGATGCCAAAGCCCGCTGCCTCCCAGGTTGTACATTAACAGGAAGCTGGAATCAGAAGTGGAGCCAGGACTCAAACCCAGGAATTCCAATATGAAATTTGTGGGTGTCCCAAATGGTCTCTTATCTGCTATACCAAGCACTTGTCCTTCTTTTTTAACCTTTATTATTTTTTTCTGCTAACTTTGGTCCTAGTTGTTCTTTTTCTATTTCTTTTTTTTTTTTTTTTTGACAGGCAGAGTGGACAGTGAGAGAGACAGACAGAGAGAAAGGTCTTCCTTTTGCCGTTGGTTCACCCTCCAATGGCCACCGCGGTCGGCGCGCTGCGGCCGGCGCACCGCGCTTGTCCGATGGCAGGAGCCAGGAGCCAGGTGCTTTTCCTGGTCTCCCCATGGGGTGCAGGGCCCAAGCACCTGGGCCATCCTCCACTGCACTCCCGGGCCACAGCAGAGGGCTGGCCTGGAAGAGGGGCAACCGGGACAGAATCCGGCGCCCCGACCGGGACTAGAACCCGGTGTGCCGGCGCCGCAAGGCGGAGGATTAGCCTGTTGAGCCACGGCGCCGGCCCTTTTTCTATTTCTTAAGGTATAAAATTGAGTCTTTCTTATTTTTAATTCTATCATATACCACTACAAAGCTTTCTCTTAGTGCTGGTTTTGGTGTGTGCCATAAATTTTGGTATGTTATGCTTCCATTTTTGCTTTTCTCATTCCCTAATTTTCCTTTTGAATTCTTCTTTGACCCTATGCTCTTCAAAAGTGCCTTGTTGCATATACTGAGGTTATTTATAGTATCTAGAAAAATATTCTCCTCTACACGTCATGGATTGATATACTTCATGAGAGTAATTATGAGAATTGATTTATTGTGGCTGGCATTGTGGAAAAATGGGTTAAACTGCTGCCTGCAATGCCAGCATCCATATGGGCACTGGTTTTAGACCCAGCTGCTCCACTTCTGATCCAGCTCCCAGCTAATGCTTTTGGGAAAGCCATGGAAGATGGCCCAAGTCTTTGGGCCCTTATACTCATGTTTGAGACCCAGATGGAGCTCCTGGCTCTTGGCTTTGGTCTGGCCCAGCTCTGGCCATTGTACCCATTTGGGGAGTGAGCCAGTGGATGGAAGATCTTTCCGTATCTCCTTCTCCACACCCCCCTCTGTAACCTGGCCTTTCAAATAAATAAAATAAAGCTTTAAAGAGAGTGTGTGAGTGTGTGTGTGTGTGTGTGTGTGTGAGAGAGAGAGAGAGAGAGAGAGAGAGAGAGAGAATATGAGTTGTTTATTGAGCAGAAATTTAAATAAGTCTGAAAATGGCCAAAACCAAAGTTGCCAACCAAAGGAGTATGCTTATCATGGTTGTCATCATACTTGTTGATAAGAAAGTATGTTCTTAAAAAGACTTTAAAAATGTCTTACTCAGTTTCCCATTTTAAAAATTTTAGTTTTCCTTCAGCTGGTGATTTCTAGCTTCATTCTATTCTGGTTTATAAAGATATTTGGTATCATTTCAATCTTCTTAAATTTTTTGTGACTTTTTTGTAATCTATTATGTGTTTTATCCTAGAAAATATTCTATGTGTGCTTGAGAAGAATTTGTATTCCGCTGAAGAATGTTCTGTATGTCTGTTAGGTCCACTTGATCTATTGTGTTGTTCAAGTCTGCTATTTCCTTATTGATTTTCTGTCTGGATGATTGATCCATTACTAAAAATGAGTATTGAAGTCTCCTACTTTCATTATATTGTCTATTTTTTCCTTTACTTCTGTGTTTGCTTTATATGTTTAGGTGCTCTAATACTGAGTTTGTTTGTGTGTGTATGTGTGTGTGTATGTATTTCATTTATTTATTTAAGGGACAGACATAGAGACAGAATATTCCCATCTGCTAATTTACTCCTCCAAATGCCCATAATGTCCTAGTCTGGGCTGGGGCCAAAGTTGGGAGGCAGGAAGATCATCCAGGTCTCCCACGTGGGTGGCAGGAACTCAAGCACCTGAGCTATCACCACTGCCTCTAGAGTATGCATTAGCAGGAAGTTGGAGCCAGGAAGTGGAGTGAGAGCCAGAAATTGAACCCAGTACAACAATGTAGGACCAGGGTATCTTAACTGACATTTTAATTGCTAGGCTAAAATATGTGTCCCCCCAGTGGTATATTGATATTTTTGTTATGCCTTCCTGGTCAGTTGACTCCTTTATCATTGTATGTCTTTGTTTCTTGTGATTTTTTTTACTTTAAATTCATTTTGTCTTATGAAAGTATAACCATACCTGCTCTCCTTTGGTTGCCATTTTCATGTAATATATTTTTCTACCACTTCCCCTTCAGCCTGTGTATGTCTTTAAATCTAAAATGAGTTCCTTATAGGTAGTATATAGTTGGATTCTTGGTCTTTACCCAGTAACACTATGCCTTTTGATTGGGAGTTTAATCCATTTAAATTTAAAATAAGAATTGATAGGGAATGGCATTTTGTTCATTATTTTTGTCTGATAGTCTTCTTGCCCACTCCCATTGTCTTCTTTTATGTTTTATTGACATTTTTGTTGATCTGATTAGATTCCTTTCTTCTTTGTGTAAATTCTATAGTTATTTTGTGGTCATCATGAGGCTTACATAAAATATCATAGTTACAACAGTCTGTTTTAAGCTGATAACAACTTCAATTACACATAGCAACTCTACACTTTTACTACTTATCCAAACATACAAACTTTGTTATTAATGTCACAATGTATCATTTATACTGTGCATCCTAACTTTTTTGCTATATGTATTTTTAAATATTTTTATATTTTATCCTAAAATTAAAGATTATTTGCCCACTACGTTGTGATAGCACAGTATTCTGTATTTGTCTATGCATTTACCTATACTAATTAGTTTTAAATTTTCTTATGTTATCAAGTTACTGTTTAATGTCCTTTCATTTCAATGGGAAAAACTCTTCTTTCATGTTTCTTGTAAGGTCTGCCACTGAATTCCTTAAGCTTTTGTTGGTCAGGAAAACTTTCATTTCTCCTTTGTTTTGTAAAAGATTTATTTTATTTATTTGAAAGACAGAGTTGCAGGGCAGGGCAGGGGTGGGGGGAGACAGAGACAAAGAATCTTCTTGTTCACTCCTGAAATGGCTGTGACAGTCAGGACCAGGATCCCAGAACTCCATCTGGGTGTCCCACATGAGTGAGAGAGGCCCAAGCACTTGGGCCATGCTGCCTTCCCAGGCACATTATCAGGGAACTGGATCAGAAGCAGAGCAGCCGGAAATTGAACTAGTGCTCTGATATGGGATGCTGGTGTCACAGGCAGCACCTTAACCTGCTGCATCACAGTGCTGGCCCTTCATTTTCAAAGAACAGTTTTTCCAAGTACAGTATTCTTGATTGGAAGTTTTTTCCTTTCAGCATTTTGAGTGTATCTTCCCATTCCCTTCTGGCCTGTAAGGTGTCTGCTGGATATGGAGGCTCCCCCGGATTTGACAAGCGGCTTTCCTCTTGTTGTTTCTCATATTCCTTCTTTGTCTTCAACTTTGACAACAGATTATAATATATCTTGATATAGATTTCCTTAGTTTCATTTTATTTGGGGTTCTTTGGACTTCTGGATCTGGATATCCAGGTTTGGGAAGTGTTCATGCATTATTTCTTTAAGTATGCTTTCTGCTATTTTTTCTCTTCCTTCTGCTTCCTAAATTCCTGTCATATATAGTTAGTCCATTTAATGTTGTTCCATAAGTCCATTACGTTTTCTTTACCTTTTTTATTCCTTTTTTTTTCTTTTTGTTCTTTGGACTGAATAACATTCAATGACCTGACTTTAAGTTCTTTTCTTCTGCATTATCTTTGATGAACCCTGCTATGGTTTGAGTCTCTTCCAAAACTCACGCTGAAATTTACCACCAGTGCGATGGTATTAATATGTTATTAGGATAGGACGGTATTGTGGCATAGCAGGTTAACCACTGCTTGGAACACCTACATCCCATGTTAGAGTGTTTGGCTTGAGTCTTGGCTATGCCGCATTTCTGATCCAACTTCTTGCTAATGTACCTGAGAGGCAGAAGATGATGGCCCAAGTACTTGGGTTTCTACCACCCCCATGGGAGATCCTGGTTTCAGCATGGCCCAGCCTCGGCTGTTGCAGGTATCTGGGAAATAAAGCAGTAGATGGAAGATCTGCCTGCCTGCCCATCTCCCCCCTCTCTGCCACTCTGTCTTCCAAACCAATCAATATAATTTTAAAGAGATGATGAGGACAGGGAATGGGTTAATGCCATTATCATCAGAGTAGACTTGGATTAGTTATCATAGCCATGAACTCCTGATAAAAGGATGAGCTTGGCCTCTACTTTTCCATTCCCTCTTGGGCAAATTTTCCCTGTACAATGCCCTCCTCTCTGTTAAGATGCAAGAAGGCCCTCACCAGATACAGGCTTTCAATCTTGGACTTGCCTGTCTCCAGAACCATGAGCCAAATAAATTACTATTGTTTATAATCTACTCAGTCTATGGTTTTCTGTTTTAGCAGCAGAAAAGAGATTATGACAAACCCTTCCTGTGATTTTTTTCTGTCCAGATATTTTATTCTTCAGTTCCATGATTTCTGTTTGGTGTTTTTTTTTTTTTCCTGAAACCCTGATTTATTTATTATTTAATACAACTGACAAAAAATTACATTTCAATAAAAATTAGAACAAAGATAACATAAGGCAAAAGATTTATAAAAACTGTGCACATTGACAATTAATAGAGAAAAGCTATCATACTCATGACTTTTCTTTCCACAGTTGTAACTAAACAAAATTTTATGACTAAAATAGTAATTATTCATATTAAATGTCAACATGCATTTTTTAACAAATTCTAGACATATCAATATTTAAAACATTTAATGTGACAATCTTGTTTCTTACTTTTAAATTATCTAATCAAGATTGGATTGAATGCAACACTACTCACAAGAATAATGCTTAAGTAACCCGCTTCTCTGTCTTGTTTTAGAGAAACCAGTTCCACAGACATGTGTTGATGGAAAAGGAGGAAGATAAAGCATTTCAGCAGATTCAAAATATTCATCATTGGCACAAGCTTTTGGCTTAGGAGTTAAGTCACCAGTTGAGACACACACATCCTATATCAGAGTGCTCCTGACTCCAGCTTCCTGCCACTGGGGGCAGTGATGATGGCTCAAATAATTGCGTTCTCTGCCACCCATGTGCAAAACCTGGATAGAGTTCTTCACTCCTGACTTTGGACTCCTTCCCCCCACCCCCACAACCATTGTAGGCCTTTGGAGAGCAAATCAGCAGATGGGAGAGAAAGAAGAAGTGCTCACTCTTTCTAATAAGTAAAAACTTGTGAAAAAACATTATTTTAAAAATACTCACAACTTCTATACAAAATGAAGCATTTCTTCAAAATTCATCCTCAATCCTTCCTTAGTAGCCAGTTCCAAGCAACCATTTACAAAATGTGGTATTTTAAAAACACATATGTTCTATTTCTTTGTTGAATTTGTTGCAACTTTCACTTCATTTGTCTCCTGACCTTAATGAACATCTCTGATGGTTATTCATGAAAAATAAAAAATTCATGAATAATAAGGAATCCTCTATGAAATAAATTATATTAACTCCATTTCATTAAAGTTAGTTTCTGAAGATTTACTTTGTTCCTTTGTTTGGAAGACATTTTTGTATCTCTTCATTTTCCGTGAATCTGTGTTGATGTCTACTCTTAGTCTTAATAGACTGGCATCATTCAGGAGAACTTCACTGATGAACACAGCCAGAGGTTCTGGGGCCGTCTCCAACTTTTTAAAAAATATTTATTGATTTATTTGAAAGTCAGAGTTACACAGAGAGAGGAGAGGCAGAGAGAGAGAGTTCTTCCGTCTGCTGGTTCACTCCCCAGATGGCCGCAACAGCTGGAGCTGCACCGATCTGAAGCCAGGAGCCAGGAACTTCTTCCAGGTCTCCCATGTGGGTACAGGGGCCCAAGGATTTGGGCTATCTTCTACTGCTTTCCCAGGCCACAGCAGAGAGCTGGATTGGAAGTAAAACAGCCGGGTCTCAAATTGGCGACCATATGGGATGCCGGCGCTTCAGGCCAGGGCATTAACCTGCTGCAGCACAGCTCCAGTCCCACCTTCTCCAACTTTCATACTAGTCCAACATGCCTTCTTTGGCCTCAGCAGTCCTAGGCCTCCAAAGCATACTGGATCTCATCAGCACTCCAAGGCAAATGATGTTAAAGCCATTTCCTCAGGCCCCAGAAAATTTCAGTTATTGTATGCTCTGTCCAACTCCTTTCCTGCTCATGGAGAAGTTGGGATCTGGGGGCTTTTCACCTACTTGTTCTATGCTGAGCCAAGGGGATGGGCCACAGCAGAGAGCTGGCCTGGAAGAGGAGCAACCAGGACAGAATCCAATGCCCCAACCAGGACTAGAACCTGGAGTGCTGGCGCTGCAGGTGGAGGATTAGCCTAGTGAGCCGCGGAACCAGCCCAAAATACTCTTAAAACTCAATAATAAGAAAACAACCCAACTTAAAAACAGGTAAAAGACTTGACAGATATTTTGCCAAAGAAGATATACAAATAGCAAATATACATATGAAATTATGCTTAACATCATATGTCTTTAGGGAATTGCAAATTAAAAGACCAATGAAATACAACTCTCAGACATTAGAACGACTAAAACCCGAAACACTAACACCAAGTATAGATGAAGATGTGGAGCAATAGGAACTCTGATTCATTGCTGGTGGGAATGCAAAATAGTACCGTCACTTTGGAAAAGAGCTTGGCAATTTCTCAAAAAATTAAACATACTCTTCCCATATGACCTTGCAATTATGCTCCCTGGTATGCATCCAAGTGAGTTGAATGCTTATGTTTACACAAAATCTGTACAAAGATATTTATGTAAGCATTAATTCACAATTGTCAGAAATTGGAAGCAATAAAGAAGTCCTTCAGTAGGTGTATGGAGAAGTAAATAGTGATACATACAAACAATGGAATATTATTCAGTAATAAAAATAAGTGAACTATCAAGCCACAAAAATAGATGGAGGAATCTTAAATGCATACTATTAAGTGAAAGAAGCCAATCTGAAAAGGCTACATACTACATGATTCCAACTATATGACATCTGGGGAAAAGCAAAACTATGAATATAATAAAAGGAGCAGTGGTTGCCAGGGATTATGGAAGAGGAAGAGATGAACAAGTGGAGCAGATTGATTGTGAGGGCAATGAAAATACTCTGTATGATAATATAATGGTATGTCATTAACAATTTGTCCAAATCTATAGAATGTACATCAAGAGTGAACTCCAATGTAAACTATGGACTTTGGGTGATGATGGTCCATGTACATTAATCAGCTGTAACAAATGTATCATTGTAGTGTGAGATTTTGATAGGTGGGAAGGCTGTGTGTATGTGGAAGCAGCTGGTGTATGGGAAATCTCCACTTTTCACTCAATGTTACTGTGAACCTAAAACTTCTTTTAAAAATTAAATCTATTGTAACAAAAAAGCAAAACAAAAGATACATATATTAAAAATGGGAGATAAAAATAATCAAATTTGAGGATCACTCTAGGGAGCTAATAACCACCTAACAGGAGTTCAGAAAGCCAATGTAGGGGATGAACTTATCCAACAAATAGTGCAGTAATATTAGCAAGAACTGACGCATACAAATCCACAGATTAAAAGCATCCTCCATGTGCCCAGCAAATTGCACAGAGACTGATCACTCTGAAGTGATTTGCCTATCATCAATGGGATCTGGGGTCTGCACTAAGCTTATGTTGGGAAATATTTTGTTCTTTTTCACTAACGCTAATTTGAAGCTTAGAAACCCATCAGAGCCACTTAATTGGGGCTTTCATTAGAATTAGGTGGCTGGGCCAAGTTGCTAATGAGGCCCCAGTCATAGGCCTAACCCCCTGTCCCCTGGCCAGCCTCTTAGCATTGACTGTGAGGAAGGCTACGTGAGAAAAAAGAGATGAGCTGATACCATATTATCTCCATTATGAGAAAACATAAACAACCCAAGTACTGTCATGGTGGAAGTTCTCTATCTTCATATACAAAAGGTAGCCTCCTCATTTTGGATAACTAAAATGCTTACCAATGATTTTAAATAGTAGGTTACTACCTTAGGCTGGATCTGGACCTTGAAACATTCTCTGGAAAAGGAAATCACTGGGTTGTCTGTGTTTTTTGGTGGTTTCCTAGTCTTCTTTATTCACATAAATATTCAAGCAAGAGCCCCAAAAGTAATTTTTCAGGCCAGTATTTCCAGGCACATGAATTTTATATGCCAGTCAGATTTATTGTAATAGGAATAGAATGAATTAAGTCAGCTGCTTCTAGATGATGTTTATGATTGATTTTACAGAGCACTTCGGAGATTGTCCGTTTATCTCCTACTGTTCTCAGTTTTTTAAAAAAACTTTACATTCTTTGGCCAGGCACATGCTATTTTCCACCTATCCTCCTTGGCACCTACTACTGCACAGCCCCACATGTTCTGTTCTCACAAACTACTTAACTCTACCACGTCTCACTGAGGTTTTTCTCTCCCTACAGTCGCTGCTCTTTTGTCAAATTCTCTTTGAATGATCTCTTTCTCTTCTGTCTCTCTCTCTTTCTTGGTCACATTCTAATGTTTTTTTGGTAATATCCAAAGGGCTTATTTAAAAAGAAAAAATCAGCAGGAAGAAAAGGATCTTCTCTTACTCCAGATTTTTCTCTCATTTTAAAATATGATATTCCATTCATCTTGGAGAATTTTTTAAAGTTTTCAAAAGTGAATATTAATCAAGCCACAGTATGAGGCACTAAAAGAGTCCATTCACTTTCTCTATGCCTAAATCTACTCCTTTGTAAAAGGTAGTCACTAAGTTGCCCAGAGCTGATGCCCCTTGAGTATAAGTATTTTTTTAACCTACTGCCTTCTTATTGGTCTCTGCTTAAGCACTCTGAGCAGAATCATCCCTGCAAAATAAGAAAAAAAAAATCTAAGGGAAAGAGCTTCACCAGGATTTGATGAGGGTCACATGGCTGGTCTGTGGCATTCAGAAATAGCCTGGTAAACTCAGTCCACCAGACAGTCCTCCCACTCAATTGTAAATCATTTAAACTCAGGTTTAAGTAGAATACCTTGCCTTGGTTTCAGTGCCACAGTAGTCATTTTATTGTTTCTGGCAGTGAAGGGAGGAAAAAATGAAAACTAATATAGTGGTTGGAAGTTAAATCTCTTTAACAGACTAAGCTTTCTGACAAAAAAAAAATGCTATTCTCCTCCAATTCCTTCCTTTTGCACCCCAGACTTGGTCTTTCTTGAAGGATGTATGAAAAATTATTAGTTCAACTTCTCTTGGGGATACCTATCCCTGCTATAGTGGGAAGAGCCCTGGAGAAGAAATCAGGGAGACTCAGGCACACGTGCTAGCTGGACTACTAACAAACCTGTGTTACTTTGGGCAAGTTGTTTCATGTCTCTGGCCTTTAGTTTTCCTATCTGTAAAAATAAGAGGGTTGGAGTAGAAGATCCCTAAGGTGATTTTAGTCTCAACATTTGTTGATTAGTAAACACAACACACACACACACACACACAGTGAATGTATGTATGAAGTAAGTAAATAGGAAAGCGGAGACTAATCGTTTAGAGCAGAAGACAATTCACAAAGTAAAATCCAAACACATATGGAGTGGAAAAGCACAAGATGGTGTTAGAAAGTCAAGAACAGGGGCCAAGCACCATTGGGTAGAAGGAAAAGCCACTGCCTGTGGTGCTGATATCCCATATGGGCACTGGTTTGAGACCCGGCTGCTCCACTTCCGATCCAGCTCTCTGCTGTGGCCTGGGAAAGCAGTAGAAGATGGCCCAAGTCGTTGGGTCCTTGCACCCATGTGGGAGACCCGGAGGAAGCTTCTGGCTCCTGGTTTCAGATCAGTGCAGCTCTGGCCATTGCGGCCAATTGGGAGTGAACCAGCGGATGGGCCCCTCTCCCTCTCCCCTTCCCTCTCCCTCTGCCTCTCTGCCTCTCCTTCTCTCTCTGTATAACTCTGACTTTCAAACACATAAACACATCTTTAAAAAAAGAAAGTTAAGAACAGATTTAGATACCATTTCATATAGGTCACTCATTTTATAGAGAACCTGAAGACCTGGATTGGATGGTCATTTTCACCTCCAAGTTGTCCTTTATTTTTTGTAGATTGATGTTTTCAATCTAAAGGAATATAGAATGGTGTCTTAGTCAGTGTGGGCTGTTGTAACAGAATAACGTAGAGCCATATAGGTTTAAACAATGACATCTATTTCTCCCACTTATGAAGGCTAGGATGCCCTTGATCAAGGCTCTGGTAGATCTGGTGTCCGATGAGGACCTATTCCTGGTTCAAAGATGGCAGTCTTCTCACTGTGTACTTATCTAGTGAAGGGGTGAGGAGCTCTTTGAGGTTTCATTTATGAAGGCACTAATCTTATTCATGAGGGCCCTGTTCTCATGACCTAATAGCCAGTCAGCATTTAAATATACAAGTGAGGGGACAGCACAAATGTTCAGTCTTTAGCAGATAGACAGAAAGCAAGGCATCTTGACCTTCACAGATAAGAGTATATAGAAAGATGAAATCTAACCGATGAAAGATGTTAGTAACATTTGGTAACCTACAGAGGATAGATACCATTGTTTCTTATAGAAAATAAGAGAATTTAGCTGTAACATGACAAACTTTCCATGTGGCTGTCCACTCATGCAAGAAAATGTAGCCAAATAAATTCATGTTCAGTGTTTCCTTTGGGTAGGCCTGTTCTTTGTTATATTGAGGTAAATGAATGAGCTTAAATAACTTTAATAATGTTTAGAATATGATTCTTCCAAGAGCAGGCATTTGGTACAGTAGTTAAGTCACACTTGGGATGTCCACATCTCATATCAGAGCAACTGGGTTTGAGTCCCAGCCCTGCTCTCCATTCCAGGATTCCTGCTAAAGCACACCCTTGGAGGCAGCAGGTGATGGTTCAAGTACTCAGGTTCTTGCAACCCCCAAGAAACACCCAGGTTGAGTTACTGGCTCCAGGCTTCAGCCTTTATTTCTTCCTGTTTCTTTTTCTTTCTCCTTCTCTCTCCTTCTCCCTCTCTTTCTCCCTCCCCCTTCCTTCCTTTCTTCTCTCCCTCTTTTCCTCTTTAGAAAGCCCAGAATCATTTTTCTCAAATTAGATGTACATAAGAATCATCTACAGAAAGTTAAAATGTCTATTCCAGGGTACTGATCCTGAGGTTGTAATTTGGGATTCTAATGTTAACTTGGAGCATACTTTGGGAAACACCCAGGTAGAGTGAATAGATCAAGTCTCTTCTACCTGGAATCTGTTCATACATAATCTCTTAAAACAAATTCTCCCAAACAAAAGAGGTTTTATTCACCACATCATAAAGGCATAAACAATACATAAAAGACTCAGATATGATCCAAATCCAAAATTAGTATGTATTTGGTGACTGAAAAAAATAGGCTACTGATTATCACTCTGTAACCAGCATTTACTATCACCTTTACTGATTTTTTCCTTTGAGCATTTTGCCCTGTCCTACTCTATCATAGACATTATTTTACTAAACTTCCCAGCAGATTTTAAGGCATTTCGACCCCTCATTCCTATTTTCCTGAAACTTCCTTTCCTTGGCTTCTATGACATCATGCTCTCAAGATTAACTCCTGTCACTCTAGCAGCAACTTCTCAGTTTCCTTTGTGAATTTTTCTGCTTAACATCATTCCTTATTGGCTATTGATCTCCAGGACTCTGTTCTAGGTCCTTTTCTCATTCTAAATACTCTTCTTGGGCAAGGTTATTTTTTTTCAGGGATTTCAAATTACCATGTGAAAATTCACTAAATTTGAATCTCCAGCCCAGATCTCTCTTCTGATCTGAAAAGCCAACCATTTACTTAACTTCTCTATTTGAATGAGGCCTACACATCTCAAATTCAATATGGTCAAAACTGAATTATAAAACCAGCAGGTCTACTGGAGGATATAACCAGGATAACAAGTTCAAAAGGAAGGAATGAAGAAAGGATAGATGGATGGGAGAAAAGAAAGAAGAAAGGAATTAAGGTTAGAAAGGAAGTCGGGATGGCACTGTGGCACAGTGGGTTGGGCTGCCACCTGTGATGCTGGCATCCCATATGAGCACCAGGACCCATATGAACACCATTTCTAGTCCAAGTTGTTCCACTTTTGACCTAGCTCCCTGCTAATGTGCTTGGCAAAAAGCAACAGAAGCTTTGGGCTGGGCACCCATTTGGGAACTGAACCAATGCTGCAAGACCTTGAAAGATCTCTCTCTCCCTCTCTCTCTCTCTCTCTCTCTCTCTCTGTGTGTGTGTGTGTGTGTGTGTGTGTTTATCTGTCTCCATCTCTAACTATGCCTTTCAAATAAATAAATAAATCTTTAAAAGAAAACATGAGAAAGGAAGAATTTTAAATACCTCTATTTGCAGATAACATGATCCTACAGTAAAAGCCCTTAAAGATACACCACTGAAAATAAGCAAATTTAACAATTTCAGGATATAAAAATGCATAGGATCTTAGAACTCCATTCTAATCTCCCATGTGGTTGGCAGAGGCCCCAGTACTTAGGCCATCTTCCACTGCCTTCCCAGGCACAATAGCAGGGAGCTAGATTGGAAGCAGAGCAGCCAGGACTCAAACTGGCACTTTGATATAGGATGCCGCTATTGCAAGTAGCAATTTACCTGCTGCACCACAATGAAAGCCCCTGCATAATGATTTTTGACAAGGGTGCTAACATTATTCAATGGGGAAAAAGTCAATCTTTTACAAAGGATGCAGTGAAAACTTGATATACATTAGCGAACCTCATACCATATAAAAACCTAAATAGGCCGGTGCTGCAGCTCACTAGGCTAATCCTCCGCCTGCGGCACCGGCACCCTGGGTTCTAGTCCTGGTCGGGGTGCCGGATTCTGTCCCGGTTGCTCCTCTTCCAGTCCAGCTCTCTGTTGTGCCCTGGGAAGGTCAGTGGAGGATGGCCCGGGAAGGCAGTGGAGGATAGCCCAAGTCCTTGGGCCCTGCACCCACATGGGAGACCAGGAGGAAGTACCTGGCTCCTGGCTTCGGATCAGCGCAGCGCACTGGCAGTGGCAGCCATTTGGGGGATGAACCAATGGAAAAGGAAGACCTTTCTCTCTGTCTGTCTGTCTGTCTGTCTCTCTCTCTCTCACTGTTTAACTCTGCCTGTCAAAAAAAAAAAAAACCTAAATGTAGGATCTAACACTATAAAGCTCTTAGAAGAAAATACAGAGGTAAATATTCATGACCTTAGACTTGGCAATGGAGTGTTAGATATGATACCAAAAGCACAAGCAACAAAAGAAAAATTCATAAATTATTCATCAAAATTAAAGAATTGTGTATCAAAGGACTATCAAATAATGAAAAGATAATCCATAAAATGGGAGAAAACAATTGCAAATCATATGCCTGACAAAGGGACTTGTCAGGATATATAAGAAAATGTTTAGAATTCATATTTTTGATAAGATTTTTATAAATAACTCAATTTAAGAGCAGGTAACGGATTTGAATAGACAAGAAAACATACCATTGCCTAGTAAGCCCATGAAAAATGCTCAACATCACTAGTGATTAGGGAAATGCAAATAAGAACTACAATGAGATATCACTTCACACCCACTAGAATATCTATAACATTTTTTTAAATAAACAGTAACAAATGTTGGGAAGGATGTAGAGTAATTGGAGCCCTTGTACATTGCTGAAGGGAATATAAAATAGTTCAGCCACTGTGGAAAACAGCTTGGTGGTTCCTCAAATGTTAAACAGTATTACCATATGTCCTAGCAATTTTACTCCTAGGTATGTATCTAAGAGAATTTTAAAGCATATGTTCACATAAAAACTTATACTTATCTATTCATAGCGGCATTAGTCATAATAACCCAAAAGTGGAATCAAGCCAATGTCCATCTACTGATGAATGATTAAACAAAATGCAGAAAATCCATACAATGGAATACTGTTTGGCAATGAAAATGAATTAAATACTTATGATACTACATCAAAGAATCTTGAAAACATACTAGGTGAAAACATGAAAGGTCACATACCATATGATCCCATTATGTAAAACATCAAGAATAAGCAAAGCCACAGAGATTAAAAGTAGATTAGTAGTTGTCAGGGACTGGGGGAAGAGGGAAACGGAGAGTGACTGACAAGAGATATAGGATTTCTTTTGTGGGGGGGTAGTGAATATGTTCAGGAATTAGATGGTGATGATGGCTACACAGCTTTGCGAATTTCCTACAAACTACTGAATCTACATTTTCATCTGGAAAATGTTACAGTATATAAATTATATCAATAAAATTTTTAAAATAAAATTAGGTAAGCACTATTAACAATAAATTCATAGAAAAATATGAATAATGCTAAAGAGGAAATCCAAATGGCCAATAGACACATGAAAAAATGTTCAGGATCACTAACCATCAGGGAAATGCAAATCAAAACCACAATGAGGTTTCACTTCACCCTGGTTAGCATGGCTTTCATACAGAAATCAACAAACAACAAATGCTAGAGAGGATGTGGGGGAAAAGGCACACTAATCCACTGTTTGTGGGAATGCAAACTGGTGGAGCTACTATGGAAGACAGTTTGGAGATACCTCAGAAATCTGAACATAGCCCTACCACATGACCTAGCCATCCCACTCCTCGGAATTTACCAAAGGAGATGAAATCAGTAAAGAAAAGTGTTATCTGCACTTCCATGTTTATTGCAGCTCACATCACAATAGCTAAGACATGGAATCAACCTAAATGCCCATCAACAGAAGACTGGATAAAGAAATTATGGGATATGTACTCTATGGAATACAATACAGTGGTAAAAAAAAAAATAAGAAATCCGGTTATCTGCAACAAAATGGAGGAATCTGGAAAACATCATACTGAGCAAAATAAGCCAGTTCCAAAGGGACGAATATCATATGTTCTCCCTGATCCATGGCAACTAACTGAATACCTAAAAGGAAACCTGAAGAAGTGAAATTGACACTATGAAAAGCAATGACTTGATCAGCCCTTATACTGACTGTCAAGGAACAGCTTACTATTTTACTCTTTTTACTATTTTCTTTTTCTACTTGATACCATTGGTTGAACTCTTTACTTAACACAGAATCATTCTTAGGTGTTTAAATCCAGTTGAAAATTGATCCCTGTTAAAAATAAGAGGAGAATAAGAGAGGGAGGATATGTACTGTTCGGAACATATTCCCTCAGACTTACCCCTAAGGGTAAAGCTAAAAACTTGCCATGGCACTCCAAATCCCATTAAGTTGGCAGGTACCAATGCCATCTTACTAGTTAAAATGATCATTTTAAGTGCATAACTGATCATAAAGACAGGAATAAGTATCAAAGAGATCACATAAATAAGACCAAGTGTCTGCTCATAGAATGACAAATGCCCTAAACAGCACTCTGGCCTCAGAATCAGCCCTTAAGGCATTTGGATCTGGCTAAAAAGCCCAACAGATAATTTCAGGCATGGAAAGCCAGGACACTGTGGCAAAAAATGACCTACATGTAAGATCTCTGTGACTGAGATCCCAGTGGAAAGAAGCAGTCATCAAAGAAGGAGGTACTGTTGTCTAAAGGGAGGAAACAACTTCCACTTTGATTATGGCCCTGTATAAATAATATCAGAATTTGTGAACCAGGTTAACGCCCTGGCCTGAATTGCCAGCATCCCATATGGGTGCTGGTTCGAGTCTCGGCTGTTCCACTTCCGATCCAGCTCTCTGCTATGGCCTGAGAAAACAGTAGAAGATGGCCCAAGTGCTTGGGCCCCTGCACCCAAATGGGTGACCCAAAGGAAGCTCCTGGCTCCTGGCTTTGGATTGGCACAGCTCCAGCCATTGTGGCCAACTGGGGAGTGAACCACCCGATCGAAGACCTCTCTCTCTCTGCCTCTCCTCTCTCTGTGTAACTCTGACTTTCAAATAAATAAATTAATTTAAAAAAAAAAAGGCTTCCATAGCCTTGGCAGCTCATGACAAGAGCCTCGGGTGATCACTGACGTCATAAATAAGAGTGTCAATTGTTAAATCAACAACAGGAGTCACTGTGCACTTGCTCCTCATGTAGGACCTCTGACCTTAATGAGTTGTACTATGAGAGTTAACAGTAAAACCAGTTTTCAAACAGTATTTTATACTTTGTGTGTCTGTGTGGGGCTAACTATTGAAATCTTTACTTAGTATAGAGTTGCTCTTCTGTATATAGAGATAATTAAAAATGAATCTTAATGAAGAATGGGATGGGAGAGGGAGTAGGAGGTGGGATGGGAGTAGGGGTGGGTGTGCGGATATTCGGGGGGGGGGGGAGGAAGAACCACTATAATCCAAAAGCTGTACCGATGAAATTTATATTTATTAAATAAAAGCTTTCTAAAAAAATAAAAGCAGCATTACTTACCAAAAAAAATACAAAAAGTACTACAATTAAACTGAAACAATTATTGAGACTCTCAGATGATCAGAAATGTTAAAGATAATTAAGAGTGTTCACCCACTGAAAGAAATATAGAAAAACAAGTATTTGAATATATATTAGAAATAAGTGTGTATTGGTACAACCTCTTTGGAGGGCAATATGACCATATTTATCAAGATTTCCAATACGCACATTCATTTAGTGACTCAGAATTCTGCTATGTAATAAGTGGAAGGCTGTCTCTCAAAGAGCTTTGCTGAAGACCTAACCCCCAGTACCTGTGAAGGGACTTTATTTGGAAATAGTGTTTTTGTAGATGTTATCAAGATGATGTCAGAAGTGCTAGAATGTACCCTAAACCCAATGACTGGTGTCCTTACGAATAGAGGAAGGTTTGGAGATACACAGATTCACACATAGAGAAGATGGCCACATAAAGACAGAGGTCTAGGTTGGAGTGATGCACTACAAGGAAAGGAATGCCAAGGATTTCCAGGAGCTACATGAAGCTTGGAAAAGCCAAGGAAGGATTCTTTCTGAGAGACTTCAGAGGAGGCATGGCCTTGTCAATACCTTAATTTAGAAATTCTAGCCTCCCTAACTGGAATAGAATACATTTTTGTTCTTTTAAGTAACCAGGTTTTGGTAATTCATGGCAGCCCTTGTAAACTAATACACCTTGCTAAGAATCTATTCTACGTACTTGTAGAAACAGCAAGGATAATTAAGATGGACTAGTGAGCTCCCTGCAACATTCTTTATAATCTCAAAAATCTATAGGTGGGGCCAGCACTGTGGCATAGCAGGTTAAGCCATCATCTGCAGGGCTGCCAGTCACTTCCAATCCAGCTCCCTGCTAATGCACCCAGGAAAGCAGCAGAAGATGGCCCAAGTCCCTGGGCCCTTGCACCCACATGGGAGACTGAAAGAAGCTCCTGGCTCCTGGCTTCAGCATGGTCCAGCGCAGTGAACCAGCTGATGGAAGACCTCTCTGTGTGTGTCTCCCTTTCTCTCTAACTCTGCCTTTCAAATAAATAAATAAATCTTTTAAAAAAGTTTTTGGACTGACAAGGAAGTACATATATGCTACATTTCTAAATAAAAGGAGCAAATACTAAACATATGGATATGTCTTAGTCTATTTGGTCTGCTAGAACAATATACCATAGACTAGGTGGCTTATAAATACTAGGAATTCATTTTTCACTAGTCTAGTGCCTGGGAAGTCCAAGATCAAGGCAGTGGCAGATTCAGTTTCTAGAGAGAGCCAGTTTCCTGATTCATAGACATTCCTTCTAGCTATGTCTTCACATAGCGGAAAGGGTGAGGGGTCTCTCCAGTGCCTCTTGTTTTCTTTTCTTAAGATTTATTGATTTATTGAAAAGGCAGACTGATAGGAGGGGGAGGGGGAGGGAGAGAGAGCTCTTACATTTGCTGGTTCACTCCCCAAATGGCCACAATGGCCAGCTCTAGGCCAGACTGAAGCCAGGAATGCCATCTGGGTCTCCAATATGGGATGCAGGGACCCAAGCACTTGGGCCATCTTCTTCTGCCTTTGCAGGTGCATTAGCAGGAAGCTAGATCTGAAGCAGAGTAGTGCAAATTCAAACTGATGCACTGATATGGGAAGTCAGTATCATAAGCTGTGGCTCAACCCACTGGGCCATACTGCCAGCCCCTCTCTTGGGCCCCTTTTTAAGAGTATTCATCCCATTCATGATCTAATCACCTCTCTTAAAGCCCTCATTTCTTAACTCCATCACCTAGGGGAATTAAGATTTCAACATAAATTCGGGACAGAGAACTCACCAAAGCAGAGTGTTTTTGTAAAATCATGTATTTTTAAAGGCTATTAAACTATATGTATATACATGCATGTATAGAATATGTGTATACTATATACATACACATATACATATATATGTTAGTATATTTTTGCCAGAATAGGAAAGGCTATGAATAATAAACTGCTAACAACAGTTAATACTGGGAACTTGTGCAGGTGGGGATTTTGCTTTACTTCCTATTTTTTTTAACTTTTATTTAGTAAATATAAATTTCCAAAGTATAGTTTATGGATTACAATGGCTTTCCCTCCCATAACTTCCCTCCCACTCGCACCCCTCCCATCTCCCGCTCCCTCTCCCATTCCATTCACATCAAGATTCATTTTCAATTATCTTTATATACAGAAGATCAATTTAGTATATATTAAGTAAAGATTTCATCAGTTTGCACCCACACAGAAACACAAAGTGTAAAAATACTGTTTGAGTACTAGTTATAGCATTACTTCACATTGGACAACACATTAAGGACAGATCCCACACAAGGAGTAAGTACACAGTGACTCCTGTTGTTGACTTAACAATTTGACACTCTTGTTTATGGTGTCAGTAATCTCCCTAGGCTCTAGTCATGAGTTGCCAAGACTATGGAAGCCTTTTGTTATTTTTGATAGATTATTTATTAGTGAATATATATCTCTTTTGAAATAGAAAAATGTAAATACCCCTATCGTGCCAAAATTTTCTCAGTTGCTCAAGCATTCCACTCTCTTTCATATCTCTAGCTTTTGTCTATGATTTTCCTTCTGCCTGGAATACCATTTCCAAAACCTTCACCTGGCTCCTCATCTCTGAGTCTTGGTTTCTTTATCACTTTCTTGCAGAAGCCTGTCCTAAGTACAATTTCTCTCTCTATAAGCTTGGAAAGCTGAATTAGGTGCCCTTCCCTGTGTCCTCAAACACTCTAAACTGCCTTAAGATAGAACTTGTCACACACTGGTCTATTATCATTGGTTTACATGTCTCCCCCACTACACTTATGCACTGTAGTATTCCCTCTCAATATTTGATAATCATTGAATTTATTGATTGATTTATAGATAGAACATTACTGAAAATCCTATACCTTTTATTATAAAGGGAAGAAATACACAAATGTGGAAGATATTAGAGGGAGAAAAGAAAACTAACTCAGAGATAAATTTTTAAATTCCAAATGAAAAGCTAGATGGGGAGGCAGAAGTAAAACAATCAAGATACTGAGCATATGGTTTGGAGGTGACACAAAGAATTGATTCCAATGACTGATTCCTTTAGAATAGCTTGCCTGATCCTAAAATAGATTTTAATTCCCAATATTTTACTATTGTAGAAAATGGGATTTAGATGGATTAAATAATCTCCCATAAAATTAGTGATTTGAAATTAGAACCATTCTTCACCTAAAGTCAAATCAGTTCCTATCTACTAAAGAACTCCTAGTCCTGAACATACATATAACAATCAGGTAAAACTTCATACCCAATACCTAGAATTTCTTACTTCTTCCTTCATCTTCCACCCTATTTCCTCAAATTGGCTTATAGATAGGAAGGATGAATTGAAATACAAAGATTAGATAATTCCTACATACCCACTAACAAAATTTAAGACTATCACTGTTCTCTGATAGTGTTCCCCTCTCTACTAAACCCAGGCACCTAACTTAGAGGGAAAAGTAAATGCTTTACCGACATTAGTTCCCACACATGTTTTCTTCAACATGCCTTACCAAATTGCTTGCACACATTTTTATTTCCACTGTAAACATCTGAGAGTTCCTATTTCTGTACCTCCTCTCCAACACTGGGCATCATCACTTTCTGCCAATCTTATAGGTATGAAGCGAGTTTAATTTCTATTTGCATGATTACCAGCAAACAGAGTACTTATATTCTAACATCTCATTCAAATTTTTTGTATGATTGCTTAGTAATTATTTGTCATTTGTTCTCTTGGGTTATATATATTTATTTTCTTACTAATATAAAGGAATTTTATATACACAACACATTCCAATCTTTATTACATACATTGCAAATAAACTATTTTATGAAAACAAAACAAAACAAGATGGCCTGAAAGGGGGAAAAAAGAGATCTGAGTAAGTTGAGCTGTCATAAGTTCATCTCTTTAATGAAATCAATATTCTTCCCACTATACTACTCACTCCACCACCCCAAATACATACTTACACAACTATATGACTTTGTTCGCATTCTTCTTGCAGCCCAGAATGCTTTTTCACATTTTCCCCTACTCAAATCTTAGTTTGCAAACCCATTTGACCTGGTAGTAGCTGTTTTGTTTTTTTTTTTTTTTTGACAGGCAGAGTGGACAGTGAGAGAGAGAGACAGAGAGAAAGGTCTTCCTTTGCCGTTGGTTCACTCTCCAATGGCCGCCGCGGCCGGCGTGCTGCGGCCTGTGCACCACGATGATGATCCGAAGGCAGGAGCCAAGTGCTTCTCCTGGTCTCCCATGGGGTGCAGGGCCCAAGCACCCGGGCCATCCTCCACTGCACTCCCGGGACACAGCAGAGAGCTGGACTGGAAGAGGGGCAACCAGAACAGAATCCGGAGCCCAACCGGGACTAGAACCCAGTGTGCCAGCGCCGCAAGGCAGAGGATTAGCCTGTTGAGCTAACGGCTCCGGCCTTGTAGTAGCTTTTGACACAGTTCACCACCATCTTCTTTGTCAAATGCATTCTTCTCTTAGCTTTTCCAACACCTCAGTGTTTTCCTCCCATTTCCCTTGCCACTGTACTGCAACTGTGTTTGCCAGCTCCTCCTCCTCAATCATCTGACTTCTACTGCTGGAATTTCTACAACGTAACCTGGTGAGCCAGAGAATGAACAGAGAGGCCAGGGTTAAAGGACTGGTGTAACTTAACAATACTCCAAGACAGTGAAACAATATTGATCAAGTCTCAAGCAAAGGAAAAGTGTGACCCAAGAATTTTATGACCTATCATTTTATCCTTCCACAGATTTTCTCAAGGATGCAAAGTTCAAGAAATCCAACATACTATGGAAGTGTGAAACAATTCCCTTATATTTGTATTAATAGCTTACTATGAGTACTTATTTAAAAAAGAAACTAGTACATGATAAAATTTAGATGACCAAGAGATGTATAAAAATCAAAAATTTAGGGAGGCAGGCATTGTGACACAGTGGCTTATGCCACCACTTGAGAAATTCATATCCCATATCAGAGTGCCTGGATTTGAGTCCCCACCTCTGCTTCCAATCCAGCTTCCTGCTGATGATGACATGCTGTTGAGGCAGCACAGGGCTCAAATAATTTGGGTCACTGCCACCTATGCAGAGGACCCAATTTGGGTTCCCAACTCCTTGCTTCAGCCTGGCCAATTCCCAGCTGTTGTGGGCATATGGGGAGTGACAGTGATTGGTTCTTCTCTCTCCTCCTTCCCTCTGATTTTCAGATAAATAAATAAACACTTTTAAACAATTAGAAAAAAAGGAGATATGATAAGAAAACTAGTGACAAGTACTGAATTCATTTAAACAAAAAACCAAGATCAAACTTAGAATTCTAGGTGGAGGGGTCGGCACTATGACACAGCAGGTAAAGCTGCCGCCTGCAGTGCCTGCATCCCATATAGGTGCTGGTTCGAGTCCCGGCTGCTCCACTTCTGATCAGGCTCTCTGTTATGGCCTGGGAAAGCAGTGGAAGATGGCCCAAATCCTTGGGCCCCTGCACCCATGTGGGAGACCTGGAAGAAGCTCCTGGCTCCTGGCTTCACTTCAGCACAGCTCCAACCCTTGTGGCCAGTTGGGGAGTGAACCAGTGGACAAAGACCGACCAACCTCCCTCTCTCTCTCTCTCTCTCTCTCTCTCTCTCTCTCTAACTCTGACTTTCAAATAAATTAATAAATCTTAAAAAAAAAAGAATTCTAGGTGGAGAACAGAAACATATTAAACTATGAGAAGGTAAAAATAATAAATAATATAGTTAACAGAAATCAAGAGATGAGAGATGAAGTACAAGGAGGTAAAAGGGGTACATTTCCTCAGAGTTCTTATCATAGCTAATTTCTTTATATTTATAACGATATTGTACCATATATGTATCAGGCACTGTGCCAAGTATTTTATTTATATTAACTCATTTATTCTTCACAACAACCCAAAGAAGGAGATATTTTTTTAGTCCTCACTCCAGATATGAACAAACTGAAGCACCTAGAGACTAAAAAAGAAGGTGCCTCAAAAGTTCATGAAAAATGGCCGGCACCGTGGCTCAACAGGTTAATCCTCCGCCTTGCGGCGCCGGCACACCGGGTTCTAGTCCCGGTCGGGGCGCCGGATTCTGTCCCGGTTGCCCCCTTCCAGGCCAGCTCTCTGCTGTGGCCCGGGAGTGCAGTGGAGGATGGCCCGGGTGCTTGGGCCCTGCACCCCATGGGAGACCAGGAAAAGCACCTGGCACCTGGCTCCTGCCATCGGATGAGCGCGGTGCGCCGGCCGCAGCGCGCCATCTGCGGCAGCCATTGGAGGGTGAACCAACGGCAAAGGAAGACCTTTCTCTCTGTCTCTCTCTCTCACTGTCAACTCTGCCTGTCACAAAAAAAAAAAAAAAAAAAAAGTTCATGAAAAAATGAAGTAAAAGTAAATTTATTTTACTTAGTGAAATAAGCCGGTCCCAAAAAGACAAATACCATATGTTTTCCCTGATCTGTGGTAACTAAGAGTACCAAAAATGTAACGTATAGGAGTGAAATTGACATTTTGAGATTCGATGATTGCTTATAGCCCTTGTCTCAACTGGTGAGAAATAGTTCTTTTTTTTTCCTCATACTGTTTGTTGAACTCTTTACTTACAGTAGGGTTAACCTTT
The DNA here is from genome assembly GCA_949820135.1 of Sylvilagus floridanus. NCBI lineage: Eukaryota > Metazoa > Chordata > Mammalia > Lagomorpha > Leporidae > Sylvilagus > Sylvilagus floridanus. The sequence continues at coordinate 39,943,120 of OX463223.1, forward strand.
TGAGTATAAATTGAACTGAAAACAGAACTTTGGAAAAAATAAGAGTGGGAATAGGCGAGGGAGGAGGAAGAAGGTTGGGAACACTGGTGGGAGGGAGGGGTATGGTGGGAAGAATCACTATGGTGGCCAGCACCGAGGCTCACTAGGCTAATCCTCCGCCTTGTGGTGCCGGCACACTGGGTTCTAGTCCCGGTCAGGGTGCCAGATTCTGTCCCAGTTGCCCCTCTTCCAGGCCAGCCCTCTGCTGTGGCCCGGGAGTGCAGTGGAGGATGGCCCAGGTGCTTGGGCCCTGCCCCCCATGGGAGACCAGGAGAAGCACCCCGCTCCTGCCATCAGATCAGCGCGGTGCGCTGGCCGCGGCGGCCATTGGAGGGTGAACCAACGGCAAAGGAAGACCTTTCTCTCTGTCTCTCTCTCTCTCACTGTCCACTCTGCCTGTCAAAAAAAACAAAACAAAACAAAACAAAAAAAGAATCGCTATGGTGCTAAATCTGTATATATGAAATTTGTATACTTTAAATAACATTTTAAAAACCTCACATAGAAATATGATTACAGAAAATAAATAAGCATACAAATAGTGAAAAAGTACATTTATTTTTGAAATCTATGCATAGAGTTTTTATAATACACATTTCCCATGAACTTTCTGAAGGCCCTTGCATAAGCTGTCCATCTTCACAAAGCTCATTTGCAGCACTGATTCAGGCCCAGACAGACTAGCTGTAGAGCCCACGTGCTTAACCAGCCACCTCGGAAGTCAGCACTGTCAAAAACTGAAACATGGAGATAAAAATATAATGACTACAACCCCTTTATATATTTCAAATCTTTGATATGAACTTTAAAACAGTCTTTCAGAGAATGCAATTCCTTGAGAGGGAAGAAACATTTATCTGAAGTTTATCAATCCCTTTGCTTTTACTTTGATTTATTTTTCTTTTGTTTGATTCATGCATTTTTAAAATTTTAGACTTTAAAAAAATAAGGTCTAGTTTATTTCTATCAAAATTTGTCTACCTATCCATTTGTTAACCCTATATCATAAAACTGAAGCCCTGAATAATGCTCATTAATCTTAAAGTAGCTACCATTTATTAAATGCTCAGTATCTACCAAGTATCAGAATAAGCATATTAAATGGATTACTTCATAAGTTATCACAACAACCTTAAAAATAGGTACTGTTTTTATCCTCCTCTTTTCATATAAGGAAACTGAGGCAGAATAATGTTTATTCCTGGTTAGTGGAGGAAGTATCCCCTTTTTCATATTTTCTATGTTTCTTAATTATCTTATAATGAGTATATATATCTTTTTTTATAAAAATATGAAATCTAGTGGGAGCATTGTGGTATAATGGGTTAAGCCACCACCTGCAATGCTGGCATCCCATATGGATACGGGTTCGAGTCCTGGTTGCTCCATTTCCTATCCATCTCCCTGCTAATGTGCCTGGGAAAGCAGTGGAAGATGATTCAAGTCCTTGGTCCCCTGCACCCAAGTGGGAGACCCGATGAAGCTCTTGGCTCCTGACTTTGGCCTGGCCCAGCTTCAGCTGTTGTGACCATTTGGGGAGTGAACCAGCAGGTGAAGATTTCTCTCTATTTCTTTTCCTCTCTGTAACTGCCTTTCAAATAAATAAAACGAACCTTTTTAAAAAAAAAAAAAGAAATTCATTATAAAAGCATGTTTTTCAAGATTTTATGTTACTTTATTTGAAAGTCTGAGTTACACACACACACACACACAGAGAGAGAGAGAGAGAGAGAGAGATCTCACATCTGCTGGTTAGGCCAGAAGACTTTAAAAAATAGAAGAAAAGAGCTTTATGCTTCATATGGATCTCCCACATGGGTACATGTTCCCAAGCACTAGAGGCATCTTCCACTGCTTTCCCACATGCACTAGCAGGGAGCTGTATTGGAAGTGGAGCAGCCAGGACTTAAACTGGCACTCACATGGGATGCTGGCATCACAGGCAGCAGCTTAACCTGCTGCATCACAATGCCAGCCCCTAAAAGCATGTTTCTAAATAAAGATTCACTGAGGTTCAGTTTTGAGCCCTCTTCTCTATTGTGAACTCTCTTCATAGACCATGTCATCAACTACCAAATCTTTGAACACCATCCAGAGGCACATGGCTCCCAAATCTATATTTTTATTCCACGACCTGTTTTCTGAGCTGCAGACACATATGCCCAACTGTTAACCAGCTATCTCCTCTTGAATGCTCCATGAACAATTCAAATTCAATATGTCCAAAACTGTACTTATACTTACTCCAAACTGGTACTCTTCAATGCTTCCTAATATGAGTGAATGGTTCCAGTCTCCATCCAAATGCATAAGTAAATCAGTCATCTTTATCTCTTTATCTCTTTATCTCGCCCTCCAAGAATATGCTACCCCTAATCTACCTAGCTAGATAGGTAGCAAATCTACCTATTCTCTTAATCTCTGCTACAATTTCCCTAGCCTAAGCCATGATCATCTTTTTCAATTACCTCCCAATCAGTCAAACTTTCAAAATTCTTTCCCCCTTACAATTCATTCTTCTTGCAGAAGCCAAAGAGAGAGAGATGTTAATAGGCATATAAGAAATTCTACTTAAAACTTTCAATGAATACTCATTTTTAGAGTAAACTTCAAATCCCTACAAATGCCCTTGCGGCAGAAACTATAAGTTACCTTCTCAATATGTTTCCCCTTTCTATAACAAAACCAGGAATATTATTAAGAGTCGTAATAGGCTGAAATGAAAATAAAATCTCCCACACTTGATTATAGCTAGGAGTGGTCATTCAACTCAATCCTGGCCAACAAGAGAAGAAAAAAATATACATATATGCTAAAGCTTTCAAGAAAACTATTACTTTCCTAACAGAAAGGGACAAACTCAGCTGGCACATGTTCTTTTGCTTTTTGCTATCTCCCCCTTTTCCTGCCTTGAGTGGAGCAGCCATGCTGGAAGATGAGGTTGGAAGCTATGCTCAAAGGATCACAGAACAGAAACAGGAAAGTTTGGTCCTTGCACTTGAACTAACTTGAACTTCTGACAATGAGACTCCAATCCTTAATTTCGTTAAAACATCAATAATTGGTTGCTGTTACATGTAGCCTGAAGTAGTTCTACCAGACTAACACAGGACCCAACATTGGATATTAAGGCCCTTGCCTACCTCTTTAGCCTTACTCAAACAATTTCTCCTCATTTACTATATAACAGCCATACAACTTTCCTTTTATTCTTTGAATACTTTAATCACTTTTCTGCTTCAGGGTGTTGGCATGTGCTGTTCCCTCTTCCTGGAGTAATCTTTTCCCTCTCAATAGCTAACTTCTATTAAGCAACATCTCCTCAGAATGGACTTGCCTGACCTCTCCAGTACAAATTAGCTGCTCTCAAAACCATCTGAGCTCTTTCTTCCTAGCATATTTTATATTTTTTATTTATTTACAGAAAAATTGTTCAGTTTCATATCTGTCTCCTCAACTAGACTCTGAGCTCTACAAAGTCAGGGATTAGGCTTGTTTGACCACTACTGAATAGATACCCAGTTCCCATAATAGTGTCTACCATATAGGGAACACTGAATAGGTGTGATAATAAGTGAACAACCTATTAAAATGCTTTTGTCCTTTGTGTTATTTTTCCTGCTCTCCTAAAATAGCATTAATCTCCCCTCCTGATGTTTCCACAGCATATTGCTTTGATCTCTGTTTTAATTCAATCCTTTAAAAAGTAAGGCTTGTATCATTTTTTTCATAAGGCATGTTTTAAAAGATCTTAAAGTCTACTCATGAGAGAAACATAGAAAAGTAAATAATAATGCAGTGTACTAAGTATTAAGTTAAAGTATGGGCAAGGGGACTGATGCAGCACCGTGTGTTAACCTGCTGTCCACAATGTTGGCATCCCACAACAAGCCACTAGTTTGAGTCCTGGCTGCTCTGCTTCCAATACAGCTCCCTGCTAATGTGTCTGGGAAAGCAGTGGAAGATGGTCCAAGTGCTTGTGTCCCTGCCTCCCCTGTGGGAGATCCAGATGGAATTCCAAGCTCCTGGCTTCATCCTTGCCCAGCCCTGGCTGTTGCAGGCATTTAGGGAGTAAACTTTCAGATAGAAGATATCTCTGTCTCTCTGGCACTGACACTATACTTTTCGAATAAACAAACAAACAAATCTTAAAAAAAAAATGTGGGCAAGATACAAAAACAGAACAAGGGATAGGGTTATTAACTCAAGGAAATAGTAGAGATGAGGCCAGGGAAGGCTTTCAGGAGGTGGTAACATCTAGGCAGCCTTTTGAAGGCTAAATGGGAATTCTCCAGGTAAACAAGGAGAGGGAGGGAAATCTAGGCAGGGAGGATAGTATATGAAAATGTCCTGTGGCATGAAAAAGTAAAGCATGCTCATCAGTGGAGTATAAATCAGAAGGGAGGCATCAGAAGCATTGTATAACATTATTTAGGGGAACTGTCTGAGCCAGTAAACCAAACTTTCTCCATGAGACTGCTCTCATGACTTTTCTTTTTAAGCTTGACCAAAGAATTGTAGAATAGAACCATGACCTATATTTCTTAATTTACAAAATACAGTACATGCACAATCGCATCTCTAACAATTAGAAAATTATTTCCCTGGTGCTGACATGGTAGTGCAGTGGTTTAACCCATTGCCTGCAATGCCAGCATCAGATATCAAAGCATCAGTTCAAGTCTCAGCTGCTCTGCTTCCAATCCAGCTCCCTGCTAAATTGCCTGGGAAAGCACTGGAGAATGGCTGAAGCCCTTGGGCCCCAGCACCTACATGGGAGACCCAGGTGGAATTCCAGGCTCCTGGGTTTGGCCTGGCCCAGCTCTGGCTAATGCAGACATTTGGGGGAGTAAACCAGTAAACAGAAGATCTCTTTCTCTGTCTCTCCCTCTGTTTCTCTCTGCCTTTGAAATAAATAAATCTTTTTTAAAAAAAACCACATAAATTATTTCTCTTTGAGACATTAGGAAGTGGATAGCATCATATGTACATGCCCTATTGCTCTGCCCAGCTGAGACTCCCAGTTGGCTCCATTTCTGTAAAGAAAACTGTCCAAAATCGAGGCTGGAGAGAGAGAGAGAGGGGATCCAGACCCTGAAGTGCCTATTATGGCATCATAAGTAGCTTGGATTTTATAAACATTGATTAGAAGGACTTGAAGTGGGGAAAAGATTATCCTCAGAATTAGGTCTCAGAAAGATCATCTTGAAAGCAATGCACCAGAAGCAAAGAAATGAGAATTATATTACAACTGTACAAACAACTAGGAGACCCTCAATTAAGGGAGCAGGGATTGAGCATTGAGCACGGAGAGAATAGGGTTGTGGAGGTAACAGAAGCAGAATTGACTGGTCTTCATTGATCAGGTAAGGGAGTAAACCAGAGAGGAAGAAATCAAGGATCGTTTGAAGGTTTCTCTTCCAGAAACTGATCATCATGTCATTTGGTGAGAGAACACACAAGGAAGATTATGCTTGGAGGGAGGTAATTAATTCAGTCTGGGATATGTGGTTTTGAGGTGCCCAGGAGGTATCCAAGTGGAGTTGTCTAGCAGATTAGACAGACACATGGGTCTGGAGCTCCAAGAGATCTGCCTGGTGAGCAATATATGGATTTGAGACTTGTCAGAGAATATGACAAGCCAAATTAAGGTTTCATCAGGCAGCATAGAAAGGAAAGAACAGCTTTGAAAGTATTAGAATTTAGAATGGATAAGACCTGATAGCTGATTGGATAAAGGGAATGTAATGTATAAAAGAAAGGAGAATTCAATCTAACCTCAGGGGTTCTGGTTTGGGAGACTCAGTGGGTGATGATTTCATCGTTATGCACTGAATTGTGACCTCTCAAAATACATGTGTTAAAACCCTAACCCCCAGTACTTCAGCATTTGACTGTATTGGGAAGTAGGGGTTAAAGAGGTAATTAAGGTGAAATAAATTCAAACAGAAGGGCCCTTATCTCATATGAATGGTGTCCTTAAAACTGGAGGCAATTAGGGCACAGACATGCACAGAAGAAGAACACCATGTGGCCATGAAGATGGCCATCTGCAAGCCGAGGAGAGAGGTCTCAGAAGAAACCAATCCTGCAACAGGCTGATCTCAGACTTCTAGCCTCCAGAGCTGTCTCAATACAAATATCTGTTGTCTGAGCCACTCAGTCTGTGGTACTTGTTCCATAACAGCTTGAGTAAACCAATAAAGCCACCAACTAAGATTGGGAATATGGGAAAGCAAGTAGGTTTGGGGAAGGAGGTGGTGAAAGGACAATCTGAAACAGAATACATTGACTTTAAGATTCTTGAGGTGCATCCAGGTAGATGTTCAAATGGCTTTGAAATTAAAAGATAGGACTGGGTTACGGGTACAGATTTGGTAATCATTTATACATAGGTGAAATTTTAAATGATAGGGCTACATGAGATTATGTAAGAAGTGCCTACAAAGTGAGAAAATCATCAAGAACAGAACCTTAAGAGATACCAACATTAAGGAACAGACTGGGGAAGAGGACCCAAGAAAGGAGAATAATCAGAGACAGGAAGAAAAGAGGGAGCTTATAATTAGTCTTTGTTTTATCCTGTTTTTAATTCTGATCAGTTGACTATTTATTGATCACAGCCGTCAAAGAGTTTAACATAGTGAAATAGACACTGTCTTATTCATTTCTGAACTCGAACACCAAGCACAGTGCCTGACATTTAATATCCTAGCAATAAATATTTGTTGATCGAATGGAATTGAAATTAGGGCTTCATTCTCTTTTTTGTTTTGTTTGCTTTTTTCTGGAGTATGCAGAATATAGTGCCACTGATATTTTAAGTTCATAGTGAAAAATCATTTCAATGTGTCCTAGGCTTGATCCCCTTCCAAGCCAACCCCCAGGACAACAGTTTTCATTATAACCTTCTGTCTTTGCCATTCTGGATGGAATTCTGTGCACAGGAGTTATATACATATATGGGTATATCTATGCAACAAATCGCAGCACAGGAGCCCCCTGGGCTCCCTCAGGCTCTGGTATGACATATTTGAGCCATATAAATTCAGCTTCTCCTCTGGCATCTGTTAGCCGACTCACTTGCAACTCCACCTCGGCAGTGGTCTCTCAGTCTTCTCAAAGCAGGGAAAGAGTACTGTGTGCTAAGAGACCATGGCAAAGAACCCTCCAGAGAACTGTGAGGACTGTCACATTCTAAATGTAAGTTGATTCCGATTTTTTCCCTTTTGAGCAGAAGCATGCTTTCACAGATTTATTATATTGCAATGGGAACATTATAAAGTGAAATCAAAGGAGACTTTGAATTATGGCTTGCTATTTTAGGGTTATTGTGTATTGTTTTATTCTCTCTGTTCTTTGCTTAGGCAGAAGCTTTTAAATCCAAGAAGATATGTAAATCACTTAAGATTTGTGGACTGGTGTTCGGTATCCTGGCCCTGACTCTAATTGTCCTGTTTTGGGGTAGTAAGTACTTCTGGCCGGAGGCACCCAAAAAAGTAAGTAAAGTTAGTGTACATCACTAACCAATGCTTCTGAGTTTGATTGATTTTAATTAGTGGCTGACATGTAAAGCACTCTGAAAATGCAAATCATTAAGGACCTTTTGTGTTTATTTTCTAGTTGTATAAAAAATGGAATCACGATTTTGCTCTCTCTTATTTGTCTAATTATTTTGCTAAGGGGAAATTTGTATTCTGTATATATTTAGTTAGCAATGACAGTATGTAGAATTATCCATTTTCCATAATGATTGGCTTTAAGGGGGTTAAGACTCCTAGAAGCAAATTTTTAACAGTAAGAAAAAAAATATCTTCCATCTTTCTTTCAATTATCTGGGCAGAAACTAATGGAAAAGTAATTATTCTACCACATAAGGAAAAACATCAGGAATAGCAGCAAAAGATTTTCAGGGATTATATTTCTGATTTAAGGCATCTGCTTTGAGGACAGGCAATGAGGTCCTTTTCAGGAGGAGCAATTCTCATACCTGAGTTCACATTTATTTATGAGCTTTAAAAAACAAACTATAGGTTTTCAGCTCCTTGCCAGCCACAATCACCACTGTCCCACTGGGACAGTAATGCCACAAGCCAGAAGCAAGTAGCACCAAGTCATTAATCACATATAAATCAGAAAGCTTCTGATATTGGGGTCATGTGGTCATGTGGTGAAGCATGGCTGGCCATTGTAGCTCATATGAGTGTTCTTTAGTGTTATTGTTACTCTTGGGCTCACATAACACTCTCCATTTGAAAGAGAGTAAGTATACACACTACTTGCTGGCTATGTCCTGTTTTTCTCTGTGTGGGGGTTGTTGGTGGTGGTGCTGTTGTTAATTTGTTGTCATGAGCTACTCATTTCTATTTGCTAACAGATGTAGGGAGGAAAAGGCACACACCCAGGAGGGTGGAGGAGGCTACAAGAAAATGGGCTGGCATGGACTGTTAGGAGCCAAAGGAGCCATGGGAGCAGACAGCAAAGAATATGGGTCGATGGGGAAGGAGAAGCAGAGGAGACATAGAAAATAAACTGGCCAAGTATCCCAAAGAAAGCAGAGAAGTAAAGCATAGCCACCCTCTGTTTCCATACCTACTTTTATGTAGTCCCAAAGGATACTTCGTCAAGTTCAGCTAGAGGGAGAGGAAACCAGCTTACTTTTATTTGCTTGGCTTTTATTTATACCTGTTCCAGAAAGGATTTCAGGCACCACTCAACGCCTATATTTAGCCCCCTCCCAATGCCCCTGATCCCTGTTTCTAAACAACTTACTTACTGTTTGGATGTCTTTCTAAAGAATCTGCCTATGTGCAGGCTGGCAGGATGGGCAGAGTGAATGAGATAAAAAAGGAAATAGCAAATGAGTAAGAGGGCCAAAATGCATTCGGACACAATTGTGGTTCACTTAGCTGACTCCCAAGGTGACGTGCTGCCCCACAAATTGTATCTTGGATGCTCTTGAAAATTACCCATGAGTTAGAGGACCATAAACCCTTTTGCCTTCCATGGCCATAATGCATTTCACTGGACACAGCAGGTAGCTAGTCCTTTTGACCACCCATAGATATCTTCCTGAATGGAGGCCAGATGGCCTTTCTTTTTCTATTGTAACTGTTGTTACTGTAAATGCTATTCAAACAGGATTTGTGTGTTTTTCTATACTGATGGGCCTATTTGCCTCAGTGTAGCTATAAATGACACAGTGTGGACCTTGCCTTTATCTTACAAGGTGCTAAACTCACTAGCAGTATCTACCTCTCATTTCCTCTTACATCATCTTTGCTTCTCATTCTACTTTTTTTTAATAGATTATAAACAGCAATTCTGTGATCCATCAACCAAAAGTAAAATTTAGTGCTTGTCCAAAACAGGTAGGCTATGCTACTGACTAAAGTTTATCAAAAATCAAATTTCTCATGACATAGTACATCTTAGGATGCCATTTTCAGCAATGTAATTCTCAGAAATGAACAAAGCTATTATGAAGAAAACAGAGTAGGTGCCTTCTAGGACCAGTTTTTCCACAAAAAAAAAAAAAAACAAGGTTTCTTGTTTTCCATTTCCATGGGGAATTCAATTTATTGTCTTTGAGTTCTGGCTTTCATGGCAAGGCCAAGCTGAGCTCACTGTGAACTAAGGGACTAGGATGTTCCACTCAGTGCACCTCTGCCTTCAAAGTCCCAGACAAGGAGCCCAAGAGGCCACCCATGTTTCCAACAGCTAAGACTACCAATAAGCCTGCCTCAGAGTTGGCTTGGGAATCCTGGGAAGAAATAAGTACTCAAATTAGTCTTGGAAGATTTGCAGAGAAAAAGGATCCAAGCATTCTGCACAAATTTTTCTCCCTTTAAGAGTATAATAGCCTAGCAAGAAGCAACAGGTAGCAGATTAAAACCCAGACTCTTCTGGATTTTCTTGTGCAAGCCTGTGGGACTTGTGTGGACTGTGGGGCCCTTGGTAGACAGAACTGTTGACATTGCTGTGTGTATTGATGGCAGTGGTTTGTTTGCTGACTTGGGGCTTCCTCCAAGCTCTTCCTTGGGGCTTCCTCCAGTCTCCAGGAGAGCTTGCTCCTCTGGTCCTCACCACATCTCCTTTTTATTTTGTTTTCAGACATCTGTTTATAATAAACAGTGCTTATTTCACATCCACATCTGGTGTTGACACTGCCATGCCAGTAACTGTTTCCCCTCCCACTCACCTTGGTGTATACAGAAGATCCAGATTCCTGATCCAAAAGGGGAAGTAAGCCATGCTTGATTCCCCACATACCTGAAGCATGTGTGCGTGTACACACACGTGTGCACGTTCACACATACGCACCAGAGATAAAAAGAGATTTGAAACAAGGAGAACTAACCCTGGGTGAGCTGCTATATCCCCTTACAGGCCCCAGGCTTACTAAGCTACAACACAACTAGGAGCCACTTAAGCTGAATGACAGTCAGGCCCATTGAGACCTGTATTTAGCTTTCTTAACCAAGCAGAAGACACCTATTTCAGTTGCAGAGATTGTGAATGAACAACACAATGAATCCTTACTTCCAAGCAGTAACTGCCCTGGGATCCTTGAGGCAGATTCCCTGGAGAAACATTCTTGCTCAGAGCTGCCTGTATTCCCCGTTTAACTTGAAACAATTAGAAACCAACTCCCCAGCTAATGAATCCAACATGGAGAAAACAAATGGGAAAAATTCCAGCCCTTAAATCAACAGCTTATAAAGCACAGCACAGACCTTGCAGCCCAACCCCTCCAATCCTTTGTGGAATGAGGGGAAAGAATAATGAATGAAATGGGCTCCTTCCTGCCATACGTAAGAACTGTCTGGTGACTTTTAGGGCTGTTTTGAAGTCATCAGGCCCACAGAGCAATCAACAGATTTCTAGGGATGTTCCCTCCTTTTCATACAAGATGAGAAGCAGTGGAGAAAGGGAGGCATCCTTCTTCTCCCACCCCAACCTCAACTGCAGATGACTATTAAAACAGTCTTACCCAGAGTTGTGAGCTCAGTACCATTCCAGGTTGAAAATCCTTTGCTCAGAAGAGGCACTTTTTTTTGCCAAGTCTAGATCCAGCTCTCTTTGTACCTATTTCTCTAATGCTGCCCTTGGCCTGAGATCAACTTTCCTCACTCCTCTCTAGGCACACAGGGAGACAACTTTCCTCCACAAGTTCCCTGGGCTTTCCTTACACAGCAGTCTGGCAAAACAAAACAAAATTAAAAAAAGGTGCAGTCATAGCTGGAATCTCTGGCAGAGGGACTGAGCTTCACCAGATGGTGCCACATCGGCATTTCAGAAAAGAGTTCTCTACATTTTCTTTTATTCTTAAAACATCGTGAGATCCAAGTCCTCGCTTGTATAATAGCTCTCACTGGGCCAGTTCTTGTCCTGGGCTGCTCTGGGGCAGCTCTCACCAACTACATGGCACATTCTCATTCAGTCTTTTTTTTCCCTCCAAAGGTAGCATTTCTTGAGCAACTCACATGGCACCAGCAGGGAGATCCCGGGCCTTCAAAGGGTGCTATCCTTGAAGGACTGAGAATGGAACTGGTAGCCCACATGATCAACAAGTGATAGTCGTCCAATGGTCAACCTGACCAACGTCAGTTCAAATCTGAGCAGTGTTGATTTTGCCAACTATTCAACACCACAGCTGAAGGATCAGGGAATAAAGATAGCAACTGAGGCCCCAGAGACACTCAGTGACTTACATAAAGTCACACAGCTTGCGAGTGGCAGAGTTGAGGTTAGGACTAGAATTTATGTCTGGGGATTCTTTCCACTATTCTTCAGCCACATTTAAGAATCAGGGGTAGGGAGAGTGGATAGGGGAAAATTTCCCAGCCAGCTTAAGTCTGAAGATGAAAGAAATGGCTTTTTCTGGTTGAAAAAGAGGAATGTCTGTGCTGCATATGCCAATTTTTTTCTGGGGCTGAAAACTGGTGATTGAACATGCAGAAGCCCGACTTTGCATAAGAAACAATCTGCCTGCTCTGTGTTAGTAAAGAAATACCTAGAGGCCCTTAATTCCCCCAGGCCAGGCTGGTAATAATAGGGTACAATGCCTTGCCTTGCCTTCCCTTCCTGCCAGCCTCCCACCTGCCAGCCAGCTATTCTGAGCATGTATTTCACCTTTGGAGAGTGTACCTCATAAACAGACAGTAAAGGATGAAGGTGGAGAGAAGAGCAGCTAGATTAATCACAGGCTTCAAATAACAAACCTAAGCCAAATGTCCTCAAATCCCTGTCAGGACAGGCTAAAGCTACTTGCCCCCAAAACCTATCCATCACACTGAGGTCTGCGGCAGCTTTACACTTTATAAAAAGCTTTCTTTTCTGATCTCAGAGACTGTCACAAACAGAAGCAAGAAAACAGGACAAGCTATGAAGGGGGACTTTAGGGTTCATTTGCTGTCTGAGTGGAGGATTTCAGTGGACTGAGGACAGAATTCCTGGGCAAGAAAGAGAAACAGGTGTGCACATCCTCCATCTTTCATCGGTGTGGTCTTCTTACACCTTTCACTGCCTGGGCTTAGCCACACATCTGTCTCATTTCACTTCTGATTCATATTCCACTCCATTGGCGTCCCTGCCCCATTTCAGTGTTCTGATCCTTACAGTCAAGGCCAGCCTTATGTGTGGGCAGAGTAAAAGCCTATTTGAGTGGTGCTGGAAAGATGCCCTTCTCCCCAAATATCTCCTGTTCCTAGTGCCACCATGCTTAAAATCCACCATTAATACCTCATTCCTTTGAATAAAGTATTGTACTCAATTTTCTAAATAGACAAATATCCATTGCTAATATCTAAGTGAAATCACCTGCCAGATTGATTTCTTCTCTGACATAAGTACCATGAGATTCCTAGATGTCTAGACAGGAGACAAGGGACAGACACAGATAGGATGAGGAGAGGGAATGGCTATGAGGCTAAAGAGGATATGAAAAGGGAAGAGAAACTAGAAGAAGCCACGACTACCTTTCCCTATTTTCCAATTTGGCAGGGGAATACACCTTGTCATACACTGCCGTGGCTCTGTCCTTCCTGGAATAAAGCTGAGTTGAGGGCAGAGTCTGAGACTTAGCTACTTGTAGCCCACTCACACAACTCTCAGGCCAGTCCCCTGTCTGTGCTTTAGCTTGCTCCTAGAGAGGACAAAGCCATGTATTCCTTTATCTCCATAAAGACCCTCCACCCCTGTGCCAGGGAGCTTAGTAATTCTGATGCCCAAGGCATGCGCTCAGTCTATATATGGGCCACTGAAGCTTGCATAGTCATTACCCAAGCAATGTGCTCCACAGGGATCCAGGCGAGACGGTATGTCTGGATTCTCTCAAACTCATCCCCACACAGTCCAAAATGGGCCACCAGCATCATCTTCCTAGACAAAGGACAGTCTGCTCCAAAAGGACACCTTTGATAGTGGAATTCCATCTGGGCAGAATATATAGCTCCCTGCTCCTGCCTCCCACCAAGGATGCACATACAAAGTCATTCTGACCTTACTCAATTGAGCAGCCTACTGTGGCTAACATAAAGCCAACAAGCTGGTTAACGGATACGATCAGGATGGACCCCTTTTCCCCTACCAAAAACACTCTTTGCAGGAATGTTGAAAATAATCAAGATCTGCTGAGCTTGGCAGTTTCCAATAGTTTTCATCTAGCAAGGTGTCCAAGTAAAGTGTATTGCCAATAGTGCAGGAAAACTCATTCCACAGAAGTACACTGAAATTCTAAATGTCACCAGTATGGTTCCATAGTCTTCTACCAGTGATTGAAAATACAGCCTGTATTCTCTCTTCTGCCCAGGTAGGCAGCAATCCAACATCCCCTAGTCTCTAACCTCATTTTTCCATGCAATAATCCATCAGTAGTGCTACTGATGAAACAAACACCCCAGCCCAGCCCCCAACGGCTACTGGTGTCGACATTTGTCTCAACAATGGACAATATCTCTAAGAAAACTCCCCCTTGTTGAGACACCTGACAAGTCTGGATCTGAAGCAGATGCCTCTGTCCTCTGTTTAGGTCAGACCAACTGAGAGCTCAATTTGTTGCCATAGGTAGAAGTTTCTCTTCTCAAGCTGGCTGCAAAGCTGGAACTGAGGACATATTTATACCTCAAGCAAATAACAAACCTAAAGGAATTTGCTACCTGTCACAAGCCAGGCCAGACTTCCTGAGTTAACTCTGCATTTGCTAGAGGGTTCTTAATACAGTTTTTCATTCCTTTTTGAATGGTCTCTTGCCCATGTTCAAAATCTAGCTTTAGGAAGATGAGACTGTGCCACTGATGGGAAAAACTCATTCAACAAATACTTAAATGTCAACCATGTCCAAGGCACTGCAAGGTTACAAAGAGCTAAATGACATTGCCTCTTGTTTCCTAGTAAGCAGCTACACTAGACAGTTCATGCTTGAAATAACCCTCATTTCTACAAACCCTTCCAATTTGTTTTTCTCCTTGAGTTGGGGAAAATTTGACCAGGTTAAACTAACATTCAGTCACAGACATCAGAAGACACTAAAAAAACCATCCCTGTGTGAGCTCCACCAGGCTGCCACTGGAAGCTATACCATTAGCAAGTGACTCTGGCTCTTAGGATAGCTTGCATTTTAAGCTTTTTAGTTTTCCAACTTTTTTCTTCATAAGGAAAAATGGTTGTGAAGAAACTTGATCAGCAAAGGTCTCCTCACAACAGAAAGGAAGATAGTCTTCCAAATGGTGTCATCAGGTCTGGTCTGGTTAGTGACAGGTGATGAATTCCTTTAGACTTGTTATTTACTTCTAGTTATAGATATAGCCTAAGTTATAAGTTATGGGCTTCCTCCTAACCTGGGATACTGGATGGAACTGGTCTTTGAAAAGACAATTTCAGAGGGCAGAAGAAAGTCTGAGATTTTGCTTCAGCCACTTAGTAAAAACCTGAAGCAGCCTGTTCAAGGCACTCTTCTGTGAAGACCCCATCCTGCTTAATGCCAGGTACTTCATGCAGCTGAAGTCTATATACACAGGTGAGTCTGGAGAACTTGCAGACAATAAGATAAGGTTAAGGGGGGAAATTCAGTAGTAAAGTGGGGGTGGGGGGTTGCTGGTAAGGGAAGGAAATAAATGTTCCCAGGACTTTGAAGGGCAAAAGAAAGCAAGTGAAGGCAGGGTAAGACTGCCACCTAACATTGGTCATAGAGAACAGCTTCTGATTCTAAAAGGGACAGAAGTAAGACTGTTGCATCAACATTAAAGCTCTGGATAGCACAAGTAGACAGAGAGCAATACCTAACTACTCTGTGTTCACATCTTTCCCAGGCTTAGTGAATTCTGTGTGAGTGGTGAGGGGGTGATCTCACACAACACGTGGAAAGGGAAGTGGTAGCCTAAAGAAGCAGCATAGATTTCAGGCGACCCCTCAGCTTAACACAAGGGGAGAATACTTCACAAGCTGATTTGCAGAATATCTCTTGCTATTTCATCAAGGCTGCCAAGAAAACTGTTGGAATTCTTGGTAATTAGCTCAGCAACTTGGCTTGAATACAAAATACTGGCTCTGAAGGGATCCCCATATCAACTCCACTGCCAAAAAGCACCTCACTTTAATCTCAAGTTTCAGAGAATTCCCAGTGGCAAGCCGCTGCAATGGCAACTCACTACAAAGACTCTGGAGAGATGAGGTACCATAGACAGTACCCAATTACAGTAGCCTGAGAAGGGATACATGGAGGATCTTATAGCTTATTTTCCTCTGTTCTCCCAGACCTATGACATGGAGCACACTTTCTATAGCAACGGAGAGAAAAAGAAGATTTACATGGAAATAGATCCCATGACCAGAACTGAAATATTCAGAAGTGGAAATGGCACTGATGAAACATTGGAAGTACATGACTTTAAAAATGTAAGTTGTGTGGTTTCCCTCTAAGATATCCTACTTAATATATTAGAGCAATTGAATCAAGTTTAAAATAGCCTTTAATCTCCATTTAATTTATAAGACAAAGCTTTCCCTTTGAATTCAAATTTTGCCACTCTGGGGCTTAGATCATAGACTTCATTAATCATAGCTATTTCAGGAAGTTTTATCATTGTTTTCTCTGTTTTGTAGGGATATACTGGCATCTACTTTGTAGGTCTTCAAAAATGCTTTATCAAAACTCAGATCAAAGTGATTCCTGAATTTTCTGAACCAGAAGAGGAAATAGATGAGGTATGTAAGAATAATAATAGTTGTGCTATTACAATTGGGTGTTAACTATGAACCAAACAATATACTAAACACTTTATTCTCATCTTGTCCTGAAACGACCCTACAGCTCGGTACTATTATCATTTCCATTTTCAGATGAGGAAACCGAGACTCAGAAGCAAAAAGTCACTTACCCAAGTCACGCAGCTAGTGAGAAGCAGAGTCGAGTCTTGAATTCAGGCCTTTCAAAAAAACTGAAGTTCATGCTTTTAGGTGCAACACTATACTTTTATACCTGGGTGCCCATTAACATTATATACCTTTGCTGTCAAACCAAAGACTTCTAGGAAAGACGAGTGAGCCAGAGGAACAAAATCAATCATGTCCAAGATAAAGTCCTAAAGAAAACTTTGTAAAGTCCCATGGCCACCTGAAGTCCTTGCCACTTTTGTCATACTGCAACCTTCACCTATTTTGTGCTGGACTGCTAGTGGAATAATGTATATTTAACCTCACTAGGAAAGGCAAAAGCAAAGAAGGTGAGAACCACAATGCAATATGAACTCTCTGGAAACACACTGTTAGGCCAGGGTGAGGCAACCTATAATACCAGTGTAATCACTGAATGGTTACTGAAAGCTGAGTGGGAGATTTATCATTCCCTAAAATAGAACTATCAATAAAATCCTTGAGGTTCTTTACAGGTTTTTTTTCTGGTATTCTGTCTATAATTACAATTTGTAGTTGTCAGTGGGAGGAGAAGGGGGATCTCAAATAAGGCCATATTATGACAGTACACCCCATGTGTTTGGTTTGGTTTAGTCTGGGGTTATCACGATGGCACAGTAGCCTCTCTATATGCATAAAAACTTCTTTCTCTTTTGTTTCTCTCTCCCCTGTTCCTTTTCACTTTTCTCCCACTCAACTCCTTCATATCAATTCTCACTTGTCCATTTATCTATTTATTTTCCTTTTCTTTTGGGGGGAAGAGGGAGGTGGGGAGTTCTTTTTTCTTATCCCAAGTCTCAGAGCTGTCATTGGCTACTGCATTACTCTCTCATGCTGTAAAAATTACAAACCCTTGTTACTTGTTGCTTGTTCCAAGCAAAAGAAAAAAATTTCCCCAAACATGATGCTATGCTCCCAGGGTCTATGTTAGCAACAAATTTTAGATTTTGTTTTTGATTTTTAAATATTTATTTATTTGAAAGGCAGAGTTACAAAGAGGGAGAAATAACAGAAAAAGACCCTCCATCCTCTGGTTCACTCCCCAAATGGCCTCAATGGCTGGGGCTTGACCAGGCCAAAGCCAGGAGCCAGGAGTTTCTTCTGGGTCTCCCACATGGGTGGCAGGGGCTCAAGAATTTGGACCATCTTCTGCTGTTTTCCCAGGCACATTAGCAGGGAGCTGGATCAGAAGTGAGGCATACAGGACACAAACTGCTTAACTCACTATGCCACAATACCAGCCCCTTTTTTGTTTATTTTTAAAAACCAAAAGTTAGATACATCTGAGTAACAGATCAAGTTCCAGGACATTAGGAACAACTATAGGAGGCAGTGATAAGATGAAAGGAGAATCAATAGGAGTAAAAAGTTACTATACGTGACTGTTGAGGAACAGTTCTCATAGTTTTTTTATTCCACTCTTTTTTTTTCTTCTTTTTCTTTCTCGGACTAAACAGGAGAGGGAGGAAGAAGAAAGGGACAGTGGTTGGGAGGGTGGGTACCCTGGGAAGAATTACTATGTCCATAATGTTGTATTTATGAGATACATACATAGATTACTATGTTCCTAATGTCGTATTTATGAGATACATATTACTATATGTAATAACATATGCTGACTTTTACAAAATGAAGTAAGCATTCACATAGAGCTAGTCATCGATGACAGCCCAAAGTAATATAACAGGATTTATTTTTTTAAGATTTATTTTATTTATTTGAAAGACAGAGTTATAGGGAGAGGTAGAGACAGAGAGAGAGGTCTTCCATCTGCTGGTCCACTCCTCAGATGGCCACAGTGGCCGGAGCCGTGCCGATCAGAAGCCAGGAGCCAGGAGTTTCTTCCAGATCTTCCACACGGGTGCAGGGGCCCAAGGACTTGGGCCATCTTCTACTGCTTTCCCAGGCCAGAGCAGAGAGCTGGATCGGAAGAGGAGCAGCCAGGACTAGAAACAGCGCCCATATGGGATGCTGGCGCTTCAGGCCAGGGCGTTAATCCGCTGCGCCATAGCGCTGGCCCCAAACAGGATTTATTTTTCAAAAAGAGATAAAGACAAAGACCCATAATGACTCAATTTGACCCTAATTAATTCTTCAGTTGACTTCACTGAATCTTTAAAATAACACAAATATTTGTCTCATGATAGTAAATTACTGTACCCTCAAGTAAATTCAATGTTTTATATTCACACTACAGATTTTTTATGAGACAAATTGTGGTCTTGAATGGCAAAACTCTTCTTATTCTGTACTTCCTTCACCACTATATCCATGACATGTGCATGTTAAACATGCAGAGCAGGTATATAAATAGCCCTGATTTTGCTAACAAAGCTAGTCAGCATACCAGCCGCATTTTATACCATCTCTTTCAATGCATCTCAAGGTCTTTACAGACTCAAGGGCAAAAGAGGGAAAAGTCATACAAAGGCATACTTAAGAAAACAAATTAAAACACTGAAATTGCAAAGCTAGAAAGAAATAGAAGAGAAAAGGAAAAAAACTTTAAGAACAAGAGGAAGGAACTGGTGTTTTGGCTCAGCAGTTTTTAAGCACCACCTGCTGCTTCTGATCCAGCTCCCTGTCAATGTGCCTGGGAAAGCAGCAGATGATGGATCAAGTACTTAGGCCCCTGCCACCCACATAGGAGACCTGGATGGAGTTTCAGGCTTCTGGCTTTGGACCTGGCCCAGCCGCAGTCATTGCAGCCATTTGGGGGAATGAACCAGTAGATGAAAGATCTCTCTCTCTCTCTCTGTCTCTCTCCCTCTCTCCCTTCCTCCCTCCTTTTCTTCCCACACCCTGTCATTCTGCATTTCAAATACATAAATAAATCTTTAAAAAAAGAATAGTAGCAAATCATAGTGATTTCCTCCAGCAAGTGTAACAGACACTTATGACTACTAGAATGCCAGTTTGAGTCCTGGCTGCTCTGATTCTGTTCCAGCTCCCTGCTAATGCAACCTGAGAGACAAGGGGTGATGGGTCAAGCACCTCGGCCCCTGCCACTCACATGGGAGACCCAGATACAGTTCCTGGCTCCTGGTTTTGGCCTGGCCCAGCCCTGGCTGTCACAGGCCTTTAGGGGGTGAATCAGTGGATGGAAGATTTCGCTCATCCTCCCTCCCTCCCTCCATTGCTCTTTCAAGTAGATTATCATAAACTTTAAAAAAAGAGAGATTCCTCTTGTTGATGTAAAAAGTAGGAGGAAAAATGTTGAAGCCCCAGTGACAATTAAGTAAGAAATATATCTACAAGACAACTACTTCCTATACCAGAAATTGAAAAGAAGGCAGCAGTGGGGCAGGTGTTTGGTGCAGTGTTTAAAATGCCCCTTGGGAAGGCTGCATTCATTTTGAAGTGCCTTGACTCAAGTTTCAGCTTTTCTTCCAATTCTAGCTTCCTGCTAATGTATACCCTGGTAGACAGGGGATGATGGTTCAAGTACCTGGGTCCCTACAACCCACATGGGAGACCTGGATGGAGTTCCTGGTTCCTGACTTCAGCCTGGTCCAGCCCTGCCTGTTGTGGGCATTTGGGGAGTGAACTGGCAGATGGAAGATTTCTCTCTCACTTTCTCTTTTTCTCTCATAAATAAAAAATTTTAAAATAATGATATAAGAAAGGCTCTGTAAAGCAAAAACACTCTATGAGGAATATAATAGTAGTAAGGCCAGTAAAGTCAGAAGCTGGAAACAACTTTAAAACATAAAAAGACTTATCTTCTGTACTACAGCTAATGACCATCAACAGATCCTATAAATCTAAAATACCAGGTTCACTTGCAATTTATATCTCAGCAGTTTGAATTGCACAATTTTTTTTGGTTTGAGATCAAATACTGCTTGCAACCCTAACTGCAAGTCTAAAACTAGGGAGGCACTCACAACATGCATTTAAAAGTGAGAAAACAAATGGAAATCATTCAAGGTTCCAGAAGCTCAAATTCAAACATACATGGCCCAGGGGACACCCAGAAAATTATGGAGAGAGCCTTTCAGACTTTAAGTGAAGGGACAACAAGGAAGGCTCCTGTATCAGTGAGTAGTCTTGCTCTTAAACCCAGGAGGAAGGGATCAGTTATTAACACTCTCAAGGATAACTATTATATACATAGCACAGAGTGAGTTCCGCAGCAGCCTGGAATTAGAATTGTTATTCAGACTCAAGACATATTGTTTTCCAGTATCCCAAAACGTCTTACTCATTTTATTAATTTCTCTGCCAATTACACCCTGAACTACATTCTTCTTTCAGAATGAAGAAATTACCACAACTTTCTTTGAACAGTCAGTGATTTGGGTCCCAGCAGAAAAGCCTATTGAAAACCGAGATTTTCTTAAAAACTCCAAAATTTTGGAGATCTGTGATAATGTGACCATGTATTGGATCAATCCCACTCTAATAGCAGGTATGCCAACCTCATCCTCATCTCCCTCCTTCTCCAAAGATGGTAATAGATTAATGTTTCCAACATTCAGAGACTACATTTCTAGGAAAACAAATGATCAGTTTATATCTTCTTGGAGGAGACTGTATATGCTGACTGCCAGTGAGGAGGGAATTTTTCACAGCCAAGTTATAAATCAGATAAATTAATGCTGACAGGCTTTTAAATATCCCAGCAAAGGTAGCATCACCCTAATGTGACTAGCGATAGCAAAAAGCTAATCTGTCTTGCTTTGTACATCTATATTCACGGCAGTAGGGATGGATACCAGACTTTTGCTCAAACCACTGTGGATCCAACCCAAGAACAGAGAAGAGAAGAGCTAAAACGACACACTGTCATCTTAAGAAGGATTCTCTATGTCAAATGGTGGCATTCTCCCAGAAGATGGGACAGTACACATTTCTCTGTGGCTGTTTTAGGAATTGCTATAAGAAGCAATGGAGAGCTAGAGGTGCAGAGTAGAAGAGTCCATCCCCCAACTTCCAGTCAGCCCACAGAGAAAGCAAAAGTCCCAGGACATCATACTATGTCTAGTTAACACACTGGCAGCCTCCCTCACTCTGAACAGCACAGATTACTATGTGACCCAGGAAAGGAAACTCTCATTCATGCAAACACCTTTTGGTATTCTGGGTACTTAAAATAAATATGAGTAAATGCAATGTGGTACCCTGCAATGTGTGCTAGAACAGAAACAGGACATCAGTGGAAATACTAATGAAAAATGAGTAAAGTCTATACTTGAATTAATAGTATTATACCAAAGTTAACTACTCAGTTCTGATCATTATGGATATCTGAGATAACATTAGAGGAAACTGGGTGAAGGGTATATGGAAACTCTGTACTGTAATTGTTAATGTTCCATATATCCAAAATGATTTCTCAATAAAAAGTCTTAAAATTCTAAGATGACAAGAGAAAGGAAGAGGGAGGAGGACAGAGGACACCAAATAAGGCAACCAGAAAATATTTATTGAGTACCTGCCATTGGTAAAGTCACTGTGTGGAACCAAGAAGTCCATTGCCTCCAGTTTTTAATTTAGTATCCTAATAAGACACAGCAGTAAACATATGATGCCAAACAAGCAAAGAGGTATGGGTGCAGCGGAATGGGCAGGTTTTTTTTTTTTTTAATACTCTTAAAATATCATCTGAATGAGCTTGGAAAAGTGGTTCATTCCTAAATGATGCCAGTCAGAAAATGTGATGAAAAGCTCTACCCACAACCGCTGTTTCCCAGCACTTCCTTCAGAAATACTTGCAAAGCTGTTGCATCACAACTTTGTATTTATTATCTTAGTTTCCGAGTTACAAGACTTTGAGGAAGACGGTGAAGATCTTCACTTTCCTACCAATGAGAAAAAAGGGATTGAACAAAATGAGCAGTGGGTGGTTCCTCAAGTGAAGGTGGAGAAGACTCGTCATGCCAGACAAGCGAGTGAGGAAGAACTTCCAATAAATGACTATGTGAGTTATGTTCATGTTAGCTCTTGGGACAGGAGAAACGAAGTCCTCACATAACTTCCAACCCCTCAGATCACAGTTCTTGGAAGGAAAATGATCATGGTTTTACAAAAGGTGCTTAAGAAACGTGGAATCTTTGCAAGACTCACTCAAAACCAATTTTGATCCCTATTTGCCATATCTCCATGATCAGGCTAGGGAGTTTAATTTCTCTCCAGCACCGGATTCATAGAGTCTTGTAGTCCTCCCCTGCTTGGTGGGACCTCTTCCTGGTGAACTTTCCCCCTCCAACACTGGCTTCTTCTTCTTTCAGACTGAAAATGGAATAGAATTTGACCCCATGCTGGATGAGAGAGGTTACTGTTGTATTTACTGCCGTCGAGGCAATCGCTACTGCCGCCGTGTCTGCGAACCTTTGCTAGGTTACTACCCATATCCATACTGCTACCAAGGAGGACGGGTCATCTGTCGTGTCATCATGCCTTGCAACTGGTGGGTGGCCCGCATGCTGGGGAGGGTCTAATAGGAAGTTTGAGCTCAAATGCTTCAACTTCTGGCAACCAACATATAATACATGCATGCTATTCAATGAATTTCTGCCTATGAGGCATTTGGCTCCTAGTAGCCAGTATTCCAGAATTACTTGTAGGTAATTCCTCTCTTCATGTTCTAATAAACTTCTACATCATCACCAATGGCCTGATTGCTGCTGAACATACTGGGTAAGTGTTTGCTAAGAATATTCCCAACAAGTGACATGGAGCAGACCTGTCTCACTTAGATGACAAGGACAGAAGTTTATACTTCATCATCAGGTTTGGGAGTAGGAAAATGCAAAGCATAATGATTTTCAAATCTCATAGTTTACTCTGCTGTACAGCGAAAATAGAAATAAGTAGCTGATGATAAAATGTTCCCATAACTGGTGCATAAAAAGCGTATCATTCTGTGCAGAGCTTCAATGTTTAATTATCTGAAAGACATATTGCGAACTTGCTTAAGGATCTACTAAGCCACTGGACAGGAGGTGAGTCACAGCAGGCCACCACTGAAATATTCCAAGTGCACACACTCAGCAAAAGAGGAAGCTAACTTAGCAAAAAGGGTCCTGGGCTCTCCTCCTGTTAACAGAAACTCGACTTTGGACAAATCTAACATTTTATAACCTTCACGTTTGACTTCTCTTTAAATCATTGTCTGGTTATATAATGTTCCAAGGCAAAAACAGGAAAAATAAATATTCTCAGAACAGGCTTCATAGGAAATGACTGAGGAGAGGAATCAAATGGCATTTTCCTTTCCAAACCACAGGGAACTAGCAGTATGTCACTTTCTCAAAGGAAGGTTGAGGCCAAGTTCCTAGTCACCCCAGACTTTGCTTAAGAAAGGGGAAAGAGAAGAGGAAGGGAGCAGAGGGGAAAGGAAAACACATGGTTAGAGAGCAATGGTCATCTTGAGGTTCCAGCCAGTTTCAGTTTCAAAATTTATACTCTACTAATCTGTCACCCCTTCTAGTTTCATTTGAACATATCATCCTTCATTCATTGCTCAACTTCAAACTTATTGTGTCATAAAAATATCTGTCTGGAGCCTTCTGTCAGAAAAGTATTTTCAAATAAAATCTTGACCAAAATGCCTGTAGGTCAGAAGTCATTTCCCCCTATATAACAGTTGAGAAAATAATAGACAGGATTATACCTAAGGCTGAGTTAAGCTTAGCCAGCCATTAATTAATAATTAGCATACATGCCACACTTGGGTTATCAATTTTCACAGAATGAGAGAATAAAATATATCTAATAATGCACATCACTGAAAATATTTTCTTTTTTATTGATAACTTAGAAAACATCTTATCATTTTGGAGTGCTTTGCTTATCACAGTAGGCATTAATTTACAGCTGAATAGAAAGTTGCAAAAGTTGTTAAATTAATTTAAGGTTGTATGGACTTTGTGATAGTCTATCATTTTTAAAAATAAATTATTCATTTTAACAGTATTTTTTTAAAAAAAAGACCAGATAATAACTTTAAATTCTTGAAACATTCAAATCCTAATAGTCTTTGGTATATCATATATGCATCACTCTGGGGGTGGGAGGGCCGCTAATGAAGGAAAAGCTATTTCCAATGAAAAGATAATGCTCCCTAAATATATAAGCCCAAATATAGGCACTTTTACATATCTAACTACAGTTGTATGTGCTATATCCATATTCATGGACCCCCTACATACATACATACATACACACACACACACACACACACACACACAGGTACAGATGATTTCCTAATACATTTTCAGGCTCAGAGTTCCTAATCGTATTCTTTTTTTTTTATTTGACAAGGCAGAGTTAGACAGAGAGAGGGAGAAAGGCCTTCCTTCCGCTGGTTCACCCCCCAAATGGCTGCTACGGCCAGCATGCTGCGCCGATCCAAAGCCAGGAGCCAGGTGCTTCCTCCTGGCCTCCCGTGTGGGTGCAGGGGCCCAAGCACTTGGGCCATCCTCCACTGCCCTCCCAGGCCACAGCAGAGAGCTGGACTGGAAGAGAAGCAACTGGGACTAGAATCCAGTGCCCATATGGGATGCCGGCACTGCAGGCAGAGGATTAACCAAGTGAGCCACGGCGCTGGCCCCCATAATCATATTCTTTTAATTCAGGAAACTTTTTTCAAATGAGATACTTTAATCTCAAATGCTTTCACAAAGTGTGATCTTATTAATAATGAGGCAGACCTTGAATTCAAACAAAAATACAAAGACATGCTTAAAGAATCCTTCAAACCATCCCATGGTAGGGGAAACAATAACACAAATCAACAAATCCAAACACACTCATCTGTCACTTCAACTTGGGCCCAGGCCAGGTTGGAAAGGAGAAAAGTATCTCTCTCCTGCCATAACGTTTTTGCCCTAGGTTTGAGTCCTGTGTGAAGACTCTATAGCATGCCTCATACTCCCCTCAGCTCAACTTCAGTGATTCTAGAACAGCCTCTCTTCCTTCTGCCCTCCCAAGGAACTACATCAAAGTAACTCTGACCTCCTAAGCCAGAGACCTTGAAGTAATTTTCATATATCCTTGCCCTCCACTTCAGCCTCTTGCCAAATACTCACAACTCTCCCTCCTAAACCATCCCTCAATTGTGCTTATGGTCCAAGCCACAGGTTATTTCTTAGCTCAGCTGTTGCAATTTGCTCCATGCTTAAGTTCCCGGATTTTAGATTGAAGCTAACATAAATGCTTTTACACAAAGTTTATTTTTCACTTATAGATGTTATTGTTGTCATTTCCTTTCCTGAGAGTCTGTAACAGCTATATACTTCAATAAGAATCAGTCCTCACTTGCATTCATTCAAAATATCCTCAATCAGAACCACTCTAAACTTCCACGTCATGCCCCTTTTCTCTTCCTACTGCCTTACTCACCCACTGGGTTTTTTCTTGAGCACTTTCACTTATAGCTCCATTTCTCTAGTCATCCCATCTCCTTTGCAGAGTTGTGTTTTTCTAATTTGAACATATTTTTAAAGCCCATTTTCCTCTTACTTAAGTATGAAACTTTCAATCCTCTTCATTTCATCCTTTGCCCATATAAGTTAACATATTGCTCAATGCACAGACCCTTTATGTATGATTTTAACATGCAAGTTAATAAGGCAGAGTGCCCACATTCTCTCCTATTTTGCTCTTTATAGGAGCCAGTACAATAGCTAATATATATTGGTAGCCTTTAAATGTTTTTAATAACTATTTTGTTTTCCATGTTATTTATTTATAATAAATAAAGGAAGGTGGAGAGACAGAGATCTTCCATCTGTTGACTTACTGCCCAAATGCCCACAGCAGCCAGGGCTTGACCAGGCTGAAGCCAGGAGCTTAGAACTATATCCAAGTCTCCTAATTGGGTAACAGGAGCCCAAGGGCTTGAACCATCACCTGCTACCTCCCAAAATGCACATACCCAGGAAACTGGAATAGGAAGCAAAGCTGGGACTCGAACCCAAGCACTCCGATATGGAAAGTGAGCATCACAAGTGGCATCTTACCTGCTGCACAAAACACCCACCCCTAAATCTTTTCTTGATCGAAAGCAGTGAGAAAGAAACAGGGAATGAAGCTAGAAGAAAACAAGAAAGCTATAAAAGAGCACAGCTACAAAGTTCTTCAGACTATTACTACAAAAAGTTGGCTTTGAGAGGAAAAATCTTACTTAAGTCCATTTTTGTATTCTTCATCTTTTAACAATTTCTACAAGAATGAGGAATTCCTGTAATACCAGAATAATGAGAAGTATCCATGGTTGCCCACAGCTTGATGATCTATTTCCATTATACAATGCAAGCTTTTTGCATTTTCATCTCAATTTTCAATGATTCTTTGTATAAAAGAGAAAAAAAAGGCAAAAAGCACATTTGCTGTGAAATCACAAGAAATATCATATTACCTTTCAGATTCTTTGGGGCTCTAAATTCCAAGCAAGGTATGTTAGGTGTGGCAAAGGCATCCATTGCTCCTACTCAGCATAAGAGCACTATGCATTAGAGTGCTCAGAGCCTTCCTGCACACCTAAAATGGATCTCTGGCAGGACCAGGGGCAAAGGAAATCTATTTTGAATCTTTATATATGAGGCTCACTGTCTGGCTGAGTCCAAAACTGTCACTTTGGCTCCTAAAGTCTAACGCTGAAAGCTTACTGAGATAAATATGGACCTTCTCATTCAGGCTGTCAGGAAATGCGTGGATCTATTTTATTTATACCCTTAAAAATGATTTCATTTTGGCTTTCCTTTTATGAAGAAGTTTCATTCTGGGGCTTAATTTTGCTGACAGCATGCTGTTCCCTA
The DNA here is from genome assembly GCA_949820135.1 of Sylvilagus floridanus. Taxonomy (NCBI): domain Eukaryota; kingdom Metazoa; phylum Chordata; class Mammalia; order Lagomorpha; family Leporidae; genus Sylvilagus; species Sylvilagus floridanus. The sequence goes on from OX463223.1 coordinate 39,970,338, forward strand.
ACAAGAAAGAAAAGTGGTTCCATATTAAAAATCAGGTATGAATGTACACACAAAATATATTATCCCTGGCATTCCAAAGGCCTGCTCCTAAGTCTCTTTGAGTATGTTAAATCAATTTGCATGAAAGCTACTTACCCAATAACTGCCTTGACAATTTATTTATATCAATATTCAATTCTAGTCACTTTTCTACTTGCTGCTTTGAGATTTAGATTCCATTTGCCTATCTTTCTGTTCTTTCTTTTACTTCACATTCAGACCTATTATCCTTACTAAAGTGGCTCATAAAGACAGAGACAGATTGAACAAGGGCCCAAGCCTCAATAAATTCCTCAAGCAACAACAACAACAAAAAACACCCAGCACCTCCACAGTGTTGAAATGATCTCTGACAATGATATTAACATATTGTTTATATTTTATCATTCGCTGCTAATGCTACCATTTGCCATGCTGACTTCTCCATAAACAGCAGTATTTCTGCTAGACTGAGAGAGATGTTGGCTACTAAAACATATTTCAAGCTCACACCCTTGTCATCCTCAGGGAGACGAGAGCAAGACACCTACCAATGGCAGGGGATTTTGGATGTAGGCCCTAGGCACAGCTGAGCACTGCAGTGAAAAAGCAGTAGTGTGGCTCTCTAGAAACAGAGCACAGGGATTTGAGCTTGTTTGTTTTGCAAAGGGGCTCATGTGGCCTGCCTACTCACAAATTCACTGTATCCACAGGTATCCTTTCTTGAGGGTGGGGGAGTGCCTGTTCAAAGAGCAATGGTGCTCTAGCCTTGTGTATCTGGCAAACCACTGTGATGTAAATTCCTCATGCTCCCAATAATAGCTTTTGCTGTTTGGTTATGCTAAATCACATCATGCTGAAATCAGAATGGTTTGTGGTTGACCTTTTACATTTCCTGTTCCTCCAAATTACTTTTCTCTTTGAGAGTTTCTTCCTACCAGGGCATGTCAATCTAAGGTAACTGTTACACACTAATATAATCAACAAGATAAGCACCCTGGTAGACACTGTGGCAAGGCAGATAGGACATGGGTTATGTTCTTTGTTGCCTAGTCATTCACAGCATATTTGACATGATAGCATTTATGCCTTATAAACAATTAAGCATAAGACAGAACCTTCTAAGAAGGATTCAAGAGAACAAGAACTTCCCAAACTTCTTTCTCGCAAAAACAAACTGTGATGGTTTTTTCAGAATCAGCCTACCAATTATGCTGAGAGATCTGCGAAGCCATGATTTCCCAAAGGTGTGTGTCTTACTCTATCTTTAGGATCAAGTTCAGCTGTATATACCAGAAGAATCCCAAAATATGTCATTTAAACAAAGTAGAAGTGTAGGTAGTCCAGGTTGTCCAATCAACTGACCCAAGCACCATCTGTTTTCCATCCTCAGTATGTGGTTTCAATCTTCAAGGTCACAGTATAACCTACAATACCTCTAGTTTAGCCTTTACATCCAGATAGCACAGAAGGCCATGCCCTATCCCTCAAGGAGACTCCCACTTACATGTCATAAGCCTGAACTCAGTCACGTGGTCAAATGCAGATTGAGAGGAGACTAGTGATAGTCTTGTTTCTGAGTGCAGCATCACCACAATGAAATAAAAATTCTGTTACTAAGGAAGAAGGTGAGAAGACTTACTGCAGGGGCTAACTGGAAATCTTGGCGACATTCAGTAATTTGTCAGAGGATCTAGAGTCCCTGTTTAAAAGTTACCCTCATGTGGCTGACACTATGGTGCAGTGGGTTAAGCCACTGTCTATAGCACTGGTATCCCATACGGGCACCGGTTCAAGTCCTGGATGCTCTACTTATGATCCAACTCCTCGATAATGTGCCTAGGAAAGCAGCACAAGATGGCCCAGGTAAGAAGTTCCTGGCTTCTGGTTCCTGGATTTGGCCTGGCTCAGCCCAGACAATTGTAGCCGTTTGGGGAGTGAACCAGTAGATGGAAGATATCTCCGTTTCTCTTTCTCTCTTCTCTATCTCTTTCTCTCTCTAATTCTGCCTTTAATAAATTAATCTTTTTAAAAAGTCAGACTGTATACTATAAATGAGTACATTTTTAATGTGTCAGTTAAAATATAAACAAATAAATGAAAAGCTACCCTTTTGTACTAAGTTGCCATCTCTCCAAATTCCTGTTAAATGCAAATATATCACTCAGAAAGTGGTAAAACAGTAACAAATTAATTAAACAAACATATTAAGTGCTCATATGACAACAAATCAGTTTATGACAATTTTTTTCTGTGAAGGATGAGGTAATAAGTAAAGAGAATCAAAAATACTCTGTTTAGGGAAAGCATCTACGGAACCCCATGAATTCAAGGCACTCCTGTTCAAAAACTGAGGACAGAGAAGGAACCAAAACTAACTTTGCTTACTTCACAATTGTGCAGCATATTGACTTCTTATATATAGGTTGATACAATCGTATGAACTTGCTGTAGTCTATATATCATATCAAAGGTAGTATCTCACAAGTCAAACAATTCCATTTACTATCACCTTTTTCAAGGCTTTCCTTTGTTTTTCAGTTTTACCAGCAGAGGGAGAAAATGCTGCTAAGGTATTGAGAACTGCATAGAAAAAGGAGAGAGAAAGGTTTTTTTCAAATAACCACAGCTCTTGCTCTTGAATCAAAATAGAGCACCATTTTGAAGAAAAGCACAGAGACAGGTTTTTCTTTCCAAAAATCTCCATTAGTTTTTGGAGTAAGACCTTTATAAAATTAATGTTATTCATTAAAGAGGTTTTGTTTTGACAGATTCAAATGGACTAGAGAAAGTTCATCTTCTACATTATGGGGAATCAAAATGCATCCAGCAGAGCAGAGTAAATTTCACGACACATGCACAGAACAGATGTGAGACTCTTAAGGCCAGAAAAAACAAGTTCTATTTTGCTGTCACCCAGGGAAATTTCCCGTTTCTTTCAAGTAGCCAGTAATCCATTTATTTTTCTAAATCTTCATTTTTATTTTTTACCATCCGTGGATCTCATCCGTCATCCCAATGAACACAGCTTTGGAGATACAAAATGCTGTAACCAACTTACAGTCCAATCCTAAGACTATAAACCTTTATATTCAGAGAAACTATGATGACTATTTAAGCCACCAGAGAAAAAAAATAAAGAAAAAACTATAAGCATTTGAAACTTGTTCACAGTCTTCAGGCCAGCCAACACAAGCTGATTCCCTACAGCACATCCATTGTGGACACTCAATAAATATTAACCAACATTCCCCAGTGTTCTGACCAGGTTTACATTTAGGCATCTTGAGAATGAAGCCCACTTCAAGGACTGAGAAACTGCTTCACAGAAATTCTACTTGATTTGATAGTCAGTCTAATTGTTTTTATTCTGAAACCTGTTTTCCCAGTGTCTACATTTTATTAATGAGCTAACCCTTCTCTTTGAGTTTATAAAAAGTAGTACAGAAAGTAGTACAGAAAACACTGAGAAAGACTTTCATTTGAGAGTATTACTGTTATAGTCTCAGATATTTTGATAGTTGAGCAGTAGGGAAAAGAGGAGGGAAAACTGATGTAAGTTTAGCTTTCCCCCAAAGCCCCTAAACCCTTGCCCTTCCAGTTTCCTTTTGGATGATAATAACTGGCCTGCTGAAGCTGAGAAAGAAAATCTCTCATACCTGCAGAAAACTGAAATTTATCTTTCATCAGGTGTTCAAGCATTTCCCTCCAGGTGTCCAATTCTACATGCCAAAGCACATTGTTTTCAAAATAGAGCAATTCAACATCACATAATTTTTCCTACATTTCCCTACTTTTCACACCCTATTCCAAAACACTGGATTAGAGTGCACATTGCTTGGGAAAAAAGGGCCCTGTTTCATTTCACGGAGTGCTGTGTCCAGGAGACCACATTTTTCAGATATAAAAGGTTGAGATGGGTTTCCTTCTATGTCATCTTCGAAAAATGAGCAGTCCCACGCTGAGGGTCACATTCCTACCCCACAAAGAAGTGGCCCTTGTGTCTTATAATCCAACTAGGAGGATAAGATTTCCATACTAAAAGAGAGAAAAACCATCTCAGCCTTCTTTGTTATAAAAAGCTTAAGATCAATAGACTGACTGTGCTCTCTACTGGTAAAATCAAGAGCTACAGCCAGCATCAAAAATGTATTCGACAAGGGCCTCACAGAACTAGGAATTTAAAATGTGTTTACTGTGCTGGGAAACAGGATATCTTGTCGTCTGAGTTCAAAAATTACAACACAAGATTATAGCCTGAGAGCAGAAGCAAGCGAAGGCAATGGAGCTTCAGGCCCAAACTGAATATGGCTTAATATTTGATATCATTGTCAGTGTTACTCGCTGCTTACTGTGTTCTGGCCATACCATATCTAAATATACCTCAGTCCAGGGGTTTGCAAGTTTTAGTTTCCATCAGAAGCTCCTGGTATGCTGGTTAAAATCATACAGTCTCAACTCCAAAGTCCAGAAATTCTGATTCTGTAGCTTTCGAATGAAGCTCAGGAGTTAGCATTTTATCAATTCTTCCCTGCCCTGGTGATTGTGATGCAAGCAGTCCAACGAATACATGTTGCATAACATTGAAACATTTTCACAAAACACACTGATAAGTATGATCAGAACAATTACTATTATGCCAGCAACACCATCAGAACTCTGCTGTACCTGCTGGGACTGGAGGAAAGCCTCTTGTTCTTATGGGTGTCCTTGTCCTCATACCAGCCAGCTCTACTGTCTTACTGGCTCCTGTTCAGTATCTGAGTGAGAGAGAGCATTTTCAATGAATAACAACAATAATAATGGCTAACATTTATTGCATGCTTACTATTTGCCCAGTACTTTTTTTACATTAACTAATTCAATCATTACAGCAATCTTGAGGATAAAGTAGAAACTATTATTGCTTTCATTTTACAAATAAAGAAATGCAGACATTCCCAAGGTCACACACCCTGGTAAGTGGCAGAGCCAGGATATGAAGGCAGGCAGTCTGGCTCCAAAACACATGCACTTAACCACTAGGCTATATTATCTGTACTTCAAAGGGAATATATTTGGTTTTTTTTTTTTCTTGGTGACTACATAATTTTTATTTCAGTCACTGTGTTATAAAATTATTGTGAGAAGTGAAAATGATTTAAAAGTTATAGCCCTTTACCAGTGGCTTATTTGATCAAGTTCAGTTTCCCTGAAGAGTATGTGATCACAGTAAGACTCACTGTAATGCTTTTATAATGGCCTCTGTGTTCCAAGCTAATTCATTGCCTCACTTTAGAGATTTAGAAGCTGAGGCATTAAGTAAGCAACTTTTCCAAGGTTAACAACGAGTCCATGGCAGCAGAATACTAAAACCTCTGCTCATCCTCCAAGCTGCCCCAGCACCCCAATCCCTGGGTTTCTACTCAACTCCTTTATATACTGGCTTTGATTTGAGGAGGATAATATCCACAGCCTGTGAGTGGCCATGTACAGAGGATATAAAAGAACAGAGTGTTATGCAAACTTGGCATAGCTTTTGGAAACCATGCTAGCACCCAAAAGACAACACACACAGTTGAAGACATCAGTCTAGACAACAGAGGTGTCTTCTTTAAAGCTGTCATAATAAATATCACTGAACTTTGGCATTTAGTTATATCAGGTCTTCAACTGTAGACCTGTAAGTTCTCCTCTGTCTAAAAACTTCCCTTTGAACATCACTGTTTGCTTCACTCATAAAATACTTTTAAAACAACCTGGACCCACAGTATTTTCTCATGCCCTCTACCTAACAATCTATAAGCTCAGAGCATTTGCAAGTCTTACTAGGTACAAATATGAAAGAAAAAGGATTCCAGTAGCTAGCTAAATGAGAGGGGCAGACATCATAGCACAGCAGGTTAAGCAGTTACCTGCAATGCCAGCATCCCATGTGAGGGCTGCTTGGAGTCCTGGCTGCTCCACGTCTGGTCCAGCTCCCTACTAATGTGCCTGGGAAGTTAGCAGATGGTAACCCAAGTACTTGGCTCCCTGCCACCCATGTGGGAGACCTGGCCTGACCCATCTCTGACCATTTGTGGCCAACTGGGAGAGTAAACCAAGAGATTAAAAAATCCTCTCTCTGCCCCTCCCTCTCTCTGTAACTCTGCCTTTCAAATAAAAAAAATTTTTTAAATAAGATAAAATGTTTGTGAATAACTGTAAGTTAGTCAAGGCTTATCAGTGCCCCAGAGTAATTCTTATATAAGGGGGCTATGGCTATATTTACATCCTGAGGCATTGTGTCAAATTCCAGGATATACAACTCTATTTTTCCAATAATCAGCATAAACAGTGATAGTGTACAGTTACTCAAATCCATGAAGCAATGGTAACAGCAGGGATTATGCCCAGACTGATTTCCCAAACCATTAGGAATTGGTAATAGGGCATGCTCTGTGATATTCCCCACATCTACAACGGCTTTTGCTTCTCCTCTTGCTTCAACAAAGTCTCCATGCAAAAGACCTTCCAGACCATGTGTGAATTGAATAGTTTTTTAAAAAGATTTATTTATTTATTTGAAAGGCAGAGTTACAGAGAGGCAGAGGCAGAGGCAGAGGTGGAGACAGAGACAGAGACAGAGAGGTCTTCCCTCCACTGGTTCACTCCCCAGATGGCCACAATGGCTGAAGCTGCATCAATCCGAAGGTGGGAGCCAGGAGTTCCTCCAGGTCTCTCACACAGGTGCATGGGCCCAAGGACTTGGGTCATCTTCTACTGCTTTCTCACACCATAGCAGAGAGCTGGATCAGAAGTGGAGCAGCTGGGACTTGAACCACACCTATATGGAATGCCAGCACTGCAGGCAGTGGCTTTACCCATTATGCCACAGTGCCAGTCCTGAATAGAAAATTTTACACAAAGGTAAATAAATGAACTGATGGAATGAGGCACCATTTTCTGAATTATTAAATTAGCAAAAATTAAGAAGATTCTCCATGTTGGCAAAGTTATGTAAAGAAAGGCACTTGGATATACTAGTAGGAATATAATTAGTGCAACTATTTTGAGAGAAATTTGGCAATATCAATCAAAATTAAAACTACACATACACTTTAGGAACCAAACCTATATGCTTGCAATACATGTAAAAGATAATTCAAAAAAGTATGCATTGCATTGATTGGGATAGAAAAAAAAACTGGAAAAAAACTAAAATGATTCAGCAATAGAACATAGTTAAATAAATTCTGCTTCATCATTAAGCTGCAACACTACAGAGATCTGCATGACTTGGTGTAGAAAAATCTTCAAGGGATATTGTTAAGCATGTAGAAAAGCAAGCTAAGAAATAGCATGTATAATAAAATAAAAACTAACCAGGTGGGACTTCTGAAATGGCAGAATGAGCACCTCTGTAAATCCATTCCTCCATAAAAGCAATGAAAATACTAGTAAAATTATAAAAATAAACTTTTTCAGGAATCTGGAAATTAACCAAAGGCCTAAAGCAATTTGAGGAGCAATTATTCAAGAAAAACTGTTGCACCTCTCCGTAAGAACACTTTATGGCATATTTAACTTGGCCCACTCCCTTGTCCCTCTCCGGAGCTCCAGTCACCTTGAAAATCAGCAGACTAAGAACCAGTAGATGTTAAAAATAATAATAAAAAAAAACCTACAAGAAAAACAGCAGTCATGCAGCCACAAGAGGGGGCAGATTGGATTTGGAGCTCCTTTAAAAGTCCCATGCACAGAACATTGTCACTCCTTGACTTATGTCGCAGCTCCCTGGGAAAGTCCCATTTATAGAGGGTTTTCATTATTTGATCTCAGTTTGCTCCATGAGATTAAGTTCTATCTGTAGGACAGTCATCAAAAACAATCAGCTGCAACTGTTTAACATCACAGCAGCCTGTTGATTAGACCAGTGTGGGCAAGCAACAGCCTAGCCAAAAACTGAAAAGAAAGATTTAGAGAGAGATGTCCACAGTAGGGTTTAAGGAGCTCTGCCATATGTCTAACTAGCCTCTCATTTCTGGCTAACCTTAAGGCTCTGGGCAAGCCAGAGCCAATGTTAAGGCAGAGAAATGACAGTACAAATGTATTTTTGATAACTTTTGTCTTATCCTACTTTTTTAAAAGTACAATTGCATAATAAATAATTACAAAATTATGTACCTGGATTAATATGAGTAAATGTATAATTTCTATGACAATACTAGCACAAAGGAATGGGGAGGGAATGGAGGTACACTGAAGCAAATAGTCTGTATACTATAGAAATTAAGATAGTATTAATCTGAACCAGGTTGCTTTTTTTTTAAAATTATTGCCCATACCAATGTTCACAGGGCTGTTCCTTTTTTAAAGATTTATTTATTTATTTATTTGAAAGTCAGAGTTACACAGGGAGAGGAGAGGCAGAGAGAGAGTGAGAGAGAGACAGAGAGACAGAGAGAGAGACAGGTGTCTTCCATCCAATGATTCACTCCCCAGATGGCCACAATGGCCAATCCGAAGCCAGGAGCCAGGAACTTCTTCCCGGTCTCCCACGTGGGGCCCAAGCAGTTGAGCCATCTTCTACTGCTTTCCCAGGCCACAGTAGAGAACTGGATCAGAAGAGAAGCAGCTGACACTAGAACCAGCGCCCATATGGAATGCCAGCGCCTCAGGACAGGGCGTTAACCCGCTGAGCCACAGCACAGGCCCCACGAACTAGGTCACTTTAAGATGGTAATTGTGGCCTGCACTGCAGCTCACTAGGCTAATCCTCTGCCTTGCGGTGCCGGCACACTGGGTTCTAGTCCTGGTCGGGGTGCCGGATTCTGTCCCCGTTGCCCCTCTTCCAGGCCAGCTCTCTGCTGTGGCCAGGGAGTGCAGTGGATAATGACCCAAATGCTTGGGCTCTGCACCCCATGGGAGACCAGGAGAAGCACCTGCCTCCTGCCATCGCATCGGATCAGCGCGGTGCACTGGCCGCAGTGCGCTGGCCATGGCGGCCATTGGAGGGTGAACCAATGGCAAAAGGAAGACCTTTCTCTCTCTCTCTCTCTCTCTCACTGTCCACTCTTCCTGTCAAAAAAAAAAAAAAGATGATAATTGTAATACAATACATAGAGTAACCACTAAGCAAATAAGTTGAAAGATGTATACTGAAAAACAAACAACAAAGCAATTAGAAAATACCTAATTATCACAAAATAAGGTGGTAATGACAGAACAGAAATACAAAGATATATATATACATATACACACACACACACACACACACACACACACACAAGACATACAGGAAACAGAAAGCAAAATGGCAGAAGCCAGTCCTTCCTCATCAGTAATCACAGTAAATGTAAATGGAGTAAACTCTTCAAATAAGACAAAAAGTGACAGAATGGATAAAATCAAACATAGCTCAACTATATATTGTCAACAAGAGACACTTTATATTCAAAGACTCCAATAAATTGAAAATCAAAGAATGGAGAAAATACACAAATAGTATACACAAAAAGATATGCAAACTAACCAAAAAAAGATTGAAATAGTTATATTAATAGTGGAAAAAATAAACTTTAAAACTCTCATTAGAGTCAGAGGTGCATTTTATAATAATAGGTTCAACTTAGTAAGAATAGTTAGTTTTTAACAAATATGCACCTAACAAAGGAGCCTTAGAATACACAAGATTAAAACTGACATAACTGAAGAGAGAAGGAGATAATGCAACAATAATAGCTGGATACTTTAATATCCCACATTTAATTATGGGCAGAAAAGCTAGACAGAAGATCAACAAGGGCATAGAAAATATGAATGATGGTCTCTACCAAATTAATCCAACAAAAACTGACAAAACACCCTACCTAACAGCAGTTGAATACACATTTTTAAGTGTACATATAAAATTGTCTAGGATAGACTTATGATAGGCCACCAAACAAGTATTAATAAATTTAAAACCAGTGAAATTATATGAAATCTACTCTGCGACCAAAATGGTGTTAAATTAGAAATAAACAAAAAAAGAGAAATCTATAAGTATTTAGAGATGGATCAACATATTTCTAAAAACCTTATAGGTAAAAGAAATTTCAAGGGAAACTAGAAAGTACTTTTAGATTAAAATACAAACACAAATGAAAATTTATAGCAAAAGTATTACTTAAAGAGAAGTTGGTACTTTTAATTACTTAAAAAGAAGAAATATTTTCAATCAATAATCTCAACTTCTAGCTTACGATACCAGAAAATGAAGGGAAAATTAAACACACTGCAAACAGAAGAAGGATATAACAAAGATTAATTGTAACTAACTGCCTCAGAGAATAGAAAAACAATAAATGAAATCAATAAAACCAAATTTCGTTCTTTGAAAAAATCCACAGAATGTATAAAACTTTAACTAGACTAACCAAGAAAAAAAGAAAGACTCAAGGTACTAAAATCATGAATGAAAGAATAGACACCACTACCCACTTCAGAAATATAAAAGCATTATAAGGGAATATTATAGACAAGTGTGTGACACCAAATTAGACAACCCACATGAAATAAGCAAATTACTAGAATGACACAAACTACCAAAACTGACTGACTCAGAAAGAAATAGAAAATCTGTATAGGCTACTAACAAGAGATTGAATTAGAAATCAATAAACTTTACACATAGAAAAACTCGGGTTCAGAAGAAGTTACTAACTAATTCTATAAAACATTTTAAGAAGAATTAGTAGCAATCCTTGGCAAACTCTTCCAAAATGTAGAATGAGAGAGAACATTTCACAACTCATTCTATGAAGCCAGTATTACCCTAACACCAAAGTCAGACACTACAAGAAAACTAATATCCCAAGTGAATATAAGCACAAAAATCCTCAACAAAATCCAACAAACCAAATCCAGTAAAATATTTACATACCATGAACAAGTGAGATTTATCCTAAAGAATGCAAGTTTTGCTCAATATTTGAAATCAATGTAATAACATACCTAAAATTATTAATGAAAATATTTGAAAAAGATAAAAACCACATAAATGTTTTCAGTAGACACTGAATTTTTTTTACATAATACAACCCTTTAATGATAAAAACAAAATGAAACAAATTAAGGATAGAAGAAAATTTCCTCAACCAGATAAAAGGGCATTTTTGAAAAATCCACAGCTAACATCACACCTAATTGTAATGACTGAAAGCTTCCCCCTAATAGCAGGAACAAGACAAAAATATGTGTTCTTACTACTTTTATGAAACATGATACTGGAGGTATCCAGGAGAATTAGGTAAGAAAAAGAAATAAAAGTCATTCAGACTGGAAAGGTAGAAGTACAACTACCCTATTTGAATATGTCATCATCTTGTATAGAGAAAATTCTAAGGAATCCACAAAAGAAAACAAAAAACTGTGAGAAACACATCAAGGCCACAGGATATAAGATCAATGCACAAAAATCAAATAGTATTCCTTACATAAGCAATGAACTATTAAAAAATCAAATTAAGAATATAATTTAATTTATAGTAGCATCAACACAATAAAATAACTAGGAGTGATTTTAACAAAGATCAATATTAGCACACTTCAAGAACTTAAAGAAGATATACATAAGTGGAGAGGCATTCTGCTTACTGGGTTGGAAGACTCAATATTGTTAAGATGGTAATTCTCCCCAAATTGATGTGTACCTTGAACACAATCACTGACAAAATTTCAGCACAATTTCTTTTTCAAATATTGTCAATGATATCTCTAAGTTTGTATGGAAATGCAAGGTATTTAAAATAGCCAAAACACCTCCGCCTTGCGGCGCCGGCACACCGGGTTCTAGTACCGGTCGGGGCGCCGGATTCTGTCCCGGTTGCCCCTCTTCCAGGCCAGCGCTCTGCTGTGGCCCAGGAGTGCAGTGGAGGATGGCCCAAGTGCTTGGGCCCTGCACCCCATGGGAGACCAGGAGAAGCACCTGGCTCCTGGCTCCTGCCATCGGATGAGCACGGTGCGCTGGCCGCAGCGCACCGTCTGCAGCAGCCATTGGAGGGTGAACCAACGGCAAAGGAAGACCTTTCTCTCTGTCTCTCTCTCTCTCTCACTGTCCACTCTGCCTGTCAAAAAAAATAATAATAATAAAAAATAATAATAAATAGCTAAAACAATCATACAATAAAAAGTTGAAGGATGCTCATTCTCTTCCCAACTACAAAAGTTACCACAAAGGTACAATTATCAAGATAATGTGGTACTGGCCTAAGAACATATATAATGATCAATGTAACAGAATTGAGCATTCAGAAATAAATCCTAATACTTAAGGTCAATTAATTTTTAAAAGTTATTTATAAAGAAAGGGAGGGGGAGAACGAGAGAGCACACTCCCATCTGCCAGTTCACTACACACACCTACAACAGCCAGAACTGAGCCAGGCTGAAGTAAGGAGTCGGGAACTCAATCCAGGTCTCTCACATGGATAGCAGGGATGCAAATGCTTGAAGATAACCCGCTTCCTCCCAGAGTCTGCACTGGCAGGAAGCTAGAATCAGCAGTCAGAGATAAGAATTAAACCCACGCACTCCAATATGGGAAACGGGCATCTTAAACACTAGGCCAGGGGCCAGCACTGACAGGTTAACGCCCTGGTCTTAAGTGCCAGTATCCCTTATGGGCGCCAGTTTGAGACCACCCGGCTGCTCTACTTCCGATCCAGCTCTCTGCTATGGCCTGGGAAAGCAGTAGAAGATGGCCCAAGTCCTTGGGTCCCTGTGCCCATGTGGGAGACCTGGAAGTAGCTCATAGCTCCTGGCTTTGGATCAGCCCAGCTCCAGCCGTTGCAGCCAATTGGGGAGTGAACCATCAGATGGAAGACCTCTCTCTCTCACTCTGCCTTTCCTCTCTCTGTGTAACTCTGACTTTCAAATAAATAAATCTTAAAAAAAGTTTTTATAAAACACACACTAGGCCAGATGCCCAACCATCAGGTTTTTTTTTTTACAAAGGTATGAAAACAACTCATTAGGGAAAAGAATGTTCAACAAATGATGCTGGGACAACTGATATACACATACATTTTTCACAGACTTAAATGTAAGAGCTAAAAACAATGAAACTTCTAGACAAAAACATAGGAAGACACATATCAGACAGACCTTAGATTAGGTTAAGATTTCTTAGCTACAACCCCAAAAGCCTACAAAAGAAAAATAAATGATAAATTAGAATTTATTGAAATTCAGAACTTTTGCATTTCAAAAAGACATTACTAAGAGAACAAAAAGAAAAGCCACAGACTGGGACAAAATATTTGCAAACACATATACAGTAAAGGACTTGTATCCAAGATATACAACTCTAAAATTTTACAATAAGAAGACAAATAACCCATTTTTAAAAGTGGAAAAAAGTTATGAGCAGATTTTTCAGCAAAGAAGATAAATGAATGGCTACTAAGTGTATGAATAAAATGTTCAACACCATCAGTCATTAGGGAAATACAAATTAAAACCACAATGAGAAATAATTTTGTCCCAGTAGAATGGATATTTGACAAAAAATGCTATTGAGCATGGGCAGAAACAGCAATACTCAAAGAATGTTGATAGGAATATAAATATGGTACAGCCACTGCAAGCAGTTTGGCAGTTATTCAAAATACTGAACAGCTGCTATATATTTCCACTTTTAGGTAGCTATCTATGCTCAGTGTGGCTTATGCCCCAAAGGCCAAAACATTAATGGCTTGGTCCCCCAAAGTCATATGTGGCTTTATAAGTAGAGACCACATTTACACAGACAACAAATACGCTCACTCATGCTCTCTCTCACTCTCTCTGCTTCCTGGTTCACCATGTGGTCATTTTCTGCACACATCCTGCCATTGCCATTCTCCACCCTCACTAGACAGCCAAACCAGTGGGGCCTACCCATTCTTGAACTGTAAACCTCCAAAACTATTAGCCAAAATAAACTTCCTTCCTTCGTAAGTTTATTCATCTTGGGTATTGAATTATAGTGGCAAAAAAGTAACTAAGAACAATGAAATGAAAACATACCCAAAGACTTGGAAATGCTCATAGCAGGAGTATCCATAACTGCTAAAAACTGTAGACAACCTAAATGTCTATCAACTGGTATAGACAAATGTGGGGTAGCCATAAAATTGAATACTATTTAGCAATAAAATGTAACAGACTACTAACACATGCTACATATGTCATGGATGAATCTCAAAAACATATTGGGGGGGGGGGAGTGCTGTGGTATAGTGGGTAAGGCTGCCGCCTGCAATGCCGGCATCCCGTATGGGTGCCAGTTTGAGCGAGTCCCAGCTGCTCCACTCTACTACGGCCTGGGAGAGAAGTGGAGGGTTGCTCAAGTGCTTGGGCCCCTGCACCCATGTGGGGGAACTGAGAAGAAGCTCTTGACTCCTGGTTTCAGACTGGCCCAGATCCAGCCATTGTGGCCATCTGGGGAGTGAACCAGTGGATACAGGACCTCTCTTTTTGCCTCTGCCTCTCTCTGACTCTGCCTTTCAAATAAATAAATAATTCTTTAAAAAAAAATATAGTGAAGAAAGCTAAGCCAAGCACAAGAGACCACATATTGTACACAATGTATATGAAATGTCTAGAAAAGAGGTAGAAAGTAGATGAATGGTTGCCTAAGGTTGGGGTAGGAACAGGGATTAATGAGAATGAGGGATCTTATTATGGGAGTGGGGGAGGTGAAAATGTTCTAAAATTGATTTATGGGGATGATTGCACCACTCAGTAATGTTACTAAAAATGCTTCAATTGTACACTTGAAATGGGTGGATTTTATATGTAAAATTTCAACAAAGTCCTTTTTAAAATTAGAGCTGACATTTATATAACATTTAGCATGTGCCAGTGTTTTAAATGCTTAGCATACAGCAACTCATTTAATCCTCCTAACAGCCCTCTGAAATAGATGCTATTATTTATCCCCCTTTCATAAATGAGGAAACTGAGGCACAGAGCAATCAGGTAAGTAGCTGCAGAGCACACAGCCAGTAAGTAAAAATGGGATCTGAACCCAGTCAGCCTGGCTACATGATCTGTGACTTTAGCCATGGCTTCTATTGGTAGGAAGAACAAAAACAATATACAAATGTACTCACATATGGCAATGTGTGGAAGAATCACAAGGCACTTTAATCAGGGATCCCCTCTGTGGAGTGGGAAATGAGAGAGGGCAGAAGGACCTTTCCACGTATTACTTTATACCTCTTTGAATTCGGAGTCATTTTGTAGATAAGAAACATCTATTTTTAAATCAAGACATTGGTTATCTTTGATTTGTTAGATTATACATTTTTCATTTTCCCTGAACTTTTTTCTATTCTCAGAATTCTTTGGGGTATGTGTTTGAGCCAAGCTCTCAAATAATTACCATGACATGTGTTTTGCTACATTTCATCCTGCCAATGTCAGGGGCCCAAGAAGGGTAGGGTGGGGGAGTAGAGGGAGATTTCATGAAAGAAGGGCCTGTGTTTCTTGCTCTGCTTGGGTGAGAATGGGATTGGGTTGGATTCAAGGCTGCACTGAGCTGTGCTGGGCAGTGAACTCTCTGGATCCCCTAGGGGCACAGGGGTTTGGGGGGGGGGGCTGCCTGCCTTAGAAACCGCTGCTGTCCTGGAGGGGGATAGATTATTTGCATGTGTGGGCACAAGTGCACACCAACCCAGTGAGTGAAAGCAGGAGTTTGAATATGTGCCTCCAGGGTGAGAGTGATTCTAACACCAGCATATGTGTATCTGTGCAACGGAGCTTTGCTTTTGTTGATTTTTTATTTCTATTTTATTTATTAAAGATATTTACAAAAGAATGTTACAAAAACAACTATGTGTTATGGAGTATCTTTACTACTGTAGGAAATATTAAGTTTATAACCTTGAGGAAGCATTAGATTGTATTTAAAAGAAAATGCAAGTGGTTAGTATTTAGACTACGAGTAAGTCTTCGTGATCATTTCTTTGGTTCAATATGATGGAACAAGGACAAAAAGCCTTGGATCCATGTTGACCTCTCACCTACATAACAGCAAGCAGGCCCCCGTTTCTCTGCCCTGCCTTGACCAGCCCCGCCCTGCCTGGACTGCTGGACACAGCACTATCTGAAGAGTCCAGCCGTCAGCCTGAGCTCTCCCCATGCCTCCCAAGCTCTTTTCCCCCAGCTCAGCAGCTCAGCTCGAGAGTCCAACCTCAGCCTCAGCCCAAACCCCTCCCAGCGCACACTGGGATCTCACAGGACCTTCAGAACTAGCCCAGGCTCTCCCTCTGTCTCACAGCCCAGCTTTCACTCAGGCCCCCAAGCCTCCCCCGGCCACTTTGTACTAGAAAAACCGCTAGTCTGTGCTAGTCTGTGAGGGAAGGCGCTCTCTCTCTGCCGTGTTCACCTGGGCATGAGCCCCTCCCAGGCTTTATTCTTCTGAATAAACCTGCTCTGGCTGTGGCTTTGTGGTCTGCCTCTTCTTCCCTGACACAATAACCTTGGGGCGGGGGGGGGGGGGGGACAAGGAATAACAATGGGGTTGGTTGGTTGGTTTTGAATATCAATTCATGGTATACTAACCCCATACCAGGATATAATGTGAAAAAATAGAATACTGTTTCATGAAAGTTTTCTTTTTAAAGATTTCACATTCAGCAGACTGATTAAAAGATACTTCAAGGAGATGATACTTTTTTCTTTGATTTTCTAGCTAAGGGTTAATGTCATATGATCCTAGTAAGACATAGCAAAATCAAATGAAGGAAGTGTGGGCTTCAGAGTCAAACTTGAGTTCGAGTCCCAGATCTGCCACTTACCAGCTGTCTGATCTTGGGCAAGATATTTAACCTAATCCTTCAGCTGTTTTTTGTTCTTGTTTTTCTAGAAAACAGACATAGCTCTACTTCCTAGCACACGGTGGTTGACTGAAGCAATTAGTAAATGTTCAATATGCTGAATAGTTCTCTTTCCTCTCCTCTGGGGGAGAAGAAACTGAGTAGGAAACAAAAACGTCTTGGTGCAAATGAGCTACCTTTCCTAACATGCCGGGTTCCTGCTAGAGGAGTACATGCCCTCTCTTGACATGGTGAAAGTGTGAGCGTGCCATCTCTCACCTCAGAATCTCTTACACTATACTCTACCTTTCCAGCGATGATTGAGTAGTTGTAGCACCTACTCAGCACTGTATACACCTATGAGTGGCCTTCAAAGAGTTTGTGGACAATGGAATTATAAGATAAGTTTAGGAGCAGACATCTGGTGCAGCACTTAAAGGGACACCCGCATCCCATATCACAGTGCCTGAGTCTTGAGTCCCAGCTCCACTCCTGATTCTAAGTGTTGCTGAGGTACACCCTGGGAAGCAGCAGATGATCACTCAAGTCCTTGAGTTCCTGCCATGCACTCCAGAGACCTGGTTGGAGTTCCTGGCTCCTGGCTTCAGCCTGGCTCAGCCTAGTGTGCTTCAGGCCTTTGAGGAGTAGAGCAGCAAATGCAGGCATTCTCTCTGCCTCTGTGTGTGTCTGTGTCTCTGTCTCTCTGGCTTTTAAATAAGTAAATAAACATTTTAAAATAAATGATACATTTACTGTAAACATTTTGAAATCCATGCGTAATTTTTTTTCTTAATACACATTTTCCACAAACTTTTTGAAGATCCCTTGTATTTGTGAATTGTCTCTGTTCAGGCCAGAGACATGCCAGCTTGATTTGCTTTGAGGATTTTGCTACTGGGCTTATATCTTCCCAGAAAAGGTGGTAAGAAACTTCTGTGGGAATAGAGAAGAGCCTTTCCCAAGTCACCACTGGCAAACTGCTGTTTCTAATAAAACTCTGAGGATGTGGTAATGAGAGCGCCACTGTATATGACAATCTTACCCAAAGAATCCATGTTCACCTGAGGAATGAATGCACACGGCACACCAACAAGAACAGACTCAGAGCAGAGGGCCCATTCCCCCCAATTCCCACAAACTGTCATCCTTGGTGAAGGAGGCCTCTCGAACATCGTGGGAGTGCCTACTGCCTTGTACTAAGTCTTCCAGGAGGAACGCTTTTTACCTTTCTTACATGTTCAGAGTGCTAAGGTTTTAGGTGTTAGAGGGGGAGGGGACTACAAGCAAGCTGCTGGGACCTGCACACAACTAAACTGCACCACCTTGGCATTTAACTCCTCAAAGTAAGGTCAGCATAGTCTAAGAACTGAAAGTCAAAAACGAGCCCTTGGGGGCGGCCACACTTGAAGAGGAGGACGAAATTCACAACAGTAAAGTAAAACGAGAAAACAGAAGGAAAGAAAATCCGGCTATGACAAGGTCAACACAGAAGAAAAACCATGTTCAGCAGCATCAAATACGGCACAGAGTTCTAGAAAGAGAAGCAGCCAAAAGTGGTCTGACCAGGAGGAAGTTAGCCATGGTTTCTAAGGTTAAGTGGTTTCTGCCTGGGCAGGTGGTTACTATTACATCAACAGTGGCTTAAAGAGAGTAAGATCATTTTAGATCAACATCCTATTTTACACAGAAGGTGTAGGGCGTTCTAATTAGACTCACTATTCATTCATTTAGCCCACTGGCAATTACTGTGCTCTCGCAAGTGCCTAACTCTACCAGGCTCCGTGGGGTGAGGAGCACCAAACAGAAAAGCCATAATTAAACCACAATGCTCCTCTCTCACAAGCAATCTGGGGGAAGTTTGAAAGTGCCGATTTAAAAATGAAAGCCTCATTTCTCTGCAGCTGGCTCCTTCTGTATCCTTTTCTGATCTATTATTAACCGTTTGTTTCCCTTTTGTTAACCTAGCAGGACAGCAAGTTTTTTTGTTTGTTTTTGTTTTTTTACAAAAATCAAATGTCAAAGTAGCTTATGATGTCGTGAGGCAAAGCAGAAAGAGCGTCTTTCTCTTGTGTTATTTTTTTCCCCTACAAACACAAAAGCCCATACAAAACCGTCCAAAGGAACCAAAGTGTCCTCAGGTAACACACACAAAAACGGCTTACATTGCCTCGCGTCTCATGATTTAACAGGTTTGTTGGCCCGTGTTAACTGGCAATGTATCACCGTGGATTCTGACAGGAGGCGAAAAACCTCAGGTCTCAAAGACTCGTGTGTGAGTTCTGAGAAAAAACAGACGTGGCATTTATACCTTGTATTAGCGATTTATTTCTGCCAACAATCCATTGGAGTAGGCCACGGAAACATTTTTTAGCAAATATCCCTACAGATCTCTGCTTCTCAAAGTGCCGTTCAAAGCTGCCCTGCAAGTGAGCAACCCAGAGCCTGGAAATCCGACAACCCCCTGGAACCATCTGGAACATCAAAACCGGAGGAGGATGGCGCAGGCCTTTCCCAAGTCCGGGGAAGACACTGGCCTCCCGCACTGGAATACGCGGCTTCTGAGTTCCTGCCACTCACCTGGGAGACCCGGATGGAGTGCCCAGCTTCTTTCACCTGACCCAGGTCTGGCCATTGCAGGCATTGTGGGGAGCGAAACAGTGAACGGCAGTGGTCTTTGCCTCTCAAATAATTTTGCTTTAAATTTGTTAATGGAGCATAATTTTAAACTTAAAAACGGGTATATTGTGAAGTAAACTATAAAATTCACAAGGTATGTTTTATGAAATAAAACAAAACTTAAGAACTTGGTTAGAAAGCTGAGGCCTGCGCCGGGGAGACGTCACATCCTCTCTCCACCCCCAAGAGGGGCGTGGCTACGGAAAGCCTGGGGTCCACGGCTGTCTGCAGCGGGAACTGCTTCGGCTCCGCTTCTGTGGCTGCATTCCACTCTCCCTACCCAGACACGCAAACGTTTCTCTTCACCAGTTGTAAGCAGGTGAAACTACAGGCCAGGCCTCATCACTTGCAATAATTAATGGCTGGGGCTGGCTGGCCTTGCGTCACAGTGGATGAAGCTGCCACCTGCGACGCCATCGTCCTGTATGAGGTGCAGATTTAACTGCGGCTGCCCCGCTTCCAATGCAGCTCCCTGCTAATGTGCCTGGGGAAGCAGAGGAAGATGGCCCAAATATTTAAGTCTCTGCTACCCATGTGGGAGACCCAGGTGGAGGTTTGGCTCCCGGCTTCTGCCTGGCCCTGGACCAGCCCCAGCCTTTGTGGCCTTTTTGGGGAGGGTGAACCAGAAGAGGGAGCTCGCGCTCTCGCTCGCTTTCGCTCTGTCTCCTCTCTGCCTTTCAAATAAATAAAAACACAGCACATCGCTGCTTAAAAAAAAACAAAAAGAATTAAGGTCTCTAATCCATTATGCACATGTGCACATCAGCTCTAAGGGACTTTTGTACCTGGCCATCCAAAACAAGTCCACCTGAAGTGTGATGTGTGGTGCTTTTATCTCAATTTTTTACTTTTTCTTTTTTTTAGTGATTAGGCAAAGCTTTTGTAAAAAACAAAAGAAGGGGCCCACCATTGTAGCACAGTGGGGTAAGCCACCATCTGCCAACGTGGGCATCCCATATGAGTGAGTGCAGGTTCCAGACCTGGCTGTTCCAGTCCAGCTCCCTGCTAATGTGCCTGGGAAAGCAGCAGAAGATGGCCCAGGTGCTTAGGCTCCTGATACACGTGTGGGAGACCTGGTTGGAGTTCCAGGTTCCTGGCTCCTGGCTTCAGCCTTGGGGAGTGAACCAGCAGATGGGGATTTCTCTCGCATGCTTTAACTCTGCCTTACAAAGAAAGAAATATTTTAAAAAGACACAGGATACATTGCTGTATGTAAAAAAGGAGTATGGTCAACATTCCATGTGCACACGTGCACGTCAGCTCTAAGGGGCTTTTATACCTGGCCATATAAAACAAGGTCACCTTAAAAATAAACAAGTGCACCTGAACTGTGATGTGTGGTGCCTTTTCTCTACTTTCCATATTTTAATTTTCTACTATTTTTTCCTCTTAATGGTTAGGTATTTTTTAAAAAAAAAAAAAACTAAACGGGCCCAACATTGTAGAACAGTGTTTGTTTTTTTTTAAAGATTTATTTACTTGGAAGTCAGAGTAACACAGAGAGAGGAGAGACAGAGAGAGGTCTTCCATTGGCTGGTTCACTCCCCAATTGGCCCCAACGGCCAGAGCTGCGCCTGTCTGAAGCCAGGAGCCAGGAGCTTCCTCCGGGTCTCCCACGTGGGTGCAGGGGCCCAAGGACTTGGGCCAACCTCCACTGCTGTCCCAGGCTGTAGCAGAGAGCTGAATCAAAGTGGAGCAGCCGGGTCTCGAACCGGTGCCCATATGGGATGTCGGCCTTTCAGTCCAGAGCATAAACCCGCTGCACCACAGCGTCAGCCCCGTAGCACAGTGTTTTAAGCTGCCACTTGTGACACGGGCATCCCATGAGTACAAGTTCAAGTCCTGGATGTTCCACCTCCAATCCAGCTCCAGCTCCCTACTAATGTGTCTGGGAAAGTCCCAAAGGGTGGCCCATGTACTTGGACACCTGCCACCCACATGGGAGACCTGGATGGAGTTCCAGGCTCCTGGCTTCAGCTTGACCTAGCCCTGGCCGATACAGCGTTGGGGAATGACTCAGTGGATGGAAGATTTATCTGTGTCTCCTTGCCTTTCAAATGAATAAAAAAAAAAACTAAAGAGAACATATGTTTGGAAATTTCTCTAATAGTCCTTTAAATAGTTGCTTTTTCACCATCACTGATCCCAGTAGGCAAATATCTGATTTATTGCATTTGGAGTCACTGTTTATCAACTCTTTCTTATCACTTTTTATGCCAAAACGAAACACCAAATGTTCTAATGAAGTATATCATCTTCCTGCAGTAACTCCATTTTAAAACATGCACCCAAAATCTGTTATTCTTACTCAACTAGTTTTTATCCATTTTAACTGCAATTGACTCCCCCTTACCATCAATTCACAGGCTGTGTGGCAAAGATGAATTATGTCCCATTGATAGAAGTATAGAGAGACCAAAACCAAAGAAATAATTCTACCACTTAAATCTCAATAATTATTAACTTCTGTGTTATCCCCAAAATACAGGCTACACCCCTCCCTATAGGTAGTTTTAATGCAAACTGTACAATCAAGTCTGATCTTTAGGCTGAGGCTAAGCATAAGCTTTTTTTATATGGAATGCAATCCTTTCATGGGAATAGCTTTTTACACAGGGACATTATTATTATTATTTTAATTACTCAAGGCCTCAGCTTTGTGTTTCCTATCTTAAAACCGTATTCCAATTGCCAAGGTGCTATGGGAAATTCAAGTAACAAAATTAGAAAAAAATAAAATTAAAAGCAAAAAAAAAAAAAACAAACCATACTCCAAGTAGAAAAGAGGCTTAACTTTCTCAGTGGAGAACCAACCCAATATATTTTCTAAAGGTTAATTTAGAAGCACAACTCTTTTAGAGAAAAACAATATTTATTGTGTGAAAGACATATATGTATTCACCAAAGACACAAAACAAAGCTAAGACTATTAATATGATAAGGAAATACCAGTGAAAGCTAATGAAGATAAGTTCCATTAAATTCCTAAGGAAAGTACAATAATTCCGACACAGTTGAAGTAATAATTAGAACCTTTCAAACAATAGGGAAAATATAAACTGTATAAATGCCTTAATTCAGAGGCAAAGAAATGTTAAATTGTGTGCTGAAACCTGATGCATCACCGAACACTGGTGGTGCCTTGTAGTCTTGGGTCTTTAGACCAGTACCACCACCTGGCAACTCCGACAATGGGTGTCATGTGATTCTCTGCCCATCTGGAGAACAGAGACTAGTAAAGCATGTTAACTTCTGGGTGCAAATGACACAATCAAATCAGGTAACCTTGGCTGGGAAGGGGTCAGAGTTCAGAGAGGTCAACTGTCTATCACATTATATCAATAGCAAATTCAGAGGGGTCAAGTTCCATCTACATCAAAACAGCAAACACAGTGCCTTTCAAAGGCCCCACACTGAGAAAAATACGAGGAACACAATATTTCATTTACATTTTACTAGCTCTTCCAGTGTTTCGGAGGGATAGAGGGTTTCAATGATCTAATAAGAATGGGACTGTAAGGTGGACTTAGAACATATTGAGCAACTATGATTGACTGGGTCAATTGATGTAGCCTTTCAATCTACTGGTAAGTAGTGTCTTCAGCGTTCCATCCAGGCATTCTTATATTTCACAGGGGGGAACCTAAGTGTCCTAAAACATAAAAAAGAAAAAATTAATTTGCTTGTCACCCCAATTCCAAGAACTTTGAAGTACCCTCTCAACTCTGCCCTTGACCAGTAACTGGCACTTCCCTAGTGCTTTGTCTGCTTTGCATCTACCACAGTCCTCATCAGTGGGTGACAGTGTTGCTTTCTTGGTAAAAAAATATTTCTGGAGGATTGTTGTTAGAGCCATAAACTCATCTGGCCTACTTTTGGAAGAAACTTGTGTTTCAATAACTTCAGCATTTGAATGTAAAATCTGTTGGTGGCTGAATTTATCCCTAGGACATCCCTCTCATTTCAAGTGAGCCACTGACTAGGAACACCTGGGAAGTCTTCATTAGCAGGAATAGACCCGCAACAGTGAGGGCCCAAGTGGTTGGGTTCCTGTCACCCACGTGGAACAGCTGGATTGAGTTTCCAGTTCCGGGCTTTGGCTTCAGCCAGGAGCCACTTGCAGGCATTAAGGGAGTGAACCAGCAGATGTTTGCTCTCTGTGTCTTCTCTGCTTCTCTCTCTGCCTCTCAAATGAAAAAATTTTTAAAATGTAAACCTGGAGGGGCTTTTCTGTTGCTTAAATGGAGAAAGCATGCACAGACAAGCTGTTGGTGAAGTTACTGCTTTCTGGCCATTCATTGTGTAGAGACCTGCCCTGCCCACGAAGGGCTTCTGAGCACTAACATCTGAATATGTTCCAGGACAAGACCTTCTTGGCACAATCAGTCCAGGCATCACACTAACACAGCTGAGGATCAAAATGAACGCACCTTAAAGTTGGAGAGGAGTAAGCCTCGCAGATATGCTGGTTACACTATCTCATACTGGTTATTTGTGATGGCACGAGAGAGGCAGTAGGCTAGAAAGATTCCTACCAGCTGGAAATAAAACATGAACAAAATTTAAAAATCGTCTCACTTGCAACTACAAGAGGGGTAAGACATTTCCTAAGGAACAACAGGGGCTTACCTGGAAGCAAGCAACTCCAAATGAAATTCCTGCGACGACTCCCATTTCTGACTCAATAATGGTCATTACCTTTATGAAACAACCCTAATTGGGAGCATTAAAAAAACATTAAGTACAACACAAGCAATCTGTGCTTTTCTTCATATAATAAATACTTGGAGCTTCAGCTACCATTAACATTTGAGAGTCATTTTATTGACATCCATTCTCCTTCACATGCTCTCAATAGGACAAATTGTTATTCCCATCTTTTGGATTATGCATTTACAAGTGTTACTTGCTAATCATGGGAACCTAAGTCCTGCTTTAATACACACCGTGTGCATTATTGTGAGTAAAAATATAGAGTCAACTCTGTCCTCAAACACTGTCAAATAAAAAGTTCTAAAAGTCTCCTTACTTCATTGTTCACTTTATTTGCATCTCTCTGTGGAGAACAGTCTTCAGTTTTACAGCAACTCTTTGGAAATCCTTTATCTGAGTAGTAATTCGTATCTTCCCAATCCCTATAGTTGGTGACACCACAACAATGCAACTGAAAAATCCAAGAGAAGCATTTATAGTTCATATTACAACTTTGCAGTCAAATATTTACCCCAACATCTCCTTCTATTGCTCAAAACAATATGTATTTACTCAGTAATCTCTCTCCTCAACTGATTCAAGAGACTAGCCCTTGGTTCTAGCATCAAATGTTGACAGCTTTGGACTGGCCTGCCTTCCCTACTGCAGTTGCTATGAACAGTACTTGCCCTATGACCTAAATGGGGAGAGAAGAGAACAGGTGCACATGAAGAGAATTAGAAGAGAATGGATAATATCACTTAGGGTCCAACATACTAAGTGGACAACATACACTTGCCAGGCCCTATTCCTTCCTGTGAGGCAAAAGGGAACCACTTACCGTATTTTGGATCCTGTCTACTGCATCACTTCTATAATCTCCTGTAGAGTTGTACTGTTTCAATGCTTTCTCATAATTGTTCTTAAAGCTGTTCTTAATCTACAGAAAGGAAACACAAGGCCAATAACTACATATTATTTTCTTAGTCAAATAAGAGCTTTTTCCATCTAACCAATGGTTGTGACAGTGACAACATATACAGTAACTAACTTCTGTGGTCCAATTCTGTACTCTAAGAGATACAGTTTAGAGAGGACTACTCAGCAAAACGCCGCTGGGGGAACATGTATTTATCTAAGCAACAACCATATACTGCTCTAGTCCATGCCACTCCCCCCATCTTTCTCCTCTTCGTACAAATCTGATGTCTATGGAATTTTGGAGCTATAAAACCTTACTTTGGGAAACCTGCACTGGCACTTTGGGAAACATTCTCACTGAGGAGCTGACACTTACTCACTGAATCATTTCCTAACACCTGTAGGTTTACCTGATTCCGAATTCAATGTTAAACACTTGATGATTTGGATTAAGTCTAATGTATGCCCTAAGTGGAAAAGATTATCAATTTTGTGTTACCAATTTTGTGCTTTAAAATATTTCCAATTAGTAAGGTTATAAATTGTACTAGTGCCATTTTAATCGGTACTTATATACAGAAAAATAAGTAGAAATATATGTAATTATAGGTACCTTTTATATTCTTCTGGTACTTGTCAGCCTAAAATTTTCTAAATTTTCTTTTATGTTATAAGTGGGCCAGGATTTTTACAAGAAAGCCATTGTTGTCAGCTATAGGTTTAAAAAAAAAGGAAGTCTTAAATGCAGCTCTAATTTTTAAACTATTATAACTTGTCTAACTCTGCCAACTTAAATTAATCCATTTTAAGCTCTTAGAAAATCAATTTTATCATATTGAGATCCCTTGATTCAGGCTTACCTCATGTCTGAAAACAAATCCTACGATGGCAGCGACCAATTCGACCAAAAAAATGAGAGTCAGAAACATTGCATACTGTGGGATAAAAAGAAAGTCCGAGTCAGCACAAGTAAGATACAGCACTGCTGCAACAGAGGCCAAAGGCAGGGGGGCAAAACCTCTGCTCCATCAGCTCAGTATGTTTCTATTGAAAAGGGCAGGGAAAGCAATAGTAAAATGTCTATTTTAAAAGTGGAAATTGGCAGCTGAGCTGTTACTTGGAAAGTTTCATAAGGAACAGGAAACATTGTACAGGGCCACAGCCAGTTCCAAGAAACAAAGCCTACAAAATAGGAAAACACGGACTCACCAGTTTCAGCATCCATGCAGAAGCTCGGCAGGTAGCAAAACAACCGAAGGTGCCCAAAAGAATAATGACAGTGCCCGTGCCAATGAGCACAAAGGGGACATTGGTGGCCTTCTCATTTAAAAGTGAAAAATAATTCTCCAGGCTCACCTTGCCCCAGATGCCAACAGCAAGAAGGATAACACCAGTGATCTAGGTGGGAAATCAGAGACTACAGTTACCCAGTGTATAGCCAGCATCTTGGAATCACGAACCAGCAGGCGTTTAAGACACAATAGGTGCAAGAATCGATTTAGCAGTCTGGTGGCCACAGAGCAGTGGGATATGGCAAACAAGAGGAGACAGTGGAGGGGGATGGGAAGGGGATCCGTACACAAGAGTAAGCTCGGGCATTTTTAGCAAAATTCTTAAAACTCATCGTGTGTGTGTGTGTGTGTGTGTGTGTGTGAGAGAGAGAGAGAGAGAGAGAGAGAGAGAGAGAGAGAGAGGAAGTCATGGATAGCTATTTTGGCCTAGGGATCAAAACTTCCATAACTGTTTTACTCCCGCCTTTCCTGGAAGTGGGGGAGGGAAGCATGTCTTAGCGTTCCAGAAACGTCTTCCATTACCCTCCCCCCCCCCCCCCGCGCGCAATTTAGGGATGAACACAGGATACAAAGGGATAGGACACAAAGCCAAACCTAAGGCTAGATTGGCGGGAGTGGAGCCACATTATACTTACCTGCGAAACACTCCCCTCTTACGAAGCAGAGAAAAGAAAGACACTATTTTGCAAGCGAGCCCTCAAAGGGGCCGCGCAAACCTTGCCTCTCCAACGGTTCTGGGACACCTCTCGGGTTTTAAGTCCCTTCCTCGCCTCCCGCCTCGAACTCCAACGCCTAGCACATCAGGGTTGGCGCTCAACCTGACGGCTGCTTTCGTCCCGCACCCGAGGCCCCGAGCCTGCGCGGTGCCCAAGCTCCGAGCTGGGGTCCCTGCAGCGCCGGCTGCTCAAATCCCACCCCACCCCCGACCTGAGCTCTCCGCGTTCAGAGTCACACCCCCGCGCGCCGAAACCCGGGATTGTGCCTGCCTTCCCCGGGCAGCGCCGTCTCTCACCCAGAAGATGAACGTGTAGATCAGAAGGACGCTCTTGAAACAAGTAATGACGGGTTTAGTCTGCAGCCTCCGAGACGGGGACGCCATGACTAGCCCGGGACCCTGCACCACCGCACCGGACGATCGGAGCAGAGTGAGCGAGACGCGGAGTTGCCGAGTCTCGCCGGAACCTGCCGAACACTTACGAGCGTCTACAAGTGAGACGAGCCGGAAACACTGTACAGTTTTCTAAAGGGTAAAGTCCCAGAGGCTGTCCGGAAAGTGGCGACCACTTCCGAGCGCCCCCTGCCGAAGGTTACTGAAAACTATATACAAAGGTTCTAGTGTCGGAAATTTCATAGGTCTTCAAGTGGAGCTTTTCTTCATGCTTTTGTCTTCCAGAGAATCTTTCCCGCCCCCCTCCCTCCCCCGCCCTTATAACTTCATCATATTGTTACTATCACCAGCAGCGCCAGCAGCGCTCTGATTTTCGGCCTCCTTGGCCCCTGGCACCCTAGAAGGAAGGGAAAGAATGAAAAAGAGGTTAGAAGTGACCAAAGAACCTGTTGTGACATGGGGGACTACCCACAAGAACCAGAGTTCCAAAGAGAAACAAAACAAACAAACAAAAAAGCACATCGCCAAGCAATACGCAGTCAAGAGGGTTTAGATCAAAACTGAAAGGACAAGTGATATGTACCTGAGTGGTGGAATTAGGCTGATTTCTTTCCCCTTCGATTGAGGGGCATCATGGCTGAGACAAGCATAACATCACAAAGGGGCCATTTACTGTATTGTCTTTGCGAAAAGTCCTAATTTGGGGGAGGAGAGGCAACCAAACTTTTCTGCTTGAAGTCCTGCTTTAAACGTATACCACAGAACCAGCAAACAGGAAAGTTCCATTGACTTGGTCATACAGAGCTTCCTTGTGCTTCAAATATTGACCTAGGACCAGTTCCTATAACATCCTGCTAGACGTCTGGGGTCCACAGCCACAACTATTGGAGGATGAATTATTGTACTGCTAGGATTTACACCAAACTTCTCTCCTAAAATTGGAAAGTCCTAACACACAAGCACGTGAAGAGAATGGGTAAATGATACATCTATAGACATGATATAAGCCTATGAACACTCTGCGGCAAAGTCAACAGGAAATAGAGCAGACATTGAACTTGTAAAGCAGTACATATGCCAGAACCACGGGAGATGTGGTGTGAGATGGCTCCCAGCATATGCAAAGCTTTCTCCCTACAGTAAACGACCCTATCTGAGGGATCCCTGTACTAAAACAAGTATCGAGTAACTCCTTGTCATCCAACTAGAAGTTTCCCCCTGAAGCTTAGGTTTGTACCAGCCATATCAAAGAATGCATTTTCATTATGCACCGACAGCAAAGAAATGTCTCTGTGGCTGAAGAAAACCCAAAATAGTTACAGCAAAAGTCCCATCTTATTTCCAAGAATGTGTTGACTTTCCTCCTCTCTCTTCCTCTGCCACTCACAACACTGCTTTGTTTGAACAACAGCCAGTGCCAAATAAAACCAAAGGCTGACATAGAAATTAATGCTCCTATGGCCACAACACATTGCACCACTGCCACCTATCCTGCTATAACCACTCCCATCCTGACCCCTACCCCCACCCCTGCACACACCAAACCCAGAAGCTCAATTTAATTCTAACCTAGGCCTAGGTCTGGGTCCAAACCCATACCAAAGGGGCATCTAATCCCATGTGGAAGTGCTTCCCAAGTCACAAGATAAATTCATTCTTTAGAGTATTAATAACCAGTACCCTAGTATCAACTATGTACCAACTACTGTTGCTAAGGACTTGATACATGTTAGGTCATGGACACATCACAAAGGCCCTATTGTGAGGTAGACACTACTAGTGGCCTCATTTTACATACGAAAAAACAAGTTCAATGTGGCTAAACAGCTTGCTTAGGGCTAAGCCTGCCCTACTTTCCTTTCCCTCATCAGAAACACGGCCCACTCTGAGAGGAGACATGGCTATTGTAAAAACAGCTGTCTCAGCTCAGAATAATCTGAGCAAAGACTGCTCTTGTGCAGACATTTTGCCTTAAACAAAGGCTCTTCGCAGCCCCGCACTTCAGTTTTTTGGTTGAGTTTTACTTTTGCCTTAACTCCAATAGCCCAATCACCTACAAACTCACCCTGCCAGTCCCAGAGTGGTGAGGTGGAAAAATCAGTACCTTTTCAGGTTCCATCTCTTAATTGCTCCCTCTTTCTGAGCACAAAACCACATATCATGTTGAAAATGTAGGAAAATACTTTAAGTATCATTGCTAGTTGTTTTTTATTTAACATTTAGTAGGGATTTGTGTCCCTTCCCTGCTAACTGCCTGTAACCTTCGTGATTAGGTTTAAATATCTTTCTTTGGCAGTCATCAGGCAAAGGAAATGACATAAACAAGAGCCCACTGTTAAGTCAGACCTCCCTGTGCCAACCCAACCCCTTCAACCAGCCATCAACCCTCCCTCAATATCATCTGCACATATAAGGGTATACTTTAAACAGTTCATGGAAGATGGTATTAAAAGAGATTTTGGTACCAAAATTTTGAAATCCAGTCACAAAAGGGGTCTTCAAAAAGTTAATGGAAAATGGTATAACATGAAAAAAAAAAAAAAACTATGTGTGGATTTCAAGCATTTTTCATGAAATATCATTTTCCATGAACTTTATAAGGACACCTTGGGTGACTGGATTTCAAAATTCTTGATACCAAAATAAACTTATCTTTTAATCCCATCGTCCATGAACTGTTTGAAGTATACCCTCATATTTCCTACTACTTTTCCAATATGAATTTTCTGCTCCACACCAGCCAGTAGGATTATTCCCCTAAGACGCAATGTCTGCTTCCTATACCCTCTCCACTCTCCAACTCAGTCAGAATTCCAGCCCCTACTCAACATGCAACTCAGCCCCAATGAGGGCATCCCCCTCTTCCACCCCACTTCTTTCTCTAACATTGGTGCTCAGTCTAACCACACACTCACATTAACCCAGAGCCTTACTCAATTACATTACCTGCTTTGCATTTCTACTTACCTATGTTACATCCTGCCGACTAGATGTTCAGAAACTACTGAAGAGCCAGTTTTGCAGGGCCCCTGCACCTCCTTTTATACTCTCCCAGGTCCCCTAGGACATAATGCTCAATTGATGAGCTCATTTGGTGCTCAGCCAATCCCTGTCAAGTTCATTGCTCTGAGGTCATAATTGATGTCTAGGGGTAACTGCATAGCAGTTATCAAATGATTGGTTTAATTAATTAAAAAACTAAATATCCAAGCTATTTCAGTATCACACTGTCATAAAAGAGAAAAATGAAGTTGATCGGCTACTTAATGTCTTAAGGACTTCCTTCTCTCTTTCTTAGGAACCAGTAATGACACAATAACCATTCATTCAACTCTTATTCACATAGTAACCTTACCACTTTTGTTTTCTAATCCCTTTTCCAGTATCGGTTCAATTTACCTGTGGCTAAGTACCTATTATGAAATTTAAAAGAATGTCCTTGTCTTCTTAAGATCTCATATTTTATGTATAGCCACCAGTACCTCATAATTTAATCAGCTTATTCATATCTACAGCGTTAGTTTCCTGAATAGAGACATGTTCTTATTCCTACTATCTCTGGTGTTATCCATTATTCCTTCTCTGAAATTCTTTTCTGTGCCTATTTTTCATTTACTCACTTTCCATCTACTCCTTTTAGATTCCTATTGCTGATCTTGTCTTCAAAAAAGCTCCTAATCTTTAGTTTTGGAGCACATAGAAATGAGAAAGATTTTTGAATGGTGTTAGAACTCACAATTCCATGTCTGTTTTCTTGGAAAGTTGTATCTAGTCTATCCTTATTAAGCTTTGATAAGATCTCAGTTAAGTCAGTTTCCCTACCAAATATTTCTGAAAATAGTTCCTTATTGACTGCTGAAGGGCTTCATATTGAAAACTTTAACCTTGAAAATGGTACTGAACTTTTGAGAGATTCAATATGTATGGATGTTGTCAGTCTCTTTGTATGTTTTTGGCTTTTCTTCCCAACCAAACCATATGGAGGATGTTTTATTTAACTTTATACCCCTACAGTGTCTAATAGTGTTTTCCACACATAGTAGGTGCTATGTAAGTGTGGTTTTTTTTTAGTTACTGTCTTCATACCACTCACCCCAGTGTGTTACAGGAACCTGTCCCTCTCCCCCAACTTGTCCCCTTATTCTTGGCACCCTAGTGTCTCCATAGGTTTCCCCTTCACTTTCTTTACCCTCTCTGCCTCCCTGTTGTCTCACTCCTTGCAGATGTAAGTGGCAGTGAGGCCTTACACAGGATCCCCACCCTGACATGAGTCAGGCTCTGTGTTGGGTGCTGGGGATACAAAGAAGACCAAGACAAGGTTCTTGCCCTCTGGACCCTCAGAGTCTACAAGGGTTCAGAGATAAGAACGACGACAATAAGTGGGTAAGTTCTGGAACAGAGGCATGTATAGTGTGCTGGTAAAGGAGAGAAGGCCCACCTCTGACTAGGCTGGGCTGGCGGGAGGCTCCCAGCAGCAAGGATAGATACAGTTTCAACACAGAAAGAAAGTATGGCGATCCAGGGTAGAGTAAAGGCACCTGCGCATCAAAGAACTAGAAAGAAGCTCATTATGTCCAGAATGAGGAGGTTTGGGGGTGAATATTAACACGGGGCTGAGGACATCGGTGGGGTTTGCTTGTGAAGAGTATGGGATGTCATGGTATGGAGCTTGGACTGTACTTTAGGCCAAGAGGGAGCCAGTGGAGGGGGGCATTAGCAATTAATACAACCATGGGTGAAGTCATTACTTTCTTTGCTCATTTCTCTCTCTCTCTCTCTCTCTCTCTCTCTCTCTCTCTCTCTCTCTTGCACACACATACACACACACACACACACACATGATATTTAATGTATTCACTGTTTCCATAACACACGTTTTGGAATAAACTTCTGTATTTGTTCTTTTGGCCCTACTTTACTAAACTTTGTTTCCCATCACTCTCCTGAGCCATCTTTACCAGCCAGCCCCTCCCCCCTCTGACCTAACAGTGAGCTCTTGTTTATGTCATTTCCTTTGCCTGAGATCAGGCCAAAGGCCTCCTCTTCCCAGGTACTCCCCTCCTCTGACTTCCTCCTAGAGTCCTAGGTGTCCATCGTAGCTTTTGGAACTTTACGTGTTGTTGCACGGGTTTCTAATTGTGTTCCCCTTGTCTCCCCTACTAGACACAAACTCTCTTGGAGCTAAGGGACTAAGCTCCAGGTGATCTAGGGTCACACATTTCCTGCTCTCCACTGAATCCCCAATGCTGAGCTTACAGGAGATGACCAGTCAAGATTCCCTAATCTGTCTCGTCCATTCCATGAAAACAGATTTTTGTCTATTCACTGGTGTCTCTCAAGTATCTAGAGCAATGTGTGGCACATAAAAGCTGTTCAACAAATACTAGCTATATTATACAAATAATAATAGAATGTCGGGGATTTTGTCTGTCGTCTTCACCGCTATGTCCACCATCCTTGGCACAGCAGCTGCCTGTTAAGCCATTGGATGGGTGAAGCTGAGATCATGACTTCTGCTTCTACTCAGTGTTGAACACACAGTAGTTAGGTGATACCTATTCATAATTGGTGAATTAGAAACGAAGCAGACTCAGGCCTGCTACTGAACTTGGTACTATCATAAACACAAGGTTTCTCATGATTGAGAAGGGTGATCAATTTGCTTGCACAAAACAGGGAGAAACTCTCTACAATAGCTACAAACTTTCTCTTCCCCAACCACTGATGGCTCCAGAGACAGAGTGTGAGGGGAGGGAGGATGCCAAGAGCTGCTCTGTACTGGCAAGCCGACTTGACCAGTGAGGCAAGAAGCACAGGGTCCTCTCTGTCAACAACATAATCTCATCAGAAACTGAAGCCTAGAGAAGTCAGGTCATGGGTGCGAGGGCAACAGTGAGGAAAACACTGAGGAAGCACAGGAGAAATCTCCAGGGAACATCAAAGTCAATTTCACTCTTTCCCTCTCCTAGAGGTTTGTGTAATCCCCTTTCATTCAATCCTGATGTCATGCTGAGTCACAAAAAGAAACACTCCTCAGTGCGACACATCTCTGGAGGCTCTTTAGCCAGCGTCTGTTAGTCATCGCTATACTCACAGGCTTAGGGCCAGTGCCATTCACACTTCGCTCTGTCCTGCAGCAGACGGACGGACGCAGTTCCTCCAATCCCTCCACTCCCCCTTCTCTCTAAAACCCTTCTCTGAGGGAGGAAGAGCTATAGCTTTGGGGATAATATAGCTTTAAGGGAATTTTTGGCTGATGCGGACGTCCTAACATCTGGGCAGTGTTAACAGAATCCCGGAGGCCCAGACGGACCAGGAGCCGCTCGTTCTAGGAATGTTAAAGTAGAAGGGATATTTTTTTTTCCGGCTGATGAGAGGAGCAGAGGAAGGAGAAAAAGGAAGAGAGAGAAGACGAACCACAAAAACATAAAAGAGGTAAGATCTACAATTACTCCTTTCATGCCACACCACCCTATTTTGCAGCTATGCAGGGGATAAAGGACCCAGGACTTGGGCAACATGACTCGGGGTGGAAGGGGGAGAAGTTCTTTGATGAAACAGAATGATATGCTGGGCCGTGACCTGGCTGCAGAGTGACTCCAGTGAGTCAAGTTTCCAGGCTGAGATTAGGGAGGATGTGGGCAGAGCAGAGGTCACAGACTCTGAGTATTGTATCTGAAAAAGGCATACCCCTATACCCCTGCTCCACAACAGAGGAACTGGAGTGAGGCTGGGTGTGGGACAGGGGCCAGCCATTAGTTACCTAGCTCTGCATTTGCCTGCATCTCTGTTAAGCCCCTTTCTCCTCCGTTTGTTGCCTCTTTCTGCTTTTCTCCAGCTCTTTCCTTTTAGCTCTGTCAGATTCTCTTTCTTTTCTAATATCCTTTCCACATCTTTCCACCTTCCTTGCCTCCCTCACTGGCTCTCAACTTCTCTCTCCTGCTTCCTTGCTCTCTAGATAAAATCTGGAGCCAAGTAGCAATGAATCAGAGGGGAACTTTTTTCCTTTATTTAACTGCACTTGTCCCTCAGGGACTGGCCAGAATCTGCCATCATCTTGTTTCTTCGTTTCTGGGACTGCCTCCTGCTCCGAGTGAGGCATCTCACTGTTCGCAGGTAGGTGAACGGGTGCCTGCTGAAATCAGTAGGCCTTTTATGCCAATGGGCAGCAAGTTGTAATACTGTATTTTATGAAGGATTTGCCCACTGGGAACCACAAAACTCTCCTGCCCTTAGAGTGAGGGCAGGGCAGGAAGTGAGAGGGCAATTGGAACCTGCTCACTCTCTCCTCATGGACCTCAGTGGGGGCTCCCTAACCTCGCTGACTTCCTGCTGGCTCAGCAGGGTAAAACTAGAAAGTTAGGCTAGACTTGAATGCCACAAGCCACCACCAAACCACTAAGCCTCAAAGCCCAAAGCTAAGAACAGAATAGAGTTTACTGCCTGGGACACTAGAAAAAGGAAACATCCAGTCCTGTCCAAAATTAAGTTGGTAGTAATAATGTCCAGTAATTAGTGATAGCTAGGTAAATTGCTTCCTTATGTTCCAGGCAATGATCTATTCTGTAAGGTATATACTTTTATTAATTATCCCCATTTTATAGATGAGAAACGGAGGCCCAAAGAAGTTGTGGAATTTATCCAAGGTCTGGTTGCTAATGGATGACAAAATTGGATTCATATCCAGATCTGTGTATAACTTCAGAGTTCAGGCTCTCAGACCATATACTCTAATACTTCCCCTGTTTAGTGGTTAGGGAATACTACTAGAATGTACAGAGCCATGACTGGCAGCTTTCAATTGCCAGATTCCCTCTTGATTCTATGTGACTTTTTATTGGCCTTTTCCTAGTCTTGGTACATCATTGTCCCTCACTGACCCATGTACCATTTGGTACCCAAGTGAACCATGGGATATTTGCATGTGACCCAAGCAGGGTCAGTTGAAGATTGTTTCATGTCCTCCTCCTTCTCCTTTGAAGAAAATGTACCATAATGGAAAATCTTTATGGGAGTGGGGGCGGGTGATATAACAGGCATTCATTAATTTTCAAATCTCTCTCCTTCCTCACAGATCCCATAATTGTGTTCCCTTTCACTTTTGGAAGGTTACTGATGGCTGACTTCTGAAATCACTTTCCTTTACCCTGGTACTGCCGGCCACATAGCTCTTCTTCTCTCCCTAACTCTACCTTTCAAGGATGACTGGTCAATTAACTCGGAGAGGAGCTTTCTCTCTGCTGCTCTTCCTCACTCCAGCAGTGACACCAACGTGGTATGCAGGTAAGTCCCAGCAGCTGCTGTCTTATTTCCACTGAGCCAGGGCAGAGCCTGGCTCAAGACTTGGAGGGAAGGTATAGGACCACAATTAGAGAGATTGTTAGATGCAGAGATAATGAGGATGGTTAAAGACACATCCTACCAAGAGCTACTGAAAATATGCTACACCAGGACAGAAGTGAGAATGTTAGATAACATGGCCTTTGAGGCTCGTATCTTTTGCATCTAGTTTCCTGAAGACCATTTTCAAATATTAATTTCTTCATGAGTCAAATCTTTATTAATGCTAATTCCCTTATGAGTCAAATACTCTTGTGAAGACCCCCCAAAAATAGGCCTTACACTACATATCTTATTTGAAAAAAGCAAGGGGGACAGGCCATTTATCCAAAGGAAACAAGAATCAGTCAGACTCCCTTCCCCCCTCCCTCCCTCCTTTCTCTCCCCTCCTCTTCAGATCTTATTTATAACATGAGACTCTCTTAATCCTTTTCTGCCAAAGTTGTTGATGGCAATCCAGATGACATTGACTTATTCAGGAATTCCCCAGTTTCTTCTAGCTTGTTCCTCACTTCAGAAGGGATGGAGGTTTCTGGATTCCTGAACGTTTCACCCTTCACCCCTGGAGACATAGGGAGCTGAAAAGAACAGCCTCAATGAGGAGAGGGAGTGGGAGGGGAGCAGGATGAGGGAAGGATAATGGGCTGACATACAGAGGTTTTTTTGATGGGGCCCAGCTGGCATTCCAAGTGCTAAGAATATGCTGTGGCCTGTAGTGTCTGCCCTCACAGGGGCTTTGGGGAGTGGGGGAATGAGACAGACCCAGCCAGTGGGGTTAGGAAAATATCCAGGGATGAGTAAATAACAAACTGCTCCCATCACAGCCACAGTCACTTCAGCTAAAATTTTCCACATGCCCTTAGCTCCTGATGGAGGCCTTTGGCAGTAGTGCTGTTTGTCTGGAACAGCTGCATCAAATATGCAAACTTCATCCCCTCTTTGGCTTAACCTGGCTTTGTAGGGGGTGAAGCACAAGGGCTGACATTGAGATGAAGGAATTCAAGTCAAGCCTTTGGCAGAGCAAACACTGCTTGGGGTTAAAGGAGCCCCAAGTCTCCAGGAGACAAATATGCAGCTGTCCTCCCCAACCCCTCACTAGCTGCAGCGCAAGTACGGAAGACCAAAATCCTGCCCGAGACCACAGGGCTAAGGGAGTGAGGATTAGATGGCTCGAAGAGCAGTTGGAACACCTGTGTGAGACCTCATGTCGTGCGAAGGCCTTAGCCTTTCCCCGAGGGAAGCCGGAGCTGTTGGGAGTCCTGAGGACAGGATGGTTTTGTAAAAATTAGGTTCATGTGAGGTTCTCGCAGGACTGCTTGCAAAGCTCCCACTTGCACTTTCACGTGAGTCTCCAGGGCCACCTCTCCTTCCTGAGGAACTCAGGCTGGGGAGTTCTCTGACCGTCCTGCAAACCGACTCATTCTGCCCTCTTCCGGTCGTAGGAGGCTTACATGACGAGAGATGTGGAGTCCCATGAGCCTCCTCTACATTGCTAGCTCCGCCGCTGGGCTTGCCTCCACTCATTTGTTCATCTATTCACTCCACAAATATTTACTGAGCACTGTTTGTGCATCCAGGATGGTTTCGTTCCCTCCTTTCACCTTGTCCTCAAATGGGAATGGCACAGGGAAAGCAGCCAAGTGTGAATTCAGGGCTAATCAGAGAAAGCATCTGGGAATCGTCAGCAGGGGCTAGGAAAAGCTAAGAACGTAAGTAAAGCAGAGTGTGGGAGGACGAGTGAGTGTTGGTGCATCTGTGCAGTTCAGGACGTCAGGCTTGGGTTTGTCATAAGCCAAGCACTAATGTCTTCCATTACCAAGTCCATTGCCAGCCATACCTCTGTGAAGGGAAGTGCTTAGAGGGTCTGCACGTGCTATGGAAGATGGAGGGACCCAGAAACAGACCACAGAGTTAACTGATTGAGTCAAAGGAACTGGGGGATACTGCCAAGATCTTCCCCACAAGGGCTAAAGAGGGACAGGCAGATAAACTAATGTGGGGAATGCTCTCTCCTGGTTTCATTCTTATACTCCATCTCAGTATCCCAATATTTGCAAAAAATATATACTCCAAGATGGGTGAGGGGCAGGGGGTGGTGATGACAAGGTTTAACATGGCGAGGTGGCCCAAGCCCACTTCCAGCACAACACAAACCTGGCCCTGGTCTGGCTCCCTCTACACTCTAGCGGAGACTGTAATTATGTCATTGAGTCCTCTCAGTTTTCCCACATCCTCTGTAATTCTGGAATGATGTAAAATGCTTGGTGGCCTTCGATCCCACACACAGTAAAAAAAAAAAAATCTGGTTTGCAAGCAAGATTTTGGTCTTTGATCTCTTTTGGACATGGTCAAAAGCTCTCCTCAGGTTCCATCGTTAGTGGGGTGTCTGCTAGTTAGTTTGGTATCCAGGGGTCTGATAGACCTGGGCTGGGCTGGCCAATGTGCTACCTACTGGCTGGGAGACCTCTGGCAAATCCCTTCATCCCTCTGAGTCTGCCTTTTCCTGCATACCCCACTGAGCTGCTGTGGGGTTGGACGTGGAGAACTCGAGTAATGTGCTTAACACAGAGTTGTAACTGAGTGATGTTAGCACTCATTGTTGTGGGTGTTATTGTTATCCAGCCCTGGGCCCCTGACACTCCTGTTTTCTCTTCTGCTAAAAGGCTGTTTGCTGCCTGCTGAGCATTGCTTCCCAAACTGGCTCTGCAACAAGAGTGTGTGTGTGGGGGGGGGGGGGGGCTCTAGGGAATCCCATACATCTGGCCTCCTGTTTACAGGAGCTGTAAGGCTTTGAGGCTAATGCTAAATTTAAACAGCTGACAATAATCCCATGTGCCCTCCCCCTACAAAGAAACCTCCCAGGTGGGCAAAGGGAGATGAGACCTAAGGAGAAATTAACAGAAGCCAGAAGAAACAAAATGGGAAAACAGAATGAAAAAAAAGGAAAGGCAGGGAAAGAGAAAAAATGAACTCTTCCCTGTGGAATGAGGGCAAACCAACAAGGACATGATTTCATAAGGCAAGCTTTCCATTTGATTCATTCTCTTGTTCACCAAGTTGGACTGGTTTCCCAGCAGCCCCCCTCCCCCCTGCCTGGGCTTGTGGGGAGTGGAGGAGCTTCCCCAACTCGGCCTCTGCCCCACCCTTTAGTGCAGGGGCCCCGTGCCTCCTCTCAGAGAAGAGCAGGCCGACTTGTGGTCTGAGTGTTTACACAGGCCCAAGGGCTCCAGCGCTTAAACCCAGCCCTGTGCTGGAAATGCAGAATTGTCTCCTGCCTCCAGCAAGGCCGCCTGCCCTATTCCTGTGCGTGCATTAGGGCTCAGGGCCGCTGGAAGGAAGGCTTCCGGAAACTCTGCTCCGGAAAGGACCAAGTTGTTTTCCAATTAGTTCCTATTCATGGCCGATTTCCTGCCGTCTGGTGGAACATAGTGTTTAGTCTCCCAGACAGCCGCAGACCTGCCTCCACCAGGGACTGGGCTGTTTGGAGGTAGAGCAGGACTGTTCCACAGCTCAGCAACTGTCTGCTAAAGCCCCTGCTGATGAGAGGAACAGGAAATTTCTCCAAAGGACTCTGCCTCCTCTTTTCTTGAATCCAGGACTAAGCGCTCAGGAAACTGTTCCCATTCCCCTTGCCTTTTGAGCCATCCTTCTGTGCTTTGGCATGCCACCTTCCAGCAACAGCAACCGGGTGGCCAAAGGGCTTGTGCCCTGTGAGCTAGGGGCACCGGAGGTCATTGCTTCCCTCTGAGCACTGTGAGCAAGCCTATCATGAGGGTCAAGACACTGGGACTCTATTTTTTTCCTGCCACCTAGGACAATAGTCCATCCTCGGAGCTTAGGTCATCACTGTCTCACAAAGACTCATGTGTTGCATCAAGGTAATGGGTCTGTTATAGTCCAGATTGATGAATGGTCAAGAAGTTCAATGTTTTTTCTTGATTAAAGTCACGTAGTGCTACCAGGGAGGCCCCCTGTCCATGAGCTTGCCCGCATGTGTTGAAGTGCTGAGATCTGCCCACAGTAGTTCTGCTTTACAAGGTAGAATTTTTCCCACTATAAATATCCACCTGACTCCTCACCCATGGAAGAGACAAAAATGGATGGGGTAAGGGGAAGCTAGAAAAGACGGGAGTGAGAAACCAACATGCCACCATGATACTGTCTTCTTCATTCTAGGTTCAGGCTACTATCCAGATGAAAGCTACAATGAAGTATATACTGAAGAGGTCCCGTGGGCCCGTGCCCTAGACTACAGAGGTAAGCCTCGCTGCTTCCCAGGGTCAGGAAGGGGCTCTGCTGGCCTAAGGCCTAGGCCATTCCCTGAAGCATCCTCATCCAGGCTTGGCTCATACATGATAAAACTACAGCACAAAGGAACTAGGGGCTTTGATTTCTAATCATGAACTTGGTTATTGTCTTACTATGTGACTTCACCTCTCTAGCTTGAAGGTTGCTCACTTATTACTAATTATCAGGTACTGACTGAGTACTTACTCCATGCCTAATCCTGTGCAAGGCAAGCCTGTAAGTGGTACAAAGTCTAAGATAGGGTTTTCTCCCCCACAAAGAGCTTGCATCCTGTTAGAGGGAAGGGGGTTCAAATGAGCACATTCAAGGCAAGCCAGTGTGCAACTGTGTGGTAGCAGGAAATGCAGTAGGGGTTAAATCAGGAAATGGACCATGAAGGATGACATTTAGGCTGGCCCTGGAATGATGGGTGGGACTTTGAGAACTGGAAAGGGGAGGGAAAGTCATTTGGCAAAGCAGAGGTCCAAAGTTATGGGAGTAAGAACAAAGTTGGTAAAGGAAGGAACTAAGAACATACCAGCCTGACTGAAGGAGATGGCATGTGGAGGGTGTAGTAGAAAATAAAGTTGAATATAAATCTAAGTTAGGAAAGCCTCCATATGCCAGGGACCCATCTCAGTAGATGCAGAAGGACTCTCTGAAAAATGCTGTCTAGTGATTCCTGCATTAGAAGGAAACTTAGGCCAGGTGCTACCTTTATTTAAAAAAATTTTTTAAAGATGTATTCATTTATTTGGAAGGCAGAATTAGAGAGGGATATCTTCCATCTGGTTTACTACCAAATGGCTGCAATGGCCAGGGCTGAGCCAGGCCAAAGCCAGGAGCCTAGAACTCAATGCAGGTCTCCCACATGGATGGCAGGGGCCTAAGCACTTGGGCCAGCTTCTGCTGCTTTCCTAGACGCATTAGCAGGGAGATGGATTGGAAGTAGAGCAGCCAGGACTTGAACTGGCTCTTAGGTGGGATGCCAGCATTGCAGGCAGTGACTTAACCTGCTGCACTACAATGCTGGTCCCAGCCAGGTGGTATCTAATATTCCTGCCATTGATAATTCTCTGCTTCTATGCTTTGAAAGCTACACAGAAGAGTTTGAATGTTGTACTGGGAGCGATAAGGAGCCGTTCTAGGTTTCTGCGCAGGCGAGTGACAGTGCATGGTAATTTGAGATCATTAACTTGTTACAGAAAGAAGGGGTTCAGAAAGAGCAGGGCCTGAGTCAGGACTCTCTAGGAATTAGTTATAGTAATGTTGATTGGAGATGACTGAGAGGCAAAGAAATGCACAGTAAAGGATGAATCCAAGACATGTTTCCAAGAAAGAGATGATGGGACTTGGTATGGATCAGATGTACCAACAGGCTAAGAAAGAAAAGAATGCCTGAAAGCATCCAGTGTGAACACCTGGGAGAACTGTAAGATTCCTCTCAGAAAGAAAGCTAGCTTCATACAGATGCCCTACAGGCAGCTGGAAGAGCAAAGCTGGAGCTTTGTGAGTCACCAGCTTAGATTGATGGCCTGCCTGAGGAAGCAGAGGGCCAGGCTTAGGTCAGAGCCTTAGAAGACATCTATAGATAAGAGTAGGAGAAAAGCCAGAAAGAGAGAGTTAGCGATCTGCCGTGCTGGATCAGATCATGGGAGCATTTATCAGACTACAGAAGCCACAGGAGAAGACTTCTAAGGAAAGTATAGAAAGAATCAGCAATAGCAGAGCTATTAGATATGACCTGACCTAAGTTTCCTTCTAATACAAGAATCACTAGTCAGCCTTCCTCAGAGTCCTTCTGCCTCTCTTGAGAAGGGTCTGTCCCGAGAACGTGGGGCCTTTAAGAAAAGGGAAAGGATAAGAGCTCAGCGATGTCAAATATGGCAAAGGGATCAAATGGAGGGTAGCGAGAACACTATTTCACAAGAGCTAAATGGTGACCTTTGAGAAAACAGTTTCAACAGAGAAATGATCAGAGCTTCAGGCTCCTCTATGTGCTCTTGTAGCTGCCTTCACTTACCTTCTTCTCACTGCCAAATGCTGCACTCCCACTGCCTCCCTGCCCCAGCACCCACCAACTCCTCAACTTCCTACCATCTGTGTCCTACCCACCCACAAATCTCCGAGCAGAAAGGACCTCTCTTGAAGATCTCGGTTTTCTCCAAGTGACCAAATCATGTGG
Organism: Sylvilagus floridanus; assembly: GCA_949820135.1. Classification (NCBI taxonomy): domain Eukaryota; kingdom Metazoa; phylum Chordata; class Mammalia; order Lagomorpha; family Leporidae; genus Sylvilagus; species Sylvilagus floridanus. Next base: position 40,012,662 of record OX463223.1, read on the forward strand.
CCCTGGAGTAGAGTGGCAGTCTCCTGGGTCTCTGCGGCCACCGTGAGCATAGCCCTTTCTTCTGGGCTGCCCCCACTTCCTTGGGCTCCGTGACATGTCACTATTCTCAGAGCAGAAACTGAGAGGAGATCGCTCTCTGGTAGTGACAAAAGAGAGAATGAGGCTGGCAGGTGAACTTTGGGCAACCCTGACCTCTGTCCTGGCTTCCTCCAGCTGCAGCTGGATGCTTCCATGTGTAGACATCTAGAGTGAGCTGCTTTCCTCTTACCTGAGAAAGGCTCTACCAGCCGACCTTCATACTTCTGAAAATGACACCATGATTCCATTAGTTGACTTTCAGACTATCTCACTGTTCCCTCCAAACAGCCCCAGCAACTTGAATTGCCCCCCTTTCCTCATCGCTTTGTACCAGTCACTTACCAAGACTGGCCATTTCTTTATTAATACATGACATTAAAACCTTCACCACCTCACACATGGATAATGGCAGTTGCCTTCTAATGGCATTCTCTGCCTCATGATTCTCTACCCTCCAAACCCTGTGGCCCTCGATGGCCATTTTTAATTAGAATCTGACATCTATCTTCCAGGCCTGACAACTCCTTACCCCTTCTCCCCACGCTAAATCCATGCTTTGTTCAGGTTGCTCTAGTCTGTTCCCAGACTACATGAGTCCAGACTGAGCTTTCCCTCACCAATTCAGATGTTCATGTAATATTTATTGAGTACGTACTATGTACCTCTTCTGAAATAAATATCTGGCGCCTAGAATGCCCAGTATGTACTGCCTCTTTGGTTTATTTTTTATTACCCTCAACGTGATAGTCATCTGTTTAACAGGAGGAACCATGTATGTCACTCCCACAGAGCCATGTAACAGGTAGATGCTGACTGCTGGAACCTGGGGACCAGAGGGCAGGAGTGGATAGTGAGAAGCAACAGATGTAGAAGGTACTCTTGAGGGGTCTGGCAGCCCTGTGGTTAATATTAACCTTCCTCACTGTTATTTTTAAATGAGCATAAAGCCATTTTAGAAAATATAAGCTACATAGCAGCCTTTGGTCTTGGGGTTTAGTGTCAAAAAAAGTCTCTTTGGAACTTAATCTCAGGGTACAAAACAGATTGAGTGAAGTTATTAATATGAGTAGAAGGCTAGGAAAAGTACAACCTGAGGTTCCATCATCCCTTCGAAGGAATCCATGATCTTATAATCAAAAACTCAGCAACTGTAGTGCTTAGTAATCTTCTGTAATTTGGACATGGTATCTCCGTATGACAGTTATATGTCATAGCCATATGCTGAAACCCCCCACTCCCACTGGAAGCTACTGCTTGTTGTTGCTTGAGAGGGATAAGACAGTGGCTCCAACACAGGCACTGATTTAGGGACTATCATTCATAGGGATAGGTATTTCACACAGGCAGTGCCATTCAATTCCCACTGCAGCTCTATGGAACTGGTTTCATAACCTCCATTTTTACAGATCAGGGAACCAAGCTCGGGGAAGCTGAATTTAAAGAGTCAGAGAGCTTAGAGGTGGCAGAGCAGGAATTTAAACCTAGGCCTAAATCCCAAGCCACATTCATTCTACTTTTTCATTACAAATTTAATTCACTGTTTCAAAAGAAAGATAAAAGGAAAGAGGTAGCCAGGAAAATGCACATCATTATTTTAGAGCAAACTGTTCATGTAGTTTGGTTCCATTTTCACTAATCTTGTACTTTCTGTCATTCCCTTATTATGACTCTCAAGTTGGAGTCAGAAACCCTTCTCTGAGGTGCCGCTTTGTTAGCCCTAGGCAAACTTGTCTTCTGCCTGGGTTATCTAAAGATAATCTTGGAGACGGCCCTTTCAACCCTGTTGTTACACAAGAGAGCCCTTCCAGCTCTTGGACCTGGACACACACCTATTATGTGCCAGTATGTGTTTTATAAATGTTATTTCATTTAAATAAACTGCAGGTGGCTATATAGCAATAGAGAAAGATCTCTGAAACACACTGTTAAATTAATTGAAAACGCAATGGTGGGCAGGGGTGGGTGTTTGGCCTAGCAACTAAGATACTTGCATTCCATGTCAAAGTGCCTGGATTTGACGCCCAGCTCCACTCCTGATTCCAGCTTGCTGCTAATACAGACACTGGGAGAAAACAGTGATGGCGAAAGTGGTTGGGTCCCTGCCAGCCTGCCACCTGGATTGAGTTCTTAGCTCATAGCCTCAACTTCAGTCAGAGGTCACTGTGGGCATTTAGGGGGCAGATTGGCAGATGGGCACTGTCTATCTCTCTGCCTCTCAGATAAGTAAATAAAAAGTTTTTTAAAGAGCAATGGTGGGGGCAGTGAGCATAATATACTACTCTATGTGTTTAAAAAGGAGGGACAAATAAGAATACATACCAGCATTTGCTTTATATGCCTAAAGAAACTTTTTTGAAAAAAGATTTTATTTATTTATTTGAAAGAGCTGAGTTACAGAGAGAGAAAGAGAGAGAGAGAGAGAGAGAGAGAGAGAGAGAGAGAGAGGGAGAGAGAAGGAGAGAGAGGGAGAGAGAAGGAGAGAGAGGGAGAGAGAGGGAGAGAGAAAGAGAGGGAGGGAGAGAGAGAGAGAGAGGGAGAGAATATGAATCTTCCATTTGCTGGTTCACTCCTGAAATGGCTACAACACCCAGGGCTGGGCCAGGCTGAAGCCAGGAGCTTCCTTCAGGTCCCCCAACTGGGTGCAGGGGCTCAAGCACTTGGGCCATCTTCTGCTGCTTTCCCAGGCCATTAGCAGGGAGCTGGATCAGAGATGGAGTAGCCAGGACAAGAAGCACTCTTAACAGTGCTTCTTTATGAGGGGAAACTAGGTGGGGCTGGGGGTAGGAGGGAGACATTTTACTGTGTAACTTTTTATACTTTGGGATATAAAAAGGTCAATGTTTACTTGAAAATAGTAGCGGATGAAGCTGCTGCTGGCAGATGCTGTGGTTAGAAAGAATGTGGGTTTTGGAGGAGACAAGGCTTCTGTTTAAATTCCAGCTCTGTCCCTTGCATGCTGAGGGATCTTGTGCAAGTTACATCCTCATCTGCTAAACAAGGATAAACACCCACCTATGGCACTGGGCTGCCGGGAGAACCATATGAGATGATGTTTGTGCAAAGGAAATATACAGCATAGGGCAGGGTACACAGTAGATACTCGAAAAAACCCAGCATACTCCCCAGCAGACATTTTCCCCTTGCAGTATTTAACCATATTCTTAGTTTCAGATTCTCCACAGCATTCTTTGCGTATAGCTGCCCAGCCAGTTAGGAAACTCTTTCACCTTTCGGTCACCTCTCCTGTATTTCTTCATCTCATCCACATCAAACAGCATGCAAAGCATTGTCACATGCCTCATTTACTTCCACATACTGTACCCATTTTCCTTGCTCTACCAGTCTGGTGGCCCTACCCAAAAAGAAAATGGGGTCGGTCTGGAATTGCTTGTTCTTGAGGCCGATAAGAGATCATCATCTCTCTACTTGCTCATAAGCCTTACATTTGAATATTCTAGAACATGATGCTATCAGTGCTGACAGAGTCACTTGACTCTAGTTCCCAGAGGCCACCTTCTTCCTTCTATGAAAAGTGGGATTGTGTTTTTTGCCTTGCAGCATTCTGTTTTTCTGCCAGCCTTCTCCTGGGCCAGCAAATTGGAATGTATTTATAATAGCTGTGGCTTCTCTTACAGTCTCAGCATTTAGACTGAGCTTTATATTTCCCTTTACTATTCTTGCTAGCTCTACCCGATGTGTATTTTCCATGACTGAATATGGGAGAGAAACAGAATGGGGGTGACTTGTTGAGGTCCCAGCCTCCTGTGTAAGCTCTTTGTGATAGTTGTTGTAGCCTTATCGTCTACAGCTCTGCACCTGTAGTGCTTAGCAGATTTTCTGTCATTTGGAGATGCTGTCTCCAGATGGCAGCTGTGTGTCACTGTCATGGGCTGGAAACTATGCTGGAAGCCCCAAGCACAGTGTTGGCTGAACAGTTTTCTCACTGTCATCTGTCTTTGTTCTCCAGCTGGGCTCAAGCAGGGGCTCTCGCCTTTGTTTGTTCCTTTAGCTCCTGAGGTGCTTTTTTTCCCCCAAAGTCCCCTCTCTCCTTTTTTGTCCCTTAGCATTTGGGAACTGAATCAGCTCATGTAAGACTTTAGCCTTCTCAACCCTAGCTGAACAGATTAGTGCCATGCTGTGTGTATACAGCCTCAGGCAGGTGGCCCTCCCCTTGTTTATTTCTGTCCCTTTAAAATATGAACCCACCAGTCATCTATTTTGTATAGCTAATGAGGCATCTTTATGATGCCTTGACGATTTAACAGCTCCATAACCTTTTGTGTTCACTACTGAACTGGAATTGAACTTTCATTCCCACGCAGCCTTCTTTGATGTCACATTACCTGCCTTTCTCTAGTTCATATTTTTGTGTTACTTTATAAAAATTTAAATTTACCTACAGGAAAATTCACTCTTTTTGATGTACAGTTCTGTGACTTTTGACAAATGTATAGTGAGGTAACCACTATGACAGTACAAAACAGTTCCATCACCTCAAAAACTTGCCAAGGGCTATCTCTTTGGGATTATCCCCTACCTCTACCCCTGATACCTGGCAACTTCTGATCTGTATTCCATCCCTATATACTTTCTTAAATTTTTATTTATTTGAAAGGGAGGGAAGAAGGCAAGAAGGGATGGGGATGTGCATACCTAACTACTACTTGACTCCTCAAATACCTGCAACAGCCAGCACTGGGTCAGGCTGAAGACATTTGCAGGGAACTCAATCCAGGTCTCCCACATGAGTGACAGGGACCCATTCATTTGAGCCATCACCTACTGCCTCCCAGGACACACATCGTCAGGAAGTAGGAGTCAGAAGCAGAGCCAGTACTCCAACCTAGGAACTCCAATAATATGGGATGCAGGCTCCCAAATGGGGTTTTAACTGTTGTGCCAAATGCCTGTCTCATCCATCCCTGTATTTTTGCCTATATATGTGCCTATATATTTGTCATATAAATGGAGTCCTTTTGAGACTTTCACTTCAAAAAACTCATTTGAGCTTTATCCACGTATTAACATTTCATTCTTTTGTATGAATAAACCACAGTTAGTTTAGCCATTCACCCATAGAAAGACATTTGAGTTCTCTCCAGCTTTTGGCAATTATGAATATAACTACTTTAAACATTTGTGCATATAATTCTGTGTAGACACAGATTTCCATTTCACTTGGGTCAATACCTTAATGTTGGATTTCAGAGATGTATAGTAATTATACCTTTCTTTATAAGAAGATATGATGTTACTTTTATAAGAAACTACCAAAATATTTTCCAAAGTGACTGCATTTTTGCATTTCCACAAGCAATGTAAGACAGTTCCAGTTTCTTTCCATTTTCATCCAATACTTGGTATTGCCAGGGTTTTATTTCTTTTTAGATGTTTTAGTTTAGACATTCTAGTGGGTATATTAACAGTATCTCATTGTGGTTTAATTTGCGCTTCTCTAATGACTAATGGCACTGAACATCTTTTCATGTGCTTATTTGCCACATCTTTGATGACATGTCTGTTCTTACCCTTTGCCCATGTTATAGCTGGATTGCTGGCTTTTTTTTACTGCTGCATTTTAGAGTTCTTTGTATATTCCAGGTACTAGTCCCTTGTTAGATATGTGACTTGCAAATATTTTCTCAGAGTTTGAGGTTTGTCTTTGATCTCTTAATAATACCGTTTGTAGAGTAACAATTTTTAATTTTGATCAGATCCAATTTATTGATTTTTCTTTTATGAATTGTGTTATAGGTGTCATGTCTAAGACCCTTTTCCTAGCCCTAGATCCCAGAGATTTTTCTCCTATGCTTTTTCTAAAAGTACTATAATTTATATCTTTACATTTAAGTCTGTGATCCAGTTAAAGTTCATTTTTTTAATCAGGTGTGAGACTTAGGTCAAGGTTTTTTTACTTTTTGCATATGGATGCCCAATTGCTCAAACACCATTTGTTTGAAAGGCTATCTTTTGCATCTTTATCATTTCAGCATCCTTATGTGGGTCATTTCTGGGCTATTCTGTTCCATTGATTTATGTGTCTGTCTTTTCACCAACACCACAGTATCTTGATTACCGTACTTCTTGTTTACTTTTCTTCTACTGCTACAGTCCCTCGATGGTGTTATACATTAAATATTCAGGATGGAGAAGCGACGTGCTACTCACCACGGGGAGGAAATTATCACAGCAGCCTGGGCACGCGTTGTGAGCTCTCCTGTGACCGGGGCTTTCGACTGATAGGACGGAGGTCGGTGCAATGCTTGCCAAGTCGCCGTTGGTCTGGAACTGCCTACTGCAGGCGTAAGTTGTACGTGTGTGTGTGTGTGTGTGTGTGTGTACACCCATGCATAGGCTGACATGTGTAAGCTGACTTGTATAGGTGAGAGAAGCCACATAGTCATACACTGAGGATATATATCTGGAGGTGTTAATATGCCCTCCCAAGTACAAATTGGAAATTTTCCATGGGTTCCAAGAGGCTCTTTCCTCCCCCAAACACTGAATCAGTAACCCAAGCAATGTGGACATTTAAGTAGCAACTAGCCCTTCTGACTCAGGTAGCCCAGGAGTGTATGCAGGGGCTAAGGTTTGGGCCTGAGGCCTGATGGGGACTTGAGCCTTCTTCTGGAGCTCCCAAGCATGTATGGTGTCTAACTCTTTTCAACATGTGGCCAACTGCTGTACTTCCTGACTTTTAGCCTCAGAAGACCTTGCCAGTAAAGCTATGAAACATCTGCTGTTCTTTTTCTTCTCAAAGTCAGGAAGAATCCCTGAGGCTAGAATGTGGGGATCCTACTGCATACATATCCCAGACCATGTCCTCCTTCAGCTTCTACATCCCTCCCTCTTATTCAAGTTCTACAGCTTTCCCACTCCCCTTTAGCAGCTCAGTTTTGTCTGTCCAGATGTCCATCAATGAACACCATTTATAGGACACTTGTGTCCAGGAAGATGTGGAGGAGATGAGAATCCTGACAGAAAGAAGTCAGTTACTACACCCCTCTAGATGACTGTAATTAGGTTGATTTAGGACTTAGTCCTCATTATTTCCAAAATAAATCTGAATTGTCCTGACAAAATCGAAAAAAATAAGGCTATATTACAAAAACCAGTTAAAAGAATATATTCCAGGTATTTCCAGGTACCTAGAATGAGTTGATTACTACATTTGAGCACTGAATCTAGCTTTGACCTTCCTCATAAGAGACAAAGGAATGAATACTTTGGATCTGTTGTTCACTCATACAATACTAGGCAACTTCTTCTAAAGAGGCAAATCTTTTTTATTGGTCTTAGTTTCAAGAGGATCTTTTTTTTTTTTTTGCAGAATTCTTTACAAAAGGGATATTGGAAAACAGAAAAGGCAAAAATCTTCTAATCTAGTTTGAACAAGAAGCAAAATGAACATAGCTTATGTAGAACTGAACTTAGGCAGAATTAGACAATGTAAAACAATATATGGCCTACTTCTGTCAAGTATCAAATATCTCAAAAAAGACTTTGGCAAGCACAGGCTCATAATGAATTTATAGTGGCAATCTTTGGTACTTGTGGTTTCTAAAATACACAGTTTCTTCTTTTGTCAACCACCACCATGCTTGGCCCTCCAGGTACTGGTCTGACTTGTACTGCCACCCAGACAGAGGGAAGGCCCACTTCGTCATATAAGGGAGTTTCAGCCGAGGAGTGTCTGTGCCAGTGCCAAAATTATATTCAAAGGAGAGTTCTGAATTGCTCAAGGGCATCTAGCATTTGAGGAACAACAAATGGAAACTAATAGCTGCTGAGGCCCTAAATGAACCTATAAATTAATAGGCATTCTCTTAATCTGCACAATTCTATGAGGTGTTCACATGTCACAGATGAAAACACTGAGCCTCAGTAAGAGGTGGGTCTGGGATATGAACTTGAGTCTGATTCTGATGTCTACACATTTTGATAAGCAATTCACTTCTGTCAGGCCGTCTCACCTCAGAAGGTGCTGATGTACTTTATAGTATGAAGATAAAGAGAAAATTAGGAGGTGGGGAGGCAGTTAGGCACAAAAATGTGAGGGCAGTTTGGGAATAATTTCTCTATTTTTTGCTGTTTTTAATATGTTTGTCCCCATACTAGATTCCCAGGCATTGCCTCCAGGTAGTCCCACAGGCCACTGAGCTTGCCACTTGGTTCTCTCTTAGAAATGAGATGCCACACATTGCCATTCATCACTAGTGGCACCTACACCTGCACAAACGGGGTGCTTCTTGACTCCCGCTGTGACTACAGCTGTTCCAGTGGCTACCACCTGGAAGGTGACCGCAGCCGAATCTGCATGGAAGATGGGCGATGGAGTGGAGGCCAGCCTGTATGTGTAGGTAAATGCTAGACGCTCCCTGTTGTCCTGCTGCAAAGACTCACGCTAGCAGTAGAGCCCCTAAAAGATACGGAATTCTCACTACAGAAGCCATTCCTATTTGTCAGGAAGGAGGCACCCTGGGTGAATGCTTAATGAAGTGGTTTTCCCCACCCCCACCCCCCACCCTTGCCCCCAGTTCGGGTTTCCTTCCCATTTCCTCGAGTACCTTTTGTTTGTAACCTCTTCAGTGGTGTATATATAGCTTGGATGGGTTCTCTCCAGTGAAGGCAGAGAAACAATGAGTCAGCACTTGATTTTTGACCTCCACAGACATAGATCCCCCCAAGATTCGCTGTCCCCATTCACGTGAGAAGATGGCAGAGCCGGAGAAACTGACTGCTCGAGTATACTGGGACCCACCTTTGGTGAAAGATTCTGCTGATGGTACCATCACCAGGTGAGCTTGGGTAACACATGCCCCCTATGCTTCCCAGCAGCTTCTCCGCTCCTTCAGGCTGCTCACACTGAAGCGGCACAGGCAGAGGCTACCGTGGTGATGTGCCTCCGATCTCAATTCTAAGAGTCTCTTTCCTCACTAGCTCTTTCACCCTGTCCCATGCAGGGTAACACTTCGGGGCCCTGAACCTGGCTCTCACTTTCCTGAAGGAGAGCATGTGATTCGTTACACTGCCTATGACCGAGCCTACAACCGGGCCAGCTGCAAGTTCATTGTGAAAGTACAAGGTCAGAAAGAATTCTTCCCACATTGTTCCTTGTTCCTGTTCTACCCTGACCTTCTACAAGTCCCACCACAATCCTTTCCTCTCTATGCCTTAAACAGACATACTTCATTTATCCCTGGAGAGGGAAAAGACAAGTTCAGCCAACAGGCTCATTCAGGAAGCCTACATTATATGCACACATACATGTTTTAGAAACCTTGACTCCCCCAAAATACTTTCTCATGCTCCTAAAACTAGATAAAATTCATAAAGAAACTGTTTCTTCTCTTGACTTTTAAAATGATCAAATCCAATCAAGCTTCATTCTCAAGGCATTCACCATTCACTGCTGCTTAAATTGGTGTTGGCTGTCTGATTCTTATTCTTTGCTTTGTGTTGTGCTGTTTTGTTTTGCTTTTCTCACTGTAAAATGATTCATGCTCATGGTTGAACATTTAAAAAATAAAGAAATATATAAAGGAGAGAAACCTATTACCCAATCTAGAGAACCAATTGCAAGGTGGTCACCTGTACACAGGGTGTCCATTAAGTCTGGACACAGATGGCCATATTTTCTTTTACGGATTGCTTGTCTTGTGATGTGGCAACATGTCCATTCATCTGCACGTCCAGATTTTGTGAACTTTTTGTCTGTATTTCATAGTTAATTCCTTTAGAAAGGAAAATTCTAGCTCCTGGCTATTAGAAACATAGAGGGGATGGTGCTGTGGTGCAGCACGTTAAGCCGTGGCCTGCAGCACCAGTATCCCATATGGGCACTGGTTTGTTCCCAGCTGCTTCACCTCCAATTCAGCTCCCTGCTAATGGCTGGGAAAGCAGCAGAAAATGGCTCAAGTGCTTGGGCCCCTGCTACTCATGTGGGAGACCAGGATGAAGCTCCTGGCTTCAGCCTGGCCTTGCCCTGGTTGTTGTAGCCATTTAGGGGATTGAACCAGCAGATGGAAGATCAATCTCTCTCTCTGTGTCTCTCAATCTCTCCTTTCTCTAACTTTACCTTTCAAATAAATAAATAAATCTTTAATAAAATAAGAAACATAGGAAAGCCATTAATTTTGATCATCCTGCCTCCTGGTCTAGAAAGCCCAGTTAGGGCCCCTTTTATCCCTTCCTTCCTTCCTAAAAAATGATACAATAATCCACCCCTCGAATTCCTCCCTGACAGTGAGACGATGCCCAATTCTGAAACCACCACAGCATGGCTACCTCAGCTGCACCTCCGCAGGGGACAACTATGGTGCCACCTGTGAATACCACTGTGATGGTGGTTATGAGCGCCAGGGCACTCCATCCCGAGTCTGCCAGTCCAGTCGCCAGTGGTCAGGATCACCGCCTATCTGTACTCGTGAGTGAAGGCAGGGAATGGAGAGAGTAGATATATGCTTATGAGGGGGGAGTGGTGCTTTTGAGGGCCCCCTCTAGGATCATGGCAATGTGTTTGACATAAAACTGGAGGGTTCTGAGATGTGTCTGTTTTTAGGGCCAAGGTTCTCCCTCCAGCATGCATTACACTAAGAAGAAGGGTTTAAAATCCCTAAGTGTTCTTTCAGAATGTCCCTCTCAGGGAATGAAGAAACCACGTGAAAGACTGAAACTCCGAGGATGTTCAGTCATCCAAGCTGGGGTGCAGCAGAAGGGCAGCCATACTCTGACTGGCCACCTGCTTCTGCCTTAGCCATGAAAATTAATGTCAACGTCAACTCAGCTGCTGGCCTGCTGGATCAGTTCTATGAGAAACGGCGACTCCTCATCATCTCAGCTCCTGACCCCTCCAATCGATATTATAAAATGCAAATTGCCATGCTTCAGGTGAGACCACTCCCCTAATGAGAGCTTATGCCTTTACCCCATCACCTTTTCCAAATCAAAGAGTTGCTTAGAATAAATAAACTTTTTTAAAAAAAGAGTTGTTGCCACAGCAGAAACCCTACTTTTTCACATTTTGTGGGCAATATTTGATCAGCTTAGCATTTAGCACATTGGTTTTTTTAATATTTTTAAAATTTGGCCGGCGCCGTGGCTCAACAGGCTAATCCTCCGCCTTGCGGCGCCGGCACACCGGGTTCTAGTCCCGGTCGGGGCACCGGATTCTGTCCCGGTTGCCCCTCTTCCAGGCCAGCCCTCTGCTGTGGCCCAGGAGTGCAGTGGAGGATGGCCCAGGTGCTTGGGCCCTGCACCCCAGGGGGAGACCAGGAAAAGCACCTGGCTCCTGGCTCCTGCCATCGGACGAGCGCGGTGCGCCGGCCGCAGCGCGCCGTCCGCGGCGGCCATTGGAGGGTGAACCAATGGCAAAAGGAAGACCTTTCTCTCTGTCTCTCTCTCTCTCACTGTCCACTCTGCCTGTAAAAAAAAAAAAAAATTTTAATTTAAAAAAATTGATTTATTTGAAAGACAGAGAAAGATAGAGACAGAAATACAGAGGGAGTTCCCATCCATTGGTTCACTCCCCAAACGCCTGTAATGGCCAGGGCTGGGCTGGAATGAAACCTGGAATCAGAAACTCCCAAATGAGTGGAAGGAACTTGGTTACTTGAGCCATTACCCCTACCTCTCAAGGTCTTCATGGGTAGGAAGCTGGAGTCAGGAGTCAGAGCTGGGCATTGAACCCAGGCATTCTGATGTGGGATACAAACATCCTAACTGGTGCTTTGAAAAAAAAAAGATTTTATTTATTTGAAGCAAAATGACAGGGAGGGAGGGAGGGAAGGAGATCCTACATCCACTAGTTTATTCCCCAAATGCCTGCAACAACCAGACCAGGGCCAGGCTGAAGCCAGGAACCCAGAACTCCATCACATTCTCCCACAAGGGGAGCAGGGACCCAAGCACTTGGGCCACCATTTGCTGCCTTCCCAGGCTCACCAGCAGGAAGCTGGATCAGAAGTAGAGCAGCTGCGACTCGAACCAGCACCCCAATATGGAATACGAGTGTCCCAATCAGTGGCTTACACTGCTGCTTCACAATGTCAGCTCCCCTTAATTGGTCTCTTAGCCACTAGGCTAAATGTTCACCCCTCTGTACATTGTTAAACACTGTTATATTTGTACTGAAATGGTAATGACAGCATTGGAATGGTAGCTGTGACTTGCAGGGAGCTGGGTGAAGGATGGGAGAAGAGTGTGGCAAAGCATTCTGGAGAGACTTGGAAGACAGCTATAATCAAATGCAAATGCTGGGAGCTATATGTTTTCAGACATTTATATGTTTACTGCTTCACATATACTCATTGAATTCTCACAACAACCCTTATGAGGTAGATACTATTATGATACCTAGTTAATAGGTAAGCAAACTGAGGCACAGAGAGATTATTTGCTCAAGGTCACTAGCTAGTGAGTGGTAGAGCTGGGATCAAACCCAGGCAGTCTGGCTGCAGGACCTGTGCTCTTTAACCACAGTAGTTGAAGAGAAGGGAAAGAATTGTGATACCTCAATGTAAAATGAAGGAGTTGCATTACAATGGCTAACATACTAAGAGATACCTCGCCAAAGCCACTAGTGGGAGAGGGAGATAAGACTGAACAGATATCATTGTGGGGACTTATACAAAGAATAGACTGGGTTGCAGAAGAGAATTCAGGGTGTGCTGCCAAGACTAAGAGAAGCAGCTCCGAGGAGCCTCAAACAAGGGAAGAGAAGAAGCTAATTAGGAGGTTCATTTTTTATGAGTGTTTACTGTAAATTTCATCTTTTTAAAAAGTTTATTTATGGGGCTGGCGCAGTAGCACAGTGGGTTAATGCCCTGGCCTGAAGCGCCAGCATCCCATATGGGTGCCAGTTTGAGACCCAGCTGCTCCACTTCCAGTCTAGATCTCTAATGTGGCCTGGGAAAGCAGTGGAAGATGGCCCAAGTCCTTGGGCCCCTGCACCCACGTGGGAGACCCAGAAGAAGCTCTTGGCTCTGGATCAGAGCAGCTCTGGCCGTTGGGGCCAATTGGGGAGTGAACCATCGGATGGAAGACCTCTCTCTCTCTCTCTCTCTCTCTCTCTCTCTCTCTCTCTCTCCTCTTTCTGTGTAACTCTGACTTGCAAATAAATCTTTTTTTAAAAAAAGTTTATTTATTTGAGAGGCATAGAGAGACAAAGGGCTCCAATCCATTGGTTCTCTTCCCAAAGGCCCACAATGGCTGAGGCTGGTCCAAGCAGACCACCAATACAATCCACAGCTCCCACATGGGTGATGGGATCCCAAATACTGGAGCCATTACTGCTGCCTCCCAGGATCTGCATCAGCAGGAAGCTGGAGTCAGGTGCCAGAGCCAATAATCCAACCCAAACCCTCTGATGTGGGACACTGATGTCTTAACTACTATACAAACACCCACTCCTACTTAGGAGGTTTGGAAGGTTGAATCTAAGAAGTTGCCAAGGTGACACTTGAAGGCCCATGATGGAACCAGTCTTACTGAAAGGATGAACCTGCAGGTCTAGACCAAAGAGGATCTCAACCCTCTAGGGATCCAAAACAGGCAAAGAAAAGCAAACAGCTCAGTTGGAACAGGAAGTAAGAACAGATACCTGCTAGTGGCAGGATTAGAGGAGGAGCCCAAAGATGAAACGGGCATGGGGTACCAGGGAGTGTTAAATGCCTCCTTAAACCTCAGTGTGTAATAAGCAACCTTTCAGGACAAGGCAAGACAAAGAGCCAACATAGAGTCCCAGGGTATGCTGCCAGGGTGAGGAAGGCAACAAGGGGTAATGAAAAGAACACTGGGCTATTTATTTTGGACAAATCCTAGAGACTGAGAAAGGGCCCTGGCAATATAGCCTGGTGGTAAGCACACACACTTTGGCAGGTAGAATCAGCCCTCAGTTCAGTTCTTATTTTCCTGCAAATCTGAGCAAGTTACTTTTCTCCTCTTTAGAATGGCACCACCTGGCTTGTTAGGAGCATGTTATAAGGATTTTTCCCAAGTGTTAGAAATGTGTGCCCAATAAACAAGTACCATGGGGTGGGTGTTTAGCATAATGGTCAAGACACAGGTGAGGATGCCTGTGTCCTACATCTGAGTACCTGGGTTCAACACTTGTCTCTGCCTCCTGAATCCAGCTTCTTCTAACGTAGATCCTGGGAGGCAATGCTGATGGCTCAAGTAATTGGGCTCCTGCCACCCACGTGGGAGACCTGGATTGAGTTCCCAGCTCCTGGCTGTTGCCAGCATCTGAGGAGTGAACTAATGGATAAGTTCTCTGTCTCTCAAACAAATATTTTTACAAAACAATAGCAACATTTATATTACAAGATCCATTTATTAAAAGGCAATGTAGTTCAAACCCTATGCAAAGCTAAGCAATGATTATGTTTCTGCAATTGAGTCATTTTACTTCTCTTTTCTACCCTACATCACGTCACCAATTCCATCCACTTTGGTAGAACAAAGAAAACACTTTGGGAATAAGTACTTTAGGAGTGACAAAGGAAAATGATTGTTGTGGACCCCAAGGGCTTTCAGGGGAAGCCCCTCCTTTCCTTCATTGTCTCATGTGGTCCCAGGAGGAATCAGCCAAGTAGCCTACAATTTGAAAGCAAAGACCTGTTACACAAAATCTTCTCTCCCCTCCCAGCAATCCACCTGTGGACTGGACTTGAGGCACGTGACCATCATCGAGCTGGTGGGGCAGCCACCTCAGGAGGTGGGGCGCATCCGGGAGCAACAGCTGTCTGCCAACATCATCGAGGAGCTCAGGTGCAGGCTGGGATGGGAGGCTGCAGGCAGGGGTGGGTAGAAACTCTAGGTGGGATGCTGGCAACAGGGTGGTGTGGGAGAATTGGCAGACAAAACTCTCTTGGGGGCACTTGTGTTTGAACCTTTAGGGATGCATAAGGTAAGACCAGTGTGGTTTTTAATTCTGGAAAGACACTGGAATCAAATGGAAACTTAAGAGAAGATTACTAGGCCCCACCCCAGACCACCTCAGGAATATGTTTTTATAAAGGCACCTTTATAAAAGCTGACCCTGAGGCGAAGCTAGGACTGAGGCAGACCTAAACTTGACTCAGATAAGTCTCTGATCCTGTTGCCTCATGGCCTCATCTCTTTGCCTTCAGTCTCCAAAGGAGCAAAAGCCATCTCTAGGCACTGAAACCTAACATACATACCAGCATCTGAGAAAGGAGAAGGTCATGTAAGGGACAGGGGGTAGTTGAGTTTTCTCATTATCTATCCCTTATCACCCTTCTAATGCTTCCACAAATACTTATGGCCAATACAGAGATCACTGCTCTCTGTTCTAGAAACATTACTTCCCTATAGAAGGACTCAGTCTCAGTGGGGGCAGAAAGACTCAGTTCATATTAGGGGAGAGACCAGGAAACCATCAGAGTTAGGAGCCTGCAGACTTGCAGGTACAGAGGAAGTTAGCCAGGGTGTAGTTCTCAACCCCAGGGCTGCCATGTATGATGTGCATACGCTTCACAGTGCCTGTGCTAGGTATCCCTGGAGTCACTCCACACAGCTACAGAGCCATGCACAGTAGACCCGCTTACAAGGGCCTGCAACCATTGCACAGCCTGGTAATCACACGACTGCCCCAGCTGGGATGAGGTGGTTTAGCAGAGCTTGATGCATGGGGACAGCCAGACTAGAGGCTGAGTAGAAGAAAGCAACAGGGTTTGTGAGACAGGTAATGGAGGAGATGGAGACAGGAGTGGGGTGGGAGAGGAATCAGCCCATCGATGGAGCTGGGAGAGGTCACATAGTAGCGGACACAGTGGGATGGATGCCTAGCTAAGGTCTCAACATCTTCCTGGCTGCTCTCTCTAGGCAATTTCAGCGCCTCACTCGTTCCTACTTCAACATGGTGTTGATTGACAAGCAGGGTATGGACAGGGAACGCTACATGGAGCCTGTCACCCCTGAGGAAATCTTCACATTCATTGATGACTACCTGCTGAGCAACCAGGAGCTGACCCAGCGCCGGGAGCAAAGGGATGTGTGCGAGTGAACTTGAGCCAGGGCATGGTGGAGCTGAAGGGACAAGCTTCCCTGGTTCCCTAAGATGGGGGCCTAATGAAAGGAGGACATGGTTGCTTCTCACGGTTCTAGGGATAGGACTCTGAGGTGGCTGAGGTTCATCAATCCTGCAGCATTTCCAGGCACCCTTTTCAGGGTTGTGTATTAGTTTCCCTAAGTAAGTCTCTGCTTCAGGTAGCAATAGAGGAGCATAAGAAGCTAGGGAGGGACTAAGGACAGGCCCTGAGAAGTGGATTGAAGTAGAAGATGTTTCTTTTTTAACCTGGGTCTCTTCCCAGCTCTCCAAAGTCTTTGACATAGTAAATCCTAAATTCATTCACTAACCAGCTGTTTTAAATGGGTCTTCTACTCGAAGGTGACAGCAGAGGGCAGCACCATCTCAACAGACAAGGAAGACACTTTAGGCAAGTGTAGCTGGATTTCCTCACAGCAACAGAGTAACTACATCATGGCTTGGGGAGCAGACAGCTACAAGACATTCTTGAACTTGTCATTTCCTTGTCTAGGGCATTGG
This sequence comes from Sylvilagus floridanus, assembly GCA_949820135.1. Taxonomy (NCBI): domain Eukaryota; kingdom Metazoa; phylum Chordata; class Mammalia; order Lagomorpha; family Leporidae; genus Sylvilagus; species Sylvilagus floridanus. The sequence continues at coordinate 40,029,310 of OX463223.1, forward strand.
GATAAAAGTGTTCTATGAACCATTGATTCGGGGTGCTCTCTGCTGGCCCCTCCAGCTGCTCATAGACAAGAACCTCTTCTTACTGAGATTTCTAATTCCCACAGCAAAAGGCTGACGATGCCATCCCTTCCTCAGAGGAGCCCCCCCCCCTCGTCTGTGATATAGGAAATCTCAAAAGCACTACTGCAGGTAGTAGGGAAAGTAAGAGAAGACAGACTCAGCCTTGTGGACTGACTTCATAAGATATCCACTTAATATTTTTATTTATTTAAGAAGAGCTGCAAGAGCTGCAGGAAGAGAAGGAAAGAGAAAGAATAAGAGCTCCCTTCCACCAGTTCATACCCCAAATGCCTGCAACAGCTGAGGATGGGCCGGGCCAAAGTAGGTGCTGGGAACTCAATCCAGGTCTCCCATGTGGATGGTTGAACCCAAGCACTCCGATATGGGACACAGGTGTCTTAACCGCTAAGCTAAACACCCACCCCAGATAACCACTTTTAAGAGATGAGCACAGAACAGGTGATAGTTACAGCAGCACAAAGTCAAACCCTGTGAACCAGGAATGAAAAGGAATTCGAGGTAGGGCCTTGTCAAAACACACACGCCTACCCTGACGTGCAGTCCCACCCCTTGCCACTGAGAAGTGTAGTTTATATACTCATGGGACCCAGAGTCATAGATAAGACTCAGAAGCCTTTCTCCTTTAGCTTTATGCAGGGAGTCATCAGTAGAAAACTAGAGGGAGGATCTCACATCGTGGCACAGCGGGTTAAGCCACCTCCTGCAACACTGGCATCCCATATCGGAGTACTGCTTTGAATCCTAGCTCCTCTACTTCCAATCCAGCTCCCTGATATTGTAGCTGGGAAAGCAGCAGAAGATGGCCCACATTCTTGGGACCCTTCACCCACATCACAGACCTGGATGAAACTCCTGGTTCCTGGCTCTGGCCTTGGGCCAGCTCTGGCAGTTACAGCCACTTAGGGAGAGGACCAGCAGATAGCAGCTCACTCTCACTCTCTTCCCTTTTCTCTCTCTCACTCTGCCTGTCAGATAAATAAATAAATCTTAAAAAAAAAAGAAAAGAAAACTAGAGGTAAGAAGGAGGCAGATTGGTTAGGTAGGCAGAGCTAAGAAAGCTGGAGCACTCATTGTGTACCAGGTATCATTCTTCATACTGTATTGATTAAAGTCTGTTATTAGCCCTTTACAGAGGAGGGAACTGAAGCTCAGAAAAGTTAGGCAGTTTGCCTAAGATTGGACTGCTAGTAAGTGGCAGGGCCAGGATTTCAACACTGGCAGCCTGGCTCCAGAGTCTGTGTTCTCAGCCATGATGCCATCCTGCCTCTTTTTCCTACTTTCCATTTAAAGACAGATAAAAGGAGAAAGAGTCCATCTTCCCTAATCCTACCCAGATGTAAGGCTTAGAGTGGGCCCCAGAGGAATGGGGGAAAGGCGAGGCTCTCAACCCAAAGAAATTGGCTCTTTAAAGCAGAGTGGTTAGGCTGTCACCTGCGACACTGGCATCCCATATGGACACCAGTTCGATTTGTGGCTGCTCTGTTTCTGATCCAGCTCCCTGCCAATATGCCTGGGAAAGCAGTGAAAGATAGCCCAACTTCTTGGGCCCCTGAACCCACATGGGAGACCCAAATGAAACTCCTGGCTTCGGCCTCATCTGGCCCTGGCTACTGTAGCCAGTTGGAGAGTGAGCCAGAAGATGGAAGATCTCCATCAATCCCTTTAGTTTTGTAACTCTGCCTTTCAAATAAATAAATAAATCTTTTTTAAAAAAGGAGCAAAAACAAAATAAAAACAATAAAAGCAAAGTGGTGGGACATAAATCACTAGCCTAGAACATACGAGTTCAGCCATGAGTCAGAGAATAGCCATTTCCTCTGGGGTTTTAGTGAGAGTCTCATTTTTACAATGCAAAATAAAAAGGCAGTTGCTGAGTGGAACGCAACGAGGAAATACAGGAGTTATGAGAGGCAGGAAGCAAGTTAGAGGCAGAAGGCAAAACAAAAAAAACTGAGTTCCTGTGGGAAATCTCTGGTCTGACAAGGTCTGTGGTCCCAAAGGCAATGACTGCACATTGCACTGGGCAAGATGAATGTCCTTCCTTGTCCTTATCAATAACACTTCCAGTGACAAGCCAGGACATGCTAAGCAGGTCAAAGGACCGAACAGTAACTCAGAGGAGGCCCACTACCTCCTGAACAGAGTTCCCACTTGGGCCTGACTCTTGCCTATCCAAAGACATTTCAAAAGATTTGTGGGAAATGAGAATACAAGATCCTTTTGTTGCAAAAAACAACTTTGAAATCTAGGTATAGTTTTTTCTAATACACTTTTCATGAAGGTTTTGGAGACTGCTTGTATGCTGGGATTTCAAATTTTTTGCACCAGAATAAACTCATTTTTAAATTCCATTTTTCCATGGATATTTAATATTTTTTTTATTTGAGAGGCAGAGAGATATATAGAGCTAGAGCTCCCATGGTTGGTTCCCCAAATGCCTGCACCCAATTACTTGAGCCATCTGCTGCATGCCAACGTCTGCATTAACAGGAAGCTGTTACCAGGAGCCGCAGCAAGGCATCGAACTAGGGCATTCCATCATGGGATGCAGGTTTCTTAGCCATTAGGCTGAGTGCCTGGCCCCTCCATGAACTTGTGATGTCTTCTTTGTAATTGCTCCTCTAGCTTAAAAGAACTGTAGAGCTTTTGTTTCATTTTGAGCAGTCAAGGCAAATCAATGTTACTTTGTTCAGGTGAAGTTTCACTCTAACTTCTTTTGTAGTCTCGTAAACTATGACTGAGGAGACCCCAACTCCATTAAGTAGGGGAAAGAGACAGTAGCAGAATCAGGGCCACAGCCAGACCCAAAGGGGCTAGCCTGCTCTCAACCCTTTACTCCCCCACCCCTTTCTCTGTTCTCAGTTCTCCCCTACCCAGTTCTCACTCTATCCTTTCCTCTCCTCTCTTCCCTCCTTTTCCCTTTCTCTCTCCTCCACTGCCCGCCCCTGCCCCCGCTACCTCGAACACAAACACCCAAGCTATAAAGTTCCTAAGCTGGCTATGTAATGTCCAAAGCATTCTGATTGTTGTTCTTTGTAAATTAAACTTATTTCCTTAAGATATTTTGGAAGAGATGAGTCATCCCTTCCTTTTATTTTTCACCCTTAACACACATGTCATTCTCACAGGAGGTGGCATGGCATGATAGGGTCTGACCTTGATTCAAATCCCAACTCTGTTACGTGACAGTGAAGATTTCCTATTTCACAAGGTGCTTGGAGAAATTAAAGAAGATCTACATGAAGCCTTGTACACACAAGGCATTCAATATGTAGTAATACCCTTTTGCACAAGAGGCCAAGAATTGCTTGGGTTCTACCTACAAACCAGGGCTTTATTTCTGATATGGGTTACTCTGCATCTGTGTTACTTCTCTCTCAAAACTAAATAATGGAAGTAGGTATGAAGGAAAAGGCATCACCTGCAAAAAACACTGAAGGATCCAAAAAGAATCACTTACAGCATGGAATATCTTCCCTCATTTCCTGCGTGAACCTCCTGCTCCTTCCTCCAGCACAGGGGTGTCTATGAAGCTAGAGGAAGAGTTCCCTGTAGGACTCTCTCCCCTGAACGAGAGCAAAGCAATGCCACTTTTCAGATGGGTTCTCGTTGCTCTCCTTAGATACCTAACACAAAGGGTAAGGGGACCAGAGCTCAGTGGAAGTATGAGGCAGCAATCTGGGGAAAGGTCAGTTTTCTTCAAAGTAGCACAGGAGGGTTAGGGAAAGGGCATTTTTCACTTTGGTGCTTACCCTTCAAGCCATATGAAAAACCAACAGCAGTAAGTCGGGACATCAGAGACAACAGCATCTACAGAACTACCAAATGCAAACATTTGATAAGTGAGAAAGCTTTATTGAAGCACACGTACATGTCATGGGTTGGGAAACAAAGGAGCAAGTTACAGCCCAGGATCCCAAGTTATGCCTTCCATTACAATATCACCCCACACCAAACAAATCATTCCTTCATTCAGTTCCCACATACAACAGAAACCCCTGGAGCCACCCTCACTCCTGTAGCCTTTTCAGAGAGTCAGCTAGCTGTAGACTGAATGGCAAGGGATTCCTTCTCTGGTACAGACTCCTCCCACACACGACTTACTGCAGATACACTCCTAAGAGAGAAAAGGTCAGGATGGGACAGTGAAGACCAGAAAATGAAACTTAGCTCACCAGACCCTTCTTGGAAAAGCCTCAACACACCCATACATGGCGGTCAAGTTTAGGAAGCAACAGCAACACTGAGAAGGGAAACCACTTCAGGTAAGAAGTCTGCAGAAAGGAGAGAATTCTCTGTCTACATTCTCTTGGAGCACCAACAGTCCCCAGCCTGGAGAATGTTTAGACAGTATTTGACTCTTCATGCAGACACAGTGGTAGGTAGACCATGTTTTGTGAGTCAAACACCCAGACACAAGCGTGAAGAAGGCTGTGTTACATGAGAGGAAGATGTCTCCAACAACTGCTGCTGCATCAGTGTTAAAAAGTGCTAAGGATTTGGTATGGGCTGTGTCACTCTCAGGTCACTGGAGTCCTCTGGGATCATCTAGAAGCTCTCACTGGGCATGTTCACGACTCAGTCAAAGGGCCATCGTCTCATTAAAGTGCTTTTCTAAAGCAGCTCCATTCTAAGGGTCCCCCCTGCCCAGGTCTAGGAAAAGGGGATAGAACTGGAAGGAGCTGGGGAATTTTCTTAGTATTTCAAAGAAAACCATTAGATGCAAACAAGGCAGATACTGCTTAGAAACAGGGGAAAAGTTAAAAGTGGACATCGAGAAATTTGTCAGGGTAGAAATAAGTTAAAAGCATATCTTGGAGAGGAAGGAGAAGACCTACTCCCCTGTCTCCCACACTCCCCTGTCTTTAGTAACCCCACTCTGCTTTCTAGAGCCTTGGCTCAGATCAGGCACAGCTTAACCTACAGACTGGTACTAATGCCCAAAGATAGCCAGGACTTCCGGGGCATGTAGGGACAAGGACAGCTAGACAGAAGATTAAAAAGGTTGTTTAAAAAGATTTTTTAAGTTAATTAAACCTATAAAGATATAAGCAAGAATGGACTCTTGAAAACATACTAGATTATGCACAAATAAAAACCTTTCAAAGAGACCCTTACTCGTGCCTGCTTTAAAAAGAAGAGCACATCCATATCACTCTAGCTAGCACAGTGAGATTCGCAAAAACACGTTTCTATACACACACACACACACGACACACACACACACACACACATTAAATTATAACTTTTCACTCTTGGTTTCTTCACTTCCTCTGACTTGCCCTGGCCAGGGCTGCACCTGCAGAGGAGGGCAAGGACTCATAAACCCAGCTTCTGCTTGGCCATCGAGGAGCGGAGCTGCAGAGTCCCTTCCGCCCACGACCCTGGGTACTGGCGCATCTTCTGCCACAGGCTCACTTCTTCCCCAGTCGAGTCCATCCAGTCCACCACTTCCCCATTACTGATCCCTGAGGAGAAACACCAGAGGAGGCTGAACATGGGCTCCAATCCTCAGCCCACCTGGCAGGATGGGTTACACAGCAAGGCCACCCCATGACAGACAGTGTGCTACGGAGATGGGCTGATGGGGACAGAAGTCTGGGAAGTGCTCCCTGTCGATCCCGCACAGATGTTACTTTGCCCTTGAGAACCCATCAGTGACTCCAGGCTTCTAAAATGGGGCTCCAAATGGTACATAATCACCAAAGACTTCTTATTCTGGGACTGTGACAGAGCTCTCATGTCAGGGCTCCTACCCTTCTGTTATTGCAACTTGAGATAACAGAAACACAACAAAGCGCAACCACTGAACACCCTTTTCCCTAGCCGTATAATCCAGGCCAAAAGTTAGCACGAGAGGTGGCCTCATTCCTGTTCTTTTGTGCATTCATTCACTCAGCAAACATTTATTGAGCATCTACTCTATGCCAGGTACTCTTCTCAGCTCTAGAGACACCATGGTTAACAAAGCAGAAGAAAAAAGTCCCTGCCCTCAGGCAGCTTACATTTGACCAGGGAAGAAAAAAAACATACAAGCAAACCAGCAAGAGCATTTGGGATAGTGTGATACACAGTATAAAGTAAATAAGCAGGTGACTGGTAGTGCCTGGATTAGGACCCATGGAAAATGGTGTAGCCAGGTGGACTGAGAAGGAGGTATTTGAGATAAGACCTGAAGGATGGGAAGGAGCCAGTGTTTGAGGGCAGCAGCAACAATAATCGCAAAGATTCTGAAGTGTGGATTAGCTGGGTAAATTAGGATAGTGGAAAGAAAGTCACCGTGATTGGAGCCTGATGAGCACACGTTAGAGAGATTTCGGATGACTCAGAAAGAAGGGAACTTTCAGACAAGATAGGGGCCTGCAGGCCTAGTACAAACTTCAGGTTGTTTTTCACATACAGTAGGAAGCCACTGCAGGGTTTTAAGCAGAGGGCCCAGGCTTACCTGTGTACAAACATAACTATGGGCACTGTGCGTTAATTGGGTGAGTTGTCAATATACAAGTGGTAGTTAAAGCCATGAGAATGCAGAGACTGTAGAGAGAGAAATAAAGAGGTCCAAGACCAAGCCCTGAGAGGGACCAAAACAATTAGAGTCTGAATAGAGAATGAGGAACCTATAGAGAAAACTGAGGAGTGAAGCAGTGAATTGAGATCAAAAAGCATAATGTCATTAGAAGCTAAGTATTTCAAGAAAAGGGGAGTGGTGTGCAGGGTTCAACAGTGCTGCAAATTCCAGGAAGATGAAAATCACATTGTGGCACGACCAACTGCTCTGCAGAGTGGTGGCCCAGAAGCCAGATCCCGATGGGTTGAGAACTAAAGGAGAGAGAAGAAAGTGGAGGCCATTTGTTTTAAGAAGAGAGGGGAGCAGGGTAGTGAAGGGAGTTTTTTGTTGTGGTGGTTGTTCAATAAGAGTGGAAATACTAGGGCACATCTGTATTCACCTCTGCCAGGGAAGGAGGATGAAACGGATCACCCAGAACAGATGGAGATTACACAGGTGAGGTCAGTGGGCCGGGGGTGGTGGGGTGGTCCAGATACTTGGAGAGAGCTTGGCCTTCGCTAGCAAAGACTCGTCCCATTTTAACAAGACATGAGATGGAAATTACAGGTATGGATACATAAGCAGGCTTGTAGAGTTATAGGTGGAAAGAGTATGGCATTCCTTGCAATCAAGGTCACATTTATCTATACACATAACAGTGCATAAGTTCAGCCTTCCCCTTGGCCTGGCACATAGTAGGCACTCAGTAAGTGTTTGCTGGATGTTAACTGAAAAGAAAGAAGGTAACTGTTGTTATAGAGTTTTGTGTGTGCAGGAGTGCCGGGGGGTGGGGGGGCAAGGGAGGTACTGGGATTGAAATAGGCAAGAGGCCTTTGAAACAAGTGAGGATGGGGGAGAGGCTCTCACCAGTGCCAACACCCAGCCTGACCCCTCCCAGGAAGTCATTGCTGGCCAGGGCTTCCCGGTCCCACACAGTCAGTTCCAGGCACATGTGTTGTAGATCTTCCAGCCTCACACCATTGTAGACAAATGTATGGTTGTAGTGGGGATTCAGGGTCTTCTTCACCACGGGAGTTTTACGCTTACTGGCCTTGGTCCTCATGGGCAGGAGGTATCTGGCAGAGGGTGGGGAGTAGTCAGCAGCCTACTCAAAGCCAGCAACGTCTGTCTAAAGTCCCCTTTCCCTGACCACAGGCCTAGCCCAGCAAGGTACATCAACACCCAGATCCTAGTACACACAGCCCTCCTCTGAATCTGCTGAAGCAGAAGTCCTACTACCTCCACTAGATCATGCACCTGATCCAATTCCTGTTACCTGGAGAGGAAATGAATATATTAATGAGGTCACTATCTGTGCTCCACCAAAACTAGGTTTTAAATATGTGGTCCCACTGCTACTTGGTAAGGTTCTCTTTAAATAAAACCAACGGCAGCATCTGTAGGCTCAGCCAAACAAGATTTGGTAACGAATGTCCATCCATGGGTGACCTATAATCTGGGAATAGCAAGCATTGCTTAAAAATCACAGGAAACAAAGCCCTGAGTTCCCAAATCCACTCAGTCAGGGGCCATGGGTTTTCATCCAGGACTATTTCAGAGCAGGGATGGGAGAACAGCCAGACTGTATCTGACTACCTTCCTACTCTTTGCATAGCAATGCTACAGCCCAGTCCAACCTGGGCTCAGACCAGTACACAAGTGGTGGTGGAGGTGTTACCATTATGGAATTTCAGGAACAAGGCAAACAAAGCTGGGGCTTGGGAGGACACATAAGGACAGCATCCACAGGGAAGGGTTAAATTGGGTTCCTCCCTTGGCTCTCATGTCCTGGAACTGGTTAGTTAGTTTGGCACTGGTCCAGGGACTCACCCCTTGACAAAGCTGTCTGAAGTCCCTCCTGATTTGGCAGCCGTCAGGTTCTTGGCTTCTTTGATCCACACCTGGAGCTCTCCCCCTTCCCCACCTTTACCTGTAAGGGACGTCAGCCATAGCAAGTGAGCTGCTACACCTCTGGATTTGTCCTAAGCTCTAGCTATGCAGTACTCCCTTTTCTAACTCTGTAACAACCTGAGGTAGACTTCACCTGTATCCTCAGTACCTAGCCCAGTACCTGACTGTAAGCCACAGGTGCTCAGTTAATCCCACTACAACAGTGATAAATAGTAACTGCAAAAGGCAATGGGCTATGTGCCAGATACTACCTTAAGCATTTCATTCTCAAGACAACCCTCCGAGATATACACTATTTTTGTCCTCATTTGATAGATGAAGAAACTGAGGCTTAGAGAAATAAAGTTCCTGATACTTGTTGAATGATTAAAAAGAGAACTCCTCCACTTGAGTTCTTGCTCCGGTCCTCACTTCACAGGACTCATCAGGTAGCACCAACTTCGACCTTCACCTCCCATTTGTAAGATTTGTTTCTCAGTCTACATATGTGCTGATCTCACCAGTTCTTTCAAAATAAAGAAAGAAAACATCCTTTGAAAAGAATATCTCCCTTCACGCTTCTCTCTCCTTCAGGTTATTCTTGAAATGTGTCTCCTTTCGTTCACCATCAACTACCCTGAAAAAGAAATCCACACTCACTGGCTCCACTGCTTTGCCTCGTTCACTCAGTCTGGTTTCTAGTGAAATTTGGTTTCTGCCCCAACTAATGCGCTGAAAATACAGGGCAATGCTAGTGAGGCGAGTCTGCTCAGTCCTCAGCTGGCCTGGCCCGTGCCCCCCTCTGCCTTTTTTCCAAAGCTCTCCTGACATTTCTCTTGCCTGGTGTCCCTCTCTTTCACTGCCACTTCTTCCCCTCTTTATCCTTCACTGTTGCTTTACCCCATAGTTCTATCACTTCTCTAAACATTCAACACACCCTCCTTGGGGATTTCATTGATGCCCCAAATCTTCTCAATTAGACCTGGCTGAAGATCTGTTTTGGAAGAACTTTGCCTTCCCATGGCTGATGGATCAAGCTAAACTCCTTACCACTGTGGCCAGGCTCTTTCAGTTAATCCCCTATTCCAGCCCCCTGCCACACATGTGTACCAACACTGCAGTCCATTGAAATAAGGGGTCACTCCCCAAGCCTCACATATAACCTCGCATTTCCCATGCCTGTTAAAACCTTGGCATGTGCAATCCTGTCTTCTGGAAATTCTCCTCTCTCCACATCCTCTTCCTTTTCTGCCTAGTAAAGTCCTAGTGTCCAGTTTCAACATTACCTCCTCCTAGCGCTCCCAAATGTAACCAGACAGAATTCATGACTCCTGTACCTGTGTCCCTTTAGCGCATGACTGTCCTTCTGGTTCAATTCATTCCTCAAAGGAGCTCAAATATCACATCTTCCTCCCGTGCATCACCTACATATCCATAGTCACTAGCACGGTGCCTGGCATGTTGATTTATTCTTCCTCAGCCTTCGATTTCCTACTCCTCAAACTTGACTTGACCACTCCTGCTAACTGCCCTTCGCAGCCCCAATGTTTCTGTTCTCTTCTGTTCTCATCATAGCCTGCCATAGATGGACGGCGACCATGTCAGTATGAGAAAAAAGGAATGTCAACCCTAAGGTGCTCCCTTTCGATTGAAAGTACAGAAAAGGCTTCCTTAGTAACGGAGTCTTCCCTGACCCAGGCGGCATCCCAATCTGGGCTCTCCACCTGTACTACCCAGAGCCAGCAGCAGCCTCGCACAGATCCTGTGCAGAAGACTAAGGGCTAAAGCCAGGGCCCCAGAGAAAACTCACTCTTTTTCCGGTCACCTCCAACAGGGAGTTTGGAGGCTGGGATGTATTTCAATGAAACCACCAACTCGCCTTTGTGTGATGGCAAGCCAGTCAGGGACTCAGCACTGACCTGAAACACAGGGAAACCCATCACGTCAAGCCAAGCCGGGCTGCTCAGGCAGTTGGGATCACTCCCTGAGGGCATCCTAAACAGTATCCCCCAAGAACAGCTTCTCAGCAAAAGAGGCTCCTAGCTCCTTATGAATACAACCCGGGGTCCTCAGGCCATGGCTGCCACAGGTTTTCAAGGCAGTCTCCAGGACTAGTAGTGGCAACAACCTTCCACAATCCCCACTACTATGGCACCGTGGGGACAGTTAGTACACTCAAAGGTCTTCCAGCAAGGTTGCCACACAACTCACAAAGGATTGACACCACGACGAAGAATCTTGCTGCCAGAATTGTTAGTAATAGCCAGAAAGTGGAAACAGCCTAAATATCAATCAATATAGGAAGGGTTACATGAGTGATTTCAATATCTTCCTATGGCATGTGGCATGCAGTCATCAATGAGAATGCAGGGAATCTGTCCATGCTGACATGGAAAGATGTCTAAGACATTCTGTTAAGCCAGCAAAGCAATGCACAGAGAAAATATCCCACTTACATTAAAATATATTCATATTTGTCTATGTGAATATATACATATGTAAGTAGTAAGTGGTATCATGACCACTTCTATGTAACACTTACTATGTGTCAAGTATTGTTTTAAGTACTTGAAATATATTGTTTTATTTAATCCTCAAGATACTCCTTATGAGACAGGTATTATTATCCCTGTTTTACAAGCTATGAAACAGAGGAATAGAGACATTAAGTAACTTTCCCAAGATCACACAATTAGTAACTGGAAGATACAGGATTCAAATGCAGACAGAGTACATGCTTTTAGCCAGAGTATTACACTGCGTAGAAAACCCTAGAAGGATGCAAACTTAACACTTGTTTCCACTAGGGAGGAGAAAAGATTAGGGATTAAAGGGCTTTCCCTTCTTCCTCTATAATAACGGCAGCTACAGTGTCTTTTAAAATGAGAATGGCACATATCACTAGTGTTGTTTCTAAAGACAGAAAGTATGTTTGTTGAAACGGCTTGCAAAGATTTGAGAGCTAGATGGAACTCTTACAAGGATTTGAATATGGCACAATTCTCAATTTTACAGTTACTCACATTATGTTTGAGTAGTGTCTGTCTCTACCACCAGAATCTAAGTGCCAGGAGGATAAGAATCAAGTCTATTTTTGTTCATCCTAGTACGTTGAACACGTAGCAAAATATGAGCACACAGTAGACACTCCACAGATATTAACATAATGAGCATAAGAGTAGTTGAATCGGTATCTGGGATGAGCAGTGTGTGGCCTACCATCTTCTGCTTTGAGTGGTAGAATTGCTTCACTCTATTGGGTCTTTCTGGTTTTACTCTGTTCTTTATGATTTGGTATCCAGAGCTTGGGCTGGGGTAGACTAGAGGTGCCCGTTTACATGTCTGTTTTCACTAGGGTCCTGTAACCTTGGTCCTTACTCTGAACACACTGACATTAGACAGGCATAATCCCCATAGGTCTGGGTCAGGTAGCACATCCCCAGACAACACAAAGTTTAGTACAGGGGACAGACGCAGAAGAAGCAAGAGGTAGATGCTACTAAGTGAAAACCAAAGGGAACAAATGGATTTCGAGAGACAAGAAAGAAAAACCAGAAAGAACAAATGTAGAATGCTTTCAGATAAAATAGATATATAACATGAGAGTAGAATTTTGGCATTTATGAAAGTCCATGCAATTTATTAATTTCTAGGTTATGAACTTCAGTAGATTTTTTAAAAAATGGAGTTCAGCATTAGTTAGACACTGGCATATTTGTTTCAGCGACACATTTCAATTCTGGCTCAAAATTCTTTGCAAAGAAGAATAAATACCCCCATTTTAATGCAGCTGCTTCTCTTTATATAAGACATTTTAATTGGCAGTAGCTTGTGACATGTCCAGTACAATCATATCACCAGTAGACCCGAGAGGATGACTTCTATGTCAGATGCTTGAAAAATTCTAGGTTCTAATAATTGCTTTCCTGCTCTTATTAGTATTTAAAGGGGACAAATTTGCCATTGTCATTATTTTTGGAGGGCAATAGCTATCAAATTATGAGTTATGCATTTCTTTTTACTCAGCAATTCCACCACCAGGAATCCCTCTGACAGTTATAGAAGCCCAAGATATACTAGAGGATGGTTTTAAGAGAAAGTAAACATGTGAACAATTAAACGCCCATTAGTGATGGAGTGGTAAGTAAGTTAGCATCCAGGGACATGGCAGAAGGCTATGAGAAAAGAAAATGAGATAGATCTGTAAGCAGTGGCCTAAGGATGCCCATGATAAATTGTAAAATTACCATAATCAAGAGAAACAATGAGGTTCACATGAGCCCATTTGTGCAAAAGTGTGTTTGTGTGTGTGTACGTGTGTATAATGTGTAGATGCATATCTGTGCTGCTTGCTAGAAGATTTCTAGAATGATATCCAACCAGCTGTTTACAATGGTTATTTCTGGGGAATGAAATCTACTTCCTCTTTTAAAAAAACTCTTTCGGCCGGCGCCGTGGCTCAACAGGCTAATCCTCCGCCTTGCGGCGCCGGCACACCGGGTTCTAGTCCCGGTCGGGGCACCGGATTCTGTCCCGGTTGCCCCTCTTCCAGGCCAGCCCTCTGCTGTGGCCCGGGAGTGCAGTGGAGGATGGCCCAGGTGCTTGGGCCCTGCACCCCATGGGGAGACCAGGAAAAGCACCTGGCTCCTGGCTCCTGCCATCGGACGAGCGCGGTGCGCAGGCCGCAGCGCGCTGACCGCGGCGGCCATTGGAGGGTGAACCAACGGCAAAGGAAGACCTTTCTCTCTGTCTCTCTCTCTCTCTCACTGTCCACTCTGCCTGTAAAAAAAAAAAAAAAGAAAAAGAAAAAAACTCTTTCTATTGGTTTAGTTCTGAACCACGTGCATGTATGTCCTCTAATGCTTAATTTTCTTAACATTGCAAAAAGTTCAAATGTTCAAAAGGGGCATATAAGGCAGCCGAAATCCCCCTTCTGCTTCAGTCTCCCTCCCTAGAGGCATCCATCAATACTAATTTCTTTCATAACTTTCCAAAAATATTCTATGCATCATGGATTATCTTAAACATTTAAGATGCTAATATAAAACAATTTTAAGGAGGAACTTTGTCATTGTATAGTTCTGATGATCAAGAAGTTGCTGAGTCCTGTTTTAGCAATTTCAACTTAACCAGGATTGTTAAACGTTCCCTACGTGCCAGGCTCTGATTGCTACTTTGTACATAATCCTAAAAAAGAGGCACATTATTGTTTTATTGTTTGTCCATCTTTAAACAAGAAGCCGAGGCTCCTAGAGCTTTGGGTGACTTTCCTAAGTCACTTCATGAGTTAGGTGACTCACCTAGTGGACAAGGGCCAGAACCAGGACTCAGTGCAGGCCTGCACTCAGATCCCAGGCACGGTCATGCCGCACTGCTGCACTCTCACCTGAGATGCCATCTCCAGAGTAAATTTCTCTCGCCCGTGTAACGAGGAACACAGCAATGGAGTTTCATGAACTGCTTTACTTCCCACTTCCTCAGCAAGAAAGTTAGCTTGGAAAACAGGCACAGATTAGGATACACCCAGAGGGTTAACTTGGAAAAGAGATGCAAGTTAGGACATTAGGAAACACTCAGGCTATGAAAGGTTAGGAGGCAAAGCTTGACACACATATTAAAGACTTTTCAATGCAAAACCAAGGCTTCACACTTTGCCCGGCTTATGCGGAAGACAGCATTCACGCTTGACACACCGAGTACCTCTAAAATTGATGTCAAACTCAGAAGTGCCAGCAGGGTGCGCTAGAACTCCACATAAGACTACATACAAAGATGCTAACAACACTGACCAGCAGAGGTCGCTGCAGATAATTCTACCTCTGATCGCACTGCGGAAGGAATTGTTAAAAAGCTGACTACCTTTCCGTGTAAAGGGAGGCAATGATCCAGTCTCTTATCGAGCTTCCAGGAATCCATCTGGACCTCTGCCTCGCCAAGGAAAGTGTTTCTGCCAAAACGACCGTGATGCCAAACCGAGAACTGCAAAGTCCTCTGGGCCAGGAGAGACTCTGGGATCTCATACTGTGAAGGGAAAAGTGGAAGCCGGGGATGATTAGTTAGTGGCAATTCACAGAAATGCTGATTCCAAATCCTAACCAACCCAGAGTTCTAAGCACTTTGACTCTCCCCACTCAAAGCCTCAATGGACCTCATTTTGCAGAAACTTACCATGAGAGGACCTAGAAATTTAATTATTTTTTTCCTTAAGTAAGTGAGAAAACACTAGGACATCCCAAAAGAACTGCCAAGGAGACTCCGTATCCCACATGATTTTTTAAGAAGAGACTTTTGGCCACGTGACTGTCCAGCTTCACAAGGATATGAGAGAGATCACCTTCGTTCTTCTCAGGGAGGTCAGGATGTGATCAGATGCCCAGACCAATCCTCAGACACAGACGCGATCTGCTGAAAGCCATGCCAACTGGCCAGGGTGCAGAGGAATAGCTACAGCTCAGGGGCAAGACACTGAGTTCTCCTACCCTCGGCGTCTCCATACTTACCCGGAGGAGTTCATCATAGAGTGGATTGACGGTGTCCCGCTTGATGCTGGTTTTCCTTTTGCCTTGGCGGGACTTGTCAGGCAGAAGGTAAGTCTTCACATATCTAGAAAGCAAAGAGGGCACTGAGTCATTCGCTGTCCTGTCTCCAGCCCATTCTTCACTTCCCTTTGCTTTCCATAAAAATGTACCATGATGAAATGCCACGTCAAAAGTGCCGCGTCCAGCCCTCTGAGACATGCCATTCTTGCTGTTTCCCAATCCTAGGTCCCTTCCTGCATCACACCTCCCTGTGCTCCCAGGAAGTGCTAAGCTTGCTCCAGAGCACCCAGACAGATGCCAGGGTCTGCTCTCTCGTCTCAGCCCCGGTCAGGCTGCGGAAGCACTCACGGGTTAGAGCGCTTCTTGGCTTCATCAGCAAAGGCCAGCTGGTGGCACTCCTTCACGTGGATGACCAGAGTCTGTGTGTGTTGCTCATACTTCAGGGAAAAGGCAATCTTGCCAGTCACAAAGACGTTCCCGAAATCACCAGCTTCACTATAGATGCTCATCATGCTGCCGATCGTACTCTGAAGAGAAAGCACCCACAAACATCCGGGCATTGCTTGCATCTTCCCTCAGCAGAAAGCCAGAGTCACTGAACAAAACAAACACTTGGGAAACCCCTGCACTGACTCAGCACTGCCAACAGTCCTTGACTCAAAGGATAAGACAGAGCCAGCAAGACACTCACAATTGCCTGGGTTCATAAATCAACTCACAGCTCATCAAGACTCTTAGCTTCTCATTTCCCCCTGTTTGTACTCATTGTATTGTTCATTTTCACCTACCGCAGAAGGTGGGCAAGGAGGAGAGGTAAGATGCAGCTAAGTCCATTGTTGCTATATTTTGTATCAGAGGCTTCCAAAATATTTGTGGAAAAATGAAATGAAAAGGTAACGCAAATTTTCCATGTACCTTTTGAAGCCCCCCTTTGATGCCAAAATGTTGGCCAGAAGGGGTTAGTTACTAGTTAAGACAGTGTGTCTTTCTTATCTGTACATTTCTTTAGTCACCTGATCTCTATCAAGACCTACAGCAAAAAGAGGTTGGGCTATAACTGGGGGTAGGGTGGAGAGAAAACACCACCAGTGGTGCAAAGGCACTTCCTCACTGGTAATGATCAGTATGTGAGCCCGACTAATGTCCTAAGTATGCAGATTGATACCTAGGGGAAACAGAGTCAGGAACAAGGGAAGAAAATGTCCCTTTAACTTCATGAGCTTCCCTGGTGTTACTGACCTCAACCCTACCTGGATGCTAATTAACTCTGCCAGAGCTAGTGGTACTCAGTTCCCTTTAACAGGAGAATTTGAAGCTGGCTGTGATGAAGAAACCTGATTTGATCACGTCATGGCCGGGGTCCCTCTAAAGTGGAGAAATTATTCTTACTGTCCACAAATCCACAAAGCTGCAATGACAACTGTTGCTAGCCCCAGTTACCTAATGTAACAATCTCGAGGACAGTGGCCTAGGAAGTTACTTCGATATTCACTGAGCACTGAGGTTTCTAAAGTGAGGGTAGAAGAAGCAAATGCCTCTGGCTTACCTGAGAAGGGTGAGTGGCATGCTGTCCCCAAGTACAAGTCTGCTCTAGAGAGGCGCTCCTTTGCTTCCTCTTGCCTCGCCCTGTCTAGAATCACAGAACTAAAGAAACTTACCATGGAGGAGCCACTTTGCATGCTGCTCCGGGCTAGTTTCTGGCGATGCAACTTCACCAGGTGGTCAATGTCTTCCTCTTCTTCTTCTTCCTCTTCCTGC
Source organism: Sylvilagus floridanus (assembly GCA_949820135.1). Lineage (NCBI taxonomy): Eukaryota > Metazoa > Chordata > Mammalia > Lagomorpha > Leporidae > Sylvilagus > Sylvilagus floridanus. The sequence continues at coordinate 40,046,125 of OX463223.1, forward strand.
AATAATATAGATTCAGAATCAATAAAAATTGTTAAAAAGTTCAAAGACTAATGGCTCTCCTCTAGTGGAAAACATAATTATTGCAAAGCTCTGAGGTGTCACGTGTGCATGTATGCGCATATCCTTTTTATATATCTCTCCATTTCCAGCTTTCCAGCTTGATTCCAACCATCTTTCTCATATCTCAAAAGAATAAAACAGGGGCAGGCATTTGGTGCAGTGGTTAACATGCCACTTGACACCCACATCCCATGTCATAGTGCCTAGTTCAAATCCCAGCTTCTCGGCTTCCAATCCACTTTCCCGATAACACACACCCTGGAAGGCAGAAAATGATGGCTCAAGTACTTGCATCCCTGCCACCCACATGGGAGAACCAGACTGAGTTCCAGGCTCCTGGCTTCAGCCTGGCCCAGCTCAGGTTCTTGTGTATATTTGGGGAGTGAACTGGTGGGCAGAAGGTCTCTGTCTGTCTGCCTTTCAAATAAATAAAAGTAAATAAAAGTTTTTAATGGAATTAAAAAGACAAATTTATTTTTGGTGCAAAAGTTTTGAAATCCACGCTTACACGGGATGTTCACAGATGGGGCCAGCACTGTGGCATAGTAGGCTAAGCCTCCACTTGTGATGCCAGCATCCCATATGGGCACCAGTTTGTGTCCCAGCTGCTCCTCTTCTGATGCAGGTCTCTGCTTATGCTCTGGGAAAGCAGTGGAGGCTGGCCCAAGTGCTTGGGCCCCTGCACCCACATGAGAGACCTGGAAGATGCTCCTGGCTTCAGATCAGCCGTTGTGGTCATTTGGAGAGTGAACCAGCAGATGGTGGACCTTTCTCTCTGTCTCTCCCTCTGTCTGTATGTAACTCTACCTCTCAAATAAATAAATAAAAATCTTAAAAAAAGAAAGCTCATGGAAACTGTACATTGTGAAAAGTAGATTTCAAAAATTTTTGCACCAAAACAAACCTATCTTTTAATCCCACTTTCTATGAACTTCTTGAAGTACTTTCATATATCCAGCAATGTATTAGGATGCAAATGGGACAGCAACAATAGTTCCCCCCTTTAAGCAAATAAGGAACTGAATTTTCCTTACAAGTTTGGAGGAATTAAGATTAACGGTGCCTTTTTCTAAAGAGTTAAACAAGTTGATTGAAAGTATCTATATTATTGTAGGAAGAGGAAGAAGAAAAAGAGGAAGACAGTATCTAGATAAGTCAAATTTCGTACAGTGACCAAGTGAAACGCAAGGGCACTTACCAAATCCACACTAAGGCCTGGGACAGATTTGCTTCTGTCTCCTAAGGAGCCACTTTCATTCCCCACATCTTCTGGGCGAAGATCTATCACAGATTTAGTGTATTCTGAGTGGAAGACCAAAAACTCAGATCAAAAGAGAAACTACTCTTCTTCACACCAAGATAACAAGGGTACTCAGGACTTTTGCCCCAAAGGGACATGAAGGGAAAGCAGCTACCTGAAGGCCTGAGGATTTTTCTGGTGTTCTTCTTGAATATCATTTCACTCTCATCAACAGATAGCACATTTTGACCCCCAGGCTGAGTTTCCTAGGAAGCAATAAGGGCAAGGAAATGGGAAAGGACAATTGGGCAGACAGTGAGGTAGACAGAAGGAATGAATAAGGAAGGATAGCCTTAGGAAGAATTGGGCTCAGTCTTTTGCTAAACCATGACAAACTTAAAGATTAAATGCCTCGAAGCAGCACAAAACTTATTTTCTCACATTTCAACCAAAACCTTAGAAAATGTTTCCAAATGCATCTGAACTGAAATTTGTTTAGTTGAACTTCCTGACTTAAATTCTGCCCGAGAAAAGAGATAAAGGGAAGCCAGTGCTATAGTGTTGTAGGCTAAGCATCTGCCTGCAGTGCCAATATCCCATGTGGGCACCAGTTCGAGTCCAAGCTGCTCCTCTTCTGATCCAGCTCTCTGCTATGGCCTGGGAAAGCAGTAGTAGATGGCCCAAGTCCTTGGGCCCCTGCACCCATGTGGGAGACCTGGAAGAAGCTCCTGGCTCCTGGTTTCGGATCAGCCATTGTGGCCATTTGGGAAGTAAACCAGAGGATGGGAGACCTTTCTCTCCGTCTCTCCCTCTCTGTCTGTAACTCTACCTCTCAAGTAAATAAATAAATAATCTTAAAAAAAAAAAGAAAGGGGTGGGGGAGTGAAGGAAAGAGGCATGCAAGCGGGCAGGCCAATTACCTGAGGCTTACCTTTTCTACTTGAGGTCTGGGAGAAGACATCTTCTTCCATTCTGGAAAGAGTCCAGATTTATCCAGAGAGTCGGTCCTGGAGGTAGATTCAGAAGTTATAACTGAGTTAAACCTTCCCCTTCCCCTTCTACCCAGGGCCCAAAGTTCTATGGAGGGAGAGCACTGGCTTGGGGTTAAATCCAGAAGGTCCACTTCACTTCTCATTTCCTTGAAAAAATGCAAAAGATCAAATAGGCAACTTTTCTCAAACACAAACATTCATGCCTGCAAATGCTAAAGAATCAGCTGCTGCTGGGGCTATGCAGCCTGGAATCATGTTAAAATTTTTTTGAATTTATTAAACAGATGGAGATCTTCCATCTGCTGATTCATTCATCACAACAGCCAAGGCTGGACCAGGCTGAAGTGAGGGACCAGGAACTCAATTTGACTCGAATGTGGATAGCAGGGACCCACTGACTTGAGCCATCACTGCTGCCACCCAGAGTATACATTAGCAGGAACCTGGAGTAAGCATCTGGTGCAGGAAATCAAACCCAGGCACCTTTTTGAAAGATGTGAGCATCTTAGCCACTGCACCAGACCCCTGCTCCAGACTGGGGAAATCAACCTACTCCAGGAAGCTGTGTCCAGAGCTAAATCAGTAGAAGTGTTGCTGAAAGACATCCGGTGAGATCAGAGAAAATACTTACTTCATTTGGTTTCCTGAGGACAGAAAGCTGGAACACAGAAGCAAAGGAACCGCATCCTGAGGCTAGAGAACAAAGTGGGAACTCTGGGGTTGAACAGAGGTGGGGGAAATCAAGGAATCTCACCTGGAGGTGCTATCCGAGTCAGCTGTGTAGCTATCCAGGCTCTCACTCTCAGCCTCCAGTGCACTCTTCCCACTTCTCACCTTTGGCACTTCAAGTGGCACACTGAAATAAAAACCAAGAGCCAATGCTTGAGGACGCAGGTCTCCTGCCTCTACTCTGGCTCCTTCTAGCCCAGTCACAATGTTAGCCCAAGTCATATCAATGGGGTCAGATAAAATGTGGCATTCGTGACTGACTTTTTCACTTAGCATATTGTTTTTAAGATTCATCCATGAAAAAAGAAAGATTCATCCATGTTGTGGCACACATCAGAACTTCATTCCCTTATATGGATAGATAATATTCCATTGTATAGGTATATACCCACTTTATCAGTCATCCACTGATAGACATTTGAGTTGTTTCTACCTTTTGGCTATTACAAATAATGCTGTGAACATTCATTTGAAAATCTTTTGTAAACACATGTTTTCAGTATATACCTAAAAGTTGAATTGCTGTGTCATTGGGTGATTTCCAGGTCCTAGTTATATTTTGAAAGCTCATTTTGTCTGTTACTAGATTGTATCTAAGAAACAAGGAAAGAAGTAGGAAGAGTTGTTGCTAGATGATGGTGATTTAGATCAGAGTAATGGCAATGGAGGCAGTGAGAACTGATTAGATGGCAGATATACATTAAAGATGATAGCCAAGAGGATTTGCTGACAGATTTGACTTGAAAGAAAGAGAAAGGGAGAAGGGAGGAAGAGAGGAGAGGGAGGGACAGAGTGAGAGGGAGGGAAGGTGAGGGTTAGGGAGGGAGAGAAAGGGAAGCCAAGGATGGTTCTTGAGATGGTTGGCTTGAGAAATAAAAAGGGTGCTGCCGTTTGACAAGATTGAGGGAAAAGCTGGTTTGGGGAGGATTAGGGCTTAGGTCTTAGACTTTTCTGTGTTTGAGATGTCCAACTGGAGATGTTGAGTAGAACACTGGAAAAACAAGGCTGGAGTTTGAATAAGAGATAAATTTGAGTTACTAGTTTACAGAGAATATTTAAAGCCATGAGACTAGCTGAGATCGTTTAGGGAGAATTCTATATAGAGAAGAGCAACAGCCCAAGGGAGAAACCTGGACATAGTCCAAAGATTAGCAGATTGGGAGAGCAGGTGAGAGCAGCAAAGGGGCAGCCAGTGAAGTTGGAGGAGGAAACCAAGAGAGTGTGGTGTCCTGGGAGTCAAGGAAAGTTACTTGAGATACTTGAGGGAAAAATTTTTTTCCCTCTCCCTGCTGCTCTCATTAATTCTTTGGGGTAAGGGGCCCAGGAACTGTGTCCTCCCCTTTAGAGATGAGGACTGCTGCTTTGAATGCTCAGGGTCCTCCTTCACTGATGTCATTAAGATGCAAAAGATTCAGGTCTTCTGAATGCTGTCTTTATGACATACTGCTAATCCGTGGATAAACCTAAGCCCCACTGAGGGGTATTTGTTTATTATTCATTTTTAAAGATGTATTTATTTATTTGAAAGGCAGAGTTACAGAGAGAGGGACACACACACACAGAGAGAAATATTGAGATCTGTTGGTTCATCTCCCAAATGTCTGCAGTGGCTGGGGCTGGGCCACACCAAAGCCAGGAGTCTGGAATTCCATCCAGGTCCCCGACGTGGGAGCAGGGGCCCAAGTAGTTGGACCATCTTCTGCTGCTTTCCAGGGCATATTAGCAGGGTGCCAGATCAGAAGAGGGATGCTGGTGTCACAGGTGGCAGCTTAACCCCCACCCCACAAAAAACACCAGCCCCGTACTGAGGATATTAAATCAGGAATCAGGCCAAAAAATCTTTGAATGCCTACTCTAAACTAGTCTCTCTTCTATGGATTGGGAACATAGCCCTGAACATAATGCGTGGTCACTGATATCTTAGGGTTTAGTCTAATGGAGAAGAAAGACATTAAACAGATGATTTGTTTAAATACTGAACAAATTATTTGTATAAAAGACATAGTCTAATAATTACATATGTAATTACTGGTACCAAGAAATCTGGGTGCCGCGGGAGCCACATAGGAAGGTTACTCATCTAGAGTAGGGATGTGAGTGTGCTCAGAGAAATGGGAGGAATCAACATATAACAAAAGAGTTGAAGAAAAAACAATTAGGGAGGTGAAGAATGATCATTGTGAAAAGAATATCCCATGCAGAGAAAACAGGGAGAGGGAGAGCTTGGGGATATTCAGGGAGTCAAAAGAACTTATCTTTGTGCAATATAAAGTGTGAGGAGGAATGGAGTGTCAAGGATGGGGCTGGAGAGGTGAACAGGGACGAACCATAAGGACTGTCATGCGAAGGAATTTGAACTCAATCTCAGTAGCAGTGAGGAGCTACTGGAGAGTCGTAAGCGTGTACTCAGCTTTATTTTAGAAATATAACTAGGACCTGGAAATCACCCAATGACACAGCAATTCAACTTTTAGGTATATACTGAAAACATGTGTTTACAAAAGATTTTCAAATGAATGTTCACAGCATTATTTGTAATAGCCAAAAGGTAGAAACAACTCAAATGTCTATCAGTGGATGACTGATAAAGTGGGTATATACCTATACAATGGAATATTATCTATCCATATAAGGGAATGAAGTTCTGATGTGTGCCACAACATGGATGAATCTTTCTTTTTTCATGGATGAATCTTAAAAACAATATGCTAAGTGAAAAAGTCAGTCACGAATGCCACATTTTATCTGACCCCATTGATATGACACGTCCTGAGCAGGCAAATCCACAGAAACTGAAAGAAGGTTATGGTGTTGGGGAAATTGGTATTGACTGTTTCATGGGTATGAAGTTTCTTTTGAGGGTGAAAATATTTTGACATTAGATAGTAGTGATGAGTGCATAACATTCGGAGAGCACTAACAGCCACAAAATCATATACTTTATGATCATATTAAGTGTATAACTGATCATATATATAGGATTAAGTGTCAAAGGATCACATAAATAAGACCAAGTGTCTGGTAATAACAATAGATAGAATTTAAAAAGAGAGAATGATCCAACATGGGAAGCAGGCCACACAGCAGACTCATAAAATGACAAATGCCCTAAATAGCACTCTGACCTCAGAATCAGCCCTTCAGGCATTTGGATCTGGCTGAAAAGCCCAGGAGAGCATTTCAGGCATGGAAGCCAAGACACTGTGGCAAAAAATGTTCTACATGAAGGATCTCTGTGAGATCCCAGTGGAAAGAAGAGGTTACCAAAGAAGGATGTACTTTTCTCTGAAGGGATGAGAGAACTTCCACTTTGCATATGGCTCTGTCTAAATACCAATGGAGTTTATGGACTCAAAAGGCTTCCATAGCCTTGGCAGCTCACATCAAGAGCCTTAGGTGGTCACTGATGTAAAAAATAAGAGTGTTAATTGTTAAATCAGCAACAGGAGTCATTGCACTTACTCCCCATGTTGGACCTCTGTCCTTAATGAGGTGTACTATGAGAATTAACGGTAAAACCTGTCTTCAAATAGTACTTTATACTTTGTGTGTCTCTGTGTGTGCTAACAGTGGAAATCTCTACTTAGTATAGAGTTGGTCTTCTGTATATAAGGTGAATTGAAAATGAATCTTAATCAAAAATGTAATGGGTGAGGGAGCAGCAGGTGGGACGGGAGTGGGGACGGGAGGGCGGGAATGGGGGGAAGAAACACTATATTCCTAAAATCTGTACATATTAAATTTGTATTCATTAAATAAAAACCTTAAAAAAAGAATGTTAAAAAATCATACACTTTAAATTTTTTAATGATAGTTTTATATTATGTGAATTTTATCTCATTTGTAAAAAAGAAAAAAAAAAAAAGCAAGATCACGTTGATCAGAGTTATCTTTCCCAGAGTACAAGACAGTCCTTAAAACTGCCAACAAAGTCTTGCATCATCTCCTCCCATGCCCCCCACCCCCGCTCATTCAGTTCCAGATTACTCAGAAGTACCAAGCGCACACTCTTTACATGGGCTGCTTTCTCTGCTTACAATGATTTTCCGCTGGATACCCTCAGGGCTTGCTCTCTTATTTGCTTCATGTCTTTTCTCAAATGTCACCTTATTATTAAGAACTGGCCTGGCTATCCTAAAGAAAACAGCATATGTATACACATGCATTCCTGGCACTCCCTATCCATTTAGCCTACTTAATTTTCTCCATTACACTTGTCAACATTTGATACTACATGTTCACTGAATTGTTTTCTGTGTCTGCCACTCCCCAAATCTAAGTTCACAAGCAACAAATCCTTGTATATTCATCAGTGTATACCAGTGCCTAAAACAGTGCCTGGCACAGAGTTGGCATTCATAGATATTCGTCAAGCAAACCAACAAGTTAATAAATGAACAAAGAATGAGGTAATCAAAATCTATAGTGCCTTAGCCAGTAAGGAATAAACTTTCCAAGTGGTCACATAATGTCTGAGACAGTTCATGAAAACAGACAGCAGCAGTTGAAATCTTAGAGTGCCTAAGAGGTGAAAAATCAAGTGTTCCCTTGAGAGATGTATTAGCTTTATGGTACAAGACACAGAAAGCAGATTGATTTCTTTTTTTTTACTCTACAGAAATTCTGTTTTCCCCTTTGCTCCAAAGAAAAATAAACCCCAAGTGGAACCATTCTTCTAGAAAGGTGGTTTCACAATGGCCCATGGAGAGTGTTTGATGCTTGTATTTTTTCCTAAAGATTCATACGTGCTGATCCAGGGATGATACAAACAACCCTAGGGCAAAAAAGCAATTATTTGACATCTGTGCAATAAAAAAGAGACTAAGATATGGGAGTTCTGGGTTTTAACTATCTGTATGATCTCAGGTAAATCACTTACCCTGCTTTCTTTTCTCTGAAAATAAAGAAGGTGAATTAGATTATCTCTGAGGCCCCATAATTTTATGGGAAAGATAATTTATGTTCACCCAATCTCTTATCATGTTTAGGATAAATAAGAGTCCTCTGGGTCCAATGAAACAAGAGGCCACTGACAGCCAGAAGCAGTGGGTTTCAGAAATTACATTTGACTCATGATGTCAGATGTGTTAATCAGGTTCAGCAAATAAAATCCATCCTTATCCACAAAGGAAAAAGGGGGCCTCATCACCTGGAACAGATGAGTCACCCACTCAAAGCTGTGTGCATAAAATCATAGTACATACATACAATGAAACACCATACAGAGAGCAAAAGTGAAGTAGACCCTTGGTGCTCACACGGAAAGGTGTTCACATTATATTTTTCCCCACAATTTGTTTCTTCTTATGCTTTGAGTTGTAACTGATAAAAATAAGCTGCATGTGTTTTAATGCACAACTTGATGAATCTTGACATACATACACACCCATGAAACAATCGCCACAATTAAGTTAATGAATATATCTATCATTCCCCAAATTTCTTCAGGCCCCTTTAAAAATCCCTGCATCTCTCTCCCCAGCCTGTCCCCAAGCAAGTGCTGACTATTTTCATTTTCTTGAATTTTATACAAACAGAATAATACTGTTTTTTTTTAAATTCAGTTTCTGGGAGCCGGAGCTGTGGCACAGTGGGTTAAAGCCCTGGCCTGAAGTGCCAGCATCCCATAAGGACACTGGTTCAAGACCTGGCTGCTCCTCTTCTGATCCAGCTCTCTGCTATGACCTGGGATAGCAGTAGAAGATGGTGTAAGTCCTTGGGCCCCTGCACCCACGTGGGAGACCCAGAAGCAGCTCAGGCTATTACAAACAAAGCTGCTATAAACAGTCAATCTGTCTTTGTACAGACATATAATTTCACAACTATAGAGTAAATCTCTAGGAGCAGAATGGCTACAAGGTAGATGCATACTGAACTTTTCAAGATACTGCTGACTTATTTTTCAAGTGGCTACACCACTGTATATCATCATCAGAAGTGTATGAGAATTCTAGTTGTTCTAAATCCTCACCAGCAATTGATGAGGTCAGTCTTTTTCATTTTAGCCATTCTAATGGGAATATAGTAGTATATATTGGGATTTTTTCATTTGCATTTATCTAATGGTAAGTGAGGTTGAACATCTTTTCATGTGCTTATTTGACATCCACATATTGTCCTCAGTGAAACGTGTTAAAATCTTTTTACTCATTTTCTATGGGATTATCCATATCATTGAGGTGTTTTTAAAGTTTTATTTTTATAGTCTTTAAAGTCAAATATAGCTGAGTGTGGGGAAGAAGGAAATTGTTTCAAGTTTGAAGTGAGAAGCCTGTCCAGAAGAACTCATCCATATTACTTTATAGCAAACCAAAGATATAGATAAACTTCCCACATTTAACATCAGCAAAATCAAATGAAATAGTCTGATACATATATATATATATATATATGCAGACACAGAGTGCAGAAAGATGGAAACAACTTGCAAGATGGACAAAGAACCCATTCTGGAAAAGAATATAACCTTAGAAAAGTAAGTGGCTTTCTTGTGAATGCTTTATACTACAAGGGAACTTAACAAGAATATAAATTTGATAAATGACAAGACCTCCAACATTAGATGATAAAACAATAAAATAAGAGAAAAAAGGAAGACCAAGAACAAAGAAAAAGTTATAACTGAAAAAGATAATTCATTCAAATAATTAAATCATTAATAGTAAAAAGGAAGGGAGAAAGGGTGAGAAGTGGGGGCAGAGAAAGAAAGAAAATGGCTAAAACCAAACTAGCTACACAGAGGAACAGGTTGTGCTAATCATGGTTAAGTTCAATAATCTTTCTCTTTTTCTACTGCATTAAACAGTAAAAGAAAAGGACAGAAATAGAGGATAAGGAAATCTAATATCCCTGAGGTAGAGAACTTAACTAATGGGAAAAAAATAGTTCAGAGATATGATATAGGAAAGTTTTCTAGCAATGAGGAAAGAAATTCATCAGGGGTAACTCACATATCAGAAAAAAAAAAATGATACAGAATGATCACCACTGAATTATATTCTTGTTAAGCTACTAAACTTCAAAGAGAAAGAAAAGGAATTTTCAGGCAAATTCTCTCTCTCTCTCTCTCTCTCTCTCTCACACACACACACATTCACTCTCACTCAAAATTACCTACAAGAGAGAAAAACAGGAGTCAAACTGGCCTCAGACTTATTCACAGTTACACTCAGTGGCAGAAGACAATGGAGCAATGTCTACAACATTCTCAAAGAAAGAAAATGTGACCCAAGAATATAATATGCAGCCAAGATACTGTTCAAGTATAAAAAGGTACTTGGCAGATGTTCCTAAAATGAAAGAATGCAATGCATATTGCAAGCCCTTCTTGAAAGAACTTCTCAGTGATGAAATACACACAACAGAGAAATAAATCTAAGAATCCAGGAGTAGAGAAGCCATGGTACAAGGTCTGGTTGTAAATTTCTAATCCTTTTAAACATGCAACCAAAACTACACAGATAAAAAAAAAAGTTGATCATTTACAGCTATATAACAGAATGTAAATGTTACGAACCTTCATAAAATAAATTTGAGTAGCAAATATTATGGATAGGGAAAAAGGAGTGGGATAAAGTATAAGAAAGCTAACCACTTCCTCTTTCATAGCACAGTCCACAGATAATGTTTAATACTGATAGTTTAAAAACTGACTAACTGGGGCAGGTATTGTGGCACTCTACCTCTCCCCTCACTCTCACTCTGCCTTTCAAATAAATAAATCTTTAATAAAAAAGAAAAAACCTTGAAAACATTATGCTAGGTGAAAGAAGCCAATCACAGAGGACCATATACTGCATGTTCTGTTTACATGAAATATCTAGGATAGGCAAATACAAAAATACTTCAAAAAGTCCATGAAACGATGGAATTAAAATATAAGTTTGAGGCTGGTGCTGTGGTGTAGCAGGTTAAGCTGCTGCCTGCAGTGCCAGCATCCCATATGGGCTCCAGTTCGAGTCCTGGCTGCTCCACCTCCAATCCAGCTCTCTGCTGTTGCGCAGCTCCAGCTGTTGCAGACAATTGGCAGCTGGTTGCGGCCAACCAGCGGATGGAAGCCCTCTCTCTCTCTCTCTCTCTGTCTCTCTCTGTGTAACTTTCTCCCTGACTTTCAAATAAATAAAATAAATCTTTAAAAAATAAATAAAAGGTAAGTTTATTTTGATGTAAAAAGTATGAAATGCATTTTCATGAACTTTTTGAAAATAAGTAAATCAGGGGCTGTCACTGTGGCGCAGTGGGTTAAAGTCCTGGCCTGAAGCGCTGGCATCCCATATGGGCACCGGTTCTGGTCCCAGCTGCTCCTCTTCTGATCCAGCTCTCTGCTATGGCCTGGGATAGCAGAAGATGGCCCAAGTCCTTGGGCCCCTGCACCTGCATGGGAGACCCGGAAGAAGCTCTTGGCTTTTGGCTTCGGATTGGAGCAACTCCGGCCATTGTGGCCACCTGGGGAGTGAACCAATGGATGGAAGATCTCCCTCTCTCTCTCTCTCTGCCCCTCCTCTCTGCATAACTCTGACTTTCAAATAAATAAAATAAATCTTTAAAAAAAAAGAAAAGTAGATCAGTGATTTCATAGGGTTGTGAAAGGGTTTGGAGAAAGTGATTGCCAAAGGGTACAGGGTTTCTTTCTAAGGTGATGAAAATGTTCTAAAATTAATACAAGTGGTAAGTATACAACTTTGTGAATATTCTAAAACTCATTACGTTTTATACCACAAATTGGTGAACTGTATAGTATGTGAATTATATTTCAATAAGGCTGTTACCAAAAAATACCCTAAAAATACTAAATTTTTTTTATGTTTAGAGGGGTGTTAATAACTAGTATCTTTGATAGTAAAGAAACATTTTTTTGAAGATTAGCAATTCTTCCACTTTATTTCGGTGCTTTGTTAAATTAAAAACAAAATTTAACAGAATGATTTTATTATATTATAAACCAATATACATTTTTTCAGCCTTTCTACCCAGTCATTCTCTGTTTATACACATAGCAGACATCTGAAATGATTTTCATATCATGTGAAACCTGGAACAGTAGAAATTAGAGAGATTTGTTGCTTTCTTCTTTTTTGTTTCCTATAATGGTCAAAGTTTTAATATTGAGGCTGTGTTCTTTTTCTTTCTCTTCAAATTATTCTTATAAAGAACAAGTATAAGCCAAAATATTAAAGTTTACAAGTGGGTAGTAAGATTTGTAATAATTTTTTCATTCTTATTTACTCCTTTCTGTCCTTTTCAAGCTTTTCCATAATGAACATCTATCATTTTATAAACAGAAGAAAGTAAAAACAATAATAAAAGAATTAAAAGGATGCAGTGGCATTTCTTTAAACAGTCAGCTCTTACCTGGGCTCCTTCTGTTGCTCCTGAATGATCTTTCTCCCTGGCCAGACATCGCCCATTTGTGTCTGATGGACAGACTGCTCCACTGTTTCTCTTTTATTCACTTCAACAGAAACAAAAGCATGATGGGGTGGTGGTGATGAGAGCAGGGAGGGGAAACAACCCTCATAACATCTCCCCGGAGACACACCACACATGTGTAAAACAATAGTTTACATTCCCCTTGAGCCACTGAGCCTATGGAGTTAGGGCACCCCCAGGGATACACTAGGATTCCACACCAGAGGATCCAGCATCACGGTTAAGCCCTGCTGGGAACCATCTCTAGACAGGCCTTGTACCTGTAGGTTTGCGGCGCAGGGACATCCTGATTATCTCACTGCCTGTGCGGTAAGCAAAACGATTCACTTTCTGGTCATAAAACCAGTCTCCAGTTGCTTTCTTCAGCTCGCTGGGAAGGTATAAAAGAAAATAGCAAATGCATAAAGAATGGCTCTTGTCATTCTACCAACAAAGGCTGAGGGGAGAAATTCTCATCACAGCTGAGGTCTCACGTCCTATCTCTAGTCAGCCATCAGTGACACTCACATTTCCTTGGTGCACACCTTGCACCTCCAGGTACCATTGCTTTCCTGGATGCGGCAGTCCCGACACACCAGGTGATTACAACCCCGACAAGTGTTGGTCTTGGGAGTCAGACGGCCCAGGCTCTCCTGGCACCGAGCGCAGGTCCTATCACTGTAGTGTTGGCTGCCTCTCTTGGCCCCCTTCCTTTTTATCTCCAGTAATTCATTCTTCAGTCGCCTGCCAAGACCCAAAAGAGAAGCATAAGTGGGTCAGGATCTGCATAGGTTGTCTGGGTAGGGTTTGAGGGGTAAATGGAGTAAGACTATTTGGTTCTGTTAAAGCAACAAACTCAGAGCCCCAAGCTGACCCAATGAGGAGTTGTAAGTGTTGTATATACAGGTCCTGAAAGTCAGATGGGTAGCGTAAGGAAAAATCCAACTATCATTGGTGAAAGGCCTGGGGCCCCCATGCTTTTTCTGAGACTCTTACCTAATCCTTTTCTCATCTGCTTTTCGGAGCTCTTCATCTCGCTGTAGAACACTGAGGATCAAATCCCTTTCCATCTCAGACAGAAAAGACAGGTCTAGTATCTCTGACATGACTTATTCTGTTTGTTGTTGTTGCTGTTCACTCTTCTTTCTTCAAAGCAACCAGACAAGGAGCGCACCAGAGTTGCCTGAAACGAGAGAACTAATTTCACACAAATGACTTACTCCAGAACAGGCTCACAGTCCTGGAACCTTTCAGTAGACTATAGGCTAAAGAGACAAACTAGAAGTATCAGACGTATTTGCATTCCGACTTCACCTGAATCATGCCCTGAAAATGAAAAGGTTTTTATTTTTCAAGAAGAAAAAAGCTATTTATGAGTCTGGGAAAGGACTGGATCTTTCATTATAAGCATCTTATTCTGGAAAGAGCAAAGAACAACTGAGTCAAACTCCCCCTCCACCAAAATGCATCCTCAACCATGCAATTTTTATTTCTTTAAATATGCTCAACTCCTAAGTCTATTAACCCAAATAATCAAGAAGCTGGTCTCTGTAGGAGAAGGGAAAAGCACAGGGGAACTCCTGTCAATTTAGGTCTACTTCTCATTCCTGATCAGCTTCCATGCTCCCGGGATTCAGTCAGTTTTCCACTATACTTCAAAAACTTTCACCACCTACTGAGCCACAAAGTTTTTATTGCACTCACACTACCTCAAGAAAGTCTGCCCCATTTCATAAACATTTGTCAAGCCCCACTAAATGAAAGGTATTGTGCAAAGTGCTTTGAATACAGAGCTTATTAAGACACAGTTCCCGGAACAGTGGGTCAAGCCACCACCCGTGCTGCTGGCATCACATATGAGCACCAGTTCAAGTCCCGGATGCTCCATTTCTGGCCCAGCAGTCCGTTAATGCCCCTAGGAAAGCATCACAAGATGGCCCAAGTGATTGGGCCCCTGCCACTCACATGGTAGACCCAGATGGAGTTCAAGGCTCCTGGCTTTGGCCTGGTCCAGTTCTAACTGTTACAGCCGTTTGGGGAGTAAACTGGAGGATGAAAGATTCATATTCATTCTGTCTCTCTCTCACTCTCCCTCCCTCCCTCTCTCTCTCTCTTACCCTGTCTCTCTGTTGCTCTTTTAAATAAATAAACAAAAGATCTTTAAAAATATCCAAGAGGGGCCAGTGTTATTGCTCAGAGGTTAAGCTGCCACCTGCAATGCCAGAAATAGCAGTACATACTAAGATAATAAAAGCATTATAAAGGATAGAGAAAATCACTACATAGAGATAATAAACCTGTTTTCACTAATAAAACACCCCCTATATAAATGAAGGTTAACTGTAACTAAATAGAAAAATTGAAAAATCAACCATTAAAATGAGAGGTAAATATCTCTTTAAATTACTGTTGCAATTAATAATTCAAGCAGGTAAAACACTAGTAAAGGGGCTGTCGCTATGGCGCAGTAGGTTAATCCTCCACGTGCAGCACCGGCATCCCATGAATGCTGGTTCTAGTCCTGGCTGCTCCTCTTCCCATCCAGCTCTCTGCTATGGCCTGAGAAAGCAGTGGAAGATGGCCCAAGCACTTGGGCTCCTGCACCTTTGTGCGAGACCTGTAAGAAGCTCCTGGTTCCTGACTCCTGGCTTCGGATTGGCTCAGCTCTGGCCATTGTGGCCATTTGGGGAGTGAACCAGCAGATGGAAGGCTGTCTCTCCTTCTCATTATCTGTAACTCTACCTTTCAAATAAATAAATAAAATCTTTTAAAAAAGATTTTGCTGTGTTAAATTTGTTGAGCATACTGGTACCCCTCTCTCTGCCAAATGTGCAGTCTACATATAAATGTGAAGATAATAATACTTGTGTTCAAACTAGAAATTTCTCCCAAATATGATCTCCTTGAGGGCAGGTACTATAACTGAACCTCATACCCCCTGGAGCTTAGCACAATGTCTGACACACAGGATGAGTTTGATAAATGCTTAGTGAATGCCTTCACCCAGAAATCTACTTGTGTTTATATGTTTAAACTTATGCCCACAGAGGGGCTGGTGTTGTGGCCTAGTGGGTAAAGCCCCTGCCTGTGACACTGCCATCCCACATGGGCATCAGTTAAAGTCCCAGCTGCTCCGCTTCCAGTCTAGTTCCCTGCTAATGGCCTGGGGAAAGCAGCAGAAAGTGGCCCAAGTCCTTGGGCCCCTGCAGTTCATGTGGGAGAACCGGATGAGATGAAGCTCCTGGTTTTGGCCTGACTCGGTCTGGCTGTTGTGGCTACTTGGAGAATGAGCCAGTGAACAGAAGACCTGTCTTTCCCTCTCTCTTGAACTTTTTCAAATAAAATAAACAAACATTTAAACTTATGGTCACAGAAACTGAAGAGTGGTAACAGAACTGAGAGAAAAATGTTTCCCTGAGGCAGTATGTGTGATGTGGTTAAAAGCTTGGACTGTGGAGACAAACTGCTTGAATCTGAATCTCAATTTACCTTTACTGTGTTACCTTGAGCAAACTACTAAACCTCTCAGTGTCTCAATTTTCTCATTTGTAAAATGAAGGTAATAATTGTACCTACCTTTAGAGTTTATTTTATAAAGATTAAATGAGTCTTTTGAATATGTAAAGGACTTAAAGTAATGCAAATACAGATAATACTCTCCAAGTGTTTGCTATTTTAACTTTGGAAATGTGTATTCAAGCTTTCAGACTTCACTGTGGTCTCAGAAAATGACATTCATTTTCTTTTATGGAATATAGATGAATTGTGAGTCAAATTGTGTCTAGACACCATTTAAAATGTGAAGGGCAGGACTATGCTGACAACCTGATACATGACAGAAGAATTTCTGCAAAACTGACCCATGTCCAGGGTTAAAAGAAAGAACAAGTATTAAATTATTCTTCTCATCTTATAGGTAGAAATTATGTGATGCATTTGCAAAGAATTCTAATGATTTACTAGTCACATCTCACCAAAGTGATATGACAAAAGTATTTTACTGCTTGGGCTAAGGACAATAGACAATGTCAGTAAAACTTATACCTCACTGAATATGAAAAAGTAAACCAGTCACTCAAAGGATATATAAAAGTTCAACCAAAAATATCCTGAATCAAACTCCTCTTATTAAGCAAATGGTACTATGTTTTTCACAGAAACTGATTAGTAATAGTAATGTAATAGCTACACTGCTGCATGCAGAATTCTGTATACTTTTGAACATACATATTTAGAATTGATTTAGGTACATCAAACAAAGAATGTGGTAGTGTTTACATTCTTGAAACTTGAGAACTGAAATTGGACTACAAATTATAATTGATCATGATAATCAGAGATGATAAAAATGTCAGTGGACATGGGGCCAGCACTGTGGCATAGCAGGTAAAGCCATTGCCTACAATGCCAGCATCCCATATAGGCACTGGTTCAAGTCCCAGCTGCTCCAAGCTCCCTGCTAATGTGCCTGAGAAGGCAGCAGAAGATGGCCCAAGTCCTTGGGACCCTGCCACCCACGTAGGAGACCCAGATGAAGCTCCTGGTTCCTGGTTTTGGAACAGCCCAGGTTCCGGCCGTTGTGGCCATTTGGGGAGTGAACCAGCAGATGGAAGATTCTCTTTCCTTCTCTCGCTCTGTGAACTCTGCCTTTCAAATATATAAATATTTTTTAAAAGAGGACAACATATAGAATAACAAGGAATGAATCTCTACCCTTCCTGAAACAAAAACAAAAACAAAAACAGACAAAATATATGAAATAGCAGGCGCTGTGGCTCACTAGGCTAATCCTCCGCCTTGCGGCGCCGGCACACCGGGTTCTAGTCCCGGTTGGGGTGCCGGATTCTGTCCCGGTTGCCCCTCTTCCAGGCCAGCTCTCTGCTGTGGCCCAGGAGTGCAGTGGAGGATGGCCCAAGTGCTTGGGCCCTGCACCCCATGGGAGACCAGGAGAAGCACCTGGCTCCTGCCATTGGATCAGTGCGGTGCACTGGCTGCAGCGCACCGGCCATGGTGGCCATTAGAAAGTGAACCAACGGCAAAGGAAGACCTTTCTCTCTGTATCTCTCTCTCACTATCTACTCTGCCTGTCAAAAATATATATATATATGAAATAGTCGTTTGAAGACACTGAACATCGGGGAATAAAGAGCTATGATCTCTGAGAGATGAGAGACAAATGAGGTAAGCCCTTTGATTTTCCCAGCTTACTTTTTGAGAGTTTCCAGGCCATGGCACAAAAAGGAAGAATCTCGGCAGAGCCAGGTGAGCTGAGGAGACAGAGCTAAGAGTCTGGCCAAACTCCGATGCCTGGAGTTCAAAGGGCAGAGTACCTGAGAGAGCTTCCAGAGACCTACAGACGATCTCCATCAAGCATTCAGTGAATGGCACATCAGTGCATGCTAAGCCTGTGAGGAAACTACTATAGGCCAAAGAAAGAACCACCTGAAAGAATGAAAAAGAACACTGCCTGTCACTCACACAGGGCCAGGAATAGTGCCTATCCTCATCAGCCAAATCACAAAACCTCATGATTCACAGGGTACTCTAGAACAGTAGTCAGAAGGTCTTTGCCTCAGTAGTGGGAAATAATTAGCTCTTGACTGCTCATTGTTGTGGTACTATCTAACAAACATCAACAGCAAAGTCTGAAAGGATAAATCTGTTTCCAAGTAACTTACATGCATCATAATAAGAGATGAAGAATATTTACAGCATTACAAAAATATGCAATGCCAACAAGGTAAAGTTCATAATGTCTGGTACCCCCACCCCAAAGTTGCTATGTATCCGTAAGAGCAGGAATTTATGATCCAAAATAAAGAGAAAAATCAGTTTAAAATGACCCAAAACTGACATAAATGTTAGAATTAGCATTCATTAAAACAATTATTGTAACTGCATTCCATATGTTCAAAAAGTTAATGGAGACACGAAGATGTAAACTAGTATAACCATGATGGAAGACAGTATGGAGATTCCTCAAAAAATCTGAAAACAGATTTACCATATGACCCAGCCATCCCACTCCTGGGAATTTACCCAAAGAAAAGAAATCAGCATATAAATTATGTTGTACCCCCATGTTTATAGCAGCCCAACTCATAATGGCTAAGATATAGAATCAACCCAGATGTCCACCAACTGATGACTAGATAAACTGTGATATATATATATATATATATATATGAATATTACTCATCCATAAAAAAGAATGAAATCCTGTCTTTTGCAACAAAATAGATGCAACTGGAGACTACTGTGTTTCGTGAAATAAGCTAGACCCCAAAAGACAAATATCATATGTTTTCCCTGATTTGTTGTAACTATTATATAGAGTGAAAAATGCAATATATAAGACTAAAACTGATATCCTATGAATTGATGATTGTTTATAGCCATTGTCTATACTCTTTAGGAACAGTGGCTTTTCTATGTACTACTTGTTGAATCATTTATTTAGTAGAGGGTTAAGCTTATGATTATAAAGTAAATTGAATGTATGTCATTGTAAAAATTAAAAGAAAAATAAGAAAAGAAGGAGGGGGTGGGAGGGAGGGGAGGAGGGAGTGAAGGTAGGGTGGGAAGTATCATTATGCTCTTAAAACATATGAAATACATGAAATTTGTTCCCTTTATATAAATAAAAAGCAAAACCAAAGACAAAAAACTAGAGATAAAACTACAATGTCTAATATGAAAAATACACTGGATGGAATTAATAGCAGATTAGACATTAGAATAAAAAAAAGATTAGTGAGTTTGTAGGATATAGCAAAAAAAACTATCCAAAATGAATTCCAAAAAGAAAAAAAATGATGAAAATAATTAAAACAAAGAACATAGAATCAATGAGCTGCAGGACAACTTCAAGCTCAAGCTGCAGGGGTGGAGGAGAGAGGAGTCAGTCATCAAATAAAGTAGAAGCCCTTAAAACTTTTTTAAAGAAATAATAGCCTAAATGTGACAAATACTACAAACTCACAGATCCAAAAAGCTCAATGAGCGTCAAATACAAGAACCATAAAGAAAAAAACACCATATGGCACACTATAATCAATTGCTTAAAACCAGAAATGAGAACATCTTAAAAGCAAACAGAGCGCCGTGGCTCAACAGGCTAATCCTCCGCCTTGCGGCGCCAGCACACCGGGTTCTAGTCCCGGTCGGGGCGCCGGATTCTGTCCCGGTTGCCCCTCTTCCAGGCCAGCCCTCTGCTGTGGCCCGGGAGTGCAGTGGAGGATGGTCCAAGTGCTTGGGCCCTGCACCCCATGGGAGACCAGGGAAAAGCACCTAGCACCTGGCTCCTGCCATCGGATGAGCGCGGTGCGCCGGCCGTAGCGCGCCGACCGCGGCAGCCATTGGAGGGTGAACCAACGGCAACGGAAGACCTTTCTCCTCTCTGTCTCTCTCTCTCACTGTCCACTCTGCCTGTCAAAAAAAAAAAAAAAAAAAAAAAAAGCAAACAGAGAAGGAGGCAAGAATAGGTTACATATAGATGAATAAGAATAATGATGAATTTATCATTTGATGCAATGCAAGTGTGAAGACAGTAGACAACATCTCTAAAATACTGAAAACAAAAAAAAGAAATACTGATATAATAGAATTCTACACCCAAGCAAACATCTTTCAAAAACAGAGGTAAAATAGTTTTTCAGACATGCAAAAATTGAAAGAATTAATCACAAGCAGACCTACCTACTCTATAAAAAATAGTAAAAGTCCTTCAGGCAGAAGGAAAATAACACCATAGAGAGATATGGGTTAACAAAAACAATGAAGAGCACATGTAACGTTAACTATATGGTTAACATAAATGGTAAAGATACTTTTTCCTTATTATTTAAATATCCGTAAAATAATTATTTCAAGAAATAACAATATACTGTGAGGTTCAGCGTATGTAGAACAAAGTGAGTGTGATATTTGCATGAAGATAGACAAATACATAATAGAACAGAATAGAGAATATAACAATAAATCCTTATTTTTATAGCCATGGCAGGGAGTTCATTGGAGAAAGCAACACAAGTAATGATGGAAAAACTAGATATTGTAAAAATGAAAAGGTTTCTGATATGACACTTCAAACACAATCCAGATTTGATAAATTAGACTTCATTAACATTTGAAACTTCTGTTCTTTTAAAGACAATAATAAAATAAAAAGGCCATATAATGGAAGAAATGTTTGCAAATAGTTTGTTTCACAAGGGAAAACAAATTTTGGGGGCTGGTGCTGTGGCATAGAGGGTTAAGCTCCTGCCTGCAGTGCCAGCATCCCATACGGGTGCTGGTTTGAGACGCAGCTGATCCACTTCTGATCCAGCTCTCTGATTTGGCCTGGGAAAGCAGTGGAAGATGGCCTGAGTCCTTGGGCCCCTGCACCCACATGGGAGGAGACCTGGAAGAAGCTCCTGGCTCCTGGCTCCTGGCTCCTGGCTCCGGATCGGCACAGCTCCAGCCAATGTGGCCAATTGGGGAGTGAACCAGCAGATGTAAGACCTACCTCCCCCCGCCGCCCTCTCTCTGCCTCTCCTTCTCTCTGTGTGCAACTCTAACTTTCAAATA
Organism: Sylvilagus floridanus; assembly: GCA_949820135.1. Classification (NCBI taxonomy): domain Eukaryota; kingdom Metazoa; phylum Chordata; class Mammalia; order Lagomorpha; family Leporidae; genus Sylvilagus; species Sylvilagus floridanus. Next base: position 40,067,125 of record OX463223.1, read on the forward strand.
AATAAATAACTCTTTTAAAAAAAGAAAAAATTTTAAATGGGCAAAATATATTAACAAACATATCGCCAAAGAACTTATACAAATAGTGAATAACCACATAAAAAAAGTTCATCAGCATTAATCATTAGGGAAATGCAGACTAAAACCACAATGAGATATCACATTATACTTATCAGAATAGCTAAAATTAAAAATGTGCCAAATGTTGGCCAGGCACTGAAACAACTGGAACTCTCATAAACTACAGTGGGAATGTAAAATGGTGCAACTGCACTAGAAAATGGCTTAGTAGTTTCAAAAGTTAAACATACCTTTCCTATATGACTCAGCCTTTCCACCTCTACATATTTGCCCAAGAAAAGCAAAAGCATATGCCCATGCAAAGAACTGCATGTGAATGTTAACAAAAGCATTATTTGTAATAGGCAAGACCTATAAAAAATCCAAGTGTTCATTAACATGTGAACTGATAAATCGCAGTATATCCACAAATGGAATACCACTCCACAATGGAAAGGAATGAACACATAGCAACGTGGATGGATTTTAAAATAATTATGCTGTTGGAGTGGGGGGGAGCCATTGTAATCCATAAGCTGTACTTCGGAAATTTATATTTTTTAAATAAAAGCTTTATATAAATGCAAAAAAAAAAACAAGAAAAGACATAGGGCAGAGAGATCTTTTCTGTGGGGTGGAGAGGGAGAGAGAGAGGGAGGGAGAGAGAGGTAGAGGAAGAGAGAGAGAGAGAGAGAGAGAAACATTTTAGCTCATGCTTGTGGACTTGTATTGTTTTTGCCTTTTAATAAAGTGGTGTTCTTCTGATCAAAAAAAAAAATAAAATAAAATAATTATGCTGACTGAAATAAGTCAGGTAAAAAAAAATACATTGCATGATTTGACTTGTATAAAACTCTAGGAAATGCAAATCAATCTATAGTATCAGAAAATAGACAGTGGTTACCAGAAGATAGGGGAGGGGCAAGAGTACAGAGAAGGGGGGCCAGCGCGGTAGCACATTAGTTTTATCCTCTGCCTGCGATGCCGGCATCCCATGTGGGCGCCGGGTTCTAGTCCCGGCTGCTCCTCTTCCAGTCCAGTTCTCTGCTGTGGCCCCGGAGGGTAGTGGAGGATGGCCCAAATGCTTGGCCCCTGCACCGGCTTGGGAGACCAGGAGGAGGCACCTGGCTCCTGGCTTCAGATCGGCACACTGCCAGCCATAGCGGCCATTTGGGGAGTGAACCAATGGAAGGAAGACCTTTCTCTCTGTCTCTTTGTCTATAACTCTACCTGTCAAATAAATAAATAAAAATCTTTAAAAAAAAAAAAGGGTACAGAGAAGGGAAAGAAGGAAGGATTATAACATGGTACATGAAAACTGTTGAGGTGTCTTAGTCTATTTTGTACTACTAAAACAAAATATCATAGACTGGGTAGCTGATAAAGAATAGAGATTTGACTTATGACTCTAGAGACCAGGAGCTACAAGACTTAGGGACCACATCTAGAGAGAAGCTTCTTGCTGTGTCATCCCAATATAGAGTAAGAGCAAGAGAGCCTATTTTGTTTTTATAACAAACCCACTCCCAACACCTCCCATTAGACCTAAAGTCCTAACACTGTCATATTGAGGATTAAGTTTCAAACACATGAACTTTAGCAGATACATTTAAACCATAGCAGGAAGTAATGGATATGTTTCCTATCTTGATTTTGGCAATGATTTCATGCATATATACAGATGTCAACATTTTTTAAATTGTACACTTGAAATACATCTATTTTATTGTATAACAATTTTATCTCAACAAAATTGTTTGGTAAAATTTTATGTTTAAAGGCAAGTAAACTTTCTACTTGTAATCATAAATTTTATAATTCCAGAATACTTAAAAGCCACTAGAAAACTTTAACTTAATTGAAACAGTAAAATATTTTATGTCATGCATTTTTAAATAGACAACAAGCAATACAGAGTAAATTTGAAATGTTTCCATTATTATACAATTTTGTTGCCTAAAAGATATGTTTTACCATCCAACTCCTTCAAATGAAAAATTTTAGAGAGCATTGTGCAACTGTTAAAAATGTAAAAAAAAAAAAAAAAAAAAAAAAAAAAAGCACTGTGGTTTATAGCATGGTGTAGCAGGTAAAGCTAACCTCTGTGGTGCCAGCATCCCATATGGGCACTGATTTGAGTCCCAGATGCTCCACTTCTGATCCAGCTCCCTGCTAATGCTACTGAGAAAACAGAAGATGGCTCAAGTCCTTGGGACCTTGCACCCACATGGGAGACCCGGAACAAGCCCCTGGCTCCTGGCTTCTGATCAGCCCAGCTCCAGATGCTGTGGCCATTTGGAGAGTGAATCAGTGAAGGAAGATCTCTCTCCCCCTCTCCCTCTACCCCATAACTCTGCCTTTCTAATAAATAAATAAAACTTTTTAAAAACGTATAAAACTAACAAACAAACAATATGCTCAGAGCAGGAAAGATGAAACAGCAACAAAATGTTTGCTAATTGATACCTGGAACTATCCTGAGTATGATTATTTAACAAATGCATCTAACAATGCACATCCTTCATTTTTAGATTAATATATTTTGTGAGATATGTCATTAAAATCAAGTATAAAAATAAACTAGAATCAAATCTTAAGTAACTGTAGCACAAATCACAATTTTATTTAAGTGAAACACACTTAAGATCACGGCTCTTATCAAAATGAGAGCAAAGATTACTGCCCCATCAATAAATACTAAAATTAATTTTGATAGTGTTCATTTCCTCTCTTGTCCTGCCTAATTTCTATTTTTTGTGAATAGTTTCTAATATATTATAGTGATAACCATATAGCTTATAAATAAATATGCATATTGCAAAGGCGATCAAATTTTGGGTGATAGGGTAAGTGATCACAAAAGTTGGGATACCCTTTGCTTGAAGGAGGGTCAAGGGAAACTGTTCTTAGAAAGTGCTGTATGTTTTCATGATTGTTCTTGCATAAAGAAATGACATGTTAATTAGGAAGGAATAAATCCTTCTGATGATTGTAAAACAGTTCCCCTGAGATATGAGTAGTGCAGCACAATGAATAAGGATTCATGCTGTCATAGGCACATTCCAAAGTGGACTGTACTATCTATTTGTGACTAAGACAATGACACTATCTGAAGCACTGTCAGAATTAATACCTATTATGTATCCAAAGCACAAGTGAAGAAACATAGCTCTAAAGGATAGCAAAATCCAGCAGCCACCCCATGGCACGGGGAGAGGGGGGACTTCAGCTATTTGATAACTTAAAGGTAAAAGAGAGTTAGTTTTAGAACATGAAAAAATGAGACCAAGTCCAGGTTATACGGGGAGTCTGCAGAATTTAAAGAAAAAATAAACCTCCATATAGGAAAGGAAGCTTCCCAGGAGGCAGGGCCTCCTGAAATCCTCTTGTCTGGATCCAGCCATCTATGCACAAAGGCAGTAGACGATAACATCTTATTGGTAACATCTGAGTGAGCATGCAATATTGCTTACAGTCAATAAAATGTTTGCACTGTAATGCTGTGTTGGTTATTGCATCAATTTTCCTTTTCAATTTTAGGGTGCTTTTCCTAGAAAACTATAAATATGTTTATTAAAAGGTTATCTTAGATATCTAGTCCACGCTACTAAAACAATCTCAATGTAAGCTCAAATTGCAAAGCTGCTAAGTCTGCCTTCTCAGAAGTTCCACAGTTCCTTTTGGATACAAACCGCTATAATCGCCCCCCACATACATACCCAGGCCCATCAGGCTCCTGGATAAAGTAATAAAAATGTATCTGGCCCCCGAGTTTCCTCTGTGAGATCTCACTCGCTGTCGTGGTACTTATCTTTGAATACTTGCATGGTTTCAGGACTTCAAAATCCTACCTCTTTCCCTTGCCTGGAGCTCTAAATTCTGCACTATTTACAAAATTCTCCACTAGTTACAACAGTCTACTATGTGCTAAGTGCCGTGTTAGCTATTAAAGGATAAAATAAAACACAGTCCATGCCCACAAAGAGCTCACAATCTAGTGAAGGAGATACTTAAGGTGTTAATCATAAAAGAACATGGCAAGCAAAGAAATATACACACAGGTTATTATGAAACTACCAAGGAGAAGCATCTAATCCAGCTTGGAGAAAGGGAACCAGAAAGAGGATATCCAGCAGTACTACATGAACTGATTACAGATTAGCGTGTATCAGTTGGTTAACCAGGAGAAAGAGCACTTTCCAGGCAGAGTGCACAGCATTTACAAAAAGCGGGAGGCATAAAGCAACATGCTATGAGCAAGCAGTGCAGTAATGTTGAGGGAGAAGCTAAGGCAGGGTGTGGAAGAGGCAGGCAGGGATTACATGATGTAGTGCAGGCAGTAGCTTGCTATGCCATACTCAGAAACATGGCTAGTTGGCTTGTGACAAAAGGAACCAGCAAAAAGTTTGAGGTAAGGCAAGGACTTATTAGAGTATTCTGATAGTTAAACACAATATAGATTTGATGAGGCCGTGGCATAAATCCAGGGGGAAGATGACAAGAGCTAAAAGGAAAGGTCAGGAGATGCAGAGGAACACAGTAAAGACGTAACTTTAAGGTAAAATCTTCAGGACCTGTGAATGTTCTACTCATATAACACAGGAACAGCCTCTTCTATTAGGACATGGAGTTCTGATGCACCAGATTTCTAATTAAAGACAGAATAGCATAGAATAGTATTTAAAACTGGATCTGGGGTCAGGTTTCGTGGATTCAAAATGCAGCTTCATTACTTTTTAGCTGTATGAACTTGGGGCAGTTTTTGACTCTGAGTTCTCCATCTGCAAAAACAAACGGTGATTAACAATCAGATTTTTCGCCTAGGGCTATGAGGATTCAACTATGCAGCATGAGTAAAAGGCAGAGCATAGTGCCTGGCCTAGAGGAAGAACTCAATATTGGTAGATGTTTAATTTTCATAATTATTAACCATATGCTTTGGAAAAATATATGAGCATATGGCTGTTTTGACATCTTTCTATGAAATTTGAGAAATCTAATCAGTATTCTTGCCCAGATGGAAAGTCGCCGCACTTTCTCCACATGGAGGTAGGCTGACAAGCATAAATATTAAGTCAATGTTAGTAATTAGATACGATCAGTTTAAAAGATATTTATTTATACACTGTTCCAGACAGGATTTAAAGTGACTTACAAAGATACATAAAACATAACAGAAGAGCATAATTTAAAAAAAAATAGGATCAAAAAGACGAACAACAAGAATGGAGACAAAGTGGAGGAGTCAGAATCAAAGCTCCCAAACCAAAGGGCAACTGGGGTTTCTCAGTGGTGAGCTGGGGTCTTGACCCCATGAGCCCATCCATGAAGCATGTCTGTTGCTCACTGGGTTTATTCTCAAAATCTTTATGGTAGCAAAGCTGTATTTTTTTTCTAACAATAATAAATTTGTAAGTAACTCTCGATTTTACAAGCTTCTGATTTGTGTTTTGCACTAAGCTTATGGTACTCTACAATCTTCTTCAACAAAAGTGGGGTTTATATGTGCTAAGGCATTTTGCAGATTTAGCTCCATTTAAAATACCCACAAACGAATAAAAGTGAAGGTGAAGATGATGATGATAGCTAACCCTTCTATAATGCTTACTATGGAGTCAGCACTTTTCCAAGCACTTTTTACATATGATAGTTATTTGCTCTTCACAATCATACTAAAAAGAAGTACCATATTATGTCTACTTTATAAAGGAGAAAAGTAAGGCAGAGATTGAGCAAATAAGTTGCCCAAGATCACACACCCTCTAACTGAGTCTAATTCTGGGACCCAGGCAGCCTAGCTCCAGACTCTGAGCTTATTCATTATGCTATACTGTCTCTTCATATTCTAGCAATCTTGCCCTATATGGAAATATTTAGAAAAAGGTACATCTTAACCTCAGGAACTTGAGATAGGTTGTTTGTTTTAATACTCAGCTAAGAACAGGTCAACGTTTGAGAGTCCTTTTTTTTGGTTTATTTTCCTAGTCCCCGACCTTCTTCTCTTCACACAAGAAAGGACCCATTCTCCTCGTCCCTTGGACATCTCGTCGCAAAGGATTGCCGAAGCATAATGGCAAAAAGTAAAGGGGAGTGACTGGGCTCTTGGAATCACTGTGGAGACAACTTCTTCTAGATGGAATCCTCATGATTACCTTTGAATTCCACAAAAATTGATAAACAGTTTAAAGAAATTCCCACTTAAAACAATATATATTTCTCCAAAATAAGTACCAGAAATGAGCTGGATATCTTAACACATACACAGGCAGTTTAAAAAGTTAATGGAAAATATCAGTTAAGAAAAAACTATGCACAGATTTCAAAAACTTCTGTGCAAAATAAATATACCTTTTCATCCCATTTTCCATTAACTTTTTTATAAAAAGATTTATTTATTTGAAAGGCAGAGTTACAGACAGAGAGAGGGGGCTTTCATCTGCTGGTCACTCCCCAAATGGCCACAATGGATCTCCCATGTAGGGGTAGGAGTCCAAGCACTTGGGCCATCTTTCACTGCTTTCCCAGGCCACAAGCAGAGAGCTGGATTGGAGGAGGAACAGCCGGGACTAGAACCGGCGTCCATATGGGATGGCAGCGCTGCAGGCAGAGGCACAGCCTACTGTGCCAGTGCACTGGCCCTGAGGGTTTGTCTTTTAAACTTGTTTCTAACTAACAGGATTAAAGCCATGGTAGAGGCCTTCCCAAGGTCAAAAGGGAAACAAAAAAAAAAAGAAGAAAAAAAGAAAGAAAAGAAAATGGGAGGAACCTGTCCTAGGAATGAAATGCAGCTGTTACCTGCTTGCCTGTGAAGTTACTATCTGCTTCGGTTCCTGCTTGTTAGCACCAAGCAATGGTGTTAACGCTTGCTGGACAGAGCAAGCTCAGTATGTGTGTAAGAAAAAAAATCATCAGTAACTATGTATAAATGCACAGTATTGTATCAATTCCTGTGGCTGCCATGTAACATTAGACTAGCCAATCAAATGTATGCATGTAGCTATATAAGGGAGACAAAGAAGCTAAAACCATATATAAGAAAACACTCCTCTTTGTTCGAGGTTCAGTCTTTCGGATATGAATCCAACTGAGTCTTATGCCGGCATAATCATAATTATAATCATAATCACAATAAAAGATAACTTCCTGTTAAAGGCCTTGATGTCTCGTCTGTACACAAATCCTGCTACACCACAATGCCAGTCCCTCCATGAACTTTTTAAAGTTCCCTCATACATTTCTCCTACAGAATGGTTGTTTTGGATACATAAAAATATGGTTTAATTATTTTCATAATTTCACACTTTTTTCCTGCTCTTCACCAATTCCAAGAATCTTAAGGTCATAATCACAGAGGCAGATTTCCAGAAATGTGGTACATGGAAGTATAAAATATCACAAAAGTGAGCCCAAGTGTCCAAACACTCTACCTGACAACAAAGGAAGTACATATATTAAGACAAATCCCATTTGGCTTTCCACCTTTCAAAATCTCAATGAGAATCTTCCTTTTACATTAACCATGCAGGCTACAAGAGTCCCATGAGGTTGATGGATGAAGGATGGCCAGTTTATCTTCTTCTTTGTAAAGGTCCCTTTCCCTAACAGGGCAAAAGCTTAAAAAGATCTAAAATCCACAACTCAAAGAATGGAATGCTTTACAAACATTGGTCTATTATATGCATAAAACATTTTTCAAAACTCTTCTGAGAGCCAGTCTGGTGTTGTTTTTCAATAAGCCTCATTACCACACAGAACACCATTACCTCTCCTAAGTCAACAAGCTTTGATAAAGCACCACCCCCCGCAGAGACCTCTTCTGCCAGGACCACAGATGGTGGGGATTTCTAAACTGAACTCTAGCTAGCATCAGCCTCTTTCTTGCAGCCCACATCACCTAAAAATCACCTATGCAGTCCCCTTAAATGAGAAACCATGATGTATCATGACTAATCTGGCCCAGGTTCACACATAACCGTGATTTCATGCATCTGGTTTCTTTTTAATTTTAGGGAGGCTGTGATCTAGCAATGGCCACAGAAACATTCAACTCAATCAAAGAACCTGTAGCTGAACTTAAATTGAGCTGTATATGTGGCAGATAACTTTAAAGTGTTATTTAAGGCATAGGAGACGTTAAATGCTATTTTCCTTCAAATAAAATAAATATATATCAGTATCTATATATAAAAGGCAATTTAAAAATTTAAAATAGTAACTTCCTGCAAGCCCCCTTTCCCTAACTGCTTAACCATAATTACTTTACACATTACATCAAATCCCTAGAGCAAAATTAGTACATGTAGTATCAACATCTGGTCTACAGCTAGAAGCAGTGTCCTAATATTTTTAAAAAGAATATAAAACATTAAAGCCACTAAAATGTTCAAATTAGATCTGCATTAAGTTTATATTCAACACTGACATAGTTCATGAAAGTATTTTAATAAGTTCTAAGGGGAAAGGAGTATGAAATCTCATAATTCACTCAGTATAACTTAACATAAAACAAAGTACTCAAGCCCAGCACTGTGGCATAGCAGGCTGAGCTGTTCCCTGAGACACTGGCATCCCATATAGGCACAGGTTCAAATCCCAGCTGTCCCACTTCTGATCCAGCTCCCTGCTGATGCACCTGGGAAGGAAGTGAAAGATGGTCCAAGTACTTGAGCTCCTGCCACCTACATGGGAGACCTGGATGAAGTCCCTGGCTCCTGGATTCAGCCAGGCCCAGCCCCGGCCATTGTGGCCATTTGGGGAGTAAACCAGTGGATAGAAGACCGCTCTCTGTCTGTCTCTCTGTAACTCTGCCTTTGAAATAAAATAAATATTTTTTTTTAAAAAAAAAGCAAAGTACTTGGGGCCAGTGCTGTGTCGTAGTGTGTAAAGCCGCCACCTACAGAGTCAGCATCCCATATGGGTGCTGGTTCTAGTCCTGGCTGCTCCACTTCTGATCCAGCTCTCTGCTATGGCCTGAGAAAGCAGCAGAAGATGGCCCAAGTCTTTGGGCTCCTGCCCCTGCACCTCTGGCCCAGCCAGAAGAAGCTCCTGGCTCCTGGCTTCAGATCGGTGCAGTTCCAGCTGTTGCGGCCATCTGGGGAGTGAACCAGCAGATGGAAGACCTCTCTCTCTCTCTGCCTCTCCTCTCTCTGTGTAACCCTGACTTTCAAAAAAAATAAAGAAATCTTAAAAAAAAAGCAAAGTACTCAAAACATCTAGAGGGACTTTCCTAGCACCATATAAGTAAATATTTGATCATGAAAGTATTATTATTTCTAAATAGAATGACATAAGTAGGAATCAGCATATCAATGAAGATGATCTTTTATTTTATAAAAATATATAACATTCCCCACTAGATTGTCAGATGCATGAGAAGGGTATTTTTTTTTTTTTTGCTCATCTCTAAAACTTCAATGCTTAAAATGCTGCCTGACCCATAACATGCATACAATAAATATTTGTTGAATGAATAAGCTGGCATGAAGAATATTATGAATCATATTCAGTCAAGCCCAAGGACCTATCATCCAGGACTTCACCTTTGAGATCATTCATTCACTCCTCCTTTCTGACCACCACTTTCATCCCTCCAGCCTGTTCACTCAATGACCTCCCAAGCTGCATATCTAGTTTCTGATCTCTTGAGTGGTAAGTGAGCTTCCAGTAGAGCCTGCTACTTTCACCGTGTCATTTTCTTTCTGTGTTCACTGCTTTCCTAGACAGTTGGATTGTATTATTTCAACTGGATTCTTCTCAATATCCTCCACAATATGTAATTTAATTGCAAATATCTGATTTAAAATGTAACCCTTCTAAGCCCAACTCTTGTACTTTATATCTGCACGAGGACTTCTGAGATTTACTAGAGAAAAAAAATCACATTCTGGTAGATTATTATCCATATGAATTCTTGGTCACTAAGCTTACTACAACACTGCCTGGCACTGCAACTATGCTTCCCTGATCCTAGCTTGCTCTCCTGTTCTCCACAACACCTCTTTAAATCTTTTTGAAATACCTCAGATATCCAACCCAAACCTTATCCTATCCAAATCTGGCCTTAGAGGCTGGCCTTACCTCATACACCAGAGAAACATAAATGGCATCAGACAAGTTCCTCCTGCCAAATCTACAAACCTATTTTCATGCATACCTAGTCAGGATAACTCTCTACCTCATCTGGATCCTCTCCCATCTGGCATAAGGACTCTGCCCTACAAGGCCTGTGCTCTGTCAATTATCCTCTCCTTCCTATCAGCTTTTAAAGACACTGAAGTCTCTCCTAATTAAAAAAAATATTCCCTGGATTTCAATCCCTCTCTGGATACTACTCTTTCTCTGCTCTTTAGGAACAAACTTATCTAAGGAATTGTCCATATTCACTTCCCTCACTTCATCATCACCCCAATCATTTCTCACTCTACCATAGTGTAGCCTTCTGCCCCACAATCCCCTTAAATCACTCTAAGGTCACCAAGAACTTCCTAAATCCAATGGGCAGTTCTTGTTCTTTATTAGCACCACAGATCACTTGTTGATGGACTAATTCCATCTTGAAAAATTTATTCTACTGATATTTAAGTAGATTCCAAATATGTATCATGAAGATGCTCAATGTCTGAAAAAGCAAAAAGAAATTAAAGAACACAGCAATAGGAAATGGATTAGTCAATGGTCTATACATATAATGGAATAGTGTGTTACTGTTACTAATATTGGGGGCCAGCATTGTGGCATAGTAGGCTAAGTCTCCGTCTGCAGTGCCAGCATCCCATATGGTCACTGGTTCTTGTCCCTGCTGCTCCTCTACTGATCTAGCTCCCTGCTAATGTGCCAAGTGCTTGGGCCTTTGCACCAGTATTGGAAACCCAGAAGCTCCTGGCTCTGGCTTCAGATCTGTGGCCATTTGGGGAGTGAACCAGTAGATGGAAGACCTTTCTCATTCTCCTTTTCTCTGTAACTCTATGTCTCAAAGAAATAAATCTTTTTTTAAAATATATAGAGGTAGTTCAGGGCCGGCTCTGTGGCATAGCGGGTAAAGCCACCACCTGCAGTGCCGGCATCCCATTTGGGTGCCAGTTCGAGTCCCAGCAGCTCCATTTCTGATCCAGCTCTCTGCTGTTGCCTGGGAAATCAGTGGAAGATGTCCCAAGTCCTTGGGCCCCTGTATCCACATGGGAGACCTGGAGGAGGCTCCTGGCTCCTGGTTTTGGATCAGTGCAGCTCCAGCCATTGCGGCCAACTGGGGGGTGAACCAGCAGATGGAAGACCTCTCTCTCTGCCTCTACTCTCTCTGTGTAACTCTGAATTTCAATAAATAAATAAATCTTTAAAAAATATAGAGAGTGGGGGCTGGCGCTATGGCACAGTGGTTTAATGTCCTGGCCTGAGGCACCGGCATCCCACTTCCGATCTGGCTCTCTGCTATGGCCTTGGAAAGCAGTGGAAGATGGCCCAAGTCCTTGGGCCTCTGCACCTGCGTGGGAGACCTGGAGGAGGCTCCTGGCACCTGGCTTCGGGTTGGCGCAGCTCCTGCTGTTGCGGTCATCTGGGGAGTGAACCGGCAGATGGAGGATCTCTCTCTCTCTCTCCCTCTCCCTCTCCTTTCTCTGTATAACTCTTTCAAATAAATATTTTAAAAAATATATAGAGAGGTAGTTCTAGATATGCTGGGACTGACAGCTTGCCATAGCATATCAAGTAAACAAAAATACCCTGCAAAACATGATTCCACTTACATTTTTTTACGTGTAAGTGTAAACAGATTGGATGGATAGATGGATGGATGCAAATATCTTATATAAGCATGGAAAAATGTCTGGAAAGAGATATAAATTTAAGATTGTTACTTCTGGGAAATGAGATAAGCAGAGAACAGAAGACTTATATGTTAATTTTATTGTGACAAGTAATAAACATATAGATATATTCCTGAACACGCCGATATTTCCAAACTAGGTAAAAAAGAAGTTTAAAAGAAATCAAATAGGAATGGTCAAAGGGACTTGCAAAAAACTTTTTAGGTTCTCTGGAGCAAAGGGAGGTGGGAGAAAAATGTGGTTAATGGTTTCAAACATGGAAAGAGAGACCTACTCAAAACAAGGTTAGATTAGTATCCAATAGAGACCATGAATAGATCATTCTTAAAGGAGGAGAATTAAATGGCCAATACATATGAGAAAACAATTTTCACGCTTACTGGCAATAAAGATTTTTTATGTTTGCTTATTGAATCAGCCAAATTTTAGAAAAATAACATTTACTTTTTAAAAAGAGGTTGTAAGAGATGCTCTCATGCTTTGTTGGTAAAATGTAAACTGGCAAAACCTGTTAGAAAGCAATGTGACAGTTTTATACCTAGAAAATTGCACTTCAGTGGCTGGTGTGGGGCAGCAGGTTAAGCCACCACCTGTGATGTCAGCATCCCATATTGGAGTGCTGGTTTTATTTGAGTCCTGGTTGCTCTGCTTCCCATCCAGCATCTGGCTAATGTGCCTGGAAAGGCAGTGGAAGATGGTCCAAGTGTCTGGACCCCTGGCACCTATGTGGTAAACCCAGATGGAGGTCCTGGCTCCTGCCTGGCTCAGCCCTGGCTATTGCAGCCATTGTGGGGAGTTAACCAGCAGATGGAAAATCTCTCTCTCCCTCTCTCCCTCTCTCCCTCCCTCCCTCCCTTCCTTCCTTCCTTCCTTCTTCCCTTCTCCCCCTCTCCCCCCTCCCCCTCCCTCTTCTATTCTCCCTTTCAAATAAATAAATCTTTTTTAAAAAATAGAAACAGCATAGATACCATGAAATTTTTCCATCTCTTAAAACTGACACAGATTCAAGTTTAAGGTAGGTTTAATCACAAATATGAAAGCCATGATAGTCCCTAATTTCAACTACTCTTCTGACAGAACCATCCAACATCCTACCCTCTCATATCTCTGTCACAGCCCCCCAAGAAAAATCCCCCAAACTAGAACATTCACACTCTGTTTGTATACCTAGGCTGAAGAGAGCTGCTGGAGAGAATGGATACCGAGGTCTGTGACTTGAGGCAGACACAAATTCAAGTTATCCAAGCCTCTTATTATTTTTTAAAGATTTATTTATTTATTTATTTATTTGAAAGGCAGAGTTACAGAGAAGCAGAGGCAGAGAGAGAGAGAGAGAGAGAGAGAGAGAGAGAGAGAGGTCTGCATCTGCTGGTTCACTCCCCAGATGGCCACAACAGCTGGAGCTGTGCCAATTCAAAGCTAGGAGCCAGAAGCCAGGAGCTTCTTTCGGGTCTCCCACACAGGTGCAAGGGCCCAAGGACTTGAGCCATTTTCTACTACTTTCCCAGGCAATAGCACAGAATGGTATAGGAAGTGGAGCAGCCAGGACTCGAACCGGCATCCATATGGGATGCTGGCCCTGCAGGCAGCGGCTTTACCAGCTACGCCACAGTGCCGGCCCTGTCTCTTATTATTTTCTTGGTTCATTTTTCTCCACCTTTATGGAAGTATAGTTGACCGCAATGGTACTTTAAAAAGTTTGTGGCAAATGGAATTAAAAGATAAGGTTATTTTTTGATGCAAAAAAAATGGAAGCCATGTATTTTTTTTCCCAAAATATGCATTTTCCATAGTTTTTAAAAATCCTTCATGTGCCTGAATTTCATTTTTTTCACCAAAATAAATCTAGCTTTTTATTCTACTTTTCAGTTTATTTTTTAAAACTTTATTTATTTATTTGAAAGGCAGAGTTACAGTGAGGCAGAGGCAGAGATGGAGCTCTTCCATCTGCTGGTTCATTCCCAAATGGCTGCAACGGCCAGAGCTGAGCAGATCCAAAGCCAGGAGCTGGGAGCTTCTTCGGGGTTTCTCACATGGGTACAGAAGTCCAAGCACTTGGGCCGTCTTCCGCTGCTTTCCCAGGTGCATTAGCAGGGAGGTGGATTGGAAGTACAGCAGCGGGGACTTGATGCTGGCATTACAGGCGGCAGCTTTACCCACATTACCACAGCACCAGTCCCTTCACGAATTTTTCAAAGTGCGCTTGTACATATTTGTGGTTTGTAACATGATTCTTTGATATACATCTGCATAATGTGGACAGTATTATAAGATCATAAAGAACTTCTCTTTCTATCATTTTAAATGCCATTCCAGGCTTTTTCCCGTCTTGACAGGGGCTACCTCCCTCAAAATCCTGTCCTTCCACAGCTATTTTCATCTCCATAACATCAGCAGTCCTGCTCTCTTTGCCTCCTATCTACTGCCCTATTTCTAAGGTCAGTACTTCACCACCCTCCCTTTCATTCTGGTACCCCAACTTCTTCATGGATCTTGCACCATCAAGCTTGATGCCATCTACCCACAAATGGGCTCATCTTTCTCCTATATTTAAAACAAAATTGGCTAGCGCCACAGCTCACTAGGCTATTCCTCCGCCTGCGGCACCGGCACCCCGGGTTCTAGTCCCAGTTGGGGTGCCGGATTCTGTCCCGGTTGCTCCCCTTCCAGTCCAGCTCTCTGCTGTGGCCCGGGAGTGTAGTGGAGGATGGCCCAAGTGCTTGGGCCCTGCACCCCATGGGAGACCAGGAGAAGCACCTGGCTCCTGCCTTCGGAACGGCGCAGCCGGCCGCAACACGCTGGCCATGGCGGCCACTTGGGGGGGTGGTAGTGAACCAACTGTCTTTCTCTCACTGTCTAACTCTGCCTGTCCAAAAAAAAAAAAAAAAAGATATGTCTGGGTACAAAAAAAAAAAAACAAAAATAACAATCTAATATGGCCCTCTGTACCCTACTGTCTATAAGAAATACTCTCCTTCTCATCATAGACCAACTTCTTCAAAGTGTGTACCGTTTTCAGTCCTGTTTTCAGTTACCAATGATTTATGATCTGCCTCCTCTCCTTCTGAACTGATGTCATCATTTACCTCCTAATTGCCAAATCTAATGAACATGTTTTTAAAACGTTTTATAGTGAGTTTATCTGATTATAAGAGGGGTGCACACCACGAACAAAATTATGACATATGACAGACTAGCGAGAAAAAAGACATGGCACTGTATAGCAGGCAATGGGCAAATATCTATAATAAACATATATTCTTACAATAACCCAAAAGAAAAACGTAGAAAGGATATGAAGGAATAAATCTCAGAAAAAACAAAAATAGTCAACACACGAGAAAAGTCGCTCAGCCTCACTGGTGATCAGAGAAATGCCAAATTAAATCAGTTTATTACTATTTTTTACTTGTCAGATTGGCAGAAATTGAATAGACTGTCCTCTGCACGGACATGAGGAAAAACTCTGAATGGTGAAAGTGTAAACCTCTTTGGATGTCACTTTGGCCTGGCATATTCAAATTTTTTATTTATTTGAAAACAGTTACAGAGTGACAGAAAGAGAGAGAAAAAGAGGTCTTCCGTCTGCTAGTTCACTCCCCCAAATGGTTGCAATGGCTGGAGCTGAGCCGCACCAAAGCTGGGAGCTTCCTCTGGGTCTCCCACATGGGTACAGAGATCCAAGGGTTTGGGCCATCCTCCACTGCCTTCCCTGGCGCATTAGCAGGGAGCTGGATTGGAAGTGGTGCAGCCAGGACTTGAAGTGGCACCCATATGGGATGCCAGCGCTGCAGGCTGGGTCTTTAACCTGCTGCACCACAGTACTAGCCCCCATATTCGATTTTTTTAATGTGCATATCCCTTATTTGGTATTTTTAATTAATGAGAATTGGGTATATTTATAATGTACAATATGATGCTGATCTGTGTATACACTGTAGAAACACCCAATCAAGGGGGCTCACTTGGTTAATCCTCCACCTGCAGCACCCATATCCCATATGGGTGCTGGTTCTAGTGCTGGCTGCTCCTATTCCAGTCCAGCTCTCTGCTGTGGCCCTGGAAGGCAGTGGAGGATGGAAGTGCTTGGGCCCCTGCACCCCATGGGAGACCAGGAGGAAGCACCTGGCTCCTGGCTTCAGATCGGTGCAGTGCCAGCCCTAGCGGCCATTTGGGGAGTGAACCAAAGGAAGGAAGACCTTTCTCTCTGTCTCTTTGTCTATAACTCTGTCAAATAAATTTTTAAAAAAGACCCAATCAAGGTAATTAACTTATATGTTACCCTACCGACTTATATCTATATTTGTGGTAAGAATGCTTAACATCTATATTTGAGCAATTTTAAAATACACAATACATTTTATTAACAGTGGTCACCATGCAGTGCAATGGATTGCTAAAACTTATTACTCCAACCTAATTGAAACTTTGTACTCTTTGATGAACATCTCCCTGACCCAGAAATTCTCCTAGAAAAAAACTATGCCACAGAAATACTTGTGTATATACAAGTAGATGCTTAAGCATTGTTCCGGGATCTTCATTGCACATGAAATCCTAAAGCTAGGAGTTTGGACTTAACTGTCATCTTGTACAGGCATTTTCTGACCATTTTATTTAAACTTTCATCCTCATCGCTTCTCAGCGTTTTGGCTAAAATCAAGTGTAAACTTTCATCCTCTTCCCTACCTTACTAGATTTTTCTAGCTTATCGTCTATTGTCCCTACCCTGTGCTCACCCTTGCCCCCAGCATAACATAAACTCTGTATGGACAGGGATTTCTGTCTTTTGTACTCACCAGTAGACCCTAGGACCCAGACCTGAGACTGGCATGTCATAGGTATAGTCATATCTGTTAAATAAATAAATAAATAAACTGAAAGTCCCAAAGTATGAATTGGCACTCTTTGGTGCTCTCCTGGAGCTGAAACTAAGCCTACCCACTTTGTAGCCCTACTGGTGTAACGTTGCCCCAGTGCCAGTTTTTGTAGAGGTTTCTGTCTGCTGAGTTTTGCTTTGAGATTACATTTCTGATAACAACTTTGCCCTAGTTAGAAATACATTCTCTGTCTCTCTCTGTCTCTCTCTCTGCCTCTGGATGGGAGCTTCTGAGGTTTAGAAGGGGAACTGCAAAGATGCTGTGCTTCTTAGTGGTAGGAAGGGGGCTGCACTGGGAAGGAGTGTGGATTGTCAGATGCCTTGAGGCCTCTTGGGTATTTGGCAAGCTCAGTCAGAGGCTGGAGAAAGTTGCTGTGCAACAGGGAAGTGAACAGCTCAGAAGAATAAAAGATGCCACCAATTAGGCATCTGGCCTCATGTCACCCTTAGCCTTTTAGGTGTGAGGTAGTTATTGGCTTGTGAAATTTATGGAAGAGCCTTATGTGAGCACTGCTTTGAAACCAGGAGGATTGTGCAGTATTAGAAAACTAGTATATGACATAAAACAAAAAATGTCATTCCACTTCAATGTGTTTTGAAATGTTCAGAAAGAAATAAAAGGCCAGAATCCATTTAAGGACAGACTTGGAAGGACCTGGGCCCTTGTTAAGGTAGTAAATATTGGGGCCAGCACTGTGGTGTAGCAGGTTAAGCACCCACCTGCAGCACAGGCATCCCATATGGGCTCCAATTTAAGTCCTGAATGTTCTACTTCCAATACAGCTCCCTGCTGATGGCCTGGAAAAGCAGTAGAAGATGGCCCAAGTGCTTGGGCCCTTGCACCCACATGGAGGACCCAAAGAAAGCTCCTGGCTCCAGATGGGCCCAGCTCCAGCCATTGTGGCCATTTGGGGAGTGAACCAACGATGGAACACGTCTTTCTCTCTCTCTGTAACTCTGCCTTTCGGGTAAATAAATAAATCTTTTTTTTAAAAGTACGAGATTCTTACCATTTAATGTACATTCATTGTTTTAAAAACTCAAATTTGTATTTTAAAAATGTCTCAGTCTCTTCTAAATTTATCTCCTCAACCTGTGAACATCAGAGTGACTTATGGCTCAGTGTGGACTTTTCTCCACCTAGAATCTTCCTAGAGGCTCTCATCCAGCCCCATGGCTTTAAATTTCATCTGTCTAGATACTCATCACTCCCAAATTTATGCCTTTGATCTATGCCTTTCTTCTAAGCCACAGCTTCATATATTCAGGGACATTTCACATTTCCACTTGTCTATCAAATAGACATCTCAAATATAACATGGTCAAAACGGGATTTCTGACTACTCTCGAATGCCTCAGGTTTTTCCTCAACCTCCCCTGTCTCAGTAAAATGATGTCATCGGCCATTCAGTTGCTCAGACCAAAAACAAGGGTCACCCTTGTTTTCTCTCTTTTACTCCTCACACTCAATTTATCAGGAAGTCCTGCTGATCTGATCTGGAAACTGTATCACATTCTGTACTTCCATTCCACCATCACCAGACCTCAGCCCTGAAAGGCATGACTGCCCCCATTTCCAGAACGAATGTTTGTTAGTCTTTTATGTTTAAGACAAAGGGAACTCCAAGATGCAGAGCTTGCTCTTAGAGAGGTTACAACCTTCCAGGTGGAAAAACAGCCAAGAGTCATGGTAAGGGCTTTACTGAGGTGTAACAAGAAGTGCTTTACGACACAGGATAACTAGTAATTCCTCTTGACACCTAAGTGCACCTAAGGCTGTTCCAAAGGAGGTGACTTTAGAGTTAAATGTTGACAGATGACTAAGAATTAACAGGTAGGGGTGACAAGTTGGCTTTTCAGGAAAAAAAAAGGGGGGGGACAATTTGAGCAAAGTCCCAGAGGTGGGATCAGGGAAGAGATTTTTATTTTCTCCCCCTCTCCCAGCCTACATATTCCATCCATCCCATAACAAAAAGCACACCATCACCCTCAGGCTCTCTGGCCTGGCTGTTGGGAAATCCTTATCACTTACCATGTCCTCAATTCTCTCTTTTTGCCAGTAGGGAAGAAGTAGTCTGGCACATACCCCTGGATTCCAGGGTTACTCTCTTCTAATTTCAGGACAACTGCCCTGAGTTGACAGCCCAGGAGGTTTCTTACATCTGGGTACACTCCAGGAGCGGGGTGCTTATAGTGGCAATGTGGCAGCTGGCCCCATGTTGGAAATGAAGTGGGTAAATCAGTGAGGAAAGTGGTCCAGAGTCTATGCAGTGTATCTAAGGTGAAATCAAGGACCCAAACTTATGTCTCAGCTTGGGAGGGAAGTTCTTCATAAGTTAGTGCTCACGTACAAGCTACGTAGTGTCCCTAACATCTGAGATAATAGATATGGTATGACAGGATAGAAACACAAGCTCTGACCCCCTCAGTTGGGTGATTTGGGCCAAGGCGCTTACCCTCTCAGAGTTTTCTTTTCATCCTAACATGGTTATACGTGTAGTGCGTGCTGCACAGAGTTATCATGAGGACTGTATGAGACAATTACGCAAAGAACTTATCACAGTGCCTAGCTCAGCAGACTCTTAATAGCCACTATTAGTAGCAGTCATTAAAGGGAAAAGCTCAGAGAGCATCAAGCAGAATGTCTCATTCACTCACACACCACTCACCCCAGAACAGGGCTTCGAAGCTCCACTTCACTGCTCTGACCTAGAGAGAGACACCTGAAATTCTGTCACCTCTCAAAAACAAAAGTCACCCAAGCCAAGTTCATGGGCTTAGAAAAAGGATCTCCAGCTGATGATTAAAAAACCAAACAGAAAACCAGAACACCATCAGGGCCACAACTCTGCATTAAACCACTGTTCCCTCCACAGTAGGGTAAACATTTTAGGTCATTAACCTCTTGATATTAATGGATTTATGAGAGGTGGGAGTAGGGAGGTGAAAGAGCAGAAAAAATCCAGTTAAAAACAGGAGGTCCTAAATGTACTGAAGACTAATTTCTGCCACACATGTCCAAGGTCTCAGAGGTCAGCCCTGCCTAAAGCATTATTCGAGAATGCTAAGGTCCTCTGGCCCCGAAAAAAGCAAGGGTTTGGGGAAACTGGCTGGCTCATAAAAACACCACTTTTTCAAGCCACTAAAATTCTAACCCAATGATTTCAAACCCGAAAACCCCATCCCATCCAATGTTGAGGGCTAGAGGAACACTTTTTCTTGTCCCTTTACAAACCAACACAGAAGACACAAGCATCCTGCACCCCTTCTGAGGGCTCTGGGGACCCTGCTGCAGGGGTAAACTCCCATGGCCTGCTTGAAGGGCCACAAGGAAAGCAGCCCAGCCCCAAGTGCAGGGGGAGCCCACTGAGGCAGCACTCTGGGCCAACCTGCCTCACTGTGGCAGGCAGACCAAGGCAGCCAACGCCGCCAGGTCCGAGGTTGAGGGACAGTGCGAGAGGAACCGACGGAAACGTGACGGGCCGCCACCGAGGGTGCGTCCCCGCTAGGAGCCCAGCCCCACCCCCCGCCCCCAGGGCCAGCTCTCTGGAGGAACCTGGGCTCCGGCTGGCGGGAAAAGCTGGGTACTCCGCAAGAGGGGTGACAGAGAGGGAACAGTGCCCAGATGGCCACAGTCCGCGTTAACGACGCGTGGGCCATGGAACGGGCCAGAAGAAGCCCGGGAGAAAGAAAAGTGGCAGGGAGGGACCGCCCCAAGCAGACGGCGTCCAGGCGTAGGGGTGCGGTCCAGAGAGGCAGGCAGGGGAAAGGGGACAGACCGTCAGCGAAAGAGCAGTAAAGACCTGGAGAGCTAAAGGCGGTAGGGAAGGGCGCAGGTGCTCGAAAGGGGGGTGGGAGCGCTTTAGCAGTGAAAAGGGGATAGGGGCCAAAAAGAGTCCCGGAGCGAGCGAGAGCAAGAGGGCGGGCAGCCGCTAGCTGCGGCCCTACCTGTCACCAGCAACAGGTGCCGCGAGAAGACTAGACGTCCCAGGACCAGAGTCAAGGAGGGGTCTCCGGCTCCGGGAAGATCTCAAGCCCACTCTGCGGCGGGCCCTTCTCACTCTCCGGCAGGCGGAAAAAGCTGCAACTTTCCCTGGAGCGGGGAGGAGCTGGGCTCTTAAAGGGGCCGCACAGCGCTTGAGCTCCTTAGTAGGGGTCGCCCAATCCAAAGGCGAGCTCCGGCAGCAAAAGCCTTAATGCACTGAAGGGATGTCCTCCCAGGTTAGAAAAGAGAATCTGGGGACTGAGGATAGGGATCTAAGAGTATATGTACCCTCCAACACACACCCCGTGTCCCCAGCGCCGTTTACTTCCATCTGTGGTCACTCTCTTTAGATGGTAAAAATCACCTGCTTCTGTTCAGCTGAGCCAAAAGTTGTCAAGCTGTCACGTACTTGCAAGAAGAAGTCTAAACTATGTGATTTGGGAAGATAACATATGACACTGTTCTGATCCTTTGACTTTTTACTTTTTATAGAAAACAGTGTTTGCCCACAACAGAAGTGTTTTGAGCAGAGGACACAGACTTAACTCACACATGCACACTCAAAGAACACAACCAGTTTAAAATATCGACTCACTGGTAATCAAAGAGCAAATTATAACAATAATGAGAATCTTCAGCAAAGAGGTTTTTATTTTTTTCAATAACACTTAATGATGACAAAGTGTCCACCAAACAAGTTCTCTCATAATTGCTGGTAGGAGTGTATGTTGTTTAAAAATCTTTTAGAGGGGCCGGCGCAGTGGCTCACTTGGTTAATCCTCCACCTGTGGCACAGGCATCCCATATGGGCGTTGGTTCTAGTCCCTGTTGCCTCTCTTCCAGTCCAGCTCTCTGCTGTGGCCCGGGAAGGCAGTGGAGGATGGACCAAGTGTTTTGACCCCTGCACCCCCATGGGAAACCAGGAGGAAGCACCTGGCTCCTGGCTTCAGATCGGTGCAGCGCCAGCCATAGCGGCCATTTGGGGGTGAACCAACGGAAGGAAGACCTTTCTCTCTGTCTCTCTCTCTCTCACTAACTCTGTCAAATAAAAAATAATAATAATAAAAATCCTTTAGAAACCATGTGAACAACCTATATCAATAGATTCTGAAATGTTTATATCTGTTTAAGAATTGAAGATGCCCCCTTGCCCTCCTCCCTCCCTTCTTCATATCAGCCATTAAACTTGCTGAAGTCTCTCTCAATTGTCATCAGCAATTAAACATGCTCTTTAATATCTTAAAAAATGTATCCTGCCAGGACTCGTGCTGTGGCATAGCAGGTAAAACTGCCACCTGCCACGCTGGCATCCCATATGGGTGCTGGTTGGAGTTCCAGCTGCTCCGCTTCCAATCCAGCTGCCTGTTAGTGCGCCTGGAAAAAGCAGCACAAGACGACTCCAGTACTTGGGGCCCTGCCACTCACATGGAAGACCCAGAAGAAGCTCCTGGCTCTCAGGCTTTGGCCTGGGCCAGTCCCATCACAGTAATCTAGGGAGTGAACCAGCAGATGGAAGAACTCCCTCCCTCCCTCTCCGTAACTCTGACTTTCAAATAAGTAAATATTTTTTTTAAAATGCATCCTGCCTACTCATGAGGTTCCTTCCAGCTCCTCTGGATGGGCAAATTCACTGAAAATGCACCTTACAAGTGCATTTGCCATTTTCAAGCCCTTCTCATTCATTTCTCAACCCTCAGCAATCTGGCTTCCTTCTCCACTGAAATTGTGCTCACCAAAATACCCAACCAGTGCCCTCCATGTCAATAAATCCCTCAAATAAATACATGGGATATTGTCAGTCCTTATCATCCTTGACCTCTCCCCTACATTTAGCAGCATTAACAATTTTCTCCTCCTGGAAATTCTTCTGGAGGAGACATTGCTCTCTTGCTTTTCCTCCCACTCCTTTGCCCTCTCTTTGGTCTCCTTTATAAGTTTACTCTTTCACTGACACTAAAACGTGCACATTCCTAGGCCTAGGATACATATACTGTCTCCCCAAATGACCTCTTTCACTCCCGTGGTTTTGCTACCTATATAGCCACGAATGTAATTCAAGAATCCTACTCAGACCACTTCACTGAACTCTGTTTTCTTGATATTTCCACTGGAATGTCTTTCAAATGCAACACATACAAAGCTGTACCTTCCCCAGTGTTTCCTAGATCAGTAAACAACAGGCCACTCAAAGCAGAAACATGGCACCTAGCAAGTACATGGCACACAGTAGGCCCTCAGTAACATCTGTATAATGAATGAATGTGTACTAAGGAAAAAGAGATGTACAAATATTTTTTGTTCAACTATGTTAACTCTGGTATTACTTAGAATAATAAAATACTAAGGAGGAGGGGCCAGTGCTGTGGTGTAGTGGTTAAAGCCACCACCTGCAGTGCCTGGGCATCTCATATGGGCTCTGTTTCGTGTCCCAGCTGCTCCTCTTCTGATCCAGCTTTCTGCTATGGCCTGGGAAAGCAGTGGAAGATGGCGCAGGTCCTTGGGCCCCTACACCCACCTGGGAGACCCAGAAGAAGCTCCTGGCTCCTGGCTTTGGATCGGTGCAGCTCCTGACATTGTGGCCATCTGGGGAGTGAACCAGCAAATGGAAGACTTCTCTCTCTCTCTGCCTCTCTGTAACTCTGCCTTTCAAATAAATAAATAAATCTTTTTTTTTAAAAAAAAGAGAGCTTATGGATTAAAATGGAGGAGAAAAATTAATCTTCTTTAAAAAATACTAAGGGGAAAATGGCTCAATGGTTAAGCAAATTATAGTATATTCATACAATGGAATATTATATAGCCTACTGATATTTACACATAGTTTATAATGACAGTTTATGTTTTGCCATAATATTAGTTGAAAGTAGGATACAACATTCAATATAGAATGATAATAACAACATGTGAAAATGGGATATGCATAGAAAAAAACATTAAAAGGAAAGATGTCTCTAGATAGTGGAACTAAATGAATTTTGTTTTCTTCCTGCTTTTCTGTATTTTTCAGCTTTCTTACAATGAGTATATATGGCTTTGATAATATAAAAATATTTTTAAGGTCTTTAAAAGAGAAAAATCAGTTTAATCCTAGCAGACAAAACAGTAAAAACTTCAGCTCCCCAGCTCTTAAGTCTGGAGAATCCAGAGTTTTTTCCATTCTTTAACCTTTCACATCTCTGCTCTACCCTGAAATGTGAAGAAGTCACTTCAAAAAGGAAATCCTTTTCTTCTACCGAGCTTTTCCAACTCAGCCCTACCCCAGGGACCATCACTCATCTCTGGACTTTGAATGTGTTCTAGCCCCCCAAATCTAACCTATGGGAAGTCACGCCAAGCTCTGTTCTCCTTCTTCTTTGCAGGTAGTTCTGGGCAAGAGCTGGAAATGCCTTCAGCCAGAAATAACATCAGGAAACATTTGGTCCAACCCCCTTCTTCCTGGGGCAAAATGGTAAGCGTTCACTTCTTTCCTTATGTACAGCTACTCCCTCTCCAAGGTCCACCCCATTGAAGAGGATATGAGGGCCTGCCCCTCATCTCTAAGAAAGGCTCACTGACCCAGCTGCAGATACAGACAGACCAACATAAACAGTGAAACCAGGCAGAGTGAGCCAATGGCGTGATAGCACATATCCTATGCTTTGCAAACTCGGATCCATTTCTGTTTGATCCCACTTGCTTGCCACAAGGGTTTTGTGCTGAAATTCTTATACAAAATATTGTGAAAGGTCCAATGCAAGCAATATCCTGTACATAAATGTAAATAGGAACTTATGGATTATCATTCTATGTATAGTGAATAATCTACTGTCCCATATTGAATGACCGGATTCAATGAGTTGTTCAACTTGGCCACATTCAAAGAATTCTGACTAGTGCAAACTTAAAAAGATGGGAATTTTCATCAGTACCAGTGATAGGATACCTCAGGATTGGGTAATTACTCTTTTTAAAATGTATGAGGGGCCGGTGCTGTGGCTCACTTGGTTAATCCTCCACCTGCAGCGCCGGTATCCCATATGGGCCCTGGTTCTAGCCCTGGTTGCTCCTTTTCCAGTCTCCACAGCTCTCTGCTGTGGCCCAGGAGTGCAGTGGAGGATGGCCCAAGTGCTTGGGCCCTGCACCCCCATGGGAGACCAGGAGAAACACCTGGCTCCTGGCTTCGGATTGGCACACTGCCAACTGTAGTGGCCATTTGGGGAGTGAACCAGCAGAAGGAAGACCTTTCTCTCTGTCTCTCTCTCACTGTCTATATCTCTACTTGTCAAATAAAAAAAAAGAATGAAGTATTACAAAACTACATAAGCATGTATATGATAATATAACAACCAGGATATTCCCACTACCCAGTTTAGTGAGGCATCATCAAAACAATTGAAGCCCTCTGCATACTCCTCCATCACAAGGTTTGTACAATCTTAATTTGTTCTTGATCACTTCCATGTATGTCTATTTACATTTACTACATAGTGTCTGTCTCTAAATAATATGTAGTACCTTATGTAAATATTGTCACTCTGTACCTTCTGCAGTTTGCTTTCCTCACTCAACATTATCCTAATGAGAGCTAACCTTATTGGTAGATATAACTTTAATTCATTCATTTTCATTTCAATAGAGCATTCTAGGGCATATTGCAATTTATCTATCTGTTCCCCTATTGATCAGGCACTTTTTAACTGCCAAAGTTTTCATTCTAATTTCCAACACATTCCCTCTTTATCTCATGTTGAGTAATAGTTTACTGAGAAAGCAAATTGAATGCACAAATTATCTACAGTGAGTATAGCATATAAAAAGTAGATTGAGGGTCCAGTGCTGTGGCACAGTAGGTTAATCCTCCATCTGCAGTGCCTATATCCAGCTCCTCCACTTCCTATCCAGCTCTCTGCCATGACCTGAGAAAGCAGTAGAAGATGGCTCAAGTCCTAGGGCCCCTGTACCCTCTTGGGAGACCCAGAAGAAACTCCTGGCTCCTGGTTTCAGATTGGCCTAACTCTGGCTGTTGTGGCCATTTGGGGAGTGAACCAGTGTATGGAAGAACTTTCTCTCTGTCTCTCTCTCTATATATATAACTCTACTTCTCAAATAAATAAATAAAAATCTTTAAAAAAAATTTTAAAAAGTAAATTGAGTCACTCATTCTAGTTAAACTTTCCCCTTTTTCCAAGGATACCAATCATATTGGATTAGGGTCACCCTAATGACATTATCTTAACTAAGTACATCTGCAATGACCCTATTTCCAACTTATGACACACTCTGAGGTACTGAGGACTAGGACTCCAACATATGAATTCTGCAGTATGCAATTCAACTCATAGGGGTTAGAACTTCAGAGGTTTTGTGAATCATGTTAAAGAATTTGGACTTTATCTAGAAGCTCATTATAGGCATCCACAGAATCCAACTCTGTTATCTTTGGTGACATCACTCAAACCAGTCTTCATGCTTTTTATGGCTGAATAATATTCACTGTACAGATACACCATATTTTGTTTTATCCATTCACAAGTTGATAGATGCTTATTGTTGTCTCCACATTTTGAACTATTATGAATAGTGCTGCATAAACACTCATGTACAAGGTTTTTGTGAACATCCGTTTTTAAAATGCTTGTGTATGGCACAAGTGTTGTGATGCAGCAGGTTAAAATCCCAGCCTGTTGGCAGGTGCCATGGCTCAATAGGCTAATCCTCCACCTGTGGCACCGGCACACCGGGTTCTAATCCTGGTCAGGGTGCTGGATTCTGTCCCGATTTCTCCTCTTCCAGTCCAGCTCTCTGCTGTGGCCCGGGAGCGCAGAGGAGGATGGCCCGAGTCCTTGGGCCCTGCACCCGCATGGGAGACCAGGAGAAGCACCTGGCTCCTGGCTTTGGATTGGCGCAGCGCGCTGGCTGCAGCACACCGCTGGAGCGGCCATTGGGGGGTGAACCAACAGAAAAGAAGAACCTTTCTCCCTGTCTCTCTCTCTCTCTCACTGTCCACTCTGCCTGTCCAAAAAAAAAAAAAAAAGAACAAAAACAAACAAACAAAAAAAACCAGCCTGCAGTGCTGCCATCCCATATGAGTGCCGGTTCGAGTCCTGGCTACTCCACTTGCAATCCAGCTCTCTGCTGGTGGTCTGGGAAAGCAGAAGATGGCACAAGTCCTGGGGCCCCTGCACCCACATGGGAAACCCAGAAGAAGCTCCTGGCTCCTGGCTTCAGCTCAGCTCAGCTCCGATTGTTGCAGCTAACTGGGAAGTGAACCAGTGGATGGAAGACCTCTCTATCTCTCTGTAAATCTGTCTTTCAAATAAATAAAATAAATCTAAAAAATGCTCGTGCACATACCTAGGAGTAGAATTGTTGAATCATATGGTAAATATAATTTAATCTTCCAAGGAACTGCCAGACTATTTTCCAAAGTGACTGCCCCATTTTACATTCCTGCCAGCAAAGCAATTTCTCCACATCCTTGATAATGCTTGTTATTATCAGTCTTTCTGATTATAGACATTCTAGTAAGTGAAAAGTTATTATCTCATTGTGGTTGTGATTTACACTTCTCTAACAACTAATAATATTGAGCATCTTTTTATGTGCTTTTTACCCATTTGTATATGAATGGTCTTCAAAAAGTTAATGAAAATGCATATTACGGAAAAAACTATACATGAATTTAAAATTTTTTTACACCATAATACAGTTACCTTTTAATTCTACCTTTTAAAAAAACATTTATTTATTTTTATTTGAAAGCCAGAGTTACAGAGAGAGAGAGAGAGAGAGAGAGAGAGGCAGGCAGGAGGATCTTCCATCATCTGGTTCACTCCCCCAAATAGCTACAATGACTGGAGCTGGGCCAGGCCAAAGCCAGGAGCCAGGGGCTTCTTCTAGATCTCCCACATGGGTGCAGGGGCCTAGCACCTGGGCCATCTTCTGCTGATTTCCCAGGCCATCAGCAGGAAGCTGGACTGGAACGGGAACAGCTAGGACAAAAACTGGAACCATATGGGATGCCAGTGTCACAGGCAGCAGGCAGCTTTACCCTCTATGCCACAATCCCAGATGCTATTTTATCTTTTGAGTTAACTCTACATGTTCTTTGAAGAAATGCCTATTCAAATCTTGTGTCCATTTTAACAGAGTTGTCTTTTTAGTATTGAGTTATAAGAGTTCTTTTTTTTTTTTTTTTGACAGGCAGATTTAGACAGTGAGAGAGAGAGAGAGAGACAGAGACAGAGACAGAGAGAGAGACAGAGAGAAAGGTCTTCCTTCCTTTGGTTCACCCCCTAAATGGCCACTATGGCCGGCGGGCTGTGCCGATCTGAAGCCAGGAGCCAGGTGCTTCCTCCTGGTCTCCCATGTGGGTTCAGGGCCCAAGCACTTGGGCCATCCTCCACCACCCTCCTGGGCCACAGCAGAGAGCTGGACTGGAAGAGGAGCAACTGAGACAGAATCCGGCGCCCCAACCGGAACTAGAACCCGGGGTGCCGGCACCGCAGGCAGAGGATTAGCCAAGAGTTCTTTGTATGTTCTACATACACTTTTGAAAAGAGAGATGGGTGTAGGAGAAAAGGAAAAGCACATTCTTAACAGGAGATATGTCTTTTTAAAATTTATTAATTTGAAAGTCAGAGTTACACAGAGAGAGAAGGAAAATCAGAACGAGAGACAGGTCTTCCATTTGCTGGTTCATTCCCCCAATTGGCCACATGGCTGGAACTGTGCCAATCCAAAGCCAGGAGCCAGGAGCTTCTTCCAGGTCCCCCATGCAGGTGCAGGGGCCCAAGGACCTAGGTCATCTTCCACTGCTTTTCCCAGGCCATAGCAGAGAGCTGGATTGGAAGTAGAGCACCTGGGACTCAAACTGGCACCCATATGGGATTCCAGCACTGCCGGCAGCGGCTTTATCTGCTATGCCACAGTGCCAGCCTCAGTAGGAGAAATGTCATAAAGCTGATTGCAGACATAAACAGCAGGTCTTGCTGTTTGATTCAAGAGAGGGCATGTCATAGGAAAATATACTGAATTGTATTGAAATGGGTCCTTTGTGTTTCTGGCCAACACTAAGTAAGGTTTGTTCTTTGGAGGTTGGTAAACAGAGGTGAAAACTTTTCTTTGAAGATTTATTTATTTATTTGAAAGGCAGAAGAGAGAGAGGGAGAGACAAAGAGGAAGAGAGAGAGAGAAATTTTCCAACTGCTGGTTCACTCCCCTAAATGAATGCAATAGCCAGTGCTGGACCAGGCCAAAGCCAGGAGCCAATAACTTTACCCAGGTCTTCTAGATGGGTGGCAGGAACACCAACACTTGGGCCATTTGCCACTACCTTCCCAGGCACAGTAGCAGGAAGCTGGATCAGAAGCGGAGTAGCCAGGACTTCAAGATTTATTTATTTATTTAATTGAAGGTGGAGTTACAGAGAGAGGGATCTTCCACCTTCTGGTTCACTCCCCTAGATAGCTTCAATGGCCAGGACTGGGTCAGACTGAAGTCAGGAGCCAGCAGCTTCATCTGGGTCTCCCATGTGAATGGCAGGAGCCCCAAAACTTTAGCCATCTTTTGCTGCTTTTCCCAGGCCATTAGCAGGGAGTTGGATCAGAAATGGAGCAGTGGAACACAAACCGGTACCCATATCGGATATTGGGGTCAAAGGCAGTGGCTTTACCTGCTACACCACAACACTAGCC
This sequence comes from Sylvilagus floridanus, assembly GCA_949820135.1. Lineage (NCBI taxonomy): Eukaryota > Metazoa > Chordata > Mammalia > Lagomorpha > Leporidae > Sylvilagus > Sylvilagus floridanus. The sequence goes on from OX463223.1 coordinate 40,096,543, forward strand.
TCAGAAACCAGACTTAAACTGGCACTCCAATATGGGAATTTTCTGTCACAAACAGCCACTTAACTCATTGAAAGATCTCTCTCTCGATCTCTCTCTCTCTCTCTCTCTCTCTCCCCCTCTCCCTCTCCCTCTCATTCTCTCTCTCTTTCAAATAAATCTTTTAAAAAAGATTTATTCTGAGTGGTCATTCATTTTAAGGAAAGCCTCTATCAGAGAAAAAAATGAATATTTGCTAAGATATGAAAGGAAAAGACAGATCTTTGTTGCAAAATAAAATGACCACTTTTAGACTTATTTTCCTTTGATCCTATAGCAATGTTTTATGCACTTGTGTACTGTTAAAGTCTCCTTGGTTTCTGTAACATCACGGTCTCCTGGTTCTTCTTTCTTAATCTTGTCAGACCCCACTTTTTCTGCCCTTAACATGACTAATAATTAATCATGCCTGTTGTATGTACTTTTAAGGTGCTGTAAATTAAACAGTAAACAAAAAATATTTTGTACATACGGAGCTTACATTTTAAGTCAGAAAAAATAAACAATAGCACTTATAAGAGCAAACACACACAGCACTTACTACTATTCTAAGTAGTGTTCTAATGTACTAAGATACACACACACACACACATACACACTCACACAATTTAGTTCTTACAAAATTCCTATGATGGGAGTGGGTGTTTGGTTCAGTGGTTAAGACACTGCTTGGTACACCCATATCCCATATCCAGAGTGCCCGTGTTGGACTCCCAGCTCCTGTTCAGATTCCAACTTCCTGCTAATGGGTATCTTGGGAGACAGCAAATGATGGCCCACGTGCTTAGGTCCCTGCCACCCATGTGGGAGACCCAGATGGTGTTCCTGGCTCCTGGCTTTAGCCTGGCCCAGCCTTGGCTATTGCAGGTATTTTGGGAGGGAATCAGCAGATGGAAGATCTCTCCTCTTCCTCTTCTCCCCCCGCCTTTATAAAAAATTTTTAAAAATTAAAACCCCAATCCTTCTAAAAAACTCTATGATGGGGCCGGCGCTCTGGCATAGCAGGTAAAGCTGCCACCTGCAGTGCCTGCATCCCATATGGGCACCGTTTCGAGTCCTGGCTGCTCCTCTTCTGATCCAGCTCTCTGCTATAGCCTGGGAAAGCAGTAGAAGATGGCCCAAGTTCTTAGGCCCCTGCACCCACGTGGGAGACCTAGAAGAAGCTCCTGGCTCCTGGCTTCGATTGGCACAGCTCCGGCCATTGAGGCCAACTGGGGAGTGAACCAGTGGATGGAAGACCTCTCTCTCTCTCTCTCTCTACCTCTCTCTGTAACTCTTTCAAATAAATAAAATAAATCTTTCCAAAAAAACCCTATGATGTGGATACTATTATCATCCCTATTTTACAGATAAGGAAATGGAATCACAGAGAGTTCAAACAGATAACTCAGGATTTAATCCAGAGTCTATAGTCTTAAGACTAGTACTCTATATTGTCACTCAGCAGTAAATAAATATATCATACACATATGCCTATGATATAAACTTGCATATTTATGGGAGAACTTCAAAAGATCCATGGAAAAAATGGGATTTTTTGGTGCTGTAAACAATTCTAAACTCCATTCATATGGGGAGGTTTTCAAAATATTCATGGAAAATGAATGAGAAAACTGTATGATTTCAAAATTATTTACACCAAAATAAACAGATTTCCTAATTTCATTTTCCATAAACTTTTTGAAATACCTCTCTCTCTCTCTCTCTCTCTCTCTCTCTATATATATATATATATATATATATATATATATTGCTATATGTGTGTGTAAAAGGATATTAAATTATTTTTTCTGTTGTTTCCCCAAGTTTTGACTGAAGTCTAAAGGTTGATGACATCAATCAAAGAGTAACCCTACATTCCAAAGAGATGCTAGACAGCTAACCACAAGACTCACTAAGAGTTAGCCAAACTGGGATTTCTTTTTTTACAAGATTGATTGATTTTAAATGCAGAGTGTCAGAGTGAGGGAGAGAGAGAGAGACATACAGAGAGAGAGAGAGATATCTTCTACCTGCTGATTCACTCCCCAGATGACTACAACAGTCAGGGCTGGACCAGGCTGAAGTCAGCAGCCAGGAGCCCCAGCCAGATCTCCTAAATACTTGAGCTTCCCTCCCAGGCACATTAGCAGAAAGCTGGATTGGAAGTGGAATAGCCAGAACTCAAACTGGTATTTCAATATGGGATGCTGGCATACATGCAGAGGCTTAATCCACTGTGCCACAAGGTGAGTCCCCCAAACTGGCATTTTAATTATTAATCCTCACTACTCAACTCCAGTCTATATAAAACAATCCTAGAGATTAATTGGAGAAAGAAAGATTTTTTGAAGTGAATTCATGGCCAATAGAAAACACTGTGGCTCCCCTGCTCAAGCCAAAGGGGAAAAAAAATCCCAATTAAACTTTTCAAAGGAGAAAGACTAGCATCTTACCTCTAGGCTGGAGGCTTGCTGCACTACAGAAATGTCTCAGGCCTGTTTTTGTTGCTACTGAAGCAAGAGGAGTTCATGGCAGAACCTAACATGTGTCCTCTGGTGTTAGAAAAAGATAGAAACCTGTATTTGACTTTAACCTAAAGAAATTTGAAGGCAGAAGTTTGGTCAAAGTTGCTCACAATGACAGGGCAAAGAGATAGATCTAGACTTTCAAGGGCCCCCTGTTTTCTATGGGCCAGGAAGTTTCTGCTGAGGGTGATTGGCAACTCGAGCATAAGAAAGAAGATCTCATGAAAAGAAAGTTGTGTGGGCAACAGCCACAGAGAGTACAGAGAATGTTACAGAGAAAAGGTCCCCACTAGAGGAATGAGAAGGAAGGGGGTCCTGACCACAAAAGCACACCACAGGAAAAGGCAGTATTGCAGCATCTACCTCACAAAGGATAATGATAGCCAAATTACACAAGCACCAGTCAATTAAGATTCCTACCACCTCTGTCAGACTCCCCTCTCCCCTTCCCACCCAACCTACTCTGGGGAACTCAGAGGCAGGAGGACAAGAAGGGAGGAGTTGGAGCATGGAGAATAAAACAACAGACCAACTCAATTTTCTTCATTGGAAATCTGTGGGACATACAGGCAACTGCACTGGAGGTCGAGGCTTGGAGGAGTTCTAAGCTGGATACGAGACAGAAGGGTTGATTTTGAGTGGTTGAACATTTTACTGTCTGTAAATGTAACTATTGTAGCAGCTGAGAGTAACCAAAAAGCTAATGGGTTACATACACAGCATATTATGGGATGGTAATGGAATACCAAAAAAAAAAAAATCAAGGTAAAGGAATAGAAATGATAGGGGTGATGTTTCATAAATGTTAGTCAAGGAAAGCCTCTCAGAAAAGGTGGCACAGATGAAGTAAAGAAGCAAGCCATGGGGATAGCCTTGGCCCATGGCTTGTTCCATAACACTCTTTACATATTCCGGACACAACACTCACTATACCATATTCTCATTGTCTTTTCAAGTGGTTGCCTCTATCATTAAAATGTGAGCCCGCAATAGCAGGCCTATGTTTTAGTCTGTATCCATAAGGCCTGTCATGTGAAACAGGTTCTCTTTCAAAGTCCAAATCCTTTCTTCTGCCTCAACTCTTCTTTCCCTCATCCTCTACTTACACTTCGACTTTCCAATCACTCCTGAAGACTCAATTTAGTTTCTTTCTACAGAGTATTTGTATCCCAAACACTTGGCTGACTTGTTTATCCTAGGGCTGGTTTTCAACCAGGGACAAGATTGTCCCCCTTCCCAGGAGATATCTGGAAATATTGGCAGATGTTTTTGGTTGTCACAATAGAGGGGAGAGGTGCAAACACCATCTAATGGGTAGAGGCCAAGATGCTGCTAAAGAGGAGAGCCCTGTACAACAAAGAACAACTCAGACTAAAATGTCAATAGTATTGAGACGATGAAACCCTTCTGGAGCCAGTGCTGTGGCACAGCACGTGAAAGCCCCGGTCTGCAGTGCCAGCATCCTATATGGGAACCAATTCAAGTCCCATCTGCTCCTTTTCAGATCCAGCTCTCTGCTATGGCCTGGGAAAACAGTGAAAGATGGTCCAAGTGCTTGGGCCCTGCGTGGGGGACCCAGAAGAAGCTTCAGGCTCCTGGCTTTGGATTATCCCAGCTCTAGCCATTGCTGCCATTTGGGGAATGAACCAGTGGATGGAAGACTCTCTCTCTCTCTCTCTCTCTCTCTGCCTCTATGCAACTCTGCTTTTCAAATAAATCAGTAAATCTTTTTTAAAAAGCCTATTAAAAAATAAACCTTTCCCTAGGGCAAGCAAAGCCCTTCAACTATGCTGTACTTTCAGTCTTATTTCTCATACACTGTGTTACAAAGCTATCTGTGAAATTCAGTCCTGTCTTCTGGACTCTAAGATAATGAGGAGGAGGAAAAGAGAGTCATGAAGATAAAGTTCTTGTGGGCTGAGGCTTCACTTGGTCTTTCTGGATGAGCAAAACACATTTGAATGCATGTTAAAACCCATATTTGGAAAAATGCTCACTTACAGAGTGATGCCCCAAAGAATTTTAACGAAATTCAGAGAACTATTTAGAGCCCATAGTTTTTGTTTGCTTTAAAGATTTCTTTTTTTAAAGATTTCTTTATTTATTTCAAAGGCATAATCACAAATAGAAAGGGAGAGAGGAAAGAAGACACACACACACACACACACACACACACAGAAATTGATTCTATCTTCTGGTTCACTCTCCAAATGACCACACCAGCCAGGGCTGAGACAGGAACTTCATTGGGTCTCCCCAAGTGGGTGGCATGAACTCAAGTACTTGGGCCATAATCCACTGCCTCCTGGGTACATTCCTGGGAAGCTGGACCAGAAATGGAGGTGGGACTCAATTCCTGGCACCCTGATATAGGATGCAGACATCCCAAGAGGCAGCTTAACCTGCTGTGCCACAGTGCTTGCCCAGTTATTTTGAGTCAAGCAAAGCACACTAGACAATCTTGTGCAAGTGGAAAAGGAAATGGAAATAATTTTGAGCTATTTCTATACATCAAATATTGTATAATGTTTAGTATGCATTATCTCTTTTAATCCTCACAAGAGCACTATAATTTATGCATTGTTGTTATCTCCCTTCCAGAGACAAAAAATATGTGCGGTTCAGAGAAGTTAGGTAACATATTAATGCTAAATGAAGAGATAAGAACTTAAATCCAATGTCTTTCTATAACACCATGCTAGGATGATTCAGTGTTCAAGGCACATCAAATTGAAGTTCTCAAACCAGAAGATATCTTCTAATATTATGAACATTTTGTTTGCTTCTATCAAATTAAAAAAAAAAATACACTGGCATCCACTGCAAGTCCAGTTAACTGTTTGCTTGGTTCTTCACACTTGAGTAAGAGTCATCTTCTATGGGTATATTTGCATTTAGGATCAGGTCTGGGCTGCTATAGAAACATGTGGAGTAACTCGATTAATCATGTATACTTGAAAAAAATGACTATGGCCATTATCTCAATATTCCTTGGTTTCTCATCAGCAAAATGATAAGCTCTGGTTATGATAATAATAGGCTATGATAGGTGCAATGCATCCCATATACAGGCCTTCCTAAGCTTGTGATATTAAAGTAGACAGAAGCAGAGAGAGGAAAGGCAGAGACAGAAGTCTTCCATCTGCTGGCTCACTCCCCAAATGGCCGCCAACAGCCAGAGCTGACCCGATCCAAAGCAAGGAGCCAGGAGCTTCTCCCAGGTCTTCCAGGTAGGTGCAGGGGCCCAAGGACTTGGGCCAACCTCTGCTGCCTTCCCAGGTACATTAGCAGGGAGCTGGATTGGAAGTGAAGCAGCCAGGACTCGAACCTCTTACATTAAGAACATCATGAAGAGTGCTGGTGCTGTGGTGTAGCAGGTTAAGTCACCCCATGCAAGAGAGGCACCCCATATTAAAGCACCAGTTTGAGTCCTGGCTATTCTGCTTCCAATCAAGCTCCTTGCCAATGTACCTCGGAAGGCAGTGGAAGATGGCCCAAATGCTTGGGCCTCTCCCACCCATGTGGGAGACCCAGATGGAGTTCTGAGCTCCTGGCTTCAGCGTAGACCAGTCCTGGCTGTCACAACTATCTGGGAAGTGAACAAGAGGATGCTCGCTCACTCACTTTGACTCTCTCTCTCTCTCTCTCTCTCTCTCTCCCTCCCTCTCTCCCTTTCTATGTCACTATGCCTTTCAAATAAATAAATAAATAATTATTTTTTTAAAAAATCACCAGGGCCAGTGTTGTGGAGCGGCAGGTTGATCAGCCATCTGCAGTGCCAGCATTCCATATGGGTCTCAGGTCAAGTCCCAGCTGCTCCATTTCTGATCCAGCTGCCTGCTAATGTGCCTGGGAAAGCAGCATAAGATGGCCCAAGTTCTTGGGCCCCTGCACCCAAGTGGGAAACCCAGAAGAAGCTCCTGGCTCCTGGCTTCCATCTGGCCCAGCCCTGGCTGTTGCAACTATTTGGGGAATGAGCCAGAGGATGAAAGACTTCTCTCTCTGCCTCTCCTTCTCTGTAACTCTGCCTTTCAAATAAATAAATAAATCTTTTAAAAAATAAACAAAAATAAAAAACATTCCACTGTGATACGGCCTTGCCTAAACAAGTTCAGAGTTGGTGAACTCAAGGGGCTTCCATAGTCTAGACAGCTCATAGCAAGAGTCTTGGGTGACTGCTGACGTCATAAATAAGAGTGCCTATTGTTAAATCAACAATGGGAGTCACTGGGTACATGCTCCCCACGTAGGATCTCTGTCCTTAATGTGTTTTACTATGAAACTTAAAAACACTATTAGTCGAACAATACCCTATACCTTGTGCGGTTGTGTGAGTGCAGCCTGTTGAAATCCTTGCTTAGTATATACTAAGTTGATCTTCAGTATATGAAGGTAATTGAAAATGAAACTTGATGAAGGGCGGGATGGGAGAGGGAGTGGGAGAGGGGAGGGCCACAGGAGGAAGGGAGGTTGGGGGGGAAGCCACAATAATACAAAAGTTGCACTTTGTAAATTCACATTTATTAAATAAAAAATAACTATATAACAAACAAAAAAAAGAACTTAATACTTCTTAATACTTTACCCTTTTAGTATTTTTTATGTTCTACTTAAAACTATTGACTGAACTCTGTAATTAATACACAATTATTCTTAGGTGTTTAATTAACGTTATAACTAGTACTCAAATAGTATTTTACACTTTGTGTTTCTGTGTGGGTGCAAACTGTTGAAATCTTTACTTAATATATGCTAAATTGATCTGTATATAAAGATAATTGAAAATTAATCTTGATGTGAATGGAATGGGAGAGGGAGAGGGAGAGGGGAGTGTTGTGGATGGGAGGGAAGTTATGGGGGGGGGAATCTATTGTAATCCATAAGCTTTGGAAATCTATGTTCATTAAATAAAATTAAAAAAAATCATCACCATGTGCAATGCTTTCAAATAAATAAATAATTTTTTAAAAAATAAAACAAAAATAAAAAAACACCACCACCACCACTTGTAATGCTTCATAGGAATGGTGGTCATCATGATAGCAGTGTGCATATCTTATAATGCCTTAATCACTCAGTCATCAACAATTACACCAATGCAAAGGACAGTTTGTGCTAATGCTGTTACATACAATTTGACCATTTCATACAACAACCTGCATTACTAGCCTTTCCCATCTCTGCTTCTGTCTACTTTAATATCATAAGCTTCATCATCAAGGACTCTGAGATCTACCTTGCTATTATGCTGTTTGGATAACACAACTCAAAATGTCTGTCTTCAGACTTAAAAGGAGGAGCTATATACAAATCTCTTCACCTAAGTTTAATCCCTTCTTCCTTCTAAAGTTCTCTTTGTGGTTCTGCTTGCACTCCTACTTGACAATCTTGAGACTGTTCTTCCTATGTAGCCAAAGGTATGTGAGAATGAAGCTTGACAAAAATAAATTGCAATTTGATGTTCAGGAAATTACTAGGAAGCTTCAGCAAATTTGTTGAGTCCTGGCACTCATTTTGAGCAAACAAACAAGTTTATTGAGAGTCCACCCTTCCCAGATACCTTTCTATTTGAAGCTCAGTAAACTGACACCTATCTCCACCACAGCATGAACTGAAAAGGTACAAAAAGATTTTCAAATGAAAAGTATTTGACTAGGAAACTTAGAGCAAAAACTAGTCTTTTAAAAAAATTTGAATATTGTATTTCTCTGTGCTTCAAGTCTTATGATTGGTCTATGAGTAATGTTTCACATTTATGTCTCTTTAAGTCTTCAAAAAACCAGACTCACTAATAGGATCATCTTAGGGTGAGACCAGGGGCTTGAGGAATAGAACAAGAAAGAAGGACAGTAAGAAGGATGATGTCCAAATTGTATCCTTTTGTTGCTACTGCTATTCAGAAGAGGCAACTGGTAGAAAGTTGATGTTTCAGTTGCCCTGAAGTCCTTCGACAGAATGAGATGGAGGCCCCAACCCCCAAAGAAAAGTTATGTCTTATCACCAAATCAGCTAGTGCAGAGTAGCCTCCACTCTGTACATCTCTGCCTGTATACATTCCTGGTTTCTATGGTCTATTTTCCCATTCGAGTTTATGAGCTTGGTGACAAAAGGATTGAATATTTGGGGTCAGCCTAACACTGGGCAGTGGGAAAGCAAATACAGGGGACAATATGTTCTACATGTACATAATAGTGTCATTTCTTTTAAGGAGATACAGGAATCAAATAGCAGGGATTTTTGGCTCTTTGGATTCTGAGGGAAAACAAAATGACCTTGGCATCTAGCAAATAAGCCCCAGTTCCAAAGATTGAAGTTATTACCCACAATAAGATTAGATTCTGCCCTGTGGGAACACATTTATGTTGCACAGTCAATTTGGGATTAACCTTTTCATGGCTGCTAGAGAATCATTGAGTTCTTAACTTCTCTCTCTGGGCTGCCTGAGGCTCTAGAGGTGTTTCCCTATATTCCAGAGGAGCTCTGCAACAGGGCAACCAGCTGTGCAACTGTGCCTTATTTACCCATGCTTTTGGCATAGATTCCTCTGGCTGAGAGAACCGGAGAAGGCAGCCCCTCCCAAAGAGCACACAAGCCCAGCCCAGTACAGCAGGACTTCGTGTGGGTGAGGTCCATCCAGTGCATCCATTATGATAGTTCAGAAAGTGGCTGAAGTATGAAATCACTCCAAGTCTGCTTCCTCCTCCACGGTGCTTTTCGTTCCTTCATTTGCCCCTGACTTGCCCACGCTACCACAGATAGGAATAATTATGGAAATTCCAAAACCCCAAGAATTCAAGCTTGCACTGCTCAGGAATGGTGGAGTTTTTAAAGAAGTATACAACTTCCACATGCATAGTTTAAAAAGCTACTCATCAAAACATTAACAGTGGCTATTTCTATGGTGTGCAATTACTGAAGATTTTTATTTTCCTCTTTGTGGTTTCTTAAACTTTCTGTCAGGATCATGTATTATTTGAGTAGATGTTTTAAATGTATTATAAAGGTAACATTATTAGATGAGTCATTTTTTTTTTATTTCCCTGGTGCTCTATCTACAAGCACCAGAGCAGCCCAGAAAGTGTACAGAAAAATACCCAAGTGGGGAGTTTTCCACTTCCAGCATTATTGTTCTTTAAAATCCTGGAGACAAAGCCAAGAATGATGATATGAATAGACTTTATCAGCAGGGCCTCAACAGGAAAATAATCTACCACAGATGAATTAGATGAAGAGAGCTTATGAAAAGACTATTTATAGGGAGTGGTCAGGACAACAGGAAGAAACAAGGGATAGTGAAGTTTGAGTGAAAACCATTTCCACCCCTAGAGCCAGCCAGTTAAGGGAAGAAATAGAGTTATCAGAGCTCAGTGAGGACTGGAACTATGGAAGAGGTGCTGCATGGTGGGTGGTATAGCTATGTGGAATGTGGCTATTGATTGGGATATAGTGCCACTACAGGGAGAGGGTGGGGAAGAAATAGCCTAATGTCCCACTCTCTGATCTCCTACCATTCCTACCCCATTACCAAACCAAATGATAAGCCAACAGGCAAGGGAACCAAGAACATGCAGTCCCTAGGGATAAGCTTCCTAGGACACGGAGAGGGACTAGGTGCAAGAGAACTCCATCTCTAACACAAGGAGACACAAAATTCTAATGACGCACCTTATCATCATGAGGTAGTCTTGATTCAAATATATACTTAAATAGAACCAAAGTTCTAATATTAGTCACCACTAGACAAGCAAGGAAAGAATGATAAAAAAGAGAGTTGATTAACACACATAGTTGTTACACTCCCCCGTTGCTAAGAAATAGCAACTTCTTTATCTCCCTTCCCCTACAGACAGGGAATCGGCCTTCCTCTGCATACAATCCTTTTAATACATACCACTAGTGGAGTTGCTGGACAAACTAGTTGTGAGCCTCCTCTGGATCAACATTCTCCAAATCCATAGGAGACTTAGATGGAAAAAGGAACGAGTTATAGAGAACAAAGCTGAGAGAGAGAGAGACAGAGAGAGAGAGAGAAACATCAGCCTATACTCTAAAATGACCTCACCAGTCTATATTGACAGGATTACAGGAAGCATGTACAGAAGTGAATTTCAAAGGTGTTGACCAATGGGAAAGGAATAACACTTGATGGGGTGAATCCCCTGACATAAATGTACTCATTCAGTTTAAGTGTGATGAAGATATGTTGTAATTATCTTATCTGGCTAATCAAATACTGGATTAAATGATGGTCTGTAGCTACTGAATTAAAAATGCCTGGCTCATGACAAGAGCCTAGGGTGATCACTGACATCATAAATAAGAGTATCAATTGCTAAATCAACAACAGGAGTCACTGTGCACTTGCTCCCCATGTAGGACCTCTGTCCGTAATGTTGTACTATGAGAATTAACAGTAAAACTAACCTTCAAACAGTACTTTATACTTTGTGTATCTGTGTGGGTATAAACTGTTGAAATCCTTACTTAGTATAGAGCTGATCTTCTATATATAAAGATAATTAAGAATGAATCTTAATGAAGAATGGTATGGGAGAGGGAGTAGGAGGTGGGATGGATTGGGGGTGGGAGGGCGGGTATGGGGAGAAGAACCACTGTATTCCAAAAGTTGTACTTACGAAATTTACATTTATCAAATAAAAGCTTTCTTTCTTTCTTTTTTTTTTTTTTGACAGGCAGAGTGGACTGAGAGAGAGAGACAGAGAGAAAGGTTTTCCTTTGCCGTTGGTTCACCCTCCAATGGCCACCGTGGCCGGTGCACTGCGACCAGCGCACCACGCTGATCCGATGGCAGGAGCCAGGTGCTTCTCCTGGTCTCCCATGGGGTGCAGGGCCCAAGCACTTGGGCCATCCTCTACTGCACTCCCTGGCCACAGCAGAGAGCTGGCCTGGAAGAGGGGCAACCGGGACAGAATCTGGCGCCCCGACTGGGACTAGAACCCGGTGTGCCGGCGCCGCAAGGCAGAGGATTAGCCTAGTGAGCCAAGGCGCCGGCCTAAATAAAAGCTTTCTATAAAAAAAAATGCCTGAGTATCTCTGATCTCTTATAGAGCAAGGAGTCCAAATGGATATAATGGAATGGATCCCTGTAAAAACTGCTTAGCTGTCCCTCAACTGTGCCTCCTGGGAACAAACAAAGAATACTTCAAAGCATTTTTAAAAAGTACTGATGGGCCCAGCACTGTAGCATAGTGGGTAAAGCTGCCATCCACGTGGGAGACTCAGATGAAGCTTCTGGCTCCTGGGTTCGGCCTGGCCTAGCCAGGCTGTTGCAGCCACCTGAAGAGTGAATCAGCAGACTGGAGATTCTCTTTCTCTCTCTCTCTCTCTCTCTCTCTCTCTCTCTCTCTCTCTCTCTGTAACTCCTTCAAATAAGTAAATAATCTATTTAAAAAGCATTGATGATGGGCCAGCACTTTGGTGTAGCGGCCAAAGCTGCCACCTGCACGTGCCAGCATCCCATATGGGCGCCGGTTTGAGTCCCAGCTGCTCCATTTCTGATCCAGCTCTCTGCTATGGCCTGGGAAAGCAGTAGAAGATGGCCCGTGTCCTTGAACCCCTGCACCCATGAGGGAAACCCAGAAGAAGCTCCTGGCACCTGGCTTAGGATCAACACAGCTCCAGCCTTTGCGGCCATCTGGGGAGTGAACCAGTGGATGTAGGACTTCTCTCTCTCTCTGTCTCTACCTCTCTCTGCAATTCTGCCTTTCAAATAAATAAAATGAATTTTTTAAAAAAATTTTAAAAATTAAAAATAAAAAGCATTGATGATCTTCCTCTTCTCTCCTATTTCTCAGAAATTTAGTCTGAACAACATTAGTTAGGCAGAGAACAAGGGAGGCTTCTGGAGGGCAGGGTGTTAGAGCCTGAGAGGAGAAGAAAGGCATGGAATAGGATTATGGAACTTAAGCAGGGTGTGGAGGGCACTCACAGGTATGGAGGGCATCACACACGGGGACAGCCTGGCATGAAATGTCAAAATTCAAACAGGGAAAGGAGGGAATTCATGCATAAGGCTGGCCTGGCATAAGGTACTAGCTGTGCTGATCATAATCCCAAAAGACACAGTCCTAAACATCATAATCCCAAATGTTGAAACCCCAAAAGATCAAAGCACTATAAAGATCAAAATTCCAACAATCACAGTCCCCAAAGATTAAAACTCCAAATGTTTAAATCCTGAAGGCTAAAATCCAAAACCCTGCAATTCTGATTAGGGGGAAATGCTACCTAAAAAGGGTACACAGCCAAATTCTGGGGAAGAATGAGTGCATTTTCAGGTGTTTGCAGGACAGCTGCCAAATTATTTGTGAGCTACTTCTGCCCCTTCACACATAATGCCATGACTGTCTTTAAAAAATGCCCTTCACCAGAGAACAAAATGAATTCAACAAGCTCGGCAACCTTCTGAATCAGTGATACTTGTTGATATAGAGGTTCCTCAAGCGTTACAAGCACATAAAATGGCGAACTACAGGTATTCTTGGTTAGGGATTTGACTGTTGAAGAAGATAGACTTATAGTTAACCACTAAATCTTACATAGAAAAACAGCACATTCTTTAGTTTAGCTAATGAATTGTACTACTAGAACTAGCCCCACATTTTTATCAAATACATACAAATCAGGAACAGGTGTTGTGGCACAATGGGTTAAGCTGCCACTTAGCATACCTATATCCCATACTGGAGTGTGAGTTTCAGTCTCAGCTACTCAGCTTCCCATCCAGCTTCCTGCTAATGCACACTTTGGGAGGCAGAAGATGATGGCCCAAATTTCTGGGTTCCTGCAACACAAATGGGAGCTTAGGACGGAGTTACAAGCTCCTGACTTTGGCCTTGCCCAGACCTGGCCATTGCACCCATTTGGAGAGTGAACCAACAGATAGAGGATCTCTCTCTCTCTCTCTCTCTCTCTCTCTCTCTCTCTCTCTCTCCCTCCATCCCTCCCTCTCTCATTCCATCTATCTTTTCTCTGTCATTCTGCCTTGAAAAAGACTTTCATGGACTGCATTGTGGCGTACGGAGTGCTTGGGCCCCTGTACACACCTGGAAGACCTGGAAGAAGCTCTGGGCTCCTGGATTCCACCTGCCAGAGTTCTGGTCGTTTAGCCATTTGGGGAGTCAAACAGCAGATGGAACATTCTCTCCCCCTCTGTAACTCTGCTTTTCAAATAAATAAATAAATAAATTTTTAAAAAGACTTTTTTTAATATTTATTTATTTATTTATTTGAAAGGCAGAGCTACAGAGAAGCAGAGGCAGAGAGAGAGAAGTCTTCCATCCACTGGTTCACTCCCCAGATGGTTGTAATGGCCGGAGCTGCACTGATCCAAAGCCAGGAGCCAGGAGCTTCTTCTGGGTCTCCCACTTGGGTGCAGGGGCCCAAGGATTTCTACTGCTTTCACAGGCCATAGCAGAGAGCTGGATCGGAAATGGAGCAGCTGGGACTCAAACCGGTGCCCATATGGGATGCTGGCACTGCAGGCAGCGACTTTATGCACTACGCCAAAGTGCCAGCCCCAAGACGTTCAAAAATATACACAAGTCATGCCCCTAATCCAAAAATTCTAAAACTTATCTACTTATATATGTATATTTATTAATGACTGGAAAACGTGGAACATTTGATAAATGCTTAATTTGAAGATTTGGTGGACTTTGCAGAAGAAAACAGATTTCAATTGACCCCTAAATCATAAAGATAGATTTTGAATTAAGTGTAATCAAGACTTCCAGGGGCCGGTAGCTGTGGTGTAGCAGGTAAAGCCGCCGCCTGCACTGCCAGCATCCCATATGGGTGCTGGTTTGAGTCCCAGCAGCTCCACTTCAGATCCAGCTCCCTACTATGGTCTGGGAAAGCAGCAGAATATGGCCCAAGTTCTTGGGCTCCTGCACCCAAGTAGGGGATCTGGAATAAGTTCCTGGCTCCTGGCTTTGGATCAACCCAGTTCCAGCCATTGGAGACATTTGGGGAGTAAACAGTGGATGGAAGATTCTCTCTCTCTCTCTCCCTGCCTTTGTAACTCCACCTTTCAAATAAATAAATAAATCTTAAAAAAAAAAAAAAACACTTTCAAAAGTGAATTTCAAGGCACTGACAATGAAGTTTGTTTCTTCCTTTCATCCCAATGCATTTGGTAGAAAATTCAGATGAGTGGGTTGGCTATGTGATATAGCAACAATGAAAACTTCAGTTTAAAAAAGCATCATTTGTCTGCATTGGCACTCCTGCCAGCTGAAGACATTCCTGGAGCTTTTAATGAATTAAACCTGAATTTGCCTGAAGAAGCCAACAGTTAGTGATTTGTTTGAAAATAATTTTTAAACAGTTTTTTTTTTAATTTGACAGAGTTAGCAGTGAGAGAGAGAGACAGAGAGAAAGGTCTTCTTTCTGTTGGTTCACCCCCTAAATAGCCGCTACAGCCAGAGCTATGCCAATCTGAAGCCAGGAGCCAGATGCTTCCTCCTGGTCTCCCATACGGGTGAAGGGGCCCAAGAACTTGAGCCATCCTCCACTGCCTTCCCAGGCCACAGCAGAGAGCTGGACTGGAAGAGGAGCAACTGGGACTAGAACCGGCACCCATATGGGATGCCGGCGCCACAGGCAGAGAATTAACCAAGTGAGCCATGGTGCCGGCCCCTTGAAAATAATTATTGGAATGGTAGGATACAAAGACACATAGTGTAATGCTGTTCCTGATCAATCAATAGTATTGTTTCCACCAGACTGGTGGTTTGTTATATGAGTGCATGCAGAATGGATTTCCACATATCAAAAACAACATAGAAACATGGCAAAATGAAAAAAAAATGTAACAGGGAGTACTCACATCAGTGTATACAGACTCAAAAAAATTTTTAAAAGATCACAGCCACACAGTAAATGAACATGAACATATTCTCTGAGCAGAAGTATGCTGTAAAAAAAAAAACGCAGTTAATCATCATAACACAACAAAATATAGCTCATGATTATGAAAGTCAGCCAGCTTTTTTAAAGAAAGATTCATTTATTTATTTGAAAGGCAGAGTTACAGAGAGAGATGGAGAGACAAAGAGAGATCTTTCATTTACTAATTCATTCTCCCAAATGGCCGCAACGGCAAGGGTTGGACAAGGCAGAAGCCAGGAGCAAAGAACTCCATCCAGGTCTCCCACGTGAGTGGCAGGGGCCCCAGCACTTGAGCCATCTTGCACTGCCTTTCCAGGTGCATTAGCAGGGAGCTGGATCAGAAGTGGAGCACCCAGCACTAAAACTGGTGCTCTTACATGATGCTGTCATCACAGGCAGTGGTTTTACCCACTGTACCACAATGCCAGCCCCTCATCTTCTCATCATTTCCAATACTGGAGGTATAAACTGTGTAACATTTTTAGAGTTCTACTTCATTATATATATTTTTTGCAAATTTGACTGCAAAAGTGGTTTACCACAATGTTGATTTCATGTGTAAGCATTATGAGTGGGCATAAAAGTGTTAATCTTCAGTAAATGAAGAGATGTTCTTTTTTATACACTTGTAGTTGTGAAAAATATTATTTCTTGAGATCTGGGCTTTTTTGACAACTAGATGTGTGGTAGTGACCCATCACCATTTTCTTACCAATTTCATCAAAAGACAGATTACTCAATATGGTGTTTCAGAAGACAACACTTACAAAGCTAGGTATACACAATTACCAATGATAGTTAATTTCATTTATACATTTTGCTTTTTGACATATCTCCTTATGAATACAGTTCAACAGTTATGTAATTATAATTACTATACCTGAGTGTTTATGCTTGCAAAAATATGTTGTTATTGTCTATTTCATTATGAAGAGTGACCTATGAAGTGTTCTGACATGTTTTTATATGTTTCTCAAATAAATTTCCTTTTTAAATGTGAATAAATATCTTTTAAAGAGTCTTAAAATTATTTTTGGCATAATTTTACTTTCAGAATTTTGATCTTTTGGGATTTTTAGACTTTAGGGATACCGATATTTCAGAATTTCAGTATTTAGGATTGTGGCTTTCCAGATTATGCCCCAAACTTGGGTACTAGCACCCAGGTAGCGTTAAACAAGTATCCACATTGAAAAGTCCATGAGAGCACAGCATGGCAGAGGGAGGAGAACACTGCCAAGGAGAGGTGGCCCTAGAATAGGCTATCAAAGTCTGAATATGATAAAGAGAGTATCCATATGAAGTGAAGAGGGCTGCCTAGTGTGGTAGATCAGAGCCCAAGAAGAGGGAAATGGGTATCCTTCCAGAATAAGTGGCCTGAGAATGGAGTATCAGAGCCTAAGTGAGGTTAGGAGGATACCCATATCAGAGTACAAACTAGCATGCAAAGACAGAGCTAAGCAGTGGGAGAAAGGCATGTCTACAGAGATGCAACCTGGCCTGCAGTGTCAGAGCCTAAGTGGAATGACAAGGGTGTCCATAAAGTCAGGCAGACTAATACAGAGTGTCAGATCCTGAGCAAGGTGAAGCATGTATCCATGAAGTGAGGTGGCAGCCTAAATCAGGATATCAAAGCCTGAGCAAGGTGAGGAAGGCAGACATGCAGGTGTAGTGTCTGGTATGGGGTGTTAGAATCCAAGAAGAGTGAAAAGGATGCCAGTGAAGGGTAGGGAATTCCTGGTGTGAGGTGTAAGAATCCAAGTGGGATGAGAAAGACTTATATGCAAATGAGAGCACCCTATAGCAGAAAGTTTGTACCAAAACAGAGTGAAAAGGATGTGCCCAAGGAGCACCTCCCCAGTGTTGGGTATCAGAACCCAAGCAGTATAAAAAAAGATCCACATGCAAGAGGAGCAGCTTGGCACTAAGGGGTCAGAGTCTGAGCAGGGCAGGGTGGGGGAGGCAGCCCTGCAAAAGAGGTGACCTGGCATGGAGTGTCAGAACCCACATGCAGTTAAGAGGACATCCACACAGCAGAGGTGGGGTAGGGATGAGCAGTGTGCTGCACCAGAGACTGAGGGATAGAGAATGGTAATCCCCACAAGAAAGTATCTTGGTGTGGGCTATCAGTAGCCATGAAGCATGAGACGGACACCCATGCAGAAGGGTGACCTGACATCAAATGTCAGTGCAAAAGTAGGGTTAGGAAATTTTCTCTATAGGTGAAGGATTGGTAGAGGAGATTCAGACTAATTACATACAGGGGGCCTAGTCAAGTTGTTAAGAATAACTGAAGCCAAGTTCCTCACTGTCAGAGAAGGGGAAAAAATGGAAAACCTGTAGTATTGTATTATAACTAGATAGATGTACCAATGAGAACTCATGATTTCTTTTATTTTTTTTTTTTGACAGGCAGAGTTAGTGAAAGAGAGAGAGAGAGAGAGAGAGACAGAGAGAAAGAAAGGTTTTCCTTCCGTTGGTTCACTCCCGAAATGGCTGCTACAGCCAGCGCTGCACCAATCCAAAGCCAGGAGCCAGATGCTTCCTCCTGGTCTCCCATATGGGTGCAGGGCCCAAGGACTTGGGCCATCCTCCACTGCCTTCCCGGGCCACAGCAGAGAGCTGGACTGGAAAAGGAGCAACCAGGACAGAATCTGGCACCCCAACAGGGACTAGAACCTGGGGTGCTGGCGCCACAAGCTGCGGTGCCGGCCCGAGAACTCATGATTTCTAATATAAAAATAAATATATGCACATGAATTATTTGTATATATTCTTAGTTACACACACACACACAAACACACACACCTTTACCTGAATCTCTTAGCTCTGGCTGCTGAGAGTCTAAAAGCAATGATACCCCAGTAGCAACAATCATACTTAGCACCCAGATCTTGGCTTCTAAATACCATTTTCTGTTTAAAAAAAAAAACCAAGGCTCTGTGCAGAAATG
The DNA here is from genome assembly GCA_949820135.1 of Sylvilagus floridanus. NCBI lineage: Eukaryota > Metazoa > Chordata > Mammalia > Lagomorpha > Leporidae > Sylvilagus > Sylvilagus floridanus. Next base: position 40,114,951 of record OX463223.1, read on the forward strand.
GCTGATTATAGGGCTGGGACAAGAAAATGGTAAAATGAGCCAGGAACATCTTTTTTTGTGCCAGAAATCAAGGAAGCAAGTAAATGTCCAAGAATGAGGGAGGCATAACAAAAGGACAAATAAACTAGCAATTTGAGCATCAGATTAATAATAAATTATTGAATAAAATAGAAAACCATGAGTCCACTCTGACAAAAGTAAATAAAGAAATAAACTTACATTTTGATGAGGAATGGGCTATCTGCATAGTTTCTAAGTATCTCCTCACAAAGTGCCTATCAATTACTAAAGGTGAAAACAGTAACTTTACAGTGGACAACCCTGGCACATGTTGCCTTCAACAAGCATACAAGTGAACATTCGTAACAGTACAAATATAAATCATTTGTCTCCTGATAGGATGTCATAAAAAGAATGTAGCATTTACATGATGTTATTGTCAAAGATATTCTTTCAGTCAGATTCAATGAGAGGAAAAAAAATCCACTAGGAATTTGTTACAGAGATTTGAGCTACAAATGCAGGAGAAGTTTAAGCAATCTATGCTAGGCTGTTTCGGTCTTTTAGTTTGATGCTGGAACTTGAAGTTCACTGAGAAGGCAGTTTGAAAGGGAAGACAGATAATGTGGGGGAGAACGAGGACAAATCAGAGTCCACAAGCACAAGCTGGCAGTTCTTGTTGCTTCTAACCCTAATGATATGGATATCCTGCAGAAGCTGGGACCTTCATCATGGAGTTAAACACATACCCGGCCCAGGAGTCAAAGGAATTGATGTACAATCTAGGGGAAAGTGCAACAGTTACAGGCCCAGATGGTGCCCCACACCAATAGAGTGTCAACAAATAAGCAACACTGTGTTTAAACTACAAAACTTCCACTCTCCAAATCTCACAGAATAATCACTTTTGTGGTCCTGCCTAATAAGAATCATAATGAAAAGGGGATTCTGGTAAATGCCATTTGGCTTAATCACTTGGCATATTACAAAGCCACCAGAGATACATAACATGAATCTAATCATAAAGAAATATTTGCTTGGGCCCTGCACCCCATGGGAGACCAGGAAAAGCACCTGGCACCTGGCTCCTGCCATCGGATGAGTGTGGTGCGCCGGCCGCAGCGCGCCGGTCGCGGCGGCCATTGGAGTGTGAACCAATGGCAAAGGAAGACCTTTCTCTCTGTCTCTCTCACTGTCCACTCTGCCTGTCAAAAATAAAATAAAATAAAATAAAGAAATATTTGTATAATCAAAATTGAAGGTAGTCTATGAGACATTCTAATATTCAGAAATTTCAAGACCATGAAAATCAGGGGAAAACTGATAAATCTTTCCACATTAAAGGGACATTAAAATTTGATGCAATGCACAATTCTGTCCAGGATCCTTTTACTCTGAAGGACAACTGGCACAAGTTGAATGGGATCTAGGATTAGATTGTGATAATGTATTACTGTCAATTTATCAATGATGCTGGTTGTCTTGTGGTCATATAGGAGAATGTAATTTTTATCAGAATGCACATTTAAATATATGGAGAAACATACATGCAATATTTGGAGGGTTGGGGCCAGCGCTGTGGCATAGTGGGTTAACACCTTGGCCTGAAGTGCCGGCATTCTATGTTGGTGCCGGTTCAAGACCTAGCTGCTCCACTTCCTATCCAGCTCTCTGCTATGGCCTGAGAAAGCAGTGGAAGATGGCCCAACTCCTTGGGCCCCTACACCCGTGTGGGAGACCTTGAGGAGGCTCCTGGCTCCTGGCTTCAGATCAGCACAGCTCTAGCTGTTGCAGTCAATTGGGAAGTGAACCATCAGATGAAAGGCCTCTCTCTCTCTCTCTCTCTCTCTCTCTCTCTCTCTGCCTCTCCTTCTCTCTGTGTAATTCTTACTTTCAAATAAATAAATAAATCTTTAAAAAAAAAGATTTTGGGGTAAATGGGCAGCAGGTTGGTAATTTATTCTAAAAAGTTTCAAGAAAAAAAACTTATTTTACCTGCCACTTGTTTATAATATTTCTGTATACTTATGATTGTTTCAAAATAAAAAATAGTAAAAATATGCATTGACAAGGGAAGTACATGCCTTCTTGATAAAAGCATAGTGGTCATATTCTGAAGGCCAGAATAATGGTGAGGGATACTGCAAAGAAATCGGGCCCCCTGACCTAAGATGGGAACAACAGGATCCTGAAAAAGGTAAGGCCAGGGAGATAAAATAGTAACAATTACCACAGTAATACACAGGGATAGAATGATAAGCCAAGTGTTTTGACCCACAAGTATTTGTGGCAATAACTAATTGATCACACGATACCTAAAAATGAAATGTATGTTCAACTTACTAAAGTGCTGTTTCACATATTGTAATGATTATTTTAAGTGTCAACCTGACTGAATTAAGGTGTGTCAAGATAACTGGTAAAGCATTATTTTGGGATACATCTGTAGATGTTTCTGGAAGAGCATTAACTGGCTTAGTAACAAAGATCTACTCTCACATAAATGTAGGTGGATATCATCCAATTTACTGAAGGCCCAGAAAGAACAAGAAGGCAGAGGGAAGTTGAATTCATTCTCTCTCTTCTGGAGTCAGGACACCCTTCTTCCCTGGCCCTTGGACATCAGAAATCTATGTTTTCAGGTCTTCAGACTCCAGGACTTTTAGCAGTGACCACTCCCTGTCCAGGTTCTCAGGCCTTCAGCCTTAAACTGAGAGTTATACCACTGATTCCCCTGCTTCTAAGGCTTTCAGACTTGGACTGAACCATGCCACCAGCTTCCGTGGCTCTCCAGCCTTTAGATGGCATATTGCAAGACTTCTCAGTCTCCATAATAATGTGAATCAGTATCATTTATAAATCCCCTCTCAAATATCTATCTTTATGGCTATCTATCTATCCTATCTATTGGTTCTATTTCTCTGGAAAAAATATATATATATAATACACATATACAAATAATATATAATACATGTACAGATATTATGTGTGTATATAACTAATATATATTAGTACCCACATATATTTTCCATATATACATAAATAAGATATATATGGAAAAATTATAAGTCTTCTGGGCAGAAATCTAACTACTTTGGTCATCATAGAGGAAATCCATGTGCTCTTATCCAGTTCCCAGTCCTAAGCCAGTTCACAGGCACATAGCCCCTTGACCAAGGAAGGACTCTGCAACATAGCCACATATACATAGCATAAATTCTCCCCTGAGGATCTTGTAGCAAGTTATCAGGGTAACTAAACTGGGGAAAGAGAAATACTCAGACCTACTGGATATTATTAGATAATGGCTCTGAACACACACTAATCCCTAAATATCTGAAGTATCACTATTAACCACTGATCAGAGCAAGTGACCTATGGAGTTCAGATGATAGTATTGGCTTGAATATGTCTTACAGTGGAGCTAAGTTTGCATCTTATGGTTATTTTGTAAAAGATTTATGTATTTATTTATTTAACTATTTATTTGAGAGAGAGAGAGATTGATCTTAAATCTATTGGTTCACTCCCCAAATGACTGCAACATCCAGGGCTGCACCAGGCTGTAGCCAGGAGCCTGAAACTCATCCTGGTCTTCCATCTGGGTGATAGGAATCCAAGAACTTGGGCCATCATCTGCTGCCTCCCAGAGTGTGCATTAGCAGGAAGCTGGATCAGAAGCAGAGTAGAAAGGACTCAAACCTGGTGCTGCAACACCACAGCGCCCCCTGTCCCAATCCTCCAGCATCCTATGGTTATTCACCAAGAATCACAATATAGAGTAGGAATAGATAGATACATTTACTAACTGGCAGAATTCCCAAATTGATACTCTGATCATTGAGTGATACATTATAGTAGAAAAAGCAAAATGGAAGTCCCTGGAACTGCCCCACCTCTGCTACATTAGTAAACCAAAAGCATGTGTCTATGGGGTAACTAAATAAATCAATACCTAATCAAAACTTGAGAGATGCTATTAAGGTAATTTCTACCAAATCCCCAGGTAACTCACTGACTTGGCTAATGCAAACTAGATGGTTTTTTGGAAAATCAGAGTAAATTATCACAGACATAATTAAATGATATAAATTGCAGCTGGGGTTCCATATGTGGCAGCTCTACTGGTATATAGCTACCAAATTGGAAACTCATTCTTCCCCATTTTAATCAATAAGCAACATAACAAACAGTTTATATTTACAGGGAAGAAACAACAATATATCTTTACTATTTCCACACAGCTATTCTGCTCATTGTCACAGCCCAGAGGATAGCTGATTCTCTTCATATCTCAAAGAACATCACAATGGTCCATTACATTGATGACATTATGCTATATAAATCCACTGAAGAGGAAATAGCACATGACCTAAATACCTTAGCAAGACGTGTGTGCCAGAGGATAGAGGATGAACCTTGGAAGAGTTCAAAGGCTTGCCACATTGGTGGAGTTCCTAAGGGTCCAGTGGTATTGGGAATTCTAGATATCCCATATGAGATAGAAGCTCTTGCATGTGTACCATCTACCATGAATAAAGAAGCACAGTAGTACTTCTTGAGATGCTTTGGACATTTCATTATGCTGCTCCTTCCCATTTATTGTGACCCTTGTTAAGATTAATTTTGGGCCAGCGCCGTGGCTCAATAGGCTAATACTCCGCCTTGTGGCACCGGCACACTGGGTTCTAGTCCCAGTCGGGGCGCCAGATTCTGTGCCAGTCGCTCCTCTTCCTGTCCAGCTCTCTGCTGTGGCCCGGGAGTGTAGTGGAGGATGGCCCAAGTCCTTGGGCCCTGCGCCCACATGGGAGACCAGGAGAAGCACCTGGCTCCTGGCTTCGGATTAGCATGGTGCGTGGGCCGCAGCAGCCATTGGGGGGTGAACCAACGGAAAAGGAAGATCTTTCTCTCTGTCTCTCTCTCTCTCTAACTGTCCACTCTGCCTGTCAAAAAAAAAAAAAAAGACTACTTTTGAATGACACTCCATAAGAAATGGATTTGCAGTAGATTCTACTTGCAGCAAACTGATATGTCACTCAGATATGACTCAGCAGATCTGAAGCTACTCAAAATGTCATGTCTGTGGCAGGTAAAGAAAAAGTACAAATCTCTGGCAGACCCCAATAGGCAATCTCTGTGAAGCTCACAAGCAAGATAATGCTTTCCTCTATTGACAATGATTATCCACTTGAAAAATAGCTGTTGGTTTACTACTGGGCCCTGGTAGAGACTGAAAATCTGATCATGGGACATGAAGTAACTATACAACTGAAATTCATTTTCATGAACTGAATGTTTCCTGATCCAACAAACCATAAAATTGCTCACATAAAGCAGCATTTTGTCAAACATGGAAGTGGAAGAATCCCACATACACAATGCATGAGGAACAAAGAGTGATAAATGGTGTACATAATTTTAAAAATCAACCACTTGGGGTAAACATTTAGGTTAGTGGTTAAGAGGCCAGTTAAGATACCCATGTTCTATATTGGAGTGCCTGGGTTTGAATCCCGGCTCCACTTCCTGACTTCAGCTTCTTTTTTTTTTTTTTTTTTTTTTTTTACAGGCAGAGTGGACAGTGAGAGAGAGAGACAGAGAGAAAGGTCTTCCTTTTGCCGTTGGTTCACCCTCCAATGGCCGCCACAGACGGCGCGCTGCGGCCGGCGCACCACGCTCGTCCGATGGCAGGAGCCAGGAGCCAGGTGCTTTTCCTGGTCTCCCATGGGGTGCAGGGCCCAAGCACCTGGGCCATCCTCCACTGCACTCCTGGGCCACAGCAGAGGGCTGGCCTGGAAGAGGGGCAACCGGGACAGAATCCGGTGCCCCAACCGGGACTAGAACCCGGTGTGCCGGCGCCGCAAGGCGGAGGATTAGCCTGTTGAGCCACGGCGCCGGCCAACTTCAGCTTCTTTTTAACACAGACACGGGGAGACAGTGGTGATGGTTCAAGTAATTGAGTTCCTGCCACCCATGTGGCAGACATACATTGAGTTCCCTGCCGCCAAGTTTAGACCTGGCCAAGGGTCAACCATTATAGGCATCTAGAAAGTGAACCAATGAATAAGAGCTCTCTCACTCTGTCTCTTGCTCACTCTCTGTCTCTTTATGTGCCTTACAAACTATTTAAAGTCCCTAGAAATTGTCCTAAGGATAAACAACAAGTGAAGAAACATTTATTCAAGAAAAATCTAGGGGCCCGCGCTGTGGCTCACTTGGTTAATCTTCCGCCTGCAGCGCCAGTATCCCATATGGGCACCGGGTTCTAGTCCCACCTGCTCCTCTTTCAGTCCAGCTCTCTGCTGTGGCCAGGGAAGGCAGTGGAGGATGGCCTAAGTGCTTGGGCCCCTGCACCCACATGGGAGACCAGGAGAAAGGACCTGGCTCCTGGCTTTGGATCGGCGCAATTTCAGCTGTAGCAGCCATTTGTGGGGTGAACCAACCGAATGCAGACTTCTCTCTCTCTCTCTCTCTCTCTCTCTCTAACTCTACCTGCCAAATAAATACAAAAAAGAAAAAGAAAAATCTAGGGACCACCATTGTGGTTCAGAGGGTTAAGCAACCTCCTGCAATGCCAGCACCCCATACTAGAATGCTGGTTCAACTCTCAGCTGCTCTGCTTCCAATCCAGCTCTCCGCTAATGTGCCTGGAAAAGCAAAGGAAGATTTCCCAAATACTTGGGCCCCTGAAACCCAAATGGGAGACCCATTTGGAGTTCTGGGCTCTGGGCTTCAGCATGGTCCAGCCCTGGTGGTTGCAGACATTTGGGAAGTGAACTAGTGGATGAAATATTCATTCATTCATTCTCTTTCTCTCCCTCTCTCTCTCTCTCCCTCTCTCCCTCTCTCTCCATTTCAAATACATGAAATAAATCATAAAAATAAATTTTAAAAATCTATTAAAACTCAGTAAGAACAGCAAAAATCTATGGAGGTTCAGCAAAGACCCATCTCTCTCTCCCCATCCCCCAAGTGGATTTAATGAAAGCTCCATTCTATGAGGGTATGGCCAAGAAAATAGGTCTCTTACACCCCTCAACTCTAAATCAAGTGTTACCATATCTCCTTGAGAGAGACAAGCCACTAGCATTTCTCATCCTCTCCAACTCCAAGTTCCAGGAATTAAATTCCCGTGAATCCCAACAAGAGGTTGGGACTCCCTTACTCCACCTTACTTCAATACACAGGACAGACACATTATATCAGGTGTCAAAGGCCAAGGATACTGGAGCCTGAGTCACCCTCGTTCCAAATCACTGTCAAGATGTTGGCTCTGTTTCAGCAGTGAAAAGCTGAGAAGATCAGAGTTACTGACTCATGCAGGGCTCAGAGAATAACCCAGAAATATTTACTAGGAAGAGACAGGCAGCCTCTAAAAACAGAGAGCTCCAGGGCCAGCGCTGTGGCATGGCGGGTGAGGCCACAGCCTGCAGTCCGGCATCCCATATGGGCACCGGTTCAAGTCCCGGCTGCTCCACTTCCAATCCAGCTCTCTGCTATGGCCTGGGAAAGCAGTAGAAGATGATCCAAGTCCATGGGCCCCAACACCCGTGTGGGGGACCCAGAAGAAGCTCCTGGCTCCTGGCTTTGGATCGGCTCAGCTCTGGCCATTGTGGCCAACTGGGGAGTGAATCAACAGATGAAAGACTTCTCTCTCTCTCTCTCTCTCTTTCTCTGCCTCTCCTTCTCTGTGTGTAATTCTGACTTTCAAATAAATAGAAAAATCTTTTCAGAGAGAAAGAGAGAGAGAGAGAGAGAGAGAGAGAGCACTCCAGAGCTCTTCTCAGAGAAACTGACTTTATTTGAAACAATTTATGAGGAAGTTCAAGCATAAGGGTGGTCTTAGAAACAATGGTTAAATCTGTTTCCATGTTGATTGTCTGTCTGGTTGATCTGTCTATTGCTGAAAGTGGAGTATTGAAGTCCCCCAATACTATTGTATTGGAGTCTAAGTCTCCCTAAATGAAAGATCTCTGTGAGTGAGATCCCAGTAGAAAGAACAGGCCATCAAAGAAGAAGGTACCTTTCTCTGAAGGGAGGACAGAACTTCCACTTTGAATATGACTTTGTCTAAATAAGATCGGAGTTGGCAAACTCAAGAGGCTTCCATAGCCTTGGCAGCTCATAACAAGAGCCTTGGGTGATTACTGATGTCATAAATAAGAGTGTCAATTGTTAAATCAACAACGGGAGTCACTGTGCACCTGCTCCCCATGTAGGACCTCTGTCCTTAATGTGTTGTACTATGTGAATTAATGGTAAAACTACTACTCAAACAGTACTCTATACTTTGTGTGTCTGTATGGGTGCAGTCTGTTGAAATCTTTACTTAGTATATACTAAGTTGATCTTCTGTATATAAAGATAATTGAAAATGAATCTTGATGAAGAATGGGATGGGAGAGGGAGTGGGAGGTAGGATGGTTGCGGGTGGGAGGGAGGTTATGAGGGGAAAAGCCACTATAATTCAAAAGTTGTACTTTGGAAATTTATATTTATTAAATAAAAGTTAAAGAAAAAAGAACCAGAAACAGAGGGAAAGGGGCTCGTGGAATTCCTACAAAGAAGAGATGCTCAGTCAGAAGAAAGTCGCCAAAGAAGACTTTGCAAGATAAAAGTGGCGAGCTGTTTAGTTCCTAGAAAGCTGCTTCTCGGTCTGAGAAGGCAGACCTTGCACGGGAATACTCTGAACACTGCTTGTGTAACCAGTGCCAAGCCTGGCTTGTCATGATGCCCCCTGATCCTGAGTTCCTTGTTCAGAGGAAGAATGGTGGGAGTGGGCAGGAGGGAGGGTAGGGTAGGAAGAATCACTATGTTTGTATACTTGTATATATAAAATGCATTAAGTGTGTATACCTGAAATAATATATACATATTAAAAAACAAAAAATGGTTATTTTGGTAGTGAGCAATTAAGAGGAGATTGGTAATTCCATGAAAGTAACCATCTAAGCTATAGACCAGTTTATTTACTACAGAGAACCAAGGAAAGTAGAAGCTAAGATTAGCCTCCCAGGGAGAACAAGCCTCAGATATTGCCTGAAAAGTTAACCCCCTCAAAGGGGCCCGAATATAATTGGGTCATGCTATGAAGCAATTTAAGGCCAAAGCTTTCTAAAACAGTAGAGAAATCAGATAGAAATTAGTATAGCCTAACAGCCTGGTGTGATATCAACAGAGATAGACAGCTTAACACACACTAGTCATTCAGAGAGACAAAGAGCATGCTCAAGGTTACATCTTCTGAGGAGCAATATTAAAGGTTTCACATTACATGGAAAGTCCATTTCACTAAAATAGTCTAGCCATACTACTAAACAAATAAATAATCAAACAACAAAAAGAAGCCACAAACATGAGGAATGAAGCCAGTACCCAATTTTATTACAATACATTCCCTAAAATGTCCTATTTTCAGCAAAAATTATCATACATGCAAATAAACAAGGGAAGAGTGACCTATATACAAGAAAAGTGCGGAAAGAAATTCCAAAGAGAGAGTGATCAGATTTCTATTTGGCAGAGTAAGACTTCAAAACAACCATTGCAAATAAATTCAAAGAAAATTATGTTTAAAGAAATATAGGAAGGTATGATGACATAGTGCATCAAATGTAGAATATCACTGAAGAGGTAGAAATTGTTAAAAAGAACCAAACAGAAATTCTGGAATTCAAAAGAGTAATAACCTAGGGGCTGGCGCGGTGGCACACTAGGTTAATCCTCCGCTTGCGGTGCTGGCATCCCATATGGGTGCCGGGTTCTAGTCCTGGTTGCTCCTCTTCCAGTCCAGCTCTCTGCTATGGCCTGGGATAGCAACAGAAGATGGCCCAAGTGCTTGGGCCCCTGCACCCATATGGGAGACCAGGAAGAAGCATGTGGCTCCTGACTTTGGATCGGCGCAGCTTTGGCTGTTGCGGCCATTTGGGGAGTGAACCATCGGAAGGAAGACCTTTCTCTCTGTCTCTCTCCCTCACTGTCTGTAACTCTACCTGTCAAATAAATAAATAAAAATCTTTTTTTAAAAAAAGAATAATAACCTAAAAAATATTTTTCACTTAGAGGAACTCAACAGTAGGTCTGAACTAAAGATGAATCTTCAAACTTATAGATTGATTTCAGTAAATCTCCAAGTAAATTGCAAGTGAATCTCAACTCCAAGTGAACTCCAGGTGAATTTGTGTGAACTCCAAGTCTGATAAATGCAACCAGACTCACACCAAAACATATCATAGTAAAAATGCCAAAAGTGAAAGACAAAAAGGAAATCTTACAAGAGAAAACCAATTCATCATGTACATTAGAACCCATATAAGATTAACAGCTGACTATACAAAACAACAAAGGTCAAAAGGCTATAAGATGTCATGTTCAAAGCACTGAATGGAAAAAACAATCTGTCAACCAAGAATCACATATCTTAGCAAAATTATCTTTCAGATAACAGTGAAATAAAGACATTCCAAGATAAACTGAGACTTCATTGCTAGCATACATATCTTTTTTAAAATTTATTTTTAAGGAATACAAATTTCATAAGCATAACTTTAGGAATATAGTTATTCTTCCCACCATACCCACCCTCCCACCCACACTCCCACCCCTCCTCCTCCTCCCTCTCCCCTTCCTAGTCCCATTCTCCATTAAGATTCACTTTCAATTAACTTTGTACACAGAAGACTAACTCTATACTAAGTAAATATTTCAACAACTTGCATACACACACACACACACACACACGATCTATTTGAGAACTAGTTTTACATTTCTCATAATACAACTCACTGAGGACAGAGGTCCTGCATGGGGAGTTCGTGCACAGTGACTCCTGTTGTTAATTTAACAAGTAACACTCTTATGTATGGTGTCAGCGACCACCCAAAGCTCTTGACATGAGCTGCCTAGGCTATGGAATCCTTTTGAGTCCACAAACTCCGTCAGTATTTAGTCAAGGCTATAAAGCGAAGTAGAAGTTCTCCTTTAGAGAAAAGTACATCCTTCTTTGATGGCCACTTCTTTCCACTGGGGTCTCATTCACAAAGATCCTTCATGTAGAACATTGTTTGGCACAGTGTCTTGGCTTTCCACGCATGAAATAGCATACATATCTTATAGCAAATATTAGAGTAAGTATATCAGACTGAAAGCCTGTGACCCTAGATGGTAATTTGAAATCACTTAAAAAACAAACATTACTGACAAATGAAACTATGCAATTATAAGTGTTAGTAAAAATGGTAATTTCTTCTTTCTCATTTAAAAAGCAATTATATAAACCAATTTGTACATAATTGTGTTGTTATGTCTATTACAGATGGTAATGTAATATATATGTAAACAATAGCACAAAGAGGTGGATGGAGAAAAACTATACTGCAGTAAAGAAATGTCACTAGATTATAACTCAAATCTGAGTGTGTTAATTATGCTATAACAATATATCTGATTTAGGGTAATTTATACATAATAGCAATGTATTTTTTCATAGTCCCAGAGGCTGAGAAGTCCAAGATCAAGGTGCCAGCAGATTTGCTATTTAGTGAGGGCCTGTTCCCTGCTTCCAAGATGACACCTGGTTGCTGCATCCTCATATGGCAGAAGGCAAAAGAGCCAAAGAGATAAACACTGTATCCCACCTGCCCTGTCAGAAGACAAGAGAGTGAATACATTCCCTCAAGCCCGGTTACAAGGTCCCTAGTCCCATCCTTGAGGGGTCTGTCCTCATGACTTAATCACTTCTTAAAGGCCTTACCTCATATATATATCAAATTGGTGATTGTATTAGTCAGCTTTTCATTATCTAACTAAAATATCCGAGAGGAGCTTTTTGGTTAGGAAAAGGTTTGTTTCATCTTATAGTTTGAAGTACCACAATTCAAAATCAGATGGCCCCATTAGTCTAGTTACTGGCAGAGGCTGAATATGGGCAGAGGAATAATCACATGATGAGCCAGGAGGCAGAGAGAGAAGCTAAGCCAAACTCAGCTTAAATAGCCAATCCTTTCTTAGAACTGGCAAGCCCTCAATGACCTCAAGGCCTCTCACTGGTCTTACTTCATAGCCACTAACTTAGATCAAGCCTCTACCATAATCTACCAACTATTACCATTATTTCATTGACTGTTAACACAAGATTTTGGGGTTTAAATGACTGCATGAGTTTTAGGGGCAAGTCCTGTTCAATCCATAACAGTGAACAGGTTTAACGTACGGATTTTGGGGGACATATTCAGACTATATCAGGGCTCAACAGAAATATGAACTGGCAGAAGAAAGAGTTAGTAAATTTAAAGACAGATCAATAGAGATGATGAAATCTATTTTTTTTTAATTTTTAGTGATTTGGTGTTTTTTTACTTTTATTTAGCAAATATAGATTTCCAAAGTACAGCTTATGGATTAAAATGGCTTTTCCTCCCCATAACTTCCCTCCCACCTGCAACCCTGCCCTCTCCCACTCCCTCTCCCATTCCATTCACATCTAGATTCATTTTCAATTATCTTTATATACAGAAGATCAATTTAGCATATATTAAGTAAAGATTTCAACAGTTTGCACCCACACAGAAACACAAAGTGTAAAATACTGTTTGAGTACTAGTTATAACATTAATTCACATTGAACAACTCATTAAGGACAGAGTTCCTACATGAGGAGTAAGTGCACAGTGACTCCTGTTGTTGACTTAACAATTTGACACTCTTGTTTATGGCGTCAGTAATCTCCCTAGGCTCTTGTCATGAGTTGCCAGGGCTACAGAGGCCTTTTGAGTTTTTCGACTTCGATCTTATTTAGACAAGGTCATAGTCAAAGTGGAGGTTCACTCCTCCCTTCAGAGAAAGGTACCTCCTTCTTTCTACTGGGATCTCACTCACTCACAGAGATCTTTCATTTAGGTTTGTTGTTTTTTTGTGGTTTTTTTGTTTGTTTGTTTGTTTGCCAGAATGTCTTGGCTTTCCATGCCTAAAGTACTCTCATGGGCTCTTCAGCCAGATCCAAATGCCTTAAGGGCTGATTCGAGATGATGAAATCTTAAGAACACAAAAAAAGAAGACTCCAAGAGATGAGAGGAGAGAAGACAGACACCACAGCCAGCCATGCAGTACAGCCAGCTGTTGGCTGTGAGCCACCATCTTACCATATCAAGGTAGGAAGAAATTGCTGTGTGCCGCACAACTTGCAGTTTTATCTGAGAGGGAATTCCACAGTCATCCACTGACTTTTACTTCAGCCTGGGGAAGTGACTGGGGTCTGAGCAACTGCCAGACTTGGACCAAAGAATCTGCATTGCTTCTCTTCCCTCTCCCATTCCCACAGAGCACCATATTCAGCTTAACTGGTATATATGAAATGCATTAATTTTGTATACCTTAAATAAAAGGTTTCTAGGTGAGGGAGAGAGAGAGAGGGAGAGAAAGATTACCCAAATAATAGTCTATCTTTTTTAAAAAGATTTATTGGCCGGCGCCATGGCTCACTTGGCTAATCCACCGCCTGCGATGCCGGCACCCTGGGTTCTAGTCCTGGTTGGGGCCCCGGGTACTAGTCCTGGTTGCTCCTCTTCCAGTCCAGCTCTCTGCTCTGGCCCAGGAGGGCAGCGGAGGGTAGCCCAAGTGCTTGGGTCCCTGCACTCACATGGGAGACTGGAAAGAAGCACCTGGCTCCTGGCTTCAGATCAGCGCAGCTCCGGCCGTTGCGGCCATTTGGGGAGTGAACCATTGGAAGGAAGACCTTTCTCTCTGTCTCTCTCCCTCACTGTCTGTAACTCTGTCAAATAAAAAAAAACATTTATTTATTTATTTGAAAGGGAGAGTTAGAGAAAGAGGCAGAGAGAGATAGGTCTTCCATCCACTCACTCACTCCCCAAATGACCACTGTAGCTGGAGCTGCAATGATCTGAAGCCAGGAGCCAGGAGCTTCCTCCAGGTCTCCCATGTGGGTGCAGGGCCCCAAGGACTTGAGCCATTTTCTACTACTTTCCAAGGCCACAGAAGAGAGCTAGATCAGAAGTGGAGTGGCCAGGACTCAAACTAGTGCCCATATGGGATGCCGGCACTACAGGCAGCAGCTTTACCCACTATGCCACAGTGCCAACCCCCCAAATAATAGTCTGTCAACAAGTGACTGCATGCTCATGTTTTAACCCACAAAAAAGTCTTTGTTTTTCAATAAACCATTATTTCTTAAAAAAATAAAAAAGTTGCACAGCATGCCTCTGTTACGCTCCCACTAGAATTAGAGTCAGAGTCAGGACAATGTGTGGGACAAAGGACAAATGCTCTGCAACCTACAACTGTGGGAGGTTTTGGGCATTAGCTGCAAGAACTATACTCACACACTCTACATGAGCCAAAGGGATTCACCTTAGCTTCTGGGAGCTAACTCCAGAAGCAGCCTATAAATAAATCTGCTTCTACCAGGGGAGATCTGGGTAATGGCCCGATTATATCCTGCAACACCAGGATTATAGTTCTAAATTTCTCAGTGACACTGTAATCTACATGGTGGACCTAGGGAAGAACCGACCTGAATTCTACCTCTTTGGACTCATACCATCCAGAGAAAAATTTCCTGTATACCTTGTAATCACCCTGTAAAACTAGAGCAGGGTTCAGGACTTGGGCTGTTGGTGTTATAAGCTACAACACCAGTTGGACTCTTCTAGGAGGACCTGAGGAAGAATCCATCTGCCTTGCACAGTCCTAGAGCCACAGCAATTGGTGCCATAGGCCCCAGTATCACTCAGGCTTGACAGTGGGACAAGGGGACAGCTACCTTTGTCTCCCTCAGCACCAAGAACAAGGCCTTGCCTATCACAATCACAGGGAGACTGACACCAAACTCTCTGTGGGCCTAAGAAGCACACCCAGTGAAACCCTTATTCATCTGAAAGTCACACTTCTATCCCTACAAATTGCAGCAGACGAGTCTATTGTGTCACTTATAGACACAGCCAACATTGATTAACACAAAAAAAATCACTCAGAGCCTACACTTCTGGGCTCACATAGAACCAAAGCCAAATCAATGAGTCAAGTGATATTCCAGCAAAACCATAAAATCTTTTCCAATAAAATCTTCTCCATAAAGAAAAAATGATGATTACACCAGATGTGCAGAAGTCAATGTAGGGACACAGGAGACAGGAAGAAGCAAGGTAGCATGACAAGTCCAAAAGAACACAATAATCCTCCAGAATTAGATCCTGAACTAAGGGAAATCTTTGAACTGACAAATAGAGAATTCAAAATAATGACTGTAAGGAAACTCAATGAGTTGCAAAAGAATGCAGCTAGACAGATTAAAGAAATGAGGAAATCAACAAGTGACATGAATGAAAATATTTCTAAGGAGATAGAACTCATTAAGAAGAACCTAATAGAAATTTTTGGAGATTAAATCTTCAATCAGTGCAATAAAAAATACGTTTGAGGGCTTTAAAAGCAGAATATCAAGTGGAGGAAAGAATTTCTGAACTCGAGGACAAGACTTTTGAAATAACCCAAACAGACAAATTAAAAGAGAAAATAATTAAAAAGAATGAATAAAGTCTACTACTAAATGACCAAGTGCTCATATTATGGACATTCCCAAAGGAGGAGAAAAGGAAAAAAGAAGGAGGTACCTTTCTCTGAAGGGAGGAGTGAACCTCCACTTTGACTATGACCCTGTCGGAATAAGATCGAAGTCGAAAAACTCAAAAGGCTTCCATAGCCTTGGCAACTCATGACAAAAGCCTAGGGAGATTACTGACGCCATAAACAAGAGTGTCAAATTGTTAAGTCAACAACAGGAGTCACTGTGCACTTACTCCTCATGTAGGAACTCTGTCCTTAATGAGTTGTTCAATGTGAATTAATGTTATAACTAGTACTCAAACAGTATTTTACACTTTGTGTTTCTGTGTGGGTGCAAACTGTTGAAATCTTTACTTAATATATGCTAAATTGATCTTCTGTATATAAAGATAATTGAAAATGAATCTAGATGTGAATGGAATGGGAGAGGGAGTGGGAGAGGGCAGGGTTGCAGGTGGGAGGGAAGTTATGGGGAGGAAAAGCCATTTTAATCCATAAGCTGTACTTTGGAAATTTATCTTCATTAAATACAAGTTAAAAAAAAAAAGAAAAAAGCATTGAGAACCTACTAAATGAAATAATAGTTGAAAATTTCCCAGGTCTTTAAAAAAACATGGACATCCAGATACAAGAAGCTCAAAGAATCTCAAGCAGACTCAACCAAAAAAGATCTTCTCCAACACATATTGTAATCAAATTGTCAAAAGCTAAGGACCAGAAGAGAATCCTAAAGGCAGTAAGAGAAATGTGTCAAGTTACATATAAGGGAAAATCAATTAGATTAACATCAGACTTCTCAGCAGAAACTCTATAGTCCAGAAGAGAGTAGGATGATATATCCAAGGTCTTAAAAGAAAAAAAAAAAAAAAAAAAAAAAACTTCTGGCCGGCGCCGTGGCTCAACAGGCTAATCCTCCGCCTTGCGGGTGCCAGCACACGGGGTTCTAGTCCCAGTTGGGGCGCCGGATTCTGTCCCGTTGCCTCTCTTCCAGGCCAGCCCTCTGCTGTGGCCCGGGAGTGCAGTGGAGGATGGCCCAAGTGCTTGGGCCCTGCACCCCATGGGAGACCAGGAAAAGCACCTGGCACCTGGCTCCTGCCATCGGATGAGCGCGGTGCGCCGGCCGCAGCATGCTGACCGCGGCGGCCATTGGAGGGTAAACCAACGGCAAAGGAAGACCTTTCTCTCTGTCTCTCTCTCTCACTGTCCACTCTGCCTGTCCAAAAAAAAAATGCTTCTAACCAAGAATATTATCTTCAGAGAAGCTATCCTTTAAAAGTGAAGGAGAAATAAGGTATTTTCCAGATAAGAAAAAACAGAGAATTCACCACCAGATCAGCCTTACAAGAAATTCTGAAGGATGCTCTGCATTAGAAATAAACATTCTAAAAACACATGACATGACCAAATTCACTACCAAAGCAAGTAGGATCAGTATCCAATCAACAAACTGACAAGATTTAGTTCTTGCCTACCAATACTAACTTTGAGTGTAAACGGATAAATTCTCCAGCCAAAAAACTTAGGTTGGCTGAATGGATAAAAAAAACCAAGATCCTACTGTATGCTGTCTACAAGAAACTCATTTCACACACCAAGATACACACAACTGAAAATGAAGGGCTGTTAAAAGATATACCAGGCAAATAGAAACCATAAGCGAGCAAGCATATTCTGATCAGATATCAGATAAAACAGCTATCCCAATATCAGTTAAAACAGACTTTAAATAAAAAACTATAAAAAAAGATAAAGGACATTATATTTTGATAAAAGTTTCAATTCAGCAAGAAGAAATAATAATCACAAATATATATGTACCCAACAAAAAACCACCCAGATATACATAGCAAATAGTGTTAGACCTAAAGGAAGAGACAGACCCCCATACAGTAATAGTGGGTGACTTAAACACATCACTCTCGTAAATGGACAGATCATCCAGACAGAAAATCAATAAAGATACATTGGAGTTGAAACACTATCAAGCAAATGGACCTAATAGACATTCACAGGACATTTCACCCAACAGCTACAGAATAAACATTCTTCTCATTAGCACATGGAACATTTTCTAGGATAGACCACATATTAAGCCACAAACAAAGTCTCAGCAAATTTGAACACACTGAAATCATACCATGTATCTTTTCAGGCCACAAAGGAATAGAACTAGAAATCAAGAACAAGAATAACAGAACACTTATAAATACTTAGAAAATAAACAAGATGCTAATGAATGATCAATGGGTCATTGAAGAAATTAAAAAGGAAATAAAAAATTTCTTGAAATAGATGAAAATGAAAACCCAATATATCAAATCCTGAGGGATGCAGCAAGAGCAATAGTAAAGTGGAAGTTTATAGCATTAAGTGCTTATATATATATATATTTTTTTTTTTTTTTTTGGACAGGCAGAGTTAGACAGTGAGAGAGAGAGAGACAGAGAGAAAGGTCTTCCTTTTTCCATTGGTTTACCCACCAAGTGGCCTCTACAGCTGGCGCGTTGTGGCCAGTGCATTGCAGCCAGCGCACTATGCCGATCTGAAGCCAGGAGCCAGGTGCTTCTCCTGGTCTCCCATGTGGGTTCAGGGCCCAAGCACTTGGGCCATCCTCCACTGCCTTCCCGGGCCACAGCAGAGAGCTGGACTGGAAGAGGAGCAACCGGGACAGAATCCAGTGCCTCAACCAGGACTAGAACACGGGGTACTGGTGCCGCAGGTGGAGGATTAGCCTAGTGAGCCATGGCACCGACCCAAGTGCTTATATTTTAAAAACAAAAGTATCTCAATGATCTAATGTTGTATCTCAAAGACTTAGAAAAACAAGGACAAACCAAACCTAAAATCAGCAGGAGGCAAGAAATAATAAGGATAAGAGCAGAAATAATGGAACTGAAACTAAAATACAAAAGATCAACAAAACAAAAAGATGTTTTTTGAGACGATAAATAAAATAGATAAACCTCTAAAGAAACATGGAAGGAAGACTCAAATAAATAAAATTAGAGATTAAAAAGGATACTTTACAACTATACCACTGAAACACAAAGGATAGTAAGAAACTACTAGGAAGAACTATATTCTTTTTTTTTTTTTTTGACAGGCAGAGTAGACAGTGAGAGAGAGAGAGACAGAGAGAAAGGTCTTCCTTTTGCCGTTGGTTAACACTCCAATGGCTGCCGCGGCCAGTGCGCTGCGGCCGGTGCACGGTGTTGATCCGATGGCAGGAGCCAGGTGCTTCTCCTGGTCTCCCATGGGGTGCAAGGCCCAAGCACTTGGGCCATCCTCCACTGCACTCCCGGGCCACAGCAGAGGGCTGGCCTGGAAGAGGGGCAACCGGGACAGAATCCGGCGCCCTGACCGGGACTAGAACCCGGTGTGCCGGCGCCGCAAGGCAGAGGGGAAGAACTATATTCTAATAAACTGGAAAAACTCAAAGAAATGAATAAATTCCTGGATACATATAATCTACCAAGATTAAATCAAGAAGATATAGATGGGTAAAATAAACCCATAACAAACAATAAGATTGAAGCAGTAACCTAAAGTCTTCTACCAAGGAAAAGTCTAGGATCCAATGGCTTTACTACTGAATTTTACAAAATATTCAAAGAGAAAGTAATTCTAATAGTTTTCAAACTATTCAAAAATGTTGAACAGGCTGAAACTCTGCCAAATTATTTTTAAAAAGGCTAGAATCACTTTGATACCAAAACCAAAGACATTACACAAAAAGGAAACTACAGACTTAGATCCTTAATGAACATAGATGTAAATGTTCTCAACAAAATACTAGCAAATCAAATCCAACTCTACATCAAAAAGATCATACATCACAATCAAGAGGGATTTATCCCAGAAATGCAAGGGTGGTTCAACATTTACAAATCACTAAATGTCAAAAATCACATCGAAGAATGAAAAACAAAAACTATATGGTCATCTCAATAGTTACAGAGAAGGCATTTGATAAGATTCAACAACACTTCATAATAAAAACTCTCCACAAACTAGGTATAGAAGAAACATATCAAAATTATAAAGGCTATTGATGACAAACCAACAGCCAATATGCTGAATGGGGAAAAGCTGAAAGCATTTCCCCTCATATCTGGAATAAGAAAAGGATGTCCACTTTTGCCACTCTTAATCAATATAGTACTGGAAGTTTTAACAAGAGCAATTAGGGTAGAGAAAGAAACAAAGGGCATCAAAATTTGAAAAGAGGAAGTCAGATTATCCATGTTTGTGGATGACATGTTATACACGGAAAAACCTAAACTCACTGAAAGAAAAATCAAGAAAGAAATCCCATTCACAATAGCCACAAAAAATCAAATATTTAGGAATAAATTTAACCAAAGAAGTTAAAGATTTTGTGGCTTGTGTTGTGGCATAGCAGGTTAATCCACCTCCTGCAATATTGGCAACCCATATGGGTGCCAGTTCAAGACCCAGCTGCTCCACTTCTGACCAGCTTCCTGTTAAAGCACCTGGGAAAGGGGTGGAGGATGGCCCAAGTGCTTGGGACTCTGCCACCCACATGGGAGACCTAGAAGAGGCTCCTGGCACCTGGCTTCATTTGGGATAAACCAGCAGATGGAAGACCTCTCTCTCTCTCTCTCTCTCTCTCTCTCTCTCTCTGTAACTCTGTCTTTCAAATAAGTAAAATAAAACTTTTTTAAAAAAGAAGCAAAAAATCTCTACAATGAAAATTATCATACATTGATGAAAGAAATCAAGGACACAAAAAAATGAAGGAATCAATATCATTAAAATGTCTAAACTACCTAAAGCAATCTACAGATTCAATGCAATCTCTATCAAAATACCAATGACACTTTTACAGAATTAGGGAAAAAAATCCTAAAATTTTTATGGAATCAAAAAAGACCCAGAATAGCCAAGGCTTCCTGTGCAAGAAAAATCAAGCTGAAGACATCACAATACCTGACTTCAAAGCATACTACAAAGCTAAAGTAATTAAAACAGCATGGTACTGGCACAAAAACTGACAAATACATCAATGGAACAGAATGGAAAACCTAAAAATTAATCCAAGCACATACAGCAAACTGACTTTTGACAAAGGTACTCAGATCATACAGTGGAGTCTTCTATCTGCCGGTTCACTTCCTAAATGGTCGCAATGGCCAGAGCTGGGCTGATCCGAAGCCAGGAGCCAGAAGCTTCCTCTGGGTCTCCTACATGGGTTCAGGGGCCCAAGAACTTGGACCACCTCCTACTGCTTTCCCAGGCCATAGCAGAGAGATGGATCAGAAGTGGAACAGCCAGGACACAAACTGGCATCCATATGGGATGATGGCACTGCAGGCAGCAGCTTTACCCGCTACATCACAGTGTCAGCCCTGGGAATATCATTTTATTCCTAGAATTGTGTCTGCAAACTATATTGAATCTGAGAGGAAGGGACAGGGGAGGGAGGAAGGGAATATCATTATATTCTTAAAATTATATCTACAAAGTATACTGAATCCATTAAAAATCAACTAAACTTAAAATTAAATTTGGAGGAGAGTCACGATAGTTGAATAGGGAGGGAACTTGCTGCTCTAGTCTAGGGGAAAATAGTTTTTAAAAAGTGGAGAGAGGCTGGCGCTGCGGCTCAACAGGCTAATCCTCTGCCTTGCGGCACCGGCACACCGGTTCTAGTCCCGGGTTCTAGTGCCAGATTCTGTCCCGGTTGCCCCTCTTCCAGGCCAGCCCTCTGCTGTGGCCAGGGAGTGCAGGGGAGGATGGCCCAAGTGCTTGGGCCTTGCACCCCATGGGAGACCAGGAGAAGCACCTGGCTCCTGCCATCGGATCAACACCGTGCACCGGCCGCAGCGCACTGGCCGCGGCAGCCATTGGAGTGTTAACCAACGGCAAAAAGGAAGACCTTTCTCTCTGTCTCTCTCTCTCACTGTCCACTCTGCCTGTCAAAAATAAATAAAATTTTAAAAATTAAAAAATAAAAATAAAAAAATAAAAATTGAGGCTGTGCAAGCGACTGGAGTCCAACATTATAAAAAAATAAAAATAAAAAGTGGAGAGAGCGCAGTCTAAGGGAAGAGTTAGGGAGAAAATGGCAGAGGAAACTGCACAAATTAGAGGGACACTATGGACCTACGTGGAGGGTATGGACAGGCACAACTCAAGAACTCAGTAGCCAAGAGCCTCAGCACTAGCTTTGGAGTGAGGTGAGACCAGACTTCAGCAGCCCAAGTCACTGGTGATAAAAATGCAAGAGGAGGGGCTGGTGCTGTGGCGTGACAGGAAAAGCTGTCACCTGTGGTGACAGCATCTCATATGGGCGCCAGTTTGAGACCTGTCTGCTCCACTTCTGATCCAGCTCTCTGCTGTGGCCTGGGAAAGCAGTGGAAGATGGCCCAAGTCTTTGGGCCCCTGCACCTGCATGGGAGACCTGGAAGAAGCTCCTGGCTCCTGGCTCCTGGCTTTGGATCGGCCCAGCTCCAGCCATTGTGACCAAATGGGGAGTGAACCAGCAGATGGAAGACCTCTCTCTCTCTTTCTTTCTCTCTCTCTCTCTGTCTCTCTGCCTCTCCTTTTCTCTCTCTGTAACTGTGACTTTCAAGTAAAATAAATAAATCTTTAAAAAAAAAAGATGTAGGAGGAGTCTGGCAGGAGTCCAGCTTGAAGTTCTATGGGGGACAGTGTACCTGCCAATCTAGAGGGGAAAGGGGGGCACATTTTTCTCTCCCCAGCCACCTGGCACCAGCATCCTGTAACCAGCCAAGAGAGGGGAAGCGCCATTTTAGACATATGCAGCAGCTGCACCAGCACATGAAACCCAGCAACCAGCCGAGAGGAGACACCTGACTCTGGCTGGGAGACTTGACAGGAGGCTGGATGCTCATGACTGTGGGAGCCTTGTGTGCCAGGACTATGAAAAGACTGTGGCTGTGTGCGAGGGTGCAGGGTGTGGCTAAGTGTTGGGAGAGTCACTGTGGGCAGCTCCACACACTCAGGGCTCTCTGATTCCCTGGTGAGGGTTATTGCCTCAGGATCTGTGCTCAAAGCGAGGACTGAACAGATCCATTGTGTGGTTCTTTTGGCAGCACAAATGAATATTGTACCCACTGGGGCTAGCACCTAGGCATTGGTCTCCTTGGAGGAGAGGAGGTGAGCATGAGACTATACCAACAGAGCTGAACAAACCTCCCCTCTGATTACAAAAAGAGAGATTTACCACATCCAACTTGGGTGTCATCTTAGACACTCCACTCACTCTGGAGCACTGAACAGAGCTCTCTGACCATACCCAGCACTCGCCTCAGGGTACTGACTGAAAGAGCAGACCCTCCACTAAACCACAGAGGCATAGTTCAGATAAAAGCCATCACAGAGGGAAAAAAAGTATCATCACAAATGCTTAATAATAAAAAGAGCTATTCAAGAAACAAGAATAAGACAACATGACACCTCCAAAAAAACACAACACTTCAATACTAGACTGTAAAGATGAAGAGATTGATGAAATGCCAGAAACAGAATTCAAACAACTGATCATAAGATTACTTAAAAGCAATCAGAAGCAAATTCATGAACTAAAGGAATGCACACATGACATGAATGAAAATTTTTCCCATGAAATTGAGTTTTTAAAGAAAAATCAAAACAAAATATTTGAAATGAAGAATTCAATAGAACAAATAAAAATACAATGGAGGGGCCAGTGTTGTGGCTTAGCAGGTAAAGCTGCCACCTGCAGTGCTGGCATCTCATATGGGCACTGGTTCAAGTCCCAGCTGCTCCACTTCCAATCCAGCTCTCTGCTAGGTCCTGGGAAAGCAGTAGAAGATGGTCCAAGTCCTTGGGCCCCTGCACCCATGTTGGAGACCCATAGGAGGTTCCTGGCTCTGGCTTCGGATCACCTCAGCTCTTGCCATTGCAGCCATCAGGGGACTGAACCAGCGGATAGAATATTCTCCCTCTCTCTCTGCCTCTGCCTTTCTGTAGCTCTGCCTTTCAAATAAATAAATAAATCTTTAAAAAGAAATACTGTGGAAAGCCTTAAGAACAGACTTGGTGAGGCAGAAGAAAGAATATCTGAGTTAGAAGATAAATCTCTAGAAATTATACAGACTAAAAAAAAAAAAGAAATAAGAAAAAAAGTGTTGGAAATTTATAGGATACTATCAAACGACCTAACATAAGAGTCTCAGGAGTTCCCGAAGGTGTGGAAACAGAGAATGGATTAGAAGGCCTTTTTAATGAAATAATTACAGAAAACTTCCATAATTTGGAGAAAGAAAGGGATATCCAAGTACAGGAAACACATAGGGAGTAGGAGGAGGGACAGCAGTTGGGGTAGGAGGGCGGGTATGGAGGGAAGAACCGCTATATTCCTAAAGCTGTACCTATGAAATTTATATTTATTAAATAAAAGCTTCCTAAAAAAACTCCTAAGATATGACCAGAAAAGATCTTCACCACGACACACTGTAGTCAAACTCTCTACAGTAAAATATAAAGAAAAGATACTAAACTGTGCACGAGAGTGACACCAGATGACTTTCAGAGGATCTCCAATTAGATTCACAGTGACTTCTCATTAGAAACCCTACATGCTAGGAGAGAATGGTGAGATATATTCCAAGTCTTAAGAGAAAAAAACAAACTGCCATCCCAGGATATTATATCCTGCAAAGCTCTCATTATGAATGAAGGTGAAATAAAGACGTTCCATAACAGAAATTGAAAGAATTTGTCACCACTCGTCTAGCCCTACAAAAAATGCTCAGGATCACTAGCCATCAGGGTAATGTGAATCAAAACCACAATGAGGTTTCACCTCACCCCAGTTAGAATGGCTTTCATACAG
Organism: Sylvilagus floridanus; assembly: GCA_949820135.1. NCBI lineage: Eukaryota > Metazoa > Chordata > Mammalia > Lagomorpha > Leporidae > Sylvilagus > Sylvilagus floridanus. Next base: position 40,139,375 of record OX463223.1, read on the forward strand.
AAATCAATAAACAACAAATGCTGGCTAGGATGTGGGGAAAAAAGGTACCTTAATCCATTGTTGGTGGGAATGTAAACTGGTACAGCCGCTATGGAAGACAGTATGGAGACACTTCAGAAATCTAAATATAGACCTACCATATGACCCAGCCATCCCACTCCTGGGAATTTACCTGAAGGAAATGAAATCAGCATATAAAAGAGTTATCTGTACTCCCATGTTTACTGCAGCTCAATTCACAATAGCTAAGATATGGAATCAACCCAGATGCCCATCAACTGAAGACTAGATAAAGAAATTATGGGATACATACACCATGGAATACTACACAGCAGTAAAAAAATGAAATCCTGTCATTTGCAACAAAGTGGATGAAACTGAAAAACATCATACTTAATGAAATAACCCAGTCCCAAGTGGACAAATACCATATGTACTCCCTGATCTGTGATAACTAATAGGGCACCTAAAAGGTCATCTATAGAAGTTAAATTAACACTTCAAGAAGAAATGATTTGAAGAGCCCTTGTCCCAACTGTTGAGGAACAGTTTTTTTTTTCCCATACAATTTGTTGAACTCTTTACCTAGTATAGAATTAATCATATGTGTATAACGTTAATTGAAAATAGATCTTAGTAAAAAATAGGAATGAGAATAGGAGAAGGAGGAGGAAGAGGGGTGGGAGTGGGGATGGGAGAGTGGGTACAGTGGGAAGAATCACTGTATTCCTAAGTTGTGTTTTTGAAAAGTATGAAGTTAAGAATCCATTAAATAAAAGATTTCTGAGAAAAAAATACTGACTACAGTAAGATTTTATGTATATAAGCCTGAAAACCTATTGCCTGACACTGCAAAGATTAATTAAATGTGGTTGTGTGATGGCTACATTAATTAATTTATTTTTGGAAAAAATATCGGTTTTTTTCTAGTTATTTTTCTTCTTAAAACATTTTGTTTTTTTTTATTTTTTTAGATAACATTTTGAATTCACATTACATTCAAAGTCTTAATGTTTGATTAAATGAAACATTCAACAAATAAAAATTTAAAAAGAATAGTTCAGCAGAAAATACTCCAAGACTATTCATAATAATCATTTGGAAATATGTCTACCTCACTTACATAAGCTAAATTTTTTTCTTTGAGAGAACATATTTTTAATTTAGGTTATAGTCAAAGGCTTAATGTTCCACTAAAGAGTTCAACAAGTCTAATTTTTAAAATATGTGAGATTTCTTATTTAAAAAAGATACTGTGCAGTCAAGAAATTGCAAAGCATATTTTCTTATATTAACTTACTTTTAATCTATATGTCACCTATTTTCCCATGGAATTTGAGCTAATTTATTATGAAAAACAAATTCAAATGCTTCAGGAAGTGCCATCAAGAACCTAGAGAACATGGCCAGTGCTGTGGCACAGTGGGTTAACACCCTGGCCTGGGGGCAACGGCATCCCATGTGGGCAATGGTTTGAAACCCAGCTGCTCCACTTCCAATCCAGCTCTCTGCTATGGCCTGGGAAGGCAGTGGGGGATGGCCCAAGTGCTTGGGCCCCTGCACTCACATGGGAGACCCAGAGGAAGTTCCTAGCTCCTGGCTTCAAATTGGCACAGCTCCAGCTGTTGTGGCCAATTGGGGAGTGAACCAGCGGACGGAAGACCTCTCTCTCTCTCTCTCTCCCTCTCCCTCTTCCTGTCTTCTCTCTGTGTAGCTCTGACTTTCATATAAATAAAAATAAATCTTAAAAAAAGAACCTAGGGAACCACTGTATACATATATACTTTCTGCTAGGTATTCAGGAAAGAGATTTTTATTGCACCTAAATACTTAACTGTGTTTTGTACTTCATGTTATTTATGTCAGTTATGGAACCCAAACTGGTGATGTGGCTGTCTTTGCTTAGGAAAAGCAAGAATGTAATTTATCATGAGAAAATAATGGGTGAGATGAATCACATAAAATAGTGTAATTCTACTTATTGAGGCTCTTGAAAACTAGGAAGACTATGGACTCTCAGGTCAAATCTCAACCAGGGTTGATACAGAACTTTAATGCTGTTCACATCATCTGGTTTTCTAGGTTTAGACTATTTCATGTAAAATCTTGGACAGTTTGTAAAGAACTGGAAGAGAATTTATTTTACATTTCATTTAAAAAACATTTTATTGTAAAGTTTAGCGTGCTTTAGAAAGGACAGTACTATTGTTCCTGTAAAATCTTAGGCCCTTGAATAAAAATGAAGCCCGTTGTATTGATTAGTATGTCAGTTAGGCTTTTGTAGAGGGTCCTCAAGTGGAAGTGCCTGAAGCTAGACGGAAGTTCAGCCTTCTCTTCTGCATTCATTGTTCTTTACATAGAGGCTGATGTAACTCCCAACTGCCCATGGCACTGGAGGCCTTCCCTCGTGTTCTCTCCTCTCCCCAGTGTAGCTTTTCCATGTTGTGATCCAATGTCCCTGCTGTTTGTTTTTCTGCATTCTAGATAACAGAAAGGAGGCAAGTGGCAATGCAGGGCCTGCTGTTTGCCTTTCAGGGCCTGTTCTAGAAGTTGCACCGTTCCCTTACTGCTGCAACTGTTGTCCATGACTTAGTGAGCAGCCTTGCCTAGTTGCAAGAGGCGTGAGGGATAATTTCTTTCCCCTTGGATGGGTATGTACTTAAGTAAAATGTCCAGTTCTATTACTAAAGAGTGATGGGGAAATAGTAAACAGGAGATGGTTAATTAGCAGTTTCTGCACCAACCTTTCAGTTTGCTTTTCTCAACATTTTAAAGTTAATGATAGCACTCTGCCCACCCATCTGTGAGTCTTTCATAATTTATATGCAGTCAACTTGAGAAAAAAAAATCCCTTTTACAGTAAAAGAAATATAAAATGCAAAAAAATTAAGTTTGGAGTATAGAAAAAAATTTAATGAAAAGAATGACCAATAAGCCAATGTGAAACATGCTCAACAGCATTAATCATCAGTGAAAGACAAATCAAAAGCATAACAAGATTGAAGTTATGAATTAGATACACTTCACATCTACTAGGATAGCTATAATCAAAACATGAAAAAAATAAGTACTGGCAACAATGTGTAGAAATTGGAAACCTTATAGGAATGTAAAACACTACAGCCACTATCAAAAATAGTTGCTCCCAAAATTGGACATATAATTACAACAGGATCCAGTAATTCCACTTTTAGTCATAGACCTCAAGGAACAGAAAGCAGGAATTCAAATAAGACATTTGTACACCTAGGTTCATATCAATGTTATTCACAGTAAGCAAAAGGTGAAAGCTGCTCAGTGTTTACTAATAAATACATAAGCATAATATGGTACATGCATATAATGGAATCTCATTCAGCCTTTAAAAACTGAAGGAAATTCTGTCACATACTACAACATGGTTGAACCTTGAAGACTTTATGCTGTGAAATAAGCCAATCACAGAAAGACAATTACTGTGTGGTTCCACTTATGTGAGGAATCTAAACTAGTCAAATTCATAGAATCAGAAAGGAGAATGGTGGTTACTAGGGGCTGGAGGAAAGGAGAAAAGGGGATTTGTTACTATTGGGTACAGAGGTTCAGTTCTGTAAGACGGAAAAGGTCTGGAGATCTGTTTTACAACAATGTCCATATACCACTTAACACTACTGAGTTGTATACTTAAAATGGCTAAGATGGCAATTTTTATGTTGTGTTTTTATTATAATAACATTTAATTGTGTAATTGCTTTAGTTTTATTTTTCCTTTTCAAAATTGTTTTGACTACGCTAGCTCCTTTTGCATTTCCATATAAATTTCAGAATCAGCTTGTCTATCTCTACAAAAAAATTCTGCTGGGGTATCGATTATAAGTCCATCAAACTTATACATCAGACTGGGGAGACCGATGTCCTATTAATATTGGGGTTTCCAATGGGATGGGAGAGGGAGTGGATGATGGGATGGTTGCGGGTGGGAGGGAGGTTATAGGGGGAAAAGCCACTATAATCCAAAAGTTATACTTTGGAAATTTATATTTATTAAGTAAAGTTGAAAAAAATATTGGGTCTTCCAAATCAAAACCAAATATCTTTCCCCATACTTGGGTTTCCTTTTATTTATTTCATGAGCATTTTGTGGTTTTCAACATTCATGTATTACACATGGTTTGCTATATTTATATCTAAGTTTTTTTATTTATTTGGAGCTATTGAAAATATAAATATGGTTTTACTTTCCATTTCCAAATTGTTTAGTACTAGTATACAGGAATGACTGGTTTTTGTATATTAAACTTGTATCCTGTAACCATGCTGTTAAATGATTATTTCTAGGAGTTTTTTATAGATACTTTGAGAATATATATGTAGATAATCATGTCAGTGAATATAGGTAGTCTTATTTCTTCCTTTCTAATTTGTATGTCTATTTTTATTGATTCGAAATAATATGTTAATATAACACCTTGGCTTTCTTCACAACTCAGTACATTATAGTAACAGTCTAATTAGCTATATTTTGCTTCACATTTAACCTTCAAACAGATTTTTTATTTATTTTTTATTTGGGAGGTAGAGTGACAGACAGGGAGAGACAGAAAGGTCTTCCATCCACTGGTTCATTCTACAAATGGCCACAATGCATGGAGCTGGGCTTATCCGAAGCCAGGAGCTAGGAGCTTCTTCTGGGTCTCCCATGCAGGTGCAGGGGCCCAAGCACTTAGGTCATCTTCTATTGCTTTCCCAGGCCAAAGGAGAGAGCTGGATCAGAAAGGGAGCATCCAGGACATGAACTAGCGCTCCAATGTGGGATGCTAACCATGCAGGAGGAGCTTAGCTCACTGAGCCACAATGCTGAGTAAGTAATGGGAGACGGCCCACGTATCTGGGTCCCTGCTATCCAGATGGAGCTCCAGGAGACCCAGATGGAGTTCCAGGCTCCTGGTTTGTGCCCTAGACTAGCCCTGGTTGTTTCAGCCATTTAGGGAATGAACCAACAGATGAAAGATTTGTATCATTCTGTTTTTCAAATAAATAAATATGTCTTCAAAAAAAATCACACATTGGTGCCAGCACTGTGGTGCAACAGGTTAACGCCCTAGCTTGAAGTGCCAGCATTCCATATGGGCGCTGATTCAAGACTCGGCTGTTCCTCTTCCGATCCAGCTCTCTGCTATGGCCTGGGAAAGCAGTAGAGGATGGCCCAAGTCCTTGGGCCCCTGCACCTGCGTGGGAGATCCAGAAGCTACTGGATCCTGGCTTCGGATCAGCTCAGCTCCAGCCATTGCGGCCAGTTGGGGAGTGAGCCATTGGATGGAAGATCTCTCTCTCTCTCTCTCCTCTGTGTAACTCTGACTTTCAAATAAATAAATAAATCTTTAAAAAAAAATCACACAGCATCTCATAAATATATATTAATATATTAATATATTATATATTATATATTATATAAATATATGTTATATATATAAATTATATATATAAATTATATATATATGTTATATATTTATATAATATAAATAGCTATTTACATGTGTTTAGAAGAAAAAGCAAAGGAATATGGACTTTGATATTTTAAAAGATTTTATTTAAGTATTTCAGATGTAGAATTATAGACAGAGAGGAAGAGACAGAGAGAAAGGTCTTCCATCCGCTGGTTCACTCCCCAGTTTCTTCATGCATTTCATAAATACAAATTAAGGAACAAAGTGCTTCTTCCCACCCAACTTTCCCTTTTGCCTGTATTCCCACCCTTCTTCCTCCTCCCTCTCCTATTCCTATTCTAATTTTTACTAATATCTATTTTCAATTAGTTTTATACACATAAGATTAACCCTACACTAAGAACACAGTCAACAAATAGTATAAAAAAAAATGTTCCTCAACAGTTGGGACAAGAGCTGTTCAAAGTCATCAATCTCAGAGTGTCAATTTCATTTCTATAGATTAACTTTTAGGTACTCTATTAGTTACCACAGATCAGGAAGAACATATTGTATTTGTCCATTTGGGACTGGGTTATTTCATTAAGTATAATGTTTCCCAGCTGCATCCATTTTGTCGCAAATGACAGGATTTCATTTTTTTCACTGCTGTGTAGTATTCCATGGTGTATGTATCCCATAATTTCTTTATCTAGTCTTCAGTTGATGGGCATCTGGGTTGATTCCTTATCTTAGCTATTGTGAATTGAGCTGCAGTAAACATGGGAGTACAGATAACTCTTTCATATGCTGATTTCATTTCCCTTAGGTCAATTCCCAGGAGTGGGATGGCTGGGTCATATGGTAGGTCTATATTCAGATTTCTGAAGTGTCTCCATACTGTCTTCCATAGCGGCTGTACCAGTTTACATTCCCACCAACAATGGATTAAGGTACCTTTTTCCCCACATCCTAGCCAGCATTTGTTCTTTGTTGATTTCTGTATGAAAGCCATTCTAACTGGGGTGAGGTGAAACCTCATTGTGGTTTTGATTCACATTTCCCTGATGGCTAGTAATCCTGAGCATTTTTTCATGTGTATTTTGGCCATTTGGATTTCCTCTTTTGAAAAATGACTGTTTGGGGCCGGCGCTGTGGCACAGTGGGTTAACGCCCTGGCCTTAAGCGCTAGCATCCCATATGGGTTCTGGTTCAAGACCCGCCTGCTCCACATCCAATCCAGCTCTCTGCTATGGCCTGGAAAAGCAGTAGAATATGGCCCAAGTCCTTTGGCCCTTGCACCTGCGTGGGAGACCTGGAGGAAGCTCCTGGCTCCTGGCTTCAGAACGCTGCAGCTCCAGCCATTGTGGCCAATTGGGGAGTAAATCAGGGGATGGAAGACCTCTCTCTGTCTCTCCTCACTCTGTAACTCTAAGTTTCAAATAAATAAATCTTTACAAAGAGAAAAAAGAAAAATGCCAGTTCAAGTCCTTTGTAAATAAATCTTGTTTAAAAAGTTTGTATGGGGATTTGGGAGGTGGTGCTGTGGCTTAGTAGGCTAAGCCTCCGCCTGCAATGCAAGAATCCCATATGGTGCTGGTTCTAGTCTCTGCTGCCCCTCTTCCAATCCAGCTCTCTGCTATGGCCTGAGAAAGCAGTAGAAGATGGCCCAAGTCCTTAGGCCCCTGCACCCATGTGAGAAACCCTGAAGAAGCTCCTGGCTCCTGGCTCCAGTCAGATTGGCTCAGTTCCGGCTGCTGTGGCCATTTGGGGAGTGAACCAGCAAATGGAAGACCTTTCTCTCTGTCTCTCCCTCTCTCTGTCTCTAACTCTACCTCTCAAATAAATAAATAAAATCTTTAAAAATAAGTTTGTGGGGGCTGGCGCCACGGCTCACTAGGCTAATCCTCTGCCTTGCAGCGCCAGCACACCGGGTTCTAGTCCCGGTCGGGGAGCCGGATTCCGTCCCCGTTGCCCCTCTTCCAGGCCAGCTCTCTGCTGTGGCCAGGGAGTGCAGTGGAGGATGGCCCGGGTGCTTGGGCCCTGCACCCCATGGGAGACCAGGAGAAGCACCTGGCTCCTGCCTTCGGATCAGCGCGGTGCGCTGGCTGCAGCGGCCATTGGAGGGTGAACCAACGGCAAAGGAAGACCTTTCTCTCTGTCCCTCTCTCTCTCTCACTATCCACTCTGCCTGTCCAAAAAAAAAAGTTTGTGGGAAATAGAATTATTTTTGCAAAAAAATTGAAATTCATGCCTAGTTTTCTCATAATACACATTTTCCATGAGCTTTTTTCCTCATTTTCAAGAGCTTTTTGAAGTATCCTCATATATGATTACTTTTTGAAATGCACTAAATTTATAAATAATTATTTTTCAAATACAGTGCTGCATTTGGCTATTATGGTCTTGATATCTAAACATTTGGTATAATTGCAGTTTGTTCCTTTTGCACTTACATTCAACAAATGAGTTCTGTCTCATTTATTGGTGGGGGGAAACAGAGAAATTTCATCCCAAATACAATATAAATTATTATAAAATTTAAAGTGATGAAGACTAAATGATATTGCTGTTACACAGTTTTAGACCAAATTGCTCATGCATGTTTTAATTGCCTAATCCTCTGATTACCTCCATCATTATGGGTAATCACAAAATAACCAACTCTTTGTTTCTCATCAGCTAGAAGAGTATGTATTATAACTGCCTTTTGTGATGGGAAGAATTTATGGCCTCAGAAATGTAGAAATTTCACATGACTCCCTGAGGAGTAATTTTACATATTAAGATCTCATGGCCGGTGCCGAGGCTCAATAGGCTAATCCTCTGCCTTGCGGCACCGGCACATCGGGTTCTAGTCCCGGTCGGGGCGCCGGATTCTGTCCCGGTTGCCCCTCTTCCAGGCCAGCTCTCTGCTGTGGCCCGGGAGTGCAGTGGAGGATGGCCCAAGTGCTTGGGCCCTGCACCCCATGGGAGACCAGAATAAGCACCTGGCTCCTGCCTTCGGATCAGCGCGGTGCACTGGCCGCAGCGCGCCAGCCGCAGCAGCCATTGGAGGGTGAACCAACGGCAAAGGAAGACCTTTCTCTCTGTCTCTCTCTCTCACTGTCCACTCTGCCTGTCAAAAAAATAAATAAATAAAAATATTGTAATGGATCAGAATCTACCAAATATTTACTGTACATGGGTGTCCAAGAAGCTAGCTAGAAATCTACCAACGTTAAAGCCAAATATATATGGAGTAGCCCATGATTTTTATACTTATTGAATTTTTACTTGCTACAGTTCCACTGATGGGAGTCTGCAGGCTGAGGGGTACTGGCTGTAGGTAACTATTATATTATTATAGATATGTAATATATAAAATATACATAAAATCCTCTTCCAAATCATGGAGTTAAAAATGCTTTGTAAGGTTCTTGAATCTGCACAGCTCAAGGTGAAATAAGAGAAAGGGGGGCACAAGGCAGAACTTGCAAGTCCAGCTAGCATGTGAAAGACTCCAATCCCATGAGTTTCATAGCTTGCCCACTTGACTCCATGAATTCTGAGACAGAATCAAAAGAGTTATAGTAAAGGTCTGCACCTGTTGCCAAATGTGACTCGTTCTGGAGAACACTTCAGAAAACATATAACATCAGGGCACAAGAGTAGAGACATTAAAATTGCTATATCAAGTCCACCCTCCATGCTCATCTGGAGCCTACAGTGATCCAAGGTAAATGCATGATTGTTGTTGTTGGCCAGCTGAAGGTCACAGAAAGCACTCAAAAGGTGGATGCAAAGATGAAATAGAGGCAATGTAACTCTGGCAGATTTTTCACTGCAAGGCCACAAGGGTTGGTGTTTAAGAATGTCCTCCTATTGCCTAATGTCCATCTATGGGTGGTAAGCACAAAAGACTAGAGAGGCCAACAGTGATCTCAATATTCTGTTTGCCAGGCAAATATTTGAAGGTCAAATCATATTAGCACAGAGTTCTCAATCTCTCTACCACTACATGTCTTGGTATTTCTGTGCTTCTCAATGGATGAATGATAAAGCAGATCAGATATATGGAGAATCATCACTATGACTGGAATGTATTCCAGGATAAAAGATTTCCACCATGGTCATGGAAATGTACTCATTTACTTTAAAGTATTTAGGGGATGGATGGTTTAATAGTCTCCATCATATATACCTTCTGTTAAGAATTGAAGTCACATAGGAGGTTGCTGTTGGGTCTTCTCTTTAGGCAATTCCAAAAAAGGGAGGCTGTGAAATGCCAGTTGATTGACTTTGGGGATCTCACAAGCTGTTCCTTATAAACAATATCCCAGGATGAGATGTAGGACTCCAAAAAGATGATAAAGACTTTCAGGGCATTTGCAGACATGCTCCTTTGAGCTGTAGTGGTGCAGCCAGAGGGCAGGACCAGGTGCAGCCAGAGAAGGCTTCACTGGGCAGCAGCATGAGTACACAATTCTTGTTGGGCCACTTGGAGAGGCGGTGACAGAATGCAGCAGGAAAGCCAGACAGCAGTAGGGAAATAAAGTCACCACTTTTGTATACCTTTTATTTCTTTGTTCTCACTTTACTGCATGACCTAGGACCTTTTCTTTCTTTTCTGCCTTACTGTGTAAATGAGGGCTTCCAGTATGACTTAAATAGGAGTGAGAATGGACACTGTTACTTGCTCCATGCTTAGCATTCAGTCTTTTACCATAATATGTGATGTTAGCCACAGGAGTTTCTTGTAGGTGCCCTTTAATAAGTTAAGGAAATTCCCTGTGTTCTGGACAAAATTGTGTCTCCTCTAGATTCATATATTGAAGCTCTGACGTCCAATGTGATTGTATTTTGAGATAGGACCTTTAAAGAGGTAATTAAGTGAGGTCAAAAGGGTAGGGCTCCAATCCAATATGACAGATGTCTTTGGAAAAAACACCAAGGATGTGTACACACTGAGAAAAGGCGATGTAAAGACACAGGAAAAGGGAGGCCATCCAAAAGAAAAGGAGAGAGTCCTCGGGACAAAACCAATTTACTGTCAGTTTAATCTTGAACTTCCAACTGGGAGAACTGTGAGAAAATAAATCTTTGTTAACGAAGCCACCCAGTTTTTGATATTTTGTTACAGCTGCCCTGGCAACTAACACACCATACATTCCTTCTTTGTTGATTGACAACTTTTATCACTAAAGTACGTAGAATTTAATTAAATATTTTTCTATATTACTTGATGTGGTCATGCAATTTTTCCTTTTTTAGCCTGTAATATGATGGATTGCATTGATTATTGACTTGGTGTTGTATTCCCAGGATAAATCTCATATTATTAGTTTTGTATGTTCATGGATGGAATTTGTCACTATCAGAATTCTTATGCCTATGTTCATGGCAAATGTTGGTCTATCATTTCTTCTTCTTGTACTGCTTTTGTCTGGTCTTGTTAGGGTGAGGCTGGCCTTAAAAGAAGAGTTGGGCTTTGTTTTCTCCTCTTCTGTTTTCTGAAAGAACTCGTGTATAACTGCTGTTATCGCTTCTTTTTTAAAAGATTTTATTTATTTATTTATTTATTTGAGAAGTACAGTTACAGACAGACAAAAGGAGAGACAGAGAGAAAGGTTTTCCATCTGCTGGTTCATTCCCCAGAGGGTGACAACAGCCAGAGCTCAGGTGATCCAAAGCCAGGAGAGGAGTTGCTTCTGGATCTCCCTCTGAATGCAGGGGCCCAAGGACTTGGACCGTCTTCCACTGCTTTCCCAGGCCATAGCAGAGAACTGGACTGGAAGAGGAGCAGCCAGGACATGAACCGGTACCCATTTAGGATTCCTGCACCAGAGGCAGAGGCTTAGCCACTATGCCCCAGTGCCAGCCTCGTTATTGCTTCATTAAAGGTTTAGTAGAATTAGCTCGGAGATTTCTTAGAATGTTTTCAACTGAGAATTCAATTTCCTGAATTTCAAGAAATTTATTTCATCTTGGTTCATTTGGGATAGTTTGTGGTTTTACATGTGTAATATTGCTCACATAATTCTATTATTATCCTTTTAATCTCTGAGGATCTGTAGTGATATTTACTATTTCATCCCTGATACTGGTAATTAGTGTCTTCCATTTTTATTTGTTAAGTTTGGCAGAGGTTAATTGAATTTGTTGATCTCTTTCAAAGAACCACAGTTTGGTTTCTTTTATTTATTTTTTTTTAAGTTTAATTTCATTTGTTTCTGCTTTCATTTTTATTATTTCCTTAATTTTGCTTGATTTGGGTTTATTTTGCTCTTGTTTCCTAGTTTCTTAATGGAAAACCTTAGATTACTGCTTTGAGACTTTTAAAATATACACTTTTAATACTATATGTTTTCCTTACACTAATTTAACTACATACTACATATTTCGATATATTGTACTTTCATTGAGTTCTGTAGTTGGGTTGTGCTTTTTCATGCTCTCTACCAATCACTGTATATAATTCATGTATTTAAACTATTTAGAGCCAATGCTGTGGCGTATTAGGTTAAGACTCTACCTGTAGAGCCAGCATCCCATATGAGCACAAGTTCATTTCCCAGCTGCTCCTCTTCCAATCCAGCTCTCTGCTAATGGCCTGAGAAAGCAGTGGAAGATAGTCCAAGTGCTCGGGTCCCTGCACCTACATGGAAGACCCAGAAGAAGCTCCTGGCTCCTAGCTTCGAATTGACCCACCTCTGGACATTGCAGCCACTTGGGGAATGAACCAGTGTATGGAAGACCTTTCTCTCTGTTTCTCCCTCTCTCTAACTCTACCTCTCAAATGAATAAATAAAATCTTTTTTTAAAATAAACTATTTATATTTGAAGCACTTACTGAATATTAGGGTTTATGTGTCATATTATTTGTTTTCTTATTTTCATTTCTGTTTTCCTTTTCTTCCCTTTTTCTTATGTGAACTTTGTTTAGGACTCCATTTTAATTTATATAGAGTTTTTTTTTTTTTGACAGGCAGAGTGGACAGTGAGAGAGAGAGAGACAGAGAGAAAGGTCTTCCTTTGCCGTTGGTTAACACTCCAATGGCTGCCGCGGTCGGCGCGCTGCGGCCGGCGCACCACACTCATCCGATGGCAGGAGCCAGGTACTAGGTGCTTTTTCCTGGTCTCCCATGGGGTGCAGGGCCCAAGCATTTGGGCCATCCTCCACTGCACTCCGGGGCCACAGCAGAGGGCTGGCCTGGAAGAGGGGCAACCGGGACAGAATCCGGCGCCCCAACCGGGACTAGAACCCAGTGTGCCAGCGCCGCAAGGCGGAGGATTAGCCTGTTGAGCCACGGCACCAGCCAATTTATATAGAGTTTTAAAAATACACCTCTGTATAGGTTTTGAAGTTGTTGATCTATGTACTGAGAAAATACATGCTACTTATCACAGACTGCTAGCATTGACCTTTTAACACTTCAAGTGAATTGTAGAAAATTTACTTCCACTTATATCCCTTTATCCTCCAAACCTTTTTAATAAATTCCTAAGTATTTTCTCTACATACATTAGGCAATACATCAGATGTCATAATTTTGCTTCAGTCATCAAACATAATTAAAATTCATGAGGAAAAGGATGGTCTATTATATTTGCTCCTATATTTTATCCATGAATTTTTCTTCCAACCTGTCTTAAAATTCCAAGTTTTCTTCTTTTATCATTTCTTTTCTTTTTGGAGAAATTACTCTCCCTTTGTTGTGGTAAAAAAATTAAATTTACCATCTTAACCATTTTCAAATGTACATATTAGAACTATATTCACGGGGCTGGTGCTGTGGTGCAGTGGGTTAATGGCCTCGCCTGAAGTGCCAGCATCCCATATGGGCGCCAGTTCGAGACCCAGCTGCTCCACTTCCGATCCAGCTCTCTGCTATGCCCTGGGAAAGCAGTAGAAGATGGCCCAAGTCCTTGGGCTCCTACCCCTATGTGGGAGACCCGGAAGGAGCTCCTGGCTCCTGGCTCCTGGCTTCAGATCGGCTCAGCTCCAGCCGTTACAGCCAATTGGGGAGTGAACCATTAGATGGAAGACTTCTCTTGATTACATTCTCTTGATTACATTGTAATCAAACTCTCCACAATAAAACATAAAGAAAATATTTTAAATGTGTATAAGAGAAACACCAGATTACTTTCAGAGGATCTCCAATTAGACTCAGAGTGACTTCTCATCAGAAACCCTACAGGCTAGGAAAGCATGGTGAGATATATTTCAAGTCTTAAGAGAAAAAAAAAACTGTCAACCCAGAATACTGTATCTTGCAAAGCTCTTGTTTATGAATGAAGGTAAAATAAAGACCTCCCATAACAAACAAATTTTAAAAAATTATCACCACTTATTCATCCTTGCAAAAGATGCTTAAGGAGGTGCTGCACACAGAAACATGGTCATCACTATGAAAGAAGGTAAAGGAAAAAAGTCTCCCAGTAAAAGTACAAAGGAAATCCAAAGTAAAACATAGGAACATTTATGGAAAAATGGCAGGGCAAAGTTGTTACTTATCAATAGTCACCTTGAATATAAATGGCCTCAACTCTCCAGTTAAAAGACACAGACTGGCTGAATGGATTAAAAAAACAAAACACATCTATTTGCTGCATACAAAGATATATGCAGACTGAAAGTGAAAGGATGGAAAAAGATATTCCATGCTAACAGAAACCAAAAAAGAGTTGGTGTGGACATCCTAGTATCAGACAAAATAGACTTTAACAAAAAAGCTGTTAAAAGAGACAAAGAAGGGCACCATGTAATGATTAACGGATCAATTCAACAGAAGATATAACTATTATAAATGTATAGGCACCTAATTACAGGGCACCTGGCTATAAAAGAAATGTTTAAGGGATCTAAAGGGAGACATAGGCTCAAATACAATAGTAATGGGGGATTTCAATACCCCACCTTCAGCAATGGACAGATCAACCAAACAGAAAATCTGCAAGGAAACAACAGAGTTAATCGACACTATAGACCAAATGGACCTAACAGATGTCTACAGAACTTTCCATCCTATAGTTGCACAATACATATTCTTCTCACCAGTACATAGAACTTTCTCTAGGATTGGCTACATGCTAAGCCATAAAGCAAGTATCAGCAAATTCAAAAAAATCGAATTCATACCATGCATCTTCTCAGACTACAATGGAATGAAGCTGGAAATCAGCAACTCAGGAATCTCTAGAACATATATAAACACATAGAGACTGAACAATAACAGGTCTAGTGTGAGTAACACCCCCCCCCAGCTTCTATTTTATCTGGAAAAGTCTTAATATCACCTTCATATTTGAAGGATAGTTTCACCAGATACAGCATTTTTGAGTAATAATTTTTCTTTTGGCACTTTAACTATATCATTCCACTCCCTTCTATGCTATAAGGTTTCCACTGAGAAATCTGCTGACAATTGAATAGAAACTCACTTTTACTTAATAAATAATTTTTATTACTGCTTTTAAGAGCTTCTGTGACTTTTCAGTTTGATTATGATGTGTCTTGGTTAGGTCTCTTTAGATTTACCCTATTTGAATTTTTTTGAGCTTCTTGATTTTCTACATTTTTCTCTGCTCATATTTGGGAAGTTTTCAGCCACTAGTTAATGAAATAGCCTTTCTTTCTCTTCTCGTTCTAGAGTCTCATAAATCATATGTTGCTATGCTTGATGGTATTCCATAAGTTCTTCCTTAGTCTTCCTTACTCATCCTTTTTTTCTTTTTTGTTCCTTTGCCTGGGTAATTTCTTTCTTTAAATGATTTATTTTATTTATCTGAAAGAATTACAGAGAGAGGTAGAGAAAGAGAGAGAGGGGAGAGAGGGAAGAGGGGGAGAGAGAGACAGAGTTAGTTCTCCCATCCACTGGTTCACTCCCTAAATGGCTACAATGACTAGAGCTGTGCCAATCCAAAGCAAGGAGCTAGGAGCTTCTCCCAGGTCTCCCACGTGGGTGCAGGGGCCCAAGGACTGCTGCCTTCCCAGGTATTAGCAGGGTGCTGGATTGGAAGTAGAGTAGCCAGGACTCAAACCGGCTCCCACATGGGATGCCAGAGCTGAGCTTCAGGCTGGGGCTTTAATCTGCTGTGTCACCAGCCCCTTGCCTGGGCAATTTCAAATGTCCTGTCCTCAACTCCACTGATTTCTTCTGTCTGGTTAAGACTGTGATTGGATTCCTATAATGAGTTTCTAAGGGCTGTTATTACATATTCTTCAGCCTCAAGATATCTTTTTGGTTCTTCTTCAT
The DNA here is from genome assembly GCA_949820135.1 of Sylvilagus floridanus. Taxonomy (NCBI): domain Eukaryota; kingdom Metazoa; phylum Chordata; class Mammalia; order Lagomorpha; family Leporidae; genus Sylvilagus; species Sylvilagus floridanus. Next base: position 40,155,021 of record OX463223.1, read on the forward strand.
AGTTTCTATCTCTTTGCTAATGTTCTCATTTTGTTCATGGATCATTGTCCTGATTTTGTTTAGTTATCAATCTTGCACTCTCTTAATTCACAGTGAATACTCTTATGATGGTTATTCTGAATTCTTTGTCTTGTAATCCACATACTTCTATTTTGTCAGGATCAGTTTCTGGACATGTAATTTTTAAATTTTCTATCTGAAAGGGAGAATGACAGAGAGAGAGAGAGAGAGAGAGAGAGATTGATCTTCCACCTGCTGGTTCACTCCCCCAATGGTTGCAATAGCAAGGGCTGGGCCTGAAAAAAGCCATGAGCCAAGAATTCCATCCTGGTCTCCCAACATGTGTCGTCGAGGCCCAAGTACTTGGGCCATCCTCCATGCTTCACCAGCCACATCAGCAAGAAGCTCCATTGGAAGTGGAATGGCCAGGACTTGAAACAACACTCCAATATGTGATGGTGGCATGGCAGACAGCAGCTTAGTTTGCTGTACCACAATTTCAGCCTCTAAATTGTTCTTTTGACAGGTCACATTTTCCTATTTGTATACCTTGGTATCTTCGGTTGGGACTTCAGCATTCAAAAAAATCATGCACCCCACCCAGTCTCTGTTTTACTTGTTATAGTAAAAATTTTATCCAATCAGTCTGGCTATAAATTTTAGCGACCTCTCGAGCTTTTTCTAGGAATCTACCCTCTCTGGGCTTCAGTGTCTAGTAAGCTCCCAATTAAAGAAGTTTGCTGATTAAGTTATATAGCTCCCTCTGGTGGTTCTATGTAGTACTGCAGTCTCTCTGTTGGTGTAGACACTAGGTAGTACTGGAGCTCCATCTAGTGTGTGTTCATGATATTGCATACTCTGGCGCACAAGTCAGCGCTTGGCTTAAGCCAACATAGAAACTAATCTCTCAGGCATCCACCACTCCATTTACCGCAGAGGTCAAGATGCTGCTTGGGACACCTGTGTTCCATATGGGTGTGCCTAGATTTGTGCTCTGCTTCCACTCCTGATTTTAGCTTCCTGTTAATGCGCCTGGGAGGCAGCAGGTGATTGCACAAGCAGTTGACTCCCTACCACCCACACAGGAGACCCACCTGGAATTCATGGCTTTGGGTATCAGTCTGGCCCAGCCCTGGATGTTGTGGGTATTTGGGGAGCCAACCAGTGAATGGACAATCTCTCTGTCTCTGTGTCTCTGTGAAATGAAAATGAAAATAAATAATAAGTTTCAAACATCATATTGTTGAATATATATTCTATTTTCTTTCCCTACTCAGGGATAAGGGAGGGGTTGAGAATTTTCTCCTAATTTCACCTGTTGTTCTGGGAGGATGGGCTCTGGAAAGTGAGCATCATGACTTTTCCTACTAGTCTTCAATGCCATTGATGTCCCACTGGCCTGGTGTGTAGGAACACCTTAACTATTTTCTGGATTTCTTATAAAAGCAATTGATTCAGTACAAGCATACTCCAAAAACTTCACAGCAAAATGGAATTAAAATGTACTGCATATTTTCTATAAACCTCTTAAATACTGCTCATATGTTGTTATGGCACTGTCTCCATGGAGGAAGTAGGATCTAGAGCTTCCTGTTCAGCCATCTTGCTGATATAACTCCTGTGAATATATTCTCCTTTTAAATAGCTTTGCTGAGCTATGATTCAAATACCATAAGATTTACCCATTTAAAATGTACAAGTCAATCATTTTTTTTTTTTTTTGACAGGCAGAGTGGACAGTGAGAGAGAGAGAGAGAGAGACAGAGAGAAAGGTCTTCCTTTGCCGTTGGTTCACCCTCCAATGGCTGCCGCGGTCGGCGCGCTGCGGCCGGCGCACCGCGCTCATCCGATGGCAGGAGCCAGGTGCTAGGTGCTTTTTCCTGGTCTCCCATGGGGTGCAGGGCCCAAGCACCCGGGCCATCCTCCACTGCACTCTTGGGCCACAGCAGAGAGCTGGCCTGGAAGAGGAGCAACGGGGACAGAACCCGGCGCCCCAACCGGGACTAGAACCCGGTGTGCCGGCGCCGCAAGGCGGAGGATTAGCCTGTTGAGCCACGGCGCCGGCCTACAAGTCAATCATTTTTAAAATATTCACAAATGTGTGCAACCACAACCACAGTCAATTTTAGAACATTTTCCTCAATTCAAATAGAAATCTTATGCCATTTAACTACCACTCTCGTTTTCACTTACCATCCTCCAAAACCCTAAGCAACTACTAATCAATCCTGTGTTTCCATAGAGTTCTCTATCCTAGACATTTCATGTGAGTGGACTCAGAATACATTATATGTTTTTATTGGCTTATTTCACTTAGCATAATATTTTCAAGGTTCATCCATATTGTAGCATTGTCAATATCACTTCATTATTTTTATGGCTAAATAATACTGTATTATATGGATACACCACATATGCAAAAATGAAAAGAAATCTAGAGACAAATATAACTCATTTAATTAGATACAATAATATTCTACAAAATATTAACAAATTGACCCAGTAATATATAAAAAGAATTATATACCAGAATTAGTTTCTTCCAAGTAAGTAGGGTTGGTTCAATTTATATATATATATATATATATATATATATATATATATATATATATAAAGCTTTTATTTAAAGAATATAAATTTCCAAAGTATAGCTTATGGATTACAATGGCTCCCCCCCACACAACTTCCCTCCCACCCGCTACCCTCCCCTTTCCTGCTCCCTCTCCCCTTCCATTCACATGAAGATTCATTTTCAGTTCTCTTTATACACAGAAGATCAGTTTAGTACATATTACGTAAAGATTTCAACAGTTTGCCCTCACATAGAGACACAAAGTAAAAATACTGTTGCAGTACTAGTTATAGTATTAATTCACAATGTACAGCACATTAAGGACAGAAATCCTACATGATTTTTTTTAAAGAATTGATTAATGATCTATGCAATTTCCAATTTAACACCAAGATTTTTTAATCATTTGCAATTATCTTTATATACAGAAGATCGATTCAGTATATACTAAGTAAAGATTTCATCAGTTTGCACCCACACAGAAACACAAAGTGTAAAAATACTGTTTCAGTACTAGTAATAGCATTATTTCACATTGGATAACACATTAAGGACAGATCCCTCATGAGACGTAAGTACACAGTGACTCCTGATGTTGATTTAACAATTTGACACTCTTGGTTATGGCGTCAGTAATCTCCCTAGGCTCTAGTCATGAGCTGCCGAGGCTATGGAAGCCTGTAGGGTTCGCCGACTTCAATCTTATTCCGACAGGGTCATAGTCAAAGTGGAAGTTCTCTCCTCCCTTCAGAGAAAGGTACCTCCTTCTTTGATGACCCCGTTCTTTCCACTGGGATCTCACTCGCAGAAATCTTTCATTTGGGTCTTCTTTTTTTTGTTTTTCAGAGTGTCTTAGCTTTCCATGCCTAAAATATTCTCATGGGCTCTTGAGCCAGATCCGAATGCCTTAAGGGCTGATTCTGAGGCCAGAGTGCTATTTAGGACATCTGCCATTCTATGAGTCTGCTGTGTATCCCGCTTCCCATGTTGGATCATTCTCTCCCTTTTTCATTCTATCAGTTAGTATTAGCAGACACTAGTCTTGTTTGTGTGATCCCTTTGACTCTTAGATCAATACAATCCCATCAAGGTTCAATATTTTTTAAAAGATTTATTTTATTGGGGCTGACATTGTGGCACAAGTGGAGTAAGCCACTGCCTGTAATGCAGGCATTCCATATGAGTGTTGGTTTGAGTCCCAGCTGCTCCATTTCTGATCCAGCTCTCTGCTAATGCACCTGGGAAAGCAGCAGGATGACAGCCCAGGTGCTTGAGTCTTTGCCACCCACATGACTCCTGGCTTTGGCCTGGCCCAGACCCAGCTATTGTGATCACTGTGGGGTAAATCAGTGGAAGGAAGATCTCTCTCAGTGTGTCTCAGTCTCTCTCTTTCTGTAACTCTTTCGAATAAATAAAATTTTAAAGATTTATTTATTTATTGGAAAGACAGAATTATAAGATAGAGCAAGAGAGAGAGAGAGAGAGAAAGAGAGAGAGAGAGATCTTTTGCCTGCTGGTTCACTCCCAAAATGGCTGCAACAGATGGAGGTGGGCCAGGCCGAAGCCAGGAACCAGAAACCCCATCCAGTCCCCCACACGGGTGGCATGGAACCAAGCACTTGGGTCATCTTCCTGCTGCTTTCCCAGGTGCATTAGCAGAGAGCTGGATTGGAAGGAGAATAGCAAAGACTCCAAATGGCACTCTGATATGGAATTCCAGTGTTGCAGGTGTTGGGTTTAACCCACCGAACAACAACGCCAGCCCTGGTTCAATATTTTAACATCAATCAATACAATCCACTACATTAATAGGTTAAGAAAAAGACTCACAAGATAACAATTCATGCTGTAAAACATATGACATTTCAGGAGCCAGCACTGTGGTACAGTGGGTCAAATCACCACCTGTGATGCCAGCATTGCATATGGGTGCTGTGTCCAGCTGCTCCATTTCCAATCCAGCTCCCTGATAACATACTTTGGAAAGCATCAGGAAGATGGCCCAAGTTTTTGGGCCCCTGTCACCCATGTGGGAGACCCAGATGAAGCTCTTGGGTCCTGGCTTCATCCTGGCCGAGCCCCTGGCCATTGTGGCCATCTGGGGAGTAAATCAGTAGATGGAAGATCTCCCTCTCTCTCTCTGTAATTAAGAATTTCAAAATAAATAAATATTTTACAAAAAAACACTTGACAATTCAATACCCATATGTGAATCTCAACAAAGTTGTTTTTAAAAAGCTTCTTAAGGATGGACATTGTGACGTAGCCTATTATGCCACTACTTGGGGTGCCCACATCCCATAACAGAATATCAGTCCATGCCCTGGCTCCTCCACTTCTACTCCAGTTTCTTGCTAATGTACCTGGAAAGGCAGCAAATGATAGCCCAAGTACTTGGGTTCCTGTCACTCACATGAGAGACTAGGATGGAGTTATGGGTTCCTGGATTTGGTCTGCCCTAATCCTGGCTGTTGCGGCCATTTGGGGAGTGAACCAGGAGATAGAAGATCTCTCTCCTTCTCTCCCCATGTCACTTTGCCGTCCAAATAAATTTTTAAAAATGCTTTTTAAAAGTGGAAATAGAAGGAAACTATTTATATTTACATTCATAAGGAATATTATTAAATAATATCATGAGGAGATATATCATAAGTGGAGTAGCCAGGAATCGAACTGGTGCCCATATGGGATACCAGCACTGCAGATGATGGCCCAACCTGCTGTGCCACAGTGCTGGCCCCAACAAAACAAATCTTAAAAACAAAAGCTGTTCTTTCTCAATGAATTGTCTTGGCACCCTTGTTTAAAACCATATGACCGTGGATGTATAGGCTTGTTTCTGTACTCAGTTCAATTCCACTGATAGATATACCTATCTTTATCCTAGTACCATATTACATTGATTACTCTAAGTTATGAAATCAGGAAGTATGAGTCCTAAAAGTTTGTGGCCTTTCTCAAAATCTCTTATGAATATAAATGAAAAGACAACCCTCAGAATGGGAAAAAAGTACTTTCAAAGCATAAAGCTGATATAGTTCTAACACCTAGAATATATAAGAACTCTTAGAACTCAGACAACATGACAAACAGCCTAATTTAAAAAGAAACGGTGGCAGGCATTTGGCACAGTAGTTAGGTTGCTGTTTGGGATGCCCATATCCCAGACAGGAGTGCCTGGTTCAAGCCCTGGCGCCTCCACTTCCAATCCAGCTTCCTGCTAATAGATCTGGGAAGGCAGCAGACGATGGCTTAAGTACTTGGATACCTGCCAACCACATGGGACACCCAAATGGAGTCCCACACTTCTGATTTTGGCACAGACTTGGCTATTGTGGGCATTTGAATGAGTAGATAGAAGAGTAGTATCTCTCCCCAACCTGTTTCCTCTCTCTCTCCCTCCCTCTGTCAAATAAAATGAAAATAAATAAATTTTTAATGACAAACAATCTGCAAAAGAAATCAAGAAAACAATTCCATTTACAGTAGCTACAAAAATATACCAGAATAAACATAAGTACAGAAATGAAAAATCTATAAAGCAAATATTATAAAACATTTATGAAATAAATTAGACACAAATAAATATTTACCCCTTATTAATAGATTGGGAAAAAATCATATTGTTAAAAATGTCCATGCTGCTCAAAGTGATGTAGATTCAATACAATACTTACACAATGACATTTTTCATAGAAACATAAAAAGTAATCTCAGAATTTATAGAACCACAAATAACCCCAAACATGTAAAACAATCTTATACAAAAAGAACAAAACTATAATATCACATTAACTGATTTAAAAATATATTTACAGGGGTAAGCATTTGGTACAGTGATTAAGATGCTGCTTGGATTGTCTGTATCCTATATTGGAGTGTCTGAGTTTGAGTCCCAGCTCTGCTTCCAATTCCAGCTTCCTGCTAATGCATAGGCTGAGAGGTAGCAAGTAATGACTCAAGTACATGGGTCCTTGTCATCAATGTGGGAGATTCAGATTGAATTCTGGGACCCTGACAGCATGGCCCAACCCTGGCTATTGTGGGCATTTCAGAAGTTAGCCAGCAGATGAAAGATTACTTTCTCTCCCTGTCTCTCTCTATGCCTTTCAAATAAATAAATAAAAATATGACACAGAGTTGTAGTAATCAACACAGTGTGGAATAGTATAAAAACATATAGACAAGGAGCCGGCACTGTGATGTAGTAGGTAAAGCTGATGCCTGCACTGCCGGCATCCCATATGGGTGCCGGTTCAGGTCCCAGCTGCTCCACTTCTGATCCAGCTCTCTGCTATGGCCTGGGAAAGCAGTAGAGGATGGCCCAAGTCCTTGGACCCCTGCACCCACGTAGGAGACCAGGAAGAGGCTCCTGGCTCCTGGATTCAGATTGGCATAGCTTCAGCCACTGAGGCCAATTGGGGAGTGAACCAGCAGATGGAAGATATTCTCTCTCTCTCTCTCTCTCTCTCTCTCCCTCTCCCTCTCCCTCTCCCTCTCCCTCTCCCTCTCCCTCTCCCTCTCCCTCTCCCTTTCCCTCTCTTTTAAATAAATAAATAAATTTTAAAAAAACATATAGACAATGGAACAGAATAGAAGGTCCAAAAATAAATCTGCACATCTATAATTAATGACTTTTTTTCCAAAAGGCGTCAAGAACACACAATGGAGAAAGAACAATCTCTTCAATAAATGGTGCTGGGAAAATTGGATAGCCACACACAGAAAAATGAAATTGTACCCATATCTGAACTCAAAATTGATTAAAGCCCTTAAACTTTAAACTAAAAGAAAGCAGGATTACTTGATATGTGTCTTGGCAACAAATTTTTAGAAAAGACCCCCAAAAGCACATAAAACAAAAACAAAAATGAACAAATGGTATTATATCAAACTAAAAAGTTTCTGCACATCAAGAGAAACAACAAACAATGAAGAGATAACCTATATAATGAGAGAAAATATTTTTGAAAGATTTATTTACTTACTTTAAACTCAGAGTTACACAGAGAGAAGGATAGGCAGAAAGAGAGAGAGAGAGAGGTCTTCCATCCACTGGTTCACTCCCCAATTGGCCGCAATAGCCAGAGCTGTGCCAATCTGAAGCCAGGAGCCAGGAGCTTCTTCTGGGTCTCCCACATGGGTGCAGGGGCCCAAGCACTTGGGTTATCTTCTACTGCTTTCCCAGGCCATAGCAGAGAGCTATACTGGAAGTGGATCAGCTAGGACTCAAACTGGTGCCCATTTGGGATGCCGCTATGCCACAGTGCCAACCCCAAGAGAAAATATTTATAAAGCATATATCTGATAAGTCGTTAAGATTCAAAATATAAAACATATATCTTATAAAGGGTTAAGAACCAAAATATGTAAGGAACACAAGCAAGTCAATAGCAGGAAATCACTCAATTAAAAATTGGGCACACAAGACAATGAGGCAAAAAATGTCCTACATGAATGACCTCTGTGGGTGAGTCCCCAAGGGAAAGAAGTGATCATCAAAGAAGGATGTACTTTTCTCTGAAGGGAGGAGAGAACTTCCACTTTGCTTATAGCCTTGTCTAAATACTGACAGAGTTTGTGGATTCAAAAGGCTTCCATAGCCTTGGCAGTTCATGTCAAGAGCCTTGGGTAATCACTGATGTCATACATAAGAGTGTTAATTGTTAAATTAACAGGAGTCCTCATGCGGGACCTCTGTCCTCAGTGAGTTGTATTATGAGAGTTAATAGCAAAACTTTTTCTCATTTATTTCACTTTAGTGCATTAAGTGGAGGATATTCTTACGTCTTAAAATTTTAGTTATGACTAAGTATCCAACTCTGCAGATCAAGGCTTAACCTTCTATGCCACAGAGCCACCCCAAAGACTATTCATATTATACATGCTACCCACCATAGGCATCTTGGCTATCAGATTGATTGCTGTAGTATTGCACTATTTGTGTTTAAGTAAACTTTATTTTACTCAATAATGGGCCCAAAGCATAATAGTAATTACTCTGGCAATTCAGATATGTCAGTGAGAAGTCATAAAGCACTTTCAGTGAAAAGATGAAAGTCTTCAATTTAATGAGCAAAAAGAAATAATATGCTGAGTTGCTGAGATCTATGGTAAATTATTGCTAATCTCTCATTGTGCCTAATTTATAAATTAACTTTATCGTAGATATATATGTGCAGGAAAAAACAATGGATTTCTGTACATTCAGTACCATCTGAAGTTTCAGGCTTCCACTGGAGGTCTTGGAATGTATCTCCTGCAGATGAGCAGGGACTATTGAATTTTCCTGCTTACAGGAAGCTGGTGATTCTTCCATGGTAAAGATTCCACATTTTTGGTAGACATGCAAAACTACTCCCCCAGTGCCCTTGTTGTGGGATGATGAGGGTGATATCAGTTCTTATCTCACATTGCAGAATTTCCATGCAGACAGGGACAGTGAGCAAAGCAAGATTTATTCAAAGTGAGAAACTTCCTGCCACAGGAATCAGGAGGGGGACTCCAAGGGAGGAGTGGCCAGAGAAGTTTGCCAGTGCTGGCTCTTTTATACACAAAGTGGCTCTCTCTGATTAGCCCCTTTCCAAAAACCAAATATAGATTTAAACAATCAAGGGATCAGAATAACAGTCAATCAGAAGGTAGGGATAACAGCCAATCAGGGGACTAGAATAACAACCAATCAGGAAGCAGAGATAACAACCAATCAGAGGGCTGGAATAACAATCAATCAGGGGGCTGAAAGTGTATGCTAATGAGACATGCTATGCTAACCAGAGAACTGACAGTATATATGAGGCATGCTACCTAGACCCATCAGAAAACTGAAAGTGCATGCTAATAAGGCATGCTAAATGAACCAATCAAGCAACTGACATTGGAGCAGCCTGGTTTGCATAGAAGAGTGTAGAGTGCTCAATCAGATCTGATTAGCAGATTCAACATTTGAAGATTACATTGTATATCTTTACATTGTATATGTCCCCCCACCTTCCAGCAACCCCATCTCCTATCTCCCCCTCTGTCAGGGGTCCTGAAAAGTTATACATGTGTTCTCTTCTTTGCCATGTCACCCCAACTCCCTAGGGCCCCAGGAACTGCTGTTGAGGTAACACTTACTTGGCAGATGATGAATCTGCCTTCTTCACAGCTAAGAATCATCTATAGAATCACCAAGTCAGCAATGTTCAGCAGTGGAATCTGTAAGAGGTGTAAAGAAAATAATAAAACAGCAGTTTCATCAAATGGGATAAAGCTACAGCACAACAAAAGGAAAAATGACTACATAGACTTTCCCAGGTCTTCATTCCAATAGTGTATCCTGAGAAGAAGAGGAAAACAAAGTCCTCAATGCTGGATAAGATATAGGATATGTAGGATATGGGAATGGCTCATCTTTCATGAGTTTTCACTCTAACATAACATTTCTCCCATTGTTTTTCTCTCAATTTCTTTGAAAGAAAGTGGTATACATTGTCAAACAGCATTAAAAATATAAATTCCCTTAGTTTTATTTCAATTACTTTATAATTTTTCTGTATTTGTTCCAGACCTTGGCTGCTTACCTAATCCCCTCCCCTATCACAATACACATACTTCATTTTCTAAATAAATTGTATCACTCAAATTTTCTGGCTAAAATCATTCTATGTAAAATCAGTACTTTGAGGGTCCTGTGCTGTGGCATAGCAGATAAGGCTGCCGCCTGTGGTGCAGCCATCCTATATGGGTGCCAGTTTGAGTCCAGGCTGCTCCACTTCCAATCCAGCTCTCTGCTATGGCCTGGGAAAGCAGTAGAGGACAGCCCAAGTGCTTGCACCCCTGTACCCGTGTGGGAGACCCAGAGGAGGTTCCTGGCTCCTGGCTTCGGATCAGCACAGTTCTGGACATTGCAGCCATCTGGGGAGTCAACCAGAAGATAGAAGACCTCTCTCTCTTTGCCTCTGCCTCTCTGTAACTCTTTCAAATAAATAAATAACTCTTTTAAAAAATCAGTACTTTGTACAGACAAGCAATTCAGTTTGCCTGTTTGGATTTGAGAGGAATGGAAATTTTTTGAAAGTCACTGCCTAGTAGTAGCAATGAAAGGTCATCTTTGAGCTGACAAAAAATACATTTCCTCTATGCTCACCTTTCTGTTATCTTCTAAGTATATTTGGCATGATTTGCTATTCCGCTTATCTCTATATTTTTCCTCAGAGCAGTTACAGAAAGAGGACTCTGATCACAGGTATGGACAGAGGCAGCACCAACATGAACTATAAAGGGCAATGCAAAAATCCCTATAGAAAAATAAGACACAGCTTGAAGTTTTGGGCCCCAAAACTTGAACAAAGGCTCCAAGTTCTGAGATTCAGAAATAGCAATCTCCCTGAAGGAATACTCACCTTAGGTTGAGCAAGAAAGAAGTCTCCTTGTTCAAAACATCAGGTGACCATTCTCCAGATGTATTAGAGTCCTTTCTTCTTTATTATCAAAAAGCTTATACATAGTACTATCTTGTCTGGGGTGCCTACATATATGCTCTTTAGGGAGAAGACATTAACACAAATATTTACAGGATATACCAAAATGTAATAAAATAGTTAATATTTTGAGTATTCATACCATACACATATCAGGGGCCATAACGAGTAATGCTCAAAAGATAGTAGAAACAGAGGTATTAGCAGTCCATAAATTACTATATATTGAGCATGAAAAAATCATCTGAGACTGTCTAGTGAAAGAAATTATTAGAAAAGAACATCTCAGACATTTGCATGGGACAAGGCTCACAGATATAAAACGTGGCAATCTGAGGTTCTGACACTAAAGGCTTTTGGACTTCATTCATAGGGAATAAGAAGGGCTTTTTAAGAGGAGAAGCAACGATCAAAGGAAGACAATTCTTAAAGAAATCACTTTGAAGAGCTCACCATTTACTCAGAGGGTAATAAGAATTTCCATTCTATTAAATAAAAAAAAGAAATTTTATGTTCAGTACATTCTGACACAAATTTATCACAATTCAACCAAAAAATTCTTATAGCATAGAATAAAAAAGACTGATAAAGACTTAAGAGTAAATGGAATATAAATGGAAGTCCAGGGAAGACAGGGCTATTTTAAGGTAATAGTTCCTAGAATTTTCTATCAGCTGCAAAGAACCTACATATACTTCTCCAGTATGGGATAGTGATGCCACTTGTAGCTTCTCAGTGATGAGCCCAAAGGAGAATGCATACTGGGTCACATCAAACTTATACCCAGAGAACAGCTGAATAACATGGGCATCAAACAAAAAAGTGAGGGCTCACAACTGTCCATGTCTTTATAGTATTTAATTTATACAAGTAAAGAAGTGAGGGGGCTGGCGCTGTAGCGCAGTGGATTAATGCCATGGCCTGAAGCGCCGGCATTCCATGTGGGCCCTGGTTCGAGACCCAGCCTGCTCCACTTCCGATCCAGCTCTCTGCTATGGCCTGAGAAAGCAGTGGAAGATGGCCCAAGTCCTTGGGCCCCTGCACCTATGTGGGAGACCCGGAAGAAGCTCCTGGCTCCTGGCTTTGGATCAGCACAGCTGCAGCTGTTGCGACCAATTGGAGAGTGAACCAGCCAATGGAGGACCGACCTCTCTCTCTCTCTCTCTCTCTCTCTCTCTCTCTCTGCCTCGCCTCTCTCTCTCTGTGTGTAACTCTTTCAAATAAAAATAAATTTAAAAAAAGAATTGAAACTAATAACAACAATAGCTAACATATGAAGGCATATGATATGCCAAGCATTGTACAAAGCAAGTGTTCTTTCTCATTTAATCTTCATCACCACAACCTCATGAGGCTATTATGCCAATATTACAGGTAGGGAAATTGAGGTTCACAAACATACAGTTAGAAAGTGGGATCTGAACTCTTACTGTGTGCTAGTAAGTTGCCTCTAAATGTATAGTAAACTCTCACGTAGGAGAGAATTGGATTGTGAATCTTCTAGCTTCTTCTTTTTCTTTTGCTCCTGTTAACCACCCACTATACACATACGCATACTCCCCCAAGTAGGTTCCCAGCCTACTACACTCTTTCATTACTATGCAGACATATGATATTCTAAAAGGAACCATGTCTGGTTGGAGAAATGGGTGATTCTAGGGATGTATCAAGGAATCCACAAAATGTGTTTCTTGTAATGCTCTAAAAACAATATTATGGGGACATGCCAAGGGGACACAGAAGGCAACCTAAAAGAGCTTCCAATAGGCAAATCTGGAACAATTTGAGCAATAAAATAAATAATTCTTCCTTATAGAAGAATTCCAAATAATTTATATAGATATTTGCTATGGCAGAATAGGAAGCTCTAGGTCCTCCTTCTCCTACAAAGAAACATTTTTAAAAACAATTATAGATTGAGTAAAATAACTGTATACAATGTCTAGAAAATAGTGAAAGGTCTACAGAAACAAAGAAAATATCCAATAAAAAAAAGCACATTCAAAACAGTAGAAAATGTGGTGGCATTTTTACTTGCCTGCATTCAGGCAGGAGAGTCCCAGCTGTCAATTACCTCCCTAAAAGAGACCAGAATAGACTTTACTTACAACACTCTAACATGTCTAGGAATAGTCTAGGATAGAGTTCTATTTTCATCTACCTTAGAGATGGTACAGCTTGGATCTGAGGTTAGGAAAAGCCACAGGAAATGGTGGGCACTGTTCATGAAAGCTGCATACCTGGGGTAAGAAATTCAGGTTAAAGGGATACAGTAGAACATCTAAGGCCTCCCATAAGAGGCAGGGGTGAGGTTCCAGGAAACAAAGACATTTAAAAGGAGTTATGTATTCAAGGCAATAGAAAAGGCCTAAGAAGACTTTATGACCTCATATGATGCTAATCCCAAAGTTTAAAACATGTCCTACGAACTACGAAGGTCTTTCTTGGTACAGAGACAATCTATAAAAAGTGGCAGAGATTGCTATATGCCCAAGTTTTAACAAAAAAAATCACAAAGCATACAAATAAAGAGGAAAATATGGCCCACAAAGGAAGAAAATAGTGTCAGAAACTGTCCTTGAAAAAACATAAGCACCAGAAGTGCTAGACAAAGACAATAACAACTGTCTTAAATATGCTTAAGAGAAAAACGAAAACTCTATGAATTCAAGGAAATCAGAAAGGAATACATAAACAAAAATAATATTAACAATGAAAAATTATAAAAATAAACCAAAAAAAATTCTGGAATTAAAAATGCAGTCACAGAATTGATAAAGTCTCTAGAGCAGTTTGACAGCAAACAGAAAAAAGAAAAAAAAAATAAACTAGAAGATAGGTCCTTTGAAATTACGGAGTCTTGGCCAGCGCCGTGGCTCAACAGGCTAATCCTCCACCTTGCGGCGCCGGCACACCGGGTTCTAGTCCTGGATGGGGCGCCGGATTCTGTCCCGGTTGCCCCTCTTCCAGGCCAGCTCTCTGCTGTGGCCAGGGAGTGCAGTAGAGGATGGCCCAAGTGCTTGGGCCCTGCACCCCATGGAAGACCAGGAAAAGCACCTGGCACCTGGCTCCTGCCATCGGATGAGCGCGGTGCGCTGGCCGCAGCGCGCTGACCGCGGCGGCCATTGGAGGGTGAACCAACGGCAAAAGGAAGACCTTTCTCTCTGTCTCTCTCTCTCACTGTCCACTCTGCCTGTCAAAAATAAAAAATAAAAAAAAATAAATTACGGAGCTAAGAAGAAAAGAAGGAATTAACAAAGGAGGACAGAGACTAAGAGACTTATGGGACACCATCAGGCCAACTGATACAAATCAGGGAAGTCACAGAAAGTGAAGAGACAAAGGGGCAGAGAATAAATGGTCAACACCTTTCCAAATTTGAGGGAAAACATAGATGGATAAATCCACGAATCTAAATGACCTCTAAGTAGGATAAATCCCAAGAAGTACATAATAAGATATATCCAACCATCAAAAGCCAAAGTAAAAATATTGAAAGTAGCAAATAAAAAGTAACTCATCATGTAAAAGTTATTCTCAATGCCATTATCAGAGGATTTCTCAACAGAAACCTTGGAGGCTAGGAGTAGGACAATACAATTAAAGGAATAGAAAAAATGTTATCATAGAAGTCTACATATGACAAAACTGCCCTTCAGAAATGAAGAATAGGGGTTGGCATTACTGCACAGTGGGTTACGCTGTTGTCTGCAATGCCAGCATCTTATATGAGTATCAGTTAAGTCACAACTGCTCAACTTCTGATCCAGTTCCCTGCTAATGTGTCTGGGAAGGCAGTGGAAGATGACAGCACAAGTACTTGATTTCCTATCATCCACATGGGAGACCAAGATTGAGCTCATTAGCTCCTGACTTCAGCCCTGGCCATTGTGGCCATTTTGGGGTATGTACCAGCAGATGGAAGATGTCTTCCTCTCTCTATCTCTCCCCCTTATCTCTAACTCTGCCTCTCAAATAAGTAAATAGATCTTTAAAAAAAAAGATATGAAGGATAAATTAGGATAGCCCCAGATAAGCGACTTTAAACATTGCATGGGAAGTTATAGCTAGAGCAATTATGAAAAAAAAAATTGAAATCAATGTGATTTTTTTCATAATATTCATTGACATGAACTTCTTGAAGACCTCTTATACGCATGGATCTCAAAATATTTTTGCACCAAAAATGAATTTACATTTTAATTCTATTTTCTATGAACCTTTTAAAGTACTCTCATACAGATGGCCAATAGACACATGAACTATGTTCACCATCACTACTAGGGAAATGCAAATAAAATACCACTTAACACTATGTGGGTACTATGAAAAAAACATAAAATAACAAATGTTAATAAGGAGTTGGAGAAGTTAGAACCTTTGTTCACTTCTGGTGGAAATGTAAAATGATGCTGGCATTATCAAAAATAATATGACATTCCTCAAAAATTTAAATGCATGTAATTCAGCCATTCCACTTCTGGGTATATACCCAAAATAACAGAAAGTGAGATTCAAACAGATATTTGAATGTTTATACTCATAGCAGCATTATTTACAATAGCCAAAAAGTAGAAGTAACCCAACTATCAACAGATGAATGAACTAAATATGGTATATACATATAATAAAATATTCAGTTAGAAAAATTAAAGAAATTTTGATATACTTTACAACATGGATGAACCTTGAAGACATGCTAAGTAAAATAAGCCAGTCATAAAAAGGTATATTTCACTATTCTACTTATATGAGGTGCCTAGAATAGTCAAATTCATAGACACAGGAAGTATAATATGGTTTACAGGGGCTAGGATGAAGAGATGGAGAGTTAGTATTTAGTGAGTATGGAGATTCATTCTGGGACCAAAACAGAAAGTTCTGGAAATGGATGATAATGAGGGATACACAACAATGTGAATATATTTAATGTCCCTAATTGTACACTTGCAATAATGATTAAAATGGTAAATGTTAAGTTCTATGTATTTTATCACAATAAAAATTTCAAACAAAATTCATCTTAAGCGCTTTGTGAGAACCAAATGACATCTATGGAGAAAAGCCTTGGGTTCTATACAACCCTTCACAAATATTATCTGTTCTGGCCGGCGCCGTGGCTCAACAGGCTAATCTTCCGCCTTGCGGCGCCGGCACACCGGGTTCTAGTCCCGGTCGGGGCGCCGGATTCTGTCCCGGTTGCCCCTCTTCCAGGCCAGCCCTCTGCTGTGGCCCGGGAGTGCAGTGGAGGATGGCTCAAGTGCTTGGGCCCTGCACCCCATGGAAGACCAGGAAAAGCACCTAGCACCTGGCTCCTGCCATCGGACGAGTGCGGTGTGCTGGCCACAGCACGACGTCCGCGGCGGCCATTGGAGGGTAAACCAATGGCAAAGGAAGACCTTTCTCTCTCTCTCTCTCACTGTCCACTCTGCCTGTCAAAAAAAAAATATTATCTGTTCTTAGTCATTATCACTACATTTCCCCTGATACTATTATCCACATGGTCTACCCAGAAGCAAACTGTTGAGTTTGAGTGCTTTTCAGTGATACCCAGTTTCTTTTTGCTAAACCCTGGATGCCAGGTGCTAGGCAACAATATGCCAAAGTTTTGGTTCTGAAATAGAACAAGCCCACAAAAGAGACAGCTTTTAGAGCAGGCTGGTAGAAGCTAGGTAAAAAAAAAAAAATTGAAGATCAACTCTTCTTATTCAGTTTTTTTCACAATGCTTAAATGTAGTCCTCACACCGTAACTAAAGGTCAGGATGCCATTGCCAAGAATAGGGCAAATCTTCTTCCAATTCAGTTGACAACATACCTCTCTGGCTTTCTACCAAGCAAAGTACTTCATAATACACAGCCTTTGAGCAGGTGAATAACCACGAGCCTTCTTTAAAGGATCAGCATTCTGGGAAAGGAATAAAAAAAATACAGAGCATGCAGTGAGAACAAAATTAGTGATCTAAGAGATAAAAAATGAAAACACTAACATCAAAAGATCAAGAATAGGAATTTAGCACAATGCACAATGGATAAGATGCCACTTGGGATGTTGCAACCCTGGGTTTGAATCCTAGCTCTGATTCTGATTCCAGCTTCCTGCTAATGTGCACCTTGGAAGGCAGCAAGTGATGATTCAAGTACTTAAACCCTTGCCATCTATATGAAAAACCTGAATTGACTTCTAGGTTCCTGGCTTCAGGCTGTCCCAGCACCAGCTATTGAAGGCATTTGGGGAGTGAACCAGCACTTTATTTAACTTTGTTTTTCTTTGTTTATCTCTCTCTTCCACCCTCCCTCCCTCCCCCTTTCAAATAAAATTAAAATTTAACAAAAGACCAGAATAACCAGTTTTGATGGACTTGGCAACTATTAGTAGAGTAGCCTCAGAGCTTAACTCTCAAATATTCCCAGAAAGTACAGATGCTGCTACAGAACCAGTCTGATAATACAACCGTACAGAATTTAGGATTGATGGTTATTTTTCTTAAAAAAAAAAAAAAAACTTTATTTATTTGAAAAACAGAGACACACAGAGTTCTCATCCACTGGTTCACTCCCCAAATACCCACAACATCCAGGGCTGGGTCAGACCAATGATTGGAACTGGGAATCCAATGCAGATCTCCCATGTGGGTGGAAGACACCCAGCTGCTTGAGACATCACCTGCTGCTTCCCAGGGAGCATGTTAACAGGAAGGTGGAATCAGGAATGGAACTGAGACTTGAACTCAGACACTCCAGTATAGGATGTAGGCATGAAAGGTGATGTCTTAAGCCAAATGCCTATCCCACGAATGTTTCTTTATTTAAGCCAGTTGATGGGGCTGGCATTGTGACGTGGCACGTAAAGCCGCTGCCTGCAGTGCCAGTGCCCCATATGGGCACCAGTTCAAGTCCCAGCTGCTCCACTTCCAATCCAGCTCTCTGCTGTGGCCTGGAAAAGCAGAAGATGGCCCAAGTGCTTGGGCCCCTGCACCCGTGTGGGATGCCCAGAGGAAGATTCTGGCTCCTGGCTTCAGATTGGCTCAGCTCCAGCCATTGCAGTCAATTGGGGAGTGAACCAGAGGATGGAAGATCGATCTCTCTCTCTCTCTCCTTCTCTCTCTGTGTAACTCTGACTTTCAAATAAATAAATCAATCTTTAAAAAAAAAGCCAATTGATACTTTCATCCAGATACTGATCAGGATCTGTGTCAACATTCAACATTCAAGTGGCTCTCTGGGAGCCACAACTTCCCTTAGCGCATTTTAAAAAAGATAAATTTATCTGAGAGAGAGAGAGAGAGGAGAGATCCATCTTCCATCTGCTGGTTCACTCCTAGGATGGCTGCAATTGATAGGACTGAACCAGGCTAAAGCCAGGAGCTCCATCTGGTCTCCCACATGGGTGGCAGGGGCCCAAACACTTGGGCCATCTTCCGCTGCTTTTCCCAGGCCATTTTCTGGCAGGGAGCTGAATCAGAAGTGAAGTAGCTGGGACTTGAACCTGTGCCCATATGGGATACCAGTGTCACAGGTGGTGGCTTTACCCACTATGCCACAAAGCTGGCCACTTCCTTGGCTCTTGTAGGTACTAGCAGTCTCATCAGTCGTCTTTTTCATGCAATATCTGCCAAGGAGTTGCGGCCTTTCCAGATATTCCCTGCAGAACTAATGAGGGATTTCATCCCACAACTCTTTGAGGAACTTTAAATACAGATCAAACATGAAGTAATATATACCCCAGGGAAAATCTGACCTTCTGTAGCCAGGGAGAAAGAACTTGAGTCTCTGTACCCTCACAATATTGAATGTCTTTTCTTGCTTCATTTTAGGTTACCTCATCCAAGATTCATACTATCTACTATAGGACTGCCTAAGAACTCAGGACTGGGCCAGCATTGTGGCACAATGGGTTAAGCTACTCATTGCGACTCCAGCATCCCATATCAGAGCACTGGTTACAGTCGTGGCTGCTATAATTCTGATCTAGATCCTGCTAATGCACAGAGGAAATCAGCAGAAGATGGTCCAGGTGCTTAGGCTCCTGCCAACCACATGGGAGACCAGGATGGAGCTCTTGGCTCCTGACTTCAGCCTGAATCAGCACTGCCTATTGCAGCCATTTGGGGAATGAATGAGTAGATGAAAGATCTCTCTCCATCTTTCTTTCTGTCACTCTGTCTTTCAAATAAATACATAAAATATTAAAAAAAAAAAAAAACCTCATGGGGCTGGCGCTGTGGTGTGGTGGGTGAAGCTGCCGCCTGCAGTGCCAGCATCCCATATGGGTGCCAGTTCAAGACCTGGCTGCTCCACGTCTGACCCAGCTCTCTGCTATGGCCTGGGAAAGTGGTGGAAGATGGCCCAAGTCTTTGGGTCCCTGCACCCATGTGGGAGACCTGGAGGAGGCTCCTGGCTCCTGGCTTTGGATCAGCGCAGCTCCGGCCATTGTGGCCGACTGGGGAGTGGACCAGTGGATAGAAGACCTCTACCTCTCTCTCTGTCTCTCTCTGCCTCTCCTTCTCTCTCTGTGTAACTCTGACTTTCATGTAAAATAAATAATTCTTTAATAAAAAAAAAAAAAGAAAGCTCAGAACTCTGCTACAAACCTTCTGCCAAAGCTCCACAAATCTTAACTATTATTTCCCAAATTCTTCCATTCTCTATTAGGTACCCTTTAACTTCTGTTCAATGCCACAGGTAACATTTATCCTGATATATTTAGTCCCATTTATGCAGAAATGTTTCTTTCCTAGCATATCCTCTACCTCTGCATACCACACGCATATGCTCATGTTAACTGCAGCTTAGACCTGACACCTAAAATGGCAGCAGCATCCCACATTCTGTCTTCACTTTTATAACCTGGAGGCTAACGAAATGCTGTCACTGACAGAGTATCTTAATGAAGATGAAAGACTCACATGGACAGGCATTGAGGCCAGAGTCACTAGCATACAGACTGTAAGTGAAATCCAAACATAAAAAATCAAATGCCTAGGATAAATCCTTTGCATATATCTCTTCTTTTATAACCAGTAGAATGAGGTTTTGTTGCTGAAGTGATAGCACCAACACTCCATATTTCACAGATTTTGCCGACAGCAGAACTGTGGTGGAATGAGAAGGCCATGCCAAGGTGGCCGCTGGCAAGCGATCATCAGTTACTCAGGAATGGCTTTGAAACCCACCTGGCAACGGAGACTGCCTAGCAACAGGCTGTGATTGGATGGATTTGAAACCCACATGGCAAATGGAGCCTTCTGGCAACAGGCTGTGATTGGACAGCTTTGAATCCCACCTGGCAATGGAGCCTGCCTGGCGACAGGCTGTGATTGGTTGGGGCATAGACCGCCCCTTGACCAGATTGGCTGGTCTTGGCTATATAAGATGTTGTACCAATAAACGAGTTTGTGGGCTGCTTGTCTCAAGCCCGCTTTCACCCGACTCCCGGGGTCTGTGGGGTCTGTGTGGTGACTCCGCGCCTCTCAGAAACGAATCCACTCAGAAAAGAATCCACTGCAACATTGTTGAGAAATCAACTGCAACACAGAACAAGTTCTGCCTAAGAGCCTCAACCTTTTCTTGGGTGGTTCATTATTATGAGCTCCTGACCCACCATCACTAAGTCATATGCTCTTTCCCAAAACGGTAACATACTGAGCCATCTACATTTTCTGTTATACTGAGACAAAGCAGATAACAGGCAGACTCTGGATCTAGAACCACCTGAGTTGAAACCATACCTTAGCTGCTTGTTGTGCGATCCAAAGCAAGTTACTTAAAATTACATGTTTATCAATAAAAAAGTAGGCAGAAGCCTAAGACAGCCCCAAAGAGTTCCTGACTCCCTGATATATTTTTTCTACCCAATTCCCAGGAATGTGATTATAACGGATCTTACTCTCATGATTAGGTTGTTGCATAGCAGTTGACCTTAATTAGGGAGATTTTTCTGGGTCAGCTTGGCCTAAACAGAAGAGCCTTTTAAAAATCAAGTGTTCTGGGGCTGGCGCTGTGGCGCAGTGGGTTAACGCCCTGGCCTGAAGCGCCAGCATCCCATATGGGCGCTGGTTCAAGACCCAGCAGCTCCACTTCCTGTCCAGCTCTCTGCTATGGCCCAGGAAAGCAGTGGAAGATAGCCCAAGTCCTTTGGCCCCTGCACCCATGTGGGAGACCCGGAAGAGGCTCCTGGCTTCGGATCTGCACAGCTCCGGCCGTTGCGGCCATTTGGGGAGTGAACTATTGGATGGAAGACCTCTCTTCTCTCTGTGTGTGTAACTCTTTCAAATAAAATAAATAAATCTTCTTTTAAAAAAATCAAGAGTTCTCCCAACCCTGGAAGTCAGAGATGCAAAGCTTCACAAGGTTTCATTGTGTCACTGCTGGTTCTGAAACGTAGGATCCCTGGGATCTCTTAGGAGCTAACAGCAACAGCCCCCTGGCCAACAGCCAAGTCCACAGAGACAAGAAGCCCAGTCCCACAACTATAAAGAACCAAATTCTGTCAACACCAGAAATGAGCTTGGAAGCTGTTTCTTCTCCTCCGAGACTCCAGATAAGAGCCTGACACCTTCATTTCAGCCTAGTGAGATCCTAAGCAGAGAACCCAGCCAAGTATACCTGGATTTCTGACCTATAGAACTGTAGGCTAATCAATTGGTATTGTTAAACATCACTGTTTGTTGAAATGAGTTACACAGCAATAGAAAGCTAATACAATAAGGATACAGCAATTGCTCAAATGTGAGCTTCCCTTATTACTCATTAGGATCAGCTGCACAGGTGTGAGAAGGCTGAAGTACAATTTATCATGCAAGTCTAGCAATGCAATATATGGCCTTCAGAACCAAGGTCCATTTGTTCTACATGGCTGATAGTAGGTGTTTTTCAAGGGGAGACACATCATTGGTATTTGAAGGGGAATAGGATTCATTGTGTAGTACTATCCTGCACTTGGCAGTTCACTTACCATCTCCAGCTCCTCTTTCCCCAGTCATTGCAATAAGCAAAAACATTCCTTTACATTTCTAAACACACTCTCCCAGAAGCAGTAGCTCTAGATTGAGACTTCTAAGAACCACTGTGGGGGCCGGTGCTGTGACGTAGTGGGTAAAGCTGCCGCCTGCACTGCCAGCATCCCATAGGAGCACAGGTTTGAGACCCCAGCTGCTCCAACTTCCAATCCAGCTCTCTGCTATGGCCTGGGAAAGCAGTAGAAAATGGTCCAAATCCCTGGGACCCTGCACCCGCGTGGGAGATCCGGAAGAAACTCCAGGCTCCTGGCTTCAGACTGACTCAGCTCCAGCCATTGCGGCTGATTGGGTAGTG
The DNA here is from genome assembly GCA_949820135.1 of Sylvilagus floridanus. Taxonomy (NCBI): domain Eukaryota; kingdom Metazoa; phylum Chordata; class Mammalia; order Lagomorpha; family Leporidae; genus Sylvilagus; species Sylvilagus floridanus. The sequence goes on from OX463223.1 coordinate 40,177,372, forward strand.
AACCAGCAGATGAAGACCTCTCTCTCTCTCTCTCTCTCTCTCTCTGCCTCTCCTTCTCTGTGTAACTCTGACTTTCAAATAAATAAATAAACTTTCAAAAAAAAAAAAAAAGAAGAAGTTAAAGATCTTGGGGCCTGTGTTGTGGCATAGCAGGTTAAGCCACTGCCTGCAGTACTGGCATCTCATATGGGCACGGTTCGAATCTTGGCTGCTCTATTTCTTTTTTTTTTAAGATTTTATTTATTTATTTGAGAGGTAGAGTTACAGACAGAGAGAAGAAGCACAGAGAGAGAGAGAGAGAGAAAGAGAGAGAGGTCTTCCATCTGCCAGTTCACTCCTCAAATGGCCTCAATGGCTGGAAGTGCACTGATCTGAAGCCAGGAGCCAGGAGCCTCCTCTGGTCTCCTACATGGGTGCAGGGGCCCAAGGACTTGGGCCATCCTCTACTGCTTTCCCAGGCCATAGCAGAGAGCTGGATGGGAAGTGGAGCAGCCTGGACTCAAACCGGCACCCATATGGGATGCCGGCACTGCAGGCAGCGGCCTTACCTGCTACGCCACAGCACTGGCCTCACTGCTCCACTTCTGATCCGACTCTCTGCTATGGCCTGGGAAAGCAGTAGAAGATGGCCCAAGTCCTTGGGCCCCTGCATCCATGTGGAAGCATTTCCTGCCTCCCAGCTCTAGCCATTACAGCTATTTGGGGAGTGAACCACCATTTGGAAGATCTCTCTCTCTCTCTCTGTCTCTCTGCCTCTCTCTAACTCTGTCTTATAAATAAATAAATAAATCTTTAAAAAAACAGAACCACTGTGAGAAATTTTATAAGAAAACATGGTTGTCCTAAGTGTTGTCATTAAACTACCTCAATAACTACAACAATACCCAAATTGCCTGATCCTAAGAATCAGCAAGGAGGGGCCGGCACTGTGGTATAGTAGGTTAAGCATCAGCCTGTGGTGTTGGCATCACATATGGGTGCCGGTTCCAGTATCAGCTGCTCCACTTCCAATCCAGCTCCCTGCTGATGGCCTGGGAAAGCAGAAGATGGCTGGCCCAAGTCCTTGGGCCCCTGCACCTGTATGGGAGACCCGTAAGAATCTCCTGACTCCTGGCTTCGGATACAGCCAGCTCCAGCCATTGAAGCCATCTGGAGAGTGAACCAGTGGATGAAAGACCTATCTCTCTGTCTCTCCCTCTCTTCTCTGCCTCTCAAGTAAATAAAAAAATATTTAAAAAAGAATCACCAAGGACTCTTGTTTAAAAATAAGGACTCCTAAATTCCTTCCCTAGAATCTCATTCCATACACCTTGGTGAAGCTCAGGAATCTCTATTTTGACTTAAACATCCCAGATCAATATTTTGTTCATGTTAAGTTTGGAAAATACTAGCTTAGAAAACATAAGCCTACTTCAAAAAGTTCGTGGAAAATAGAATTAAAAGTATTTTTGTGCAAAAAATTCTATGCATAAGAGAGGAATCTTCAAAAAGCTCATTAAAATGTGTATTATAAAAATAAAACTATGGGGGCCAGCACCGTAGCGTAGTAGATTAACCATTTGCCTGCAGCACTGGCATCCATATGGATGCCTGTTCGAGTCCCAGCTGCTCCTCTTCTGATCCAGCTCTCCGCCATGGCCTGGGAAAGCAGTGGAAGATGGTCCAAGTCCTTGGACACCTGCAACTACGTGAGTGACCTGTGAGAAGCTCCTGGCTCCTGGCTTCAGATTGGCTCAGCTCCAGCCATTGCAGCCATTTGAGTAAAGGACTAGCAGATGGAAGCTCTCTCTCACCCTCTCTCTCTCTCTGTGACTCTGTCTTTCAAATAAATAAATAAATAAATATTATAAAAACTAAAGCTATGCATGGATTTCAAAAATTTGGGGCACCAAAATGAACTTATCTTTTAATTTCATTTTCCCAGGAACTGCTTGAAGTACCCTGGTATATTTGGCCATACGTGTACTTAGCAAAAGTTCACCATACTGGGAACAACAACTCATACCAAAACTCTTTGAAACCAGCATTACAGAGCTGTAAATCTTGTTTGGGACTATTCTATTTCACAAGGTGTTCTTTTGGTCACATAGTGATTCCATAAGGAAATCGAGTCGTGGGAGTGAAAACTTTCTATCTTCCAAAATTTTATATATTTGCCAAAATTACTTCTTGAAATGACATGTTCAATGTGTAATGCAGCACTTATTCACTTTTTAAAATACTTCTCATTCTGCAAGCAAGGGCTTACACTTCTAATACATGTGCAGCAAACATATCAAATTCTGTGGCTATTTTACTGCCTCTCTATTTTTCGGGAGACAGCAAGTTCTCTCTGGATCGTGCTCTTCGTTCCTTGTTTTTTCCTCCTCTAGCTCTGTACTTTTCGGGTACCTTTCTCTGGCTTTCCTCCAACCTGGGCAGGGTCTGCCTTTCTGGGAGTTAGCATCTCGCCTCTGCAGCACGCCGTATCCCAGGAACGCAGGCACCCAGAGTGTGTTATCACCGCTCCTTGTTTCCTGTTTGCAATCCTCTGCCTGTCAATATCCCCTGCGACACCGCCCCTCCAACCTAGCACATGGATCCTAGGGTTACGTCTGTTCTTTCCATATCTCCATTCCTTTTAGCGTAGACTTAAAGCGCCGCTCGTTCTCCCATTCTCTTGACTGGCGCGCCTGTCTTTCCCCCACCTCACTCCGTACACCCAGTTTTAGCAAAATATAATGGCCCGAAAGAGGGCGGCACTAAAATGAAGTTAGTCGTTACCACGGTAACTGCCGCCGCCATCTTCGCGGTGGTCGACCAGTATTTCTGTCAGCCTTAGAGAAAATAAACCAAAAAGAATTTCACAGACTAAAAACTTTCAGTTTAACCTCCCCTACCCGAATCCTACTGCGGAAAGAGTTACTCTCAGGCTGCGGCCACTCCACAGCTTTAGTTCTCGCTTGGACGTGCCGAGCGACAGAAGCTGACGGAATGACGCCAGGGGGCGGAGCCCTGCGTCCGCCACGCCCAGGCGCTCTCCGCTCACGCGCCGTAGGGAAGCGTGGTCGGTGCTGGGCACGCGCGCTGTACGGAAGTGTGCTTAGGTGCACCGGAAGCCGCAGGAAGAGAGCGATGGCGGGTTTGACTGTTAGAGACCCTGCGGTGGATCGTTCTCTACGTTCTGTATTTGGTGAGAGGAATTCGATTGAGCCAAACGTCGGGGAGGGACGCTCCCCCGGCACCCCCACCCTTCTTGAATCGCCACAGGACCTTGTGGCGCTCTACCTATTCTGTGGGGCGGCCAACTGGTGGACTCGTGGGCAGAGATGCGCCCCTTTTCCTGAGGTTTCACAGGCTTTGCGCGGTATCATTGAGGAAGTTAGACTTACGTTCAGCTTTTATGCGTTTCTCCTTTTCGGAGCTTCAATTATTGTCTGAAAGAGAGGGCTCATGGCTACAGCCCGTTACTGTCCCGTAGTACTTCTCACCCCCGTCCCAGAATATAGATTATATGCTGAGTGTACAGATACTTGTGTCCACTTCCCCGTCCTCTAAAGAATTTTCATTCCGTGCTTCTTCCCTGTAACGTTTTAGTTCAACCAGCCACCTGTCGTCCTGAAATGGATTCTAAGTAAATGAATGAATAACAATTAAAATCGCCTCAGAGGAATTGGAAAGAGGACCAAAACTATTCTGAGTAATTTTCTTCGACTGGAATAAGTTGTTTAAAAAAAAAAAAAAAACACGTGTAATAATTTTTAAAGCACGTTTTGAAAGAGGCAATGACAAAACAGTTTTTAAACATCCTCTGTTAGAATCGTGGTCACTCTTCCTTAAGGGCGTTTATGTGTGAAAATACTTAACATATGAAACTGTTTTTAAATTGTATATAAATATTTTAGTAGCTATTGACAAGACTTGCAGATCTTGAAGTAAATACCAGAGCCTAAATAGTAACTTTCACCAACAGTTAAGGAAAAATCTAACACTGGGCAGATCTGGGAGCTTACATTTATCAGTATCTATACCTTTTGCATTTAGTCTCACTGGTTGATTCATTTGTTAAGAGGCCTGAAAAAGTGCAGTGGAATTGGGAATTAGAGAACACTATTTTGAGACAGATGTTAAATAGTGACATAAGTAGACACAGTACTTTTTCACTAAAGGTCTGCAAACTCTGAATTTTAGTATTACCTGTTTTCTTCCCTAGTGGGAAACATTCCTTATGAAGCTACTGAAGAACAATTAAAGGACATCTTTTCTGAGGTTGGACCTGTTGTTAGTTTTAGGTGAGACTTCCTTTTACTTCTTATGAGAGTTTCTTAAAAATCCCAGCAAATCTGACTTTAGTAATAATGGTAGGGTTTTTTGTTTGTTTTTCAAACTGGTAACTTTCCACATGCATTTTATTTCTTAGGAACTTTATTGATATATAACTAATTATATAATTCACATTCATTCTTACCTAAAAGGTGCTTTTTTTTTTTTTTTTTTTTTTTTTTTGCTTAAAAATGTTTTAAGAGGGGGCCAACATTGTGGTGCAGTGAGTTAAGCCACAGCTTGCGACACTGGTATCCCATTTTGGAGTGCTGGTTTGAGTCCTGGCTGCTCTGCTTCCTGCTGATGTACCTGGGAATGCAGTAGAAGATGACCCCTGCCACCTGTGTGGGAGACCAGGATGGAGTTTCTGGCTGCTTCCTGGCCCAGATCTGACTATTAACGCCATTTGGGGAGTGAACCAGTGGATAGAAAAATCTCTTTCTTCCTTTCTGTCACTCTGCCTTTCAAATAAATAAATAAAATTTTAAAAAATACTGTAATGAGAGTTATGTTATTTAAAGTGAGCTGAATTAGAGCATGTCAATATTAGCAGAAATACTGCATGTTTCTGATACCTGCTTCTGCTCTCTAGATTGGTATATGATAGGGAGACAGGAAAGCCAAAGGGTTATGGCTTCTGTGAATACCAAGACCAAGAGACAGCACTTAGTGCCATGCGGAACCTGAATGGACGTGAATTCAGTGGGAGAGCACTTCGAGTGGACAATGCAGCCAGTGAAAAGAACAAAGAAGAGTTAAAGAGTGAGTATAAACCCAAATTGTATACAATAAGAGTTATGAATAATATAACAATACAAATATTCTATTAATCATGTTTTAGAATACTTTGAAATGGTTAGACATACAGTTTCTTAATCTACCAAGGTGCCTCAGTTAGGGAAGTATGTCTTTTGAGAAAAAAGGTAAAATTGCCTTTAGAAACCCGTTAGTTGCCAAGAAGTTTGAGTTAAAGAGTTCAGGTTCACCAAGCTACTAGTAGAGCTAAGCGTGTCATAGTAATAGATCCAGGAATTCTGTTTTGAAATAAGCATCTTCTTCTATTTAAACCTTTTGTATCTGAGATGACTTGTGAAGAGAAGTCAATATACCTAGTTCTCTAACTTTTGTCCATCTATGTGTTCGTGGTCCCAGCTTTCCTTTGAGAACGTTAAATATGCTCTCACTTTTTTCCATAGAAACGAGATTTTCAAACCACTTATTTCTCAGCTTCAGAGAATCTGTGGTTATCCTCTGGCCCAAACAGCAGTCCTGGGAAGTAGATACTTGGGATGATTTAGCTTTTTATTTTTGTCTCCCTAACTTCTTGTACTTTTTTCCCAATTAGGCCTTGGCACTGGTGCCCCAGTCATTGAGTCACCTTATGGAGAGACCATCAGTCCTGAGGATGCCCCTGAGTCCATTAGCAAAGCAGTTGCCAGTCTTCCACCAGAGCAGATGTTTGAACTGATGAAACAAATGAAGGTGGGAGGAGGCATTAGGTTGTGGATAAAGAATTTACATCAGATTTTCAAGAAGTTAATTGATAAGTTAATAGAAACCATTCCCTGAGCTCAAATGGAACTTGTGTCCATAGACCAGTATTTTTAGCACCTTCAATAGTCCATGTGTACACAGTATATTTACTTTCTGCCAAGAACTTTACCATTTTTGTATACAAACACATCTGTTCAATCTACTGGGGTTTTGTGATCTGTAGATATCAAATACAGATATTTAAATGTGACTTTTTTGCTAAATGACAGTATTACTAGATTTGAAATGCCTCTTCCTTCTCTTAACTGCCATGACCCAGACTTTGTGTGCCATGCAAAAAAAATCCATGATAACTTAAAGAGCCTCTCGAATATTATCTTTCTCAGATGGGAAGGTTCTAAATCACTCTCCATTTCCAAGTAATGAATACTGAACCTGATAATGGATTTGCTTATCTTCTCAGCTCTGTGTCCAGAATAGTCCCCAGGAAGCACGGAACATGTTACTTCAGAATCCTCAGTTGGCATATGCTTTGCTGCAAGCGCAGGTAGTGATGAGAATCGTGGATCCAGAGATTGCCCTGGTGAGTGCTTCTGTTTCTTTTATGGAAATGGTAGGGCAAACTTTGAGTGGAATAGAGCTGCCTGACTGCTTTGTTAGACAGTTCACGGGGTTGTCTTTTCCCTTTTTAGAAAATTCTGCATCGCCAGACAAATATCCCGACACTGATTGCAGGCAACCCCCAACCAGTCCATGGTGCTGGACCTGGCTCTGGATCCAATGTATCGATGAACCAGCCAAATCCTCAGGGCCCTCAGCCCCAATCTTTGGTAGGACTTAATCCCTTCACATTTCTTTAATCTGTGAATATTGTTTTCTTTTTAGGAGAAAGTATTGAAAAGGAGTGGTTAGGAACCAGAGGTGACACTTGGCAATTTCCAAGTTTCAGAACACATGGCATCTGAATGCATAAAGATTTAATTTCAGTTCAGTGAAATAAAGAGATCCTTCCTTTATGCCCATTTCCTATAAGCTAATTTTGTATGTATGCCAGATATACACATTGTATAAAGTGGTTAGTGCCTCATTCCATGTATATGATCATGCTTATCTTCACAGTGCTTATATGAAGGTAACATTCTTAATTTTTTAAAGGTTGGTTTGTTTGCAAGACAGAGTTACAGAGACAGAGGGAGACAGAAAGAGAGGGAGATCTTCTATCTACTGGTTCACTCCCTAAATGGCAGAATGAAACCAGGAGCCTGGCACTCCGTGGGTGGCAGGGGCCCAAACACTTGGGCTACCTTCTGCTTTTCTAGGCACATTAGCAGTGCATCAGAAGTGTAGCAGCCAGGACTCAAACCAGTACTCATTATGGCATGCTGGTGTTGTAGCTGCCCTCTTAACTTGCTATACTACAACACCAGCTCTGAGGTTAATACTCTTACTATCTCCTTTATCAGTGAAAAAAAAGCTCACTTTCCAAGTATGATACAAAATCCTGAAGACATAAACAATTGATAAATTTGAAGAATGAAAAATTTCTGTACAGAGAAACACCAAAGAAAAGTAACAAATTAGGAAAAAGTATTTGCCACACATACAATAGACAAAAGGCTGATTACTTAATAAAGAGCCTTTAGTGATGTTTAAAAAATGTTTTTTGCTACATTACAATAGCAAAAAGTTGGAAACATCCTAAGTGTATATCAGTGGAAGAATGGAAAAAATATGTATTTATCCAGTGGAATACTCTGCAACAGTTAAACTGTATGTATCAACATGGATGATTTTCTTTTTTTTAAACATGGATGATTTTCAAAAACATAATTCCATAAAGCAGTAAGATGAACTAGGAAATGAGGCATGAACGGCATCAACACAGATAACTAAAAAACATAATACTATACAGAAGTGAAACTGTGAATGTGAAAGCATTCTCAAAATACAGGGTGTATGTATCTACATACATTTCCAAAAATAAATCCCAAAGATATGTTGAATGAATTAACAAAAGAATATATTCAGTATGTAGTGGTTCATCTAAAAAGTTGAAACATCTGAGGCTACCGTTTGGCCTAGCGATTAAGCTGCCGATTGGGATGCCTGTATTCCACATTGGAGTGTCTGGGTTCAATTGCTGGCTGCAGGTCCTGATTGCAGCTTTCTGCTAATGCAGAACCTGGGAGGTAGTAGACCTCTCTCAGGTGATTGGGTCCCTCCCACCCATGTGGGAGACCTAAGTTGAGTTCCCAGCTCCCAACTTTGGCCTTGCTCAGGCACAGCAGACAACTGGGGAGTGAACCAGTGCATGGGAGTGTGAGCAGTCACCCTTCCTCTACTTTTCCCTCTCCCTATACCTCTTTCCCTCTCAAAAAAAGTTTAAAGATGCTTGTCTAAGAAGAGGATACAACATAAAATTGGGAAAGGCCATACAGAGGATTTTGATTGCATTTATAATTTTATTTTCCTAAGTTGGGTGATTATTTTCTTGTGACTTATGTATCTGCAATTTTTATAATAAAAAACCTATAAATTAGTTAGAAAATTACTAGTAACCCAGTAGAAACTGGGCAGGAGACATAAATAGTTCACAAAAGTAGAAATATAAAGGTATGGAAAAGTATTCAAACTTAAGATAAATATAAATAGAAACTATATGAATTTTTACTTATCAGACTGGCAGAACTAAACAACTTGGATGGATTGTACATTTTCTGTAAATTCCCAGATAGTAAATAATTTTGGCTTTGCCGGTCATAGGATCTCTGTCACAACTACTCTGCCATGCTAATGTGGAATCAGTCATAAACAATACCTAAAATATGTGTGGTTGTGTTCCAGTAAGACTCTAGAGAAAGAAAGGAGTAAACTAAGACCCACAGAGATTAACTGGTCCAAAATTAACACAATTGTAAGTGACAAGTCTAACATCTAAATCTGATTCTGTTTGACCTCATAGCCTATTTACTCTTACCCATCTTCCTGTACAGTTCCCTCTTTTCTGCTTTAGTTTTGTTTGTGTTCTCTAAGTGTGTGTGTGATTTTTTTTATGGCTTAGTTTTTATTTATTTATTGGGTTCTTTATTCAAAGGTAGTGCTCGTTCTCTAAAGAGTACAGAGATGAAAATATAACATTCTCTTTCCTCCAAAAAACTTTAAAATAGCATTAATAGGGCTGACGATGTGGCATAGTGGGCTAAGACTCTGCCTGCAGCGCTGGAATCCCAAATAGGTGCCAGTTTAGTCTCGGCTGCGCCTCCTCCAATCCAGCTCTCTGCTGTGGCCTGGGATGGCAGTGGAAGATGGCCCAAGTGCTTGGGCCCTTGCACCCATGTGGGAGACCTGGAAAAAGCTCCTGGCTCCTGGCTTTGGATAGGCCCAGCTCCAGCTGTTGTGGCAATCTGGGGAGTGAACCAGCGGATGGAAGATCTTTCTCTCTGTCTTTCCCTCTCTCTTTTATTCTTCTTTTTTTAAATTTTTTATTTGTTTGACAGGTAGAATTATAGACAGAGAGAGAGACAGAGAGAATGGTCTCCCTTCTGTTTGTTCACTCCCCAAATGGCTGCCATGGCTGGCGCTGCTCCAATCAGAAGCCAGGAGCCAGGTGCTTCCTCCTAGTCTCCCATGCGGGTGCAGGGCCCAAGCACTTGGGCCATCCTCCACTGCCTTCCCGGGCCACAGCAGAGAGCTGGCCTGGAAGAGGAGCAACAGGTACTAGAACCCAGTGCCCATATGGGATGCTGGTGCCGCAGGCAGAGGATTAGCCAAGTGAGCCACAGCACCAGCCCCCTCTTCTTTCTGTAATTCTACCTTTCAAGTACATAAGTAAAAAAATCTTTTTAAAATAGCATTAATAACATTTTGATATCTGTGTTGTGATGTAATGAGTTAGGCCTCAACCTGTGATGCCGGCATCCCATATAGGCACCAGTTCGAGTCCCAGCTGCAGAAGATGTTCCAAGTGCTTGGGCCCCTGCCACCCACATGTGAGACCTCGGTGAAACTCAAGTCTAAAAAAATATGACATTCCCCCCAGACCAGAATTATATCTGAGGACAGGAATGAGGGAAAATTTATCAAATCAAAAAAATTTTTTTTCCTCTTAAAAACAGGTGGCTAGGTTGCTTTTCTAAAAAGTCCCAGTCTCTTTCCTCTTGTATTCAGGACACTTGTTGTTGTTGATCTTAATGCCAGGCCCCAGTCATGAAGTTGACAACAGATGCTTCATGATGCCTTGCCACACAGATAAGGCTTATCAATTCAACTTGTAGAATATGTTGCATAGTAACTGTGTTCCATATAACCAGGCTCGTGATATGTATTACAGCTTGTTTCTGTGGAATTCAAAATGTGTGTTAGATCTAATGCCATGTAAGACATATTATGCAAAAAGAATGTTTGGTACCATACTTGGAGCTGTCAATTTGATGAACTTTAAAATCATAGACTTAGTGTATTAAGTCTTCATGAAAGCAAGTACATACTGTGTTTTTTTGTCTTGATTAGGGTGGAATGCACGTCAATGGCGCACCTCCTCTGATGCAAGCTTCTATGCCAGGTGGTGTTCCAGCACCAGGGCAGATGGCAGCTGCTGTCACAGGACCTGGCCCTGGTTCCTTAGCTCCTGGAGGTAACTTTCATTTCAAGTCGACACCCTTTCTGTACTTTGTTGAAATGTTGTCATAGCAACTGCTGCAGTGCAGCCAAAGTATTATGTGGTAATAAGATCTTGACATAAAATTAATTTAGGAGAGTGCTTTAAAAAGTCCATGGAATTTGCATACTATACAAAACCATTTTTGCACCAAAATCGTTATCTTTCAACTTCATTTTCTATAAACTTTTTGAAGTCCCCTCATACAGCTAGAAAGGAAGGAAATAGTTGATTTCTTATACACAAATCCTTAAATATCTGATTATATCGGACACTCAAGTGGAAACTTGGAGTGAAACTTCCAAATTAACAAGGGGGAAAATGAAATGAATGGAAAATAAAACAAGCCAGAAAAAAATTAAAGGAAAAGACAATGTAAAATAAGTAAAAATAAATGTAGAGTAAGATAGAAGAAATAAAAACTGGTTTGAGTTGTTATCCTGCTAAATGTGAATGAATTGAATTCTCCCACTAAAAGCTGAAAACTGTTAGATTAGGTTAAAAAGCTCATGAAGAAAACAGACACAAAATACGTAGGCACATGTGTTATGTTTAGCAAGTCTAAAATTGCATTTTAACGAATACAATCAGACTAACCAACAAAAGAAATAAATTTGAAAACTCTATATTCATTGAAAGTATATAGGTAGACAATTAAGAACGTTGCTATTGTGGCATGGCTGGTAAAGCCACCACCTGTGACACTGGCATCCCATATGGGCACAGATTGGAGTCCCACCTGCTCCACTTCCAATCCAGTTCTCTGCTAATACGCCTGGCTTGGGCCCCTGCCCCCACATGGGAGACCCAGAAGAGGCTCCTGGCTCCTGGCTTCTGTCTGACCCGACTCTGGCCATTGCAGCCATTTGGGTAGTGAACCAGCGGATGAAAGATCTCTCTCTCTTTCTTTCCGCTTCCCTCCCTCCCTTCATCCTTCCCTTCCTCCCTCCCTCCTTCCCTCCTTCCTTCTCCCCGTCTCCCTCTTCCTCTCCCTCTCTACACCTCTGACTTTGAAATAAATACATAAATCTTTTTTAAAAAAAAGAATATTGCTATTACAGTTAGCTTTTCTTTTCAAAAAGATTTTATTTTATTTATTTGAAAGGCAGAGTAACAGAGAAAAGAGAGAAAGATCTTCTATCTGCTGGTTGATTTCTCCAAATGGCCGCAATAGCTATAACTAGGCCAGGCTGAAGCCAGGACCCAGGAATTCCATCCAGGAATTCCATCCAGGTCTCTCATATGAGTGGCAGGGGCCCAAGTACTTGGACCATCTTCTGCTGCCTTTCGAGGCACATTAGCAGGGAACTGGATTAGAAGCATAACATCTGGTATTCAAACCAGTGCTCTGATATGGGTTGCCAGTGTTGCAAGCTACTGCTTAACCCAGTGCACCTCAATGCCAGCCACCCGTTAACTTTTCACTGTACCTAAACACACTGAGTGAAATAGCAGTTCTTTATATGAAAGACCTGTGTGAACCCGAGTTATTTTCAACATTTATAGTTTTTTATGAAGCAAACTTGCTTCTTGGCTAGTTAATCTAATATTAGATTGGCTGTAACACTACTCATGAGAATAATTTAGATTACTCTGTTTTGTAGATAAATCAAGTCTACACAGCTAAGTTAACAAGGAATCAATTTTTTAAAAAATTTCTAAAACTCAGAATTATCATTTATGCACATTATCAAATTGAGTTGTAATTCTCTCTCAATGAAAGAAATAGGCTCAGCCTTTTATACATTTTTAAATTAGACATGTCTAGCTTACCTTAAAAATATCTCAAGTTGTAATGCCCTGCGTATGGCAAATATGCAACCCACGATATATGCAGGTTGTTACACAAGTTTACTTAGACTGGTCTATACTTTGTTCAGTGAAACACGTGCATTGATCACACACTTCAGTGTCACAGCAATTTCATATTGCTGTAAAATGCCATGAACTGTTAACATACAGTGTATAGATCAGCACCATTGGTGGATCACACTTCAAATAGCTTTGTGCTAGTGGACAAAAACTGAGACATTAGCTAATAGAATCAATAAAGTTCATCTAGTACAGAGGGAGCTTTATATATATTTTTTTTTATTTGACAGAATTAGAAAGAGAGAGAAAGAAAGGTCTTTCCGTTGGTTTCCCCTCAAATGGCCGCCACGGCCAGAGCTACGCCAGTCCAAAGCCAGGAGCCAGGTGCTTCTTCCTGGTCTCCCATGTGGGTGCAGGGTCCCAAGCACTTGGGCCATCCTCCACTGCCTTCCCGGGCCACAGCAGAGAGCTGGACTGGAAGAGGAGCAACCAGGACTAGAATCAGCACCCATATGGGATTCTGGCGCCATAGGCGGAGGATTAGCCAAGTGAGCCACGGCGCCAGCCCCGCTTTATATGTTTTGACTAGAGAATACATCTTTTGCCCTCCCAAATGACAATGGGAAGTTTTTTGTTTTAAAAGACCATGTAAAAACATTAGCTGTAAAATAAAACTTTAACAAATTCAAAAGACAGGGTTATTTCATAGGCCACAGTCTTTGATTATAAGCCAATAAAGTTAGAGAAAATTAAAAGGTGACTGAAAAAAATCTTTGCTTGGAAGATTAAGGAACATACTGTAGGTCATCCCTGGATCAAAGGGGAAATAAAATAATTATGAATTAACTAAAATATAGCAAAAACTGATATGTATATCTATATGTTTTTGTATATATAATACAAAAAAGTATGGGTGGGGCCAGTGTTGTGGCAGGAGTGTGTTAAGACACTACTTGGGATGCTAGCATCCTGTATCATCAGAGTGCCAGTTCAAGTCCTGGCTGTTCTGCTTCTGATTTCAACCATCTGCTGATATGCCTGGGAAGGCAATAGATGACCCAAAGTGCTTAGAGCCCTGACACTCCAAATGGAGTTCCTGCTCCTGGCTTCAAAGCCTGTCCTGGACCTGGCTGTCGAAGCCATTTAGGGAGTGAACCAGAAAACAGAAGATCGATCGATCCTCCCCCTTTCTCTGCCTTTCAAATAAATAAATTGTTTTTTTTTTAAAAAAAAAAAAGGTATGGGAAACAATGAAGACAATGCTTAAAGGGAAATGAATACCCTTAAATTCCTACATTGCTAAAAACAGAAGAACCCTAAGAACTAGTTTTAAAGAATTAGAAAAATAATAAACCAGAAGGGACCAGGAAGAAGAAATTAGTAAAGATAAAAATTGAAAGTAAGTGTAAAAGAAATTTAAATAATTGAATTTTTGAGTAATATTTTTTGTGAGTTCGTAGCATTTATACTTCTGAATTTAAGCCTGCGGCACCGGCACACCAGGTTCTAGTCCCAGTCAGAGCACTGGATTCTGTCCCAGTTGCCCCTCTTCCAGGCCAGCTCTCTGCTGTGGCCCGGGAGGGCAGTAGAGGATGGCCCAAGTGCTTGGGCCCTGCACCCCATGGAAGACCAGGAGAAGCACCTGGCTCCTGGATTCGGATCAGCGCGGTGCGCTGGCCGCGACGGCCATTGGAGGGTGAACCAATGGCAAAAGGAAGACCTTTCCCCTTGTCTCTCTTACTGTCCACTCTGCCTGTCAAAAAAAGACTTAAAGCATAACTTTAAAGCATAAGATTTTTCAGATATGCTATACAAAGCTCTTTGACAGTTGATGAGAAGAGAGAGCTTCAGAACCAAATGAGCAAAAAAAATGTGTAGGCACAAAGAGGTAATAATATTGGTGAGGAAAGTGATATTCATACATCGGCTGATGAAAATGAGAAGTTTTTTCAGTCTTTTTAAGAAAGTCGTTTAATGTTCAATATTTACGTACATTTTGACTCACCAATTCTGGGAATTTGGACCATACAAATAAAAGTGCTGTTATGGAATAATGTATCGTGTGAGAGAGATTATGCCCTAAATGCCTTCTGCTGTTTCCTCAGATCCTATCTTTGCATTGTTTTGCTGATTGATTTGAATCAAATGAATAGGACAGAACAGAATGTTGTGGCTAGATGAGAACTTTGAAATCATTTAGCCCAGTGGTTCTCAAACTTTAATGGGTTAGAATTACCTGCAGGACTTTTTTTTTTTTTTTTTTTGACAGGCAGAGTGGACAGTGAGAGAGAGAGACAGAGAGAAAGGTCTTCCTTTGCCATTGGTTCACTCTACCTGTCAAAAAATAAATAAATAAATAAATAAACTAAAAATATCGTCAGATAAAGGCACATTGATTTGGCAACTCAGATACCACAAGGACTATTGCCATTGGTGATAGAATTTTCTGAAATAGTGGAAACTCAGGATAAAGTTCTTAAATTGCACTTCCCATAATTTACTCAGTAATTGCATTTCTGAAAAATTCAGTTGTATAATGATAGTACAGAGAAGCTTTATATTTACAAAATAGACAGGTTCTAAGTTCACAGGACTATAAACACGTTTTTAATTTCTGTGAGTATACAGTGAGACATTTCAAAGCATTGCAAGACACAAGGTAATTCTTGACTTTGTGGAACTGTCTCATATATCGTAGGACATCTAGTATGCCTGGTATCTTCTCAGTGCCAGCTGTGCCCTACAAATCTCTGTTATAACCGACCAGTATACCCACACGTGTTCAAGATACTCTGTGAGTAGTACTGCCTACCATGAGTGGTCTCTGGGTAAATGGCATTGTTTACCTGTATTACACAGGAGCTTCATTCCAAGGTCTTAATATCGAATGAGGTGGAGTGTTATTGAACCTACTTTTCTGTTGCTGAAGCACAAAGCACTAACAAACCCCATCTTGTATCTAATTGCATTGTTGAGTGGTATTTATCATCTCCCCTTGCAGGTTTCTGCTTGTAGGACAGAAATGAAGAAATTTGTAAGCTTAGCCACTGTTCCCACTGTCCTAATTTGTGTTTTTCTTTCCTGCCTTTTATCTTCTAGGAGGAATGCAGACTCAGGTTGGAATGCCAGGAGGTGGACCAGTGCCCATGGAACGAGGACAAGGTAAATAAATATTAGTGTCTGATTAATGTGGACTGGACTTGGAAATTTTCCATATCTGTACTACCTAATACAGTGGCCATTAGCCACCAGTGACTATTTAAATAAATATGAAATTCAGTAAAATTTAAAACTCAGTTCCGCAGTCACACTAGTCACATCGCAGTTGCTCAATACAGATACCCTACTGGACATTGGAGTTATAGAATAGAATATATCTATCATCACAGAACATTCTCTTGGACAGTGCTAAGCTAGACTTTCCACCTAGTGATTCAGACCGCTCTACAAAAATTGATGATGAAGCAAATGCATATTGAAGCAAATGGATCTTTTATTTCATGATAGCCGAATGATTCTACTTAGATGTTTTCTCTCTCTCTATCCATGACTGTGTTGACTAAGTAAGGAATTGTAGTAGTGAGCATTTATTATGGCTTGGGTATGCTGAAGACTAGATTTAAACCCTGTGGAAACTTGCAGTAATGCTGTAGACCACAGTGGCAGCAGCCATCCTGAATCTCCACGTTACTTCTCCTGGGTGAAAGAAAAGAAAATGCAGAGATTCAGTTGAGAGCAAAGTCAGAAGGAAACAGGATGAGAAAAGAGGAGGGACTGACTGCATACTGTGTAGCACTTTAATTTTCATAAACAACCTTGAGAGTTAGGTGGCAGCACCTCAGTTTTGGAGCAAAGAGATGGAAGCTCAGAATTTTAAATTACTTACTCAAGGGGACAAGGTAAGTAAGTCCTAATGTCTGAGGAATGTGGACTGATTTTGGTGCTCTCATCCTCTTTTCTTTTTTTTAAAGATTTATTTATTTATTTATTCGAAAGTCAGAATTACACAGAGAGCGAAGGAGAGGCAGAGAGAGAGGTCCTCCATCTGCTGGTTCACTCCCCAGTTAGTCACAATGGCTGGAGTTTCTCCGATCCAAAGCCAGGAGCCTCCTCTGGGTCTTCCCACACCATCCCAGGCCCAAGAACCTGGGCCATCTCTTCCATTGCTTTCCCAGTCCATAGCAAAGAGCTGGGTCGGAAGTGGAGCAGCCAGGACTTGAACCAGCGCCCATACTGGATTTCGGCACTGCAGGCAGCAGCTATACCACAGCACTGGCCCCATCTCATCCTCTTTTCCACCTACTAAGGGGCAGAGCTAAGATTCAGAAGTCTCTCATTTCAAAATTAATACTTTTTCGGTCACTTCACATTGGCTCTTATTTCTTTAAAAGGATTTATTTATTTATTTATTTTGAAAATCAGAGTTACAGAGAGAGATCTTCCATCTGCTGGTTCACTTCCCAAATGGCCACAATGGCTGAGGCTGGGACAGGCCAAAGCCAGGAGCCAGGAGTTTCATCTGGATCTCCCACGTGGATGTAGGGGCCCAAGCACTTGGGCCATCTTCTGCTGCTTTCCCAGGCACATTAGCAGGGAACTGGATCAAAAGTGGAACAGCCAGGACTTGAACCTGTGCCCATGTAAGATGCTGGTGCTGCAGACAGCGGCTTTAACTGCTGTGCCACAGCACCGGGCCCATCTTAGTAACTTCTAAAAATATTCCTCAGTGTCTTTTACTCCTATGCATTGGGTCTCTGTGTTGAGAAAAGATTGCTTTGGACAAGCTTAAAGAAGCTTAAGTTGTTTCATCTTAACCTGTGTCCTATGAGTGAAACTCATTTAAAAAGCAAAATATTAAGATGTAGGCCTGTAATTTGGTGTTAGGTGTCTGACAGCAGGATAAACTCCTGGCCCAAATACCTTATCTTTTCTCTAAGCATCCTATGCTTTTTTGTTGTTGTTGGCCATCCCCACTGGCAATCAACTGTGTATGTGTTCCAAAGTGTTTTTGTTGTAGTAAGAAGAAATTGGGACTCCAGGCATACTTCCATGTTTCCCTAGGCTAGCAGTTAATCAGTGAAGCTTTAGATGTTTAGCACATACTTCTACAAAACATCTTCCTTCTTGCTGTAGTTAGTTCACCTTTCTGGTCAAAAATTAGCAAAAGGAAATGATTCCTGTTGTGAAGGTATTTGAAAGATGCCTTCATGAAGAGAAAAGTGTGATGAACTTTCTTTTATAATTTTCTTCAGTACCCAGCAGAAGAGTAACAAATCTTTTCACTTTTTCTGGAATCTATGTTTCTTTTGCACTTTTGTAATAGTGTAAAGAGACAATGAGGTGTTGGAGAAGATACTTCTTGCTTTCTTACCACCTTTGTATGTTGGGGGTGCCCTTACTGCGTTAGCCTTTGTTTGCTGTGGTCATGATGTGTATTATCAAAGATTGGCTGTGGCAGAGTATTTCTTGTGGATTGTTGATATCTGAAGGTCATTTACTGCATTTCCCCTTTCGATACTTTTTTGATAACAAATTTTTATGTTTTAAAGTATAACAAAATAGCCTTATCCTACTTCTGTTATGGCCTCTCCAGAATAAATCTCACCTTCCAGATTCAGTGTAATTTCTTTCATGCTTTACTTCTGAAAATATGTTCTTTGCTTAACTAGTGATTCAAAATCATCCTCCTTACATTTTTTCTGTATTTGTGTGTATGTGTATGTTTTAATAGTATCACCAGAACATTTAAGGGAAGACATACAAATAGGGGTGAAAATGGAGATTGGCTGGTTATTCCTGCCAGATAACCCCAGTGTCCCACAGGTTTCCCTTTAGGAAGCTGTCTGGTGAAAGCGAAACTCTTTCAGATACCCAAAGAAGCTAGTGTAGTTTGGGAAGATTTTGTAGCTGTGTGGGCAAGCTGATCACCCCTTGGCTTGTTAACATACCTGTGTAAATCTGCAGTTTCCGTGTGTGTGTGTGTGTCTGTGTGCAAGCTATTTTAAGTGTCTACTCTTTCTCCTTTTAAACTTACTGCTCACCTAGGAACCCTACAGCACTCGCCTGTGGGACCCGCCGGGCCTGCCTCAATTGAGCGAGTTCAAGGTACCCATTGTATCTGCGGGTTTCCTTTTGCTTGTGGTGTTCAGGGTGGGGTGATGAGAGCAAAGGAGCTGCTTGGCAGTCATCCTCATGTTCAGAACCCAAAAGGGTAGTATTCTTGGGTTTTTGGTTGTTGTTGTTTTTTTCTTAATTTTTTTTTCCTATTGAGGCCACAAGCCTAAGATTGACCTCTTCACACAGGGTAGAGAACATGGATGATATGGGCATCTGTCCGAGGCTGTACTCCCTCCCTACTGGTGTCAGGAGGCTTGGATGGAATAGCAGTCTGTAAGGAGACAGCAGGTTCTTGCAGAGCCATGGCAGTATTAACATGTGCCAAGACCCTACCTCTCTTTTGTGACTCTGGTCCTTGAACTTAAGATTGATTAGAAGGAAACCAAGGAGCATAAGGTTCTTGAGGTCACAGTGCTAGTCCTTGGCAGGTTGCTCCCCAGTTTGCTGTGTATGTAATTCCATCCATACCTCTGACATGGCACAGCCTACACCCTGCTTCTGTTCTTGAGCTGCAAGAGGATTCTGCTGTGGTGAGGTTTCACCCACTCTAAGGTGTCTGAATTACACTGTCAGTGGTATCTAGAGTCACTTCTTGTTTCCTTATGTGTCCTTCACAGCAGTAACTCCCCATTTGTTTCCCTATCAGTGCCGATGCAAGACCCCAGAGCAGCTCTACAGCGGGGATCTTTGCCTGCCAACGTTCCAACTCCTCGAGGTCTCTTAGGAGATGCTCCAAATGACCCACGGGGAGGCACTTTACTTTCTGTAACTGGAGACGTAGAGCCTAGGTAAGTACTAACATAGAAGGAAACGGTTGGAGAATTCAGGATTTTCCTTTGTCTTGAGAACAAAGTCTTTCTATACAAGTTGTACCTCTTTGCCTACTTCAAAAGATAAAGGAAAAGTCCATGGTCACTGTCCAAACATTTCTTTTAAGGCAGAACATGTAGTTGTGTGTCCTTTCAAGCTAATCATGGCTACTATATATATTTTCAGAAGTTGGCAATTCTAGTATACATACCTAAACAGGGAAAACTTGTGGTAATAATATCAATAATAGTACTAACTGACATTAATAGGGATCATATTTCTGACTCTGCTCTGAGAAGTTTTATTAGATCATCTCATTAAATCCACAGAATGACCCTGTAAGATGGATAGTATTAGTTCTGTTTTACAGATAAGCTATGCAAATGTGCCCAAGATCACAGAGCTAACAAATGATGGAACCTAGATTTGAACCCATATAGTCTTAATCCAAACCCATGTTCCTCTTCATGAAATGACTGTCCATTAATTCTTCTCTAGTTATGAGTACCACTAATTATCAAATTCTGGAATAAGTGGATTTATGTCTCTACAGCTTTTATGTAACATTTCTTTTAATCTCTAGAGGTTATCTGGGACCACCTCATCAGGGTCCACCCATGCATCACGTCCCTGGTCATGAAAGCCGTGGCCCACCCCCACATGAGATGAGAGGAGGGCCACTAGCTGAGCCTAGACCTCTAATGGCAGAGCCAAGAGGACCCATGCTAGATCAGAGGGGTCCACCTTTGGATGGCAGAGGTAAGGAGAGACCACATCACGAAGCTAACTGGTGCTCTTGGGTTGATAATGAACCCAGCTGTCTTTGACTCTAACCTGGGATAAAGAATGCTGGCAGAGGGAGCACTGGGGTCATCAAGCATCTTTAAAGTTTATCTGCAAATCTGAGAAACTGGGGAGAAGACAACAATATCATAGTTGGGGGAATTTTACTAGAGGAATAGAGTTCTATTCCTGACAAATTTCTTTACAGGTGGACGAGATCCACGAGGAATAGATGCACGAAGTATGGAGGCCCGAGCTATGGAGGCAAGAGGATTAGATGCACGAAGTATGGAGGCTAGAGCGATGGAAGCCCGTGCCATGGAGGCCCGTGCCATGGAGGCTCGTGCCATGGAGGTCCGTGCTATGGAAGTCCGAGGAATGGAGGCTAGAGGCATGGACACCAGGGGCCCAGTGCCTGGACCTAGAGGACCTCTGCCTAGTGGAATGCCAGGTCCTGCTCCAATGAATATGGCGGTTGGTCCCCAGGGAGCCAGACAGGTATGTGTAATGCTCACTTCTAGCAGCTATGTGAAATCTTGATCTATTCCAGAATTGGTTATTCAGCCTGATTATTACTGCCTGGTGACTTGAACTGTTTCTCAGCTTGCTAGAAAGGGAATGTGGGCCGGCGCCGTGGCTCAATAGGCTAATCCTCCGCCTGCGGCACTGGCACACCAGGTTCTAGTCCTGGTCGGTGTGCCGGATTCTGTCCCAGTTGCCCCTCTTCCGGTCCAGCTCTCTGCTGTGGCTTTGGAGTGCAGTGGAGGATGGCCCAAGTGCTTGGGCCCTGCACCCCATGGGAGACCAGGAGAAGCACGTGGCTCATGGATTCGAATCAGCACGGTGCGCCAGCCGCAGCGTGCCAGCTGCAGTGGCCATTGGAGGGTTAACCAACGGTAAAGGAGAACCCTTCTCTCTCTCTCTCACTGTCCACTCTGCCTGTCAAAAATAAAAAAAACTAAAAGTAGAAATAAAAAGAGAATGGTGGGATCTCCCTTTATTTTCTTTGTCCCTTATGATAGTAATTTTTCTGGCCACTAGGATTGAAAACTCAAAGAACAACTTTGTCTTACAATATCAGTAGCTATTTGCATTCAGAGCAGAGCCCTTGGAAATTTAGTGGTTATGGGATATTCTTCACTGAGGTGCAAACCAATGTCGTATCTATCAGTAGGATCTGGGGTGTGGATGGTTTGAGAAACCTCCCCCAAATGATTTTTTTTTTTGACAGGCAAAGTGGACAGTGAGAGAGAGAGAGAGACAGAGAGAAAGGTCTTCCTTTTGCCGTTGGTTCACCCTCCAACGGCCGCCGTGGCCGGCACGCTGTGGCCAGCGCACTGTGCTGATCCAAAGCCAGGAGCCAGGTGCTTCTCCTGGTCTCTCATGGGGTGCAGGGCCCAAGCACTTGGGCCTTTCTCCACTGCACTCCCGGGCCACAGCAGAGAGCTGGTCTGGAAGAGGAGCAACTGGGACAGAATTCGTTGCCCCGACTGGGACTAGAACCCAGTGTGCCAGCACCGTAGGCGGAGGATTAGCCTATTGAGCTGCGGTGCCAGCCCCCCAAATGATTCTAATGCGCAGCCCTAAGAACCCCTAGGTTAGAGTGTCTGAAGAGCTGTTTGTGGTCATTTAGATAATTGTAGGATTACAGAAATGTGTTATTATTAAGAAATTTTAAAATGATTTTAAGATCTGAGGTGGAGAAAACAAAAATTTTATCTTAAAATCATTTTAAAACTTCTTAATTAATTTATAAATAAATGAGTATACATTCATCTATAAGACATACATATTAAGAACCTTACTAACGCCGGTGCTGCGGCTCAATAGGCTAATCCTCCACCTTGTGGCACTGGCACACCGGGTTCTAGTCTCGGTCAGGGCACCAGATTCTGTCCCGGTTGCCCCTCTTCCAGGCCAGCTCTCTGCTGTGGCCCAGGAGTGCAGTGGAGGATGGCCCAAATGCTTGGGCCCTGCACCTGCATAGGAGACCAGGAGAAGCACCTGGCTCCTGGCTTCGGATCAGCACAGTGCGCCGGCCACAGCAGCCATTGGGGGGGTGAACCAATGGTAAAGGAGACCTTTCTCCCTGTCTCTCTCTCTCTCACTGTCCACTCTGCCTGTCAAAAAAAAAAAAAAAAAAGAACCTTACTATCTTGTACCTTTCTACACTGTGACCCCCCTAGCTCCTGTAGATAATTTTTATTAGAATTTTTGTGTGTCTTTCTAACAAATATGAGTGTTATTTTCCCCTTTCAGTGTCCTATACCTTATTTTTTTACTTAATAATGTATCCTTCATAATTTTATTTATCTTTTTAATTGACACGCAAATATTGTACATATTTATAGAGTACCATGTGATGTTTGAGTACATCATACATGTATAATGCTCAAATCAGAATAAACCTCTGTCTCCTCACTTACCATTTCTTAATTACTAATTTTTAATCAGGTTTTAAAATTGACTCCAGTCCTGCCAGTTGTAAACTTGTAGGTAAAAGGCTTATTGTTACTAGGGTGATTCTGTAATTTGTCAGCCAAAGACAGATATGTTGGAGAGTACTGTTAATAATTTACTCTGGGCAAAAGCAGAAACTGGGACTGCCTCAGGTGAACCAAGATGTATGATCACTCTTGCTTGTACTTACAAGTGTAGAACAGGTACTTCTAGAAACAAAATGGCCTTTTTTGAGTGGTTAGATCAGATTGTAATATTTCAAATGGTTATTAATAAGTATTAGTAAGCTTCAAAAATATTATAGGTATTTCAGATCCTTAACAGTACAAGAGTTCAGTGCAGCTTCTAGATTCAATATTGATTTAAAAAATAAGAAGAGTGATAATATTCTATCATTCCATACAAAGCTGTATTTATACCTCATGTATCCAGTGTCTTTGCAAAATGAGTTGAATGCATATAAGTGAATGTTCCAGAGGATAGACATATTCTAGTTATACATAACATGTTATGTTAGGCATAACATAGTTTTTAAACTATTTTAATGAAAAATTACTCATTAAGTATATTTTATGCTTCCTTTCTTCTTAATCAAAATACAAAAAATGATTTTGTTTTTGATTAGTCGAGGTTATCATTAAATAGCTCCATACCTGTATATGCTATAATACAAAACATAGTCTATTTCCTGTTTGGTTTCTGGTCTCCTTCACTGTCAGGCTGTTGCCTGGCTCTTCACATTGCTGTTGTATTATCTGATCCTAACAGAAGTTTATCGGCATTTCTTTTATGCTTTGCTGCTTTTAATCTGCTGGGGAAGCAGGTAACAAGTGTATTGACAATTTGTGTTCAGTCAGAGTACCTAAGCTCTGGGTGAATGCCTGGGTGTGAACGTAACTCTCATGGAAGGACCTTCTCACAGTTCCACTAGGTACTCACAAGCCTTTTCCTTCGGTTCTGGCAGTTTTCCAAAGGGTTGAACTCACTGAAGAGCTTAGATACCAATACCAACAAGTATGATTTAACTACATTTTCTTCTTTTACGTGGGTTAGTCATACACAGGTATGTCAGAAAGTTCATGTAAAATGCACGTTACCTTTTGTTTTTTTAAAGATGCATCTATTTGAAAGGCAAAGTTAACAGAGAGAGAAAGGGAGATAAAGAGTTCTTCCAGGAGCTGGCGCTGTGGCACAGCAGGTTAAAGCCCTGGCCTTAAGTGCAGGCATCCCATATGGGCGCCGGTTCTAGTCCTGGCTATTCCTCTTCCAGTCCAGCTCTCTACTGTGGCCTGGGATAGCAGTAGAAGATGGCCCAAGTCCTTGAACCCCTGCATCCTCATGGGAGACCCAGAAGAAGCTCCTGGCTTCTGGCTTCGGATCGGCACAGCTCTGGCCTTTGCGGCCATCTGGAGAGGGAACCAGCGGATGGAGGACCTCTATCTTTTTCTCTACCTCTCTCTCTGTAACTCTGTCTTTCAAATAAATAAAATAAATCTTAAAAAAAAAAAAAAAGAGTTCTTCCATCTGCAGGTTCACTCCCCAAATGACTACAGCAGCCTAAGCTGAGTCAGGACAGAGCCAGGAACTTCATCTGGGTCTCCCACATGGGTGACTTGGGCCATCTTCTGCTGCTTTCCCAGGCACATTAGCAAGGAACTGGTTCAAAGTATACAGCCAGGACTCGAACGGGTGCCCATATGGGATGTTGGCATTACAGGCAGCAGCTTAACGTGATGCACTACAACATGGGCCCCCACATTACCTTTTTTTTTTTTTTTAAGATTTGTTTATTTAAGAAGCAGGGTTACAGACAGAGAGGTCTTCCATCCACTGAATCACTCCCCAATGACCACAACAGCTGGAGGTTAGCTGATCCAAAGCCAGGAACCAGAAGCTTCTTCTGGGTCTCCCTCGTGCGTGGAGGGACCCAAGCACTTGGGCCATCTTCCACTCCTTTCCGAGGGCATTAGCAGAGAGCTGGATTGGAAGTGGAGCAGCCAGGACTTGAACCTGCGCCCATATGGGATGCCATTGCCGCAGGCAGTAGCTTAACCTACTATGCCACAGCACCACCCCCTCCACACACGTTACCTTTTAATTTCACTTTTCCATGAACGTTTTTTGAGTAGCCTAGTATATTTGGTATATATTGAGCAGCAAGCGTTTGCTGCTCGTTCTCCATGGAAAGCTATGAAAAGCAACTGTGGGATTAATAGCAACCTTTTTCCCAGAGGCATTTCCATCTCCTTTCTGCCTCTGCAACATTATGATTGTGTCTATCTTACTGGTGGGATAAGATCCTCTGGGAAGAACTACCTGGGTCTGATTAACTAGAGGTAGGCAGTAGCTCTCTAAATGTAGTGTCGCCAGTGGATCAGCATACAGTACCTCTAGAATCTGTTGGCTTGCATTTGTGTTTCCACTGGGTACTCCTTTCCAGGGTGTTCTGTTTTCTCTGTGCTTATTTGGCTGAATTTTGTTTAATCTGACAGTATCCGATTGTGCTATGTGATATTTATTGGTGATGCTAGAGCCGTGTAAACAAGTGTGTCTGACTTGCTCATTGATCTCTGGCTAAACCCTGCCTTCTGCCATTGCTAACACTAGAAAATGAGACTCCGAGTCATTAATGTGCTTTTAAAATTCACATCTGTCTAGAGTTCATCGTAATTTTTCACATTGCTGTTCCTGGGTTCAGGTTCCCTACATGTGAGAAGTTTCAAAAATCTCTTCCCTCTATGCACATAGGTCCCAGTCATGCAGGGAGCAGGCATGCAAGGAGCAAGCCTGCAGGGCGGAAGCCAGCCTGGTGCCTTTAGTCCTGGGCAGAACCAAGTCACTCCACAGGATCATGAGAAGGTGAGCAACACTGTCTGACTGCTGCCATATGCACAAATCCTGTCTTTTGATTCCTCTCTTCACAGTGACCATGTGGTGTTCCTGGGTCTTCAAAGTCCCTTTGGAGGTGATGTTTACTCTGACTTAGGACTCTTGTATATTATTGTTACCTGGAAATCTGTGGGCCTGGTCTGTCATTAAGTGCATGTAAATGGCAGTTTAACTTGCATGTCAGAGTCATTGCCAAGAGTGGTTTTCTTACACAGATCAGATGGACCTGAAACTCCAAACCCCTTTTTTTCTCCCCTTTCTACCTTATCCCTGAAAAGACTAGCAGATTCCCCACAAGTGTATATTTCTGTTTTTACATCTAACCGTGGTGAGGAGTTCATATTTGATAGAAAGGCTAAAACTTGTGAAACTGAGAGACTTTCAAAACAGGATCTAAAATTGAAGAATTCCCAGGGCCCGCAGGTACCATCTTAGGCTGCAGAAACTTTGAGTTCATGAAGGTGTCTATTTTGAGTCGTCTAATCTTAGCATTTTAATTTATGCTTGTTCTTTCCATTATGCCTTTCCTCACCAGATTTTTTTTTTTGGCCTGTTGTTTGTTTTCTGTGTGGGAAATATCCTTCTTTTTTCCTTTGGCTTCATATTCCACTACCACTACTACAGTAGCTTTTGGACAGAACCTGGTGGTGGTTGGGTTGTTTTGTTTTTTTGTTTGTTTTTTTTTTTTTGTAGCTGCCATCATTCAAACTCACTACCTTCTTTTCCTTTGCACAGGCTGCTTTGATTATGCAGGTTCTTCAGCTGACTGCAGACCAGATTGCCATGCTGCCGCCTGAGCAAAGGCAGAGTATACTGATCTTAAAGGAACAAATCCAGAAATCCACTGGAGCGCCTTAAAAGGTCAGCATAATAAATTCCACCCGAGTAGAAGTAGCTTCTTCTGTATTTTGGGTATATATTTGACCTTAACCAACACAATTGTTCTCTTTGAGACCCTCCCTTCTCTTAGGCAAACTCTTTTTCCCTTCAGAGTATAGGTCAGCATCTACAGAGTAAGGCTATAGAACATTTGTTCAGTTGTTGAATGCTTATAATTTTTCTTAACCTTTCCTTATGACAAAATAATATATAATGAGTTTAACAAATGAATCCGATACAGAAATGAGGAAGATAAAGGCACAAAGCCCTGCTTCTACAATCTCATCCCCCCAGGCAGGCCTCAAAAGCTAGTTTGGTATGTGTCCTTGCAGAATAACTTGGGTTACTTGATTCCAAATGTCCCGTGAAAATGGAGAAAATACACATAATTTCAATAAAATGTATAAGTATTTTAGTTTTCAGGGTTTTTTTTTAGGAGTTTATTTATTTGAAAAGCGAAGTGACAGAGAGAGGGGAAGAGACAGAGGAAGAGATCTTCAGTCTACTGGTTCATTCCCCAAATGACCACAGTGGCCGGAGTTGGGCCAAGTCAAAGCCAGAAGCCAGGAACTACATCCAGGTCTCCAACATGAATGGCAGGAGCCCAAGCACTTGGGTAATTTTCCACTGCCTTCCCAGGTGCATTAGCAAGGAGTTGGATCAGAAGCAGAGCATCTAGGAATTGAACTGGCACTCCCTTAGGGGATGTTAGCATTGTAGGCTGTAGCTTAACTTGCTGCACCACACACTAGCCCCGTCATCAATTTTTGTACAATTTGGAGATTACTGAATCTTGTACCTTTATTTCTCTTGTTTATCAGATAAAAAGGATCCTCAGGTGACCTACCTCATAAATAGTTGTGTGACGCAACTTAATTACACACGTTGGTATTTGTTTTTTAAGATTTATTTTATTTTATTTGAAAGGCAGAGTGGCAGAAATCAAAAAGGATATTCCATCTAGTAGCTTACTCCCCAAATGGCCACAATGACCAAGTTGAAGCCAAGAGACTAGAACTCCATTCTGGTCTCCCACGTGGGTATTTGGGCCATCTTCTGCTTTTTCCCCAGGTACATTAGCAGCGAGCTTGATCAAGCATAGAGCTTGGACTTGAACCTATGCTCTGATATGAGATGCTAACATCACAGGTGGCAGTTTAGCCCACTGAGCTGCCACACTGACCACAGATTGTTGTTTCTTTTTAAAAAAAAAAAAAGAATCCCCATCATTTTTGTATCTCATAAATATCCTGTTTTCTAAAAACAGTTTTTTTAAAAGGATGTATTTATTTACTTGAAAGGCAGAATTAGGGGTCGGGGGGAGAGAGAGAGTGCGAATGAGAGAGCTTTCATCTACTGGTTCACTCCCCAAATGGCCGCAATGGCCAGGGCTGGGCCAGGCCAAGTCCAGAAGCCGGGTGCTTTATCCAGGTCTCTCACATGGGTATAGGGGCCCAAGAACTTGACCTGTCTTCATTGCTTTCCCAGGTGCATTAGCAGTGAGCTGGATCAAAAGTGGAGCAGCTAGGACACAAACTGATACCTGTAGGGAATACTGGAGTCAGCAGTGGCTTATTAACTCATTGCACCACAATGTTGGCCCCCAAAAAATAGTTATAAATTCACATTGTCCCAGTATCATCTGAAATATGATATTTTGTGTTTTATTTTGTTTTTAATATTTTGTTTATTTATTCAAGAGGTAGAGTTACAGACAGAGAGAGGGAGAGACAGAGAGAAAGGCCTTCCATCCACTGGTTCACTCCCCAGATGACTGCAACAGCTGGAGCTGGACCTATCTAAAGCCAGGAGCCAGGATCTTCTTCTGGGTCTTATGCAGGTGCAGAGGCCCAAGCACTTAGACCATCTTGTACTGTTTTCCCAGGCCATAGCAGAGAGCTGGATTGGAAGAGGAGCAGCCGGGACTAGAACCAGCACCCATATGGGATGCTGGCACCACAGGCGGAGGCTTAGCCCATTACTCCATAGTGCTGCCCCTGAAATACCATATTTTGAAATTCTACTTTTTACCCTATCCATATTAAAATTTCCCCCATATGTTATCATCTAATCATGAACTTGTTTATACTAATTAGCAGTCTTACTAAATATAGTGGTATTTTTAAAGTAACTTATATTTATTTATTTGAGAGGCAGAGAGAGTGTGAATACTCCCATCTGCTGGTTCACGCCCCCAAAAGCCCATAATGGCTGGGGCCAAAGCCAGGAGCTAGCAGTTCAATCCAGGTTTCCCACAGGAACCCCACCACTTGAATCATCATCACTGCCTCCCAGAATCTGCATTAGCAGGAAGCTGGAGTCAGGAGCCAGAGGCAGGTGTCAAAGCCAGGCACTCTGGTAGGGCACCTTAACAGCTAGGCCAAATGCCCTTCCCAATATAGTACTTTAATCTGTATTTGTAACATTTTCAAAACATCTAAACTGAAAATATGCATCATATCTGTATTTAGACTTTAAATAACTAAACTGTAATGGGAACCTATCACAGATGTATGACCATCTAGACTTTTGACATGACTGGTACTTTACCTATTTACTCCAGATACCCACGACATTTTTTTCTTTAATAAAAGCATAGACTACTTGTTATATTCACAGAAACCTTTTCTAATTTATTTATGCTAGAGAAGATATTTCCTGCAATGTGGGAAAGTTACTCTTTGGATAACAGAAGAAGAAATACTTCTGGGGGCCTTCGCTGTGGCGTAGCAGGTAAAGCTGCCACCTACAGTGCTGGCATCCCATATGGGCGCCGGTTCAAGTACCGGCTGCTCTACTTCCAATCCAGCTCTCTGCTATGGCCTGGGAAAGCAGAAGATGGCCCAAGTCCTTGGGCCCCTGCACCCATATGGGAGACCCAGAAAAAGCTCCTGGCTCCTGGCTTCGGATCAGCCCAGCTCCAGCCATTGCGGCCAATTGGGGAGTGAACCAGCGGATGAAAGACCTCTCTCTCTCTCTCTGCCTCTCCTCTCTCTCTGTGTAACTCTGACTTTCAAAATAAATAAATAAATAAATCTTTTTAAAAAGGAACATTTCTGAAAGTTCTTTCACTATATATTTTTGCTTATATATAATTTACAACTGCACATATTAACCACAGGACAAAGTCTGTGCTTTCTTTTTAACTTTTTATTTTGAAATAATCATGGATCACAGGAAGTTGAAAAATAACCCTGATGGGGCCAGTGCAGTGGCGCTGTAGGCTGTGTCTCTGCCTGCAGCGCTGGCATCCCATATGGGCGCCAGTTCATGTCCCAGCTGCTCCTCCTCCAATCCAGCTCTCTGCTATGACCTTGGAAAGCAGTGGGAGGTGGCTCAAGTGCTTGGGCCCCTGCACCCGCATGGGAGACCCAGAAGAAGCTCCTGGCTCCTGGCTTCTGATTTGGCCCAGCTCCGGCTGTTGCGGCCATTTGGGGAGTGAACCAGTGGAATGGAAGGTTTTTTTCTCTCTTTCTCCCTCTCACTGTCCATAACTTTACCTCTCAAATAAATACATAAATCTTAAAAAAAATAGCCCTGAGTACCTTTCATTCAGCTTACCAAATGAGAACATCTCAGATAGCTGTAGTGCAGTACTTTTTTACTCTATGTGGTACAAAACCAAGAAATTGACATTGGTACTTTACTATTGGACTACAGATCTTTTTTGGTTTTTGACATTTAAAAAAATGTGTTCTTACTTATTTTTATTTATTTGAAAGGCAGAGAGACAGATACAGAGATCTTCCATCTGCTGGTTCACTCCCCAAATGCCCACCACAGCCAGTGCTGGGATAGGCTAAAGCTAGGAACCCAGAATTCAATCTGGGCCTCCCACATCAGAGGCAGGGACCCAACCATTTGAGTCATCATTGCATTCTCCCAGGGTGCACATTAGCAGGAAGCTGGTATTGGAAGCAGAGCTGGGACTTGAACCCTGGCACAATATAGGAAGTGAGCATCCCAAGGGGTGTCTCCACCATTTTTTAAACCTACAGTAACTTGTGTGTGCATGCATGTGTATATGACTATAATTACGTAATTTTATGTGTTTACAATTTTACTGTTTGTGCTGGTATTTGTGCATACTGTAGCCAAAGGTGTTGGCTCTTTCTGCATCCTTTTCCTACCTCATTGTGATCCATCTCTGCCATCACTGACAGGCATCTATTCCATTAATGTCAGATCAGTTCCAAAAGGGACATTTGGCAGTGTCTGGAAACATTTTTGGTTGTCATGACTTTAGGGAGTATGGTATATGAGTGGTATTCAGTGGATTAGAGACCAGAGATGTTGCTGAACATCCTATAATGCATAGCCCCCAACCTCCCAATTATAGAATGCTCCAGTCCAAAATGTCACTAGTGCTGAGACTGAGAAACCTTGCTGCAAGCAATGATGGCTCTGGGGATGTGAGAGGCAGGAAACAGACAGCTTAGAAAGCTGTTCTGGTGATTTGATTTTATGCCTTATCCTCCCTCTCCTAGCCTTTAATTTTTTTCCTGATGTATGGGGAAGAGAACTTTATCTCTACTTCTCATGGCTTTCTCCAAAATTTTTCTTACAGGTTTTCAAAGCTACCTGGCAACAGATCTGGAAATTATTTCCATAACTTTATTGAAATGTTGCAAAAAGATGACTTCAGCATCCTAACCCCTGACTGACTCAGTTGGTGCCAGGTGGAGGACTCCCATCACCTTCTCTCGAAACAAAACTGTTTCATTCTGTTGTCTTAGTTTGTATATTTTCTGTGACTTGAAATAAACTTTGAACACAATTTTAGTACACTGCAAATTGATATACATGACCTTTTTGGTTTTAAAAAGCTAAACACCAAGGGTGAAACCTTAGATGTGTTTTCTACCCTTCCCACAGCATTGTGCTTTAATGTTATATTGTAGCTTGCTCTTTTGGTTAACCATTCTTTCTTCTTGATAATTTTTGAGAATTTCTCAGAAGCAGTTTTTTTCTGGAATTTAATTTTTTGCTTAATTCGCTTCCAGCAAGAATAATAAGGCTTTGCCCTTTGGGAACTTTCTCAGACTTCTGAGTCTTCTGGGAGAAAACAGCACATGCTTAGAGCTATAAAATGGTCAAAAGGCCAACAAAGCAAAGAGCCTAGCACAGCAATGTGTTTAGTTTAGAAAAATATAAATATCAAAATGCATTTTTTGTCAATAGCAGATCTGAACATTCATAGTTCAGAATTAAGACAAAAGATTGTGTTGGCACTGGTTTGAGTATATCAACAATACAAGACACTGTTGACGTTTTTTTGTCTGTTCTAAAACTTGTTCATGTTCAAGATGAAATAACAACAGCGGAAATCGAGTGAACAAAATACATTTCATCCTGTGTTCCAGGAAGTCACTAACCTGCAGCCCTACATTATAAACCAAATTTATTCTGGGAACTTAAAACATAGAAAGCCCTAAAATTCAGACCAAATGTAGAGGACAAGCATTCAGGTTGCCTGGTAGGTCTGTCCCTGCTTCCTACCTTGCAGATAGGTCTGAATGTAATCAGTGCTCTAACCTGGGGTCGTCTTGCCTAGTATTCTCTCTCATAGTGGCATTAAGGAGGAACATAGTTTCTCTCCATCAAGCCAACCTCAAGAGGTTAAAAGTTGCCTTAATAATTAGTAAAGTTCTACTGGAACTATTTTTGATCCTATTTGTATTCTCAGAATACTACCCCCTGGGTTAGGGATTATGGTCAGATCAATTGAAAACCTGGCATAGGCTTAGAGAATGTAATAGCATATTGCTTTACATGGCAAGCAAAAGAATGCAAAGATAATCTACTTGATAAATGTTGAAATGGAGGAATTTTCTACTCTTGATACATAATCATTTATAACAGAAATGTGCTGAATAAGCTGTTTCATATTAACCTAGCAAAGAAGACGTGCTCAAAACAGCTGAGGAGCTTTCTGGGTATCCTGCGCATCTCCAATTCAGCTTGGATGACAATTATGCAGAGTTTATTATTTTCATTACCTTTTATGTCCATTTCCATGAATACCAGAACCTTGATATGTTGATTTGAGACTAGAATAAAACCTTCTCATCAGGAACACGTAAGTTTCAGGGAACACTAGCATTCCAAATCAAGGGCCTTGAAGACGACATTAGTTGGTCAGCAGTTGTCTAACAGGAACCATGTTTTTGAGGTTACATTGTGTGTTTTCCCAAAGTCTTATTAAAATTAATTTAGGTAACTGAAATGCAAGTGAACAGATTGGCAACAGCAGTGGTATCCCAATCTATCCCTACAGAAGCACCTATGAGTGTCTTTTACTGGTGTAATAACACAGTTAGGTACCATGGGTCCATGAGCTACCTTTATTGTGTTCAGACTAGTGACTGAAAAACCTATCTCACTAATCCTTCATGTCATACCAGAGGTTCCTGAATAATTAGAAACAACCATTTGTTCATCCTTGGTGACTTAATGGTAGCAAAATTGGTGCTATAATGCTAATTCAGTAGGAACATTCTCATCAATCTATAATGACTTGAACTCTGGGTACAACTAAATGTGAAGTTTTTTCCCTCTTTTGAGGGGCTTAGGACTTCTTTTCTCCTAGTGATTCATGGTGACTACTAACATCCTAGAACAGATGTAATTGTAGGCTAAGGTTGGATATATGACAAAAAACATTTTGGTAAGACAAAGAAATGGCCTTTTGCTTATGTTACTTGGTGAATGATTACTTGGTGAATAGGTAGGTAGGAACCAAAAAAAAAAGCTATTGAAATTGTAAATTATTTCTTAGCTTTTAAACGAGACTTTAATAAGTCCCCTTAATAAAAAGAGTGATAAGGAGCCTTTGTGTTGACTACAAAAGTCATCCTAAGATGGAGTTCAAGTTTTTTCAATTATTTTCAACAGAATAATAGAAGATGACAGGATAACTGACTTTAAATTATAATACAATTTCAATTACAATTCACATACTTTCAAGGTTTTCTTTCCCAAATGGAGAGCCCAGAAAATGCAACAAGAGTCATTAAGCAAAGAAAAAAATCCTTCATTTTTTGACAAGCAAAATTAAAGCATAAATTGCTGTTCACACTGGATAATATTATGTTTAATGTAACAGAATGTATGTAGTTGGTGTTATGTGGGGATAGAGTTCTTGGTAATTTTATGTTCATTGTTTATTATTTATGTTTATTATTATGTTTTGTCATTATTCAATAAATTTTTATTTAAAAAGGCACCCTAGTTAGAAATCTTCTGTGAGGGTGAGAGGGCGGGAAGGTAACCAAAGTCCAGGAGATAGTAACAGCTAAAGTCAGCAGAGCCACCTGGGATTAAGTTGTGTAACTGTCAACCGCCAAAGTTCTTGCTACAGTCATAGCTTTTAAATGGCTGCTCACACCTGACCAGAGTAGTGGATGGTACAAACGAGATGAAATGCAGATAGCCATCCTCATTACTGTAATTCAGAAATTTTCTTTGTTGAAGTAGAATTGAACCTTCCTAGGATCCAGACTGGAGTGTCGTTGACAGCATTTGCGCAGGCTCTTTGCCAAACCTTGAGGACCACATAAGAAAACCCCCACCACAGACCTGCAAGAATAAAGCAGTAATAAGGGCAGGAATGCAGTAAAGGCTGTGGGTGTTAGTGGGAATGGAGACTGCTTTTGCTAGGCCTCTGTTACTCCCAATAACACCAAGTTAAAACACAATCGGTGGTTGACTTCCCATGTTCTTCATGTCAATTTTTTAGCCTTTTCTGTTTGTTAAGTCCCAACTATGCTCCCAAGAACCCTTACTACTCTCAGCACTCAGCCTTACTTATTGAGGACACAGATATCCAAGAGATGTATTACAGCACTGTGCATAAGTGTTAGACCCTGGATCATCTATGGGCTCAAATCCCAATCTGACATTTGTCCCACCCATGTGACTTTAAGAAAAGTGCCGGTTCAAGTCCCAGCTGTTCCACTTCCAATCCAGCTCTCTGCTATGGCCTGGGAAAGCAGTAGAAGATGGCCCAAGTACTTGGGCCCCTGCACCCATGTGGGAGACCCAGAAGAAGCTCCTGGCTCCTGGGCTTCCATCAGCCCAGCTCCAGCTGTTGTGTCCATTTGGGAGTGAACCAGTAGATGGAAGATCTCTCTCTCTCTCTCTCTCTCTCTCTCTCTCTCTCACTCTCTCTGCTTCTCACTCTCTCTAACTATGCCTTTCAAATAAATAAATAAATCTTCTTTAAAAAAAAATGAAAGGTCTTGGGGCTGGTGCTGCAGAGTAATAGGTTAACCATTTGCTTGTGCTGGCATCCCATATGGGCAGTGATTCCAGTCCCCACTGCTCCACTTCTGATCCAGCTCCCTGCTGATTGCCTGGGAAAGTAGCAAAGGATGCCCAAGAGCTTATGCTCTGGTTTATCTTTCTCTCGCTCCACATAATGTAGGCATTACTTAGTACTCTATCCTTTGCCATTCTCTCTCCTGGCAATCTCCTGCACTCTCACAACTTCAACTACTTCATCTCAAGCATAACTTCTGCTTATCTGCTGCTTTATGACGTACAAAGCTTTTTTGATATATTGCATCACTTCATCTTTACAACAGCCTTGCAAATGAGCACAGCAGGCATTTACTAACATAACCATTTTAACAGATAAGGAGTTGGAAGATCAGAGGGGTTTTTAGCTCAAGGTCCTAGAACTAGAAAGTGTCACAACCAGTCTGAGGTAGGACCTAGGATCATCTGAGTCCAAGTCACTAAGTGCTCTTGCCACTGTCTTCCCGAAGCCTTTCCTCATCATCTGATGTGGCCATAGAGTTTTCTTGCCTAGAGTGTCCATGCACCTGTTTTACGCAGTGGGTCATTCTGATTGAGTTTATTATATGCATGCCGTGGTCAAATGTGCGCTACCAGAGGGCAATAACCGTATCCTATTTCTCTTTCAACCTCCAAAGCTTCTAGAACAGTGAATGCCGAACTCATAGAAAGTAACTAATAATTTTGTAGAATTGAATTGATCTTCACCTACTGATTTGTTCAGGAAGTCTATCTGCTACAATTAGCTGTACTCGCCCATTGGAATGGCTACTTTCATAGCACTATGTTTTCCTGTATTCATGAATATGTCGCAAAACTCTCTAGAAAGACTGAGCTCAGGCAATCAGTGAAACAGATATTGCACTCCAAAGCCTTCTTACTTTAGAGGTCATTGCCCCCCACCCAAATGTATTTGAATTGCTGCAGGTCTCTATTTTGTTCGGTAGATCAGAATGGAGGCTCCTTGCCTCATTGAATGGAGGCTTGCTGGGACAGCAAACACCCTCTCTCCAATTACAAAATTGTGACCTTTGTTTTTTATTAAAAAAAAAAACAACATAAGGTTTTCTCCATTTTAAGCAAGAATCTAAGAATGGTTTCTGCTCCTGAGATCTTTTTCTGAGTGTTCAACATGCTATACTGTCTTTCCTAAACCCTAGCTCTGCAAACTCAACTAACTAGAGGAGAATGTACTTACTTGGGGTGGGCAGTAGCTATAGTAGAAAACTCATTGTCCCACATGGGTCTCCCAAAGGAGGTTTTCTGTTTCAAACCTGTCAAGATGTCAGTGGCTTTGTCAAAGTTTAATGCTGCATGGTCAACCTGGAGTCAGAAAAATAAGAAGTTAGAAAAAGCAAGCAAGTCCTGACGGCTGCATCTTTCTTTGGCCACTTTTCAACTTGAGTGTGAGGCTGAAGGCAGGTAGGAAATCAGAAGAAATAATTATCTCTAGTCATCATGCACTATCTTTTGACTGACTTTCATCTTAACATTTAACATGAGAATTAATGTGTTAATTAAACTTACAATGTTGCTATCCCACCCGGTGAGGAAGAGACGGTAGTTTAGAAAACCCACTTTGCCCAATTCCTCCATTTCCTTTTCCAGGGAATTCAACAGGTCATTGAACCAGGCAAAGGCACCTGTCTCCCTGCAGATCCAGTAGAAATAGATCTGGAATAAGCAAAAGAGGACATAGTCTTATTAAGTGCTTTTTAAATATATACACAAGGGAACTTCAAAACATTCATGGAAAAATGGAGTGAACATAAGTGCATTTTGGTGCAACAGAATTTTGAAGTACATTGCATAGTTGTTTGCAACACACATTTTTCCCAAAGTTTTTGAAGACCTATTATATGCATAGATTTTAATTATTTGCCAGAAAATAAACTTATCTTTTAATTCCACTTTCCACAAACTTTGTGAAAGTGCCCTCACATGTACTCTACACTTATTGACCAACCTGACTAATCCACTTTTACAGAGCAGCAGACCTAAGGCAACAGGGATGTCCCGTGTTCTGACAATTTCCCTCAAGCAAAGAGACCTCCAAGACCATATTTGATTTAGGGTGATTTGAAACTGCAAATCAAATCACAGCCTCCGCTTTTACAGTGAATCTGTAGAATCCAATGATGTGGCAGAGAAATGATTTCTCACTCTCGTAACTCCAGAGAGAGGCTTACTCCCTTAGCCATTGGAAAGATCTAGCCCATGA
Organism: Sylvilagus floridanus; assembly: GCA_949820135.1. NCBI lineage: Eukaryota > Metazoa > Chordata > Mammalia > Lagomorpha > Leporidae > Sylvilagus > Sylvilagus floridanus. Next base: position 40,214,094 of record OX463223.1, read on the forward strand.
AGTCAATAGACCTGCCAGTCCCAGGCCAGATGACAAGTACTGTGTGGAAATGTACCTTTTGGGTTTTGAGTTTGTGGTCAGCACGCTGGAATTTGTGCCAGATGGATTTCAAGATGGAAGCAAAGGGAGTGACCCCAATTCCTGCTCCAATCAGCATAGCCACTTCATACTGGAAAACATCCTCACTGACTGTGCCAAAGGGACCATCTATCTCAATTCTGGCAGGAGACAGAAGACAACAGGCAAGTGAGTCACCTCCACCTCTAACCTTGAACATCCTCCCAGAAACTTCGCTGTTCCCAGGGCTGACTTCGACCTGATTATTGCTATTGTACCAGGCTTAAGGTTCAATGAGGGATTGCTTTCTCTTTTCTGCCAGTCTGCATCCTGGTCTGGGACCCTACTGGTCTCAAGGACCTACCTGGGTAGTGGTGACTTCTGTTGTTCAAAAGCCTTGATGAGTTTTTCTGTCCAGTCCCCTGCTACTCGGACATGAATGGAGAAGAAATCTTCCTCTGGAGCAGAGGTCAGAGTAAAGGGATGCCACTCCAGGAAAGAGATTGAGGGGCAATTAACGAAGACGTACTGCCCCACTTCCATGCTGAAACCGCGCTTCTTCATCTGCAATTCCAAAACTTTGGATGGGTGCATGATCACCTGTAGAGGAAACGCACAGACCCAAGGAGGCAAACTCAAATGGCAACAGGGGCAGGCCGAGGAAGTACCTGAGTAGAGCTGGAGAGCTAGTGACCGATGGACGTGAACTGCAAACCCAAGTTCTTTCTAAAGGGGGCAGCAGCTACTCAGTTCTTGACACGGGTTGCAAAACTGAACTGTGACTTGGTTGCTAATCAGCTTTTCTGATTTTTCAACAGAAGCAAGAAATGCCTCTGTGTGTGTGTGTGTGTGAGAGAGAGAGAGAGAGAGAGAGAGAGAGAGAGAGCGCCTCCATTCAGATTTTTAACTGTTGGCAATCAATAATTTTTTTTAATGAACATTATGTGGGCTGAACAAAAACGTATTCATGGACTAGATCTGGCCCAGGTTAGATCCGGGAAAGACAGCTCTGAAAAAGACCCACCCTGAGCATTTCCGCCAGACCCCTCCTTCCCATCATTTTGTCCCACACTGGAGAAACTGAGGTAGGTTGCTCCTGTGTTCCTCTTTATTCTCTTCTCAGTAACAATGTGACAATTGAGTTTTTGTTTGTTTGTTTGTTTGTTTGTTTGTTTTACACAGTCAGATGGCAATTGAGTTTTATAAATAGGCATAACGTAATTCTTATCACAGCAAGAGAAAAGTGTGTATTCTTTACCTTGGTAATCACAACCTTCTGCCGGGAACGATAGAACCGGAGGATCCTTTCAAAGGCATAAAGGATGCATGGTGCAAGGATCCACTCCCAAGACTACACAGAGACAGAGCAAAGTATTAGACCACATATCGATCTCTCACTGAAGACTGATTGTGTCACAATTTATTCTTTCACTTAAGATCTCTCTCTGATGTGTGCCTACATTAAACCTCTAATTTCACAGATCTTGAGGATGGAAATCAAAAGAAATATACCACAATGATTTCATTTGCTAATCTGTTACTCATAAACAGCACACTTTCTGAAAACTCATAGGTCTGACCAGGAAGTGAAAAAAAAAAAAGAAATAAAATACATGGATAGATGATGGAAAAATAATTAGATAGATGATAGACATATAGATGATAGAAATGTACATATATTCTTAATTTATATGTAAAATTTAATTTTAAGGCTCTAAGACAATCTTTCAGGACAACTTGTCCAATCTGAGGAACCAATGGAGAAGATAGATATGAAATAGAAACATACGACTAACAACACTTCTAAGAAGTAATGCCCAGGGGCCGGTGCTGTGGCATAGCAGGTAAAGCCACCACCTGCAGGGCCGGTATCCCATATGGGCACCGATTCGAGTCCCAGCTGTTCCACTTCCGATCCAGCTCTCTGCTGTGGCCTGGGAAAGCAGTAGAAGATGGCCCAAGTCCTTGGGCCCCTGCACCTGCACGGAAGACCTGGAAGAAGCTCCTTACTGGCTCCTGGCTCCTGGCTCCTGGCTCCTGGCTCCTGATCGGCTCAGCTCTGGCTGTTGCAGCCAATTGGGGAGTGAACCAGCGGTTGAAAGACCTCCCTCTCTGCCTCTTCTTCTCTCTGTGTGTGTAACTCTGACTTTCAAATAAATAAATAAATCTTTTTTAAAAATAAAGAAGTAATGCCCAGTGTTAACTGAGATTCAGGGAAATGGGAATGGTCACCTGTGCAGCTGCTAGAAGTGCAAATTAGCAGCATCTTCCCAGTGGGCGATTTGGCAGTAAACCCTCAACAGCCTCAAAGGCATCCCTTCTCTTTGACCTTGGAATTTCACTTCTATGAAATGGAGATAAAGAAATAACTAAGGAACAGGTGTTGTGGCACTGCCCGTTAAACCACTGCTTGGGACACTAGCATCTCATGTCAGAATGCCTGTTTAAGTTCCAGCAGCTCCACTTCTGATCCAGCTTCCAGCTAAAGTGCTTGTGAGGCAGTAGATGATAACTGAAGTAGCTGGGTTCCTGCCACCGACATGGGAAGTCAGGATGGAGTTCCTGGGTCCTGGCTTCAGCTTGGCCCAGCCCTACCTGTTGCAAGTATCTGGGGATCGAAGATTCTCTCTCTCTCTTTCTTTCTCTCTCTCTCTCTTTCTCAAGTAAATAAAAAATAAATAAATGAACATTTAAAAATACATAACTATGCTCTACATAAATTACACAATATTTCCTAAGAAAAAATGTCACAAATAGAATATCATAAAACTGTTTCAAACATATTTCAGGAAAATATTTGACCATAAAGGAAAACATATATGATATAGGACAAAGACAAAGATGCTTATCTTACATGGTAGAACTCTATATGTAATTATTTGTCTGTATGTTCTACAATAAACATGTATTAGTGTCTTAATTTTCAAATAGATGGAATATTGAGATGGTATTTTTTGTAATGTTCATGGAGGAAAAAAAGCCATGCATTACGGTGACAAAACTGGTGTTGTCTTCCTTAGGGTATTAAATGACCCATCAAAGCAACCCTTGAGGTTTTTTCTTTTTTTTTAGAATTTATTTATTTTATTTGAAAGTCAAATCAAAGTTAGAGATAAAGAGAGAGAGAGAATCTTCCATCCATTGGTTCATTCTCCAAATGGCCACAACAGCCAAGGCTGGGCCAGGCCGAAGCCAGGAGCCCAGAGTTCCACCCGGGTTTCCCACGTGGGTGGCAGGGGCCCAGGTACTGGGACTGTACTCTGCAGCTTTTCCAGGCACATAAGCAGGGAGCTGGATGGGAAGCGAAGCAGCCAGAACAAGACCCATGCTGTGATGTGGAATGGCAGCATTGCAGACAGCAGCTTAGCTCACTGCACCACAATGCCGGCCTGAGCTACCCTTTTCCCTTGAGTGTTAACAGATTGTACACACTGCCCTGTTTGTTTACATTTCATACCTTGGAGACTGGTTCTTATTCATACCTATTTTACTAGCGGCAGGGTATTCCATCACCATAAAGTCCTGTCATTTAACTATCGATGCAGACTGGTTTCCAGTCTTTTTTTTTCCATCAAGCAGCGCTGCAATGAATAAGCTCAGGCATGTAGTTTAACATATAGACAAGTATATTTGTGGGATAAAATGCTGGAAGTAGACTCGTAAGTCTGATGGACACTTCCAAATCACCCTCTGCAAGCAGGTACATGGACTGATGCCCTCACCAGAAACACGCAAGTGCATCGCCCTACACTTTTCATCTTTGCTAGTCTGATAAGTTAAACCTTCTTTTCTTGTAATTTAATTGTGCATTTCTTCCATTATAAAAACACAAACCATCATTTCATGTATTTAAGATTAAAGTACACCTCCGTTTCTGTGATTATCCTGTTCATATTTTTACATGTCTTCTTATCAGGTTAGGCTTTTATTATTGATTTCTAGGAGTTGTTTATATATTAAGAAATTAGCCCTTGGTCTGTGAGTTGTAAATATTTTTCCTACTTAATTTGTTGTCAGTTTTTATTTCTGACAGTCTTGTCTGGTTTCTTTTCTTTTGTGGCCTTGAGATTATTTGTCTTACTTAGAAGTATACTCTCCCATTTCAGCATAAGAAAAAAATTCCTATGTGATCTTAGGGTGCTTTTTTTACATATAAATCCTTGCCCATGTATCCTCAACCCATGTTTGAGTATAAGATATGGAATGAAAATGTAACTTTTTTTCCCAGATGATTTTCTTGCTGTTCTAAAAATATTAATTTATCATTTGCCCACTGAATTGAAATGTCAACTTTAGGAGAATTTTTTAGATATTAGATTAGGTGAGGACTAACTAAGCTATTGTACTTTCTTTCTCTTTGTTTTTTAAAGATTTGTTTATTTAGTTGAAAGACAAAGTTGCGAGAGAGAGGGAGGGAGGGAAAGACAGAGAACTTCTATCCGCAGGTTCACTCCTCAGCCACAACGACTGGAGCATCCGAAGCCAGGAGCCAGGAGTTTCCTCCAGGTCTCCCACATGGATGCAGGGGCCCAAGCAACATGGTCCATCTTCTACTGCTTTCCCAGGCCATAGCAGAGAGCTGGATTGGAAGTGGCACAGCCAGGCCTCAAACCAGTGTTCAAATGGGATGCCAGTATCGAAGGCAGCGGCTTTACCTGCTACTCCACAGCACCAGCCCCTAAGGTATTGTTCTTAATCCTGCATCTCAATTAACCATTTTAATTATCCTCAAATCACTTTGAAGTGCCACAAATCGAACTTACTTTTTCATTCATTTTTCAATATAACCTACTTTATGAGCAAGCAGAATTGATTCATAATATCCATTATAATTACCCTGGGGAACACCTTCAGTTACCTAAAATCCAGTTTCCTAATCATCCAGTATCTGACAATAATTTATTTTTCTAAAATATTTATTTTATTTATTTGAAAGGCAGAGTTAGAGAGAGAGAGAGAGAGAGAGAGAGAGAGAGAGAGAGAGGCAGAGAGAGGTCTTCTATCCACTGGTTCACTCCCCAAATGGCCACAACAGCTGGAGCTGGGCCACGCCAAAGCCAGGAGCCAGGAGCTTCTTCCTAGTCTCCCACAAGGGTACAGGTGTCCAAGGACTTGGGCCATCTTCTGCTGCTTTCCTAGGTGCATTAGCAGGGAGCTGGATGGGAAGTGGAGCAGCCGGGACTCGAACTGGCACCCATATGGGATGCTGGCACTGCAGGTGGCGACTTAACCTGCTACACCACAGTGCTGGTCCCTCTGACAATAATGTTCAAGCATGTTCTCATATCACCAAAGAAAACCCACTCGAAGAATGCCACCCCTGAAAAACTGACTGGGATGTTACAGCTGAGCTTTGGGGCAGTACAGTGGTTAAGAGCACAAGTTTGAAGTCAGAAAGCCTTGGGCTGAATTCAAGCTCCACTATTTGCTTAGTTAATTAATCTCTTGCAATTTTAATGATTTTTTTAAAAAAATTATTATTATATTTTATTTATTCGAAAGGCAGAGTTTTGGAGAGAGAAAGAAAGAAGACAGAGATCTTCCATCCTCTGGTTCACTCTCCAAGTGGCCACAACAGCAAGGGCTGGTCCAGGCTGAAGCCAGGAGCCTGGAACTTGCATCTGGGCCTCCCACATGGATGGCAGGAACCCAAGCACTTGGGCCATCTTCCTCCGCCTTAACAGGGAGCTGGATCGGAAGTAGAGCAACTGGGACTTCAAACTGGCACCCATTTGAATTGCTGGCATTGAAGGCAACAGCTTAACTCACCACACCACAACACTGGCCCCAGAGTCCCTGTCCTTTTGTCTCAAAATGGAGACAAGAGAGGTATGTACTCCATAGGTTATTTCTATATGTAAGTGAGATCATGCATCTTTTTTTTTTTTTTTTTTTGGACAGGCAGCGTGGACAGTGAGAGAGAGAGACAGAGAGAAAGGTCTTCCTTCCATTGGTTCACCCTCCAAATGGCCGCCACAGCCAGCGTGCTGTGCCGATCCGAAGCCAGGAGCCAGGAGCTTCTCCTGGTCTTCCATGTGGGTGCAGGGCCCAAGGACTTGGGCCATCCTCCACTGCCTTCCCGGGCCACAGCAGAGAGCTGGACTGGAAAAGGAGCAACCAGGACAGAATCCGGCGCCCCAACCGGGACTAGAACCTGGGGTGCCGGCGCTGCAGGCAGAGAATTAGCCTAGTGAGCCGCGGCACCAGCCAGAGATCATGCATCTGACACAGCAAGGCTAGCACATGATCAATAGTACTAATAATGTGGGCTATCATTATTACTTTTACAGAGGGTCTTGCAATATACAACAATCATTGGTCCTGTCACTTCAAGATCTGCTGTTAGGCCAGTGATGCAGAACAGTGGGTTAAATTAGCACTTTCAATGCTGGCATCCCATATCAGAGTGCCAGTTTAAGTCCCAGCCGCTCTGTTTCCAATTCAGTTTCCTGCCAATGTGCCTGGGAGGGCAGAGGAAAATGGCTCAAGTGTTTGGGAGACATGGTTGAAGTTCCTGGCTCCTGGCTTAGGCCTAGCCCAGCTTAGGCTGATGTGGTCATTTGGGGACTGAACCAGAAGATGAAAGATCTCTCTCTCTCTCCCTCCTTCTCTTTGCCTTTCAAATAAATAATTTTTTAAAAAAAGATCCTCTGTTAATTGCCTGTTGTCAGCGATGTTGGAAGTTCCTTGAAGGCAGGAACCTTGGAATATCTTTCTTAGGACCCAGCATAGGGCTGAGGTAATACTAATGATAACTATAATGAGTAATCATAACAGTAATAACAGCTCTTAGTCTGTCCTTATCCATAAGGTTCTTACCTGAGGGAAGTGCCCTTCAAACTGAGGACGCCTACAGTGGTGGTCAGGATCATCCCACTTCTCAAAGGATTCTGCACATTCCTGAGGATGGTTCTCCTCCATGCTCTTCTTCGTTTGACCTCGGACAATTCCACTGAAACACACAACAGAGGGCATTTTGAGGGTAACGAATTGTGCAAGTTTGGGAGTTGGGACAAAAGAACGAGACTTTGAAAACCTTACCCAGCACCGTGAATCACTAAGCCAACGATATAGATGATGAAGAGGTGGTGAGTATACCAGAAGACCTCAAAATAATGCTTCCGGATAAACTCCACAGCTGAAGTCACCATGAGAATCAAGGCTATTGTGATAATAACTCCTGTGAGACCAGCGATGCTGGTAAACGTCACATACAACAATGTCTGTGAAAGGAGAAATGTCAGCAAGACACATGTCCACCAAGGTTACTGTGCCCTTCCAGAGCCTAGATGCTTTGCCGTTCAGTCAACTCACCATGTCTGGGGAATGGATGGGATTTAGCCAAGCATCTTGTTCTTTCCCATGATGAGATAGGTTGGAGAGAACAGAGCCCAGGGATCCATCGGTGGCCCGCCGGCTTCTGCTGTAGCGTTCAAAGTTAAACAGGTGTGCGATTATATGAACAGCTAAGTGGAAAGATGGAAAAGAGTGTAAGAAGCATGTATCTGAGGAACATCATGGCAAGCATACCCCACCAAAATAGGAGAATCCTAGAGGGAATGCCTAGCATAATGATAAGTCTACAACAGGTGTCCAAGAATGCAGAGATCCATGATCTTTTTTATACTCAGTCAGTCCCCATGGGAATAGAATGTGCGCTCTAATGAAAACAGGCATAGAGCAATGCCTGACAAATAATGCCAATAAATGTTTGTTGAATGTTTGCAGGCATGGATGAGTGACTCTGGACTCTGAATGCCCTGGAGTCTGCAATTTCAGGGTTTGCTTGGGTTACCTGTGAGGAGGCAGATCATATACGCCACCAGCTTGTGGAAGGTCAGATTGTGATCCAATGGCTTTCTCAGTGTTCGACTGCAAAACTACAAATAGAAGGTGGGTGTGGTGAGGTGCCCCCAGGCAGCCTTAAGAAACTCACTAATCAGTAACCAATATGTTTTATACATAGCATACTAATACCCATCTACCCTCACCCACCCCCTTGGCCACCAAAAGAGACCTCTGGCTTCCATCCCCACCTACTAAGGTGCCAGGGGTCTCTTTCTTTAATGTGAAAATTGTAGTAGTGGTTGAGACTCACTGAGCAGGTGCCCCTCACGAAGGACAGCAGATTTCGACACACGGGAACCAGGATCAGCATGCTGTTATAATTCAAGCAACGAGCAGAGGCTCGGGCCCAGGCCAATGCAGACTAGAGCAGAGGGGAAAAAAAAGACATGCTGCTGCTTCATCTGACCACCTAACAGGTAAGCACTGACTCAGTCCACTTGTCTGCGACATGCAAATAGATAGGGCTTGGCTTACACCCCACTCTCTCAGTAGCTAGCATAGTCAGGCTAAGCTCTCTATTTGCCAAAGATAGAAAATGGACTGAACTTAATATGGAATTGAGAAATTTCCCTGACAGTGGCTTGGAAATATTTCACTACACATTTATTAATGTGAAAAAGACTAGAATTTAATGACTTTGGGCTGGCGCTGTGACGTAATGGGTTAAAGCCCCAGCCTGCAGTGCCGGCATTCCATAAAGGCACCAGTTGGAGTCCTGGCCGCTCCACTTCTAATCCAGCTCCCTGCTAATGCTCCTGGGAAAGCAGAGGAGGATGGCCCATACCCTTGGGCCTCTGCACCCACATGGGAAATCTGGAAGAAGCTCCTGGCTCCTGGCTTTGGATCAGCTCAGCTCTGGTCATTGCAGCCAATTAGGGAGTGAACCAGCAGATGGAAGACCTCTCTCTATCTGTCTCTACCTCTCTCTGTAACTGTCTTTCAAATAAATAAAAATAAATCTTTAAAAAAAGAATTTAGGCCGGCGATGCGGCTCAATAAGCTAATCCTCTGCCTGTGGCGCCAGCACACCGGGTTCTAGTTCCAGTCGGGGCGCCGGATTCTGTCCCGGTTGCCCCTCTTCCAGTCCAACTCTCTGCTGTGGCCTGGGAGTGCAGTGGAGGATGGCCCAAGTACTTGGGCCCTGCACTCCATGGGAGACCAGGATAAGCACCTGGCTCCTGGCTTCGGATCAGCGCGGTGCGCCGGCCGCAGCAGCCATTGTTGGGTGAACCAACGGTAAAGGAAGACCTTTCTCCCTGTCTCTCTCTCTCACTGTCCACTCTTCCTGTCAAAACAAAAAACAAAAAGAATTTAATGATTCCATGTTAGTAAATATATTCTATGTATGTAATATTTTGCAATGAATAATTGTACTTAATAGACTCAATTATGATTTTATTACTTGCCATTTACAAAATAGCCGTAAGAATCATATTTACTTTTATTTCATTTTTAAATAAAATTTTTACTTAGAGCTATAATTACCAGTGGTGGCTATTTTATTCTTTTTTCTATATTGTCTAATGTTGCAATTATAAGCATGTAACAGCTGTGTAAGAAAAATAATAAAGCATTGGATGTTTGGAGAAGCAGTTTAGATGCCACTTGGGCTGCCTACATCCCATATCAGAGTGCCCCCCACCTCTCAAATAAGTAAAATAAATAAAAATTTTAATAAACAAAAATTTCAATATTTAGAAAGATTTAACCATTTATATGTACACAAGTGTGCTTCAACAGTTCATGGAAAATGAACTTAATAGATAAGTTTATTTTAGTGCAAAAAACTTCTGAATCTATGCATATGAGGGGTCTTCAAAAGGATCATGAAAATGTGTACTTTTTGATAAATGTTATTTATTTATTTTGAAACTCAGAGTTACAGAGAAAGAAAAACAGAGAGAGAGAGAGAGAGAGAGAGAGAGAGAGAGAGAGAGAGATCTTCCATCAGCTGGTTCACTCCTCAGATGGCTACAATGCCCAGTGCTAAACCAGGCCAAATTCAAGAGCTTCATCTGGATCTCCCAGGTGAGTGGCAGGGGCTCAAGTACTTGGGCCATCTGCTGCTGCTTTTCCCAAGCCAATAGTAGGGAGCTGGATTGGAGGTGGAGCAGCTGGGACTTGCATCCCATATGGGATGCCAATGTCACAGGCAGTGGCTTTACCTATTACGCCACAATGCTGACCCCGAAAACATGTATTATAAAAAGTCTTGCATGGATTTCAAAAAATTTTTAGCTAAAATAAACTTGTCTTTTGATTTAACTTTCCATGAAGTTTTTGAAGTACCTTTGTAAAATATCTTAACAAATGGAATATGGGGCTGATGTGGTGGTTCAGTGGGTTAAGCCACTTCTTGCAGATCTTGCACCTCATATCTGAGTGCTGGTTCGAGTCCTGGCTGCTCTGCTTTCCATCTGACTCCTTTCAAATGTGTCTGGGTAAACAGTGGAAGATGTCCCAAGTACTCAGGTCCCCTGCCGTGAAGGTGGGAGATCCAGATGGAACATTTGTGGAACATGTGGGAAGTGAACCCCAGTTGATGGAAGATTCTCTCTCTCTCTCTCTCTCTCTCTCTCTGTGTGTGTGTGTGTGTGTGTGTGACTCTGCCTTTCAGATTAATTAATTTTTTAAAAGAAAAGGTTGGTGTCCAGCACTGTTATATTTTTTATAAATGGAATAAAGCTTAGGCAAGACTAGCAAATCCCCTAGAGCACAATTCTTAACTTTATGTAGAGATTCGAGAAGACAGAACTTCTGAGAGCAGAATTTCAAGCTGATTTCCTTGGGTAGCCAAGCAGCATAAATCTAGAACTTGATCTAACAACCTAGAAACAGGCTGAACTAGGTACAGACTGGCGGAATACGCTGCACTCCATGGCAGCTAGGCCAGCTTGTAGCCTCAGCTCTGCACAACTGGTCTCTAAGTCTGCTTCACGTATTTGGGACTGCAGGCTGTGGGATGTGACTGTCTTGTAGAAGTGCAGGTGGTGACGGTAGTCAGACAATTTCCACTGCACTTCAGCCAACTGGCCAGCCTTCACGCCTGCCTGTCAAGGACTTGCTAAAAGGAAGAGTATGGATCCACATCAACAATCGCTCAGTCTGTCCCTAACAATATGTAAAGCACAGAAACTAATTTTCCATATAGCCTGGGTCCAGGACAACGTGACATCAGGTGAATAAGCCAGGTCAAGATCTGCCTAGGGTCGCTAATGGCTCACAATGTCAGGCAGTGCAGTGAACAAGAGCTGCCCTGCTGTTTTCCATTTCTGGATCTTCCACATGACCTGTGCTTTCTCGCTCTGCTGAGTCACACTCCGACTGTTTTTGGTAGAGACAGCCTGTTCCATTTCCGAGTAAATTTTCTCTGCTTATCTCGGAGACCCTGCATTTCCACATCAGTTCCCACAGCTTGCTTATTTGAGTCACAGAGGTTTCTTGAAGCTAAAATTGGCAAGTGAGTTGAAAATGTAGGACTATAATTTCACAGCCCCATATTCTGTGGCAGCTATCTGTACAGGATGAATTTTTTTCTGAGAAAATCTTTTACCCCATCACAGCACACTGATATAGCCCAATGTATATTCGTTTCCCTCAATCAACACTTACAGATGTTATAATTAAACTGCTATTGTCATTAATGTCTCATTGACTTTGGACTTAAACTCCTTCCTCTGCAACGTACTTGCTCTGCTTCATAGTGAATCAAACTGTTCTCCACATATTCCCCAGGTGAGCATGAATTATCAAATGCTCTATGGAATGATTAAATGAATTATGACACATCAATGCAAAGGACTATTATTCTCCTAAAAGGCTGAGAGCCATATGTGGTGGTACGTGTTTGAACAATCAGCTTTTTCAGGGGAAGGAGATTCCTGATTTCCAGCATTTGTCAATTTTGGTGATGTAAATATTCCCGCCATGGTAGAGTTCAAGATGTCCTTGGGCCGGCACCATGGCTCAATAGGCTAATCCTCTGCCTGTGGTGCCCGCACACCGGGTTCTAGTCCCAGTCGGGGTGCCGGATTCTGTCCCGGTTGCCCCTCTTCCAGGCCAGCTCTCTGCTGTGGCCAGGGAGTGCAGTGGAGGATGGCCCAAATGCTTGGGCCCTGCACCCCATGGGAGACCAGGATAAGTACCTGGCTCCTGCCATCGGATCAGCGCGGTGCGCCGAAGGCAGCATGCCAGCCGCGGTGGCCATTGGAGGGTGAACCAACAGCAAAGGAAGACCTTTCTCTCTGTCTCTCTCTCTCACTGTCCACTCTGCCTGGCCAAAAAAAAAAAATATGTCATTGGACCATTGGACCCTACCAAAAGCAGTTTGGAAAAGATGCACACAGCTGCAAGTATGAGGGTGGGCACTTGGCAGAGTAATTGAGATGCTGCTTGGGATTCCCATATTCCCAATATGGGAGTCCCTAGGTTCAGATCCTGGCTCTGCAGCCAATTCCAGCTTCCTGTTGATATGCACCCTGGGAGGTAGTGGCGATGGCTTAAGTGCTTGGGTCCCTGGCATCCACATAAGTGATCTGGACCAAGTTCCTGGCTCTGGGCTTGGACCTGGCCCAGTCCCCAACTGTTTCAGGCATTTGGGGAGTGATCCAGCGGATGTGAGCTCTTTCTGCCTTTCAAATAAGTAAATAGATTTTTTTAAAAGATTTAATTTATTTATTTGAAAGGCACAGTGCTAGAGAGAAAGGAAGAGACACAGAGAGAAAGAGATCTCCATTCTGCTGCTTCACTCCCCAAATAACCACAATAGCTGGGCCTAAGCCAAGCTGAATCCAGGAACTAGGAACTCCATCCAGGTCTTCCACATTCGTGGCAGAGGCCCAAGCAATTGGGCCATCTTTCATTGCCTTTCCAGGCACATTAGCAGGGAGCTGGATCAGAAGCAGAGTAGCTGGGACTCCAACCAGCACTCTGATATGGCATGCCAGTGTTGCAAGTGACAGCTTAGCCTGATGTGCCACAATGCCAGCTTCAATAGAATTTTTTTAAAGAGATGTAGAGAGGATGTTATTGCAAGCTGGCATGAGATGCTTCTAGCACACCTATACTTATGTACTCACATGGGAATATACCTGAGGTACATTGAGTATAAGAAGCAATTTCTTGGGGCTGGCGCCATGGTGCAGTAGGTTAATCCAGCGCCTGTGGCGCCGGCATCCCATATGGGTGCCGGTTCTAGTCCTGGCTGCACCTCTTCCAATCCAGCTCTCTGCTATGGCCTGGGAAAGCAGTAAAAGATGGCCCAAGTGCTTGGACCCCTGCACCCTTGTGGGAGACCCAGAAGAAGCTCCTGGCTCCCTGGCTTCAGATTGGTGCAGCTCTGGCTGTTTTGGTCATTTGGGGAGTGAACCATCAGATGGCAGACCTTCCTCTCTGTCTCTCCCTCTCACTGTCTGTAACTCTACCTCTCAAATAAATGAATAAAATCTTTAAAAAAAGAAGCAATTTCTGCCCAATATCTATAAAGTGATTTTTTTTTTGGTTCAAACAAAAGATAACATGCCCTACTATAAAAGTTAATCAAAAACACTTAGCATTATACATCCCAAAGAGCATACGTGACTGTATGGAAAGAAAAAGGTGAACGAACAGTAGTAGCTATGCCAAGACACAAAAATAAAGCCCATGTGCGTGACAATGTGTGAGCAAGCACATCTTTGCATACACGCATTGCACTACAGACATGGTGCTCTCATGGGAGTGCAAAGGGGAGGAGTTTCCACGTTGTACTTACACACTTCTATATGGCTTGGTTTTGTTGAAGACAGCATTGCTTCTCCAGAAAGTTTGTTTTAAACAGGGCTTGAAAAAATGAGATGTCCACAGGCCAGCAGCATGATTCATTTTGCTGCTGCTGACTCTTTGGTCATCATGTAATCAAGCTCTTAATAAGGAGTCACACTGATTGCATCATTCTCTTAATAAAAAGCTATTTTTAAAACAAATGAACACTTCCTTTGGAGTTCTAATTTCTAAAGAAGGATCAGGGACAAACATTTAGAAAGGAAAACAGCAGGGTAAAATCAGCCCCATGAACAGAACATTCAAATTCATTCTGATCTCAGCATGGGTCCTCTGATTATGGAAAGTAAGAAAGTTTTCTTTAAAAAGACATGCTGTCTTCAAATGCATCCGTCCATTGGGTGGGTCTTTGTGGAAAGTGACTGCAAAAGGGCTCGGTGGAGATGAAAGCCATGGGAGCAATCCCATACCTGCTAGGGCATAATAAACTAGAGATAGCAGTCACATTTGCTCTTGGAAGCAGGGTGTGTCCGGGTGCAGCAGCCTGTGAGAGAACCACCCTCACCTCCAGGTGTCACGTCCTGGTGACTTCCACACCCCCACCCTTACCCTGCCACCCCCCAGCTCTCTCCATGCTGTTACCCAGCCCTGACCCCAGTTCTTGGCAGCCCCGCCCAGGCCCCAGATGTTTCCTGTTTCAGTGACCCTGACATTAGTCCGCAGCACTGACTTCCAAGGTGCCCTAAGTCAGTCTTTCCTTGTTTCTTTTTCATTCTCTTTCTCCCTCTTCCCTCCCTCTTTCACTCACTGCTTCCTCCTCCCCTTCCTTTCCCTCTGTCCTTCCTCCCCTTTTTCCTTCTCTCTCTCCCCATTCATCCCTCCCTCTCCCTCCCCTTCCTACTTCTCCCCCTCCCTCCCTTCTCTCTCTCTCCCCTTTAGTTCCTCCCTCCTTCCTTTCTTTCTCTCCTTCTATATCCCTCTCTCCCTCCCGATTCCTTCTCTCTCCTCCCTCCCTCCCTTCTCTTTCTCTCCCCCTTTGTCTCTTCTTCCCTCCTTTCGCCTTTCTTTGTACTTTATCTTTCCCTCCCTCCCCCTTTCTCTCTTTCCTCCCCCCCCACTCCTTCCTCCTTCCCCTCTCTCCCCCATTCGTTCCTCACTCCCTCCTCTTTCCTTTCTCCCCTCTTCCTCCAGACCACTCGCCTTCCTCCTGCCTACTTTCCCCCATTCTTTTTTTTTTTTTTTTTGCCTGCCTGCGTGCCTGTTCCTTCTTTTTTCCTTTCGTTTTTCAAATAAAGGCTTCTCTGGTTAAAATACAAGCATGGGGGGCCGGCGCTGTGGTGAAGTGGACTAAGCCTCCGCCTGTGGAGCCAGCATCCCAAACAGAAGCCGGTTCGAGTCCCCGTAGCTCCATTTCCTGCACCCATGTGGGAGACCCGGAAGAAGCTCCTGGCTTCGGATCTGCACAGAGGCAGAGTCTCTGCCTCTGCCTCTCTGTAACTCTGTCTTTCAAACAAATAAATAAAAGTCTTTTAAAAAAAATGAAGTTATTGAAAAAAAGAATTTTTCCATCAAGAATACTATATCTGGCAAAAATTAACAACAACAACAACAAAAAACACAATCATGGACATGAGCACTATTCAGTGAGCCTTCCCTTCCCACCTGAGTTTCTAGAAACCATTTTGAAGTCTCTTTTTTTAATTAATTATTTATTTATTTTTTGACAAGCAGAGTGGACAGTGTGAGAGAGAGAGACAGAGAAAGGTTTTCCTTTTTGCCGTTGGTTCACCCTCCAATGGCCTCCAATGGCGGTGCCAGCATCCCATATGGGCACCGGCTTCTGTCCCAGTTGCTCCTCTTCCAGTCCAGCTCTCTGCTGTGGTCCGGGAGGGCAGTGGAAGATGGCCCAAGTGCTTGAGCCCTGCACCCGCGTGGGAGACCAGGAAAAGCACCTGGCTCCTGGCTTCGGATTGGCGCAGCACCAGCCATAGTGGCCATTTGGGGGGTGAGCCAACGGAAGGAAGACCTTTCTTTCTGTCTCTCTCATTGTCTAACTCTATCTGTCAAATAAAAATTTTAAAAAATATAAAGACTGGCCCCTGGATGTTTTCTTTATCTGATCTGGGGAGTATGCCCTACAGACGGTTGTCAAATTTAGTAAATAAAAATACAAGAATACTCAGCTAACTTTGAACTTCAGATTTAAAAAAAAAATTAGTATTTCAGTATACTTACAGTCCATGCAATATTTGGAACATACTTAAATCAGAAGTGATTTGTTTTTTATCTGAAACTCAAATTTAACTGAAAAATCCTGCCATTTTTCTGACAGCCCTAGCCTTAGAGGAAATTGGGTCAAAATAGAGCTTGAATCAGAGATAAGGGGAAAAATGGAGATTGTCTATATCACAGCTGTGATACTCACCCCAAGGATTTCCCTTGTGTAGTAGTACTTGTCGTCTGTCTCATACTGCAGAAATGCTTGCACAAACAAGAAAACGTTGAGTCCAAGCCAAATAACCTAGAGGAACAGAATATATAGTAGGTGTGGAAAGGAGGTAACAGTGTGCCATTTGGCTGTTTGGGATTTATCTGTTTTCATTTAAAACGAGTACAACCCTGTCAGTATTGGATTTGCTCTCCCAGTTAGCACTTTGAAATGTGCATACCTGCTAATGAGCAAGGTCAACAAACCAAGGCCCGGGGGCACTTCTGGCTCACCACCTGTTTGCATCTCCTGACAGCTAAGGATGTTTTTTTACACTCTTTTTGTTTCTCCATTTTTAAATGGTTGAAAAAGATCAAAAAGGTACAATATTTCATGTAATATGAAAATTATGGGGGCAGGCGCTGTGGCATGGCGGGTGGTGGTAAAACTACTGCCTGCAGTGTGCTGGCATCCCATATGGGCACCGGTTCAAGTCCTGACTGCTTCAAATAAAAAAATAAATAAATAAATCTTTAACAACAAAAAATTATGTAACATTCAAATTTCAGTGACTGTAAATAAAGTGACATTGGAACTTAGCCATATCTATTCCTTTCTATGTTGTTCATAGCTCTCTTCATGCTACGATGACAGAGTTGAGGTGCTGGGACACAGAAATCATAGGACTTGCAAAGCCTAGGATATGTGCTATCTAGCTTTGGACAGAAACATTGTCTCATTTCTGAACTAGAGTGTTCAAACGACTGCACCTAAAAGGTGGCAGTAAGTGAATAGTGGATTTCTGAAGAAACAAAGACTAAATTTAGCATTTATAACAACACACATCTGAAAAGGCCTTAACCACTCCAGATGGGCCTGCCTCTTTAATTACACCCTGACACACACTTTGCTGTTTTTGGATGGTGAGTCTTCTTTCAAATTCACCTATTATTGCTTTGGACTCATTTGACCTCCTAAGATTGCTTTGCCTGTCCCAAGCTCTGGCTCAGCATTGGCTAAGTGGGAAACCTGGAACCCACTGCCCCTTGTCTTGGAGACCAACCAACTGGGCTTGAGCCCAAGTTTGGAAGTGCTACTCTAATTCAGCAGGTCTCAGGGCACTGGGGTGGCCCTAGGATGTATCCCTCTCCCTAGGATAGGTCAGACGCATCTCAACCAACAGCTAAAGAGCCTTTAGCCTAAGATATGGTTCATTCAGATTCTCCAGATCTTGACTACTCATTCATCTCTAGCAGGATAGCATTTAAAGTGTGATATTGGAGTCAAACTCCTCGGGCTCAAATTCTATCACCACTTCCTACTAGCTCTGTAATCTCAGACATGTGGTTTAATGTCTCTGAACCTCAATATCTTCATCTGTAAAATGAGGATACTAAATAACATCTACCACACAGCAATGCTGTGAGGGTTACATAACATAGTGCATGTAAAGTGATGAAGGCAATACTTGGTACATAATAACAGCTCAGTAAACGCTGGCTACAGAGTTGAGTCATTACCAAACTGACTTTACCAAAATCAATTCTTTCCTGCCTCCTCTGCTTAGATACTCTTTCTAGACTTGAGTGTCTTTGAGATTCTTTTACTCCAGTTGCAAGGGGTGGCTACCTCAAGAATTCAGAAGACAGAGAAGAGATGCTTATCAAGGGGAAGCAGAACTGTTTCAGGATCTGAGAGGGATACAGGCTAAAGAGCTCTTATCCCATTAGCAATTGTAAGCCAGGCAAATGATGAAGTACATCTAGGGGGAAGGAAATCCATTGCCCACCTTGGCTACTGTTCCTTCCCCTATGCATGGAGAAGAAGGTGGAGTACAAGGCCTGAGAGGAAGGAGTGGGGAAAATACGTTAGGCATAGGAGTGTATGCCAGAGACAGCAAGAAATCAGAGGCTGCCAGCAGGCTGAGTCGGGGTGGAAAGGCAAAGCAGCAGAATTAAATGTGTGTCACCACCATAGGTGACAAACTCCTCCCAGAAAAAAATAAGAGAAGGGTTTAAAAAAAAAAAAAACCCACAGTGTGTCTGAGTGAGAGCTAGAAACACCCTGATATTTGTATCTAAACTAGTCACTCTATTAGGTCACTGCTCCTTTCCCCAAACTCCCATATGCACATGGGAGACCAGAAGTCTAGAGAGGATAAATAATTTGATCAAGTTCACTCAAGCACTGAATGTACCTGCCAGATCCCCTGTCTCCTAAACTAGTTCTCTTTCTGTGATAATGCAAAAGGAGCTAAACATAGGGCATTGAGTGTTCAACATGTCATGAGATAACCTGACAAAATAAACACTGGGCTTTTCGTTAAATACAAGAAAAAACCCCTCCAGGAGAATGCTGTACCTTTTCCCCGGTGTACCTGGGCAGTCCTAAGGGACCCAAAGGAAAAACTGGAGAAAAGAGAAAAAGCCCCCGAAGGAGTGATGCCTGGCGTTCTAAGGCAGTGAGAAGGGACCTGGGGCGCTCCAGGCTCAGGTGTGGCTCAGAAATGAAAGACTCAGAGTGGAGAAAGGTCTCCTTTCTTTGGGAGCGGGGAAGAGATTGTGCACACCTGGGATAGTGAAGAGGCTCTGGGTTGATCACTGGGGAGCTGGGTTTAAGTGATGGCTCTTCAACCCATTCACTGTGTGACCTCTGGGTCTTATTTTCCTTTGCAAAATTAGGAAGCTGGGTTATATTTGCATTATTACGCGGTGCTGTAGCTACCACCCCACCCGCTGTTACTGGGCACTTGAAATGTAGCTGCTCCTAATTGAGATGTGCTGTGAATGTAAAATACACATCAGATTGTAGAGACTTGGAAAAACCAAAAGAATATAAATGATCTCATTACTATTTTCAATATGTATTACATTCGCAGGGGATAATATTTTTTGATAAATTGGGTTAAACTATGTTGTTAACAATGTCACCTGTTTCTTTTTACCTTCTTCACTATAGCTTTGGGAAGTTCGGAAATGATGTATGTGGGGTTGCAATATATTTTTAGCAGGCAGTGATGAACCAGATGATCTCTCAGATCACTTTTATCTCAAAAAAGACAATGATTTGATGAAATCTGGGTGGGGAGAGTCTAGAAAGGATGGGGAGAATTCAATGCTCCAAGGTATAGAAATGAGATGGAAGAGAAAAGAAGACAGAGAATGAGAACAGATTGACATTCCAAATACTTATCACCTGACAACATGAATAATTGCATAGTCTTTGCCCCTGTCCACTCATCTGGCCCAGAATTGGATTCATAAACTGAAACCCAATAACTAACATGAAATCTCCCTTTCAAATAACTTACAAATCTTAACAAACATGTTGTCTCCTTACTCTGTCAACCTTCCCAACTAATAGGAAGTGAAACATCACTTACCAGAATCAAAACTGAGAACCAGTGATTAACCACCCAGTTTCCCATCGTCAGGAGCTGGCCTGGAGCTTCTCAGGGCAGCAGGGTGCTGCAGCAATCTGGCTTCTGGAGCGGGTCTTCAGGACAGGGAGCTCTGTCCAGCTCAGCCTCTGTGAATCTCTAGGATGTGAAAAATGTGCAGGCACCCACAAGGCTCCCAGGGATGAATAATTGTATTCTGCCTTCCTCCTCTGGAAGGAACTATGTTATCAGCTTAGGTAGACCAAGCCTACCTGTGAGAACCACAGGGGTTTTCCCTGCTAGGGTTTTTACCTCTTCAGGAAATAGAAACCTTCTAGGGTTGAAAATACTCTTGCTCATCACCTTATCAACATAACCTTCTTTGATAAGAAATTTGCTAAGTTTTTTTTTTTTGGGAGGAATATAGTTTGGTGGGAATGATATAGCCACGGGGCTCTGGTGCAGCAAGGTGGGAGGTTTGTGTGTGAAGGAAGCTGGTGGATGACAGCTGTGGGGAGAGCTAGGCTGGCTGGAAGGACAAGTGAAAAGAAAAGTCAAATAGGATAAGGGAAATATTAACAAGTGTAAATATATGAGGGGTCTTCAAAAGCTTTATAGAAAATGTGTATTACAAAAAATCTATGTATGGATCTCAAAATTTTTATACCAAAATAGATTTATCTTCTAATAATATTTTCCATAAAGCTTGTGAAGTACTCTCATACACTTTGATTCAAAATAAACAGAGGCAGAACACTAAAAACAAGGGAGAAAATTGTCTTCCTGTATGATGGGTTAGCTAGAATTATGTGTTCAACTCTGGCACTGATTTTTTCCTCCTTTTTCTGAAATGGTGAAATACATAGAATTGTGTATAAAGCAGTTACATGTAACTTAAAGAATAATTTTAAGGAATGAATATCTATGTGCTCACTCCCCAGGAAGTTTCCTCCCTTATCAAATCCCTCTTTTCCCCAACCAGATGCAGTCATTATCCTAAAAGTTGGAATAATCATGACCTGTTCGCCGTTATACTTTTACTAGCCATAAATGCATCCATTAACAATAAATTGTCTAGCTTTCCTGTATTCTGAACTTCTTGTAAATTGAACCTAGCTGTATATATGTATGCTTATTGCATTTTTGAGATTCATACATGTTGGCATATGTAGTTGCAGGTCATTTACACTGCCATATGCCATTGAATGAATATACCTTCATTTATTCCTTCTGCTATTGATGGATATGATGGTGGAGCAATGTTGATGGAATGATACACATATGTTACAGATTCTTTAAACTATATACCCGGGGGGTGGGCATTTAGTGCAGTGGTTAAGCTGCTACTTGGAATGGTTGCACCCCACCCATATCAGAGTGTCTGGGTTCCATCTGTAGGAACAAACATCTGTTGGTTCACTCTCCAAATGCCCACAACAGCCAGGGCTGGACCAGGTCATAGTCAGGAGCCAGGAACTCCATCCGGGTCTCCCACATGAGTGGCAGGGGCCCAAGTACTTGGGACATCATCTGTTGCCTCCCAGGCACATTAGCAGAGTGCTTGATCAGAAGCACAGAGGAGCTGGGACTTTAACCAGGCACTCTGAAATCAGCTGTGGGTGTCCCAAGTAGTTGCTTAACCTGTTACACCACAACACCTGCTTGACTTTGAGTGTCTTTCATTTCAACTACTGGTCATTTGAATTTTCACTTCTGAGATGTATCTAGTCATTTTGGGCCTCTCTTTCTATTGTTTATTTATATTTTTCCTTGTAGATACTTAGAATTTGGTTTGTAATCTGATACTAGTCTTTCATTGGTTACAATTCTAGCTTATTTTTTTCACTCTCTTAGTAGCACTTTTTGGTAAATGGAAGTTTATAATTTTAATCTACTCTGATTAGCAGCCTTTTCTTTTAGAATGTATACATCTTAGTGTGTATTTTAGGGATTTGCCACTACGCAGAGATGAAGATATTTTCTTCTGAAAGTTGTATATTTTTAACTTTTCCATTGATATTTTGAATCCACTTGGAATTAATTTTTTAAATGTATAGTATAAGGTAGGCATTCCATTCACTATCTTTACATATGGAAAACTAATCATTCCAGCACCATTTTTGAAAAGCACACTTTTTTCGTTAATCCAAAATGCCAGCCCCATCATATGTTCAATGTCTATATACATGTCAGCTCCCTATGCAGTTCTGCCATGCCACTGCCTTCATGACTATGGTTTTATAATAAGTCTTGACATCTAGTAGAAAAGCATTTCCCATTTTTTTCTTCAAGAGTGCTTTGGCTATTTTTGACCTTTTGCACTTTCATGTAAATTTTGTAATCAACTTCCTCCTACATTTCCTTTGTTACATTTACTGTTAAATACTTGATATAGCTTTATGGAATTGTAATTATCTATTTTAATTTTTAATTACTGCTGTAATCAAAGATACACCTGGGTTGTTTTTTTAAAAAAAAGATTTATTTTATTTATCTGAAAGAGTTAACAGAGAGAGGCAGAGACAGAGAGAGAGGTCTTCCATCTACTGGTTCACTCCCCAAATGACCACAATGGCCAGAGCTGAACTGATCTGAAGTCAGGAGCCAGGAGCCTCCTCTGAGTCTCCCACGCGGGTGCAGGGACCCAAGGACTTGGGCCACCTTCTACTGCCATCCCAGGCCACAGCAGAGAGCCAGATTGGAAGAGAAGCAGCCAGGACCAGAACCAGCCCATATGGGATGCCAGTGCCTCATGCCAGGGCCCTATCCCGCTGTGCCACAGCACCAGCCCCACAACTGGTTTTTACATATTAAATTTTATATCCAGAAACACTACTAAACTTACTCAACTTTTTGCTCTGATCTCAGTTTTATTTTGTTCTTCCTGATTGTTATAGCCTTTATTTCTTTTTATTGGCTTACTGCATTCACTATAATTTCTAGCAGTGTTTAACAAAGGTAGTAACATTGATGCTGTGTCTAATTCCTAATCTCAAACGAGATTTTTCATTTCACCCTTAAGTGAAATGTGTGCTGTAGGTTTTTGTAGATACCCAGCTACATAGTCCTCTCTCATTTTACTCTAGACACAAAAGAGAATATTTATTTAAAATAAGAAAAAGAAATTGCGGTACATTTTAAAGTTTATTGAGGTATAATTTATAAACCATAACATTCCTCTATTGTAAGATTACAACTCAATACACAGCACATCTTGTATTTATTTATTTTTTAAAATATTTATTTATTTATTTGAAAGACTTACATGGAGAGAGAAAGAGGAGCCGAGAGAGAGGAGAGAGAGGTCTTGCATTTGCTGGTTCACTCCCCAAATGGCTGCAACGGCTGGAGCTGCACCGATCAGAAGCCAGGAGCTTCCTCTGGGTCTCCCACGTGAGTGCAGGGGCCCAAGGACTTGGGCCATCTTCTACTGCTTTCCCAGGCCATAGCAGAGAGCTGGATCGAAAGTGGGGCAGCTGGAACTAGAACTGGCACCCTTATGGGATGCCGGCACCAAAGATGGTGGCTTTACCCACTACACCACAGTGCCAGCCCCTGTATTTATTTTTGAAAGCTGAAAAATCTTAAACATCAGAAAATCTATAAAAATAACAGTTTATTTTTTTTCTTTTGTGAGAGCTAGAGTTACAGACAGTGAGAGGAAGAGACAGAGAGAAAGGTTTTCCATCTGATGGTTCACTCCCCAAATGGCCACAACGGCCAGAGCTGCGCCCATCTGAAGCCAGGACCCAGGCGCTTCTTCCTGGTCTCCCACGCGGGTGCAGGGGCCCAAGCATTTGGGCCATCTTCTACTGCTTTCCCAGGCCATAGCAGAGAGCTAGTTGGAAGAGGAGCAGCCAGGACTAGAACTGGCACCCATATGGGATGCCGGCACCACAGGCGGAAGATCAACCTACTGCGCCAAGGCATGGGCCGCCAAAAAATAACAGTTTCATTAGCTGCCTAACACACCTACAACTTATTGTCACAATGCTGGGTGAAACTGGCATAATGTGGAGTAGGAGTATTCCTGGAAGTCATTCCTACACTCCAGCACCTAGCAACTGGTTAACTATACATGAAAATGTCAGAATAATATATATTCTCCTAAACCTAAACTAGACATACTACAGGTACAGCTTCCCTTTAATGTATTCCAGAAACGCTCATGACCACTCCACCAGCACCTGACGTGAGGGCACGTATGACAATGGGAAGCTGGAGTGGAGAGAAACAGTCATCTTAATCCCTTGGGAGGAAACTATTTTACTTTTGGAGATTGTACAAAAGCACTTGACATGTTCAGGACCACACCTTAAAAATTAAACAGGAGTCTGTCCACGGGAAGGTGACCAGGATGACAGAGTCACTTGACAGTGCCTTACATTAAGAGGAGTACCAGAATTTAGAGAATTTGGCTGAGGGAAGAGGTTTGTCTACAGCAAAAGGTAATTATTGTTTCAGAGAAGGCTTAGATTATTTCACATATGGACCCAGTGAGTAAAGCTAGGAATGGAAGCTCTGAAATAACACAGTTTTGTTCCACATACAGCACAATTTTCTAACGCGGATGTCCAAAGAAGTAACAAAGCAACGAGTTTCCTCTTACTTGAGATGCTCAAGGGAAGATGTACAGCCCCTTACCAGCCACTTTATAGGGAGAACATCAGCACCAAGTGAAAGGTTAACTGAATTATTTTAAGTATCCTCTAACCTTGAGATCCTGCGATTCCTAAGAGAAATGCTCTATATAGATGACAATTTATGTATTACCCAAAGGACTATACATGCCATCCTGACTGGATCCTTGTGTCTGTAGGTAGAGATACTCCCAATATTGGAGAGCTAGTAAATCAATGGATAAATTGATGAGCACAAAATCTGAGCTACATAATTTTAATAGAATATTGTTATTCCGCTGAAGTAGCAGGATTAGTCAGCCCTTTTCAAAATCAGATTATACTGGCAAATTCAATTAAAATACCCATGCCTTAAATCAGAGACGCCTCTCCCTCGGGCAGTGTTGGCCATACCAAAAAAAAAAAAAAAATTTAACATGAACTCCCCTTTTTGGTAAGTTCTCCAAGAACTGTTTTCCTTCTGTTGGCTCTAGACACTGTAATAGCCCCCTCCACCCTACGTTGTTTCACCCGACTCTCTTACTGTTTGCATTTCCCAGGTTTATAGATTTCTTGAGATGCGTTACCTTTGAGGTTGTCTGCTTCCTGGAGATTTCTGAGGAATATTGAAATGTCATTAGTAAGTTATCCACAGTCATAACATGGGCTACTCTCTTTTGGAAAGACTTCCTGTAGACCGTTGATCCCACCCAAAGTAGGTGGATTCTGGTAAATTATAAACACAGGGCCCTTCCCTGACGTGCCTGTTCTGTCTTCTTCCTCATCACCTGTGTTCATCGTCATCTGCCCCCGACTTACCTTTACCGTTTCAACTCTCGTACACGTACACCACCTCTGCCAGGAATTAATATGTAACAGACAATGCTGAAGTACTTAGCAGTTTACACATGTCCTTAAGACACCAGAAAAAAAAATATTTCAAAAACTTCTTAAACCTTTTGATGGTGGGCATTTCAAAAAGAAACATTTAAGCAGCCATTATGGGCCAAAACAGTACTTTGTTGTATTTACTTTATTGTTTATAGTTATTTTTAAATTCAACCTCTTGAGGATGGTGTTGAGAGAACCTTTTTCTTTTTAGAGCTTCAATTCTTTGAAGGTGTTGTTCTGGTATTGATCGCAGTGTCCAAAATGAAACATATTTAATGACGAGAGACACTGATGTGTGTGGACTCATTTGAGGTCATTTCTTTTCACTATGTCGGAACAGAACCAGACTTCACCAAAGTAGCCTCTCTTAGACACAACGTGGTATGATGGAACTGGATTTTCCCCCAGGCATCCTACTTGGCTACTTAATACTGTCTTCAAAAAGTCTAGCTTTTCTAGACCTCAGTTTCCTCATCTGTAACATAGTGACCTATTTCCTCATGGGGTCAGTGTCCAAAGAGTAACCTATATTTATAGGCAGAGGGTGGAGTGATGGTGGGGAAGAAGTGGTGAGGCAATATGGGATAGTGGTTAAAGATTAATTAATTAGTTAATTTGAAAGGCACAGTGAGAGAGAGAGAGAGAGAGAGAGAGAGAGAGAGAGAGGAAACAGAGGAGTCTACCATCTGCTGATTCATTCCCCCAAAGCCCGTAACAACCAGGGTTAGGTCAGGCTGAAACCAAGAGCCAGGAACTCCAG
This sequence comes from Sylvilagus floridanus, assembly GCA_949820135.1. Lineage (NCBI taxonomy): Eukaryota > Metazoa > Chordata > Mammalia > Lagomorpha > Leporidae > Sylvilagus > Sylvilagus floridanus. The sequence goes on from OX463223.1 coordinate 40,239,836, forward strand.
CCAAGTCTCCCATGTGAGTGGCAGGAACCCAAGTACTTGGGTCATCCTCCGTACATTCCATGTACATTATTAGCAGGAAGCCAACTAGGAAGCACAAAATAGTGGGGACTGGAACCAGGCACTCCAATATGGGATGCAGGCTGCTTAATCCATAGCACCACAACTCCTGCCCCTTGTATCCTGGTTAGAAACATGTATACCGTGGGTTTTGTGCATAGTTTATTACAAATCTTGGATCTCACTGTTTGTGGGTAACAAAAAAAAAAAGAAACATGTATCCCGGGGCCGGTGCTATGGCACAGTGGGTTAATGCCCTGGCCTGAAGCGCCAGCATCTCATATGGGCGCTGATTCGAGTCCCTGCTGCTCCACTTCCGATCCAGCTCTCTGCTGTGGCCTGAGAAAGCAGTAGAAGGTGGCCCAGGTGCTTGGGCCCCTGCACCTGCGTGGGAGACCCAGAAGAAGCTCCTGGCTCCTGGCTCAAGATCAGTGCAGCTTCGGCCGTTGCGGCCATCTGGGGAGGGAACCAGCGGATGGAAGACCTCTCTCTCTCTCTCTTTCTCTCTCTCTCTCCCCCCTGCCTCTCCTCTCTGTGTAATTCTGACTTTCAAATAAATTAATTAATTAAAAAAGAAACATGTATTCCAGAGCCAGTCCACCCCACTATACCCATCCATAAAATGTGCTGTTGCGCTGATTGAGTTAAAATATGTAAAGCAATTAAAACAGTGCCTGACATATAAAACCCACTCCATCATGACTTGCTGCAATAATGCTGAGGATGATTCCTAAGAAAATAGAAGCAAAGGACCTGAACCTAATGGTATCATCTTTTGCCAATGAAAAAGGAAGCAGAAACTATAGATCAGAGACCATAATTATATAAACTTTGTAAAATTATGGAAACTTTGTCACCTCTTACACCTGTTGGTTTTATATCATTTTCTCTAGAGTTTAACAGGTAAAAATTAAAATTATTAATTACTAATTGAGTCTGTGTATGAGGTCAACAGAAAGTGGAGAAGGTGGAGAAACTATGTTTCATTCTGCAGCTAGGCTTGCGGAAATAGCTGCCAACAAGGGAGAAAACAAATTGTGTCCCTAAGGCTACAAGGAAGAAGGGAGCCTTGGGAACTCAGTGAGGGAGGGGACAGTTCATGTGGTTCCCTGTCCTCCTACTTCCCTCACAGGGCTGTGGTGAGTATCAAGTGGGCTAATGGATGTGCTGGCACTCTTTAAGCTGGAAAGTGTTACGATGACATCATTTGAATAGCAGTAAGTGCGTTCATGTTACAACTGCTACATGGGAAGTCTGCACTTAAGAGTTTGTAAGACTCACTCAGCTCAGAAACAATGCTGAAGTGTTGCCCCTCTTTAAGTCTGATGGTGCAAGTTCTGCCTCTTTCAGAAAGACTTCTTTGACCACCTCAGTGATCACACCATAGAATCTTCTAATTTTCTTTTTTTAAAAAATCAATCAATTGATTAATTGGAGGGAGAGATATGGATCTTCCATCCACTGGTTCACTCCCTAGATGTCAAAATGCTACAATATCCAGGCCTGGGCCAGGCTGAAACCCGGAGCCAGAAGCTCCATCCAGGTCTGTCACATAGGTGACAGGGACCCAAGTACTTGAATCATCCATGGACATTAGCAAGGGGCTGGTGGGAAGCAGAGCCAAGACTGAAACTCAGAAACCCCAATGTGTGATGGAAGCATCTTTTTTTAAAAAAAAGATTTATTTTATTTATTTGAAAGACAGAGTTACAGAGAGAGAGGTAGAGACAGAGAGAGAGAGGTCTTCCATCCGATGCTTCACTCTCCAGATGGCTGCAACGGCCGGAGCTGTGCCAAACCCAAACCAGGAGCTTCTTCCGGGTCTCCCATGCGGGTACAGGGGCCCAAGGACTTGAGCCATCTTCTACTGCTTTCCCAGGCCATAGCAGAGAGCTGGATTGGAAGTGGAGCAGCCGGCACTAGAACCGACACCCATATGGGATGCCAGCACTTCAAGCCAGGGCTTTAAATCCACTGCGCCACAGCGCCAGTCCAATGGAGGCATCTTAAGCGGCATCCTAACCACTGCATAAAACAACTGCTCCGTTCTAATTTTCATTGTGAGAGTGCCTCTTCCGATCCTACAGCCTTTTATTATTATTTACCTTTACTGTTATTTACCCTTTTCTCAACAAGGCCTGTTTCATCCAGACTGCCCCTTAAGCCAGAGCACAAGGCTCTTCATGCACAGTAGAAGTTCAATAAACACCTGTCAAGTGGTGGTACAGTAGGTAGAATAACAGCGCCCCAAAGACATCTACCTCCTAAGCCCTGGAACTCTTAATATGTGACCTTACATTGCAAAGGGAATGAAGGCTGCAGATGGAATTTAGTTTGCTCATCAGCTGACCTCAAAATAGGGAAATTACTGTGGATTAGACAGTACTTCCAAACATTTATGGAGGGGCTCTTGTTATGGCAGTGTTATGCAACACTGACATCCCACATTGGAGGGCAGGTTCCAGTCCTGGTGGCTCTACTTCCAATCCAGCTTCCTACTAATGCACTTGGAAAGGCAGTGGAGGATGGCCCCAGTGCTTGGGCCTCTGACACATTTCAGATAGAGTTCCTGGCTCCTGACTTCAGCAGGCAATCTGGCTGTTGCAGCCATTTGGTGAGTGAACTAGGAATTGGAAGAGCTTGCTCTCTCTCTCTCTCTTGCTCTGCCTTCAAGTAAATAAATCATCTTTATTTTAAAATGTTTGTGGAAAATGGAGTTAAAACTTTTATTCTGGTGCAAAACAATTTTGAAATCCATGTGTACAACAGGTCTTCAAAAAGTTTATGGAAAATCCTTATTATGAGTAAAGTATGCATTGATTTCCATTTTTGCACCAAAATAACCTTTTCATTTATTTATTGTTAAAATGTTTGTTTATTTCAAAGATAGAGTTACAAAGAGAGAATGAGAGACACAGAGAGATCTTCCATCTGCTGATTAACTCCCCCAGATGGCTGCAACAGCCCAGCCCAGCCAGGCTGAAGCCAGGAACCATGAACTTCATTTGGGTCTTCCTCGTGGGTGGCAGGGACTCAAGCACTTGGGCCATCTTCAGCTGCTTTCCCAGGCACATCAGCAGGGAGCTGGATCAGAAAAGGAGCACTTGAACCAGTGCCCATATGGGATGCTGGTGTTGCAGGCAGGAGCTCAGCCTGCTACACCACAGCACTGGCCCCTAAACTTATTTTTTCAATGCCGTTTTCCACAACCTTTTTGAAGTCACCACATAGGGACGGCTCTAATGTAATCAGAATGATCCTTACAGGTGGAAGTGAGAGGCAGAAGGTTTAAGTACTGAGTAATGAGACTACAAGCTGCTGTGCTGACTTTGAAGACAGAGAAAGGAAACTAGCCGTGTCTAGAAACCAGAAAACAGACTCTCCCACCAGGCAGAAACAAACGCAATCCTGTCAACATGTTATTTTTAGCGCAGTGAGACCACTTGCAAACTTCTGCCACTCCAAACTGTAAAATAACAAATTTGCATGGCTTTAACCCACCAAGTTCGTGCTGATTTGTTACAAAAGGAAGTTAATACAGGTGGTAAGAAAGGACTTTCCTGCAACCATATTTACTGATTGGACTTCCTGCTCTGCAATACAAAGTCAAGAGCTTTCAGAGCTAAAAGTCACCATTTTATATCCCTACCATTAACCTAACATGTGCTGTGACGTAAGTAAGCTAGAACTATTTTTGTTGCAAGTGTAGATGATTGGCTTTTTCTATAAGGAAATGCAACTCGTTTTTAAAATCTTTATTGCTGTAGAATAATTCAGTTTGTGCTTTGGAGAAGGGACTTCTAGAACAGAATGCAAATATTTGCCTTCCCTTCCAGAGAGTACAAGATGAGACCACTAGAATTTTGACAGTAGCATTCTTGGCATCAAGAAAAAAAATTTTAAAGATTAATGTATTTATTTGAAAAGCAGAGTTACAGAGAGGAGAGAAGCTTCAGAGAGAGGGAGAGAGAGAGAGAGAGAGAGAGAGAGAGAGAGAGAGATTGAGACCTCCTATCCTCTGGTTCACTCTCCAAATGGCCGCAATGGCTGGAGCTGGGTTAGGCCAAAGCCAGAAGCCAGAAGTTTCTTCCAGTTCTCCCACATGGGTGCAGGGGCCCAAGCACTTGGGCCATCTGCTGCTTTCCCAGGCACATTAACAGGGAAGTGGATTGGAATTGGAGCAGCCAGGACTCGAACCGGCTCCCACATGGGATGCTGGCACTCAAGGCAGAGGCTTAACCTTCTAGACCACAGTGCTGACCCTAAGAAAAGGATTTTTGAGGAAGCCTCTGCCTGCAGCACCCGTTCATGTCCCAGCTACTACACTTCGGATCAAGCTCCCTGCTGATGGCCTGGGAGGGCAGTGGAAGATGGTCCAAGAGCTTGGGCCCCTGCACCAACGTGGGAGACCTGGAAGAAACTCCTAGGCCGGCGCCGTGGCTCAACAGGCTAATCCTCCGCCTTGCGGCGCCGGCACACCGGGTTCTAGTCCCGGTCGGGGCACCGGATTCTGTCCCGGTTGCCCTCTTCCAGGCCAGCTCTCTGCTGTGGCCCGGGAGTGCAGTGGAGGATGGCCCAGGTGCTTGGGCCCTGCACCCCATGGGGAGACCAGGAAAAGCACCTGGCTCCTGGCTCCTGCCATCGGACAAGCGCGGTGCGCCGGCCGCAGCGCGCCGACTGCGGCAGCCATTGGAGGGTGAACCAACGGCAAAGGAAGACCTTTCTCTCTGTCTCTCTCTCTCACTGTCCACTCTGCCTGTTAAAAAAAAAAAAAAAAAAAAAAGAAACTCCTGGCTCCTGGTTTCAGATCGGCCCAGCCCTAGCTGTTGCAGCCACTTGGGAAGTGAGCCAGCACAGATGAAGATCTCTGTCTCTTCCCCACTCTGTAACTCTGGCTCTCAAATAAATGTAAAATATATATATTTTTTTTAAAAAAAAAGAGAAAGTATTTTGATTGTCAAGGATTTGGACTCTAGTTTGAAGCTCTTGATATGGAAAATGTATAGTATGAAAAAAACTATGCATAGACTTCAAGATGTTTTTTTCACCAAAATAAACTTTTTTAATTCCATTTTTCTACAAACATTTTGAAGTGCCGTCATATCTAAGCACATTCCTTTTGTGTCTGGCTTCTTTCCTTTAGCATAAAACTTTCAAAGTTTATTCTTGAGCCTCACAGCATGTATTGGGACTGCCTTCTTTTTCCTTGCTGAATAATATTTTTAAAATCCATTTATCCATCATAGTACTTTTGGGTTGCACCCACCTTTTAGCTATTGTGAATAGAGCTGCTATTAACATTGTACATGTTTTTGTTTGAACACCTTTTTCAATCCTTTAGATATATACCTAAGAATAAAATTGTTAGGTCACATGATAATTCTATTCTATTATTGAGGAACTGCCAAAGAGTGATCCACTCTTTGAGTCACTCAAAGAGGGATGCACCAGATTACTTATAATGAAATCTTGTTCTGCCACCAACCACCTATCTCATGCACGTCTCTCCCCACAATACCCCTAAACACCCATGGTTGGGAGAAAGATTCCTCCACCCGTGTCTTGTGCTCTTACGAATCTTGCTAGGCAAACCAAGAATGAGGGGCCCTGAGCCACTCTTTCCCCAGGTCATTTCCCAAATTGTATTTGCAGCAAACAGACTCGAGAGATGAGGTAATATCTCCCCATAAAGAGTAGGCTTGTGTCTGCTTGGTAGAAGTCAGTGAATTGCCAAAGCTGAGTGTTCCTTGGCAGTGTTCCCCTGCTTACAACTCTCCTATGAGACCTGAGAGGCATGAGGCACAGATGCAAAGTAAAATTAACTCACGCTGCATGCTGCACCATGGATAACAAAGTCCTTTGCCTCTGACCTAGGAGCCTTGCATCTTTGCCAGCATCCATGACATGGATGGTCTCACTTATTAGCTTGTACATAGGATAAAATCTCAGATCCTTCAGTTCTTGATGCTTACAAACCCTGGATATCTATGGGGTAGTGAGGACAAGCTCTTTATGTGTTCTGGAAAGGCATGTGAACTTAAGCTTTTTAAAGCCCAGGGATGGGACACAGCATTTTGATCTCTTAAAATATTTCTCCAGGGGCTGGCGCCGCGACTCAATAGGCCAATCCTCTGCCTTGCGGCGCCGGCACACCAGGTTCTAGTCCCAGTTGGGGCGCCGGATTCTGTCCCGGTTGCCCCTCTTCCAGGCCAGCTCTCCGCTGTGGCCCGGGAGTGCAGTGGAGGATGGCCCAAGTGCTTGGGCCCTGCACCCCATGGGAGACCAGGAGAAGCACCTGGCTCCTGGCTTCAGATCAGCGCGGTGCACCGGCCGCGGCGGCCATTGGAGGGTGAACCAATGGCAAAGGAAGACCTTTCTCTCTGTCTCTCTCTCTCACTGTCCACTCTGCCTGTCAAAAAAGAAAAAAAAAAAAACAGGTAAGGCAAAGAGTATAAGTAGCTAGGATTGGCAATCCCCTATGTTGTATGATGTCTTTGAGAAACTAGAAATGAGATTCCTCCTCCTCATCCCACTAAAAAATAACCTTTCCATGAGTCTGGTTTTTTTTTTTTTTTTTTTTTTTTTTTTTTTTTTTTTTTACAGGCAGAGTGGACAGTGAGAGAGAGAGACAGAGAGAAAGGTCTTCCTTTGCCGTTGGTTCACCCTCCAATGGCCGCCGCGGTCGGCACGCTGCGGCCGGCGCACCGCGCTCGTCCGATGGCAGGAGCCAGGTGCTAGGTACTTTTTCCTGGTCTCCCATGGGGTGCAGGGCCCAAGCACTTGGGCCATCCTCCACTGCACTCCTGGGCCACAGCAGAGGGCTGGCCTGGAAGAGGGGCAACTGGGACAGAATCCGGTGCCCCGCCCAGGACTAGAACCCGGTGTGCCGGCGCCGCAAGGCGGAGGATTAGCCTGTTGAGCCATGGCGCCGGCCTCCATGAGTCTGTTTTAAGACATACAAATTCTTACCATCAGAATGATTTCTTTGTCCCTAAAGATGTAGTTAAATTCCATCAGTCTCATGTGGTGGAATGGGTTTGGTCTTCTGTCCAAGACAGTAAGGGAAGTAATTCATGAACTCACTACCATGTGTAACTCATTATATTTTGACAGAAAGGCAGGTCCATAGAGAAAAGGACTTAGGAGAGGCAAGTTTGAAACTGAGGTAGAAACACAATGGTGCATTTAGTGGGGCATCTGGTAGGTAAAAAAAAAAAAAAAGGTAGTTAGAACACTGAAGCAGAGGACTCTGAAAAGCAGGAGTGCATTGGGCATTTGCAGGTAGGCTGAAGCCAAGTGAATGTTCACATGGGGACTCCTAGAGACCCACCTGATTCACCCCACAATGCCCTCCTTGGACCCATCGAGTCCAGCATTCCATTTTAACATGATCACCAGGTGATTTGTGGGCACCTTAATTTTTTAAAAAGATTTATTTATTTATTTATTTGAAAGAGTTACAGAGAGGCAGAGGCAGAGAGAGAGAGAAAGAGAAAGAGAGATAGAGAGAGGTCTTCCATCCACTGGTTCACTCCCCAGATGGCTGTAATGGCCGCAGCTGGGCCAATCTGAAGCCAGGAGCCAGGAGCTTCTTCCAGTTCTCCCATGTGGGTGCAGGGGCCCAGGGTCTTGGGCCATCTTCCAGTGCTTTCCCAGGCATAAGCAGAGAGCTGGATAGGAAGTGGAGCAACTGGGACTCAAACCGGCGCCCATATGGGATGCCAGCACTTCAGGCAGCAGCTTTACTCGCTATGTCACAGTGCTGGCCTCAAGGATTGTTTTAAAACATTTCTTTTATTTATTTGAAAAACAGAGGTACAGAGAGAGAGAGAGAGATCTTCCATCCGCTGGTTCACTCCCCAAATGGCCGCAACAGCCGGAGCTGGGCCAATCCAAAGACAGGAGCTTCTTCTGGGTCTCATATGTGGATGCAGGGGCCCAAGGGTTTGGGCCATATTCCACTGCTTTTCCAGGCTCGTTACCAGGGAGCTGTATCGGAAGTGGAGCAGTCAGGACTGAAACTGGCGCCCATATGGGATGCCAGCACTGCAGGTGGCAGCTTTACCTACTACACCACAGTGCCAGCCCCAGGGCACCTTAATTTGAGATACATTGCTTAAGGGTGTGTACTCCACAAGGCCTTAAAAACCACTGACTTCAGTGGAAAGAAAGTTGGGAATTGATTCTACAAAATGGTCTAATTAAATTCCTTTTTCCATTTACTTAAAGATTTGTCTTTTTAAGAAACAGTTTTTAAAAATCAACTTCCTGCTTCCCCTTGCTTGAATCTTCACAAGTTACAAACAATCCCCCAATTTTTATTATAGGAAAAGCCCAATTTGAGTTGGATAAACATCAAAGGTGCTGGCTGGAGTTCTCCTTTGATCTTTATGGCAACATGAAAACAAACAACACTAGGAAAAAACTCCCAAAAGAATTTGTTTAGGTATCAGTTTATCTTAGCACCTGTCAGATATTACAGCCTGGATCTAGGAGGCAGGTGGGAAGGGTTCACCTCTCTACTTTCAAGCAGGTCAGAATTTTTAAGTGGGTAATTCTTTTTATTTATTTATTTATTGTATTTAATTGGAAGCCAGAGAAACAGAGAGAGACAGAGATTTCCTACCCAAATGCTCCCCAAATGCTAACAATAGCCAGGTCTGGGTCAGGTTGCAGCCCGAACCCAAGAACACAGCTCAAGTCTGCTATGTGGGTTACAGGGACCCAAACACTTGATCCATCTCTGCCTCCTCCCAGCAGTGCCTGAGCAGGAAGCTCAATTGGGGAGTGGAGTGGTGACTCCAACTCAGATACTCCAATATGGGATGTGGGTGTCGTTTCAAACATATTTATTTACTTGTTCCCTTATTTGAAAGGCAGAGTGACAGGGAGAAAAGAGAGAGAGAGGGAGGGAGAGGGAGAGAGAGGGAGAAAAAGGGTGGGGGGAGAGAGGGAGAGGGGGAGGGGGAGGGGGAGGGGGAGGGGGGGAGAGAGAGAGAGAGAGAGAGAGAGAGAGAGAGAGAGAGAGAAAGGAATCTTCCATCATCCAAAGCCAGGAACTCCATCCTGCTCTCAAGTACTAGGGCCATCATGTGCTGCTTCCCAGGTGCATAATGAGGAAGCTGGATCAAAAGCAGGTTAGCTTGGCACTGTGGCGCAGTGGGTTAAAGAAAGCCCTGGCCTGAAGCGCTGGCATCCCATATGGGCGCCGGTTCTACTCCCAGCTGCTCCTCTTCCGATCCAGTTCTCTGCTATGGCCTGGGAAAGCAGTAGAAATGGCCCAAGTCCTTGGGCCCCTGCACCCGCATGGGAGACCCAGAAGAAGCTCCTGGCTCCTGGCTTAGGATAAGCCCAGCTCCACCCGTTGTGGCCATCTGTGAATCTGTGGATGGAAGACCTTTTTCTCTTTCGCTCATTCTCTCACTCTGCCTTTCAAATGAATGAATGAATAAATAAATGAATAAATAACTCTTCATAAAAATTTTTAAAAAGCAGAGTAGCCAGCACTGGAACCCAAGCACTCTGATAGGGGATGTGGGCATCCCAAGTGGCAGCTTAAGCTGCAGGTGTCTTAACTGCTCCGCCAAACACCTGTCCTGGATTTTAGTTGGAAGTCAGCTTTGTTCCCTGGCCTTTTATGAGCCAGTTGATCTAAGAGGATATTTTGTTTTCCTAATAGGTAGTCTAGCCTGGCTTGGGAGAAAGCAAACAATAGTCAACCTTTGAGTAAAGTTTGAAAATGTGTATCTGTCTGGCAGCGGATCCCCCTCCTATTGACTCTAATTTTTGCTGTCATCAGGTGGTTTTCTGGTAGTACAAGTAGAAGCAAGATAGGTAACTTTGGAAGAGAGGAGTAATCTTATTTTATTGTTTTATAATTGGTCTCTTAGATAAGAGAAGTTCACTTAAGGAGGAAGAATAAATGACTTCAAAAGTTTAAGATAAGCTCCACTTTCTCAGGGAAAATTCGACTCCACTGGACTTTTCAGAGACTCAGAGAACAAAGTGAACATTCACTCATTTAATATTCATTTAACAAACAGTTATTAAATATTTACCCTTGAACAGGCACTATGTTAGGGGCTAATGATATAGAAGTAATAAAATAAGCAAACTTCCTATCTCTGTGGAACTTATACTCTTTGAGGGTTGGATAAAAACCAAGTAAAAAGAAGTCAATTTTAGGTACAAAGCAGCATGTGGAGGAGAGAATGATATGTGGGTATGGTGTAGGGGCTATATAAAATAGAGTAACCAAGACGGGTCTCATTGAGAAGGTGACATATGCGATGACATTTGTATGCTGAGAAGGAACAACCATGTTTCTTTGGGGTTCTAGACAGAAGGACTGCCATGTTTAAGGATCTGAGATGGAAATCTGTCGGCTCCTCCGGCCGCAGAAGGAACGACGCTGCTCGCAGTTAATCGGTCTTCAGAAGACTTTTACTTAGAAGGAGTGGGAAAGAGAGTGGGGGACCGGGAGAAGGGGGAGAGATGGCACGCACGTTCCTTAAGGGGGAAAGCAGGCGAGCCCCCTTCTCTCTCTCGCTCTCCGCTTATATCCAGAATTCAACCAATCACAGTCAATCAATCACAGTCCATGCACAGAGTTCTCCAATCCGGCACTTGATCACGCTCAGCTGTGGAGTCACGCAGCAGGCAGGGCATCAGCGCCATCTTGTTGTTTTCCACGATCCTCAGCTAGATGGAAAGTTCAATCAGCTGCTACATCCACATTACTGCTATAAGTCACGCCCACCATGGGGGGTCCCATGGCAGGCCTATCCATGGGTCCCCACAGAAATCAGCTTGATGTACTAGGGGAACAGCAGGAAGGCCAATATTACAGGGTGAACTGTGCCGCTCAAAATACATATGTTGAAGGCATACCTTCAGTACCCTAGAATGTGTAGAATGTGATCATATTTACAAATAGGGTCGTTGTAGATGTAATTAGTGCAGACTATATCATACTGGAGTAGGGTGGGATCCTAATCCAATATAGAAAGGATTTCAAAAAGCTCATGGAAAATGAAATTCAAAGCTAAGTTTATATTGGTTCAAAAAGTTTGGGGCCAGTGTTGTGACACATCAGGTTAAGCTATCACCCACAGTGCTGGCATTCCTTATCAGAGTGCTGGTTAGAGCCCCGCTGCTCTGCTTCTGATCCAACTCCCTGCTAATGCGCCTAGGAAGGCAATAGAAGATGACTCAAGTACTTGGGCCCCTGCCACCCATGTGGGAGACCTGGATTGCAGTTCAGCCTGGTCCAGACCTGGCCTTTATGGCCATTTGGGCAATGAAGCAGCAGATGGAAGATCTCTTCTCTGTGTGTCTCTTCCTCTCTCCATGTCACTCTTTAAAATAAATAAAATAAATCTTAAAAAAGTTAAATCTATTTGGTTTTTTCATAATATGCATTTTCCATGACCTTTTTGAATACTTCTATGCAGGGATTTCAACTTGCACTTCAATTTTTCCATGAACTTTTGGAAGTATCCTTGTATGACTGGCATCTTTATAAAAAGGGAGGTGTTTGAACACAGACAGGCACGCAGGGAGAACCCCACACAAAGATGAAAACTGAGATCAGGGCAGTGCTTCTACAAACCAAAGGAACGCCCCGTGATTACCAGCAAACATCGGAAGCTAGGAGACAGGCATACAATATTTTCTGCCTCAGAACCCTCATAAGCATGTGGTAACACATTTCTATTTGAACTACTCAGCTTGTGGCACATTGTTATGGCAGCCTAACAAACTAATACGATCAGGAGACAAGTGAAAGTAGGTGGAAAGAGGAGTTCAGAGACATAGATAGAAGTCAGATTATCTAGGATCTTACAGGTCTTTGTAAACAAATGTGTTGCAAGTGGACCTATACCCATTGTTTTTGGTAGGGTTCAGTAGGCTCTGAATATTAGAAGTAGGTGAAAAGCTAGAGGTCATCTCTTGCAACCTCCTTCATAGGTAGAAAATCATAATGAAGGTAATTGTCACTGTGAATTCCATAATGCATACTGTTATTAGCAAACAGGGTTCAAAAAGTCATTATAGTCTCTTGTTGTTAACTGGGTCAAGTCCATGTTCTCTGATCTTTAGGAACTTCAGCAAGCTCCTTGCATGAAAGATTCACCTGAAACAGATGGCTTAATGCTATGGTAACAGGGTCAGCCTATCTTCTAGTTGGAATAGGAAAATCTTCTACGAAGTGGCATATGTTAGTTATTTACTGCTATGTTAAAAATTACCCCAAAACATAGTGTCTAAAAACAACAAACATTTACTATCAATGGGGGCACCAGCTGGCAGGCTAGCTATCTCATGCTGGGGCATGGAACCATATAGAATCTGGAGCTAAGATGCCACTTCAAAGAGTGCTGAGCTATTGGACTGGCTTACCAGATTTTTTAAAATGTTTGTATTATTTATTTATTTATTTTGTGTACTTGAAAGGCAGAGAGAGAGAGAGAGAGAGAGAGAGAACTCTTCCATCTGCTGATTCATCCCTTTAAAGCCCACAACAGCCAGGGCTGAGCCAGGTGGAAGCGAAGAGCCAGGAACTCCTTCTGGGTCTCTCATGTGGGTGGCAGGAAACCAAGCACTTGAGCTATCATCTGACATCTCCTAGGATGCATTAGCTGGACGCTGGATCACAAGTAGAGCAGCCAGGACTTGAAGCGGCCATGGGATCTGGGAGTCTCAAGTTGCACCTTAACCTGCTGCATCACAACATCTATCCCAAATTTTTATATTCTGTTCAAGTACCTGGACAATATTTCTAGCCATTCAACATATTTTGAATATAAGTCATTTCACCAATGAAATATCATTTCTTATAATTCTTATATGAATTAATGTATTCTCTGGTGCAAGGTTTCTTAACTTTGGGTTAAATGAATATAATTTGGGGGCAGTTTTGTGGACTTTGGTGGGAAAATAACTACACTTTATTTTTTAGCAATTTCCAACTGAATATAGGCAACAAATCAGTCTCACTAGCAAATAGTCTTATTAGTTGGTGATATGTTTCACCAAACACAAGTTAAAGATATTTTCTCATCACATTATAGCTGTTGCTAATAATTCAAAAAATGGCTTATTCCTATCACTATTTCAAAATTGTGGTGATTATTACACTTTCAGATAAATCCTATTATTGCTGGGTTAATAAAGAAGTACACATACTATTGTTAAAATGTCTACGTTGTCCCCTGAATCTACACATTCAATGTAATTCCTATCAAAACTCCAATGGGGGAGGAGGGTGCGATGCTGTGGCATGGCTGGTAAAGCTGCCGCCTGCAGTGACAGCATCTCATATGGGCACTGGTTCTAGTCCTGGGTGCTCCACTTCTGATCCAGCTCTCTGCTATGGCCTGGGAAAGCAGCAGAAGATGGCCCAAATCCTTGGGCCCCTGCACCCACATGGGAGACCAGGAAGAAACCACTTGCTCCTGACTTCAGATTGCTGCAGCTCCGGCCACTGCAGCTGGAGTTTAAAAAAAAAAAAAAAAACTCCAATGGGATTTTTCATAAAAATAGAAACAATTTTAAAATTCATATGGAACTACAAAACACCTCAAGTAGCCAAAGCAATCTTTTTCAAAGTAACTTTATTTAATTTATTTATTATTTTTAGAGATTTCTTTATTTATTTGAAAGGCAGAGTTACAGAGAGGCAGAGATAGAGACACAGAGGTCTTCCATCTGGTGGTTCACTCTCCTAGATGGCTGCAACAGCCGGAGTTGCACTGATCTGAAGCCAGGAGTCAAGAATCTCCTCCAGGTCTCTCATGCACATGCACGGGCCCAAGGACTTGGGCCATCTTCTACTAGTCAAAGCAATCTTGAGCAAACAGACAAAAAAGCTTGGAGATATCACAATACTTGATTTTATTTTTTTGCCAGGCAGAGTTAGACAGTGAGAGAGAGACAGAGAGAAAGGTCTTCCTTCCTTTGGTTCACCCCCCAAATGGCTGCTATGGCCGGCGCGTTGTGCTGATCTGAAGCCAGGAGCCAGGTGCTTCTCCTGGTCTCCCATGCGGGTGCAGGGCCCAAGCACTTGGGCCATCCTCCACTGCACTCCCGGGCCACAGCAGAGAGCTGGCCTGGAAGAGGAGCAACTGGGATAGAATCCGGTGCCCCAACCGGGACTAGAACCCGGTGTGCCGGTGCCGCAGGTGGAGGATTAGCCAAGTGAGCTGCGGTGCTAGCACAATACTTGATTTTGAAATATACTATGAAGCAATATAATAAAAATCACATAGTTATGACATAAAAAAGACATATAGACCAATAGAACAGAATAGAGATACCAGAACTAAATCTAAACATTAATGGTCAATTGACCTTTGAAAAAGATGCCAAGACACAATGGGGAAGGAACAGTTTGTTCAATAAAGAGTTCTGGAAATACTGGATAGCCATAAGCACAAAAATGAAACTTGATCCTATCTCTACATATAAAAAATCAACTCAAAATAGATTAAATATTTAAAAATAAGGCCTGGGAGTGAGCATATAGTTTAGTGGTTAAAACACCAGTTAAGAGACCCACACCTCACATTGGAATACCTGGGTTTGATTTCCAGCTCTGGTTCTCGATTCCAGCTTCCTGCTAATGCAGATCCTGGAAGGCAGTAGTGAGGGCTGAAGTAATTGGACTCCTGCCATGCACATGGGAGACTTGGATTGCATTCTCAGCTCCTGGCTTCACCCCTGAGCCAGCCTCAGCTGTTGTGGGCACTTGGGGAGTGAATCAACAATTGAGTTCTCTCTCTCTCTCTCTCTCTTGCTCGCTCACTCTCTCTCCCTCTGCTTCTCAAGTAAATAAACAAATAATTTTAAAAAATAAGGCCTGAAACTGCAAAAGTATTAGAGGAAACCACAGGGAAAAGGCCTCTTGACATGGTCTGGGCAATGCATTTTTGTATATATACCTAAAAGCACAGGAGACAAAAGCAAAAATAGACAAATAGAATAAAATTAAAAAGCTTCTGCACAGCAAAGGAAACAAGCAGTAAAAAGACAAACTGCAGAAGAGGAGAAAATATTTGCAAAGCATCCACCCATCTGATAAGGGGTTAATATCCAAAATATATCAGGAACTCAACTCAATAGCAAGAAGACAAATGATGGGGTAGTGGGTAAAGCCGCCGCCTGCCTCCATTGCCCCTACCCTGGGCCAGTATTCAAAAGATCATTTTGCAGACAGACACAATAGCTTCATTGAATAATTGATTCTATGATTCCAAGAATCAGTCTATAGGTTATAAGACCGATCATTCTTTCGTGCACTAAGAAGGAAAAAAATGCTGTCAATTAGATTTTGACATTTTTAATTGATAGAATTCAACTCCAATTTCAGAGGTAATAAAAAGTGAAAAACATGCATCTTCAAATAGATGAAATACGGCATATCACTCAGCTGATACTGAAGTGTTTTGAAGTCCATTATGGACGTTACAAAAATGGCACACATACAATATAGCACGGTAAGGAGTCTGGACTTGATATCCTTCCCTTAGGAAAAGTCCTCAGTTCAGTTCTCAAGGTTAATGACCTGCCACAAGGTGGCGAGAGCTCCGAGGAAACAGTCAGAGGCAGCGAAGGAAAGTGAAAGCAAGCGCTGGGTTGAGAGATCAAAGGCTAAAGCAATGACGGGTTTATCTTTTGAGTGTCTCCAATGGGTTTATTTCAAAGTTGATGATAACAACTAGAAAAGTACTTTAGGAAAGCATCAAAATGTACATGTAACGTTCTGTTCTGCCTGTGTGTACTGGACCTTGCCCTCCAGGCACAGGTGCATGGACAAGATCACATGGTTGGTGTAGGCAGTAGACAATGTGAATCACTGGCAATCAGGGATGTTTTTAACATGCTTCAGCCCCAATCGGCCAGGCAGCTGGGCAGCTTGAGAAGTGGCTCATAACAAGACAAGGCTTGCCACAAAGTGTTCCTCATGAGTGCCAGGCAATCCATTTGTTTTTAAGCACAGGATATGTCACAAGGAAAATAATAGGATGTAAGCTCTGGTATATTTTTGTGGGATGAGTGGTGAGGGAGGTGAAGTCTCTCTGATGTCATTAAGGTCAGAGTCATCAATTTGACCCCCACTGACTCTCTGGTAAGATATAAAAAGCCTGGACTCTTGTACATTGCTACTGGGAATGCTAAATGGTATGACCTCTATGGAGAGGAATTTGTCAACATCCAGTAAAATGACATGTGTGCATACAGCCCTGTCACTTTCCAGAAGTTATTCCAAGACCCACTAGAAAAAAATGAAAAGTGTCAAATTCCCAATGCTATTCATTGACATTATTTATTAAATCCAAAAATAGAAGGAAATCAACACATGCTTATGAAGCAATAGTTATGAAAAAGAATGAAGATAATCTGTGTGTACTGACATAGGATGATCTCCAGGAACTATTAGGTGGGAAAAATAGCAAGGTAGAAAGCAATTTTTATAGAATGGCATCTTTGGGGTAAAAATGAAGAGAAATACACATGCATGCACACAAATATTTGTGTAGAATTCCAAGCAAGAAACATCAACAATATAAGCAAAGTTTAACAAAACTGAAAAAAGGAGGAAATAAGATGCATGAGTGGAATGGAAGCAAAACTTCACTAGATTTACCTTGTTACCTAGTTTTAACTTCAGGTGCATAATTAAAAATCAAGTCAAATTTAAAAAGCAATATCTAAAAATAGAAAACTGAAACAAATGAACCTTGATGTATATTATGTTGGTGGCATAATCACACAAGGAAAAGAATACCTTCAAATATTGTTAAAGCACAGTATTGCCATGGGTGTCTGGCATATTGGTTAAGATGCCAAGTGAGATGCCAGCATATCAGAGTGCTGGTTCGAGTCCTGGTTCCACTTCTGATTCCAGCTTCCTGCTAATGCACACCCTGGGAGGTAGCAGGTGGCTCAAGTACTTGGGTCCCTGCCACCCACGTGGGAGACACGGATTGAGTTCCAGGCTCCTGGCTTTGTCCTGGTTCAGTCCCAGCTCTTGCAGACATGGGGGAGTGAGCCCCTGAATGGAAGATCTGACTTTCAAATAAATAAATAAATCTTAAAAAAAAATGTTGAAAACAATTGTGAAAATTTGAATATGAACTGAGAATTAATAAATTATTGCAAATTTGTGTGGCTATGATGATGGAATAATGATTATGTTTTTAAAATATATCCTTTGTGGCCGGCGCTGTGGCTCAACAGGCTAATCCTCCGCCTTGCGGCGCCGGCACACCGGGTTCTAGTCCCGGTCGGGGCGCCGGATTCTGTCCCGGTTGCCCCTCTTCCAGGCCAGCCCTCTGCTGTGGCCCAGGAGTGCAGTGGAGGATGGCCCAGGTGCTTGGGCCCTGCACCCCATGGGGAAACCAGGAAAAAGCACCTGGCTCCTGGCTCCTGCCATCGGACGAGCGCGGTGCGCCAGCCGCAGCGCGCCGGCCGCGGCGGCCATTGGAGGGTGAACCAACGGCAAAAGGAAGACCTTTCTCTCTGTCTCTCTCTCTCACTGTCCACTCTGCCTGTAAAAAAAAAAAAATAAAAAAATAAAATATATCCTTTGTGGGGAGGGGCTGGCACTGTGGCACAGTAAGTCAAAGCCCTGACCTGCAGTGCAGGCATTCCATATGGGCATTGGTTCAAGTCCCAGCTGCTCCACTTCTGATCCAGCTCTCTGCTTATGCCTGGAAAGGTACTGGAAGATGGCCCAAGTGCTTAGGCCCCTGCACTCATGTGGGAGAACCAGAAAAAGCCCCTGGTTCCTGGCTTCAGATTGACCCAACTCCGACCATTGTGGCCATTTGGGGAGTAAACCAGTGGATGGAAGATATGTCTCTCTCTCTCCCTCTCTCTCTCTGCCTCTGCATCTCTGTAACTCTGCCTTTCAAATAAATAAATCTTTTTTTAAAAAAATCTTTATCAGATACAGATGCATACCAAAGTAATTTTTGCAAAATTTTCTTTAAAGTCTACCACCTGAATGAAAAAACATAATTGGAAGCTAGATGAAATAATATTAACAGAATGATGATTGTTGGATCTGTGTGATGGTGCATGAAGGTTCATTATTTTATTCTCTTTTCTTTTATGTATGTTTGAACAAATTCATGACAAACGGTTGAATAAAAAAGAGGTCTGGATTAGAAGCATGAGCCCTGGGTTCCATTTTCTAATTTGCTCTTAATTAGCAGTGGGATCCTGGTGGTCACTTCATTACAGTACCTCAACTGTCCTCAGTGACCCAGAAATAATAAGTGGTTAAACTTTATAGCATCTATTATATGACCAGAATCACACCAGTGGTATGGGACAGATGTGTGGCACAGTCGTTAACACGCTGCTTGGGATGCCTGCATGTGGTATCAGAGTGCCTGGATTTGAGTTCTGACTCCAGTTCTCTATTTTGTTTTATCATGTATTTTATTTAAAAGGCAGAGTTACAAGGGGATGGGGAGAGAGAGAGAGGTCTTCCATCCATTGGTTCACTTCCCAAATGGCCACAATGTCCAGGGTTGGGCCAGGCTGCAACCAGGAGCCTAGAGTTTCATCTGGGTCTCCCACAAAAGTGCAGGTGCTCAAGCACTTGAGCCATCCTTGGCTGCTTTCCTAGGCACATTAGCAGGGAACTGAGTCGAAAGTGGAGCAGCTGGGATTCGAACCGGTGCCCACCTGGGATGCTGGCATCACAAGGTGGTAGCTTAGCTCACTACACCACAACGCCGACCCTCTGACTCTACTTCAGAGCAGAGCTTCCTGCTGAAGCAGTATTTAGGTCCCTGACACCCACATGGGAGACCCAGATTGAGTTTTAGGCTCCTGGATTTGTCCTGGCTCAGCCCTGCTATCTAAAGCATTTGAGGCATGAAATAGCAGGTGGGTCTCCGTCTCTGCATCTCTCTCTCTCTCTCTCTCTCTCTCTCTCTCTCTCTCTCTCTCTCTCTCTCTCATGTGCATGCCCGCACTGGGAAGTGCATAAATAAAAATACTTTTTTAAAGTTAAAAAAGAAAGATAAGAACTGCATATGGCTTACCTATTTTCCTACCTACATATGAAACATCAGTCAGGTGTGTGTGTGTAGGGGTTGGGGGAGAAACAAGAGAGGATGTAGGGGTTTTGGAAGTGTATCATACAATAAAGAAGAAATTATCACCTCTAATCCCACCATGTAGCAATAACAAATTAAGATATTGACATATATTTGTATGTCTTCCAGACATTTTTATGTGACTACAACACATACATGTCTTTTTTAAAAAATAAAATGTGGACTGGTTTTTGTGTGTGCTATGATATCCTCTGGTAAGTATACTCAAGTATATTAAAGCATCGTAGCTTTGTAAGCACAACCTAGTTCAGTTTCATTACCTTCTCAAAGCTGTTTCATTAACTACCAGCCTCTAAATTAATATGCGCCACGTGTGCCAAAGGAATGGTCATCTCTGGTTTGAACTCTTACAGCTGATTTCTTCTCTTCTCATTTTACCCTCGTCTAATCCATCCGTCACACAAACACCAAAGTGATCTTCCTAAAATAGCCCTAGTAAAGTCACTCCTGGACTCAGAATCCGTCAATGCAAGAGGTTGTATGCTGTATGATCCCATCTGTAGGCAGTCTCAAAGAGATAAAAACTATAGGAATGGTAGGGATGGGGGCAGCTCTGTGGTGTAGTGGGTTAAGCTGCTGCCTGCAGTGCCGGCGTCTCATATGGGCACCGGTTCTAGTCCTGGCTGCTCCACTTCTGATCCAGCTCTCTGCTATGGCCTGGGAAAGTAGTAGAAGATGGCCCAAGTGCTTGGATATCTGCACTAGTGTGGGAGACCCTGAAGAAGCTCAGGGTCTGACCTCAGATTGGCCTAGCTCCAGCAGTTGCCGCAATTTGGGGAATGAACCAGAAGATGAAGGCCTTTCCCTCTGTCTCTCCCTCTCTCCATAACTTACCTCCCAATAAATGAATAAAACATTAAAAAAAAAAAAAACTATGGGGGGAGGCAGTGTTGTGGCGTAGCAGGTGAGGCCACTGCCTGCAGTGCCAGCATCCCATATGGGCACCGGTTCAAGTCCCGGTTGCTCCACTTCCAATCCAGCTCTCTGCTATAGCCTGGGAAAGCAGTAGAAGATGGCCCAAGTCCTTGGGACCCTGTACCCGTGTGGGAGACTACTGGCTCCTGGCTTTGGATCGGTGCAGCTCAGGCCGTTGTGCCCAACTGGGGAGTGAACCAGCTGATGGAAGACCTCTCTCTCTCTCTCTCTCTCTCTCTCTCTCTCTCTCTCTGTGTGTGTGTGTGTGTCCTTCTCTGTGTGTGTAACTCTGTCCTTCAAATAAATAAATCTTAAAAAAAAAACCATAGGGACTGAGAGCAGATCAGTAGTTTCCAGAGTTAGGCAAGTGAGGAGGCTGTGACTATCAAAGAATAACACAAGGGAATTCTATAGGATATTAGAAATTTTTGCGACCTGATTATTGTGGTGGTTACATAAATCTACACTTGTGTTAAAATTCACAGAAAAGTAATCTCCCTAGGCTCTAGTCATGAGTTGCCGAGGCTATGGAAGCCTTTAGGGTTCACCGACTTTGATCTTATTCTGACAGGGTCATAGTCAAAGTGGAAGTTCTCTCCTCCCTTCAGAGAAAGGTACCTCCTTCTTTGATGGCCCCATTCGTTCCACTGGGATCTCACTCGCAGAGATCTTTCATTTAGGTCTTCTTTTTTTTCCAGAGTGTCTTGGCTTTCCATGCCTAAAATATTCTCATGTGCTCTTGAGCCAGATCCGAATGCCTTAAGGGTTGATTCTGAGACCAGAGTGTTATTTAGGACATCTGTCATTCTGTGAGTCTGCTGTGTCTCCCACTTCCCATGTTGGATCGTTCTCTCCCTTTTTGTTTCTGTCTGTTAGTATTAGCAGACACTAGTCTTGTTTGTGTGATCCCTTTGACTCTTAGACCTATCAGTGTGATCAATTGTGAACTGAAATTGATCACTTGGACTAGTGAGATGGCATTGGTACATGCCACCTTGATAGGATTGTATTGGAATCCCCTGGCACGTTTCTAACTCCATCATTTGGGGCAAGTCCGATTGAGCAGGTCCCAAATTATACATCTCCCTCTCTTATTCCCACTGTTATATTTAACAGGGATCACTTTTCAGTTAAAATTTAAACACCTAAGAATAATTGTGTGTTAATTACAGAGTTCAACCACTAGTACTAGAATAAAAAAAATACTAAAATGGATAAAGTATTACATTGTACAACAACAGTCAGCACAAGAGCTGATCAAGTCACTGTTTCTCATAGTGTCCATTTCACTTCAACAGGTTTCCCCTTTGGTGCTCAGTTAGTTGTCGCCGATCAGGGAGAACATTTATTTGTCCCTTTGGGACTGGATTAATTCACTCAGCATGATGTTTTCCAGATTTCTCAATCTTGTTGCAAATGACCGGATTTCATTGTTTTTGACTGCTGTATAGTATTCTATAGAGTACATGTCCCATAATTTCTTTATCCAGTCTACTGTTGATGGGCATTTGGGTTGGTTCCAGGTCTTAGCTATTGTGAACTGAGCTGCAATAAACATTAATGTCCAGACGGCTTTTTTGTTTGCCAATTTAATTTCCTTTGGGTAAATTCCAAGGAGTGGGATGGCTGGGTTGAATGGTAGGGTTATATTCAGGTTTCTGAGGAATCTCCAGACTGACTTCCACAGTGGCTTAACCAGTTTGCATTCCCACTAACAGTGGGTTAGTGTCCCTTTTTTCCCCACATCCTCTCCAGCATCTATTGTTGGTTCTCTCTCCAATGGCCACTGTGGCCGGCGCACCGTGCTGATCTGAAGCCAGGAGCAAGGTGCTTCCTCCTGGTCTCCCATGGGGTGCAGGGCCCAAGCACTTGGGCCATCCTCCACTGACGCCATAAACAAGAGTGTCAAATTGTTAAATCAACATCAGGAGTCACTGTGTACTTACGTCTCACGAGGAATCTGTCCTTAATGTGTTGTCCAATGTGAAGTAATGCTATAACTAGTACTGAAACAGTATTTTTACACTTTGTGTTTCTGTGCGGGTGCAAACTGATGAAATCTCTACTTAGTATATACTGAATCGATCTTCTGTATATAAAGATAATTGAAAATGAAAAAAAAACTTGGTGTTAAATTGGAAATTGCATAGAAAATTAATCAATTTTTAAAAAAAAAATCATGTAGGATCTCTGTCCTTAATGTGCTGTACATTGTGAATTAATACTATAACTCGTACTCCAACAGTATTTTTCACTTTGTGTTGCTGTGTGAGGGCAAAGTTGAAATCTTTACTTAACATATGCTAAACTGATCTTCTGTATATAAAGAGAATTGAAAATGAATCTTGATGTGAATGGAAGGGGAGAGGGAGCGGGAAAGGGGAGGGTTGCGGGTGGGAGGGAAGTTATGGGGGGGAAGCCATTGTAATCCATAACCTATGCTTTGGAAATTTATATTCTTTAAATAAAAGCTTTAAAAAAATAAAAAAATAATAAAAAAAATTCACAGAAAAGAGGCCAAGCGAAACCGGTGCTGTGGCATAGCAGGTTAAGCCATTACCTGCAATGCCAGCATCCCATATTGGCACTGGTCCGAGTCCTGGCTGCTCCACTTCTGATCCAGTTCCCCATTAAGGAGCCTGGGAAGACAGCAGATGATGGCTCCAGTGCTTGGGCCCCTGCCACTCACATAGGAGACATGGAATAAGCTCCTGGCTCCTGGCTTCAGTCTGACCCAGCCCTGGTAGTTGTGGCCATTTGGGGAGTGAACCAATGGATGGTGGATCTCTCTTTGTTCACTGTGCCTTTCAAATTAAAAAAAAAAATAGGGGCTGGCCCCGTGGCTCACTTGGTTAATCCTCCGCCTGTGGTGCTGTCATCCCTTAAGTGTGCCAGTTCTAGTCCCGGCAGCTCCTCTTTCAGTCCAGCTCTCTGCTGTGGCCCGGGAAAGCAGTGGAGGACGGCCCAAGTGCTTGGGCCCCTGCACCAGCATGGGAGACCAGGAGGAAGCACCTGATTCCTGGCTTCCGATCGGCGCAGCTCCGGCTGTTGCGGCCACTTGGGGAGTGAACCAACGGAAGGAAGACCTTTCTGTCTCTCTCACTGTCTGTAACTCTACCTATCAAATAAATTTTTTTAGAAATTTTAAAAAATAAATCTTTAAGAAATCATAGCGGCCGGTGCTGTGGCACAGTAGGTTAATCCTCCACCTGTGGCACTGGCATCCCATGTGGGCGCTGGTTCTACTCCTGGCTGTTCCTCTTCCGATCCAGCTCTCTGCTATGGCCTGGGAAAGCAGTAGAAGATAGCCCAAGTCCTTGGGCCCCTGCACCCACGTGGGAAACCCAGAAGAAGCTTCTGGCTCCTGGTTTCAGATTGGCTCAGCTCCAGCTGTTGCGGCCATTTGGGGAGTGACCCAGCAGATGGAGGACCTCTCCCTCTGTCTTTCCTTCTCATTGTCTATAGTTCTATCTCTCAAATAAATTTTTAAAAAGAATAAAAAATCATAAAACTATATATTATCCCCAAAATATCAATTGTTCTGTATGATATTTTTTAAGTTTTCAATGATTCTCCCATTGCTTAGGTCTGAATTCAGGCTTCCTTAGCCAATATATTTAAGGCTCTCCACATTTCTCTCACCACCCAGTCTACCTTTCAAACCTCATCTCTAACTGCACTTTACCCCTAATGCATACTATATTCCAGACATGCTGTAATAACCTGCTGCTCTGTGAACATAAATGCCATGAACTTGACACTCTGTGTCTTGCAATGTTCCCTTTGCTAAAATGCACCTACCACTCAGCTCCACCAATGGAAACCAATGGAAACTTATCCTTTAAGACTTGGTTCAAATCTCACATCCACTGCGTACCTCTCCTCATCTCCTCAGTCAGAATGAAATCTCTCTTTCCTCAACGCTCCCATAGCACTTTGCTTATATCTCACTGTCTGACATTGCTTTAATGATTGTCCGATACAACCCTAAACCTCACTGAAGTATTCACTAGAAATACTGCATTCCTTTCATTCCTGTCTCAGTACCCAAGGCCCCGCTGGTTTCCAGGCTGGGCTATACCCACGGACTTTAGATTTGCCCTGTTATTTACCTTTGATCCTTCAAACTCCACCTTCCAACTCATTCTTAATTAAAGCAGTCTTTTGCTTTTCTGTTCTGGAGCTGAATTCTTGGCTTGGTCCCCTAGGCACAATTCTTCCATGCCACTCCCAGGGAAGTTCTAGATTTCTGACCTCACTACACCTGTTCAATCCCACTCTTCTGCCTGTGGGAGAGACACTGAAGCTTATCTAGCAGGTGTGTGTGCCCGGGTGTTGGGGCTGGTGGGAGGAATGTTTCATTGGCAAGTGAGCCCATGAAAAAGGGAAGAACAAGTTATAGAGTTAAGTAAGGCAGGCAGAGGTTGCTACATCAAAGAAGCAGGGCCAAATAGGCCAGGGAAACAAGGAAGATTGGAGCCTAAAGCCAAGAAAATGAGCATGTGGAGGGCAGGGACCTCGCCTCTAAAGCAGGCAAAGTCATCTGCTGGTTTGGGTAAATTGTACAGAGATGCCTTCTGCCTGTTTGCTTCTGAGCGATGTGTGAATGGATCTGCCCCTATTAAAAGAGCCAAAGATGAATATAAAACACCCACTGACCTCAGTCCTACCCAGTCCAGACCTTGAGACCAACACCTATTGTAGGAAGCATTGTCGTTGAATGGAACTGATAGGAGCTTTGCTATCAGAAAGACTAGGCTGTTAGTTCTGAATCTTTGCTTTAGTAGTTGTGTGACCTTGGACAAGTCACTCTCAACTTCAATTCCTTCCTCTGAGAAATGGAGATATATAGCAACTACCTCACAGGGTTGCTGTGAGAAAATGAAACTATATGATCCTTAGGCCGGCGCTGTGGCTCAATAGGCTAATCCTCTGCCTGCGGCGCCATCACACCAGGTTCTAGTCCCAGTCGGGGCGCTGGATTCTGTCCCAATTGCCCCTCTTCCAGTCCAGCTCTCTGCTGTGGCCAGGGAGTGCAGTGGAGGATGGCCCAAGTGCTTGGGCCCTGCACCCCATGGGAGACCAGGAGAAGCACCTGGCTCCTGCCTTCGGATCAGCGCGGTGCGCCGGCTGCAGCACGCTGGCCACGGTGGCCATTGGAGGGTGAACCAATGGCAAAGGAAGACCTTTCTCTGTCTCTCTCACTGTCAACTCTGCCTGTCAAAAAATAAAATAAAATAAAATAAAATCATTGTTAAAGTCTAATTCTCAAAGTATAAAAAGAAATGCAAGTTTCATACCAATAGAGACCATGTGTCAACATTTTATTTAATTCATGAAAGAGGAAATCAGTAGAATGGTAAAGTCAACTAAAAAGAGGATATGAAAATGGTGTTTTATAAATAGACAGTAACAAAAAATACAAAAGAATGTTAAAATAAGATTGCTAAGTTAGAATCAAAGCTTGTTAAGTCCCACTGGTCAATAAGAACAAAATTCAGGGTGTCTTTTTTTTCTACTTCACTAACATACAGTTTAATATACAATTTTATTTCTATAAAGGTTTGTTTAAGATTATAATTCTGGAACAGAGACAGTCCTATTAAGTCAATTGTGGATACTCTCACAAATGATTATATTTTGTTTAATAATGTTAGGCTCAAGGTTTTTAAAAAATATTTTATTTTCATAGAGCAGTTTTAGGTTCACAACAAAACGAGGAGGAAGGTACAGAGATTTTCCTTATACTGCTGCCCGCAGAGAGTAAGAGAGGGCAGTAGAGGTTGACCAAAGCTTCTAGGGCAATAATAGCTAGGGTGTGCTGTGGGGTGGGGGATGGGGCTGTTATCCTCTACCATCTCCTTCCCTGGCCCACTATACAACTAAGAATCAGCTTCTCAGTGGGAGAAAGAGCAATATTGGCAAGAGGAGGTGAAAGAGAATGGGCTTCAACATCATCCTGATGGGCTGTTTCTGGGGTCACAGTTCATACAAACCTGAGTGGGAACTGCTGCCTCCAGCTTTCTCCCACAAGCAGAATTAGGAAGGTCTATGTCCAGGAACATGCAGCAGACAAAGTGGTGGAACTAAAAGGGAAATGGGCCCGTCTACTATAGCACCCGCCAAACCCAAGAACAAACCTACAGGAGTAGCTGAGCACACGCTCGGGTTTTCACAAGGACATTTTAGGACTTGACTCTTCTCTAGAAGGAGCTGAATAGTGTTCCCTGATAAATAGTATTTGTGGGAAGAAATGTTTGTTATGGGCCCAGCCAGGGCTCAGAAAACACTGGTGAAACCAATAACATTAAAATAATTTCACAAGGGACCTACAAAGACTTAGTTAAATAAGATTAAGAGCATAAGATCTGCAGCCTGAGGTTTGAAGACTGTAATCCTGGCTCTGACACTAGCTGTGATCTTGCACAAATCTCTTAACCTTTCAAAGTCTTACAATCATCATCTGTAGGGACAGGCACTTGATCTAGCAGTTGCTCGACATGCCCCCAGCTCATATTGGAGAACCTGGTTTGAGTTCCAACTCTCCTTTCCATTCCAGCTTCCTGCCAGTGCATACTCTGGAAGGCAGCAGGTGATGGTGCAACTACCTGGGTTCCTGCTACCCCCCTGGGAAACCTAGATTGAGCCCCTAACTCCTGGTTTTATACTAGTTTGCCCCTAGCTGTTGTGGGCATTTGGGGAGTAAACCAGAGGATAGGAGATCTCTCTCTCTCTCTTTCTCTCTCTCTGCCTTTCAAATAAAGAAAAAACACTTTTAAAAGAATCTAAATCTGTAAAATGGAAGATAATAACAATATTTACTTCATACGTGTTGTTGTGAGGATTGAATGAAACAATCCATAAGAAATCCTAGTGCTGTGCCAGGCCTATAGCAAGCACTCATAAATATAAACTTTATTTATCTAAGTGTTTTATTTAAATATTTAATATTATTTAACTCACCCACCATGCCTCACAACTCCACACCAATAGTCTTGAAAATATTTGTGGAGCAAATAAACATGACAACTTAATACATTTCCATGTTAGTTTGTCCATACTTAGGCTACCAAAGTTCCAGTAATCTGAAAATAGCTATTGTAACTTCAGCCTAATACTTTTTTCCAATCTTTATGGTTTGCTGGTCTCACCTGTGCCACATCCTCCACTCAGTAAGATTTGTTCTTACCCAGGTACCCCATGCTGCTTGGGTTAGCATTGTGACACAGCAGATTAAGCCACCACCTGCAACTCTGGCATTCCATATCTAAGCAAGAGTTTAAGACTTGGCTGCTCTGCTTCTGATCCAACTCTCTGCTAATGCGCCATGGAAAGCAGCATAAGATGGCCTAAGTACTTGAGTGCCACACAGGAGACCCGGATAGAGCTCCTGGCTCTTGGCTTCAGGTGACCCAGCCCTGGTTGTTGTAGCCATTTGGGGAATGAACCAAAGGATGTATGATCTCTCTCTCCTCACTCTCTTTCTCTCTCCTTTTCCCTGTAACTCTGCCTTTCAAATAAATAAATCTTTTAAAAAGATGGAGAGACAGAGAGAGAGATTTTCCATTTGCTGGTTCACTCCCCAAATGGCTGTAATGGCCCTGGGCTGGGCCAGGCCAAAGCCAGGAGCCAGGAGCCAGGAACTTCTTCCAGGTCTCCCATGAGCATGCAGGGGTCCAAGGACTTCAGCCATCTTCTGATGCTTTCCCAGGCACATTAGCAGGGAGCTGGATTGGAAGTAGAACAGCTGGGACTTGAACCAGTACCCATATGGGATGCCTGCATTGCAGGTCAGGGCTTTAACCTACTGTGCCACAGCAAGGGCCCCAATAAACAAATCTTAAAAAAAAAATTTCAAAGGATAAAAACAGTTTAGTCAATTGAAGAAATGCTTGCAAATATGAAAGTATTTCAAGGAATTAATGGAAAATGGAATGAAAAGTATATTTTGATGTAATATTTTTAAAAAATCCATACATAGTTTTTTATCATCTGCACTTCCATGAACTTTTTGAAGACTGCTTAGGAGAGGGCACTTGCACTGCCCCCTCACTCCAACACCATATTTCACAATTCCTTCTCTGGTGTATCTGGAAGATTTCTGTTAAACAGGAAGGCCATCATCTTCAGGAGGTTCCAATAATTCATTTGCATAAGGTATCACCACAGTCTTTCTTCTTGGGTGAAGGAAGCAGGTTTTTCAGGTTGGAAGCTGCTTCACAGCCCTCTCCCTAAACTGCCTGCATTCCTAAGATATTAAATCACCGAGGCTGGGGAGGACTACAGAGGGAGGTGGATGTTGTGTAGTCTGCCCTGTGCATCTCCACTCTAGCTATAATTGGCCTGCCCTACTTGATGTGTCTCTCTACATTTCCATAGTACCTACCCCTTAAGTAGCTGATTCATATGCTTTTATGAACCAAATTATTGTTCCTTGCTGCTCCTTGGCTTAATTAAGGGCATGTTGACCATTGGGGAGAAATTCTTGCTTGAATTCCAAAGAGGCAATGTGTTCTTCTGGAGTTCTAATAGATTATTTCTTTCAAGTTCACCATGAATAACACAGTCAGATGTCAGTTGTGAGGTTTATATGACAACAACCTAAGTCTCTTCTTCATTATGAGAAAATGGAATAAGGGAGTTGAGTCTGAAAAACAAAATCTCTATTGCTTCAAAGCAAGTCACTACAGTCTCCCCCAAATTAACTATCCCATCAGTTACCCTCAACAGCAGTTGAAGTTGAGAAAACCACACTACCCATGCTAAGTAAAAGTATAATTCTACTTAACAGCCCCACTTAGAGGAAGGAGCTCCCCCAACATCATGTCCTCACTGTCCTCACATTGAATAAGAGGGGGAAATAGCTAGATAATTTCTTAGCATGATCCCAAGAGTAAACTTGATCAGGAAATCTTAGGTCACATTGTTACTTGTTTTTTTTTTTTTTTTTTTTTTTTTTGACAGGCAGAGTGGACAGTGAGAGAGAGAGACAGAGAGAAAGGTCTTCCTTTGCCATTGGTTTACCCTCCAATGGCCGCCGCGGCCGGCGCACTGCACTGATCTGATGGCAGGAGCCAGGTGCTTACTCTGGTCTCCCATGGGGTGCAGGGCCCAAGCACTTGGGCCATTCTCCACTGCACTCCCGGGCCACAGCAGAGAGCTGGCCTGGAAGAGGGGCAACCGGGACAGAATCTGGCGCCCTGACCGGGACTAGAACCCGGTGTGCCGGCGCCTCAAGGCAGAGGATTAGCCTATTGAGCCTCTGCGCCAGCGGCAGGTCACATTGTTTACAATTCCTTGAAGCACTGTCAGGGCCACAAGTGGCACACATGACTAAGAGTTCTCATTTTCCTACTCTGTGATGGACAAGCATTATTCAGGTAAATTATGGGATATTTGGTCCCAATGTGCAGTGGCCATAATATCCTCAATTTCTTGGCTAGCTTGGAGGCATCCAGCTGATATTCTCATCAAAATACCCAACTGAAGTAAGATGTAAACATTGTGATACATCAGAAAGGGAGACATGCATTCACCCATTGGGAGTTTAGGAATGAGAAGAGGGTTGACAAACATTTGTTCTTTATTAGAAAGTGATATCCTATGGGCTAAACCAGTACTGATGATGACTTAATGTGATCTGGTTTCCCTCCTCTGTCCCAAATAGCATGAAGGTGATGTCCCAGCCATTATTTTTTCTCTCCCCTAAAAAGAAATCAACAAAATAATCAAGCTAACACAAAGAAGTCTTCATTTCCACCAATTAAGAAACATTTTCAACTGCAGACCAGCTTCTCTGAGGTCTACATCAAGTACCGTAATGCCAGGAGCACAGCAAGGTTTGGTTGGTGGGACTCCTTATTAATGAGGCACTAAGTGGGAGATTTCACTCAGCCGTTCCACTGGACAAACTGGAGGTCTATGCAAGTCCCTGAGGGCAAAAGGAGTCATTCTGTCTTATGCCCTGAAAGAATCCTACTGTGTACTCCCACTTCAGAGCATGCTTACCAAGGGCCACTGAAAAGAGAGGTCCTTGTAGAATGACCACAACAAAATCCTAATGGAATGCTAACTCATTGGGGGAGCAATTCTTTTAATAATGGGGGCTTCTCATTAGAATGAAGACCCCAGCGACACTCACAGATGCAGGTTTCACATTAGTCAGACTGTTTCCTGGGATGTACCCACAGCCAGTAAGCCATCACATCCTCTGATCAATTATGATCAATTCGGATGGGATTCTGGGCCTTCAGCTCAGTCCAGGAAAGCTCAGTAATGCCTCAAGCAAATGAGCAGGGCCAGAAAGTCAGCGAGAGAGCCCAAGATGCTTAGACGTATGTTATCTGAATTGACCTGGGTTGGAGGAATGTCAATGGTATTTCTGATGCTTCCAAGTAAGTAGTGGATACCCCTGGGGTCCAAACATAGCAGTAAATCTGAAAGAAATAAAATAAAACCTCTTTGGGAGCAACTTCTTCTTCTTACAGGTTTACCAGAAAACTCTAGAAAATGTCTTGGTGGGTACTCACCCATGAGCCTCATCCTTTCCTGAAATTTCACAGTTGCTCTTGGTAACTCCTAGCCCATCCTTAAAATATTCAGAAGATGGAATCAGACAATGCTTTGCCTTTCTTCAGCCTCAACAGGTGGCTCCGAGTTCTCAGCCCTGTCCTGAGACTGCTGGTGGCAGCAGACGCAATGGAGGTAATCTATAACATTATGGGTGAAGAGCGATCGCAAAGGATGCAAGTATTGGAAGAAAAGGAGCATGAAGCCAATGGAAATTACATATGCGATAATGAGCTGCACGGCAAGCAAAGAATGGCAGTAATTCAGTAACACTTTCACGCCAAGGAACTTAAAAACCAAGACCATGATCACATTCTCTACCAATCTCACACTATAGTGCAGGCCCATATGACCCCAGTTCTGACCTTTGTCAACAAGATCTCTGTCTGCCAACTTCAACTGCAAGGCTGACCAGCAAGAGAAGTTGATGCCAGCATAGAGGACAGTGACTGAAATCAGCACCACCAGGGTACCAACCCGGCTGAAGTTTTTCTCAATGTTATTGGGCATCTGGGCCCCACTCCTCCAGAACTTAACCCAAGGCTCCAAGAGGATGATCAGGAAGTTGAGCACTAAGAAAGGCAAAGCCTTCAGTTTCAAAGTAGCTGAGAAGAGCACCAGGATCATGAGGCGGGACGTGATCTCCAGTGTCCGCCAGATGGTGATGCAAAGGACTTCCAGTGGTCCAAGGCGAATCTTGTAGTCATCATACTTGATCTGGATAGCCAACATATTGCAGAGGGTAGCCCCATAGGTGACAGATATCAGGGAAAAGACCATTAGCACGGCTGTAAAAAAAAAAAAAAAGAGGAACAGAAAAATAGGCAATCAGTAAATGTTGGTGGTGAAGACCCAGAGGTCCAGAGACACAATACGTGGAAGTAAAGAGCCCTAGTTAAGAGTAAACACACGTATGGTCACAGCTATGTAAACAAATAGCGTGTGCTTGAATAGGCACTGTTCCAAAGAAAACAGGCATGTGGAAAAATGCTAACCATCATTAGTCATCAGGGAAATGCAAATAAAAACCACAATTAGATATCATTTCATACCTGTTAGGGTGGCCATTAGAGAAAAAAGGTAAGTAATGGGATAGGCGTTTGGTGCGGCAGCTTAAATAACCACTTAGGATGTCTGTATCACACATTAGAGTGCCTGGTTCAAGTCCTAGCCAATCCAGCCAAGTCCACTTCCAATCCAGCTTCCTGCTATCCATGTAGGGGACATGGATGCAGTTTCAACTTCCTGGCATTGGCCTGGCTCAGTCCTGCCTAGTGCAGGCATCTGGGGAATCAACCAATAGACAAACTATTTCTCTCTCTTTGTCTTTCAAATAAATGAAAATAAATAATAAAAAAGAAAAAAGTTAAGTGTTGGCAAGGATGTGGAGAAAGGGGAACCCTTATATACTGTTGGTAGGAATGTGAATTGGTAAAGCCATTATGGAAAACAGTACAGGAATTTCTTTAAAAACTAAAACAGAGGCCGGCGCCGTGGCTCAACAGGCTAATCCTCCGCCTTGCGGCGCCGGCACACTGGGTTCTAGTCCCGGTCGGGGCGCCGGATTCTGTCCCGGTTGCCCCTCTTCCAGGCCAGCCCTCTGCTGTGGCCCGGGAGTGCAGTGGAGGATGACCCAGGTGCTTGGGCCCTGCACCCCATGGGGAGACCAGGAAAAGCACCTGGCTCCTGGCTCCTGCCATCGGACGAGCGCGGTGCGCCGGCCGCAGCGCGCCGACCGCGGCGGCCATTGGAGGGTGAACCAACGGCAACGGAAG
Organism: Sylvilagus floridanus; assembly: GCA_949820135.1. Lineage (NCBI taxonomy): Eukaryota > Metazoa > Chordata > Mammalia > Lagomorpha > Leporidae > Sylvilagus > Sylvilagus floridanus. The sequence goes on from OX463223.1 coordinate 40,272,288, forward strand.
ACCTTTCTCTCTGTCTCTCTCTCTCACTGTCCACTCTGCCTGTCAAAAAAAAAAAAAAAAAAAACTAAAACAGAGCTACTGTACAATCCAGCAAGTCCAATTCTGGGAAATGAAATCAGTATCTCAAAGAGCTAGTTATACTCTTATGTTCATTGTAGCATTATTCAAAATAGCCAAGATGTAGAAACAACCTAAGTGTCTGCTGATGGATGAATGGATACAGGAAATGCACACACAGACACACACACACACAGGGGAACATCATTCAACCATAAAATGAAAGGAAATTCTTCCAATTGTAACATGAAGGAATCTAGAAGATATTATGCTAAATGAAATGAGCCAGAAACAGAAAACAAATACTGCATGATCTCATTTATATGTGGAATCTAAAAAAGTAGGACTCGTAGAAACAGGGTAAACCAAATGGTTGCTTGGGGCTGGGGACTGGGGCAAATAAGATTTTGGTCAAAGGGTACACATTTTGAGTTTCTGAGAAAGTCTGGAACCTCTAATGTGTAGCATTGTGACTATAGTTGATAATAATGTATAATTGACATTTTCTAAGAAAGTAGATCATAAGTGTTTTCAGCACACATGCACACAAAAATGGTAACAAGGTGAGATTATGGATTAAATAGCTAAGTTATGCTAATAATTTCACAATGCATGCATTTATCAAAGTATGTTGTATACACGCTTTGTGAATCTCTGAACTTCCAGAAGAGTGGCTCCAGCCCTGACCACATTTCTTCAGATAGTTATTTCTGCCTACTCAATGCTTGCTCAGAAGCCCACCTCATCAGATAATTTTACCCTATTCTTTTATAGTTGTTCTTCTCAGGTTAGTAACTTCTTGTTAGTTCTTATTTTTAATAGATTTTATTTATTTGTCAGGTAGAATTACAGACAGTGAGAGAGAGAAACAGAGAAAGGTCTTCCTTCCGTTGGTTCACCCACCAAATGGCCGCTACAGGCAAAACTACACCGATCCGAAGCCAGGGGCCAGGTGCTTCTTCCTGGTCTCCCATGCAGGTGCAAGGGCCCAAGTACTTAGGCCATCCTCCCCTGCCTTCCCGGGCCACAGCAGAGAGCTGGACTGGAAGAGGAGCAACTGGGACTAGAACCGGCACACTTAAGGGATGACGGCACCACAGGTGGAGGATTAACCAAGTGAGCCACGACGCCAGCCCCTCATGTTACTTCTAAAACCCACTCTTCTTAAAGCTGATTTTGTATATGTATGTGACTGTAAAAGTAGCACAGTGTATTGCATCATGGAAAATTTAGAAAGTAAAGAAACGTAGAAAACAAATTCCAAAACTAATAGATAACTCTCTCTTTCTCTGCCTCTTTCTGTCTCTTCCTCTCTGTCTCTGTCTGTCTGTCTGTCTCTCTCTCTCTCTCTCTCTCTCTCTCACACACACACACACACACACACACACACACACATTTTGGTTCAAGGGGCTGACGCCGTGGCGCAGCAGGTTAATCCTCCGCCTGGGGTGTCGGCATCCCATATGGGTGTTGGTTCAGTCTCAGCTGCTCCACTTCCAATCCAGGTCTCTGCTGTGGCCTGGGAAAGCAGTAGAAGATGGCCCAAGTCCTTGGGCCCCTGCACTCATGTGGGAGACCCAGAAGAAGCTCCTGGTTCCTGGCTTCGAATTGGCACAGCTCTGGCTGTTACGGCCATCTGGGGAGTGAATCAGCAGATGGAAGACCCCCCACCCCCCGCCTATGCCTCTCTGTAACTCTGCCTTCAAATAAATAGTAAAGGTTTTAACAAAAGAAAGAAAGAAAGAAAGAAAGAAAGAAAGAAAGAAAGAAAGAAAGAAAGAAAGAAAGAGAGAGAGAGAGAAAGAGAGAGAGAAAGAAATGTGGTCTTGGGAGACTCACAAAAAACACCTTTGCTAATAGAAGTCCCTTCTTTTTTTAATTTTTATTTATTTATTTGACAGATAGAGCTAGACAGTGAGAGAGAGAGAGACAGAGAAAGGTCTTCCTTCCGTTGGTTCACCCCCCCCCCCAAGTGGCCACCACGGCCTGAGCTATGCCGATCCGAAGCCAGGAGCCAGATGTTTCCTCCTGGTCTCCCATGAGGGTGCAGGGCCCAAGTACCTGGGCCATCCTCCACTGCACTCCTGGGCCACAGCAGAGAGCTGGACTGGAAGAAGAGCAACTGGGACTAGAACCAGCGCCCATATGGGATGCCGGCGCCACAGGCGGAGGATTAGCCAAGTGAGCCATGGCGCTGGCCGCTAGAAGTTCCTTCTTTAATGAATATCTTCTTCAAGGACTGAATTCTTTTTGCATGTGCTTCCAGAATGCTTAACTCCAGGGAATGGCTCAAAACATGTACTGAAAATTCCATGAAAGCAGAAGAGTCCAGTCTATTTGCTCACTGCTGTATCTCCAGAACCTAACACACTGCCCAGAACAGCGTAGGTGCTCAATAAATGTTTTGCTGAATTAATCAGGAATTATGAGTTTAGAGAGACAATTTAGAATATCTGGAATTCGAAATCCTTGCTTCACAGGGCCAGCATTTTGGCATAGTGGGTAAAACCACTGCCTGAGAAGCCAGCATCCCATATAGGCACCTGTTCATGTCCCAGCTGCTCCACTTGCTATTCAGCTCCCTTCTAAAGGCCTGAGAAAGCAGTAGCAGAAGATGGCCTAAGTGTTTGGGCCCCTGCCTCCCATATGGGAGACCTGAAAGAAGCCTCTGGCTCCTGGCTTCAGCCTGGCCGAGTCTTGGCTGTCACAACCATTTGAGAAGTAAACTAGCAGATGGAAGATCTCTCTCTCTCTCTCTCTCTCTCTCTCTCTCTCTCTCTCTCTGTGAGTGTATGTGTGTATGTGTGTGCATGTCTGTGTTTCTCTCTCTCTGTGTAACTCTTTTACATAAACAAATCAGATCTTTAGAAAAGAAAGAAATCCTTGTTTCAGCTGCATGGGAGCTTGCATAATCATTAAATATCAATGTGCCTCAGTTTTCCAATTAATTCAGATACTTCAGAGTTGCTTGGATTTGTCATCAACAAAATCAGTTCATGACCCCCATGCTTTAGTATAGTTTGGGAATCCCCAAACTTCCAGAAGAGGAGTTCCAAAATGTACAAAGCTTCTCTCTTAACCCACAGCATCCATTGCACTCTATGCTAGAGGAGGGAGCCACAATGCTCCCCAACCCAGTCTCCTCAGCCTCAACCATAGACCATAAAAACACAGAATCTAGGGAAACTAGAGCCATGCAGACGTCAATGCAATCAGCAAGAAAAATCAAGACCTCCCCGTGGAAACCATAAAAGACGTGCAGCTCTGGACTGGAACATCTTCTTTAGCTGAAAGTAGAGTGTTGGAATCCCAAAGGCTGGAATGGGAGAGGCTTCCTAAATCCCTCTTGGTCCCCTCCTCAAGAGCTAAGGCTCTTCGCAGAAATGAGAACATCAGAGCATACATCTAGCCAAGTGTGATGCTTCCAATAGATGGAAAAAAGTTTTCCATCTGTCTCCCTACAAATAGATTCATGCCATAAGAGATCAAAATGCTGCTATAGTTAGAAGCATGGGCTCTGGAGGCAGACTCCCTGGATTCCAGTACAATGTTTGCCATTTACCACTTCTGAGGTCTTGGGGAATTACTTAACCTCTCAGTGCCTCTGTTTGCTCATTTGTAAAATGGGGTTGTTGTAAAGATTAAATGAGATAATTACATGAAAAGGATGAAGAGAAATGCCTGGAACGTGGTAAATACTATCTGCCTCCTCCTTCTTTTTCCTTCTCCCTCTCTTCCTCTTCTCATCCTTCCTCCCCCTCCTCTTCCTTCTCCTCCTCTTCTTCTTCATCATCATCATCATCATCATGTCCCTATTTCCAAAAGTGTACTCATATATTTACTTTACCTAGCACTATCTTGGTACTTACAAAGTAGGGGCCTTTTAAAACTGATAAAACACCCAGAAATAAGCATTACAAAAATGTGCAAGACCTATAGCGAGAAAACCATACAACTCAATCTCAATGCAATGTTTCTTTGTTGTTATTGTTTTGATTTGCTTGTGTTTGTTTTCTGGTGAGAGAATTGGCAAATTGACCCTGGAAATTAGTTAACTTCAAATATCAGGGTACATTTTCTACCAGATGAGAGTCATAAAAGGCCTTTGTATGAAAGGCACAAAATCTAGAAGCAATAAAGAAATTGAATACATAAAAATATAGTACTTCAGAATGCCACAAGATATTACAAAATATATTGTGCATATTAAGTATAGTGTGTCATACACATATTACATGTGTGACACATACACAAACACTTAAAATACATAAAGACACACAAAATTATACAAATGTATACATATACACTTGTCCACAGCAGGGAAAGGATTAATAGCAGAATAAGTGAATAGCTCCCACAAATTAATACAAAAAAAGCAAACTCACTAGAAAATGTGAGTAAAATATAGAAATAAGCAACATACACAATGATCAAAGAGAAAATATGCTAAACTTCTCCCATAATCAAAGAAAGTCAATTAGTCTAAAAGCCAGTTATTTTATAATTATACAAATAAACAGTATTTGGTTTAAGATATACAGAAATACATTCTTATACTGTCTGAGGGAGAAGACATTTATACAACATTTTGGGAGTGTTATTGGGCTGAAAAATAAAATTCTAAACATGCTTACCCTCTCATCCAGCAAGTCTACTGCTATAAATTTATTCTATGGGGCCGGCGCTGTGGCGTAGCAGCTAAAGCCACCGCCTGCAGCGCCAGCATCCCATATGAGTGCCGGTTTGAGTCCCGGCTGCTCCACTTCCAATCCAGCTCTCCACTATGGCCTGGGAAAGCAGTAGAAGATGGCCCAGGTCCTTGGGCCCCTGCACCCATGTGGGAAGGTCCGGAGGAAGCTCCTGGCTCCTGGCTTTGGATCAGTGCAGCTCCGGCCATTGCGGCCAACTGGGGAGTGAACCAGCAGATGGAGGATCTCTGTCTCTCTGTCTCCCTCTCTCTCTCTCTCTCTCTCTCTCTGCTTCTCTTTCTCTCTTGGTGTAACTCTGACTTTCAAACAAATGAATAATTTTTTAAAAAAAACTTATTCTACAAAGTTTAATTCAAGTACTCATACATTTACAGAAATGTTCACTGTAGTATTTGTAATTAGAAAAAAACATTTTTTTGTAAAAAAAAAATTAGGAACAAACTTTAATCCTACCCATAGAAATTAAGGAAATAAGAAAGAATGTTCCTCTCAATAGTTCTCAAAAGAAGAAACATAAATGGATACAAATATATAAAAAATGCTCAAAATCACTAGAAATCAGGGAAATGAAAATCAAAACTACAATGAGATATCCTTTCACCCCTGTCAGAATGGCTAAACTCCCAAAGACGGAAAGTAACAAATGCTGATGAGGAAGTGGAGAAAGACGAACACTTCTACACTATTGGTGGGAATGTAAATTGGTGCAGCCACTGTGGAAAATAGAATGGAGGTTTCTTAGAAAACCGAAACAGACTTGCTAAATGATACAGCAATGCCACTTCTGAGTATACACCCAAAAGATATGAACGCACAGTATCAAAGAGATACCTGCATTGCCATGTTTAGAGCAGCACTGTTCACAATAGCCAAATTATGAATCAACCAAGGTATCCATCATCAGATGAATGGATAAAGAAAATGTGTTATGTATATATATATATATATATATATATATATACATAATGGAATATTATTGAGTTATAAAATCTGAAATTCTACCGTTTGCAGCAAAATGCACACAACTGGAGGACATCATGTTGAGTGAAATAAGCTGGGTACAGAAAGACAAAGACTGCATCTTCTCCCTTATATGTGGGAGATAAAATTTAAAAAAAGAAAGAAATTAAAAGAGAAACACCTGTATGTATCAGTATTGCTGTAAATATAGTTTTGTCAGTCTTTGTTTTATATCTTTGCCAAACCAATAGTTAAGAATGTTATATTAGTATAGTTTTAATGATTTGTGATTACTTTAAAATTATGTATATGGGTAAAATGCTCATCTTTCCATTAGGTTAACTGTTTATAGCCCTTAGCTATATTCCCATTACATTAGGGTCTTTTTGCATTTTACTTGTTGAACTTTTTATTTGGTGAAGTTTTAAGCCCTTGACTGTAATGTAAATTTTTTTTTATTTTTTACTTTTTGACAGGTAGAATGGACAGTGAGAGAGAGAGACAGAGAGAAAGGTCTTCCTTTTTGCCATTGGTTCAACCCACAATGGCCACTGCAGCCGGTGCACCACACTGATCCGAAGGTAGGAGCCAGGTGCTTCTCCTGGTCTCCCATGGGGTGCAGGGCCCAAGCACTTGGGCCATCCTCCACTGCACTCCCGGGCCACAGCAGAGAGCTGGCCTGGAAGAGGGGCAACCGGGACAGAATCCAGTGTCCTGACCGGGACTAGAACCCGGTGTGCTGGCACCGCAGGTGGAGGATTAGCCTAGTGAGCCGCGGCGCCGGCCATGTCATGTAAATTTAAAAAAACATTATCTCAAAAATGAAAGAAAGAGAGAGAGAGAGAAGGAGAGGGAGAGAGAGGAAGAGGAAGAGGAAGTGCAGTGCCGGCATCCCAATGGACACAGGTTTGAGTCCTGGCTGCTCTGCTTCCAATCCAGCTCTCTGCTATGGCCTGGGAAAGCAGTAGAAGATGGCCCAAGTCCTTGGGCCCCTGCATCCACGTGGGAGACCCGGAAGAAGCTCCTGGCTCCTGGCTTCAGATCTGCATAGCTCCAGCCATTGCGGCCATCTGGAGTGAGTGAACCAGTGCATGGAAGACCTCTCTGTCTCTGCCTCTGCCTCTCTGTAACACTGCCCTTCAAATAAATAAATAAATCTTTAAAAAAATAAAATAAATTTGGTGCAAAAACATTTTAAATCCATGCATACAAAGGTCTTCAAAAAGTTCATGGAAAGTGCATATTCTGAAAAATTATATTTCAAAAATTTTTTGCACTGATATAATCCTTCATTTATTTAATTTAAAAGATTTATTTATTTGAAAGGCTGAGTGACAGAGAGAAAGAGAGACAGAGAGATCTCCCATCTGCTGGTTCATTCTTCACATAGCTACAACAGCCAGGGCTGGGCCAGGCTGCTGCAAGGAGTCTGGAGCTTCATCCAGGCCTCAAATGTAGGTGCAGGGCTCCAAGAACTTGGGGGCATCTTCCACTTCTTTCCAGGCACATTAGCAGAGAGCTGGATCAGAAGTGAAGCAGCCAGGACTTGAACCTGTGCTCATATAGAGTTGCAAGTAGTGGTTTAACCAGCTGTGCCACAATGCCAGCCACTAACATAATCTTTTAATTCCCTTTTCCACTAACGTTTTGAAGTATCCTTGTCTGAATATAGAAATAACTGTTGGAAAAAGATATATTGGCATAATTTTGAAAAAGCATGCTGCTGAACTGAATGTTTCATACAGTTCCTTTTTGGGCAAAAACATATACATACACATGAGGGTACTTCAAAGGGTGCACAGAAAAAAAGGAACTAAAAGATAGGTTTGTTTTGAAACAAAAGTTTTTGAAATCCATGTATAACTTTTTCATAATATACATTTTCTATGAACATTCTGCAGTACACTCATAAAAGCACTATTTGTGTGTTTATATTTACATGGTACAAAAGTCTCAAAGGAATGATAGTGAGTAATTAACATAGATTATCCCTGGGGAGTAAGATGATAGTTCTTACTTTATCTTTCTTCTGTGTGGTTTTCAACTTTTACCATACCCTTTTCTGGTTTTTATAATTAAAAAATAAAGACCCAAAATACTAATACATGATTATGGTCAAAATTCTAACCATATGAAAGGATTAAAGTAAGAAGCAGGGGCCAATGCTGTGGTGTAGTGGGTAAAGCTGCTGCCTGCGGTGCTGGCGTCCCATGTGGGCACCAGTTCGAATCCAGGCTGCTGCACTTCCGATCCAGTTCTCTGCTGTGGCCTGGGAATGCTGTAGATGATGGTCCGAGTGCTTGGGTCCCTCCACCCACATGGGAGACAGATCAGCTCCAGCTGTTGCAGCCCTCTGGGGAGTGAACCAGAGAATGGAAGATCTCTCTCTCTCTCTCTCTCTTTCTCTCTCCCTGCCTCTGCCTCTCTGTAACTCCGCTTTTCAAACAAATAAAAAATAATAATAAAGTAAAAAGCAAAAACTTGCTGATTTCTCGTTTCCACACCTCCTAGGTAATTTCTTGAGTAGCTTTCTGGGAATTTTCTTTCCAAATCACCTGTGGATCAATCAGTCTGTATATGTATTACTTTTGTAATGTCTACATACAACTATTTTAATTAGATGATCTGGTGCCTTTTACAGTTGTCAGGAGGAAAAGCATCATCATTTCTCGAGAATTTTCTCATCAAACTGTCATCAATTCTACACAGTGGAAACATTCAAGACAAACAGAACTTCATGAAAATTCTTAGAGGAGCCAAAGAAGGCATATGTCCACCTTGCATTTATTTGTGACTTTGCCCAACAGGGTCAGCACCTACTGATAAGAAATGGTCCAGAGCTGTACCCACATCTGTACCAGCCTCTGCCCTAGCAGGCTGCTAAAACACGTTAACAGCACTTTATCTTGGCTTTGAAAACACTGACCCACATTTCAGCCTTTGCTGGAGGTCTTACTCATCTCAGGATCCCTCTTTTACAGGTAGGAAATTACCACATTGACTACTTTGTAACTTCCTCCAAAGATCGCAGCAAAGGCCAGAACGTGGACCAGCCATGACCCCCCTCTGTAGTCATCCCACACCCCTTTTCTTTCTCTTCCCTGGCATAGGGCAAATTGATTAACTCAGGGCTTCCCAAATGTGGTGGCTCAGAACCAAGCAGGCTACTTTGGAGAAATGCAGATTCCAGGCTTCCCCCCATTCCAGGACTGATTCAGACCTCGGGAGGAAGTGTAATTTTATAAAGAAGCTTGCCACGTGATTCGGCTGATTAGTAATATATGGGAACCTGGTACTTAAAGACAGCCATCCCTAGACAAAACAACTAACAGCATACTTTAAACACTTTGGCCAAGGGAAAATATCCTACTGCCTGCATGTGTTATTAGCTTCCTCTGCACCCAGAGAGTTTGTCTATGGCAGTTTTAGTCTAAGCAGTTTACCCCAGTTTAAGAAATGTGGAAGCCCCGAGATGTCTGACTCCCCAAGTTCCTTGACTATCTATGAGTGCTGCTGAACATCACTTTTTTTTTTAGATTTTTAATTATTTGAGAGGCAGAGCCACAGAGAGGGGGGGGGAGAAAAAGAGAGAGAGGTCTTCCCTCTATTGATTCACTTCCCAAATGGCCGCAATGGCCAGAGCTGGGCCTATCCAAAGCCAGGAGCCAGGAGCTTCCTCCGGGTCTCCCACGCAGGTGCGGGGGCCCAAAGACTTGGGCCATCCTCCACCGCTTTCCCAGGCCACAGCAGAGAGCTGGATCGGAAGAGGAGCAGCTGGACTAGAACCGGTGCCCATATGGGATGCCAGTGCCACAGGCAGAGGATTAACCTACTACTGTGCACAGTGCCGGTCCCCCAACAGCACTTTTGATGACAATAGAGATTTTCTATGTATGTGCTATCCAGTACAGGACTCACTAGTCACATGTGCCAACCGAGCTCTTGACATGTGGCTAATATTACTAAGGAAGTTTTGGTTTTATGTGATTTTAATTTAAATAGCCACATGAAGCTAGTGGCTAGTCTATTGGACAGCTTGGATCTAGACTTCTAAGCCCATAGATTTGAGTGGAGCACCCCTCCCCCATTCTCCTGACCCCACTCACCTCTACCCAGGGGGACCTCTGCAGAGATCAGGGTCACATAGAGCTGATAGGTCAGCTGGGGCACTGAGCCCAGGAAGGCTTGGATCTGCGACATACGTTTGTAGGCATTGCGGTGCATAGCCAGGGTCCGGATGGAGTGGCCCACCTCCCATTCTATCAGCACCTCCTGGCCATCTATTAGCATCTTCTTTCGGGTGAGGCTGACATAGGGCTCCTCCTGCCCCTCCTTCTTGCACAGTGTGAGGTATTTAATCATGGCCTCCGAACATCTGCAGAAGCAAAGCATCATGGGAACTTCACGAAAGCTGTCTTGGGAAGGGAGGTTGTAAGAGGGGAAAAATAACTTGGGGAGGTTGTGCTTCTTTTCGCCATTCTCTTCTGTTCTGCTCATTCCTCATGAGTCAGAGGGCTGGCCATGCCTTCTACAAGTTACTTGAGCCTAAATCCTTTTTTGCTCAGTCACTGATGGACCTGTGAACACCATTTCAGAAGTACTTCTTGGAGGACATAAGGAACTGTTTTGTCTCCTTAAGAATAGGCTTAGGGTAGAAAATGTCTCCAACACAAAGGTAAATACTGGATCGGGAGTCAATAAAGAGGCTTCCCCAGAGCCTTTGTTTTCATAACACCTCAAATTTCTGAAGGAAAGCATCCCTTATCCCTTATCCGGAGCATGTAGCTCCACAGTTGAAGTTTGGAGGTTCTTTTTTTTTTTTTTTTTTTTTCAAAAAAACATTGCCTCCCTCTGTGTCTCTTGACTTATTTGCAGACAATAGCCCTTGGAACTTGACTTTTTTACAAAGAGAAAAACATCCTCTTGAGAGCCTAGCATCCTTAAAATAGTGATAAGACCACACTTCCTGTTGTACCTCTCCCAGCTCCCCCATGTTAATCAGAAGACTTCAGCAGCTCTGATGTGGTGAATAGATGAGAAGCAACTGGAACATCTTGTTTCAGAACACCTGAGCTATCACTTCCCCCACTCACCCTAAAATGAATGGGAAATGTGAACTGCCTCTTATGACAAGTAAGAATAGTCAGATTTGTGGTGGAAATCAAGACATCCTCCCCAGTCGACTCAGAACAGGCATTGTGTTTATCTTGCTTATGGCTCTGATCACATAGTGGGAATTCGACCATTTCAGTAAATGAAAGACCAAGGCAGGACGAAAATAATGCAGGGTAAGAAACAGTGGGAGGCAGGATCATAACAGCAGTGTAATCTAACAGAACATTAGGTCACACACAAGCTCCTCAGACACTTATGTGCGCTCCAGGCTTTGGCTCTCAAGAGAAAGGTGTGAAACGTGCTGCCACGCTCCGCCAGATCCCCTGAGACAGCTCCCGCATCACCACCGCAAAGCGTGCAGTATGGAACTCGCTTGCTAGAGACAAACTTTAATACCTGGGAGAAGAAAAGAAGGAAGGAAAGAAGGGAGAAGATGAAAAATGCCATTTCTTTCTGTTTATGGAAAAACGCACAACTGCATTTTCAACAAAAGAGTTTAGATTTTTTTAAAGATTTATTTATTTGGAAGGTAGAGTGACAGAGAAAGACAGCAATACACACGCACATATATAAATAGAGATGATAGACATAAAAATATAGATGAGACAGAGAAAGAGATATCTTCTTTTATTTTTCATTTTTTAAATTTTTAAAAAAGATTTCATTTATTTGAGAGGCAGAGTTACAGAAAGAGAGAGACAGAGAGAAAGGTCTTCCATCTGCTGGTCCACTTCCCAAATAGCCAGAACTGGGTCGATCTGAAGCCAGGAGCCAGGAGCTTCTTCCGGGTCTCCCATGTGTGTGTAGGGGCCTAAGGACTTGGGCCATCCTCTACTGTTTGCCTAAGCACATTAGCAAAGAGTTGGATCAGAAGAGGAGCAGCCGGGACATGAACCAGCGCCCATATGGGATGCTGGTGCTGTAGGTGGGGCCTTAGTCTGCTACACCACGGCGCCAGACCCATGAAAGCGATTTCGTCTATATGCTGGTTCATTCTCCCAAATGACCACAATGGTTGGGGCAGGGCCAAACTGAAGCCAGGAGCTAAAATTCTATCTGGATCTCCCACGTAGGTGTCAGGGGTCCAGGTACTGGGGCCACCTTCTGCTACCTTCCCAGGCGCATTAGCAAGGAGCTAAATCGGAAGTGGAGCAATCAGGACTCAAATTGGAGCTCACATGGGATGCTGGTATTGGCTTAACCCGCTGTGACATGCCAGCCCCAAGATTTTAGATTGTAACCTAAGCCCAAAAATGCCATTGCCATATAAAATACTGATGGAGGTGGTGGCATAAAATGTTCTGTTTATGCTTCTATTTGTAAGGCTATTTACTGGTTCAAGTAATGGTATTTACCTTGCTTATAGGCTTCAGTAAATTAGAGTATATTTGCACTTCCAGAAGTGTGGTTGCATTTCGTGGAAGGGAGCCAAGCCCTACAAACATGTTCCTATGCCTGCTAGCAGTGGTCATGCTCCTACCTACCTAAAGAGTAACTGGGGCCAGTGCTGTGATACAGTAGGTTAATCCTCCACCTGCAGTGCTGGCATTACATATAGGCGCTGGTTCTAGTCCCAGCTGCTCCTCTTCCCATCCAGCTCTCTGCTATGGCCTCAGAAAGCAGTAGAGGATGGCCCGAGTCCTTGGGCCCCTGCACCTGAGTGGGAGACCTGGAAGAAGCTCCTGGCTCCCAGCTTTGGATTGGCGCAGCTCTGGCCATTGTGGCCATTTGGGGAGTGAACCAACAGAAGAAAGACCTTTCTCTCTGTCTCTCCCTCTCACTGTCTATAACTCTACCTTTCAAATAAATAAATAAAAAATCTTTTAAAAAAGAAAAGAGTAACTGACCAGGGCTGGCACTGTGGTGTAGCAAGTAAAGCTACCACCTGCAGTGCTGGCATCCCATAGGGGCACTGGTTCGAGTCCCAGTTGCTTCATTTCCGATTCAGCTCTCTGCTATAGTCTAGGAAAGCAGTGGAAGATGGCCCAAGTCCTTGGGCCCCTGCACCCATATGGGAGATCCAGAAGAAGCTCCTGGCTCCTGGCTTCGGATCGGCACAGCTCCAGCAACTGCAGCCATTTGGGGAGTGAACAAGTGGGTGGAAGACCCCAACCTCTCTCTCTCTTTTATTCATTCTCTCTCTGCCTCTGCTTCTCTGTAATTCTCCCTTTTAAATAAGTAAACTTAAGAAAAAAAAATTAATTGGCCTTGAAAATAAGTGTATCAAGGGTATAATTTAAAATTTTTAAATTATTTTTTTCTATTAGACGTTTAGTTGACTGATGGTATAAATGCTTTCCAGTCACTTCTGTGGAAGCTAAACAACAGGAATGAAAAACACTACTCAACACTCCATACAGAGTGGCACAAACCAAAGACAGCCTGGGAAAAGCAGACTTCGGTAGTCCAAACCCAGGACTGGGTGCTTGCTGAAAGTTTCACCTTGAATGTTCTTGGCCTGTTAACTCTATACAGTGTATTCAAAAAGGGAGAAATTCATCTCTTTGCTTCTCCAGCGACATCTTTCCATTTTTTTTTTTTTTTTGGTTCCTAGTTCAAGATGAGGACTTACTTTGACAGCTTAATGTCAAAGATTTAGAACTGGAAATGACCTTTAGATCACCCAGTCCAAAGATTGCATAGACTGAGTCACAGCTGAACAACACATATGGTTTTGGCCCATATCATTTTTTTTTTGTTTTTAAAGTCAGTTGCTAAAATCTAAAATCATGTTATTTTATATAAAAGGAAAATCCGGTCTTGAGAGCTTCTCTTGAAAAGCTGGGGGATCTGGCAACGGTGCATGTGAATTCCAGCACAGAAACAATGGGCTGGGACTACAGAGCAGCTGCCTCCTTTAAGTAGGTCACTATTCCCCATCATTCGTCTAACATTGAGATTTTGTTGTCATTTGTCAACACACATGAGGCGACTTTTTCTTCTACTTGGCCTACTTCAGTCATTTGTGATACCTGCCTGGCCTCTGTAAGCAATTGGCTTTGAGACTCATGATCTAGCCCAATGCACTTATTTTACAAAGAAGGGAACTGAAGCCCAAGGCATCTTCAGGCATTTCACCAAGGCCACACAACTGGTCCATGGCAGAGGGAGGACTAGATTGCAGGTCCCCTGAATTCCGGGCCACTGCTTCTGTTGATATCCTGGATTTTCTCTGATAGAGACTAATCAATGCCTCCCTGTTTTAAAATATAATGATTATTACAACTTGGGGCCGGTGTTGTGGCACAGTGGGTTAAGCTTCTGCCTGCAATGCTAGCATCCCATATGAGTGCTGGCTACTCCACTTCTTATCCTGCTAACATGCCTGAGAAAGCAGCAGCAGACTATCCAAGTACTGGGGCCCCTGCCACCCTTCTAGGATGGAGTTCCAGGTTCCAGGCTTTGGCCAGGCCTCAGCCATTACAGCCATTTGGGGAGTGAACCAACAGATGGAAGATCTCTCTCTGTCTCTCTGTCTCTCTTTCTCTCCCTCCCTCCCTCCCTCTCTCTCTCCCTCCCTCTCCCCTTTCTCTGTAACTCCACCTTTCAAATAAATAAATAAAATCTTTTTAATAAGTAGATATTTTTAAAAATTTTATAGTTTTAGTGAAGTGTAAGTGACAAAAGTATATGACAATGTACAGGTAAACAACTTCCTAAGAGGGGGAGGAGCTCCATCCTTAATCAGTTTCACAGCCAGTTGCTAGCTCTCTCACGATGAGCTAGCTTCCCATTGCAATTACAACATCAGCACTCTGACCCACATTCCTCAGCTGACTGCAGGTGGTTGCCTCTCTTGCAATCATGACACACTTGGTCCATCCCTCCCTCCTGAGCTCATACGTTTTGCAATGTGTCTCTGCCTTGAAAATCTCATAGTGTCCAGGTCAGGCTACTGACACAGATGCCTGTCTCCCTAGGATTACACACATTCTCATTCCTTCAAGACAATCTGCAGAGAAATACTTGACACTAGTACATTGTGTTGCTACAGCCAGATGGAGCGGACTACCTTCCCCCTTCCAACCAAACGTACCTTTACTGCAGAAATATATCAAGAGATAAACGGATAGAGAAAAATAACGACATTGGGTTGGCATGCCAGATTACCACAGATGTCTTAAAGTATTTCCCAGATGTCAAATAACACTGGAAAATTTGGAAATGGCAGCAGCACTAGCCCAAGCAGCTCCGAATAAGGCAACTGGATGTGAAACGGGATGGAGTAGAGCAGGGAAGAAGCTCTCAGGTAAAAGGCAGAGACAAAGTTACTCTGCAGCTATGGCCTGTGTGCACAGGGTGACACCACCTGAGAGTGCCATACCAGTTGTCACCATCCAAACCCAGAGAGCAAACATTACCTAACGAAGTCTTATTGAAGCTATCACTCACGGTTTTGGAACACAAGCACATGCCACATGTTCATCATGGTGACACTTAAGGTTTCAGATAACTTTTTTTTTAATGGTAGGGAAGCCAAGAGTGGGAAGGAAGGAATGGACAAATCAATTAGATTAGAAGCACAGTATCAGTCTTGCAAAGAATATTTTCGCCTTTCTCTGGCTGAGTCTGGGGTGGGGAAGGTTGGGGGGGGTTATAAAAAATTGCTCACCTGATAACAGGTCCCAAGAGGATCAGATGCATGAATAATGAGAATGGTCTATCTTTGGCCAGATCTCTGTGCACAAAAATGAGGGTCAGCTGGACCATAATAGATGAAAACATGAAGAAGGAAAGGGTGTATGTCATCCAGAAGGTTTCGTTACTCTTCCGATAGGTTCTAACCATGTACAAGGCAGATGCAGCCTCCCCACAGTACAAAAAGGTGGAGAAGAGGATGCCGAAGGGAAAGGTAAAGCGGGGGTTGGCCCCACGGATGACGTCTTCCTCCAGAGATGAAACCCGATCCACACTGGGCTCCTCGGGAATTTCATAAACTCTGTCCATTGTCGCGGTTCGGAGTGTTGAGGTCGGGCGCTCACAGCACCCACACACCCATCCCCAAGAAAGCCTGTAGCCACTATGGTCAAGCCTCAGTGAGCAGGGCTCGGTGAAGGTCCGTTCCAGAACAGAGATCCACTAGTTAGAGCAGAAGATCCCTCTCTTCTGGATTCCTGTTCCACTCGGAGTCTGGGATGCAGAGCCCAGGAGTACCACTGTGAACTTGACTCTTGACTGGCTCAAGAGTCCAATCATCAACGTACGTGCTGTGAAACTGGAACAAGGAAAAAGCAAGCATCCCAGCGCCCAGTCCGGATCCCAATTCTAGGTGCCTGAAGAGCCATGGGAACAGCTGTTTCAGTTGCGACTCCTTTAGCAGTCCCCCAGGCAGGGGACAGCCACCTGTCGGGGCGCCGGCCCCTCAGCAGCTTTTCACAGTGTCAAGTCAGCGGAGAACCAAGTCGGAGTAGGAGAGCAGGTGCAGCCAGAGCGTTCCTTCAGAGAGAGATTACTTCAGCGCCCAGGTCCTCTAACTATATGCTAGGTTGTGGCTATTAGCACGCCGGCGTGAGTCGAGGGTTCTCAGGCTGGCTCCTCCGTTCCCCAAGCCCCGCCCCCAAGACAGCCGGGCTGGGGGCTGGAGCAAAGCCACAACCCAGCCGCCTAGCGCAGTCTCCCAAGGACCGCGGCGGAACGCGCGCGCGCTCCTGGATCAAGAAAAGGCTGGAGGGGCTGCACCACTGAGAAACTTCGCTAGTGAGAGGAACAACGCGTGGGACGCCAACCCAGCCAGAGCAGATGTCACCTAACTCTTGGGCACCGTCCACTGCCGGGGTTTCGCCTGGCCCACGGTTCTAGCCGCGACAGGACGGCAGCTTCAGGAACTAAGGGCGGGCGAGCTGGGAGGGACAGCTGGGGCCAAACAGAACCAGACAGAGGCTCAGGGTGGCCAATCGAGGGATGCTGCTTATGGAGAGGCGCTACAACAAGGGACCTGGGTTACTCTTTGAAGCACTTCTCACCAGGACCCCCAGATCTGGGAGGGAGCCACAGCTCTCTCCTCTTCCCCAAGAGCTCCTTTCCCAGGCGCCCACTTCTGCCCCGCCCTCCCTAACTAGCTAAGTGGCTCACTCCCACACTCGCTCAACCCACGCGGTTAGGCAGGTGTGTCTACCTTGGCCGCAGGGTTGCACCTCCCTAGGTCCTATTGCCCTCCAGATAATAACACTGGGGGGTGGGGGGAGGGAGGCGGTGCTGGGAGGCAGTTGGACTAGAGTGTCCTTTCCAGGCAAGATTGTATGCAGCAAAAGAAAGATAAAACAGGCTGGAGGTCAAGACTCAAGGTCAACCTGCAGTCATTGAAAGCTCATAGTATATGCCTTGATTGCTCCACTTGCAAAATGAAGTCACGATCAGAGCTTTACAATGAACTTTCAGATCTTGGGTTGAAAGGTTCTGAAGTGGCAAATTCGAAATAGATTGGCAAGGAGCCAGGAGAGCTGTGAGTAGAAGCTGAGAGGGGTGTCTTAGAGTGCTCTGAAATTGCCTGGATTCTCAAGAGCAATCCTCCCCCACCTCACTGCGCTTTTGTTTTCATGCCTTCATTTGCATAATTCTAAACCCCACAGAAAAAAGAAAACATCTGCCTCCTGGTAATAATATCAACGTAGCAAAGCCCATGCCAATCTCCTTTTGCTACAAGAAGTCAGTAAAAAGAATCTACGGGAGGCGTGGCCCAAGTCAGCCACGGAAATGATGACTTCGAGAGATAGGCTGAGTCTTGTCATTATGTTGTTTTTCTAAGGTTCTCACAACTGCCATCTCCTCTCCCCGGGGCTGATTCTGAGACAGAGTCAACATCTAAAGGCTGTTGTCTTCTGAGGCAGCCTCCCAGCGTGGCCTGCACCTGTGCTCGCAGCTGCGCTGGGCGGATGAGCCTTCCTCTTCTCTGTTTCGCCAGGGAGGGTCAACACTGTCAAGCATGACATGAAAATGCTGAGTGCTTGCTTGGAGTGTAAGGACTCTCTCCGCCAGCAGTGTATGGTGCATAGCCTCTCAGGGCCACTTTCAGGAATCTGCGAGAAGGATCTCAGGCAGGTTGACCCACTGATCTCACTATATATATTTGCCTCTCCAACTTATTTTAAAATAAGGAAATGCTTTTTTATTTCAAAGACAAATTTCAAGAGACAGAGAGACAGACAGATCTTCCATTCATCCATTGGTTCACTCCCCAAATTGCTGCAACAGTCAGGGTTGGACCGGGCCAAGGCCAGGAGCCCGGAACTCTATCCCAGTCTCCCACATGGGTGGCAGGGGCCCAAGCAGTTGGATCATCTTCCACTGCCTTCCCAGGCACATTAGCAGGGAGCTGGGTCAGAAGTGGAGCAGCTGGGACTCGAACTGCTGTTCATCTGGGATGGTGGCATCACAGGTGGCAGCTTAACCTGCTATGCCACAGCGCTGGCCCCCTTGTCTCCAATTTTATCACTCATATTACCCTAGCTCCAGTACCGCAAGTTTTCTCACTTACTACACTCATCTTGTTCACTCTCACCTTCTGTGCCTTGTTGGTGCCATTTATGGTCCTCTTTATTCTCTTCTCCATTAGCCCAGACTCTAACCTTCCCTCAAGGGTCAGCTCAAGTACCACCTCCTCCAGGAAACCCATTCTCACATGCCCCCTTCACTTTTCTCTTTGTGCTCCTGGCACATAGTCTCTTCTTCAGGCCTTTAACTCTTTCTGTGTGTGATCTCTCTCCTCAACAGAAGTGTAAACTTCAGGAGGGAAGTTCAAGTGAATGTTTATTGTGGTTCTTGTGATGGCAATGGTGATTGACAAATGGCGATGAAACTTCCCTCCCCGTACTTCCTCCATGATACCAGGCAAAACTCAGACATGTTCATCTCTACAAGCTGTGGCCACTGTATCTGGGACATAAAAACCTTTGGCTGAATAAATAAAAAATAATAAATAAATAAATAAATAAAAACCTTTGGCTGAGTGAGCACCATCTTATTTAGCCATTCTGCTCACCCAGCATGCCAGTCCACATGATCTGTCCCTTTTCAGAGTTCCCAGAGCATTTCTTCACTGATGCCACATTTCAGCACCAAATTTTGTTATTTTCAAGTGTATTAATTCTTGCAACTAAATTATCACGTGCTGAGGGCAAGGCCACTGCTAGCACACTTTTATTAGATTCCCCTGTGGCTGGTACAGATCTGTAAATTTCCTGCTATCTGATCGCCTTTACCCTCCAGCTTCTCTGTTTGCAGCATTAGGACTCTCTGGTGCTTTAGGTAACTAAATCCTCTGGTCTCTTATTTCCCCGTTCCTTTACCCTGCTGGAAAGAGCTGAGAATTTTCCCTGTTTCTGTCCAGGATTATTGGCTCATTCAGGCAATCTCTAGATTCCAGCTCATTACTCTTCTTAGAGATGCTGGAAAATATTGGTGGTCATACTGAGGCCATAGGGACCGCTCCATTATAAGCACTGACCTCCCAAAGACTGGTCATCTGAGGGACGTCTCCTAGCTTGCCCCCTGAATGCTACATAGTGTTCAAGGGTCAATTTTACCTTCTGGGAAGTATCAGAATTCTGAAAGGAGAAGAGGCACAAGATCTGACTCCTTATCCACCTCCAACCCCAAATTCAGCAGGAATAAACAGTGGGTCTTAGCCTTTGGCTAAAATTCTAAGTGAAATATAAGTGAAAGATAAGTGTATTTGGATGCAAAAACTGTAGGCATTCATGCATATGAGGGATGTTTTGAAAGTCCATGGAAAATTCCTATTATGAAAAAAACTATGCATGAGTTTCAGAAGTTGTTTGAACCAAAGTCAACTTATCATTTAACTCCAGTTTCCATGAACTTTTGTTAGTACCTTGTACATCGGCATTTAGAAACCTCTGAACAAACCCACGATGCCTTCCTGATGTCAGCAGGGCGGCAGGGTGAGCAAACGTTGCTGAGACTTGACAGCACGGCCCTGTTGTCCTGCCCATTGCGGCCCTGCCTGCTTGGCCTCGC
The DNA here is from genome assembly GCA_949820135.1 of Sylvilagus floridanus. NCBI lineage: Eukaryota > Metazoa > Chordata > Mammalia > Lagomorpha > Leporidae > Sylvilagus > Sylvilagus floridanus. Next base: position 40,292,105 of record OX463223.1, read on the forward strand.
TTGGCAGTCCCCCGCCCCCATCCCACTCCCCTTTCTGTGTATTGCCCAAACCTCCCTTTCAATGTACTGCCAAACCATCCCCTTTCTGAGTAGGGGAAAACCACTACTTCCCCAATTTTGCCACTTAAAATGAGCACCCACTAAAATGGCAAATATAGCTGCTACAGTATGTGTTCCTATTGTGACCTTTTGTTCATTGTTACTATAATAAAATTACCAGGCTGACAGTCCCATCATGCATCTGACATGATACTCAGAGATTTCGGGGGGGGGGGGGGAGGCAAGGAAATGGGCAGTACTCAAGCCCTGGCCCCAAAAGCACCCTTTTTGAATATTCAATTAAGTCCCACCCAAGACACCACCCCCTATGCCTCCGGATCATAGAGACAGACCTAAAGCTTTTTTTTTTTTTTTAAAGATTTATTTATCTATTTGAACAGGAGAGGGAGAGAGAAAGAGATCTTTCATATGCCAGTTTAATCTGCAAGTGGCCACTCAGCCATGGCTAGGCCAGACCGAAGCTGAGAGTCCAGAACTCCATCTGGGCCCTCCAAGTGGGTGGCAGAGACCCAGTCCCTTAAGTCATCTTTTGCTGCTTCCCCAGGCACATAAGCAAGGAGCTGGATCGGAAGTGGAGTAGGTGGGGCTTGAACCAGCACTCTGATATGGGATGGCAGTATCTTAGGCAGCAGCTTAATTCATGAGCGCAACTGTCTCTCCTGCTTTTGCCGGCACTCCTTCCTGAGTGTGTAGCTTTGCTTTGCATGTAAATAAATCTTGCTTTTCTGCTGAGTTTTATTACTACATCACTGCATCTCCTCCTTGAGTTCCTTCTTGTGATTGAGACAAGAACCTGGGCCAAACCTAGCCAGGTGGCAGCCCACAACATGTGCATCTTGTAAGGCTCATGGACAGGGTTGAATTTTTCAAGCCTCTGCAGCCCACAGAAGACTGCTCCTAGACCTCCCAGGAGCTGATGTGTAAGAAGTGACTGGCATCCATGAGGGAAGAGGCGAGGAAGAGATGGGCAGCAAGTGGCTGATGGTCCTGCCACTTAATGCTGCGTGGTGCAAGGGAATGAACTAGGCCGAAAGAATCAGTAGCTAGGATGGAAGGATGGCTGTTAGAATCCTTGAAATGGGGTCCACTGCTGTGGCCTAGTAGACTTAAGCTTCCACCTGTGGCTCTGGCATCCCTTATGGGTGCCGGTTCATGTCCCAGCTGCTCCTCTTCCGATCCAGCTCTCTGCCATGGCCTGGGAAAGCAGTAGAAGACGGCCCAAGTCCTTGGGCCCCTGCACTCACATGGGAAACCCAAAAGAAGCTCCTGGCTCCTGGCTTTGGATCAGCTCAGCTCCAGTCATTGCAGCCATCTGGGGAGTGAACAAGCAAATGGAAGACCTGTCTCTGTCTCTCAAGTAGGTAAATAAATTTTTTTTTAACTTTTATTTAGAATATAAATTTCCAAGGTACAACTTCTGGATTACAATGGCTTCCCCCCCCACACTTTCCCTCTCCCCCCGCAACCCTCCCCCCTTACCCGCTCCCTCTCCCCTTTCATTCACATCCAGATTCCTTTTTCAATTCTCTTTGTATACAGGAGATCAGTTTAGTATGTGTTAAGTAAAGATTTTGACCATTTGCCCTCATATAGCAACACGAAGTGAAATATACTATTTGAGTACACGTTATAGCATTGAATCACATTGTACAGCAAATCAAGGACAGAGATCCTACTAAATAAAATTTTTTAAAAAAAATCCTTAAAATATATCTAATACACAATCAGTCACACATCCTCTGGACTTTAGCTCTCTTTTCTCTGTAAGCTTTCTAAAGGCAAAGAGTCTTCCCTGTAAGTTTTGAGCCACTTCAGTATCAACCCTGGGTGGGTTCTGAGCCTGGAGTCCACACACAAAATGAATTCCCTGCAGCCCTCACTCCTAGCATCCGTCTTCAAAAAATCTGGTTAACCTGCACATGTAAATTAGTCTTAAAGAAAAAGAACTGCAGTCACAAAATGCAGCACAGGGATAATGGGTGATAGCTGTGTTGCTAGGGAGCTGACAAGTTCTGTTTATCCTGCCTAATGGGTCAGGAGAGGGAGGATGTTATGAAAATTATTTATGTGTTAAATGATAGATTTATTGAAATATAATTCACATGTCTTACTATTCACGCATTTAAAGCATACAGTTTCGTGGCTTTAGTAACACAGTCACGCAGCCATTATCACAATCTAGTTTCAGAATATTCCATCGCCTCCAAAAAGAAGCCCATACCCATTAATACTCACTTCCCAATCCCTTCTTTCCCAGCCCTTGGCAACCACCAGTCTACTTTGCATCTCACTGGATTTGTCTACTCTGGACATTTCATATAAATGGAATATACTATGTGACCATATATGACCTCTCATATCTGGATCCTTTCACTTTGCAGAAGGTTTTCAAGGTCCACTCATGTTATAGCATGCATCGATGCTTTATTCCTTTCTATGATGAGTGATATCTTACTATATGGCTATGCCACAGAGAAACAGGACCAATAGGGACCTAGAAGGGGGTGGGAATTGGCTTACGCAATTGTGGGAGACAACAGATCTGAAATTCAGGCTAGGCTGGAAATTCATGAAATAGTTGATGTTGTAGTTTTGTGTCTGAAGTCTGCAAATTCAGACAGAATTCCACCTTCTTCAAGGGACCTCAACCTTTGCTCTTAAGAACTTCAATGGATTAGATGCAGCTCACCCACATTATTACTCAGTGCCTAATGGCTTTAATGGTAATTACACCTGAAAAATACCTTCATAGCAACATCTACACCAGTGTGCAGCCAAACATCTGGGCACCATATCTAAGTCATTTTTTAAAATGTTGATTTTTATTCATTTGAAAGAGAAACAGAGAAATCAGGGGGCAGGAGCTGGGTCAAGCCAAAGCCAGGAGCCTGGAACTCCATCTTGATCTCCCAGCGTGGGTGGCAGGAGCCCAAGCACTTGGGCCATCTTTCAATGCCTTCCCAGACACATTAGCAGGAACCTGGATCAGAAGCAGAGCACCAGGGACTGAAACTGGCACACTGATACAGGATGTTTGTATCATAGGTAGTAGCTTCACCTGCTGTGCCACCCTGCCAGCCCCGTTAAATCATTTTTTAAAGATTTATTTATTTATTTGAAAGTCAGAGTTGCACAGAGAGAAGAGAGGCAGAGAGAGAGAGAGAGAGAGAGAGAGAGAGAGAGAGAGGTCTTTCATCCACTGGTTCACTCTCCAGATGGCCACAACAGCCAGAGCTGCACCAATCCGAAGCCAGGAGTCAGAAGCTTCCTCTGGGTCTCCCACGTGGGTGCAGGGGCCCAAGGACTTGGGCCATCTTCCACTGCTTTCCCAGGCCATAGCAGAGAGATGGGTCGGAAGTGGAGCAGCCGGGACTCGAACCAGTGCCCATATGGGATGCCAGCACTGCAGGTGGTGGCTTTACATGCTTTGCCACAGCACTGGCCTCATATTTTATTGTATTTATTTATATGAGTGATAGAGTATGTGTGTGTGTGTGTGTGTGTGTGTGTCAGAGAAAGAGAGGGAGAGGGAGAAGGAGAGAGAGAGAGACATTTCTACCAACTGGTTCAGTCCCATAAATGGCCCCAACACATGGGCCTGGGCAAGGCCAAAGCCAGGAGCCTGGAACTCCATCTGGATCTCCCACGTGGGTGCAGGGGCCCAACAACCTAGACTATCTTCTGCTGCTTTCCCAGGCACATTAGCAGGGAGCTGGATCAGATGTGGAACACTGAGGACTTGAACTGGTATCCGTATGGGATGCTGGCATTGCAGACGGCAGCTTAACCCACTGTGCCACAACACCAGCCCCACCTATGCAGAGTTTCACAGTCTGTATCCAGAACAAGCTCATCCATCACTATAGTGTACATTTTATAAATGTGAGTATATTTGCAGCAACTGACCGCTCTGTGGCCTGGGCCAGAGTTAATATCTACTAGAAATGCTCAATCTTATGGCCAAGGGAGATAGTCCAGCAGTGTCACAAGGAGAAAAGGACTCCCCATAGACTTCATGCCCATTCAATGGATGAACAACTAAAAGGAGAAATCCACAGGAAAGATCCTGAACCTTGGTCCATTACCACGTCACTTCCCAGCATACCTGTCTCTCTTTGGCTTCACTACCCCCCAAAAAAGAAAAGAAATAAAAAGAGTCCCTTCTTTTTCTTCTGGAACAAATATCTAAGCAGTATTCACTGAAAACTGCTATCAAAATAAAAAGTATAAAATTTAAAAAATATAAAATTCATAGCTAAGAACAAACCATAGATTAATATATCCAGCAAGAAAAAAAGTTCCTCTGTATAGTCCTATTTTACAAAAGATAGTCATATGTTAAATTAAATGACGCATTATGCTTGTAATACAACTCATTAAGCAAACAGTCTAAGACTCAGTTTTTTAAAATTAATTAATTTATTTTTTAAGGAATACAAATTTCAGATGTACAACTTTAGGAATATAATTATTTTTCCCACTATACCTGCCCTCCCGCCTATGCTCCTATCCTTCCTCCTCCTCCCTGTCCCCTTCCCAGTCTCATTTTCCATTAAGATTTATTTTCAGTATATGAAGGTAACTGAAAATGAAACTCGATGAAGGGCAGGATGGGAGAGGGAGTGGGAGAGGGGAGGGCCGCGGGAGGGAGGGAGGTTGGGGGGGAAGCTACAACAATACAAAAGTTGCACTTTGTAAATTCACATTTATTAAATAAAAAAATAACTATATAACAAACAAAAAAAGAAAAAAAGAACTTAATACTTTACCCTTTTAGTATTTTTTATGTTTTACTTAAAACTATTGGTTGAACTCTGTAATTAATACACAATTATTCTTAGGTGTTTAATTAATGCTATAACTAGTACTCAAATAGTATTTTACACTTTGTGTTTCTGTGTGGGTGCAAACTGTTGAAATCTTTACTTAATATATGCTAAATTGATCTTCTGTATATAAAGATAATTGAAAATTAATCTTTATGTGAATGGAAGGGGAGAAGAAGTGGGAGAGGGGAGTGTTGTGGGTGGGAGGGAAGTTATGGGGGGGGGGGAAGCTATTGTAATCCATAAGCTGTACTTTGGAAATTTATGTTCATTAAATAACATTAAAAAAAAGAAAATGAGAAATAGAAAATAATGAAATAAAAATCTTCACAAATTTGTTATTAAAAAAAGATTTATTTTCTTTCTTTCTTTTTAATTTATTTGACAGGTAGAGTTATAGACAGTGAGAGAGAGAGACAGAGAGAAAGGTCTTCCTTCCATTGGTTCACTCCCCAAATGGCCACCATGGCTGGTGCTGTGCCGATCCAAAGCCAGGAGCCAGGTGCTTCCTCCTGGTCTCCATGCGGGTGCAGGGGCCCAAGCACTTGGGCCATCCTCCAGTGCCCTCCCGGGGCACAGCAGAGAGTTGGACTGGAGGAGGAGCAACTGGGACTAGAACCCGGCACCCATATGGGATACCAGTGCCACAGGTGGAGGATTAACCAAGTAAGCCACAGTGATGGCCCCCAGGATTTATTTTCAATTAACTTTGTACACAGAAGACCAACTCTATACTAAGTAAAGATTTCAACAATTTGCACACACACAGACACACAAACACTGTTTGAGAACTAGTTTGACAGTTAACTCTCATAATAAGACTCATTAAGGACAGAGGTCCTACATGGGGAGTTAGTGCACAGTGACTCCTGTTGTTGATTTAACAATTAACACTCTTCTGTATGATGTCAGTGACCACCTGAGGCTCTTGACATGAGCTGCCAAAGCTATGGAAGCCTTTTGAATCCACAAACTTCGTCAGTATTTAGACAAGGCCATAAGCAAAATGGTAGTTCTTTCCTCCCTTTAGAGAAGAGTACATCCTTCTTTGATGACCCCTTCTTTCTACTGAGGTCTCATTCACAGAGATCCTTCATGTAGAACATTGTTTGCCACAGTGTCTTGGTTTTCCATTCCTGAAATGCTCTCAAGGGCATTTCAGGCAGACCAGGAAGCCTTAAGGGCTGATTCTGAGGTCAGAGTGTTACTTAAAGCAATTGCCATTCTGAGTCTGCTGTGTGAACTGCTTTCCATGTTGGAACATTCTCTCCTTTTTAATTCTATTATAATTACCCAACACTTGATCCTATTTATATGGTCACTTTAACACTTAATCCTATCTATATGTTCACTTTAACACTTACTATGATCATTTTAATACTTAAGATGACATTTTTATCACCCAGCTTAGTGGGATTTGGGGCCCCATGACAAGTTTTTAAACTGTACCCTTAAAAGTTAGTCCTTAAGAATGTATGCAGGGGGCCAGCACTGTGGCACAGCGAGTTAACATGCTGGCCTGAAAGCCAGCATCCCATATGGGTTCTGGTTCAAGACCCAGCTGCTCCACTTCCAATCCAGCTCTCTGCTGTGGCCTGGGAAAGCGGTGGAGGATGGTCTAAGTCCTTGGAGCCCTTCACTCGCATGGGAGACCTGGAGGAAGCTCCTGGCTCCAGGCTTTGGATTGGGGCAGCTCCGGCCATTAAGGCCAATTGCGGAGTGAACCAACAGATGGAAGACCTCTCTCTCTCTCTCTCTGCCTCTCTTCTCTCTGTGTAACTCTGACTTTCAAATAAATAAATAAATAAATCTTAAAAAAAGAATGTATGCAGAACTATACAGCTTTACAGTTATAAATTTCCTCCTCCCTCTCTTATGTCTTACTGAGATTCATCCTCAATTGACTTTATACACATATGATTAACTCTATTCTTTTTTTTTTTTCTTTTTTTTTCTTTTTTTTTTTTTTTTTTTTTACAGGCAGAGTGGACAGTGAGAGAGAGAGACAGAGAGAAAGGTCTTCCTTTGCCGTTGGTTCACCCTCCAATGGCCGCCGCGGTTGGCGCGCTGCGGCCGGCGCACCGCGCTTGTCCGATGGCAGGAGCCAGGAGCCAGGTGCTTTTCCTGGTCTCCCCATGGGGTGCAGGGCCCAAGCACCTGGGCCATCCTCCACTGCACTCCTGGGCCACAGCAGAGGGCTGGCCTGGAAGAGGGGCAACCGGGACAGAATCCGGCGCCCCGACCGGGACTAGAACCCGGTGTGCCGGCGCCGCAAGGCGGAGGATTAGCCTGTTGAGCCACGGCGCCGGCCATGATTAACTCTATTCTAAGTAATGAGTTCAACCAAGCATCTACAACCAACTTATATTTGACCAAGGAGCTAAAACCAATCCCTGGAGTAAGGACAGTCTCTTCAACAAATGGTTCTGGGAAAACTAGTTTTCCACATGCAGAAGTATGAAACAAGACCCTTTCTTACACCCTACACAAGAATCCACTCAAAATGGATTAAAGATCTAAATCTATAACACGACAACATCAAATTATCAGAGAACATTGGGGAAACCCTGCAAGACATTGGGATAAGCAAAGACTTCTTGGAAAAGACCCCAGAGGAACAGGCAGTCAAAGCCAAAATTAACAACTGGGATTACCTCAAATTGAGAAGTTTTTGCCCTGCAAAAGAAACACTCAGAAAAGTGAAGAGGTGACTGACAGAATGGGAGAAATTATTTGCAAGTTATGTAACTGATAAAGGATTAATAACTGATAAAGAATTAATATGCAAAGGGATCAAGAAACTCTACCACAACAAACAACCCAGTTAATAAATGGGCTGAGGACTTAAATAGACATTTTTCAAAAGGTCAAAAGACACAGGAAAAAATGTTCAGGATCACTAGCCATCAGGGAAATGCAAATCAAAACCCCAATGAGGTTTCACCCCACCCTGGTTAGAATGGCTTTCATGCAGAAATCAACAACAAATGCTGGTGAGGATGTGGGGGAAAAGGCACACTAATCCACTGTTGCTGGGATTGTAGACTGGATGGAAGACAGTATGGAGATACCTCCGAAATACCTCAGATATACCTCAGAAATACCTCAGATTCTGAGATACCTCAGAAATCTGAATGTAGACCTACCATTTGATCCAGCCATGCCACTCCTGGGAATTTACCTAAGGGAAATGAAATCAGCAAATAAAAGTTATCTGCACCCCCATGTTTATTGCAGCTCAATTCACAATAGCTAAGACGTGGAACCAACCTAAATGCCCATCAACCAAAGACTGGATAAAAAAATTATGAGATATGTACACTATGGAATACTACACAGCAGTAAAAAAAATGAAATCTGGTCATTTGCAAAAAAAAAAAAAATGGAGGAATCTGGAAAACATCTTACTTAGTCAAATAAGCCAGTCCCAAAGGGGCAAATACCATATGTTCCCCCTGATCTGCAAGAATGAATAGAGCACCTAAAACTAAACCTGCAGAAGTGAAATTGACACTTTGAGAAGGCATGACCTGAGCTGCCCTTGCCTCGACTGTTGAGGAATAGTTGGCTTTGTTTTATTTTTCATTTTTTTCTCTTCATTCTGTTTGTTCAACAAGACTCAGTTTTAATGTCAAATGGGCAAATTTAATATAAATATAACTGACTGGCTAGAATAAATTAAAGAGCTTGTTAGGTTAAGTAACACTAGTACCAATACTTATTGGGTGCTTACTAAGTGCCAGGTACTGTTGTAAGCCCTTTGTGATGTAATCTAACACTTGCAATGCCTTTATGAGATAGGAGCCTTGATCATCTCCAGATAGAGGTAAGGAAATAAAAGCACAGAAGTTATCGAGACTTGTCGAAGGTAAAATAACTTAGTAGAGCTGGGATTTGGACTCAGGAAGTCAGGCAAACATGCATCAAACAAATTGCGATGAAAATTCAAATATGGTCTGCAGGCAAATTTTAGGACTTGATTAGGTGACTCCAAAGATATAAGCCAGAAGAGATTTGGGTTTATTTTAATAGTCACCTAACTGGTTTCCCTATTCCATTTTTCACATCCTACACCTTCCCATCTATCAAGCTTCCTAAGATACCTCTAACATCATGTCACTCCTGTGACCAAAAGGCTCCAAAGGCTCCTTTGTGCCTATCTAGTAGATCCCAGACTTGAGTGTGCATTACAACACCTAGGGAGTTTGCTTAAAATCATGATTTATGAGGCTAGGACCTTGGAATATGTGTTTTAAGAAAGCTTTGCAAAACACTGACCTATATGAACAACTCAAACTCTGCTAGCCTTCAAGGTTGTCCAAAACCTGGCCCAAACACACCTACCTCCTAACATGAATGCCTTATTTTAGAATGGCCATTGTCCTCAAACTTTCATATATGAGGCATTTTCAACTCAGAACCTATGCCCATCCCCTCCAATCCATCTGGAATAACTTCTTGCCTTCTTTCCTCCTAGGTTTCACCCACTCTACAAGACTCTCTTTAAATTCAACCCAGAGGACACCAATTTTTCTGAACAATAAAAGTTTGTTTTTGTTTTTAGATTTTATTTATTTATTTATTTGACAGGTAGAGTTACAGACAGTGAGAGGGAGAGACAGAGAAAAAGGTCTTACTTCCATTGGTTCACTCCCCAAATGGCAGCAACGGCTGGAGATGCACTGATCCAAAGCCAGGAGCCAGGTGCCTCTTCCCAGTCTCCCATGTGGGTGCAGGGGCCCAAGCACTTGGGCCATCCTCCACTGCCTTCCCGGGCCAAAGCAGAGATGGATTGGAAGAGGGGCAGCCGGGACTAGAACCGGCACCCATATGGGATGCCAGCGCCGCAGGCAGAGGATTAACCAACTGCACCATGGAGCCAGCCCCAACAATAAAGTTTCTACTGTTTGACTCCAATTACTTTGGGATTTAACTGTTCTTGGAGTATATCCCTAATTACACAGAGCTGCACTGTCCGTTTTGGTGTCCACTACTTACATGTAACCATTGAAATTTAAGCTAATTAAGATTCAACAAAATTAAAGTTCCAGTTCTTCAGTCACACTAGCTGCCCTTCAAGCGCTCCACAGTTCCACGTGTACTGGACAGTGATGATACAGAACATTTTCACATCACACAAGTCTGCTTTTGGCTGCCACAGCTGCAGCTTCCTTCTTACTCTCCCGACAAATCTTGCTCACCCTGAACTTAAAGTAAATATGTATCCTGAGCACAAAAAGTGATGGAATTTCTTTTTAAACTGATTCCCATTTCCAGTAAAAACAAGGACTTCAGAAGGTAAGTCTCAAATGTAAATATCACTGAGAATTTCTAATCAAGTCTAAAAACCCTTGCCTTTTCTCAATTCTCATTCTCCTTGACCTCTATGCTGCATTTGGCATTACACAGAACAGACTTCCCTCTGCTATTCAAAAAGCTCTCCTCCTCTGCTTCAATGACAGTGTTTAGACAAGGAGAATTTATTACTTACCTTGGGCCATGCATCATGCTTGAGCACTTTACATACCTCGATAGTCATATCAGGTAAATACTATTATAGTCATCCCTGGGCATCTGCAGGGGATTGGGTCCAGCCCCACCCCTTACACCATGGATTATCATGGATGCTCCATTTCCTTATCTAGAATGTGTAGTATTTATGTATAACCTACATGCATCCTCATGTGTACTTTAAGTCACCTCTAGATCACTTGTCATATCTAATATAATGTAAATGCTATGCAAATTGTTGTTCTACTGTCTTGTTTAGGGAATAATGACAAGATAAAAGTCTGTATGTTCAATCCAGAAGCAATTTTTTAAAAAGTTTTATTTGAAAGGCAGGGTTACAAGGACAGGGAGAAAGAGAGAGAGAGAGAATCTTCAATCTGCTGGCTCACTCCCCCAATGGCAGCAATGGCTGAGGCTGAGCCAGGCCAAAGCCAGGAGCCCAGAATTCCATGAGGGTCTCCCACATGGATGGCAGGGGTCAGGTACTTCAACCATCTTCTGCTGCTTTCCCAGGCACATTAGCAAGGAGCTAGATCAGAAGTGGAGCAGCTGGGACTCAAACTGGCACTCTGATATGGGATGTCAGTGTCACAGGCAGTAGTTTAACTCGCTGTACCACCATACTGGTCCCCAGAAGCAATTATAAAAAAAGTTCTATCAGAGGTTGGTAGAATCTCTGGATGTAGAACCCATGGATACAGAGGACAGATTGTATTGTCTCCATTTTATAGATGAGGTATCTGAAGTTCAAAGAGATTAATTGATTTGAATAAGGTCACTGAACCAGTGGTGCTAGGACTAGAACCCAAACCTTTTTTAAGGCTCTTTTCATGAGTCATTACAGGATCAAATGCCTAAGAGGCTGGTCAGACCATCCATTCCAATCATCAAAGAACAGAAAAAACCCATTCAAAAGAGTCCTCTTTTTTAAAAAATATTTATTTGAAAGGCAGAGAGAGAGAGAGAGAGAGAATCTTCCATCCACTGGTTCACTCCCCAAATGGCCAAAAATGGCTGAGACTGGGCCAGGAGCCTGTAACTCCATCCAGGTCTCCCACATGGGTGGCAGGGGCCCAGGGACATAAGTCATCTTCCGCTGCTTTCTCAAGCACATTGGCAGGGAGCTGGATTGGACACGGAGCAGCCAGGACTGCAAGAGGTGCTCATCTGGGATGTTGGCATCGCAGGCAGTGGCCCAACCCATTGAGTCACAATGCTCCAGTCTCCTGTTTTTTCCTTCCTTCTTAGCCCTTTTTTGAAACTCTTACTCTCTCTACTTCATATACCCTTGTGATGGCTTTTCAAGGTCTTAACCTGGGGAGTTTAAAGGCAATTACCAAGAAACATCGAGAAAGTAACTACAGTAAATCCAAGAGAGCAGGAACCAGGTACCGCCTTCCCTTTTCCAGTATTCTGTTTTCTGCTAAATATCCTATAAGCCGTTTACATTAGAACTGGCATTGTTCAGAATTTAGAATTTTTATTTATTTTTTATTTTTTTGACAGGCAGAGTGGACAGTGAGAGACAGAGAGAAAGGTCTTCCTTTGCCGTTGGTTCACCCTCCAATGGCTGCCGCGGATGGTGTGCTGCGGCCGGCGCACTGCGCTCATCCGATGGCAGGAGCCAGGTGCTAGGTGCTTATCCCTGGTCTCCCATGGGGTGCAGGGCCCAAGCACTTGGGCCATCCTCCACTGCACTCCCAGGCCACAGCAGAGGGCTGGCCTGGAAGAGGGGCAACCGGGACAGAAACCGGCGCCCCGACCGGGACTAGAACCCGGTGTGCCGGCGCCGCAAGGCGGAGGATTAGCCTGTTGAGCCACGGCGCCGGCCGAGAATTTAGAATTTTTAAAAAAGATTTATTTATTTGAAATTCAGAGTTACAGAGAGAAAGGAGAGGCAGAGAGAGAGAGAGTTCTTCCATCTGCTGGTTCACTCCCCAGTTGGCCCCAACAGCTGGAGCTGCGCCAATCTGAAGCCAAGAGCTTCCTCTGGGTCTCCTACGTGGGTGCAGGGGCCCAACCAGAAGTGGAGCAGCCAGGACTCGAACCAACACACATACGGGATGCCAGCACTGCAGACAGCAGCTTTACCCACTACGCCACAGCACTGTCCCCAGAACTTAGAATTTTGATCTAAGCACTTTGCCAATGGTCCATTTCAATTACACCAGAGACCATTTGTATCTTTTTGGTTATCTGGGTTGGGTTTGGGGTCTGGTGGCAGCTGCCAGAGTTAGTCACAGCTGGCTAAGAAGTGCATGGTACTGGCCAGTGCCGTGGCTCAATAGACTAATCCTCTGCCTGCAGTGCCAGCACCTCGGGTTCTAGCCCCGGTTGGGGCACTGGATTCTGTCCTGGTTGCTCCTTTTCCAGTCCAGCTCTCTGCTATGGCCCGGGAGGGCGGTGGAGGATGGCCCAAGTGTTTGGGCCCTGCACCCGCAAGGGAGACCAGGAGAAGCACCTGGCTCCTGGCTTCGGCGCGCCAGCCACAGTGGCCACTGTGGGGTGAACCAACGGAAAAGGAAGACCTTTCTCTCTATCTCTCTCTCTCACTGTCCAAGGAGCTAAAACCAATTCCTGGAGCAAGGACAGTCTATTCAACAAATGGTGCTGGGAAAACTAGATTTCCACATGCAGAAGCATGAAGCAAGACCCTTAACTTACACCTTACACAAAAATCCACTCAACATGGATTAAAGATCTAAATCTATGACCCGACACCATCAAAGTATTAGAGAACATCGGAGAAATCCTACAAGATATAGGCACAGGCAAAGACTTCTTTGAAAAGACCCTGGAGGCATAGGCAGTACTCTGTGGAATGCTATACAGCAGTAAAAAAAAAAAAAAAAATGAAATCCAGTCATTTGCAACAAAATGGAGGAATCCAGAACATATTATGCTGAGTGAAATAAGCCAGTCCCAAAGGGACAAATATCATATGTTCTCCATGATGAGTGACAACTAACTGTGCACCTTAAAGGAAACCTGTTGAAGTGAAATGGACACTATGGGAAACAATGACTTGATCAGCCCTTGTCCTGACTGTCGAGGAACACCTTACTTTATTCCTTTTAGTATTTTTTTGTTCTACTTAATATCATTGGTTGAACTCTTTAATTAACACACAATTATTCTTAGGTGTTTAAATTTAACTTAGGTGTTTAAATTCTTAGGTATTTAAATTTAAAGTGATCCCTGTTAAATATGAGTGGGAATAAAAGAGGGAGATGTACAGTTCGGCACATGCTCACTCAGACTTACTCCTAATGGTAGAGTTAGAAACGTGCCAGGGGATTCCAATTCAATCCCATCAAGGTGGCATGTACCAATGCCATCTCACTAGTCAAAGTGATCAGTTTCAGTTCATAATTAATCATGATAGGATTAAGTGTCAAAGGGATCACATAAACAAGACTAGTGTCTGCTAATACTGATAGAATTAAAAAGGAGAGAATGATCCAACATGGGAAGCGGGATACACAGCAGACTCATAGAATGGCAGGTGTCCTAAGCAGCACTCTGGCCTCAGAATCAGCCCTTGAGGCATTCAGATCTGGCTGAAGAGCCCATGAGAGTATTTCAGGCATGGAAAGCCAAGACACTGTCAAGACACTGTGGCAAAAAGACAAAATGACCTAAATGAAAGGTCTCTGTGAGTGAGATCCCAATGGAAAAGCATGGGCCATCAAAGAAGGAGGTACCTTTCTCTGAAGGGAGAAGAGAACTTCCACTTTGACTATGACCTTGTCTAAATAAGATCAGAGTTAGCGAACTCAAGAGGCTTCCATAGAGCCTCGGGAGAGTACTGATGTCATAAATAAGAGTGTTAATTGTTAAATCAACAACAGGAGTCACTGTGTACTTACTCCCCATGTAGGACCTCTGTCCTTAACGTGTTGTACTATGTGAATTAACGATATAACTAGTACTCAAACAGTACTTTATACTTAGTGTTTCTGTGTGGGTGCAAACTGTTGAAATCTTTACTTAGTATATACTAAATTGATCTTCTGTATATAAAGATAACTGAAAATGAATCTTGATGAATAATGGGAGGGGAGAGGGAGTGGGAGATGGGATGGCTGCGGGTGGGAGGGTGGTTATGGGGGGAAAAAGCTGCTATAATCCAAAAGTTGTACTTTGGAAATTTATATTTATTAAATAAAAGTTAAAAAAAAAAGAAAAAAAGAAGTGCTAGAGGAGTTGAGCTTTAAGTCTGGGAGAGTCACCTGCTTACCAGCGTTTCACATTGTATACTGGATACCCTTACACAGGTCAGACCCAACATTCCTGGCCAGGACACAGTGAAGATGTGGAAAAAACACTTAGACCCTTTGAATTGTGATGCCTCTTACTCAGGTCAAGGAAGCATAAGGGACGCCGCCTTGTGGTAGCTCTGCAACTGACTGCATGTATTTGTATATTTCATGACACTTTCTTGCCTTTTACTATTTGTGCATGTACCGCAAACACTATCTTATATAATAAAGTAGGCTAGTAGTTTATGTTATTATACAAGAGTACTTAAAAAGTACATTGAAAATTGAATAAAAAGGTAAGCTTATTTTCATGAAAAAAAAATGAAACCCATGAAGACTTTTTCCATAATAGATTTTCTCCCATGAACTTTCTAAAGACTCCTTTTATACTGTGTATTCTGATCTACACATGGGAGAGTTTCTCTTGATTAAATGTCTAGGAATAGTATGACTTGGTCCTTAGGGTAAGTTCAGCTTTAGTAGATACTGCCAACTAGCTTTCCAGAGTAGGTGTACCAATTTGCAATACCACCAACAGTATTCAAAAGTTCCAAAAGAGGGGCCTGCATGGTGGCATAGCAGGTTAGGCTGACACCTGCAATGCTGGCATCCTACATGGCCACCAGTTCAAGACCCAGCTGCTCCACTTCTGGTCCAGCTTCCTTTCTTGTTTTATTGTTTTGTTTTGTTTAGTTTGTTTGTTTGATTTTTTGACAGGCAGAGTGAACAGTGAGAGAGAGAGACAGAGAGAAAGGTCCTCCTTTTGCTGTTGGTTCACCCTCCAATGGCCGCCACAGCCAGCGCACTGTGGCCGGCGCACCGCGCCTATCCGAAGCCAGGAGCCAGGTGCTTCTCCTGGTCTCCCATGGGGTGCAGGGCCCAAGCACTTGGGCCATCCTCCACTGCACTCCCGGGCCACAGCAGAGAGCTGGCCTGGAAGAGGGGCAACCGGGACAGAATCCAGCACCCTGAGCAGGACTAGAACCCGGTGTGCCAGCACCACAAGATGGAGGATTAGCCTATTGAGCTGGGGCGCTGGCCCCAGCTTCCTTTCTAACGCCCCTGGAAAAGCAGCAGAAGATGGCGCAAGTGTTAGGAACCATGTTACCCATGTGGGAGATGTGGAAGAAGCTCCTGGCTTTGGCCTGGCCTAGCCCTCACCATTGTAATCATTTTGGGAAATGAACCAGCGGGTGAAAGATCTCTCTTGGTCTTTCCCTCTCTGTGTGTAACTCTGCCTTTCAAGTAACTCAATCTTTTTTAAAAGTTTCAAAACAGGCCGGCGCCGTGGCTCAACAGGCTAATCCTCCGCCTTGCGGCGCCGGCACACCGGGTTCTAGTCCCGGTCGGGGCACCGGATTCTGTCCCGGTTGCCCCTCTTCCAGGCCAGCCCTCTGCTGTGGCCCGGGGGTGCAGTGGAGGATGGCCCAGGTGCTTGGGCCCTGCACCCCATGGGGAGACCAGGAAAAGCACCTGGCTCCTGGCTCCTGCCATCAGACGAGCGCGG
Source organism: Sylvilagus floridanus (assembly GCA_949820135.1). Lineage (NCBI taxonomy): Eukaryota > Metazoa > Chordata > Mammalia > Lagomorpha > Leporidae > Sylvilagus > Sylvilagus floridanus. The sequence goes on from OX463223.1 coordinate 40,308,271, forward strand.
TGCGCCGGCCGCAGCGCGCCGACCGCAGCGGCCATTGGAGGGTGAACCAACGGCAAAAGGAAGACCTTTCTCTCTGTCTCTCTCTCTCTCACTGTCCACTCTGCCTGTAAAAAAAAAAAAAAAAGTTTCGAAACATACAAATCTTCATCAATGCATCATACATCAATTGTCTCATTACAGTCACCGTGATAGGTGTATAGTAGTATCTCACTGTGGTTTTAGTTTGATTTTCCTAATGACTAGTGAAACAGAGCACATTTCAAAGAGTAATCATTTCATGCTTGCTTTCTCTTTTAAAAATTTATTAATTTATTTGAAAGGCACAGTTACAGAGGGAGGGAGAGAGACAGACAAAGAGATCTTCCATCAGTTGGTTTAGTCTCCAAATGGCCCCATTAGCCAGGGCTGGGCTAGGCCAAAGCCAGGAGCTCAGAGCTTCTTCCAGGTCTCCCACATGGGTACAGGGGCCAAAGCACTTAGGTCATCTTCTGCTGCTTTCCCAGGTGCATCAGCAGGAAGCCAGATTGGAAGTGGAGCAGCCAGGACTTTAACCAGCGCTTACATTTGATGCTGGCATCTCAGGTGGCAGCCTAACATGATGTGCCACAATGCTGGCCCTGAGAGTCTACGTTTCTTTTATATATATATATATATATATATATATATATATATATATATATATATATTTTGACAGGCAGAGTTAGACAGTGAGAGAGACAAAGAGAGAGAGAGAGTTATAGACAGTGACAGAGAGACAGAATGGCCGCCATGGCCAGTGCTGCATGCCGATCTGAAGCCAGGAGCTGGGTGCTTCCTTCCGGTCTCCCATGCATGTGCAGGGACCCAAGCACTTTGGCCATCCTCCACTGCCCTCCCAGGCCACAGCAGAGAGCTGGACTGGAAGAGGAGCAACCGGGACTAGAACCCAGGGTGCTGGTGCCGCAGGCAGAGGATTAGCCAAGTGAGCCATGGCACCGGCTGAGAGTCTAAATTTCTAACATTTCTGACTTCTAGGGTTAGGGTGAGGGTTAACAAGCTCATAAATGCTACTGATCTGAAGACCACACTTTGACTTTAGAACACAAGCTATGGAGTCAGACAGACCTGAATCTCAAACCAAACACTGCTGTTTCTTAGCTGTGAACTCTCTGGCAGGGTATTTAATTTCTCTGAGCCTTAGTTTCCTTGCCTATACATAATATTTTATTTTTTAAAATGTTTTTAAAGATTTATTTTATTCAAAACGCAGTTACATGCAGTTACACACACACACACACACACACAGAGAGAGAGAGAGAGAGAGAGAGAGAGAGAGAGAGTGCGCTCTTCCATCTGCTGTTTCACCCTCCAAATGGTTGTAAGAACTTGAGCTGGGCCAGGCCAAAGTCAGGAGTTAGGAGTTTCTTTCAGGTCTCCCATGAGAATGGCAGGGGCCCAGGCACTTGGGCCATCCTCCCCTGCTTTCCCAGGTGGATCAGAAGCAGAGGAGCTGGGACTGGAACCAGCACCCAAGTGGGATACTGGCACTGCAGACAGCAGCTTTACCTGATACGCCACAGTGCCAGTGCCACAAAATAGATTTTAAAAATTACCTACTTCATGGGGCTGCTGAGGTTAAGTGAAATATTATATAAAAAACATGCTTAGATGGGGGCCTGTGCTGTGGTGTAGTAGGCTAAGCCTCTGCCTGCAGTGCCAGCATCCCAAATGGGTATCAGTTCATGTCCCAGCTGCTCGACTTCCAATCCAGCTCTCTGCTTCGGCCTGGGACAGCAATAGAGGATAGCCCAAGTCCTTGGGCCCCTGCACCCATGTAGGAGACTTGGAGAATGCTCCTGGCTCCTGGCTTCAGATCGGCTCAGCTCCAGCCATTGTGGACATTTGGGGAATTAAGCAGCGGATGGAAGACCTTTCTCTCTGTCTCTCCTTTTCTCTGTAACTCTACTTGTCTAATAAGTAAATAAAATCTATAAAAATGCTTAGTACATTACATGGAAAAGGTAATTAGTGAATGCAAGTTATTATTAATATTCCATGAACTGACACTCCCCCACATCGATGATTCTCTGAAGAATGTAGTTCAGAATGATTATCTGAACAAACTGCAAGAGCCTAGATTAATCAGAGAGAAACAGATTGAATCATAGTTAGTCCTATTTTGTTAGGCTTATTTCATTGTATTCTAATTCCTTGAAAATTGAGACCTCATCTGTATCATTCCGGATCCCAGCAGGAAACAGATGGTGCCCTCAAATTAGCATAATTAGTGAAAAGGTGTGGGCAGGGGGTGAGGGCCCAAGAGGGAGAGAGAGTACAGTTCCTTGGGCTCTTACCATTCCCTACACCCAAAAGGATGACAGGAGGAACAGATGCCATATTTTTTAAAAAGGAAAATGTGGAATACAGAGTCCCCTTAAGAGGAGTGCTATGGTGCAGTGGGTTAACGCCTGAAGCACCAGCATCCCATATGGGCGCCAGTTCGAGACCCGGCTGCTCCACTTCAATTCAGCTCTCTGCTATGGCCTGGGAAAGCAGCAGAAGATGGCCCAAGTCATTGGGCCTTTGCTCCCACGTGGGAGACCCGGAAGAAGCTCCTGGCTTCAGATTGGCGCAGCTCCGGCCAATTGGGGAGTGAACCATCAAATGGAAGACCTCTCTCTGTGTAACCCTGACTTTCAAATAAATAAATTAATTAATCTTTAAACAAAAAAGAGGAGCCATGACCTTTAATTAAGGGACAGTATCTAGCCTCAGGCAATCCTGCAAGGAGGAAGCCAAGAATAAACACCCTGACCTCGGTCTCTTCCTCCCCTTTGATGACATGCCATGGAACTCCACTGCTCAAACCCTACCAGAAGCCAGGAAGGGAAAGGGACTTATTGATGTAGTTCATACAGATTAGCCTCCTAGGGCATAGAGCACGATATAAACCAGTACATTGTAGATCAGGAGGGGTAGGAAGAAGCTATCTGGAATACTGCCTATGACACATATACCCAACCGAAACAAGGCAAGAATGGACTACTGTTTTGGACAAAGCCAAACTGAACTAGTTTATCACTAAATGAGGATCAATAATTTCCAGGATGTCTTCCACTAGGATGTTCTATAATCATCCAAAACCCAACAAAACTGAAATTATTGCCTCGTCCTCTCCCACCACAACTCAACTTTCCCGTTTCCAGCCTTGGTAGCCTTTGCCTATGCCAATCTTCTGGCTCCTGCAAGAGCCTTCCATTTCCTCTCTGTATATTTTTAAGTCCTATTATCTGTTAAGATCCAACTCACGGGGCCAACATTGTGGCATGGTGGGTGAGGCTGCCGCCTGTGACGCTGGCATCCCATATGGGTGCCAGTTAGAGTTCCAGCTGCTTCACTTCTGATCCAGCCTCCTGATAACAGCCTCTGAAAGGTATCAGGAGATGGTCCGAGTGCTTGGGCCCCTCCCACTCACGTGGGAGACCTGGATGGAGCTCCTGGCTTCAGCCTGGCCCAGCGCTGGCTGTTATGGTCATCTGGGGCGTGACCCAGTGGATGGAAGCTCATTCTCTCTCTCTTTCCCTCTCCCTGACTCTGCCTTTCAAAATAAATAAATAAATCTTATTATTTATTATTATTATTTATTATTATTATTTATTATTATTAAGATTTACTTATTTATTTTGAAAGGCAGAGTCACACAGAGGAGAGGCAGAGAGAGAGAGGTCTTCCATCCACTGGTTCACTCCCCAATTGGCTGCAATGGCTGGAGCTGTGCCGAACCGAAGCCAGGAGCCAGAAGCTTCTGCCAGGTCTTCCACGTGGGTGCAGGGGCCCAAGGACTTGGGCCATCTTCCACTGCTGGCCTAGGCCACAGCAGAGACCTAGATTGAAAGTGGAGCAGCCGGGACTCAAACTGGCGCCCATATGGGATGCCAGTGCTGCAGGTGGCAGCCTTACCCACTACGCCACAGCACTGGACCCAATAAATAAATCTTTTTAAAAAATCTAACCCAAACACCTTCCCCTCCTCCAAGAGCTCTTCCCCCAACTACTTTAGTCTACACTTATTCCCCTTGTCCCTGAATGCCCAGTGCCCATAATTTAGTCACTACTGACAGATATTGCTATTGTGCTGGTTTGTACAAACATATCATCACATCAACCAGACACTGTGTTTCCTGAAGGCAGGAACTATGTTTCTACTTTATTTTCCTCCTTGTTAATAGCAAACATCTTACTGCATATCATAAGTATACAATAAACAGCTGAAGAATCAAAGTAGCGAAGGGAAAGCAGGGACCCCAATTTCCAATCTCATTTCCCATGAGAGGTTCTTCGAAGCAGCACAGCTCCCTGAGGAACTGCTTGGTATTATGTGGAAATATGCGGGCTCAAAGGACAGCCCCGCCTCCCACCCAGCCACTCAGCATTTCCAAAAACACTCTTCTAAATAACCCTTGAGTTAAATACAGAATCAAAACAGAAATTATAAACTGTTGAGAGATGATCAGCAGGGAAATCGGCACCCATCAAAATCCATGATACACAACTAAAGTGGCACTCATAAAAAAGGCATAGCATTCATGTGCATATTTATTCCAATATATTTCAACAATAACACATGAAGTATTCCAACAGGCAAAACATGAACAAGCAGGAAATTCAAGAAATCACATGAATAACAGAAAGTGTACCTAAAGAAAGAAGCCCGTGGCACAGCAGGTTAAGCCACCTTTTGCAATGCCAGCATCATATATGAGCAAGGGTTCCAGTCGCAGCTGCTCCACCTCTGATCTAGCTCTCTGCTAATGTGCCTGGGAAAGCAGAGGAAGATGGCCCAAATGCCTGGGCCCCGGACTGCCATATGGGAGTTCCTGGCTCCTGGATTTGGCCTGGCCCAGAATCAGCAGTTGCAGCCATTTGGGGAATGAACTAGGGCATGGAAAATATTCTCTCATTCTGTGTGTGTGTGTGTGTGTATGTGTGTGTGTGTGTGTCTCCCTCACTTTCTGTCAATTTCTCTGCCTTTGAAATCAATCTTTTTTTAAAAAAAAGTAGAAGGAAATAATAAAAAATTAAGAATCAATGACCTATTTCTCACTAATCCTCCCTCTTAAAATTTAAAAGAAAAGCCGGCGCCGCAGCTCACTAGGCTAATCCTCTGCCTGCGGCGCTGGCACCCTGGGTTCTAGTCCCAGTCAGGATGCTGGATTCTGTCCCGGTTGCCCCTCTTCCAGGCCAGCTCTCTGCTGTGGCCCAGGAGTGCAGTGGAGGATGGCCCAAGTGCTTGGGCCCTGCACCCCATGGGAGACCAGGAGAAGCACCTGGCTCCTGCCTTCAGATCAGCGTGGCGAGGGCCATAGCGGCCATTTGGGGGGTGAACCAACGGAAGGAAGACCTTTCTCTCTGTCTCCCTCTCTCTCACGCTAACTCTGCCTGTCAAAAAATTTTTTAAAGAAAAAATAACACCTTGATGTCATAACAAAACTGTGGAGGGTGAAAATGACATGGTAGATTGTCTAAGGATCTTAGGAATTAAACAACACTGCAGGGCTGAGTAGTCTGGGGCTTTCTTTTTGCCTCTCACACATACCATACATGGTGCAGAAGAAGCCTGCATCCTGAAACTGTTAAAAAAAATGTCGAGACCCAGGAAATACTTGTTCCTTTTAGTAAAGTGGCTGTGGAAAGGGTGGCCTAGCAGACGAGAAAGTCATTCTGATAATACACACCCTACTCTGGTCAAACATCAAAGTAAAATATGCCTAGAAAGCAACAGGTGATGGCTCAAGTACTTGGGTCACTGCCACCCACATGGAACACCTGGATGGAGTTTCAGGCTCCTGACTTTCGCCTGGCCCAGCCCTGGCTATTCTGGGGATTTAGGTAGAAAACCAGTGGATGAAGATCTTGGTCTCTGCATTTCAAATAAAATGAAAATAAATTTATATTTTAAAAATTATAATGTACCTTGTAAAAGACCAAAAGAGGGACCGGCATTGTGGCATCAGCATCCCAAATAGGCACTAGTTCATGTCCCAGCTGCTCCATTTCCTATCTAGTTCCCTGCTAATGGCCTGGGAAAAGCAGCAGCAGATGGCCCAAGTGCTTGGGCCCCTGCACCCATGTGGGAGACCAAGATGAAGCAACTGGCTCCTGGCTTTGGCTTGGCTCAGCGCCAGCTGATGGATGATCTCTCCTCTCTCTCTCTCTCTCTCTCTCTCTCTCTCTCTCTCTCTCTTTCCCCATCTCTCTCTGTAATCTATAATTTTTTTTCAAGATTTTACTTATTTATTTGAGAGGTAGAGTTACAGACAGTGAGAGGGAGAGAAAGAGAGAAAGATCATCCATCCACTGGTTCACTCCCCAAATGGCTGCAATGGCTGGAGTTGAGCTGACCTGAAGCCAGGAACAAGGATCTTCACCTGGGTGCAGGGGCCCAAGGATTTTCCTACCTGGGTTCAGGGGCCCAAGCACTTGGGCCATTTTCCACTGCCTTCCCAGGCCATAGCAGAGAGCTGGATGAGAAGAGGAGCAACTGGGACTAGAACCGGTACCCATATGGGATGCCAGTGCCACAGGTGGAAGACTAACTACTGCGTCACAACGCTGGCCCTTCTCTCTATAATTCTTTCAAAATACATAAATAACTTAAAAAAACAAAACCTGGGCTGGCGCTGTGGAGCAGTGGGTTAATGCCCTGGCCTGAAGTACCAGCATCCCATATGGGTGCTGGTTCAAAACCCGGCTGCTCCACTTCCCAAACAGCTCTCTGCTATGGCCTGGGAAAGCAGTAGAAGATGGCCCTGCACCCATATGGGAGACCCAGAAGAAGTTCCTGACTCCTGGCTTTGGATCGGCTCAGCTCCGGCCATTGCAGCATCTGGGGAGTGAACCAGCGGATGGAAGACCTCTCTCTCTCTCTCTATGCCTCTCGTTTCTCTGTGTAGCTCTGACTGTCAAATAAATAAATAAATCTTTAAAATAAAACAACAAAACAAAAAGCAACAGAGGATAACAAATACTTATAAACAACTCTGTATTGACAGATTTAATAATCTGAAATAGACCAACTTCTGGGATACGTGTTGTGGCACAGTGGGTTAAGCCATTGATTGGGAGACCCCCTCCCATCCCATATCCCACACCCATAAGCTTGGGATCAAGTCTTGCCTCCTCCTTCTAATCCATCATCCTGTTAACCTGGAGGCACTGGATGATGTATGAAGTACTTGGGTCCCTACCATCTAAGTGGAAGAAAAGGATGGGGTTCCAGGCTCTTGGTTTTGGCCTGGCCTAAACTAGCTTTTGTGGGCATTCTGGGAGTGAAGCAGCAGAGGGAAGCTCCCTTTCTTTCTGTCTCTTCCTTTCTCTCCCTCTCTGCCCATCAAATAAATAGATGAATACATACATAACTTTTAAAAAAGAATATATCGGGAGCTGGTGCTATGGCGCAGTAAGCTAAGCCTCTGCCAGTGGCGCTGGCATCCCATATAGGTGCGGGTTGGAGTCCCGGCTGCTCCATTTCTGACCCAGCTCTCTGCTATGGTCTGAGAAAACAGAAGACAGCCCAAGCGCTTGGAACCCTGCATAAGACACAAAAGAAGCTCCTGGCTTCGGATCAGCCCAGCTCCAGCCATGGCAGCCATTTAGAGAGGGAACCAGTGGATGGAAGCCCTTTATCTGTCTCTCCCTCTCTCTGTAACTCTACCTCTCAAATAAATAAAATCTTTGAAAAAACAAAAGAAATATGCCAATTTCTCAAAAACAGAACTTTCTCAACTAATTCAACATGAAATAGATAATTTGAATGGCTCTGTAACTATTCAGGAAATTAAACTCCTAGGAAGAGAAACCTCCAGATCCAGATGGTTTCACTAAAGAATCCTACCAAACATCTGAACATCATCAATGCTACACAATCTATTCCAGAAAAGAGATGGGAGGGCTGGCGCCGCAGCTCACTAGGCTAACCCTCCGCCTTGTGGCGACGGCACCCCGAGTTCTAGTCCCGGTCGGGGCGCCGGATTCTGTCCCGGTTGCCCCTCTTCCAGGCCAGCTCTCTGCTGTGGCCAGGGAGTGCAGTGGAGGATGGCCTAAGTTCTTGGGCCCTGCACCCCATGGGAGACCAGGAGAAGCAGCTGGCTCCTGCCTTCGGATCAGCGCAGTGCGCTGGCCACAGTGCGCTGGCCACGGCGGTCATTGGAGGGTGAACCAAAGGCAAAAGAAGACCTTTCTCTCTGGCTCTCTCTCTCTCTCTCACTGTCCACTCTGCCTGTCAAAAAAAAAAAAAAAAAAGAAAGAAAGAAAGAAAGAAAAGAGATGGGAATGCCAACTGATTTTATAAAGCTGATATTATCCTAAAATGAAAATCAGACAAATTCAGTACAAAAAGAGAAGCCTTACAGAACAATGTACTCATTTACATTGATACAGAAATCCTAAACAAAACATTAACAAATATAATCCAGTGACTTGTGGCAGGTGTCCTACCTAGCCTAAACCACAGGTTGCAATGCCTGCATTCCATATTGGAGTGCCTGGGTTTGAGTCTAGCTCTTTTCTTAACTCCAGTTTTCTGCTAATGCACCATGGGAAGACAGCAGGTGATCACTCAAGTACTTGGGCACCTACAACCCACATGGGAGACCCAGATGCGGTTTCTGGCTCCTGGCTTCAGCTTGGCTTGGCCCTGGTCAATGTGGGTACTTAGGGTGTGAACCAGTAGATGAAGTGCTCTCTCCTTCTTGCCCCTTCCTCCTCTCAAAAAAATAAATAAATAAATAAAATAAAGAGAATTCAGCAGCATATAAAATAATAATATACCACAATGAGTTAGGATTTCTTTCAGGGATACAAAGCTGGTTCAATACTATGCCACAGCACTGGCTCCTCAATAGTCTTAAAAATAAAAATGACAAGACTGGCACCGTGGCATGGTGGGTAAGGCTACTGCCTGCGGTGTCAGCATCCCATATGGGTGCCGGTTCAAGTCCTAGTTGCTTCACTTCCAATCCAGCTCTCTGCTATGGCCTGGGAAAGCAGTAGAGGATGGCCCAGGTCCTTGGGCCCCTGCACCCAAGTGGGAGACCTGGAGCAGGCTCCTGGCTTCAGATTGGTGCAGCTCCAGCTGTTGCGGCCATCTGGGGAGTGGACCAGTGGATGGAAGACCTCTCTCTCTTTCTCTCTCTCTCTGCCTCTCCTTCTCTCTGTATAACTCTTTCAAATAAATAAATAAATCTTAAAAAAATAAATTAAAAAAATGACATGGGGTCAATGCTGTGGCACAGCACGTAAAGCCGCCACCAGTGCCCTTAACCCACTGTGTCACAATGTCATCCCTCCACATTTTTTTCTTTTGTTGTTTGTGTTTTTTGTCTCACATCTAAGAAACCACTGCCCAATCCAAGTTCATGAAGATCTGTACCTGTTTCTTTTTTTGTTCTTTTTTTCTCTGTTTCTTTTAAGAGTTTTATAATTTCTTCTCTTATGCTTGGATCTTTCATATGTTCTGAATTAATTTTTATAAGTGGTGTAAAGCAGGAGTTCAACTGCATTGTTTTGCAGCTGAATATGCAGTTTTTCCAAAGTTCTATGCAATTTCGTTGCTTGTATAGATTTGTGTAACCACCATCAAAATAAACATAAAAAAGTTTTTTTCAACCACATAGATCTTTTATGCTATCCCTTTATAGTCACAATCATCTCACCTCCTTCCATGTCACTAAACATCTGCAAACATTAATCCATCACTGTAATTTTATCATTAAGAATGCTACAGGGGCTGGCACTGTGGCATAGCGGGTAAAGCCACCACCACCTGCAGTGCCAGTATCCCATACGGGTGCTCCACTTCCGATCCAGCTTTCCACTATGGCCTGGGAAAGCGGCAGAAGATGGCCCAAGTGCTTGGGCCCCTGCACCCGCATGGAAGACTCCTGGCTCCTGGCTTCAGACTGGTGCAGCTCCAGCCATTGCAACCACCTGGGGAATTAACCAGATGATGGAAGACCTCTCTCTCTCTCTCTCTCTCTCTCTCTCTGCCTCTCCTTTCCCTGTGTAAATCTTTCAAATAAATAAATAAATCTTTAAAAACATTTAAGAAACATGTTACAACATAGATTAATCTTCAAAACATGCTATGTGAAAGAAGCCTATCGCAAAAGACTAGCTATCTGATTATTCCATATATATGGAATGTTCAGAATAGGCATTTCACAGAAACAGAAAAATCAGTGCTTGCTTATGGCTCAGAGTAGGGAAGAAAAACGAGCGAAGGGAATTCCAAGATGGCTTAATAGGAAATAGATGTGCTGCCTTAGACGAGGGGAAAATATCAGACGAAAAGCAGAGGCAGTGCATTCCTGGGAGAGTCGGAGAGAAGCGTGCCGTGGAAATTCTACAGAAGGAAGAGAGACGCGATGGAGCAGCGTGGAAGGTGTGGACGCGCAACAAGCAGAGGAACAACACTTGACCCCCGCAGCCAGGAACTGGAGGAGATGTCAGCTTAGGAGAGTGACGGGAGGGCAGACGGTGGAAGCCCATGCCGCCGAGGGAGAGCCTTGCAGACCATACCGCCTTTGAGTCCAGCCTGGAGCCCTAGCAGCGCGCAGTGTACCCAGCTAATCCAGCCAAAGGAAAGCAGGTTTCCTTCTCCGCATCCCCCAACAAGGGCGCCTGGCAACTGGCAGGGAGAAGGTGCCGTTTTGACGCAAGCAGAGACTGCAGTGGCTCTCGTGCACCCATGCTCATACTGAGGACTGCACAGATCCTTTGTGCAGTTCATGTGGTGGTGCGGTTTGAGGGCTGCACCCACTGTGGGCTAACCTTGGGCACTGATCACCTTGGAAAAGGAAGTGAGGGTATGATTACGACAACAGAGGAGATCATATCTCCACCCTCCCTGATGAACATGACAAAACTTCAAAGAAAGAAATAGAAGAGGATACAAAAAATGGAAAAATCTTCCATGCTCATGGATTGGAAGAATATCATCAAACTGTCCATTCTTCCAAAAGCAGTTTACAGATTCAATGCAATACCAATCAAAATACCAAAGACATTCTTTTCAGATCTGGAAAAAAATGATGCTGAAATTCATATAGAGGCACAGTAGACGTCGAATAGCTAAAGCAATCTTTTTTTTAATTTAGAATGTAAATTTCCAAGGTATAGCTTATGGATTACAATGGCTTCCCCCCCCCCCATAACTTCTCTCCCACCCGCAACCCTCCCCTCTTACCCGCTCCCTCTCCCCTTTCATCCACATCAAGATTCATTTTCAAGTCTCTTTGTATACAGGAGATCAGTTTAGTATATGTTAAGTAAAGATTTCAACCGAGCTAAAGCAATCTTCTACAACAAAAAACAGAGCCAGAGGCATTGCAATACCAGACTTCAAGACATACTACAGGGCAGTTATAATCAAAACAGCCTGGTACTGGTAAAAAAAAAAAAAAAAAAAAAACAGATGGATAGACCAATGGAACAGAATAAAAACACCAGAAATCAATCCAAACATCTACAGCCAACTTATATTTGATCAAGGATCTAAAACCAATTCCTGGAGCAAGGACAGTCTATTCAACAAATGGTGCTGGGAAAACTGGATTTCCATGTGCAGAAGCATGAAGCAGGACCCTTACCTTACACAAAAATCCACTCAACATGGATTAAAGATCTAAATCTACGATCTAACACCATCAAATTATTAGAGAACATCGGAGAAACCCTGCAAGATATAGGCACAGGCAGTCAAAGCCAAAATTAACAACTGGGATCACATCAAATTGAGAAGTTTCTGCACTGCAAAAGAAACAGTCAGGAAAGTGAAGAGGCAATGGACAGAACGGGAGAAAATATTTGGAAATTATGCAACTTATAAAGGATTAATAACCAGAATCTAAAAAGAGATCAAGAAACTCTACCACAACAAAACAACCCACTTAAGAAATGGGCCAAGGACCTAAACATATTTTTCAAAAGAGGAAATCCAAACAGCCAATAAACACATGAAAAAATATTCAAGATCACTAGCCATCAGGGCAATGCAAATGAAAACCACAATGTGGTTTCACCTCATACTGATTAGAATGGCCCTCATACAGAAATCAACAAGCAGATGCTGGCGAGGATGTGGGGAAAAAGGCACACTAATCCACTGTTGCTGGAAATGCAAACTGGTAAAGCCATTATGGAAGACATTCTCTGTCTCTTGCACTCTCTGTGTCTGTATGTCTGAATCCTCCTGTGTTTCTGTCCTTGTCCTTCTGTCCATCTCTGTCTCCATCCATCTCTCTGTTTCCCTCTGTGCCTCTATCACTGTCTGTCTCTATCTGCCAGCAGTCTCATTCTGTGTGTATCTGTGTCTGTCTCTGTCTGCCTCTCTCTCTCTCTCTGTCTGTCTGCTTACCTGTCTCATTCTGTCACTTTGTGTGTCTGACTGATCTACCTGTCCATCTACGTCTCTGTCCATTTCTCTCTCTGTAGGTCTCTGTCTCTTGCTGTCTGTTCTTTATCTCTGTCTCTCTCAACTCTGTCTCTTTATCAGTTTCTCTCCGTCTCTCGGTCTGTCTTTCCATTTCCTTCTCCCTGCCTCTGTCTCCGTATCTGTCATTTTGTCTGTCTGCATTTCAGTCTGATTCTATCAGCAGTCTGTCTGCCTGTCCACCTGTCTCTATGTCCATCAATTTGTGTCTCTTTGTCTCTGTGTGTCCATCCATCTCTCAGTTTGTATCTATCTGTTCCCCATTTACGTCTGTCTTTCTTTCTGTCTGCCTGTCAGTCTGTTTCTCTCTGTTGGTCTCTGGGTCTGTCTTTCTGTATATCTGTCAATCTAATGCTCTCCTTTCTGTCAATTTATCTCTGTCTCTGTCCATCTATCAGTCTGTCTGTATCTCTTTCTGTCGCCGTTTGCACATCTGTCTTGTTCTTTTTGTTGTGTATGTATCTCTCTGTATCCGTCTGCCTGTTGCTGTTTCTTTCTGTTTCTGTATGTTGGTCTCTCTGCCTCTATTTTTGTCTCTGTGTCTCTCACTCTCTTTATCTCTCTCTCTCTTTCCCTGTTTCTTGTTCATTCACTCTCTTGGTCTGTCTCTGCCTCTCTCTGAGTTGGTCTGTCTCTCTCTCTATATATATCTGTCTGTGTCTCTCTCTGCCTGTCTGGTTGTGTCAATCTGCCTCTCTGTTCACTTCTGTCTGTAGTGTGTTTGTCTCTGTCTCTGTATATCTGTATCTCTCTCTTTTGGACTCTGTCTCCTTCTGTCTTGCTCGCTGTTTGTCTATGTCTATTTCTCTGTCTTTGCCTCTGTCTCTCTGTTTTTGTCCATATCTCTATGTCTTTCACAATCTGTTTTTCTCTTTCCCTCTCCACCTGTCTCTTTCTTGTGTGCTTTCTCTGAGTAGGCCTTTCTGTCTCTCTCCATGTCTGTCTGCATGTTGCTGTGTCTGATTCTTGGTTTTGGTCTGTCTGTGTGTCATTCTGTCTCCCTGTCTGTCTCTGTACCTCTCTGTCTTTATCCCTCTTTTTTTTTTAATCTGTCAGTCTGTCTTATTCCCTCCTGTGCATGCTTTGCCTCTTATTCTGTCTCACCCTGTCAGTCTTTCTGAATGTCTGCTTTTGTCTTTCTCACAGTCTGAGTGTCTGTGTATATCTCTTTCCCTTGCTCTTTTTTTTTTTTTACAGATTTATTTTATTTATTTGAAAGACAGAGTTACAGAAAGAGGTAGAGAGAGGTCTTCCATCCGCTGGTTCATTCCTCATATGGTTGCAATGGCTGGAGCTGCGCTGATCTGAAGCCAGGAGCCAGGAGCTTCTTCCTGGTCTCCCACGTGGGTGCAGGGGTCCAAGGACTTGGGCCATCCTCCACTGCTTTCCCAGGCCATAGCAGAGAGCTGGATCAGAAGAGGAGCAGCCAGGACTAGAACCAGCGCCCATATGGGATGCCGGCGCTTCAGGCCAGGGCTTTAACCCACTGTGCCACAGCGCCGGCCCCTCTTTCTGTCTGCCTGTCAGTGTGTTTGATTCTTATTCTGTCTCTGTCTCTTTCCTCCTTTTTGTCTGTCTTCCTGTCTCATTCTCTCTTCCTATCTGCCTGTAAATGTGTCTCCCTTTCTGTCTGCCCGTTGATCTCTCTTACTATGTCTGTCTGTCTCTCCCTGTTTGTCTCTCTCCTTTCTGCCTGGTTGTCAGTGTCTCATTCTGTCTCTTATGCTATATGTCTCTAAGTCTCTTTCTTCTTGACTCATTCTGTCTCTGTCAGTCTGCCCCTGCTTCCCTCTGTCTGCCTGTTCATCTATTTTCTGTTTGTCTCTCTATCCATCTATGTTTTTGTCTCTCAGAGTATTTCTCTTTCCCTCTCTATTTCTCTCCCTCTCCATCTGTCACTCATTCTCACTGTTTCTCTGTGTGTCTATCTGCCTGTCTACCTCTGTCTGTGTCTCTTTCTCCTGGTCATTCTCCATCGGTCTTTGTGTCTCTCTGACACTGGCCATCGGTCTGTGTACCTCTCTTTGTCTCTGCTTCCCTCTCCCTCTGTTTGTCTCATTCTGCCTGTTTTTCTCTCCCTCTGTGTATGTCTGTTTCTATGACTTTCACTTTCTGTCTTTTTGCCTGTTGGACTGTCTGATTCTCCGTCTGTGTGTCTCCCTGTCTCTCCCTCTATTGTCTGCTTGCCTGCCTGTTGGTGTCTGATTCTCTGATTGTCTGGCTCTCCTTCTCTCTCTCTCTCTGTCCTGTATTTTTCTCTTGATCTGTCATTCTCTCCCTGTGTCTCTATTGGCCTGTCCTGTCGCTCTTTCTCTCTCTTCCTCTCTCTGTCTCTGTGTGTGTTTCTCTCTTTATGTAGTCTACCTGTTGCCACGTCTGATTCTGTCTCAGTGTCTTTCTCTGACTCTCTTTTCTGTCTATGCTATCTCTCTGTAACCCTATTACTTGCTGTCTCTCTGTCCCTATGTTTCCCTCTCTCTGCCTGTCTTATTCTGTTTCTGTCCATCCATCTGTTTGCCTCTCTGTCCCTCTGTCTTTATTTCAGTCTGTCTGCCTGTTGGTCTCTCTTGCTCTCAATATCAGTCTTTTGGTCCATCAGTCTCTCTCTCTCTCTTTAGGTCTCTCTATCTCTCTGTCTGACTCCCTCTCTCTGTCCTGCTTTTTCTATCTATTTAGTCTTTGTCTACCTGTTGTTCTGACTCATTCTGTCTACAGTGTCTGATTCTTTGTCAGTCTTCCTTTCTTTGTCACTCTGTATGTCTGTCTGTCTCCATCTTCTTGGCTGTCTCTCTGTTTCTGTGTCTGTCCGTCTGTCTCTATCTTACTGTCTGTAGCTCTTTCTGTGGGTATCTATCTCACTCTCTGTTCTCTCAGTCTCTTTCTCTGTCACTATTTGTCTGTCTTTTTCTGTCTCTTGTTCTATCTCCCTCACTCTGTTTCTGCTTATAAGTCCATTTCTGTCCGTCTGTCAATCTCCATCTGTTTGACTCCTTGTCTATGTCTCTATGTAAGTCTGTCTGTATCTCTGTGTCCATCTGTCAGTTCACCTCTTGGTCTTTCTCTCCCTGTGAGTTTCTCAATTTGTCTGTCTTGTTCTGTCTCCTTCCCTCTCTGTCACTCTGCCTCTATTTTTGTGTCACTGTCTCTCCCTACATGCCTCTTTCTGTCTCCTTTTCACCGTCTCTATCACCCTGTCTCTATCACCCTGTCGGTTCTCTGTCTCTGTCATTTCTGTCTGTCCATCCATCTCTCTGTGACTATCTCTGTCTCTGTCCTCCTTCTGTCTTGACATTTCTGTCTCTATGAGCCTGCCTGTTAGTCTTTTTCTCGGTATCTAACACTCTCCATCTGTGTGTCGGTATCTCTCTTACTGTCTCTCTGCTGTTGGTCTATTTCTGCCTGTCACTCTCCATTTGTTTGTCATTCTGTCTTGCTATGTGTCTCTCGGTCCATCTGTCTCTTTCTCTGCCTCTGAGCCTATTTCTAACTCTATTGATCTGCCTGATTCTGCCAATCTCATCTGTCTGCCTGTTTGTCTTTCTGTCCATCTCTCTGTATATATGCAGCAGTCTCTCCCTCCCTCCCTCATCTCTTTCCGTCACAATGTGTTAGTCCATCTCTGGGTTTTTCTCTCTGCATCTGTCTCCGATTGTCCCTTTTGCTCTCTTTCTGCCCACCTCTGTCACTCTCAATCTGTCAATCTGGCCATGTCTTGGTCTGTTTGTCTGTCTCTGTGTTTCTGTCTCCCTTTCACTGTCTCTCTGTCACTCTGTCTCACTCTCTATGCTGGCCTGTTTGTCTCGGTCATGTCTGTCTCTGGATTTTTGTCCTCTCTCTGACTTTTGGTGTTTCTGTCTGACTCCCTATCCATTCATTTATTTCTTGCTTTCTCTCCCCTTCCTCTGTCTTTCTCTCGGTCAGTCTCTCTCTCTCTCTGCCTGTCAGTCTGATCTCTCACCATTTGTCTCTAACTCACTCTGTCATCTCATTCTACTGCTCTGTCTCTCTCTTGCTGTATCTTTGTCCATCTCTCTGTCTCCCTTTCTTTGTTCATCTGTCCGTCTGTGTATCTACCTCCCTCAACTATCCATGTC
This sequence comes from Sylvilagus floridanus, assembly GCA_949820135.1. Classification (NCBI taxonomy): domain Eukaryota; kingdom Metazoa; phylum Chordata; class Mammalia; order Lagomorpha; family Leporidae; genus Sylvilagus; species Sylvilagus floridanus. Next base: position 40,324,834 of record OX463223.1, read on the forward strand.
TTTCCCCCGTCTCTCTGTGCCTGTCTCTCATTCACTTCCTCTTTCTCTGCCTGTCTGTGCTCCGTTTGTTAGTCTTTCTCTCTCATTCTCACTCTGTCACTATTCTCTTTATCTCTCACCATCTGACTCTATGCCTTTGTATCTGTTGCTCCGTCACTCTGTGCATCTTTCTGTCTATATACATCAGTCTGCCTGTCTCTCTGCCTGCTTTGCTATCTCTGTGTCCATATGTCTGACTGCCTTTATGTATGTCTCTCTTTGCTTGTATGTCTGTCTCTGTGGTCATCTTTCTGTGTGTGTGCATATATCTTTGTCTATCTCTTGGCTGTCTGTCTCTTTCAGTCTTTCTTTCTGTGTTGGTCTCTGTCACTCCCTGACTCTTGGTCTGTCTGACTCTCTTTATCCAGCCATCTATCTATCTCCATATCTGTCCATGTCTGTATGTTTATCTGTCTGCCTCTTTCTGTCTGTTTCTGTCCATCTCTCTCTGCCTGTCAATCTCTGTTTCTGTCAGTCTGATCTCTCTCTCCCAATATGTCCCTGTTTTTCTTTATATCTGTCTCTCACTCTCCATTGGTCTGTCTTTGTTTCTCCCCTGTCACTTTCACTGTTTATCTGTTTCTGTCTTTCTGCTTCTTGCTGTGTTTCTCTCATTATCTCTGTCTTCCCATCTGTCTTTCTCTACCTGCCTCTGTGTTTGTATCTGTCTCTCCTTTCTGTCAGTCTATTTCTTTCTGTCTCTGTGTTTCCCTGTCACTCTCCATCTGTCTCTGTTTTTCTATCGTGTCTGTCTGATGGTCTCCCCTGTCTCTCTGTTTCAGTGTCTATCCACTGGTATCCCTGTTTATATCTCTACTCATTTGTCTGTCTCCCTGTCCATCTCTTTCTCTTGGCCTGTCTTTCCCTGTTTCTCAGTCTCTCTGTTTTTCCCTATCTATCTCAGTCTTTCTTTGTGTGTTACTGTCTTCCTCTGTCTCTCTCTGTCTTCCTCTATCTTGTTCTTTCTCTGTCTGTCTGTATCTCTATGTGTGTGGCTCACTCTGTTTCCATCTTTATTTCTCTGTGTGTCTTATCTGCCACTTTGCCTTTCTGTCTCTGTATGTCTGTGGCTCTGTCTCTCTGCCTCCTTGTCTCTCACTTTGCTCCTCTTTGTCTGTCACTCTCTTTGTCTAGTGTGTCTCTTTCTCTGTCTCTCTGCCTGTATCTTCTTCTGTCGGCCTATCTCTCTTGCTGTGTCCTTCTCTGTGTCTCTTTTGTGTATCTGTCTCTCTCCGTCACTTTGTTGCTTTCATTGATGTCTTTCTCTGTCTCTCTACCAGTCTGTCTGTCCCTTTTGCCTCTCTGTCTGTAGGTATGTCTGATTCTGTTTGTCCACCTCTCTCTGGGTCTCTCTATCTCTGTCCATCTGTCTCTCTGTTTCTTGGCCTGTCTCTTTGTCTGTCAGTCTGTCTTTCCTTCTACCTATCTCATTCTCTGTCCATCCACGCGTGCCTGTTTCTCTCTCTCCCTGCCTGCTATTCTGTCTCTGTCAATCTGTCTGTCATACTCTTCCTGTCCAACTGTCAGTCTCTCTATCTCTGGCTATCTCTGCTGTCTGTATCTTTCAATCCATCTTTCTCTCTCTGTGTCTAATTGTCTTTGACTTTTTTTTGACAGATAGAGTTAGACAGTGAGAGAGAGAGAGAGACAGAGAGAAATGTCTTCCTTTCGTTGGTTCACTCCCCAAATAGTCGCTATGGCCGGAACTACGATGATCCGAAGCCAGGAGCCAGGTGATTCTTCCTGGTCTCCCATGTGGCTGTAGGAGCCCAAGCACTTGGGCCATCCTCCACTGCCTTCCTGGGCCACAGCACAGTGCTGGACTGGAAGAGGAGCAGCCAGCACTAGAACCCGGCACCCATATGGGATGCTGGCACCACAGGTGGAGGATTAGCCAAGTGAGCCACGGCGCCGGCCCTGTCTCTGACTTTTGGTCATCTTTCCCTCTGTTTCCCTGTTTCTATTTCTATCTCTCTCTCTCTCTCTCTCTGTGTCACTTTCTGTCCATCTGTCTGGTTATCTCACTCTTTTGGTCTGCTGGTCTCTGTTTTTTCTCACATTTTCTTCTGTTTCTCTGTCTCTCCCTCTCTGCCTGTCTCTCCATCTGTTGCTCTATTGGTCTTTTTGTGTTTGTCTCTGACACTATCTCTATTTCTGTGTTTCTGTCATTTTCTATCCACCTACCTCTCTTTTTGTCTGCCTCTATCAGTCATTCTCTGTATCTCTTTCTCTGATCATTTATGTTTCCCTCAGTCTCTCTGTCTCTATGTCCATCTCTCTGTTAATCTGTCTGTCTCTCTTTCACTGTCTTTGTGTGTCTGTTATCTATCTCTAGCTTTCTCTTCCTGTCTACGTCTCTGTGTCTGTGTCTGTTTGTGCATGTGTCTCTGTCTCACTCTGTTAATCTGTGTCTCTTCCTGTCTGTCTCTATCTCATTGTCTATTTTTACATATGTCACTCTGTTGCTCTCTATTAATTTGTCTCAGTCTGCATCTCTGTTACTTACTGTCTCTGTCTCTCTGTCCAACTGTCTCTGTTGCTGTCACTGTCTGTCTCTCTCTGTCCATCTGTCTCTGTCCTTGCCAGTCCATTTATTTCTGTCTCTCTTTCTTACTCTCTCAGTCTCTCTGCCTTTCATTCGTTCTGTCTCTGCCTCTATCTGCTTCTCTTTCTCTCTTTTTTTTCTGTCTGCATTTTGGTCTCTCTCTCTCTGTCCTCCATCTGTTGGTCTGTTTCTCTGTGTCTGTCACTCTCCATCTGCCTCTGACCTTCTGTCTTGGTCTCTGTCCATGTCTGTCTCTCCACCTGTCTGTTTCCCTCTCAGTCTATCCATCTCTCTGATCCTGTCTGTCTCTCTCTGGATATCTGCTTTTCTGTACCTTAGATCTCTATCCATCTGTCTGTCTCTGTCTCTCTGCCCTTCTGCTTCTCTATATATCTCTCTGAAGTCTGCCTGTCATTCAGTATATCTCTTTCTCTATCCATTATGTCTATCTCTCACTGTCCCCATGTCTCTTTGCCAGTCTCTCAATCTGTCTCTGTGTCTCCCTGTGTCTGTCCATCTCTCTTGCTATCTGTGTCTATCTCTACCTCTCAGTGTTCCTCTTTGTTTTTCTGTCTCTCAGTAGGCCTCTCCTCTCTATGCCCATCTCTGTCTCTCTCTGCCCATCTGTCTTTCTCAGTCTCTCTGTATGTCTATTTCTCTCTGGCTGACAATCTGGTTGTCTTTCTGTCCCTGTTTCACTGTATGCCTGTTCATCTCTGTTTATCTCCTGGTCTGTGTGTCTATACTGCTCTGTCCCTTATTCTGTTTCACTTTCTATACTTTTCTCTGCTTCTTTTCTCTTTCTCTGTATGTTCCCCCTCTCTATATTCCTATTTCTCTGTCTCTATGCGTGTCTGTCTCTGTGTCTCTAACTCAGTCTGTTCATCTGTTTCTTTATCTTCCTATCTCTGCTACTATCATTCTGTCTCTTTCTGTTTCCCGCTGTATCTCTCCATCTGTCTGTCTCTGTTGCTTTCTGTCCAGCTGTCTGCCTATTTTCCTCTGTTCTCTGTCTGTCTGTCTCTCTCTTTGTATTTTACTTTCGATTAGTATGCCTGCCTGTCTTTCTCATTCTCTCTCTCTCTCTCTCTCTCCCTCTCTCTCTCTCTCTCCCTCTCCCTTGGGCTATATGTCTGTCTCTTTGGCTCTGTCTCTGTTTTCTCTGTCACTAAGTCCCTGCCTGTTTCTGTCTGTCTCTGTTTATCTATCGGCCTCCGTGTCTATTTCTTTCTCTGTGTCTTTGTCAACCTGTCTCAGGAATTGTCTCTTTTAGCCTCTCTGTCCATCCAGCAGTCCGTCAATCTGTCATTCAGTCTGTTTCCATGTCTCTGCCACTCTCCATCTGTCTCTGTCTTTATATCTTTCTGTCCATCTGTTTCAATCCCTTTCTGTCTACATGTCTGTGGTTTTATCGATCTGACTCTCTGTCTCTCAGTGTGTCACTCTGTTTCTCAATCTTTTCCTGTCTCTCTGTCCATCTCTCCCGTGTCTGTCTTTGTGTCTACCAGTGTGTCTGTCTCCCTGTCTGCCTGGGGGTCTGTGTGTTGGTCTGTCTGTGTCTCTCAGTCTGTCTGCCTCTGCATATCTCTGCCTGCACCTCCTGTCTCTGTCTCGCATTCTCAATCTGTCTCTACCATTCTGACTCTCTGTCTAGTCTGTCTCTGTCACTCGCCATCTGTCTACCTGTCAATCCATCTGTCTCGCTCTCTCTTTCCATATGTGTCTCTCTCCTTGTCTCTATCAGTCTTTGTCTATTTGTCTATCTGTGTATCTGTTCATCTATCTCCCAGTCTGTATCTCTCAGTGTCTTTCTCCTCCTGCATCTGTCAGTGTGCCTGTCTCTCCCTCCTTATCTCTAGCTCCATACGCCTGTGTCACTGTATCTCTGCCTCACTATTTTTCTTTCTCTGTCTCTGTCACTCTCACTCTCTCTGTGTGTCAGTTTCTCTGTCTCTTCCTTAGGCTGTCTCATTTGCTCTGTTAGTCTCTCTCTCCATCTGTCTCTGTGTCTACGTGTACCTGTTTCCATGTCAGTCTCTGTTGGCCTGTCTGACTCTGGGTCTGTGTGCCCCTCCTCCTTTCCATCTGTCTCTGCCTATCTCCATGTCGCTGACTCTGTGTGTGTCTCCGTCTGTTGTTCTATCTCTGGTTCCATAACTCTCAATTTCTCTCTTGTCTCTGTGTCTATGTGACACTCTCTATTGCTGTCTCTGCCTGTCTCTCCCTTGGTCTACTTGTCTTTGTATTTTGCTCTGTCAGTCTCTCTCTATATCATTCTGCCTGTTGGACTTCTGTTTCTGTTGTCTACTTGTCAGTCTGTCTGCATCAATCTATTTGCTTCTCTGTCTTTATCTCTTTCTGTAAGCTCTGTCAATATGTACTTCTGTCTGTCTTTGTCTATCTGTTCATTTGTCTCTATCTCTCAGTCTGTCAGTTTCTTTTTTTTAATTAATTAATTGATTTGAAAGGCAGAATTACAGAGAGGCAGAGGTGGAGAGAGAGAGAGATCATCCATCCGCCTGTTCACTCCCCAAATGGCTGCAATAGCCAGAGCTGGGCTGATCCGAAGCCAGGAACAGGAACTTCTTCCGGGTCTCCCACGTGGGTGCAGCGGCCCAAGGACTTGGACCATCTTCTACTGCTTTCCCAGTCCATACCAGAGAGCTGGATTGGAAGAGCAGCCAGGACTTAAACTGGCACACATATGGGATGCCGGCACTGCAGGCTGCAGCTTTACCCGCTATGCCACAGCGCCAGCCCCCAGTTGTCAGTTTCTCTCTGTCTCTAGGTATCTCTGTCAGTCTGTCTCTACCTCCTCCTATCTCTTCCTGTCTCTGTGTTTGTCTCTATTTCTCTGCTTACTTCTCTCTGTCTCTGTATCTCTATCTTTCTGTTTCCCTTTGTCTCTCAGTTTCTGTCTTCCCCAGTCTATTTGCCTGTCTTTCTTTCTTATCTTTCTCTGTCTGTCTCTCCATCTGTCGGTCTGTCTCTGTATCTGACTCTTGTCTCTGTCACTTTACCGGTCTCTCTGTTAAGTCTGGCTCCCTGTCATTCTTGGTATTTGTCTGCCTGTCTCTCTCACTGTCTGTCTCTCAGTCTCCCTCCTGTTTCGGTGTCTGTGTGCCTCTTTCTGTCTCTATTTTCTCTGCCTCTTCTCCAGTCTGTCTCTTTTGCTCTGTCTCTCTGTGTGTGTGTCTTCTCTGTCTCCCTGTCTCAATTTTTGTCTGTGTGTCTGTGTGTCACTGTCCCTGTCTCTGTCTCTCCTGCCTTTCTCTCTCCTATCTGGGTCTGTGTGCCTCTGTCCGTCTGTTTCCTGGTCTGTCTCTCACCGCCTGTCTCCCTGTCCATGTTTCTGTGTCTCCCTATCTCTTTCCCTGCCCCTCTTTCTCCTGGTTGATCTGTCTCTCTATTACTGTTTTTCTGTCTTCCTCAGTCTGTCTTATTTGTTCTGTCTTCTAGGTCAGTCTTTCTGTCTGCCCGTCAGTCTTGTTTTATCAGTCTCTGGCTCTATGTTTTTGTCTGTCTGTTAGTCTGTCTCTCTCTCTGCCTACCTATTTCTGTCGTATTCTGTGTCCATATGTCTGTCTCTTGGTCTATTTCTGTCTCCTGCCTCTCTGTGTCTATGGGCCTTATCTCTGTCTCTGTCCATCCCTATGTCTCTCTCTCTTTGTCTCTCTGCCCCTATCTCTTGCTATCTCGGTCTCTCTGTCCACATATCCATGTCTACCTCTCTTTCTTCGTGTGTGTGTGTCTCTGTTGCTCACTGTTTCTGTCTTTCTCTTGGTCTGTATGTTTGTCTCTTATTGTACCTGTCTCTCTCTGTGTTCCTCTGTCTCTTTCTCTCTGGTTATTTTTCTATCTTGCTTTCTCTCTGTCCACCTGTCTGTCTCCCTTTTTGTTTGTGTGTGTGTCTCCATCTGTTGCTCTCTCTGTCCATCTGTCTGTTTCTGAGTATGTCTATTTCTCTATGTCTGTCACTTTCATTGTCTTTTTGTCTCTGTCCCACTCTCTGTTGGTCTGTCAACCTCTCTGTTGCTCTCCCTGTGACTGTCTCTCACTGACTCTTGTTGTCTGTGTTCATCTCTCTGCCTGTCTCCATCTGTCTGCCTTTTTCTCTCCATCTATCAATCTTTCTGATAAGTCTTCTATCTTCCAGTCTGTCTCTATCTCTGTCATTCTCCATCTTTCTCTATCTCTTTCTCTAATTGTCTCTCTCAGATTGTCTGTTTCTGTCCTTGTTTCTCTGTCTCACTGTCATTCTGTGTCTGTCTGCTTCTCTGTATAGCTCTGGTTAGCTGTCTGCCTGTGGCTCTCTGTCCATCTGTCTCTCTACCTTATTTCTGTCTATTTGTCTCTATTTATCTCTCGGTCTGTGTGTCTGTCTCTCTCTTTCTCTCATTTGTCTGTTCGTCTCTGTGTCTGTCACTACCAGTGTCTCTGTGTGTCTATCCCTCTCTCTCTGCCTGTCACTCTCACTGTGTCTTTGTCTCCTTGTCACTCTGTCTTTATGACTTTCTTACTGTCTCTGTCCATCTACCTCACTCTCTCTGTATGTCTGTCTATCTCTGTCCATCTGTCGTGTTGTGGCTATCTAAACCTTTCTAATTCTCTCCAACTGTGCTGTCTCTGTGTCCATCTCTGCGTGTTCAGCTGTTTCTCTATCTCTCTGTGTCTCTCTCTCCCTGTGTCTGTGTGTGTTTGTGTCCGTATCTCCTTTAATGTCTGTCTCTGTCTCATTCTTTCTATCCATTTGTCTGGCTGTCTTCCTGTCTCTCTTTCTGTTGCTCTGTTGTCTCCCTCTGCCCCTCACTGTCTACGTGTGTCCCTCTGTTTCTGGCTCTCTCCCTGCGTGCCTTTCTGTCTCTGTATCGCTCTCTTTCTGTGTCAATCTGTCTATCTCTGACTCCCTCTCTTGCTATGGGTTGCTCTGTCTCCCAGTTTGTCTCTGTCTGCCTGTCTTTCCACTGGTTTGTTGCCCTGTCTACCTGTTACTCTCCATCTGTCTCACTCTGTCTCCCTTATTTTGTCCATATGTCTGTCTGTCTCTTGATCTGTCTGTGTCTTTCTCTTTGCCTCTGATTCTCCCTCTATATGTTTCTATCTCTGTCTACCTGTCTGGCCCTCTCTCTATCCCTTATTTTTCTGTCTCAGTCTGTCTCTCTTTCCCTGCCTCTGTCACTCACTCTCTGTCCATTTCTCTGTGTGTCTCTTACTCTCCCTCTCCCTCTCCCTGGCTGTCTGTTTCTATCTGTTGCTCTCTCTATATTTCTGTTTCTGTTCCTTTCTATTACTCTGTCTCTCCATTGTCACACTCTGCTTATCTCCCCCTTTGTGCTGCTCTGTCAGTCTGTCTGCCAGTTTGCATCTGATTATTTTACTCACTCTGTCCATCTGTCTTGCTCTCACTCTGTCCATATATCCGTCTGTTTCTCTGGCTCTCTTCTATCTCTGTGTGTCTGCATCGCTCTCTGGCAGTCTTTGTTTCTCTGCCCATCTGTCTCGGTTTGTATCTTTGTCCATCTGTCTGTCTCTCTCCTTTTCTCCCTCTCAGTCTATGCAGGTCTCTCCATCTCCCCATCTGTTGCTCTGCCGGTCTCTGTGTCCATGTGTCTATCTGAATGTTTCTGTCTCCCTCACTCTGTCCATTTCTCTTTCTGCCTGTCTCTTCTCCACCTGCCTGTCAGCCTTCCTCATTCTCTGTCTAGCTCTTTCTCTTTCTCTATGTGTCTGTGTATATCTTTCTGTCTCACTCTTTTTCTCTCTTTCTCTGTGTACCTCTTTCTGTCTCACTGTCCGTCTGTCTCACTTCATCTGTCTCTCCCTAACTTGGTCACTCTCACTGTCTCTGTCTCTCTTGTTATCGGCTTCACTCTGTCATTCTCCATGTCTTTCTGTCTCTCCCTGTGTGTCTGCCTCTCTCGCTTGCTCATCTCTTTCTGCCTATACGTCTCTCTCTGTTGCTCTATCAGTGTCTCTCAGGCATTCTGTCTATAACTTCATCTTCAGCTATGTTGGTCTTTTCTCTAATTCTCTGCTTCTCTCTCTCACTCTGTTTCTCTCCTCTCCATCTGTCTCTCTGCCTCTCCCTCTTGCTTTCTCTATGTCTGTCTCTGTCACTCTATTTCTCTGATTGCCCGTCAGTCTCTCTCTGTGTATTTGCTTCACTGTCTCGAATTCCTCTCTGCAGCTCTATCCATCTGTCTTGTCTCTCTCCTTGTCTGCCTCTCCTGCTCTCTGCTTGTTTCTGTCTGCTTCTCTGTGCCTCTCTCTGTTTCTCTATCTGCCCCTCTCTTGCTGCCTGTGTCTCTGCTGCTCTGTTTGCCATTCCATCAGTCTCCATGTCTGTCTCTATGTCACTCGCTCTCTAGTCTATAGCTTTCTGTGAATCTCTCTGTTCACGTCTGGTCTCTGATTCTCTTCGTCTGTGTCTGTCTCCGTCTCTCTCTTCTTGTCCACATGTGTCTCTGTCTCTCTGTCCATCTGTCTCTGTATGTCTTCTCTGTATTTGTGTGTCTCTCCTTTCCTGGTTCCCTTTGTCTCTCTGTCCATCTGTCTCTCTAACTCCGTCCCTTTCTCTGGGTCTTTTCTGTCTCTATCTCTGCCTATCTCTATCTACTGGTCTCTTTCTCCGTCTACCTATTTCATTCTGTCTCCCTGTCTATTGGTGTCTGTCTCTCTTTGTCAGTCACATGTCTCACATCTTGTTTGTCACTCTCCATCTGTCTTGCTCTCACTCTATTTCTGTTCCGTTCCCTGTCCATGTCTGTCTGTCTTTGTCTGCCTTTCCCTCTGCCCCACTCTGTCTTCCTGTCTCTGTACATTTGTCACTGTCTATATGTACCTCGAGCCCTCTGTTTCTGTCAGTTTATCTGTATTTCTATTTGTTTGCCTCTATCTATCTCTTTGTCTGTCAGTCTGTCCCTTTCCCTGCCTCTTTTTCTGTGTGTCTTTGTCACTCTCTCACCGCCTGTCTCTTGCTCTATGTCTTTCTCTCTCTCCATCTCTCTCACTGTGACTTTCACTCTCTTGCTTTTCTGTCTCTTTTTATTGGTCTCCCTATCTGTCTACCAGGGTGAGAAATACACAAAGTGTGTGTATCTGTCTCTGTCCGTCTTCCTGTCACACTCCATCTGTCTCACTCACCCTGTCCCTGTCTTTGTCTCTGTCACTGTTGTCTATTTGCCTATGTCAATGTCCATTTGTCTGTGTCTTTCTCCCTGTCTCTTTTTCTGCATCTGTCACTCTGTTCATGTGTCTCTGTTCTTCTCTCCTTCAGTCTGTCCATTTCTCTCTGTTAAGTCTGTCTCTCCCTCCCTCTCTCTGTCTATCTCCCTTTCTGTCTATAACCCTGTCTCTCTGTCTTCTGCTTCTCTCATTTTTTGTGTCTGTCTTCTTCTTCGTCTTCTTGTCTTTCTGTCTATCCCTCTATCCCTCTTGCTCTTTCTCTATCTCTTTCTGTGTATCTGTTTGTCTCTGTCCATCTCTCTCTCTGTATCTTTGTCAGGCACTTTATCTGTATCTGTCTCTCTTCTCTGTGTCTCTCTCACCTTTTATCTTTCTCTTTGCCTGCCACTCTGTGTTTCTCTCTAGATCTGTGTCTACAGCATTCTGTCTGCTAGTCTGTCCCTCTCTCTGTGTGTCTTGCTGCCAGTGGGTGCTGTCTCTCCGACTGTCCCTCTCTGTATCTCTCTCCATCTCTTTCTGCCAGTCTCTTTTCTGTTGCTCTTTTTGTCTGTTTCTGTCACTCCGATTCTCTGTCTCTGCCACTGTCTGGTGTTCTCCCTATGTCTGTCACTCACACTGTCTCTGCTCGCTCTGTTTCTCATGGTCACTCTCTAGTCCTTCTGTTTCTTTCTGAATCTCTTTCTATCTGGCTCTCTCTGCTTGTCTGTCTCTGTGTCTTTTCTGTATGTCACTCTGTCACTGTTTGTTTCTCTCTGTCACTCTGTGTGTTACTTGCTGTCTCTATCACTCTTTGTTCATCTGACTCCTTGTCTCTCTGTCCATTTGTCTCAGTCTGTCTCTGTCTCCCTATCTCTTTCCTGTTATCTCCCTGTTCATCTTTCTCTGTTTGTTGGTCTTTCCGTCTGTGTCTGTTTATCTATCTCTGTCAAAGTGTTACCCTGTCCCTCTCTGTTGGTCAGTCTGTTGTCTGTATTTATGTCTCTGTCTCTGTACACCTGCCTCTCCATCTTTCCCTCCCTTTGTTTCTGTCATTATGTCTTCTGTCTATTTGTCACTTTCAATCAATCTCTTTCTCTTTCTGTCTCCCTGTCTGTGTCTCTCTGTCCATGTTTCTCTGTATGCCTGTGTCCCTCTCTCTGTCTTTTCTTTCTCTCTCTCTCTGTCAGTCTGTCTCTATCAGTCTACCTGTTGGTCTGTCTTTCCCTTTCTGTCTGCCTGTTGGTCTGTTTCAATCGGTCTGCCTGTCTCACAGCCTGTCCTTCTGCCTGTCAGTCTGTCTTATCCAGTCACTCTCGATCTGTCTTTTTCCGTCGGTCTTTCTTGTTCTCTGTCCATGTCTCTGTCTTGGACTATGTGTGTGTCTGCCTTTCTCCCTGCCTGTCCATCTCTGTCTGCATCTGTGCCTCTGTTCATCTCTCAGTTTGCCTCTGTCTCTCTGTTTCTGTGTCTGCCTGCTTCAATGTGAATCAGTCTCTCCATCTGTCAGTCACGCTGCCTATCCCTTTCCCTGTCTCTCTCCACTTGTCTATGTGTTTGTCTCTCAATGTCTCCCTCTGCGTATTTCTGTTTCGCACTGTCTCTATTACTCTCTCTCTCTCGCCATCTATCACTGTCTTACTATTGCTGTGTCTAGTCTCTTTCATTCTATTTGTCTCTCTGTTGGTCTGTCACTCTCTGTGTCTCTCTCTCACTGTCTTTCAGTGTTTCTGTTAGTGTGTCTCTCACTCGCCATCTGTTTTGCTCTCACTCTGTCCCTGTGACTGCCTCTCTCTGGCTCTGTCACTCTGCCTGTCCCTGTCTGCCTGTCTTGCTATCTCTGGATGTGTGTCTCTCAGTCTGTATTTCCTCTGTCTCTTTGTGTCTCTGTCCACCTGCTGGCCACTCGCTGTCCCTCTTGCTGTTTGTCTTTCCATCTATCATTCTATCCATCTCTCCCTCTGCCTGCCTCTCTCCCTTTGCCTGGCTGTTTGTCTCTGTTAGTCTATCTCTATCCCTCTCTCTTTCTGCTTGTCTCTCTGTGTCTGTCACCTATTTTCTGTTTTCTTCTGTCTCTGTGTCTCTTTCTGCATCTATCTCTTTCTGCCTGTCTCTCTTGATCTTTCTGCCTCTGTCTCTATCAGTCTCTTTCTCTGTCACTCTGTCTGTAACTCTGTCCGTCTCTGCTTGTTTCTCTACATATCTGTCATTCTGTCTCTCTCCCTATCTCTCTGCCCATGTCTCTCTGCCTCTGTCTCCTAGTTTGTCCCTCTTGCTATATCTTTACTTGTTTCTCTTTCTACCTCTCAGTGTCTCTGCCTGTCTCTGTCACTTTCACTGTCTGTCACTTAGTGTCATGTTCTCTCACTGGCTGTCAGACCAACTGTTTCTTTTGTCTGACTCCCTCTCTTACTTCGACTGTCTCAATCTGTGACTGTCTCCCTGTATTCCCACCAGGCTCTCCCTTTGTTCTGTCTCTCTGTGTCTGTCTCACTCTATCTCCTTGTCCATCTGTATCTCTGTGTTTCTCTCTGACACTCTGTATCTCTGCCTTCGTGTCAGGTGCTTTATGTCTTTTTTCGTTTTTTTTAAGATTTATTTATTTATTTGAAAGGCAGAATTACAAAGAAGCAGAGGCAGAGAGACAGAGGTCTTCCATCCGCTGGTTCACCCCCCAAATAGCCGCAATGGCTGGAGCTGCACTGATCTAAAGCCAGGAGCCAGGAGCTTCTATCAGGTCTCCCATATGGGTGCAGGGGCTCAAGCACTTGGGCCATCTTCTACTGCTTTCCCAGGCTGCAATAACAGGGAGCTGGATCGGAAACAGAGCAGCCAGGACTCAAACTGGTGCCCCTAAGGGTCCTGGCACTGCAGGTGATGGCTTTACCAGCTACATCACAGAGCTGCCCCCTACAGTTCTGTCTCTCTGTATGTCTGTCTCTATCTCTTGCTCTGTCTCTCTGTCTTTGTCTCTCTTTGCCCGTTTCTGTTTCCCTCTCTGTCTGCCTGTTGATCTATGTCTGTCTCTGTCCCTATCTGTCTCTGTCTCCATTTGTCTCTCGGTCTGTCTGTTGCTGTCGCACTGTCTCTTCCTGTCTCTCTTGGTCTCTGTCAATCTCATTTTCTATGTCTCTTTCTGTATGCTTCTGTCTCCTTTGTATCTATGTCTGTCTCTCTCCATCTGTGTCTCTTAATTTCTGTCAGCCTGTTAGTCTGTTTCTGTCTGTCCATCTTTTTCTTTTGATCTCTCTCCCTATTTGTCTTTCTCTCTCTCTTCCTCCCTCACTGTGGGCCTGTCTCTCTGTTGATCTCCATCTGCCTATGTCTCTCTCCCTTCGTGTCTGCCTGCCTGCTGGTCTATTTCTTACTGTCTGTATGTTTCCATCTGTCTGAACCCCAGCCTATCTCTCTGCCAGTCTGTGTCTCTGTTTCCCTGCTGTAAGTCTCTGTCCCCCTCAATCTGTCTGTGTCTCCCTACCTCATTCTCTCCATCCATGCCTGCCTATGTCTCTGTTTGTCCATCTGTCTCTTGGTCTCCTCTCTCCTTTATGTCTCTATTTCTCTCTTTGAATCCCTCTCTCACCATGTCTATCTATATCCTATCTCTGTCTGGTGCTGTCACTCTGTTTCTCTGTATCTGTCACTCTCTTTCTTCCTGTCTGTTTCTATCTTAATCTGTCTCTGTGTGTCCCTCCTTCTGTCGCTCTTGTTCTGTCTCTGTTTTCTGTCAGTAAGTATGTCCCTGTCTCTCTGTGTCTGTCTCTGCCTATGTAGCTATTTTTCTGTGTCTCTCTGCCTGTCTGTCTGTATACATATTTGTGTCTCTCCCTCTCTCTGTTGGTTTGCATGTCTTTGTGTCTGTGTCTATGTTTGTCTCTGTCTCTCAATATTGGTCCGTCTCCCTGTCACTGTCTACTGGTCTCTTTGTCCATCTCTCTATCTGTCTCCCTTTCTGCCAGTGGTCTGTGTCTACCTGTCTCTCTCTCTCTCTGGCTGCCTTTAAAAAAAAAAAAGAATTGCCTATTTAAAAGGCAGAATTGGAATTGGGGGTGGAGAGAGAAAAATCCATATTCCATCCACTGGTTCACTCCAGAAATGGCTGCAATGGCCAGAACTAGGCCAGGCTGTGGCCAGGAGCCTAGAGCTTCATCTGAGTCTCCCATGGGTGTTGCAGGGGCCTAAGCTGTTTTTCCCAGGCATATTAGCAAGGAACCGGATCCGAAATGGAGCAGCCAGGACTTGAACTAGGTTCATATGGGCTGAAGGTACCACAGGCAGCAGCTGAATCCACTGTGCCATCCTGCAGACCCCTCTGGGTATCTCTCTTTCCATCTGTCCATTTGTCTCCCTTTCTGTGTGTCTGTTACTCTCTGTTTCTATTTGTTCATCTGTCTATCTCTCAGTCTATTTCCCTCAATCCATTTATGTCTCTGTCTCTCCCTATGTTTCTCTGTCAACTGTCTCTTTCTCTGTCTCTCTGTCACTCTCACTGTCTCCATCTGTCTCTCTGCATCTCTCTCTCTCTCTCTCTCATCCTGTCTCTATCCCTGGTGCTCTGTATCTTCATTGCTCGCTTTGTCTCTATCTCTGCCTGGCTCTCTATCTCTATTGCTCTGTCCTCTGTCTCTCTTTCTCTATGTCGGTCGGTCTGTCTGTCTGTTTCTGTGTGTCACTCTGTCTCTGGCTGGATCTCTGTGTTTCTGTCACTTTCTTTGTGTCCCTCTCTGTCTCTCCATGTCTGCTTCTGTGTCTCTCTCTGCTCGTCTCTTGTTCTGTGTTCTCTGTCACTGTCAGTATGTGTCTCTGTCACTCTGCTGCTGTCTCTGTTTATCTTTGTCTCTTACTGTCTCATTTTTTCTCTCTGTGTCTGTCTCACTCTCTTTTTTGATCTCTCAGTCTTTTCCCATCTTGTCCTCTCTCTCTCTCTCTCTGTCCCTCACTGTCCATCAGTCTCTCTCTCTCTGCTCATCTTACTATCTACTTCTGTGTCTGGGTGTTGGTCCCTTGGTCTGTATCTGTGTGTCTTTCTGTCTCTTTGTGTCTGTTGCTCTATCTGTCCTACTCTGTCTCTCTGTGTCTGTGTCTCCTCTGCACGGCTGTGTCCCTTTCCATCTCTCTGTCCATATGTCTCTGTCTGACTTTGTCTGACTTCTCTGTTTATCTCTCAGTCCATCCATCTCTTTGGCTGTCTATTTCTCTGCATATATATATAGATAGATAGATAGATAGATAGATATCCCTCTGTGTATATCTCCATCTTTCTCTGTATCTTCCTCTCTGTGTCTTTCTGTTTCTCTGTCTATATCTCTGTCCATCTGTCTTTCTATATCTTTGTTCATCTATATCTTTCTCTGTGTGTCTGTATCTCTCTTACTTGGTCTGTCCATCTTTCTCTCAGTCTCTGTCTTGGTCTCTCTCTCTCTCTCTCTCTCTCTCTCTCTGTGTGTGTGTGTGTGTTTCTCTCTCTCTGTCTTCTCTCTCTTGTTCATCAGTCTTTCTGTTCATTTGCCTCTCTCCATCTCTCTCTGTTTGTCAGTTTCTTTTTTGTAAAAATTTATTTATTTTGAAAGTCAGAGTTAGAGAGAGGGATAGACAGGGGAGATAGAGAGAGGGGACCTCCATCTGCTGCCTCACTCCCCAGATGGCTGCAATGGATAGCACTAGGCTAGACCAAAGCCAGGAGCCAGATCTAGGTCTCCCATGTGGGTACAGGGGCCCAAACACTTGTACCATCTTCTGCTGCTTTTCCTAGGCCATAAGCAGGGATCTGGATTAGAAGTGGAGCAGCTGGGATTCGAACCGGAGCCCATATGAGATGCCGGCACTGAAGGTGGTAACTTTACCAGCTATGCCACAGTGTTAGCCCTGGTCTGTTTCTCCTTCTCTCTCTGTCTGTCTCTTCTGTTCTTTCTATTGCCCTGTCCCCCTCCCTTTCAAGTGGATTAAAAGAAACAGTTATTAAAACTTTACTTTTGAGGCCGGCGCCGTGGCTCAACAGGCTAATCCTCCGCCTTGCGGCGCCGGCACACCGGGTTCTAGTCCCGGTCGGGGCGCCGGATTCTGTCCCGGTTGCCCCTCTTCCAGGCCAGCCCTCTGCTATGGCCCGGGAGTGCAGTGGAGGATGGCCCAGGTGCTTGGGCCCTGCACCCGCATGGGAGACCAGGAAAAAGCACCTGGCACCTGGCTCCTGCCATCGGATGAGCGCGGTGCGCCGGCCACAGCGCGCCGACTGCGGCAGCCATTGGAGGGTGAACCAACGGCAACGGAAGACCTTTCTCTCTGTCTCTCTCTCTCACTGTCCACTCTGTCAAAAAAAAAAAAAAAAGATTAAAAAAAAAAAAACTTTACTTTTGGCTGGCACCATGGCTCAACAGGCTAATCCTCCGCCTTGCGGCGCCGGCACACCGGGTTCTAGTCCCAGTTGGGGCGCTGGATTCTGTCCCGGTTGCCCCTCTTCCAGGCCAGCCCTCTGCTGTGGCCCGGGAGTGCAGTGGAGGATGGCCCAGGTGCTTGGGCCCTGCACCCCATGGGAGACCAGGAAAAGCACCTGGCTCCTGGCTCCTGCCATCGGACGAGCGCGGTGCGCCGGCCGCAACGCGCCGGCCGCGGCAGCCATTGGAGGGTGAACCAACGGCAAAGGAAGACCTTTCTCTCTGTCTCTCTCTCTCACTGTCCACTCTGCCTGTCAAAAAAAAAAAAAAAACTACTTTTTTCGTCCGAAGAGCACAGTGTCACAGTATGTAAGGCAGCAACACCAGCAGAATGGCAGAGCTGCTGCTTCCAAACTCCATACCTCCACAGTAACACTGACAAGCCGCGTCGGAAGCAACGCTGTCAGAACTCTGCAAACACAATTACGCAGCCCAGTAAATCCTGAAACAGGAAAAACCGTTTAAAATGAGCGGAGAGTTTTGGGGCACTCTCAGTTGTCTTTGTTCCACTCCTTAACTGGCTCAGTGCTGGCTGCCTGCACTCTGTCTTCTTGCAGACAGCAGCACGGACCTTATCACATTTTCATCTGGGTCTGTTCTAAACTGTGTGGAGCGTGAAGGGGCACTGACCGAAACGAGTCTACGGCAAACCAAAGCCCCACAGACGCTTGGAGCAAAGACTGTGGTTGCACCACATAACGTCCCACTTCAAGTGTGGGAGGACAAGCTGCAGAGAAAGTTTCTTCAGAAAGCAGGGCCCTCGTGAGGGCCATGTGTGCTTGGAAACGCACACAGTCAAGCCCGTATTTGGGGAGGCGGCATGCTCAAGGATCCGAGAAGACCCAAAGCTTTCGCCTCAGGCTCATCTCCAGGTTCAATACCAACAGGAAGCAAAGACTAAAGCAGAGCTGGAAAGAGCTTGAGTAAGGGTTAAAGGAGTGACCCAGAACAGAGTCAACCTGGGAAAACTGGCAGAGGTGAGTTCTTGTTTGTTCCTTTGTTTTAGTTCCTGATAGTCAGTGCAACACCAGTCAAAATAGCAGCCGAATACGAGCTAAAATGACAAAGATTTCAATAACAACATACAACAAAAAACATAGTGTTACCAAAAATACTTTGGAAAAGTCATTAAACAGATGACTAAAACCCTCAACAATAAAATAAATTACTATATTATAATATTTAAATATCCAGTTTTCAGTTGAAAAAAATCACAAAGTATACAAAGAACCAAGAACAGTATGGTCCATTCAAAAAAAAAAAAAAAAAAAACCTGATGGAAACTATCCCTAAGGAAGCCCAGACACTGGACTTACTAGACAAGATTTTAAATCAACCAATTAAATGTGCTCAAAAACCTAAAAGAAGCCAGGCAAATGACAGACGAATAGATGATAATATCAATAAACAGAAATTATGGAAAGGAAACACACAGAAACACTAGAAAGTCTACAAACTGAAACTTTGTACTTCAGTAGAACGAGCCCACAGGAGATGTGAGTAGGCATAAGAAAGAATCTGCAAGCTTGAAGACAGGACAACTGAAATGATCAAGTCAGAGGTCTTGAGATTTGATTTATATATGTGTGTGTGTGTGTGTGTGTGTGTGTGTGTATGGGGGAGAGAGAACAGGATATACAGAGTCCATGAAGTAAGAATACAGTGGCTGACATCCCAGCTGCATGGGATATATCGACTAAAACAAAGAGAGGGGCTGGACATCACCCTGGGATTTTTGGAATTAGAAAAAACATCAGATTTTATTCAAAGTCTCTCTCTCTCTCTCTCTTTCCCTCTCTCCCTCTCTGCCTCTGCTTCTGCCTCTCCTTTCTTTGTGTAACTCTGACTTTCAAATAAATAAATAAATCTTTAAAAAACATAATTTTGTGATTTTGCATAAATATAATCATCCCATAAAAATAGATAATTAAATAGAAAATAAACCATCAACAAATCACAGAAGAATTGATCAATAAAATGCAAAGACACATACATGAGAGTCCCAGCAGTACTATGTATGAGAGGCAGTGCCACAAGGTTGGTGATAACTATAAGACAGTGAAATAAAATAATTTGGAAAAAGGTACCAAAAAAAATATTGGTTTTCTTTTCAGAGGGTTAGCTAAGAAACCTAACAGATGACTCAGATTGGGTTGAGAGGAATGTGTCACAGCAGGGTCAGATCAGTAGGTGATTCTGCAACCAACTGACCTCGGACAAAACCGGACCCATTGGGAGAGATGCAGTGAGCTTCCTTGTACTAATATTTCAAAGTTGAAAAGGCGGGAATTAATCCTGATGACACAGAACATTTGACTCTTATGGTCACTCTTCACTAATTCCACTTCTATCTAAAGATGATAAACAGTATCACAAAATAGCATCTATACACACCTCATTAGATCCGATCTCATCAAAAGCCTGCTCTTCTGCAATGTTAATGCCAGCCAATCTAAGGCTGGCCATGCAGTCACACGTACGTAATCCCAGTTATTTCCAACATGTGACCTTGCAAGAGGTCAAATCAGTGTGGGGCATGGCTCAAGCACATTTCCTCATTCATCTTTTTCAGTCTAAATTTTGCCTTCCTACTTCTCAATCAGTATCTAAGCAAACAATGTGAATTTAGACTCATAGTCAAAATAAGCCAATAATTAAAGCAAGATGGGGGAAAGGGGCATAAAATGTTTCCTCTACCTAACTCATTTCTGGGTATGACAGAAGAACATGGTATCAAGTGGCTCACTTCCCTTAAGGGATACCCTGTAAGATCTCAGCTGCAGATACCTCCCTATGGATGCCACATCTTGGGGGAAATGCAACCTCAAGTGGGTCAAAAATGAATCCATGTATTTAGAATAGCCTCCACCCTTTCAAAGCACTGCGAAGCACCTCATTGTGATGAACACAGGTGTTTGTATAGCATATCATGCAAACCAGGACGCTCTGGAGAATGAGAGCAGGCACTCTAGCATGGGGATTGGAAACATTTTTCTCAAAAAGACCAGAGAGTAAACATTTTTGGCTTAGGAGGCTACATACAGTCTCTATCACATGTTCTTTTTCTTGTTAGCCCTCTCAAAGAACATAAACGCCATCCTAGCTCAGCCGTCACAAGCAAACAGGCCGTGGGCTTGGGGTATGGTAGGTATAACAGACATCAGGTCTGTTCCAGGCAAACGCGCACAGGCACACTAGCCAAAGGCCCAGGCTGGGATCCAATTCAAAATTTGGAAGTAAGAGACAGCACATGTATTCACCAGGGTTCTCTAGAGATAAACAGAATCCATGATGGAGATGATAGAGATAGAAACACACACACACACACACACACACACACGAGTTTATTATCTGGAATTGGATCACGTGCTGATGGAGTCGGGCAAGTCCCAAGGAGTGGGGGACAAATGGCAAGCTGGAGACCTAGAAGAGCTGGTGGCTGACTTCCGGTTCTAGTCTGAAGGCCTGGAAATCAAGAGAGCACATCTAGTCGAAAGGTCAGCAGACTGGAGATCCAGGAGGAGCAGAGCCATGTTTTAGATCGAATCTTCCAGCAAGAAAAAATCTGATGTCCTAATCAAAGACAGTCACACAGGCAGAATCCTCTTACTTGGGGGAGCATCAGACGCTCTGTTTGATTTAAGCCTTTAACTGATTGGAGGAGGCAACCGATGTTGGTGAGGGAAAGAGAGGACTTTAAAGGATTCACCATAAAGAAATGATAAAAGTTTAAGGTGATGGATAGGCTAATTACCTCGAGATGATCAATACACAGTGTAGACTTGAATCAAAATATCAGATTGGGGGGATAGGAGTATTAGACCCCTGCCACCCACATGGGAGACCCAAATGGAGTTCTTGGCTCCTGGGTTTGGCTTGGCCCAGCCCCAACTGGTATAGCCATTTTGGGAGTGAACCAGAATGGAAAAGGTCTCCTCTTTCTCTCTCCTCCTTCTCTTTCTCTGTAACCTTGTCTTTCAATAATAATCCCTACTTCACCATATTGTAATAAGGATTAAATTAGGTATATATAATGTAATAAAGATTAAATGAGTTTGTGTGTGAGTGTGTATGTGTGTGTGTGTATTAAATGAGCACTGGCACACAGTAAATTCTATATAAATATTTTAAAATAAAAACTAGAATGACTAACAGTTCATTTAGTAATTAGCTATAATCACATAAGGTAAGGAGATGTCAGTTTGGTTGCTATGCAGCAGGCAGAGGTTGCCATAGATATGCCAGTATTGTGACAGCCATTATGAGGACATTGCCATATCCTTTATATGTGGCCAGTGAGCTGTGTTAATCTGGCAAGAAAGCTAGAAAGGTCAATATACTTTCTTATTAGGCTACACAGCTTATGTCTTTCATCCAGAAAGAACCAACTTCTTCTCACATAAATCATTACTTCAAGGTAAGCAAAATATATCATCTTCATTATCCAGATAAATGTGAAAGTAGGTTTAATGTAGGTGATTTCACTCCAGAGAAGGCACTACAAATCAAAGATAGGGCTTACTTTGTGTGATTACAGCCGATTACTAAATGAACTTTTAGTCACTGACATTTTTTATTCATTTCACAAATATTTATATAGAATTTTCTGTGTGCCAGTGTTCATGTAAGTACTATATATATAAACTCATGTACTGCTTATTATACTATGACAAAGCACGGATTATCATTCTTACTTTCAGGAGATGAAGTTCAAGAAGAGGCTAAGGCACTTAGTAATCCTTAGTTCAATCATTTTCCTACTTGGTTATCCACCTACCCTTTTTTCTAAAGAACAAACTTGTGTGATGCATATTTGATCCTTGTCGGTGACACTGACAAGTTCAGAGAGCCTGAGATCAAGCTAGGGAGCTCTGCCAATGATCAGGAAATAGACATGAAGCCCTTCCTGGCCTCATCTCAAAGGGAGATGACTACCATGGAAGCCAGACACTTAGGCTCTGGTGTTTGGGGCTTTAGGTCTTATCAGCTTCATGGGCAAAGCCAGAATGGGGCTGGTTCTTATCACAAGCCGCAAATAAAATTTCCCTTTTGTCTGACCTAAACCAGCACCATTCTTCAGAAGGTGCTTATGGAAGCCAAGTAATTTCCTAAGGAGTAAGCTGAGCTGTAAGAAATGCTACAAAATGTGAATCTCTACAAAACAGTGAATGACTGGATGACTTTAGAGAACCCTGATAAATTATCCGTTATTCAGCAGCCACATAAACTGTGCTGATCACATAGCTAGGCAAAGCCCATGCAGGTGTCAGCTTAAGTACTCTGCTAACCCAACCAGGACTTCCCCCAACTCTGGATTACAACATAATGAGTCATTAGGGTGATGTCAGCGAAAACAAGATACAGCCTGACAGCTGCTAGTCCAGCTAAAACAAAAAGCCACTAGTAAAGGTGAGGATGTAGAGAAACTGTAAACCTCCTACACTGCTGGCAGGACTGCGGAGTCTTACGGTGAGTGAGTTCATAAAACAGTCTGGCAGTTCCTACAGAGGTTAAATACAGATTCATCCTGGCCCAGTGGCTACACTCCTGGGTAATGTACCCCAGAAAAGTGAAAACATAGGGCCACCCAGAGACCTATACATCAATTGTTACAGCAGCCTTATTCTTAAGAACTAAAAAGTAAAAAACTAAATTCCCATCAATTGATGAACAGGTAGATAAAATATGGAGTATCTATGCAATGGAATGTTACTCAGCCAGAAAAAGGACTGAAGTTTTAATACTTGCTATAGCACAGATGAACCATGAAGTGCTTGCTTAAATTTTTACTTAGGTCATCACTTTCAAAACTTGTCACTAGACTTAAGGATAACCAGTCCCTCCTGCTGTGACATTTATAGACAAAGTTGGACAGAAAGAAGGAATCTAACAGTTCTGGGCATTCTGTTCATCAGCACCTGGGTAATTATAAGCTGACTTGGGTTTGTGTTATTAACACTGCAACGGGACTCATTTCCTGCTTACTTTATTCCCTTAATATTTAAGAACCAAGCTGAATTATGTTCCGGCTACTGAGCTCCTGCTGGGCTTGGCTAAAGACACCTGGAGAGACACGAAGGTAATATTAAGAATTATTTATTTAAAGCAATTCCATCATTTTTTCCCATATGTCTGCCCACAGTCCCACAAGGGACAAATCTTTATGATATTTACAAGAGTACTTTTAAAAGTTTGTGGAAAGATGGAATTAAGAGATGAGTATATATTGGTGCAAAACAAATTTAAATGCATGCATTGTTTTTTTTCGTAATACACATTTCCCATGAACTTGAAGACCTCTCCTATGGTAAGGGAAAGTGATAATCTATGTTCACAAGATCAGGGGCAAGGTGGAGGGCAAGATGGACCACTGTACATGGTAAGTGAATTTGGGAAGAAAGGCATCCTTGAAGGCTTTGAGAAGGGGTTCTCAGACCACCCTCTGCCACCTTAGCAGTGGAACTACTACAGGCAGAACCCCGAACACTAAGAAAGAGCACAATTCTTTGTGTACCCAAAGAATTAACAATGTTTTTAAGACATTGGCTAATTTTTCTTTTCCATTTCTAGGAATGTAACTGTCATTATCATCGGCTTGGACAACTCAGGCAAGACTGTCCTTGTGCAAGCCTTCCAACGACGTAAGGAACTAAGAGAATTAGACACTTATGTGGGTCTCCCATGGACCCAAGGGTCCAGTTAAATAATCATTGTTTCCTAGCTTGGCTTCAAGACTCTCGGTTTCCTTCCTTTTTGAGGGTAAAGAGCTCTGAGTTCACTCTCTTTCTCCCTCTCCCTCTCCCTCTCTTCCCATCCCCCGGTGTGATCAGCCTGCTTATGTACCGTATGTCACCTGCTCCCTTTCTAAGCTATCCTAATTGCATGTCCTCATAGTGTCAGCACCAATGAGCTCCAACCATGTAAAGAATGGCAGTCAATTAAGAAAGATGGCATGTTTGAAATGGTGTCTAGTTCCAGAGCTCAACCAAAGCACAATTCGGTCTAGATAAGAGACACAAATGTGGGGATGATAAAGAAGTTTCATAACCTGGAATTCTGTGTGACAGAGACTATACAGAGCAGGGGCCTGAGGAATATTGTCAGTTCAAACATGTGCATGCTTAATACGAGATCTCGTTTAATACTCTGACACTTCAAAGAGCAGTTACAAAGAATTTCGAGAACCTACCATACTGCTGTATAGTAAGACCCAGTTAGCTGCCAGCTAATGAAAGAGGCTAGCCTCATGTCTGGCACGGGAAGCTCCCCCCTTGATGCTCATTGAATGAATGAATGAATGAATGGGTACAATGACTGAATTTTACATAACCTGGCAGCCCTCAACAAAGTACTTCAGCTACAGCAACAGCCTTCTGGCTGGCCCTGCCATCTCCAGCTATCTCCCCAGTATTTGGTCCACAGTTACCAGAAGGACTTAACAACAATCTGATGATAGCAATGCCCTGCTCAGGACTATTCAATGCCTCCAACACTGCACACAGGCCCTCCCTGATTTGAGTCCTGACTCTGCCTTCAGCTTAATTTCCCATCCTGTTTCCCTGCTTCCCAGAGAATTAGGATGGGCAAGGAGTCAAAGATACTGCCACTCAGGGAGAGATAACCAGGCTGAACCACTGGTTAACGTGTGGTGCTTACTAGTGCCACGATCACATTTTTGCATATGTCCTCTGACACAGCCCAAACTAACGATCTGCCACTGCTCTGCCATCACACTGTTCACTTCACATGGCCTTGTTTTCTGGACCTGTTGTCCCACTGCCTCACATTACGATCATCCCCTCCATCATCGACCTGCTTAATCAGACACTACAAGTCACAGCACAAACTTGACCTCAGGAAAGTCTTCCCCTAGAGCACCTCCTTCCTCAGCACCCACTCTGTTCCACGCATCCCTCTCACATGAACTTATCGCAGCACTGCACAACTGCAGGTGCATGCCCTAGACTGTAAGCCCCTTGAGAATCCATGGCTCTTGTCGTCTGTGAACCTTCAGCTTCTGTACTTTTAGCATCTTCAGGTAGGTACTCAATAAGTATTTGTAGAATGAATATTCACAGCGAGTTATCGGTGTACTGATTTGTGTGTGTTGACTTTGCGTGTTGCAATTTTTATGAATTTATCAGTTAAAATAGTCTCTTGGAGTCTTTCAGTTTCTCTCATCTACAGAACATCTGCAAACAGGAATGACTTGCCTTCTTCCTTCCCTATTTGTATGCCTTTCCTTTTTTCCTCTTGCCTAACTGATCTGGCTAAAATCTCCAATGCTATATGAATGAAGCTATATGACTGAAGGGTGACTGAAAGTAGACAGCCTCTCCCAGGCTCTACTTTATGCAACACTCCACTAGGAATACAGGGCTGAATGAGGCTCAGCACATGTTCTCAGGGCATTTATAAGTTAATGGAAGAAGGAAGAGAGCCGTGACTTGTTTGGAAAACCACTTGTGCTATCCATGGTTCACTAACAATAGACTGCATTACTGAAGAAATTGGTAGGGTTTCAAGTAAAAAGAAAAAAAGCCACTAGGGAAAATGTTGTTTTGCTCTGAGAGGGAGAAATAATATGAAGTTGCTCTCAATGCAGGGAACAAGCTTTTAAGACTATCTTTAGAGTTTTAACCTTTTCACTTTATTATTTTTAAGTGGTCGAATACAGACATAGCAAATATCACAAAGTTATGATAGACAAGTGTATGTTATCTGAGAACTATAATTAAAAGGATCACTGAGTAGCACGAAGACACATTAAAATACAATAATGGATACACACACACCACATACATATATATGCTCATAAATGGATGTATAATCGTATATTTCCAACAAGCTAAAAGTATATTACTACCTTCTCAGCAAAAGACTTTCATTTTGCCAATCCTATGGCAAAAATCACAGGTAGAACGGAGACTACAAATAAGTTAGTGATTCTGCTCTTGGCACTGCTAGGTGTAAAGAATCTATAAAAGCATTTTGCTATTAACGTGTGCAGAGACCTAGGCCAGAACTGTCATTGAAACAGACTGCAATGCATACAGATAGTCACTGTATAGAATTTCCTGGGGGGTTTTATGTCAGGGCCTTAGCTTTTAAAGGGGAAATGTGTCTGCAGTGGGCACAGTTTCTTTCAAAAGATATGCGGAAGACTTCCTGCCCTCGCCCACAGTAACAGCCCCAGAAACACACACTGAACACAAGGCACCTTCCCCCCTCACAGAGCTTATATTTTACTCGAGAAGACAGGTCAAGAAAGAGGTGAAGGACCAAACAGTGTCTGTGTGTGTGTGTGTGTATGTGTGTGTGTGTGTGTGTGTGTGTGTGTGTGTAGGAGGGAGGAAAAGATGGAGTGGAGGAGGGGGCGAAGGGGAGAAGAACAGAGAGGAAGAGAGTGAGGGGAGGAGGCAGAAGGAGAGTGGAAGAGGAGGGAGGGAAAGAGGAAGAGGAGGGGGAAGGGGAGCAGAGGGAGAGAGAGAAAGATGGAGAGGGAGGCGGAGGGGGCAGTAGCGGAGAGGGCGAGAGATGGTGAGATGGACGGATGAAGAAGGATAAGAGAAGGGGAGAGGGGAAGA
This sequence comes from Sylvilagus floridanus, assembly GCA_949820135.1. Classification (NCBI taxonomy): domain Eukaryota; kingdom Metazoa; phylum Chordata; class Mammalia; order Lagomorpha; family Leporidae; genus Sylvilagus; species Sylvilagus floridanus. The sequence goes on from OX463223.1 coordinate 40,350,597, forward strand.
GGAAGAGAGGAAAGAAGAGTGAGGAAGGCAATGAGTAGGTGAGGGGGAAAGGAGGGGGCCAGTGGGGAAGGGGAAAAGGAACTGGGGAGGAGGAAGAGGAGGAGGCAGAAGGGAAGGGGTAGAGAGGGGGAAAGGAGGGGGCCAGTGGGGAAGGGGAAAAGGAATTGGGGAGGAGGAAGAGGAGGAGGCAGAAGGGAAGGGGTAGAGAGGGGGAAAGGAGGGGGCCAGTGGGGAAGGGGGAAAGGAACTGGGGAGGAGGAAGAGGAGGAGGCAGAAGGGAAGGGGTAGAGAGGGGGAAAGGAGGGGGCCAGTGGGGAAGGGGAAAAGGAACTGGGGAGGAGGAAGAGGAGGAGGCAGAAGGGAAGGGGTAGAGAGGGAGAAAGAGGCGGAGGTGAAGAGGGGGAGTGGAGATAGTGAGAAAGAGAAGGGAGAGGGGAAAGAAGGGGAGGGGGAGGGTAAAGAGGGTGAGAAGAAGAGGAGGGGAAAGGGAGTGAAGAAGGGAGGGGGGAGAGGGAGAGGAAGATGGGGTGAGGGAGGGATTGGGAGAGAGGGGGAGGGGTACAGGGGAAAGAAAGATGGGGAGGGAGAGGGACAGGGGAGGGGAAAGGAGGGAGGAAGAGGAAGACAGGGGGAGAAGGGGAGGGGAGTAGGAGAGGGGGAGAGAGGGAAGGAGGGGGGAAGAGGAAGATGGGGTGGGGGAGAGGAAGATGGGGTGAGAGTGGGAAAGGGAGGGAAGGAATGAGGGGAGTAGGGGAGAGGGACTAAGAGAAGGACTGGAAGAAATGGGAAAGGGACAAAGGGAGGGACGGGGAGAGGAGGTAGAGGAGGTAAAGGACGGAAAGGGGGAGGGGAGAGGAAAGAAGAATGGAGGAGGGGGGAGAAGGAGAGGAAGATGGGGTGAGGGAGAGAGGAGGGGAGAGTAGGGGAGATGGGGAGAGGAAGAGGGAAGGGCTGGGAAAGGGGGAGGGGAATAGGAGAGAGGGAGAAGGGAAAAGGGGCAAGGGGAGAGCAGCAGGGGAGAGGGAAACAAAGATGGGGTGAGGGAGGGAGACAGAGAAGGGGAGGAGAGATGGGAAGAGCAAAAGAGGGGAAAGGAGGAGAGGGAGAAGGAAATGGGGGGAGAGGAGGAGGAGAGAGGGCAAAGGAAAGGGGGAAGGAGAGGAAGAGGAGAGGGAATGAAGAAGGGACAGAGAGAGGGGGAAAAGAAAGGGAGAAGGGGGGAGAGGAGGGAGGAAGTTAGGAGGGAGAGGGAGGGTGAGGGGAGAAGGGGAGGGGGAAGGGAAGGGGAGAGAAGGAGAAGGGAAGTGAAGAAGGGAGGGAGTGAGGGGGGAGAGTGAGGAGAGAGGCAGAATAGAGGAAGGGAGGAGGAGGGGAGGGCAAGAAGGGACAAGCAGGAGGGAGGGGAGAAAAGAGAAGAGGCAGAGACAGAGGAAGATGGGTGAGGGGAGATGGAGACAAGGGGCGAGGGGGAGAAGGGGAGAGGGAAGGAGGGGTGATAAGGACACAGAAGAGGAGAAGTAGGAGAGGAAGAGGAGTGAGAGACAGGGAAGGAAGAGGGAGGGGGAAAGGAGGAAGGGGGGAAGGATGGGGATGAGGGGTGGAGAGGGACCGGCAGTGATGGAGAGAGGCAACGAAGGGGAGATGGAGAGGGGACAGGCAGGGAGAGGTGACAGGGAGGGGGTAGGGACAGGGAAAGGGAGAGAGGTGCAGGCTGCACAGGTCAGAGAAGGCTTGTTAGAGAAAGTGGTAGTCGAGCTGGGTCTTAGGGTGAAGGCAAAGGGACTCCTGTTCATTCTTCCCTTGATGAAATTCATTCAAAAATACTTACTGAGCACCTGTGCCCAGTACCTGAGCACCGTGCTGGACATCAGGACTACAGAACTGAAAGGGACTGTCTTATTGTGGGTTATAACCCACAGAAGCGAACCACAATCTCTAAGACCGGGATGCCTGCTATGATAGTGGTGGATCCAGACTGAGGATGGTGGTGGGAGGGAAAACTTCCTTGAATAGACGAGATCTACAGTAGTAGAAGAGTGTTTTAGCAGAGGCAATGGCATCTTGGGAAGGCTCAGGGCAACAGAGAGCATGGCAAGAGCATGGACAAAGGAACTGCCAACGAGACTGGGTGCAAACCATGGACAATGTGGCCACCACTCAGGTTAGAGTTGGAGGAGATAGGTCTGGTAGCATATGAGAAGGGGTCTGCATTCGCCTCTCCTGGGAGCAGTAGGCACTCACTGAAGGTGAACGAGCCAAAAGAGGGTAGCATAGGCCAAGCAGGCTTTCCTTCACATGTAAACAGCATCAGGTATAGATGCATGCACACTGGTTTCCTTAAACATATAACATGAGATTCATAACAAAGGGATATAATCCAGTGAAGACATTTATAAATATGTAGACACCAAGTAATATAACATCCAATCATTGTTCTTACTCCCTCTGTATGAACTTCCACATGTGAGAGATGTCTGCTTTATTTCATTCAGCATAATGACCCCCTAATTCCATCCCATTTGTTGCAAATATCAGACTTTCACTCTTTTTCTCGGCTAATAGTCATTCCACTGATCTAACTCCCTGTCTCTGCTTTGTGGTTGCATCTCCTCTCTCGGCCTATGCACAGTACTTCCAAGCAGGATTGGCAGCTGTCTGAAGTCAGAATTGACTACACTCCTATTAGATGAGTATGAAGTTTCCATCTACGACCTGAGTGGAGACATGAAGGGCCGAGAAGCATGGCCAAACTACTATGCACGCGCACAGGGGCTGGTTTTTGTCCTGGATTCCAGCGACTTAGGACGCATGCAGGAAGCGAAGACCATCTTAACCCGTCTGCTCTCTGATAAAAGAGTGGCAGGGAAACCCATTTTACTGTAAGATTCTGCTTTTGTGCCCTTCTCTCCCCTTCCCAATTTGCACTGGAAGGAGAGATGACACGCTGGGTGGTCCCTTTGTCACACCCAGTGAGCCCTCCCATTGCTGTCAGCTCAGTGGGGTGGAATGGCCCAGTGCCCCAGGGACTGTTTTCACAGGAGCCTCTTTCACACACACACACACACACACACACACACACATGGCCCTGGGGGAACAGGTTACCTAATCGTACACAGGTCATTTGGAAGGGAAATGGGAAGTGACATCTGACTCTGCCACTGCCACCCCAAGGCCTGACTGCCTTCTGAATTTGCTTTGCACCTTTTCCGGCTGCAGTCTCTGACCTTGTGACCCCACGGTGGCAGACAGCAGCCCCTGTTTTGAATACTGGATCCTGATGGCCTGCTCCCTTAGCAGGTCGCTCCAGAGTTATATAACCAGTGCTTTCTTCCAGGGTAATCATTCAAGGGGCCAGGCAATCCTTTCCCCTCCCACACACACAATCACTCCCTTTCTGCCTTTTGCATTCCTCATTAGCAACCCCAAGTAGAGCATGAACAGAGGCTGGTGGAGGATGTTCACAACTCCCAAGTCTGTTCACATCCCACTTGGCAATTCCACTTCAGCTCTGCTAGAATGAAGCAGAAGTGAGCAGTGAGGCCTGGGGGTTACCTTGGAGTCAAATTATTTGTGTTATTCTTTTCCCCTTTCTGAGCTGAGCAGAAAAATCTCCTTCTATCTGATTCCTGGATATGAAACAGCTGGATCAGAATTGGTTCTCAGCCCGCCCTCCCTTCTGACCCTTGGCCTGTAGTTTGGTTTCACTCTTCGTCTCTTCTTCCCCTCCTCTTTCCTGTTCTAGCCTGGCAAACAAACAAGACAAGAAGGATGCCCTTCTGCCTTGCGATATCATAAAGAATCTGCTCCTGGAAAGGCTAGTGAATGAGACCAAGTCCCTATGCCGGGTGGTAAGTGTCCACCCACTCCTTCCCTCTTCCTCTCTAACGGCCAGCTGAGAACGTCCTTGGCCCAGCCCACGGTCAGCCCCGTTCCCGGCTTGGGACAAAGTCTCTCAGCACACCCACAGTGGTGTCTTCTAAATTACTGGTGGCCACCGACACTGCTTTCTGCCTTCCAACTAGCTTTCTGAAGTTGGAAATGTGGATACCCCCATTTGATGACAAAGAAAGCTGAGGCCGACAGCCTCCTAAGTGACTTTTTCAAGGTAACACAGCCAGGAAAACCACTTTCAGCAGAAGAGGACAGTGTTTGTGTCTTTCATTTACCTTCTTAGATGTAAGTGCTGAGGGTCTCCGGCCTCAAATTTCAAATCTGCCCCCCCCCCTTTCTGTGCCACAGGAGCCATGTTCAGTCATCAAAAATCTCCAAAGGAAGAGCCATCAGCCCATAATTGAAGGGCTGCGCTGGCTGTTAGCTGCCACAGGGGACAAGAACGAAGAGCGGTGCCTTCCCCATCAGCCGCATACATCAAGCATCCTTATCTCCAAGAGCACTAGACGCTCTGGGGATAGATGCTCATCAGAAAGGTACTGACTTGCCTCTACTATGTTTACTGCTAAGAATACAAGCAGGGCTCGATCTTAGACATGACCAGGTAGTTCTGGGACATACCTAGATTCCCAGCAGCACTGAGCAAGGCTCTCCAGATCAGTGGGTCCCACTGATCCAGGGCAGTGTCCACAGATTGTGTTAGGTACACCCCCATACCTGCCCCCTTGCAGTGGCCATGGCAGTGGGATGCTTTGTATAAAAGTAAAGCCAGTCTGTCAGCATCAGAGCTTCCCTAAAGCAGGGTCTCTAGTCTCTTAATTCCCCACGTTGAAGAGAAAAGCAACAGGAGCCCCTTAAAAAGCCCATTAGACAGTTGTCATGGAGCTGTTAAAGATTCTCGGCTTCCAGCCCTCTGATCCTCACAATAATGAGGAATGAGGAAAAAGAAAAAAAAGAGAGGACAGGCATTGGAAGCAGTAATTAAGACATTGCTTGGGATGTCTGCTTCCCATATCCAAGCACCTGGGGTCAAGTCCCAGCTCTGCTCCTGATTCCAGCTTCCTGCTAAGGTGCACTCTGGGAGGAGTGGCAGCAGGTGGTGGTTCAAGGTCATGGGTCCCTGTCACCCATGTGGGAAACTCAGAGTGAGTTCGTGGCTCCTGGCTTCAGCCTGGCCCAACACTGGCTATCGTGGGATCTGGAGACTGAACAAGAAGAGAACAGATCTCTGTCTCTGTTTCTCTGTGTTTCAAATAAAAATGAAAAGAAAGAAATTTGCAAAAAAGATAACAGAAGGTGAGCAAGGACTTGAGAAGTAGTCAAAGGTCTCAATGTCCTCCTGCTCTACCGTCACACCCACTGCACAAGGGGAGGGGGAGCAGCTGCACTGGATAAACAGGACTGAAATGCGTCTCTTTCTACTGCTGCTTTGTCCTTCTCCAGCTTCTCTACCAGAGTGGGCTTGTCCAAAGAAAAACGACAGCACTTACCACACTCGACAGAAGCTAGGCCCCTCAAACCAATCCTCCAGGTAAATGGCCCTTTACATGTTAGTGTTCAGGGGCCAATCCCCGGACACCTGTGCAGCAGCTGACTTTGCTAGCCCTGTCTTCTTACTTTACAGAAAGAAGGCTTCCGATTAAGACCTAAGAAGAACATCTCAGTAACATTTGCTCTGGATGAAACCATGGAGAAAGGTGAATACTCTGGGGGAAAGAGAAGTCTGAATGCTACCAAACGTCACTCCAGTCCAAGTGATGATTTAAAGACTCCATCAGCAAGCCTTTCTGATGACTTATTTGAAGGTAATCCTGGGTAGACCATAGAGAAGAAAAGCTGGGTAGACCTTTCTTCACAGTTTTTACAAATTCGCTCACACTACAGTTGGTGGTGCCTCAGGAGAAGAGAAGTGCAAGAAGTACAGGCACAGTGCATGGAGACCACTTTCTGGTAGCCCAGGGCAAAGCCCTGGCACTGGCTGACACAAGAGCTTTGGATAGATATAGGGTTGTCTTAAGGGCTAGGGCTTCCAATGACAGAAGTACAAATTGGTATAGCCATCATAGAGGGGACATTGGCTAGCTCTCTCCACATATACCAAAAAGTAAAAACTTACATATCTTTTGAGCTAATAATCTAATTCCTTAAGCTGTATCCAAAGATAATTTTTATAACACTTTTATTTAAAGAATATAAATTTCCAAAATACAGCTTATAGATTACAATGGCTTCCCTCCCCCCATAACTTCCCTCCCACCCGCAACCCTCCCCTTTCCCATTCCCTCTCCCCTTCCATTCACATCAAGATTCATTTTCAATTCTCTTTATATACAGAAGATCAGTTTAGTATATATTACATAAAGATTTCAACAGTTTGCCCTTACCTAGCAACACAAGTAAAAAATACTGTTGGAGTACTAGTTATAGTATTAATTCACAATGTATAGCACATTAAGGACAGAGATCCTACATGATATATATTTTTTAAATTGATTAATTTTCTATGCAATTTCCAATTTAACACCAAGATTTTTTTTCATTTTTAATTATCTTTATATACAGAAGATTGATTCAGTATATACTAAGTAAAGATTTCATCAGTTTGCACCCACACAGACACACAAAGTGTAAAATACTGTTTCAGTACTAGTTATAGCATTACTTCACATGGGACAACACATTAAGGACAGATTCCACATGAGACGTAAGTACACAGTGACTCCTGAAGTTGATTTAACAATTTGACACTCTTGTTTATGGCGTCAGTAATCTCCCTAGGCTCTAGTCATGAGTTGCCGAGGCTATGGAAGCCTTTAGGGTTCGCCGACTTCAATCTTATTCTGACAGGGTCATAGTCAAAGTGGAGGTTCTCTCCTCCCTTCAGAGAAAGGTACCTCCTTCTTTGATGGCCCCATTCGTTCCACTGGGATCTCACTCACAGAGATCTTTCACTTAGGTCTTCTTTTTTTTCCAGAGTGTCTTGGCTTTCCATGCCTAAAATACTCTCATGGGCTCTTGAGCCAGATCTGAATGCCTTAAGGGCTGATTCTGAGGCCAGAGTGCTATTTAGGACATCTGCCATTCTATGAGTCTGCTGTGTATCTCGCTTCCCATGTTGGATCATTCTCTCCCTTTTTCATTCTATCAGTTAGTATTAGCAGACACTAGTCTTGCTTGTGTCATCCCTTTAACTCTTAGACCTATCAGTGTGATCAATTGTGAACTGAAATTGATCACTTGGACTAGTGAGATGGCCTTGGTACATGCCACCTTGATGGGACTGTATTGGAATTCCCTGGCACGTAATAACAAGTACCCAAAAAATGCACACTCAAAGAGATCAATCACAGCATTGCACACAACAACTCAAAGTTGAAAACAACCTAAAATCCAACAACAGGCTAGGGCTAAATAAATGCTGACACAGCCACACAACAGAATACTATTCAGCCGTTAGGGAGGTCAATGTTGACTCTGCAAGTGGTCTTCAAAAAGTCTGCGGAAAATGCTTTTTTTTTATTTGACAGGTAGAATAGGACAGTGAGAGAGAGAGAGAGAGAGAGAGAGAGAGAGAAAGGTCTTCCTTTCCTTGGTTCACCGCCAAAATGGCTGCTTCAGCTGGCGCGCTGCGCCGATCCAAAGCCAGGAGCCAGGTGCTTCCTCCTGGTCTACCATGCAGGTACAGGTGCCCAAGCACTTGGACCATCCTCCACTGCCTTTCCAGGCCACAGCAGAGAGCTGGACTGGAAGAGGAGCAGTTGGGACTAGAACCCGGCACCCATATGGGATGCTGGCGCCATAGGCGGAGGATTAGCCAAGTGAGCCACGGCACCAGCCCCAGAAAATGCTTATTAAGAGAAAACTATGCCTGGGTTTCAAAATCCTTTTGTACCAAAGAAGTTATCTATTAAATTCCATTTTCCATGAACTTTTTGAAGTACCCTCATATTTACTGGCAGGGGAAGTTTCCCACAGCTAACATTTTGTTAGGAAAAACAGCAATTTAGTATGTAGCATGATGTGCACACATGGTTAGAGATATCTGAAGATATCACTAAAATACATGCCCTTTTTTTTCTATTTCTGTTTCATTAGAGATTTTCATTTTTATGATAAGCAGATAGTACAATATAACAAAGGTATTATTTAAAAGCTGCATGGGACCTGAAGCCTTGGGTTGTTACACCTCCATGGACGGTCCTAGATGTGGCCAGGGCCACCAAGTGGGAGACAGGCAGTGCTGTGGGGATGAGCAAGGGGTGAGGATGAGCTGGGTAGGCATCTGGTGGGAGAGAAAAGGCAATGTTTTTCTATGTGTCAGCAGCTACCCCTGCATCTTCGTCTAACACTGCAGTGTCTTCATTTCCATCATCTCAGAACCTATGGCAAACAGGAAAAGGAGTACCTGGGACACAGGGGAGAGGCTCCTGGAACGTCACCGTGGAAGAGCCTATGATTTCTGTGGTTAGTACTCCTGAGATGGAGGGCAGAGTGGAGACAGCAGGAGTGAGAGGAGGCACGAGGCCGGGGCACGGGGTGGGAGACATCTTTGTAGGGTGCAGTCTGTACCTCCTGGAAACTGACTGGTATCCTCCTACCCTGAAGTAGTCTGGGAGGACCGGAAACCTGGCACTTGGCCTTGCTTTCAGTAACTGGCTCTTTTCTTTCTCTTGCTAGACTTTTAGCAGCCCACAAAAGAACGGAGGGAAATGAAAAGAAACATCTAATTTTCCTCCCGCAGCAAATGAGTTCATTTCCAACACCATCGGGACCTACTCAGTCTTCTCCCTTTCTGTTTGATACACTTCTCTCCAAGTCACAAGATCACTTTCTTGGAACCTATCCTTACTCCTAGATCTCTATATTCCAGCCAGCATAGCAATCCTGCACCCCCACCCCTCCCCACCTCAAGACACTCAAGAAACGTTCCGTGGCATCCATTTGTGATAGTAGGCCACCTTGGCAAAGAAGAGCAAGGGACTTTAACATCTTCATACCCAAAAACACCAAAAACACCTGCCACGGGCGACCAACCAAAATGAACCCTTAGAATGACAGGATTGCTTCTGAAGTAACATCTTTATCTTTAAGGTGCTTGAGTGTAAAATGGCTGGTGAAAAATAAATGGAACTTCTTTGCTGACAATTATGCTCTACCAAATCTTTTTCTGTCTCACCTCCAACCCCGCAACTGGCCCAGAAGTCGGGCAACAGTTGCTTTGCTGCCTCTGTGGGAACAGCAACTACTATGTGTAGAAACACTTGGGGGAGGTATGCAGACGATGCAGGAGGCTCAATGCCTTAGCCCCTCTTTATCCCAAGGGCAGCAGTGGCAATGCTGGTAGGTATTTACTAGGGGTTAAGTATCTCTAACTCAAAATGCTGGCGATTCAAAGGGTTTCCGATCTCAGACTTTTTTTTTGGAATATTTGCATAGATTGCACCAGTTGGGAATCCTGACTCTGAAATTCTGAACCATGCAGGAAAAAAGGCCAGTGCGTATCCATGTCCACGTGAGGGAATGATGTTGCTATCACGAGGCAACCAATACCACAGTGGTAGCAGATATTCTGCCAGGTGCAGGGTAAAGCGCTTGACATTACTGCCTTTCACCCTCACAAGTCTATGAAGTTGGTTCTGTTACACCATCTTACAGAGGCAGACAATTCATGTTAACAGAAGTCAAATAGTTCATCACGGGGCACCCATTAGGAGGTGGCAGAACTGGTTTTGGCTTGTTTTTCTAAGTGTATTATTTATTTGAGAGGAACAGAGAGACAGCAAAAGCTTGAGTAAGCAAGAGAGTGCTCCCATCTGCTGTTTCCAATGCTTGCCTCAGCCAGATCTGAAGCTGGAAACCAGAACAAAGTCCAGCTCTCCCACGTGGGTAGCAGAAACCCAATTATTTGAGCCATGAGCACTGCCTCCCAAGGCCTGCAATTAATAGGAATCTAAGGAGCTGGGAATCAAACCTAGGGACTCCAATGTTCCAAAATAGGGACAGTTTAACCAGTATTTTCTTTCAGATTTACTTTATTTATTTGAAAAGCAGATTGACAGAGACAGAGACAGAGATAGAGATCTTCCATCCTCTGGTTCACTCCAAAAGGCTGCACCAGGCTGAAGCCAGGAGCCAGAAACTTCATTGGGTCTCCCACGTAGGTGGCAGGGGCCCAAGCACTTGGAGCATGTTCTGCTACTTTCTCAGGTGAATTAGCAAGAAGCTGGATCAGAAGTAGAGCAGGGGCTGACCACCCACAGCACTGGCATTCCATATGGGTGCCAATTCCAGGTCCTAGCCGCTCCACTTCCAATTGAGATGCCTGCTGATGTACCTGGGAAAGCAGTGGAAGATGGCCCAAATGCTTGGGACCCTACACCCACATGAGACACCTGGAGGAAGCTCCCGGCTCTTGGCTTCGGATCTGTGCGACTCCAGCCTTTGCGGCCATCTAGGGAATAAACAAGCAGATGGAAGACCTCTCTCTCTGTCTCTGCCTCTCTTTGTAACTTTGTCTTTCAAATAAATGAAATAAATATTTAAAAAAAAATTTAAAAAATAAGTAGAGCAGAGGCTGGTACTGTGGCGTAGTGGGTAAAGCCACTGCATACAGCTCTAGCATCCAATATTGGGCGCCAATTCAAGTCCCACCTGTTCCAGTTCCGATCCAGCTCCATGCCGATGAGCCTGGGGAAGCAGTGGAAGATGGCCCAAAGGCTTGGGTCCCAGAACCCATGTGGGAGACCCGGAAGAAGCTCCTGGCTTCAGATCAGCCCAGCTCAGGCTGTTGCGACCATCTGGACAAACTTTCTTTTTTTTTTTTTTCTCTCTCTCTCTCTGACTCTGCCTTTCAAATAAATAAATAAATGTTAAAAAAAAAAAAAAAAGCAGTAGAACAGCTGGGACTCAAACTAGCAACCATATGGGATGCTGACATTGCAGGTGGCCACAATGCCAGCCCCAATCAGCAGCCTTAACAGCTAGGCTAAATGCCTGGCCCAGAACTAGCTTTCAAATGAGGGTCCACCTCTTAGTTCTCCTGTATACCATCTCATCAAGCAGTTAAAAACCAATTAACCCATAACTGCTGCAAAGGAAAAGAAACTGCCCAGACAGATCCATCTGACACTGCCTAAGGTCTGGCATTGCCTAAGACTGCGTCATTTGCTCTTATCTGCAAAGCAGCCACCACAGGCACCTTAGGGATCTTTGACAGGATCCCAACAGGCTCAGCTTATGAGTCACAAAGCTAGAAGGAACCTTACAGAGCCTCTAGCTGGAGGCATGGAAAACATCAGCCCATGGGCTAGGGAAGGCCCACAACATCATTTGGCCAGGTCCTGCCAAGGCAACTGCATGCGAGACTTGAAATTCAATCAACCTCTAGCAAGCTAATTTTTAAATTGATCATCTTTTTATGGCTCACAAATGATGCAATAAATATCCAAAAGGTCCCTGGCAGAGAAAAGGTTCCCACCCTTGTCCTAGCCCAACTCCCAGGAACCTGGGGTAAAGAGAAGTGACTTGCCAGACATGCTGCAACAGAACGCTGGCAGAGCTGTTCCTACAACCCAGATCTCCTGCATGCCCAAGCCAGAACTCCACTCTGTCCAAAGACTCGGTGTCCTGTCTGGGTCTGCCGTGGCTGCTCAGCCCATCTACTTTCCTCCAATTTGCCTGCTAATGAGGCTGGAGAACTTCACTGGTAGTCACCCTCACATGGGGATTCAGGAAATCTGTCTACCCAAGAGTTCCATCAGACGAAAGATCACAATTCAGCAAGCCAAGGTTCATAAGAGAACTGCAGCACCCTCATTTCTCTTTCCACAGACAGACAACTTTCTCAGCCACGTGGCGGGGGTGGGGGCGTAGAAATCTGAGCAGGGCAGAGAATTCAGGCAGAACAACCTCCAACAGAACTCAGTTTTATTTAGTACACCAGTGCACTTCCCCTTGTGCAATGTATGTGTCCCTGGGTGTCAAGCAAACTTTCCCACATAGAATCTACCAACCAGAGAATGCTATTTAAAGAACTGCCCTCCAAAGGCTTGGCATTGTGGTATAGCAGGTTAAGAAGCTACCTGCACTCCCAGCATCCCATATGAGTGCTGGTTCAAGATCTGGCTGCTCCACTTCTGACCCAACCCTCTGCTAATGCATCTGGGAAAGCAGTGTAGGATGGCCTAGGTGCTTGGAACCTTGGCACCCACATAGGAGACCCAGATAAAGTTCCAGGCTCCAGTCATTGACATGGCCCAGCAACACCCATTTCCAGCCATTTGAGAAGTTAACCAGTGGATGGAGGATCCCTCTCTCTCCCTCTCCTCTGTCTCTGTAACTTTGACTTTCAAATAAATAAATGAATCTTTAAAAAAGAAAAAAAATTCCCTCTCCCCTCTAACACAGCCAATATACCCTTATTCAGGTAAAGGAAAAATACTTTTTGAGTGCATCTTCCTTTTGTTGTTCTAACCTGTTAATGTACTTTGCTAATCCCATATCAAGCTGGGTGCAGGCAGGAGGAACAGGACTTAACCTCACAGGACTATTGTTTAGTTTAAAGGGAATAAGCACTACCACAGTGTTTAGCGTCATGCCCAACGCAGCTTTAGTAGCGCATTAAATGTTGGCTATTGTGATGATTTAAGGGAAAAGCTAGGAGAGGTCACTACAGAGCTATTCCCCCCACACCTGTCTCCGACTTCTGGGAGAACAACCCAAAGAGCAATGGCTTAGATTCTCAAGTACAGAGACTACAGAGAATCAAGGGTAATTATAACCACTGCCTCGCACCTCCTCCTTTTTTTTTTTTAAGATTAATTTATTTACTTATAAGACAGAGTTACACAGAGAGAGGCAAAAACAAAGAGAGAGACAGAGAGGTCTTCCATCCACTGGTTCACTCCCCAATTGGCCACAACAGCTGGAGCTGAGCCAATCCTAAGCCAGGAGCCAGGAGCTTCCTCCAGGTCTCCCATATACAGATGCAGGGGCTCAAGGACTTGGGCCATCTTCCACTACTTTCTCAGGCCATAGCAGAGAGCTGGATTGGAAGTAGAGCAGCCAGAATTGAACTGGCACCCATATGGGATGCTGGCACTGCAGGTCTTGAGCCCAAGGGGAAATTTTTTTTTAAATATTTATTTCAATGAATGGCAGAGTTACAGAGAGGGAGAACCAACCATCCACTGGTTCACTCCCTAAATGGCTGTAATGGCCAGGGCTGGGCCAGATTGAAGCCAGGAGCCTGGAACTCCATCCAGGTCTCCCATGTGGCTGGCTACAGGGCCCTTAGTACTTAGGTCATCTTCCACTGCTTTCCAGGAACCTTAGCAGGGAGCTGGATCAGAAGTAGAACAGTTTAAAAGAAGAAGAAGAAGAAGAAGAAGAAGAAGAAGAAGAAGAAGAAGAAGAAAAAGAAGAACAGCCAGTACTCAATCTGACACAGAGGGAAAATTTTCTTTTTTAAACTTTTTTAAATGCTGACTCCCCGTGGTCAGCCACGGCAGACCCAGACAGGACACCGAGTCTTTGGACAGAGTGGAGTTCTGGCTTGGGCATGCAGGAGATCTGGGTTGTAGGAGCAGCGCTGCCAGCGTTCTGCCATATTTGAGGCCGGCGCCACGGCTCAATAGGCTAATCCTCCACCTTGCGGCACCGGCACACCGGGTTCTAGTCCTGGTCGGGGCGCCAGATTCTGTCCCAGTTGCTCCTCTTGCAGTCCAGCTCTCTGCTATGGCCAGGGAGTGCAGTGGAGGATGGCCCAAGTGCTTGGGCCCTGCACCCCATGGGAGACTAGGAGAAGCACCTGGCTCCTGCCTTCGGATCAGTGGCCATTGGAGGGTGAACCAACGGCAAAGGAAGACCTTTCTCTCTGTCCTTTCTCTCACTGTCCACTCTGCCTGTCAAAAAAAAAAAAAAGGCATATTTGAAGCTACTTTTTTTTGTTTGGTTGGTCAGGATTTATTTATTTATTTAAAAGGCAGAGTTACAGAGATGTAGAGGCAGAGAGGGAGAAAGAAGTCTTCCATTCACTGGTTCAAATGGCTGCAACCGCCAGAGCTGGGCCAAGCCAAAAACAGGAGCCAGGAGCTTCTTCTGGGTCTCCCACACGAGTGCAGGGGCCCAAGGACTTGGACCAGCTACTGCTTTCCCAGGCCATAGCAGAGAGCTGGATCAGAAGTGGAGCAGCCGGACTCGACCCAGCGCCCATATGGGATGTCGGCACTGCAGGTGGCAGCTTTACCCACTACACCACAGTGCTGGCCCAGGAAAATTTTCTTAAAGAGCATACAGCTGCCATGGGGTCTCCCTTTAGTTGTCAGTGTCTTAGCCTCCCTCCAGAACGTTCAGAGCCTAGCTCCTATCAGAGGCACTTTGAGCTTATGATCCCACCCATCATTCAATAAGCCCCACATGGCTCGGGGTAATTGTCTATTTTGTCCTTCAAGAATTCACTATGCAATGGGAAGTCAGCCTAGCAGTTTAATCTCTCACATCCCATACCAGAGTACCTGGGTTCAATTTCCAACTCTAGCTCCTACTTCCAGTTCCTGTTAATGCAGACCCTGGAAGGCAGCAGTGATGGCTCAAGTAACTGGGTTCCTGCCTTCCATATGAGAGAACTAGATAGAGTTCCCTCCTAACCTCCACCATTGCAGGCATTTGGGAGTGAACCAGGACATGGAGGAGTTCTCTCTCTCTCCCTCTCAAATACATAGACACATAAAATTTTAAAGAGCAAGTTTAAAGAAAAATTCCCTGTAAAGCTCTCAATGGTTTCCTCTCCTGTATAGTAGTCCATGTTGATTCTTCCTACCAGTATTACTGTCAGCAGGGCTGCTGACTAGTCTGTGACCCAGCGAAACTGGCAGTCACATAGTCAGCACACAATAAAGGATAAGAACAGTGGTGGGGCCTGCACTGTGGCGCAATAGGATGAGGCTCTTCCTGCAGCACCAGCATCCCATATGGGCGCCGGTTCTAGTCCCAGCTGCTCCTCTTCCAATAAAGCTCTCTGCTGTGGCCTGGTAGGGCAGTGGAAGATGGCCCAAGTCCTTGGGCCCCTGCACCCATGTGGAAGACAGGGAAGAGGCACCTGGCTCCTGGCTTCGGATCGGCACAGCTCTGACTGTTGCGGCCATTTGGAGAGTGAACCAATGGAGGGAGGACATTTCTCTCTGTCTCTCCCTCTCACTGTCTGTAACTCTACCTCTCAAATAAACAAATTAAATATTTAAAAAATTAAAAAATAAACATTATCCACAAACTTTCTGAAGAACCTCAGTAAACCCCCCAGAGATTCGATTCGAGTGCAGGATGCTTGGGCCAATTCAGCTGTGTTTTGAACATCACTCTTCCTTCCCATAACCTCTATGAAGGCAGGTGCTATTGGCCAGATATGACAATCAAGTGCACCAAACACAACATCATTCTTCTCAGAAGCCTGCCAACTAGTTTTTGGGTTTTTTTTTTTTTTTTTAAGATTTATTTGCTTGCAAGTCAGAGTTACACAGAAAGAAAGAGAGGGAGAGAAAGAAAGAGAGAGGTCTTGCATCCACCAGTTCACTCTCCAGATAGCCACAATAGCCAGAGCTGAGCCAGGCTGAAGGCAAGAGCCAGAAGCTCCATCCAGATTTCCCACGAGAGTGGCAGGGGCCCAGGCACTTGGACCATCTTCTGTTGTTTTTCCCAGACCATTAGCAAGGATCTGGATGGAAAGTGGAACAGGTGGAACACAAACTGGCACTCATATGGGATACCAGTCAGCTTCCCAACTAATATTTTTAACCGTGTAATTGGACATAGCTGGCATAGAGGCCAAGCCTGGACTCCCAGTTTTTGTTGCTCAACCCTATAAATCATTTATTGGAATATCAAAACGGATTTCTTTTTTTTTAAGATTTATTTTACTTATTTAGAGCAAGAGGGGCCGGTACTGTGGCATAATGGGTAAAGCTGCTGCCTATACTGCCAGCATCCCATATGGGTGCTGTTTTGAGTCCCAGTTGTTCCACTTCCGATCCAGCTCTCTGCTGTGGCCTGGGAGAACAGTAGAGGCCCAAGTCCTTGGGCCCCTGCACCAGCGTGGGAGACCCAGAAGAAGCTCCTAGTTCCTCGCTTTGGCTCGGTCCAGCTCCGGCCTTTGCAGCCATTTGGGGAGTGAATCAGCAGGTGGAAGATCTCTGTCTCTCTGCCTCTGCTTCTGCCTCTCCCTCACTGTAACTCTGTCTTTCAAATATATAAATAAATCTTTAGGGGGCGGCGCTGTGGTGCAGCAGGTTAATGCCCTGGCCTAAAGCACTGGCATCCCATATGGGCACCAGTTCAAGTCCCAGCTGCTCCACTTCTGATCCAGCTCTGCTATGGCCTGGGAAAGCAGTAGAAGATGGCCCAAGTGCTTGGGCCACTGCACCTGCATGGGAGACCCGGAAGAAGCGCATGGCTCCTGGCTTCAAATTGGCGCAGCTCTGGCCATTGCAGCCAATTGGGTAGTAAACCATCAGATGGAAGACCTCTCTCTCTGCCTCTTCTCTCTCTGTATAACTCTTTCAAATAAATAAATAAATCTTTTAAAAAAATCTTTAAAAAAAACAGAGCAAGAGAGAGAAAGAGGGTCAGAGACAAACAGAGAGAGACAAATAGAGACAGAGACATCTTCCATCAGCAGGTTCACTGGCCAGATGGCTGCAATGCCCCAGGCTGTGACAGGCAGCAGCCAGGAGCAGAAGCTCCATCTGGGTCTCCCACGTGGGTAGCAGGACTCCAAATACTTGGGCCATCACCTACTGTTGTTTCCCAGGCATATTAGCAGGGAGCTGCCTTGAAAACTGAGAAGCCAGGACTCGAACCAGTGCTCCTATAGGATGCCAGTGCCACAGGCAGTGGCTTAACCTGGTGTACAACACTGGCTCCCAAAACTTGGATTTCTGACAGAAGGGACTGGAGACAACAAGAGCTGACACCCAACATTCCGGAACCTGAGATGGCCCCTGTTGTTGGGATACACGTTCCTGGTGTGCCTGTTCCAGGTGGTTGTCCCACGAGGGAAGAATTCAAAGCAAGGACTTCGGTAAAATATATTAAAGGCAGCAGGATTGATGCAAAGTCAAGGTGAGTTCACCTTCAGCCATCAACGTGGGTAATCTCATGAGGAAAGACACTCACCATGAGAGGGCCAGAAAGAGAAAGTGGCTGCCCATGAGGAGAGAGTCCATATCCATGAGGAATCAGAGAGCCCCCTCGGTTTAGCGGACCCCCTTTATGGGGTGTAGCCTGGTGCCCTCACCTAATATTTAAACGGGATGGAGTTGGGCAGGGTGTAATCACATGATGTCCCCTGGCAACATTTTGTGGGGTCTCCACGTGGAGCTCAGTGTACACACGCTCCTCGGGGCATATCCATGGCGCTGGGGGACACTCGGGTGCATCCCTGGAAAGTAGGTGTACTGGACCGGCACGCAAGGGGAATAGAGTTAGGATGCCGGGCTAGAGATGGAAACTGCAGAAACTTCTAGCCCTTTTAGTCCCTGACGGCTTGCCTGGCCCACGTCAGTCCCCTCACCTCACTTCATTCTCCCAGATACACCTAGAGCTACAGCTCTGGCACCACTGACCTGAGCCTTATTCCTTCAGCTGCAATAATCCCTTCTCCCACTGCTGTTGCCTTTCCCTTATGCAAGCTCTGTTGGGAAAGACAGGTGACAGTTTTATCCAGACGTGGAGAGAAAGCAGCAGACACTTCCTGCTGTGGGCATGCAGGTAACAGCGGCTCAGGGTCAGGGTTGTGAGAGTCAGGGGGCTTATCCTTCTGCCTCTGAGCCTGGGAAGTACCCGGCTCAGATCCAAGGCAGTAACGGGAGGTTCTGCCACTGGGTGGTGGTGGGCCAAGCCATGTTAACAAAGCACTCAGACTGAGCTGTGCACTGATGACTCAGGAATCCCACACGATCCCACGCCCATGCTAGTCGCCATTTCCAGAAATTAAAATAGACTTCTGGTACTAAGAGACAGCAGGCCTTCAGGTCTGCTCAGAGACAATGAGCCCAGTCCTAAGAACTGGCACGCCTGGCGATACAAAGGAATGGTACACAGCCATTAAAGATGGTAATCATGTGCACTGTGTGTGTGGGTGCAAACGGGAATGTGAAATAATGTTAAGTGAAACCAGCAGAAGCAGAAGGGGCAGGCACACCTGCTGATCACAACTATGAAGAGCACACAAAGAAGGGTGCATCGCTGAAGAACTTCTGAGAACAAAGAACAGCACAGTGCTTTTAAATTGCACGTCCCTCCCAACGTGTTTTAATAACACATGTTTTTGAAATTACCATGCCACTCATACTAGGTGACAGAGGCACCTGCCTTTTAGCTGATACAGGACAGAACCCCACAGATCACCAGATACCAGGACTAGAGAACAGGACACAGAGGAGGCTGTTGCTTTAACTTGGGCCAGAATATCCTGCTTTCCCTGCCCTTTGTGTTCTGGGCACCCTACTGGAACCCAATTACCTTTCTAGGTTTAACGCCACAGTGAGAAGAAGCTCCTTCCAAACCCTAGGCTGAACAAACACCATGAACATACTAGTTTAGGAAAACAGATTTGAACATCCTTTAAGTCAGTCTGGCTGCTGTGTTTTGAACTCGGATCACTTACACTGAAAGGTACTGTTTTTTTGGATAGATTGCTAGAAGTTTCTCTGCAAAAGAATCCCTACATGCTACCCCTCTTAGCACTTTGTCATGGATACTACATAGTTAGTCAAACACACCTTCATATCTGAGTATCTTGGTAAGTAAAATTCTTGCCCTTGAGCCCTGGCCTCAACACCTACCTAGACATGGCTTTTCTTTTTTTTTTCTAAATATTTATTTATTTGAAAGGCAGAGTTAGAGAGAGACACACACACACCCAGAGATCTTCTGTCTGCTGGTTCTTTCCCCAGATGGCTACAAAAGCCAGCGCTGGGCCAGGCCAAAGACAGGAACCAAGAGCTTCATCTGGGTCTCCTACATGGGTAGCAGGGGCCCAAGCCCTTGGATCATCTTCCACTGCTTTTCCCAGGCCATTAGCAAGGAGCTGGATGAGAAGTGGAGCAGCTGGGACATGAACCAGCACCCATATGGGATGCTGGGATTGCAAGCAGTAGCTTTCCTTGGGATGTTACAGCGTCAGCCCCAACATAGTTTTTCTAGAACTAGCTTTTAGTCAGTATGTTTAGTTTTGAAAATACTGTATTTTGGGTTTTTTTAATGGGCATTTTGAACTGATTTGAGATTTACTGAAGAACTGTAAATAGAGTAGAGTTTATATATACCCGTCACCCAGCTTCCTCTAATGCTAACAACTTAACTGCCTCTGGCACATTGGTCAAAACTACCCTGTTGGCTTCCCAGACTTCACTGAAGATGGACAGCCGGATTCCTTATGCTGACTACCTAGTGGCTTTCCTGCCTGCCTATGAGAATCCCCCAGCATGGATTCACCTCACCAGAGAGTACACCACCCAGCTACAACAATGAGCTGACTCAGTTTCTGCCCCGAATCGTCACACTGAGAAGCCTCCTGGAGGGTGGCTAGGATTTAACATCCGAGGAGGAGAGGCCTCACAGCCAGGCATCTTCATCTGCAAGGTGATTCCTGACTCCGACGTACATCAAGCAGGACTTCAGGATGGCGACCGAGTACTAGCTATGGATAATGTGCATTTGCAAGCTACTGAGCACAGCAAGGCTGTGGAGATACTGAAGACAGCCCGTGAAATCGGTGCCTGTGTCATCGCCAAAAACAGAGCACTGTGCACTAGAGATGCGTCCCACAGCCCTCCATGAGGAACCTGGCAGGATGAGCTGGCCAGGCCCAAAGGAAGTCGCCTGAGACATTCTCTCAGCCCCTCCCTGGCAGAGTGGAGTGGGGACACACAGACAGCTAGCCAACTGTCACTCAAACTGCACCGGACTTTTAGTACCCTAGTATGCTAGGTGAGCTTCATACACTTGAGAGACTCCCATGAGACACTTGCCCCTTCCTCTTCCTGTTCTTGCAAAAAAAAAAAAAAAACAATGTGGAAAGCAAAATACTATCCCATTAACATTAGTATAATGTTACTTACTAAACTGTAGACATTATTCAGACTTCACTACCTTTCCCACTGATGTCCTTTTTCTGCTTAGGATCTAATGCAGAATCCCACACAGCATTTACGTCTGCTTCCTTTTTTGAAAAACCCACCCCTAGAACCAAGTTTCCTCTGAGGAAGTCAAAAGGGCAAGCTAGCAGGTGTTCTGAGCCATCAGCGAACCTGAGTTCTTTCCTCCTGAAGGGAACTCCATCGCTTCTACACCAAAGCCCTTGATCCATGACATCTCATCACAGCTATTTTCAGAAAACATGTCTGACATTAGCACTACCCACAGGAGAACAAAGGGATTTGACAAGTGTGTTATTTTTAGCAACCAATATTATGAGGGTGAGAAAATAAGAGGGCTGGCCTTCCCTATTTTCTATGCTTCATTTTTCTTCGAAATGCTTTTAAACTTTTCACTAGAAGCTGTAACACTGGAGTATAACATAAATGCTGAGAAACACCCACACAAACAGGGAAGGGGCTCTTTCCAATGTCTGTTTGGCTTTGTTTGCCTAAAATTAAGTACCAGGGCTGGTGTTGTAGCATAGCAGGCTAAGCCACAATTTGCAAGGCCAGCATTCCATATTGGAGTGCTGCTGCAAGTCCTAGCCGCTCCACTTCCAACCCAGCTCCTTAGGAAAGACCCTGGGAAGGCAACAGAATATGACCCAAATACTTGGAGCCAACTGCCACCCATATGGGAGACCCAGAAGAAGCTCCTGGCTCTTGGCTTCGGCCTGGCCCAGTCGCAGTTGTTGCGGCCATTTGGGGAGTGAACCATGGGATGGAAGATCTCTCTCTGTAAGTCTACTTCTCAAATAAATAAATCTTTAAAAATAAATAAATAAAATTAAGTACCAGCTAACGAGGGTGGGACTCAGGATTTTTTGACTTCATATAGTGTGAAAATGATATACATTCAGCAGAAACTGTACTCTGAATTCTGAATTTTGGTCTTTTCCTGGGCTGGCAGTATGGAGTCTGATTCTGTCTCATGGTACTAGCCAGTGACAACAAGCACAATCATTCGTGTGATCATAAGGGTGAACAACCAAGACCCTACAGTGTGCTGTTTCCAAGCAAAGATGTTCACTAGGTGAGGTGTTTCAGATACATTTTTGAAGATTTATTTATTTATTTGAAAGGCAGAGTGACAGAGATAGCTTTTATCTGCTGATTCACTCCCCAAATGGCCACAACAGCCACGACTAGGCTGGGCAGGACTCAGGAACCAGAAATTCTATCTGGGTCTCCCACCCAGGTGGTAGCAGCCCAAGTACTTGAACCATCTTTCATCAGCAGGGAGTGGGATCAGAAGGGAGCAGCTGAGACTTGAACAAGTGCACTGATATAGGATGCTGGCATTGTAGGTGGCAGCTTAACCCACTGCACCAAAACACCAACCCCTCAAACACATTTTTTTGACTTATGATATTTTCAAGTTACCATTGGTTTATCAGGACCTAACCACAATGTAAGTTAAAGAACATCTGTACCACTATTCCCCTTATTTTATGGGGACAGGGGTGACAGAGTGTTGGAGAGAATAAGTTGCCTGATGTCACACAGCATGTAAGTGATGGAGTCAGGATTCAAGTTCAGGTCAGTCTGATCCCAAAGCCACTCCTCTTGCCCAGGATACTATATTGCCTCCCTGAGCACCTGCCACATGTCAGACACTCCTAGGTGTGAGAGGTACAACAGCAACCAAGGTATAGCCCTAAGTTTCTCAAATCTTACAGCCTATTTGGAGGAAATAACAAAGTATAATAGCACTCTCTCTTCTTCTCAGGTCTCTCTTGGCTTGGTTACAAGTAAAGGTAATCAGAGAATGCAAATATCCCTGGGGCATTTCAATGTGCAGATAAGTTTGGAGCCAGAGACCTAATGAGGATCATAACTCAGGCTACAGAGTTGAATCACCTTGGGGATCTGTTAAAAATCCAGATATTGGGCCGGCTCCGCGGCTCACTAGGCTAATCCTCCGCCTTGCGGCGCCGGCACACCGGGTTCTAGTCCTGGTCGGGGTGCTGGATTCTGTCCCGGTTGCCCCTCTTCCAGGCCAGCTCTCTGCTGTGGCCCGGGAGTGCAGTGGAGGATGGCCCAAGTGCTTGGGCCCTGCACCCCATGGGAGACCAGGAGAAGCACCTGGCTCCTGCCTTCGGATCAGCACGGTGCGCCGGCCGCGGTGGCCATTGGAGGGTGCACCAACGGCAAAGGAAGACCTTTCTCTCTGTCTCTCTCTCTCACTGTCCACTCTGCCTGTCAAAAAAAAAAAAATCAGATATTTGGGAGCCGGCACTGTGGCACGGCAGGTGGGGCTACCGCCTGCAGCGCAGGCATCCTGTGTGGGCCCTGGTTCAAGTCCCGGCTGCTCCACTTCCAATATGGCTCTCTGCTGTGGCCTGGGAAGGCAGCGGAGGATGGCCTGGGTCCTTCGGCTCCTGCACCAACATAGGAGACCCTGAAGAAGCTCCTGGCTCGTGGCTTTGGATCAGGACAGATCCAGCGATACGTATGACAAGCCCCACTTGCAGCACACCCACCAAAATAACCGCAGGGGTGGCGGGAAAGGAAGTGTTTTCCAGGGATGAAAACCTTTGCAAAGGACTGCGAATCAACGCCCCAAACACCTGGGAAGGCCTAGGCGAGGAGGAAGCAGAAAGCAAGCTACTTGTCATACATATTGCCTAGCTAGTTAGTTTCTATGTAATACTCAATGTGTGCGCTTTGACTCATTACGCCAACTCCTGGGCTTGGAGATGAAAACCCTAGACAGGGGCCGGCGCTGTGGCGCAGCGGATTAATGCCCTGGCCTGAGGCGCCAGCATCCCATATGGGTGCCAGTTCTAGTCCCAGCTGCTCCTCTTCAGATCCAGCTCTCTGCTATGGCCTGGGAAAGCAGTAGAAGATGGCCCAAGTGCTTGGGCCCAGCACCTGCGTGGGAGACCTGGAAGAAGCTCCTGGCTCCTGACTTCAGATCAGTTCAGCTCTGGCCGTTGTGGTCATTTGGGGAGTGAACCAGTGGATAGAAGACCTCTCTCTCTGTCTCTACCTCTCTCTGTAACTCTGTCTTTCAAATAAATAAATAAATCTTAAAAAAAAAAAAAAATCCCTAGACAGTAATTCTCATCCCAGGAATTCTATCAGAGTCATGTGGAAAGCTTGGAATATGATGATGCCAGGGCCACACCCACAACAATTTAAATCAGAATCTCTGAGGAGATAATCCCATGATCCTGCTTTTAAAAGGCCCTGGGGGGGGGGGGTGCTGGTGCTGTGGCATAGCAGGTTAAGCCTCTGCCTATGGCACCGACATGCCATATGGGCACCAGTTCAAGTCCTGGTTGTTCCACTTCTGATCCAGCTTTCTGCTATGGCCTGGGAAAACAGTAGAAGATGGCCCAAGTCCTTGGGCCCCTGCACCTGCATGGGAAACCTGGAAGAAGCTCCTAGCCATTTGGGCAATAAACCAGCTAGCTCTCTATTCTTTCTCTTCAACCACCCACCCTCGTCTAACTCTGCCTCTCAAATAAACGTCTTTTTAAAAAAAAAAAAAGGTCCTCAAGTGTTCTAACTAACGTTCAGTCAGTGGCTCCCAAACTTGAATATGCATCAGAATCACCTGTAGGTCATGATAAGCAGACTGCTGAGCCCTACACTCAGTGTTTCTAATTCACATGGCATGGAGCCTGTATGCTTAGAGTTTTTTAAAATTTATTTATTTATTTAAAAGGCAGAGTTACAGAGAGAGAGGTTCCGGGAAAGACAAAGATCTTGTATCTACTGGTTTACTCCCCAAAGGGTGGCATCAGCCAGGGCTGGGCCAGGCCAGGCCAAAGCAAGGAGCCAGGAGCTTCTTCCAGGTCTCCCATGTGGTGCAGGGGGTCAAGCACTTGGGACCTCTTCTGCTGCTTTTCCCAGCCGGACTAAAGCAGCTAGGACTTGAGCCAGCACCCATATGGGATGCTGGTGGCTGCAGGCAGCAGTATAACCCACCACACCACAATGCCGGCCCTGCAAATTTGGATTTCTAAGAAGTACCTGAGTGCTTGGCTCAGGGCTACACCTTGCTGCTGCTGGTCCAAAACTAGACTTGGGTAGGTAAAGCTTGACCTCAGCCACTGGTTGTTCACTTAGGCTGCACATTAGAATCATTGGGGGGGTATTAAAAAAATACTGATGCCCGAGCACTTCCCTAAACCAATTTAAATGTATGGGGTCCAAGCACTGGTATTTTTTAATTGCTTTCCAGATGATACTAATGTCAAGTTTGCGATCCACTGCCATAGACCCACACACACATTTTACAGCTAGAAGAGATCATTTAAGTAGAAATTCTTAATTATCCTGGGAATCTACAGCTACCTCAGTTACTACTGATCTCCATATCTCGACTCCAATTTCCATGATTCTTCCTCAATCTTTACTATGTAGTAACAATGTGACCAATTTAAGGTGACCAACTTGTCCTGGTTTGCCTAATATGCTCCCAGTTATTAGCACTGAAAAATTCCAAGCCTCAGGAAAATCAGGACAGTTGGTCACTATACGAATGTTTTGTAGCTCACAGACTGGAATACAGTACACTCATAGATTGCACTTCTAACACCCAACTTCCAGATTTTGGTTTCTAAACACCATTCTCCATTAAAAGAAACCAGAGCTCACTGGATATGCTGATTCCAGGACTGGGGAAAGGAAAATGTAGGGTGAGTCTCGGAATCCTGTGCCAGAATCTAAGAAAGTGTTTGAAGATTAATAGAGCTGTATGTAAAAGACATGGGAACGAGTCTGACTCCTGCCGGCGAAACTGGGGAATATCTGAGCATCTAAAAGAAAATAATTGAACAATGGAAAACACTGAATTCAAATAAGAAAAAACACTGAATCAAGTGACATTAAAGTATTAAAAAAAACACTCCTTTGCCATCACTGAAAATAACTATTATTTCAACTTCTTGCTCAGAAAATTGAGTTTCTGGAGGCACTATAGTTCACACTCTATAGATAAGGCAAAGTTCACCACTACAGAAGAATGGCAGCTAATAAACGCAGATTGAATGACATAATCAGGAAATCATCACTTTGCAATCCCTAATTAAAGGACTGACTGATGAGTTAGAAAATAAATTTTAACAATTTGAAAAGAATGACTGAATCAGGGAATAGTAATGGATGGATGCTAAAAGTTTAGATGAGAGGTTGCTAGGAAGCAGGATAGTCACACGACATCAAAATAACACTCCACAAATGCCTTGTTAATTACAAAGGGGAAATTGCAAGGAGAGTTCTGAGGGCCATCGCCTTTCCTAAGAGTGGATAACTGACATTATGCCCTTCCTGATGGGTTATGACGTAAAGTACACAGTAGCACTTAAGAAGTCCTCTTGTCAACTGTGTTTTCATCTGAAGCAAATCATGCCACTACACTCAACTTCAGTTTATCAGAAAGTCAGGGGCAGGAAGAAGGAGTTAAACACTGCCATGGGTAAATGAACCATTCTGGTGTGCCAGGGACTGTCGTGTTGCCCTGGATTGCAGGATCAGTGCTCAAACTGGAAATGTCCCAAGCAAACCAGAAGAGTTGGTCACCTGCAATCAGACAACTCCATCCTGTGGGGCAGATCACTGGGCTCCACAAAGTCAGTGCCTGGAAAACATAAGAGGAAGAGACTGTCCTGCGTTAAGAGATGAAAGAGAGACAACCACTGAATGTAGCATGTGAACTGCTACAGAAGACATTTTGGGAATAGCTGTGGGAATTGAAAATAGAGCCACGCCACACAGGCAGTCCATAGATGTAAATGAACTACATCACTCAGCACCCTGTTTAATGCAGCTGCCATTTGTGTGTGTACGTGTGTGTGTGTACACGCTTGTGTGAGATGTGCTACTGTGACACACACTCTGGGGCAAGCTCCTTATCTCCCTTGTGCACATTAGGTTGTCTGCAGACCGTACTTCTGGAAGCCCTGGACTACATATCACATAATATTAGTGAAGACTGGTGAGGTATTCATTTTCTTAGCTGGGTTTATGGTGTCAGTGTTATATAGAAAAATGACCTAGGCTTAGATATGCTGAGGTATACAACTTAACTTTCAATTGGTTTATTAAAGAACATACACACATAGACAAAAAAATACAGGAAAATGTTATTTGTTGAATAACAAACGTGGATATGTGACTTGGGCCAAATTCCACTGCTTTCCCAGGAGGCCATAGCAGAGAGCTGGATCGGAAGAGGAGCAGCCAGGACATGAAACAGCACCCATATGGGATGCTGGCACCACAGGCAGAGGCTTAACCTACTATGCCATAGTGCCAGCCCATTGTTTTTATGTTTTTGAAAACTTTCATAATCAAAAAAGGAAGCATCTTACAGGATATAAAACACTAACAAAATTATCAACATGCTGATTGTCCATAGCCAAATCTATTTTTATTTCTTCATTAGCTCTTCATTGAGGGAGGAAATCTAAGCTAAAAACAGAGATGGGGCCGGCACTGTGGCTCAGCGGGTTAAAACACAGCCTGTGATGCGTACATTCCACACGGGCTCTGGTTTGACTCTCAGCTGCTCCTCTTCCAATCCGGCTCCCTGCTAATGCACCTGGGAAAGCAGCGGAGGATGGCCCAGGTCCATGGGCCCCTGCACCCACATGAGAGACCAGGAAGAAGCTCATGGTCCCTGGCCCAGTCCCGGACACTTGTGGTCATTTGGAGAGTGAAGAAGCCGATGGAAGATCTCTCTCAGTCTCTTTCTCTCTCTGTAACTCTGCCTTTCAAATAAGAAATCAATCTCTTGAAAAAAATGTAAAAATTAAAAACCAGAAAGATGAGTAGATTTAGCCAAGAAGTGGTAGAGAAAAGAGCAATCCAAATGCAGGGAACCAAACGTGAAAGAACCAGCACGGAAGACGTTTGTCCTCTTCAAGGAAAGGAATTTGAAGTATACAAAGAAATGGGATGCCTCAGATCAGGAAGTGGCTTCCAAGCTTTATGAATCATTTGGGACTTGATTTTAAAGGCAGTAAGAAGCTAATGACAGATTTTAAACCATGGAGAAACACAACGAGATCTGCATTTTGGGAAAAATCACTGTGGATGTAGAGAGTGCAAATCAAGGCGAAAGCGGCACCAGCCGGGGAGACGGCTCTTGTGGTAATCGTCTGCTGAGAGATGATGGTGGCCCACAGGGATGGCAATTCGGTGACAAATTGGATGGGAGCAGTGGGACAGGGAGACTCAGAAATCATTTCCAGGCTTCTGGCTGTGGTGACTTGCAAATTGGCGCATTCATTTAAGATTAGAGTCAGAGGAGAAAGGACGGGCTTATGGGAAAGATGCGAAGCGTTCAACATTAGACATGTCGTTCTGGGCATATCTAGAAGATAGCCAGACAGAATCTACCTTGTGGGCAGCTGGACAG
Organism: Sylvilagus floridanus; assembly: GCA_949820135.1. Taxonomy (NCBI): domain Eukaryota; kingdom Metazoa; phylum Chordata; class Mammalia; order Lagomorpha; family Leporidae; genus Sylvilagus; species Sylvilagus floridanus. The sequence continues at coordinate 40,378,053 of OX463223.1, forward strand.
GGGAATGGTAAAGAGAACTCTGGGTTTTTTACTGAGATAGGGGAACAAGGGAGGGGGAAAAATAGAGTTGCTTTTTAAAATGCTTCCATCATAAAAATAGATAGTAATATAACCCCATATGTAAATTTAATAAGCAAATAGAAAAAAACTCATCTGATTACCATAAACCAACAGTTTTATCATTTTAAATTATTTCCTTCTAGTTTTTTAATGGGTATTATGCTGTATATAATATGCATGTATATATGTGTGTACAAATCAAAGTCAGGAGCCATGAACTCAATCTGGGTCTCCCACATAGCGAGGCAGGTACCCAAGTACTTGGGCCACCTTCCACTGCCTTCCCAAGAAGCTGGAATTGGGAGCCACAGCAGCCGAGACTTGAACCAGGGCTCCCATAACGGGATTTCAGCATCACAGGAGGTAGCTTACCCCACTGTGCCACAGCACCAGCCTCTATTTGACATCTTAATAAAACCTTTCTGGCTGTGCTCAGAAGATGCCTTTCATATGCGAACTGACCAATTCAGAGCATCACCTACCCTAACTAGCTCTTCAAACCCAGGAGACAATGCTCCTCTCAATCACCCCTGGCCAGGAACCAGACAACTAGGAACCAGCCATGCAGCTTAGAGCTCACAGGAATCATTCAAACTAGCCTGCCCTGCCAAGCCTTTCCCCAGGAAATCCTAATAAAGGCAGGAGCCTAAACCTTCCCCTTGCATCTGTCTTCTGCCTCCTGACTGCCCTGGTGGCTCTAGTGTGGGGCTCTGTGCAGTATGCCATACCTCCTGTCTTTAGGAGCTGTCAGCTTGCTTTCTGGGCCCCCTCTGGTGTTCCCGTGTTGCCCTAGCTGACTGACCATCTCATAAAAGAAGACAAGGAGCCAACGCTGTGGCACAGGTTAATCATCCGCCTCCGGCACCGGCATCCCATATGGACACCAGTTCTAGTCTCGGCTGCTCCTCTTCCAATCCAGCTCTCTGCTATGGCCTGAGAAAGCAGTGAAAGATGGCCCAAGCGCTTGGGCCTCTGCACCCATGTGGAAGACCCAGAAGAAGCTCCTGGCTCCTGGCTTCGGATCAGCCCACCTCCAGCTGTTGAGGCCATTTGGGGACTGAACCAGTGGATGGAAGACCTCTCTCTGTCTCTCCCTGTCACTTTCTGTAGATCTACCTCTCAAATAAATAAATAAATAATTTTAAAATGAATAATACAAAACATTATACAGTAGCTTTAACAGCCATTTTTTTCTAAGGAGGAGACTTCTCTAGAAAAATTGAGAATTAAGAAGAGTTAAAAAAGCTAGTTGAGGGGTAGGTAGTGTGACAGAGTTGCTAAGACTGCTGCCTACTGCACCAGCATCCACTATGGGCATCAGTTCGAGTCCTGGCTGCTCCACTTCCAATCCTGGCCCATGCTAATGTGCCAGGGAAAGCAGTGGAAGATGGCCCAAGAGCTGAGGTTCCTGTACCCAGAAGGGAGACCAGGAAGAACCTACTGATTCCTGGCTTCATAACATCCCAGCTCTATACACTGCAGCCATTTGGGGAGTAAACTAGCAGATGGAAGATCTCTCTCTACCTCTTTTTCTCTGTAAATTCTGCCTTTCAAATAAATAAATAAATCTTTAAAAGAGCTAGCTGAAAGACAGGCACTCAGTCAATAGCTAAGATACTAGTGGGACCAGTGCTGTGGCATAGCGGGTAAAACTGCCACCTTCAGTGCAGGCATCCCATATGGGCACCGGTTCAAGTCCTGGCTGCTCCACTTCCAATCCAGCTCTCTGCTATGGCCTGGGAAAGCATTGGACGATGGCCAAGTGCTTGGGCCCCTGCACCCACGTGGGAGACCCAGAAGAACCTCCTGGCTCCTGGCTTTGGATCAGCAGAACTCTGGCCATTGAGGCCATTTGGGGAGTGAACCTGCAGATGGAAGATCTATCTCTGCCTCTGCCTCTCTATAACTCTGCCTTTCAAATCATAAGTAAATAAGTCTCTAAAACAAAAAAGATACTAGCTAAAATGCCCATGGCCCCCATCAGAGTACCTGGATTCAACACCCAGCTCTAACTCCTGACTCCAGCTTCCTGCGAATACAGACCCTGAGAGGCAGTAGTGATGGCTCAAGTGCCTGGGTCCCCATGGGAGACTGGGATTGAGTTCTCAGCTCCCAGCTACAGCCCAGTCCAGCCCTGGCTATTGTGGGAGTTTGGGGAGTGAACCAGCAGATGGGCACTCACACTGTCTGTTTCTGTCACATGAATAAGTTTTTAAATACTAGCTGACCCGATATCATTTTTAAATTAGAGAAGGCTCACTAAGTTAAATGTCCTTAGCCACTAAAAGATTCAAAACTAAATCCTGTTAGGCAAGTATCTAAGAATTCTAGAACAGAAGAAATCACAGACCAGAGAACACTGAATATATCAGATAACCAGTTCTCAATATCCACTTTATTGTACACATACTATATTCTAGGATCCTAGAGCTTCGTGTCTCCATACTACGAAGTGCAATTATTCATATTCAGTCCCTTCTTTGAAAATCTCCTTTCTCCTCCCATAGGTGAGAGCTAAGCGGTACTACTGCTCCTAGGGATAATCTTCTCAAAAGGCATTCTAGAAGCCTCAAAACTTAGAAAACTCCAAGGAATGAACCTCTGCTGAGGAGGACTCAGTCACTGTGGCAATCACTTCACAGCTTCTTCTGCTTTGTTAAAAGCTAAAATTGTTTCTAGTTCTACTTCATGAACTCTAAAGTCTGAAAACATCCAAAAACAGTCAAGTCTCTGAGCAAATGCACAGACCCCAGGAGTAAAATCAGAACAGTCCAGATCCAGGGCCAAGGAGTGGAGAGCAGTGAAAACAAGGAAAACCGGCAGGTGTGCCAGAGCACCTGCTACCTAAGGTTCCACCTGCCTCAGACAGGAGGCCAACCACGTTCTTCCTGCTCACAGGCCACGGATGGCTTTCCCGGGGAAAGCTCCCAGGGCCTGCCATGCAGCAATAAGCCAAACCTGCAAGTTTCTGAAACTTCTGCCTTAACAAATCGCCTGCAGTCTTCCAGGAGGCTGCTCATCGCGTGCAGAGGAGGGCCAGCTCGCAGTGTGCGGTGTGGGGAAACAAGTCCACGGGTACAGCTTGTCTCAGGACAAAAGGTTCGCCGAGGAGCTTCTTAGCGGAGTTGGGAGGACAGCACAGCCTGGAGAAACATATCACACAATCAGTCCCCACAAACAAAAGAGCCTACAAGAGCACAGCTGCCTAAAATGCCAGCCCTTCCTTTGTGCTCCACAGACCCTCTATTTCTCGCTTAGCCGGTGCTGATCATATCTAATGTAACTTGATTCTTCACCATATTGCTTGCTGCAGTATCTTTGAGACAAAAACTGCTTTTCATTCATTCATCTCTGTGTTCCCAGAATGAGACAGAAAGTGTGAAATTTTCACACAATAGTTAATTATCCAGCTGACAGAAGAGAGTGCTCTCAGGCCGCGCTGTGGCATACCAAGTAACGCCTCTGCCTGTAGCCCCCGCATCCCGTAAGGACACCAGTTCAAGTCCCAGCTACTCCTCTTTCGATCCAGCTCTCTGCTATGGCCTGGGAAAGCAGTGCAAAATAACCCAAGTCCTTGGGCACCCGCACCCACATAGGAGACACGGAAGCAGCTCCAGGCTCTTGGCTTCAGATAGGTTCAGCTGTGGCTGTTGCAGTCTTTTGGGGGAGTGAACCAGCAGATGGAAGACCTACCTCTCTCCCTCTGCCTCGCTGTAACTCTGCATTTCAAATAAATATATAAATCTCTTAAAATATAAAAAAAGGCACTTGCTCATGCTCTCCCTGGATTTTGAAATAAACTTCTATGAATTTTTTTTAAGATTTGTTTATTTATTTGAAAGTCAGAGTTACACAGGGAAAGAAGGAAGGGCAGAGAGACAGGTCTTCAATCTGCTGGTTCACTCCCCAGTTGGATGCAACGGCTGGAGCTGTGCCAATTGGAAGCTAGGAGCCAGGAGCCAGGAGCTTCTTCTGGGTCTCCCACATGGGTGCAGGGGCCCAAGGACTTGGGCCATCTTCTACTGCTTTCCCAGGCCATAGCAGAGAGCTGTATCAGAAGAGGAGCAGCTGGGACTTGAACCGGCGCCCATGTGGGATGCCAGCACTACAGGAGGTGGCTTTATCCACTACGCCACAGCGCTGGCTCCTAAGCAAAATTTTTTAAAGATTAATTTTTTATTTATTTGAAAGGCAGAGTTACAGATGGGGAGGGGAAAATAAAAAGAGAGAGGACTTCCATTAGCTGGTTACACTCCCTAAACGGTTACAATGGCCGGGGCTGGGGCAGCACAAATCCAAGAGCCAGGAACTTTACGTGCGTGCATGGGCCCAAGAACTTGGGCCTTCTGCTGCTGCTTTCCCTGCTGGATCAGAAGTGAAGCAATCAGGACTCAACTGAAGTCCATATGGGATGCCGTCCACTGCAGGCAGATGCTTAACCCTCTACACCCCAGTGCCAGCCCCAAAATAAACAATTTTTTTAAAAAAAACTCAGTAATACAACCCAATGGGGGCCAGCATTATGTTATAACAGGTGAAGTGGCAAGCCATAATTTGGGCACCAGCTCAAGACCTGGCTGCTCCGCTTTCAATCCATCTCCCTGCTAATCCAACTGTACACACATAGACCAGGAAGAAGCTTCTGGCTCTGGCCTGGCTCAGCCCTGACCACTAAAACCATGTGAGGAGTGATCCAGTGGATGGATGATCTCTCACTCTCTAATTCTGATTTTCAAATAAATAAATAAATCTTTAAACAGAAAGAAAGGAAACAGATAACTGAATTAAAAATAGGTAAAAGTGGGCCAGCACTGTGGCAGAGCGGGTAAAGCTGCTGTCTGCAATGCCAGCATCCCATATGGGTGCCAGTGCAAGACCCGGCTGCTCCACTTCCAGTCCAGGTCTCTGCTATGGCCTGGGAAAGCAGAAGATGGTCCAAGTCTTTGGGCCCTTGCACCCTTGTGGGAGACCTCAAAGAACCTCCTGGCTCCTGGCTTGGTATTGGCCCAGCTCTGGCTGTTGATGCCATCTGCAGAGTGAATCAGTGGATAGAAGATACCGCCCTTCCTCTCTCTCTCTCTCTCTCTCTCTCTCTCTCTCTCTCTCTCTGCTTTTGCCTCTCTGTAACTCATTCAGATAAATAAACAAATCTTTAAAATTTTTTTTTCTAAAAATAAGCAAAGCATTGAAATAGAAATTTCTCCGAAGATTTTTTTTTTTTTTGGACAGGCAGAGTGGACAGTGAGAGAGAGACAGAGAGAAAGGTCTTCCTTTGCCGTTGGTTCACCCTCCAATGGCCGCCGGGGCCGGTGCGCTGCGGCCGGCGCACCGCACTCATCCGATGGCAGGAGCCAGGTGCTTCTCCTGGTCTCCCATGGGGTGCAGGGCCCAAGCACTTGGGCCATCCTCCACTGCACTCCCGGGCCACAGCAGAGGGCTGGCCTGGAAGAGGGGCAACCGGGACTAGAACCCAGTGTGCCAGCGCCGCAAGGCGGAGGATTAGCCTGTTGAGCCACGGCGCCGGCCAATTTTTTTAATGGCCAATAAGCACATGAAAAAAATGCTAAACAGCATTAGCCACTGGGGAAACACAAATGAAAACCACAATGAGCTATCACTTCTCACGCACTATAATCAAATAGATAATAACAAGGTTTGGTGAGGGTATGGAAAAACTAGAACACTCACACACTGTTGCTAGAAATATAAATCGGTACAGTTAGTTTGGAAACAGACTTGTAGCTCCTTAAAAGGTAAAAATAGCATAGACCCAATAAATCCACTCCGAGGTGTCTGCCCAGCAAAAATGAATATGTATGTCCACACAAAAACTTGCCCATGAGTGGTCATGCAGCAGCATTATTCTTACCGGGCAGAAGTGAAAACAACCCAAATGCCCACAAACTGACAAGTGGCCCAATAAAATGTGGTATGCCCACACAATGAAGTATTATTCCTTTCTATGACCATAAGAATGAATGAAATACTAGATACATACTAAAACATGAATAAATCTTGTAAACATTATTCTATGTGAAAAAAAAGACAGATGCAAACAACCATATATTCTATGACTCCATTTATAGGAAATACCCAGTATAGGAAAATCTAGAGAGTCAGAAAGTAGATTACTGGTTGCCTAGGGACAGTGGGGTGGGGAAAAATGTGGAGTGACTAAGTGATACAGGGTTTCGTTTTGAGATGATGAAAATGTCCTGGAATTAGAGAGTAGAGACAGTTGCACAAGTCTGAGAACATATCAAAACTTACTAAATTGTACAATTTAAACATGTGAATTAATATATGAATCATATCTCAGTAGAGCTGTTATAAAAAATAACACGCCTTAGAGATCTTTCCTTATCAGTACATGGAGAACATCACCTTTTTTTTTTTTTTTGAATAGCAACACAATGTTCTGTTGAATGGTACTACAGTTTGAACATGATTTGCCACCCCCACAATGACCTTTAAACACGACAGTCTTATGTTAATGATTAATGGATTAATATTAACAGTTGATGGATTGAGAGTGGAAGCTCCTTACCAGAAGGTAGTTCTTGAGAGTGCTGGTTATGTAAACAAGCTTGCTCCCTATCTCACTCTGCTTCCAAGCTCCCCAAGTGACCATTTCTCTGTACACACACTTGTCACTGTCAGCCATCAGATCTTAGACTGTGAACCTCCAAAACCATGAGCCACAATAAACCTTATTCCTTTGTAAGTAGCTTCTTTAAAATATTTTAGTTAAAGAAGGAAACACTGAATGTTAGATAGATACAGCACAGTTGCTTCAACCAATTCCTCACTGATGAGTTTTGAGGATACTGCATCTTTTGCTGTTAAAGAACTACAATAAATAACTTTGCATATATGTCATTTTGTATATATAGGAGTCTATCAGAGGTGGGGAACCTTTATTCTGCCATTTGGATATTTATAATTTCATGGGCCACAGAAAATTATCAACTTAAAAATTATGCTGGTATAGATTCACTGAATTTTCAGTCCCGGCTGCAGCTGCCTGGGCAGAACCACACCAAATGATACACAGCCCCCAGGCCAGATGTTCCCCACTGTTAACCTACAGTATAAAGTTTGAGGAATGGAATTACAGGGCCAAAGGGTGTATATACATTTATAACTTTAATCTGTACGGCAAACCACCACAAGGATTTACATGGACTAGTACTCATTTACATGCGCTAGTACTCAATTTGCACCAGTAATTTTGGGACTGACATTGAGGCACAGTGGGTTAAACTACTGCTTACAATGCCAACATCCCATATCAAAGCACTAGTTCAAGTCCCAGCTATTTCACTTCCCATCCAGCTTCGTAATGCACTTGGGAAAGCAGTGGAAGATGACCCAAGTATGAAGGCCCCTGCCACCCATGTAGGAGACCAGATAGAGTTCTGAGCTCCTGGCTTTGGCCTAGCCCAGTCCTGGCTGTTGTACCTATCTGAGGAGTGAACTGGTGGATATAAGATCTCTTTTTTGTCTTTCTAATCTCTCTCTATAACTGCGCCTTTCAAATAAATAAAATAAACCTCCAAAGACTATATCAGGAATTTTTTAGAATTCATATTTCCCCATATTACTGACAAAAGCACATTATCAAACTTTTGTACTTTTGCCAATCTGTGAAGTAAAAAGTGGCAACATAGAGTATTTCTAATTTGGATTTCCATTACTAGGGGGAAGACAGCATCCTTTCATGATTCATAAGCAGATTTACTTTTCATATCCTCTGCTCTTTTTTCTACCGGGCAGTTGTCTTTTTTTCTTTAAAGATTTAATTTACTGGGGCCGGCACTGTGGCACAATGGGTTGATGTCCTGGCCTAAAGCGCAGGCATCCCATATGGGCGCCAGTTCGAGACCTGGCTGCCCCACCTCCAATCCACCTCTCTGCTATTGCCTGGGAAAGCACCTGGGAGACCCAGAAGAAGCTCCTGGCTCCTGACTTGAAATCTGTGCAGCTCCAGCCGTTATGGCCAATTGAGGAGTGAACCATCGGATGGAGGACCTCTCTCTCCGCCTCTCCCTCTCTGTGTAACTCTTTCAAATAAATAAATAAATCTTTACAAAAAAAAGATTTAATTCATTTATTTGAGAGGTAGAGTTACAGAGAGAGGGAAAGACAGAAAAGAGATCTCCCATCTGCTGGTTCACTCCCCAAATGGCCACGATGGCCATAGCTGAACTGATCCGAACCCAGGATCTAAGAGCTTCCTCCGGGTCTCCCAAGTGCGTACAGGGGCCCAAGGACTTGGGCCATCTTCCACTGCTTTCCCAGGCCATAGCAGAGAGCTGTATTGGAAGAGCAGTAGCCAAGACTTGAACTGGCACCCATATGGGATGCAGGCACTGTAGGCAGAGGCTTGGGCCACAATGCCACATTACTAGCCCTAGTCCTTTTGCTTATCAATTTCCAGCAATTTGTGATATCAACTGCAAAGCTTGCCCCAATTTGTTGTCACCTGTCTTTGCTGAGGATCCTTTTCAACATGCACAAGTAAGTGATTTTGTCAACATTTTTGTTCAGATATAATCCACGTACTATACAGCTCACCTGTTTATATAGTTCAGTGGTTGTTACTATATTCAGAAAATTGTACAACTATCACAACAGTTTTGGAACACTTTCATTAGCCCAAGAAGATACCACGTACCCATAAGCAGTACACTCTATTTCTTCCAAGCACTAGATAACTACCAAGCTAGTTCCTATTTCTATAGATTTGCCTTTTCTAGATATTTCCAATAAATTAGATTATATAACATAAGGTCTTTTGCATCTAATATTAGATATCAGTCCCTTATTGATGGCGTGTAAATATTTTCCCTTATTCCGTGGGTTGTCTTTTTACTTCCAAGTAGTATATCTGCAACATAACATCTTTTTAAAGAAAATTTTGATAATTTTGGGGAAGTGTTAGGCTTTTGATGTCATATCTAAGAAGCTTTGTCTAATCCACAATCATAAAGATTTAAAATCTCCTATGTTTTCTTCTATGAGTTCTATAGTTCATTTCTGTACATGGTGTAATGAAGGGAAAAGTTATTTTTATATAGTCAAATTCAACAATTCCTTTATTATATGGCTTCTAAATGTTCACAGCAAAAAGGGCTTCAGCACTCTAAGATTATAAAGAAATTCTTTGCTTTTCTAGGGTGCATTTATAAATTCCCTTTTATACATTTAAATCTTTAAGCCATTTCTAATTTATCCTAGTTTACAGGGTGAGATAATGGACCCAACTTTTTCTTTTCACCATGGCTACCTAGTAGTCCATGACCATTTATTGATTTTCCAACTTTTCCCCACAGATTTGAGATGCCACCTTTATAGTGTATTCAAAAACAGTGTCAAACAGTTATTAAAAATAAATGATACAGGGCTGGTGCTGTGGCATAGCAGGTAAAGCTGCCCCCTGCATTGTCGGCATCCCATATGGGCACCGGTTCGAGTCCCACCTGCTCCACTTCCAATCCAGCTCTGCAATGTGGCCTGGGAAGGCAGTGGAGGATGGCCCAAGTGCTTGGGCCCCTGCAACCGTGTGGGAGACCTGGAGGAAGCTCCTGGCTCCTGTCTTAAGGTTGTGCTCAGCTCTGGCCATCGTTGCCATTTGGGGAGTGAACTAGCAGATGGAAGACCTTGGTACTGTTGGCAGCAGCTTTACCCACTATGCCACAGTGACAGCCCCCAAATAACAAATTTTTGTTTACTTGTCAAGTCTATACTTTTTTGTTTTTGTAATTCACTAACTAATTAATTTTTGTGGTCTTTATTTATTTCTTCAATTTCCTTCAGATTTATTGTTCTTTTTCTTGCTCACTGACTTTTTTATTACTAGTATTTTATTTGAAAGGTGGAATTACAGGGAGAGTGAGGGAAAAAGGTCTTCCATCTGATGGCCCACTCCCCAAATGGCCGCAATGGCTAGAGCTGCGCCAGGTCAAAGCCAGGAACCAGGAGCTAGGAGCTTCTTCTGGGTCTCCCATGTGTTTAAAGGGCCCCAGGCACTTGGGCCATCTTCCACGTGCATTAGTAGAAAACTGGATTGGAAGCAGAGCAGCTGGGACTTGAACTGGCACCTCTATGAGATGCCAGCACTACAGCCAGCAGTTTAACTCACTGCACCACAGTGCTGGCCCCATTCATTGACTTTCGAAAGCTCAAGTAATTTACTTCTTTTTTAAATTAACAAACAATAATGTATTGTTTGTCATATATATATGTATATATACATATATATGTATATGTGTGTATATATATATATATATGTATATGTGTATAGCATCTATACTTTATACTTGCCTATACTGTCTGACTGTTACAAAGAAATTATATTGCTCCTGTTAGAGAAGAGGGGAAAAGGAAGGAAGAAAGATAACAAAAAAGTCAAAATAGCTGACCAGGGCCAGGTCTAGAGTAAAATGAGAGGCACTTGCATTGAGTAAGAAACTTAATAGGTACCAATAAATCTCAACAATCAAGTAATATTTTGATGCAACATTTTAGCATATCAAATTGGAAAACTATAGCTTACAATACAGCTGTCTGCTTTTATAAATAAAGTTTTATTGGAACCAAACCCAGGATTAGGATAAGGCAATGAAGCAAAATATATCAAGTACGCAAACAGATCATCTTTAAAATTTTTTTAAATGTTTTGTTGTAGCTGGTGTTGTGCACAATGGGTTAAACTGCCACCCGCAACACCAGCATCCCACTTGGGCAACCTATTCAAGTCGCAGCTGCTCTGCTTCTGATCCAGCTCCCTACTAATGCACCTGGGAAAGCAGTGGAAGATGGCCTATATCCTTGAGCCCCTGAAACCACATGGGAGACCTCGATGGAGTTCCTGGCTGCTGATTTCAGCTTAGCCCAGCCCAAGCTGTTAAGGCCATTTGGGGAATGAACCAGTGGGTGGCAGATTTCTCTTTCTGTAACTCTTTCACATAAATGAATAAATCATTTTTTAAAAAGAAAAAATGGTTTGCTTATAATTAATTTGATTTTGCTTTCTGAAAATATTGCTTAAAATTTTATCTTGAAATTTTTGGCACCCTCCTAAATTTTGAATCCAAAGCAAGTACCTAACTTGTGTCACTTTACACACAGGCCTATAACTGACTCTTCCTTTCAAAATTTTTATTTATTTATTTTCATAAAGAGAGAGACAGAGAGGCAGACACAGATTTCCCATCCTCTGGTTCACTCCTCAAATGCCCACAATAGCCTGGACTGGGGCCAGGCCAAAGCCAGGCACCTGGAACTGAATCTGGGTCTCCCACATGGATGTCAGGGTGCAAAGTACTTGAGCCACCACCTGCTGTCTCCCAGGGTGTATGGAAGCATGAAGCTGGAATGCGAAGCAGAGCTCGGACTCAAACGCAGACACTCTAACATGGAATGTGTGTGTCAAGCGGCATCTTAAGCACTGTGCCAAATGCCCACCTCCATAACTGACTCTGGAAAATAGTACGATTTTGTTTCTTTTTCTTCACATTTCTCTACATTTTCCATATTGGACACAATTAGCATGGATTACCCTCCATAACCAGAAAAATAACTTTAAAAAGAAGTCAAGACTCACTCAATGATATTCCTTGTGGTCTCCCCATGGAGCTTGCAGGAAACAAAAACTAGCGTGCGGATGGCCCTGCAGTTTCGAATGGCTTGGACCACTCGGTGATCTAAAGGAAGAAACACCTATCAATATTAAACACTATCAATATACTTAAACTATAATGGTCCCCACTTTCACAAAATCCCAACTAGCTAGCATCTAGGATTGGTTGGTTATGGAGAAGCAGGTTCAGGGCTGGCCCACTGGGAGCCCGCTTAGCACGGTAGAATGAGGAACCCAAGCTGGAGGACGTACGCAGCCCAGCACGGGGTGGGTTCACCACAGCAACAACTGGCTGCCCGCCTTCCTTTGACTTTAGGAGCCACGGCAAAATCTTCTCAGCTCGACCGGCGTGAAACTCACAGTTGGTGATGCCTGGAGAAGAGAGGCCCGTATGACATCACTCAAGGACAACAGTAGTAGGGGGAGAACTTCAGCTTTATGGAAATGTACAAGAGCCAGAGCTCTGCCGCCTCCCCTTTACATCTAGAATACTTATACAAGTTATGACAAAATCAACGCCTTTCCCTCCGGGACGTCTCAGGAAGCCTTTCAAGTCAACAACTCACAAGGCATGGATGTATACCAAGATGACAACCTTGACTTTTATTCAAGTGCTCCTCGTGCAGCCTGCAAGGGGGTAGAGGGGGCCAGACAATCTGTTTTCTATACTGCAGTCTGGCATCCTTTGGTTTCAAGAAAAGGTTTTGTTGTTGAAAATATAGGTAAGAAACCAATTGTATTATACTATGACACCTCGCCAGTCTAAAGTCAAGATGGCTCTTCTGTTCTATGCCAAGCTCTGTCGCTGCCTTTCCCATCAGCTACACTTTTTGCCTTCCCTTGGGATCTTCCTCTGAAGAGAAAAAAGAATGATTAGCTAGTGGGATCCTCCCCACAAACTCATCAGGACCCAACTCTGACCACTCTGGAAACAGCTCCCTGATGTCGTGCAGGCTGGGGCTACGGTAGGCATCTTTTCCACAGAACACTTTCTATAGCACGGAAACAACTGCACCTTCACGTCGCCCCACACTCTCAGCTGTGTACCATTGAAAGCAGCCGTCCACCTGGCATCCTCTACTGCCTGCTCCACCAACTCAATCCCAAGGACCTGGGAAGCGTGCTGAGCCAGAGACAGGCCAATCGCACCTGGGGAAGTAAGAGAATGAGAAGAGGGTATTTTAGGATTTTAAACCAGTAAGGCTATGCTTGCACCACTACCACCACCCGCCCCCTCCCCCAAAACCCCTGCAAGCTGCAAGGGCCCTGGGTACTAGGAGGTGAGTGTTGGAGGCTAAGCAGCATGCACATTCTGCTCCGGGCTGCTGCTTGCCAGTTCCACAGCAGATGTCAAGGAGGATGGTGTTAGCGTTCACTCCGCTCAGCTCCCCCACGGTCTGATACAGAATCTCTGCTGCAGCAGTGTTGACTTGGAAAAAGGCATCAGGAGAAATGCGGATCTTCAAGCCCAGGAGACCTTCAAAGATGTAAGGCTCCCCAAATAGCAGCTGGTAGGGGGACTGCTGATGGCTGCAACGGGTCATGGTGCTAGGAAAGAACAATAAAGCAAGAAGCAAATAATAAAAACAACAACAACAAAGACTAAAATAGGAAAGCATCTTGGAATGGCAGACAATTCTACCTCCCGTGGCTGGCGGAAGGGGAGGCCCCAACAACTCAATGAGGAGACACAGCCGCCTTGCCAGGGCCCTGTGAGCTCTGCAGGAGTTTGCCTGCCAGGAGATGGAAGTACATGCAGACACACCTCCACATCCTGGCCTGGGATCTGAGCCCCAGAGGGGCTGTGTGAGGCCCAGGAACTCTTAGCCCAGATCTTGCATTAGTAATGCACAAACTCAGACAACAGCAAGCCATGGCGCTCCCACTTGCTGTTTAGCTGCTCCCGGTTTACCTTTCTTGGAAGTAAAGTGAGGTCAAGTCACAGACTGCTCCAGGGCCTCGGAGGAAAAATTCCCTGATAGCCTCCTTCTGAACACAGAGCTCCTCCTGCCCAGACCACAAAACCAGGAGTCAAAGACTTATCGCTGACAAATTTCCCCGCCAAGTTATGCAATAAGCCATATTTTGCATTTGTTTAAGAATTATTTTTATTTATGTGAAAGACAGAGATACAAAGAGAGGTAGAGCCAGAGAGGTCTTCTATCCACTGGTTCACTCCCCAAATGACCACAATGGCCAGAGCTGAACTGATCTGAAGCCAGGAGCCAGAAGCTTCTTCCAGGTCTCCCATGTGGGTGCAGGGGCCCAAGGACTTGGGCCATCTTCTACTGCTTTCCCAGGCCATAGCAGAGAGCTGGATAGGAAGTGGAGCAGCCAGGTCTCAAATTGGCACCGATGTGGGACGCTGGTGCTGCAGGCCGGGGCTTTCACTCGCTACACCACAGCACCGGCCCCAGAAGCCATATTTTTCAAATCCTATCATAGATAACACTCATGGGGCTGGTGTTGTGGCACCACAGTTTAAGCCCTGCTTGCAACACCAGCATCTCACATGGGAATGCTGTTTTGAGACCTCACGCTCTGCTTCTGATCCAGCTCCCTGCTAATGCACCTGGGAAAACAGCAGAAGATGACCTGACTACTTGGGCCACTGACAACCACGTGGGAGACCCAGATGGAGTTCTTGACTCCTGGCTTCGGCCTGGCCCAACCCCAGCTGTTGTGGCCTTTTAGGAAGTGAACCAGCAGATGAGAAAATCTCTCTACTGTTCTCTCACTCTGTCTCTTTATGACTCTGCCTTTCAGATAAATAAATCTTAAAACAACACAATCTAAAGCATCATTCTGTAGGACAAAAAAGAACTACATGCTGATTTTTCACATCTCAGTAGAAGCAGCATTTTGTTTAGCGGCTTTTGAAAAATCTCACACAATAGAATTGGTGCTTTCTCTCCTTTGAGCCTTTATATATATAGTGTGTATGTGTGTGTATATATATACTTCTCAAAGGAAACTGAGTTACACCTATTGCAAACAAGGAGCTGAACTAAGCCTCTGTCCCATCAGGAAGAGGCAAGAACCTTTCATTTCCCTTCATCCTACTCGACTTCAGACATCCCAACCACCTACCCAAACAGCAGCTCAGAAGACACAAGTGCTAGGGGAAACGAAAGAGGGAGCACTGACAGCACTGAGCATGTAACTAAATCCTTTGTTTGTTTTTTGAGTTCAGAACATTTTAAAAACTCTTATGGAGAACCTAAGCATTAGCATGACACAAGCATATATTGTAGTCAAGCATGTTGAAGCTATAGAGTTAAAAACATCAGGCATCAAAGGACCTGGGTCCAAATCCTAGCTTTGTTATGTACTGGCCCTATAACTTTGGGTTTTTCTATAAAATTATAGTGACAGGACCTCCCCTCCTGCCTCTTCAGTTTTGGGGGAGCTGAACACCTAAGTCCAGGAATGTTTAAACATAGGAGCATGTGAGAACTCTAAATGTATTACAAGTGCAAATCATTATTTGGGTTACAAAATTCTGAAGTTCTAGTCGCTACTGAATTGGCTTTTGCATTCAGAAGCGCACCTAGTACATTGGGCAAAATTCTTGTGAAAACACTTGCGAGTCTTCACGGCATAATTAATGTGGTAATCTAGCCACATCTTTGCAGTCTGGCTCTGCCAGCAGTAGCTTTAAATAGTATCCTTGCCTCATGCCCAGTCCTTCTGCCCACCAACACAAATCTGTGGTGGATGTGTGGCTTCTGCTCTCTGCCCTGAAACCTTCAAAAACAAACAGCAGCACTGTCACCTGACTTAATTCCTGGGGATGGAAGGTGATGATGGCCATCGTGTGCCCTTGGTGATTAGTGCGGACCGTGAGCTCACGCCAGTGTCCACCTTCATGAAACAGAAGGCAGGGCTCCAAGGGAGACTGTCGGAGAAATACTTCATAGCACTAGGAAGAAAACAGTACTGTTACACAGGCAAAACTAACAAGGGACATAGCTGATGATGTATGCTAGGTGACTATTTGAGGCTATAAAGTGGCCCCCCAAAGGAATATGCTAATCCCCAATACCTTACAATATGACTGTAGACAGGACCTTTAAAGAAAGTGACCAAGGGGGCCAGAACTGTGGCATAGAAGGTTGAGCCTCCACCTGTGGCGCCCGCATCCCATATGGGTACTGGTTTGAGTCCTGGCTACCCCACATCCAATCCAGCTCTCTGCTAATGCACCTGAGAAAGCAGTAGAAGATGGCCCAAGTGCTTGGGCCCCTGTACCCATGTGGGAGATCTGGAACAAGCTCCTGGCTTCTGGCTTCAGATCGCCCCAGCTCCAGCCCCTGCAGCCATTTGGAGAATGAACTAGCAGATGGAAGATCTCTGTCTCTCCTTCTGCCTAACTCTGCTTCTCAAATAAATAAATAAAATAAATCATTAAGATTTAAGATAATAATAAAATAAATCTTAACAATTTATTTTATTTGAAAGGCAATTACAGAGACAGAGAAACAGAGAGAGAAAAAGAGAGGTCTTCTATATGCTGATTCACTCCCCAAATAGCCACAACAGCCGGAGCTGGACCAGGCAGGAGCCAGGAGCCTGGAGCTTCTTCCGGGCCTCCCTCATGGGTACAGGGGCCCAAGCACTTGGGTCATCTTCTACTGCTTTCCCAGGCTATTATCAGGGAGCTGGATTGGAAGTGGGGCAGCCAGGACTTGAACTGCGCCCATATGTGATGCTGGCACTGCAGGTGGCAGCTCCCTGTTAATGTATCTGGGAAAGCAGCAAAACATAGCACAAGTCCTTGGGCCCCTGTCACCCACATGGGTAACCCTGATAGAGTTCTGGGCATGTGGCTTCAGCCTGAACCAGCCCTGGCTGTTGTAGCCATTTAGGAAGTAAACCAGTAGGCAGAAGATGTCTCTGACTCTGTTTCTGTCTTTCAAGCAAATCTTTTTTAAAAATCCTGCCCTTTAAGCTATTTAGTCTGTGGTATTTATTACTGTAGCCATAGCAGAGAATATAGTGATCTTAAAACAAAGGTTTACTTTATTTATTTATTTGAGAGGCAGAGTTACAGAGAGAGGGAGAGACAAATAGAGAGATCGTCTATGCAGTGGCCCATCAGTTATAATTTTTGAAAAATTTTTATTTATTTGAGGGAAACAGAAGGAAATCTCCTATCTTCTGGTTCACTCCCCAAATGACTACAACAGCTGTGGCTGGACCAGGCCAAAGTTAAGAGCCACAAATTTAGTCAAGTACTTGAGCCATCAGCTACATCCTCTCAGAATATACATTAGCAAGAAGCTGGTATTGGGAGTGGAGTCAGGACTCAAAGCTAGGCTCTCTGATATTAGATATGGATATCAGACGTGAAATCTTAACTGCTCCCATATCTATTTCGTCATATACCAGGGACTAACAGCACTATAGTCAGATCTGTCATTTTCTCCTAATGAACATGAATCAAATGCAATCTTGACTTGGTTGTTGTGATCTCAAAAATTCTTTTTTTTTAAGATTTATTTATTTATTTGAAAGTCAGAGTTACCCAGAGAAGGAGAGGCAGAGAGAGAGAGAGAGAAGAGAGGAGAGGTCCTCCATCCAATGGTTTACTCCCCAGATGGCTGTAACAGCTGGAGCTGCACTGATCCAAAGCCAGGAGCCACGAGAATCTTCCGGGTCTCCCACATAGCGCAGGGGCCCAAGGACTTGGGCCATCTTGTACTGCTTTCCCAGGCCATAGCAGAGAGCTGGATTGGAAGTGGAGCAGCCAGGTCTTGAACCAGCGCCCATATAGGATGCCAGCACTTCAGGCCAGGGCGTTAACCCACTGAGCCACAGCGCTGGCCCCGATCTCAAAAATTCTTAAAGACACAGTTTTCAAACAAAAGCCAGGGCACAGTGGCTGATTTACTAGTTCCTTTGGTTTCCATAATGCAAGCGTTCTAGGTTCACCATGTTCTCAAGAAACCCTGAATTAGGCAGTGAAGGGGAAGTAACACAGAAAACCAGTGCTACCTGAGAGGGTAAAATCTATCAGAGATGTAATTGATCATTTTTACTATATAACTTCTTATATGAGGGTATTTCAAAGATTTATGGAAAAATGGAATTAAACCTATGTTTGGGCAGTTGTTTGACAAAGTGATTGACTCCCTACTTGAGATGCCCACATCCCATGTCAAAGATCCTGGTTCAAGTCCCTGCTCTGCTTTCCATTCCAGCTTCCTACTAATGCGCACCCTGGAAGGCAGTGGTAATGGTTCAAGTATTCGGGTCCCCGCCACCCACTAGGGAGACCCAGATTGAGTGCATGGCTTATTTCTTTGGCCTGGCCCAGCCCTAGGGTGATGTGAGCATTTGGGGAGAGAACCAGTAAATGGGAGACCTTTGTCTGTCTCCCTCTCTGTGTCTTTCAAGTAATTCAAAATAACTTTTAATAAAAATTAAAATCTTAAATTTATCTTTGTACAAAGACATTTTGATATCTATGCATAAGTCTTTCATCATATGAATTTTCTCTGCACTTTATGAGTCCCTCATAAAAACAATATAAGATATGCTTAACTCTACTGAGTGTATTTTTCATATTTTGATGTTGGTGACTTTTAAGGAAGAACTGATTCAACTGTCATTTACTGGCTGGTTAGAAAGGAACACTTTTTACAAGCAAGATTCAAATGTCACAGAGGTCCTGGAAGGATGATAATTGAAAAACTGAGCCAGACCTGGGAGATAATGGGGAAATAAACATGAAATATAGCTTTTCCATTTGATGACCTTGGACCTTGGCTTCTTCATTGTAAAATGGGAGACTGCAATTCCTATTCTTATAAAAGAATCCCTAAGTATTACGACTGAAGGGATCTTCTGATAAGAACAACAGAACATTCTTCCTAAAAATCCTATTAAAGTGAGGGGCAGGTGCTTAATGTAGCAGTTAGGACATCTGTGTTCCACACTGGAGTGCTTTGGTTCGATGCCCACCTCTGGCTCCAGCTCTTGACTCCAGCTTCAGTCCCTGGGAGGCAGCAGTGATGGCTCAAGTAGTTGGACACTCCCAATTCCAGCCTCAGCCAGCCACTGGAGGCATTTGGGGAGTAAACCAGTGGACTGGAAGCTCTCTGTCTCTCGGCCTTTCAAATAGTTACACATATTTTATTTATTTTTATTTTTTGACAGGCAGAGTGGACAGTGAGAGAGACAAACAGAGAGAAAGGTCTTCCTTCCGTTGGTTCACCCCCCAATGGCCGCTGTGGCCAGTGCACCACGTTGATCTGAAGCCAGGAGCCAGGTGCTTCTCCTGGTCTCCCATGCGGGTGCAGGGCCCAAGGACTTGGGCCATCCTCCACTGCACTCCTGGGCCACAGCAGACAGCTGGACTGGAAGAGGAGCAACTGGGACAGAATCTGGCACCCTGACCGGGACTTGAACCCGGTGTGCCAGCGTCGTAGGCAGAGGATTAGCCTAGAGAGCTGCGATGCCAGCCCACATATTTTATTATTATTATTATTTTTAAATCCTCCTAAAAGGTATAAGCTTATTTGAACTCATTTTTCTACCAATTATTCCTTCTCTTTCTCCTGTATCATCACTTTCCTCACTACTGGATCATTGCCATTAATATAGAAGCATGCTTATACTCTCCCTTTTCAAGACAAAAACCAGAAAGGAACCCTCTCAATCCCACCTTCTCCACAAGTGACTGCTCCATTTCTCTCTTCCACTTTGCAGCAAAACTCCTCACAAGAATTATGTAAGTCTACGGCCTCCCACTCTTCTCCTTCTATATACCCACCTGAATCACGTCTCCAGTACTCCACCAAAAGAGCTCACATTAACCTCACCAGGAACCTCCTTACTATGAAGTCCTATGACCATGCTACACTGGGCACAGCTGGTGAGCCCCTCCTCTTCGGTTCACTTTCCTCCTTTGGCTCCCAGGAACAGCTCACTTCCCTGGCTTTCCTCCAGCCTCGTGGAGGTCAGTCTTCTACACTGCTTCCTCCTCTGCTCCTAGACCTCTGGAAACGGGAGCACCCAGGGCTCAGTCTTTCCAACCTCACTATTTTCAATAGCCTCGACACACTAACACCACCTGGATTTCGCTCTTGAACTCCAGACTAATATACATCCAACTCTGTAGTTACCACATCTACTCAGATGTCACAAATGCAGTATGTCCAAAACTGAACTCCTAATCCCTTCCCACTGCCCCCATCCAGTTGCCTAAATCTGCTCTCCCAGTCATTCCGCTTGCTCCACTCAAACACTTGGAGCCATTTTGTCAAACCTCTTTCTCTTCCACCTCTCATTTAACCCATCAACTATACATACATCCATTGCTACTACTGGTCTATATCAACTCTCACCAAGAACACTTCAACAGTCTCCAAACCTGTCTCCCTGCTTCCAACAACCCCCCTCAATAATCTATTCTCAACTCAATAACCAGGGTGATCCTGCTAAAACCCTAAATCATGTCATGACATTCCCCCATCAAAACCTCCAGAGGCTCTTCATTTCATTCAGAATAAAAGCCCAAGTCCCCATTCATATGTTTTCAAACAGAAGTTTGAAAACAGAGCAGATGTCACCAGAAGCTGGGATGGAGAAGAGAGAGAGGATGGAAAATGGGTACCAAAATGCAGTCACATGGGAGGAGTAAGCTCTAATATTGCAGAACACAGGAGGGTGACTAGTTGCCGGCAATGTGGTGGGCCAGTGATGTGGCGCAGTGGATTAAAACCCCAGCATGCAGCGCCAAAATCCCATATGGGCGCTGGATCGAGTCCCTGATTCGACACTTCTGATCCAGCTCCCTGCTAATGTGCCTGGGAAAGCAGAGCAGGATGGCCCAACTGCTTGGGCTCCTGAACCCACATAGGTGACTGAAAGAAGCTCCTGGCTTCAGATCGGCTCAGCTCCAGCTCCCGCAGCCATCTGGCGATGGAAGACCTCTCTCTCTTTCTATCTCTCTATGTAACACTTTCAAATAAATAAATCTTTTTTTATTATTATTATTTTTTTTGACAGGCAGAGTAGACAGTGAGAGAGAGAGAGACAGAGAGAAAGGTCTCCCTTTGCTGTTGATTCACCTTCCAATGGCCGCCGCGGCCAGCGCGCTGCGGCCAGCACACCATGCTGATCCGATGGCAGGAGCCAGGTGCTTCTCCTGGTCTCCCATGGGGTGCAGGGCCCAAGCACTTGGGCCATCCTCCACTGCACTCCCGGGCCACAGCAGAGGGCTGGCCTGGAAGAGGGGCAACCAGGACAGAATCCGGAGCCGGCACACCGGGTTCTAGGCAAAGCAGAGGATTAGCCTGTTGAGCTGTGATGCCGGCCCAAATAAATAAATCTTAAAAAGAAAAATGCTAATTACACTCATAAGATCATTACATAGCATATATACTTATTGAAGGGTCATTATATAGTATACAAACTATGAAAGGTCAATTTCAAACAATTTGGGTTTTTTCTAAAAGATTATTTGGTTACTTATTTGAAACATGGAGCATCAAAGAAAGAGGGACAGACACACAGTGACAAAGAAAGAGAGAGAGAGGTCTCCCATCTTCTGGTTCACTCCCCAAATGACTACAACTGCCAAGGCTGGGCCAGGCTGAAGCCAGGAACTCCATTCAGGTCTCCCACGTGGGTGGCAAGGCCCCATTATCAGGCAGCTGAGTTGGTAGCACAGCAGCCAGGACTCAAACCAGCACTGCTATATGAGATGCCAGCATTGCAAGTAGAGGCTTAACCCACTGCACCACAACACCAGGCCCCAAAAAGGAATTTTTGAAAAGCTCAAGTCCCTTCAATGGCCTCTGAGGCTCTACCGGATCTGGCCCCCATTAACTCTCAGCTCATCTCTTACTACTCTTCCCCTCCCATAGCTGGGCCTAGTTTCAGTCCCTGCACAAAGCCAGCCATTCCTCCATTTAGGGCATTTGCAGCGGTCTTTCTTTTCACCTAGAACGCACTTCCCTCAGACCACTGCATGGCTAACACACTCACTTCCATCAAGACTTCGTTCCAGGGCTTTTCAACCTTGCCTACCGACATTTGGGACAGATGCTGTCAGGGCTGCCCCGTGCACACGGTAGGGTGCTTCAAACAGCATCCCTGGCCTCTACCCACTTCCATAGCCATAGGACCACCCAACCAGCCCCCAGCGGTAATAACCAAAAATGTCTCCAGACACAGTCAAATGTCCACTGCAAGGCAAAGCTGCCCTCAGTTGAGAAGCACTGCTTTATTCAAATATCATTTTCTCAATGAAAACTGCCTTGACCCTATTTCAAATGATAATCCATCCTCCCCCCCCCCCAGCCCCCTGAACTTCTTTTTTAGAGTCAAACTTTTATTTATTTATTTGGATTGATCTCAGAACATTTTTTTTAATTTTGGATTAACATATAATACTCTAACATTTTTTCCAACTTTTCAACACGCATCCATAGCTTAACCTGACCACACCAGGCAGCCAGACTTTCCATTTCTTTATCTTTTGTTTGTATTTGAAAACTAGAGGGCCCTCCGTTCCAGTTCTTCATAGAGGATATTACCCACTAGCTAATCCTCTTACTCCACTGTATTTTTCCTATGACACTGATCACCTTTAAAAATACCATATGCCTTACTTACTATATTTACTATTCTTTTTTTAAAAAAATTATTTATTTATTTGAAAGGCAGAGTTACAGAGAGGAAGAGGCAGAGAGAGAGAAGTAGTCTATCCACTGGTTCACTATTCAAATGGCCACAACGTCCAGAGCTACATTGACCCAAAGTCAGGAGCCAAGAGCCTCTTTCGGGTCTCCCACATGGGTAGAGGGGCCTAAGGACTTGGGCCATCTTCTACTGTTTTCCCAGGCCATAGCAGAGAGTTGGATTTGAAGAGGAGCAGCCAGGACACGAACTGGTGCCCATATGCGATGTCAACACTGCAGGCAGAGGCTTTACCTGCTACCGCACAACACCAGGCCCTATACTTACTATTCTTTTTAAAAAGCTGTGGCCCTTATCTAAAACTTAAGTGCTAAAGGCAAAGGGTATTTTCTTATTATAGTGTAAACATCTAGAATAGTGCCTAGCACTTATACAATACTACTTGTTGAATGAATAAATGAAAAGAGATAAGGGTGGAGAAGAACACAAAATAGCAAACTTTGCAAAACTGCAGAAGACAGAAAACAGATTGGAGGAGACAGCGTTATGGTGCACCTACAACGCAAGAGCACCAGTTCGAGTCCTGGCTGCTCCACTTCTGATCCAGCTCCCAGACTGGGAAAGTAACAGAAGAAGGCCCAAGTGTTTGAGCCCCTGCACTCACATGGGAGACCCGGAAGAAACTCCTGGCTCCTGGATTTTGCCTGGCCCAGACCCAGCTATTGCAGCCATTTGGGTAGTGAAGGAATCAGTAGATAGACAATCAATCTCTCTCTCTCTCTCTCTCTCTCTCTCTCTTTCTCTCTCTTTCTCTCTGTCATTATGCCTTTCAAATAAATAAAATAAATCTTTAAAAAAAAAAAACAGTGGGCCGGCGCCGTGGCTCAACAGGCTAATCCTCCGCCTTGCGGCGCCGGCACACCGGGTTCTAGTCCCGGTAGGGGCACCGGATTCTGTCCCGGTTGCCCCTCTTCCAGGCCAGCCCTCTGCTGTGGCCCAGGAGTGCAGTGGAGGATGGCCCAGGTGCTTGGGCCCTGCACCCCATGGGGAGACCAGGAAAAGCACCTGGCTCCTGGCTCCTGCCATCGGATGAGCGCGGTGCGCCGGCCGCAGCGCGCCGACCTCGGCGGCCATTGGAGGGTGAACCAACGGCAAAGGAAGACCTTTCTCTCTGTCTCTCTCTCTCTCACTGTCCACTCTGCCTGTAAAAAAAAAAAAAAAAAAAAAAAAAAAAAAAAAAAAAAAAAAAAAAACAGTGGAGGGGCCAGCACCATGGTGTAGCCAGTTAAGCTGCATCTGTAGTGCCAGCATCCGATATGACAGACAGTTCAAGTCCCGGCTGCTCCACTTCCTATCCAGCTCTGCTATGGCCTGGGAAAGCAGTAGAAGATGGCCCAAGTGCTTGGGCCCCTGCACCCACATGAGAGACCTGGAGGAAGCTTCTGGCTCCTGGCTTTGGATGGGCACAGCTCTGGCCATTGCAGCCATCTGGGGAGTGAACCAGCGGATGGAAGACCTCTCTCTCTCTCTCTCTCTCTCTCTCTCTCTCTCTGCATCTATCTCTCTGTAGCTCTGCCTTTCAAATAAATAAATAAATATTAAAAAAAAAAAAAAGAAAGAATGCCACAGGCAGATACCTGCAGTTAAAGCAAGGTTTCTCTTCCTTTTTATTCTAAAGGCAAAGTGAGAGAGAAAGGGAGAGACAGAAGAGAGGGAGAGAGATTTTCCACTGCTGGTTCACTTCTCAAATGCCTACAACAGCCAAACTGGGCCAGGCTGAAGCCAGGAGCCCCACTGAGATCCTGCACACGGATGGCAAGGACTCAAGTACTGGAACAATCATCTCAGGCATCTCAGGCACATTAGCAGGGAGCTGGATCAGAAGCAAAGTAGCAAGGAATTGAATCAGCACCGGATATGGGAGCCCATGCAGCTTAACCCATCAGCTCTATCTGACGTTGAAAACTATGGTTTTTGGGGCTGGCGCTGTGACATAGTGGGTTAACGCCCTGGCCTGAAGCACTGGCAGCCCATATGGGCAACCGTTCTAATCCCAGCTGCTCCTCTTTCAACCCAGCTCTCTACTATGGCCTGGGAAAGCAGTGAAAGATAGCCCAAGTCCTTGGACTCCTGCACCCACATGGGAGACCCGGAAGAAGCTCCTGGCTCCTGGCTTCGGATTGGCACAGCTCTGGCCATTGTGGCCAATTGGGGAGCAAACCATCGGATGGAAGACTTCTCTCTCTCTCTGCCTCTCCTCTCTCTGTGTAATTCTTACTTTGAAATAAAAAAAAAAATCTTTGAAAAAAAGAAAACTATGGTTTTTTAATAAGAAATAAATACTATATCATTTAAAAACTGCTTCTTAGGTCTTGGTGCTCTGGCTGCTAGCTACCACGAAATTCACATTTTGCCTTAAGACCTAGAAGTAGATATTTAAACCTCAAATAGACTGAGGTTATTCTGTCACCTTAATAGAATGGAACATCAGTACAGGTAACAGGAATGGAACGTGAGGGTATAAAAACACTGAGAACAGCCCGGTGTCACATACATGTAAGGTATTATTTTCTTTTTTGACAGGCAGAGTGGACAGTGAGAGAGAGAGACAAAGGTCTTCCTTTGCCGTTGGTTCACCCTCCAATGGCCGCCGCGGCTGGCTCACTGCAGCCGGCGCATCGCGCTCATCCGATGGCAGGAGCCAGGAGCCAGGTGCTTTTCCTGGTCTCCCATGGGGAGCACTTGGGCCATCCTCCACTGCACTCCCGGGCCACAGCAGAGAGCTGGCCTGGAAGAGGGGCAACCGGGACAGAATCCGGCGCCCTGACCGGTACTAGAACCTGGTGTGCCGGCGCCACAAGGTGGAGGATTAGCCTAGTGAGCAGCGGCGCCAGCCAAGGTACTATTTTTATTATTATCATAATGGGCATCTGGCCTTCGAGTACCTCGTAGATTGAATTTCAGATGCAGCACACATTTTTCAGGGAGGAAGAATTTGTCTGGATCAATATGGAGGGTAGAAATTTGCTCAACAGAAGCAGGAAAGCAGGTAAATATGACAAAGAGGTATTCATTCACCGCACATCTGATGAGCGCCCACCACGTCCGTGAGCCTCTGGAGTGCTAGACTCCAACGTTACACACCACAGAGCGGCTGCCGCCACAGCCTGGTATGGGAAGCACTACGCAGCAATGCAATACGGTGTGATGACTGTTACAACAGGACACGGTAATGGGGAGAAACGCAGCACAGCGAACGGGGATCGCAAGTAAATAAATAAATCATAAAATTATCTGACCCAAAACGTCATCAGTGCAGAGGCTGAGGAGCCCTGGCCTGAGACAAGGATGATCTCAAGAGCACTGCATGACACTGGAGGACATTAGAAGCAAATGCACTTCCTAAAGCCAGAATGTAATACCAGGGGACTTCAAAAAGTTCATGGAAAAGGGAGTGAAAAGTAAGTTGGTTTTGCTGTCAAAATACTTTAAAATCCATATGTAGAGTTACTGAAGAGCCCTAATTTAACTTTAGGAATCGTCGATGTACAAGCAGTCCTTCAAGCCATCAGTTAACGTTGAGTAGTCTCCCATGAGTATATTCAGAAGGAGGGAGTACTTACTGGGGGACACATTTATACTGCGGAAAGGAAGAGACAGATCCCAGGAGAAAGACAGCAAAGTGACCATTAAGACAGAAGAAAACCAAGGCCAGTGCTGTACTCAGGGGATTGAGTCACTGCCTGCAACATCAAGACCCCAAATGAGCACCAGTTCAGTTCCTGGCTGCTTCATTTCTGATCCAGCTCCCTGCTAATGGAGCAGCCTTCCCTGGGAAGGCAGTGGAAGATGCCCCAAGTGCTGGGGACCCTGCACCCATGTGGGAGAGCAGAAGGAAGCTTCTGGCTCCTGGCTTTGGCCTGGCCCAGTCCCAGGCATTGTGGCCATTTGGGGAATGAACCAGAAGATGGAATCAATCTCTATCTCTGTCTTCCTGTTTCTCTCTCTCTCTTTCTCTCTCTCTCTCTCTCTCTCTGTCTCTCTCTCTCTGCAACTCCATCTTTCAAATAAATAAATCTGCTTTTAAAAAAAGAAGAAAACCATCAGAGGATGGTATCACAGAAACCAAACAACAGCAGTGGATCAGGAGCAAAAAAATAATTAGAAGTGGCAAAGGCAGAGAAAAGTTGAATAAGCTAGGAACAGGAAGTTCCAACTGAATTTGGAAAGATGAAGGTCACTGATGACTTTGGAGCGTTGGGAACAGAAGCAAGGATCATATATATGTCTGGGGTTGGCGCTGTGGCGCAGCGGGTTAAAGCCTTGGCCTGCATCCCATATGGACAATGGTTCGAGTCCCAGCAGCTCCTCTTCCAATCCAGCTCTCTGCTATGGCCTGGGAAAGCAGTGGAGGATGGCCCAAGTCCTTGGGCCCCTGGACCCGCATGGGAGACCTGGAAGAAGTTCCTGGCTCCTGGCTTTGGATCAGGTCAGTTCTGGCTGTTGCAGTCATTCGGGGAGTGAATCAGCAGAATGGAAGACTCCCCCCCACCCCCGGCTCTACCTCTCTCTGTAACTCTTTCAAATAAATAAAATAAATCTTTAAGAAAAAAAAAAGAATCATATGTTCTTAAAAATGAGAGCTATTTCATATCCTCACAAACTGAAAAAATGGGCCAATAGAGGTTAAAAGCAAAAACAGGACAAAGAGAGTATTTAGTAAACATCAAGGATCCTGGGCAGTAGGACAAGAGTCCAAACAGGGAGGACCTACACCTCCTTCACTGATACAGAAGAGGACGACAAGAAATTTCAGCAAAATGTGTACATGGTTAAGAGATGCAGCTAAGGGAGTTCTCATCATTTATAATAGTTACTATACAAACAGCTGTCTGGTCTAGCCATTAAGGTACCTGCATCCCACATCGAGGGTCTGGATTTGAGTCCCACTTCTGGCTCCAGACTCCAGCTTCCTGCTAATGGGAACCCTGGGAGAGAGTGGTAATAGCTCAAGTAAGTGGATGCCTGTCACCGACATGGGAAACCTGGACTGAGTTGAGGTACCAGCTCCCAGCTTCAGCCTGGCCCACTTCCAGCCAAAGGAGGCGTCTGGGGAGTGAACCAGCAGATGGGAGCTCGCTGTCTCTCTGCCTCACAAATAACCAATTTTTAGTTAACAATAAGAACAGTCACTATAGAAAAAGGGAAAAAGTAGTTGAGAAGGGCCGTGGAAGACTTCTAGAAAATGATCTTATTCCCTGCTGTGTTCTACTAGCAGAATCCTGGAGGGTAAGATGTATTTTATCAGAAGGCAGCATCGAAGTGCTGAATCGTTAGGAGGGCAGGTGCACCTCAGAATTCACACACAGGGATCTATGTTGTGGCGCAGCGGGTTAAGCTGCTGCTTACAATGCTGGCATCCCATATGAGCACTAGTTCAAGTCCCCACTGCTCTGCTTCTGATCCAGCTCCCTGCTGATGCGTCTGGGAAAGCAGCAGAAGATGACCCAAGTATTTGGGCCCCTGCCACCCATGTGAGACCCAGATGGAATTCCAGGCTCCTGGCTTCAGCCTAGCCCAGACCTAGGTCTGGTCCCCCATCATTCCCCCTTTCCAATAAAGAATGAAGAGAGAAGAAGAATCAGTGGGTATTTCTGTTCAGTCCCCACTAAACATGGCTTTGGCCTTTTTTCTTTTTAGTTCCAAAAGGACAGGCACCATGTCTGCTGACGTGCTGAGTCACTACTGTAGCCCCAGCACAGCACCTGACACATAGTAGGCACTCAAGACATACTGAGCCTTTGAAGCAGGGGAACATCAAAATCTCTTCAGGATGCAGATAACTTACTGTCACTCCCACATCTCATGATATTTCTCCATTCTGTTCTGCCGAAGACACTCGCCTTCCAATTATCTCAGGACCTGACACTGGCTACAGTGGCCTTCCCGGTATCTCTCTGTCCTAACACTTCCTCATTATTAATGGCCTTGGATGCTTGAACTTAACAGTAATGGACGTAGTCCTCTCCCTTCCTTCCCAGCCTTCATGAAATGAAACGCCAGCAGTCATCTCTCCACACTGAGACGCATACATTCAGAACTTCGCCTACCCTCTAGCACTGGCAGTGTCTCTCATATTGAAATGTCACGGTTGCTGCTGCAATAGGCGACAATGCCCCATGTCATTTCATAATGCCCTTGTCCCTTTTTACCTGAGCCACTTGATTGTGCTTCTCAGGGATGTTTTTCAGATGGCTGGACTGCACACAGACTACGTTCCCATCTGTGGGAAATAAAAGAATTAACTGATGGGCTTTTCTCTGAAAAAAATTATTTAGGAGAAAATGTCTGCCAACTCCAATTCCCTCCTTCGAAGAGGCGTATTGTGGATAGGGAGAAACAAAGTACTTAATTCCAGCACATGGCCATTTTTCAGGGAAAACCTAATTGTTTCCTGGTCTAGCCATTAAGCAGTGAATTCTTAATGGAGCTCGTCCTCACTATTTTCTTTCATGCCACAAATGTGCCATATGACGACATCTGCTTTCTGTTCACATTTTAAGAGGAAAAATAAAATGTAATGGGTTTTGTTTTTCTGGCTACTGAATAATACAACACTGACGTCATCTTCATTTAATTCAGCGCACAGTGGGGGAAAAAAAATCAAGTGCCTCCTAATGAACTGTAGTTTAAAGCATATGGATATTAAATAGTGTGACTAATACAAAAAACGGTGGGTTTATTGAAAATGGGCAAATAGGAAGTCCAGGAATGGAATTTGGGAATGGATACCAGAGTTAAGTCTCAGAAACAGGCCACTAAGATTTCCCTCACCCAAATACACTTCCCCTATCAATTCCTTTAAGGCAGATTTAGCACAGAAAACTCTATCTTTCAGGGATATGGGGATATGTGATAGAAAAGGCAACTCTAACAATGAGGAGACTGCTCCCAGTATGGAAACTAGCATAAACTGACGATGACGATGATGATGACGACGATGAGGACGACGATGAGGATGATGATGATGATACAGCCGCTGCAACAATGGTAACACTTATGAAGTGCTTGCTAGGTTATCAGCTAAATGGCTTATTGAAGAAGAAAGAGCAAGGGATCGTATGATTTCTGTCACTGTGTTATAATGACTACCCACCAGAATATATCTACAATGAACCTTGGGATCATGTTCTACAGCAGACTTCCAATTCAACCTCCTTCTTTAAGGCCACTATACTTTCCACTCCTACTGACACTGTTCTCTGTGGTCTTCCCTTCCCTCTCAGTCCTTGGTTTGCTATTTCTATGGATCATAGCCTTCTACTGACCTCTCCAAGTTCCCAGGTAGTACCCCACAGTCTTGGGATTGCCGTCTGGACCTCGGTTCACGGAGAAGGTGGACTTATTTCGGTAGCCATTGATGACAGGCTGGAAAGGGCAAAAGGACAGGAAGGGGACAAGAGGGGGGTCAAATGAAACAAAGGAGGAAAACAAAAGAGCAAAAACAGGAATGTTCTCTAGATAAGAATGCATGCTGCTTACCTTTAAGGTATGACATATGTGAAAGTCTGTGGCCAAGCAAGACACTCCATAGCAGAAAAGGGTTCTATTCTTACCAAAAAGGAGTCAGCAAATGTGTGGCAAGGGCTAGAGCATACATATTTTTGGTTTTACAGGCCATATGGTCCCTATCCCAACTACTCAACTCTGCCACTATGGTGCAAACACAACCACAGACAACATATAAACAAGGGAGCCCAGCTCAGGTAGTAGCATCATGGTTGATAAACTGTGCCTTGTATCACATAGTCCTCAGTGTGAATCTCCACTCTGGCACTTCCAAAATGTGTGTGTCCTGGCAGATTACTTAATCTCTCTGAGCCTCTATGTCTTCATTTGTAAAATGGCAGTACCAACTCCTCAGAGTTATTGCAAACAGTAAAATGAAGAAAAACGGTGCATGAGAATCACTTAGCACAGTAAATGCTCAGTAGATAGCAGCTGATTTTATGAGCCATGAAGAGGGCTTGGTGGGTAAGGAATGGGACGGTGGAGACTTACAGAAGGTATAATAGGATGGAGAAGACAACACAGCTCCTTGGATGTTGCAGCTGCTGTGACCTTAACCCTTTGGAGCATCTGAAGGTAAGACTCCAATCTCTGTAAAATTTTTTTCTGAGCTTCAAATTTCACCTGCAAAAGAATATAAGCAATGAAACAAGACTTTTGTGATCTCACAGCAAAGAATGGGAAACAAATGGGACAAAAGAAGGATATCGCACAGATTCTTGGGCCACGTTCTCAGCAGATAAGGAACCCAGAATAATGGAACTGAGACAAACCTAATAAGGTATTGGAGAAAGGCCAATAAGCTTATCATTTTATTGAACTGGCATAAGCTTATCATTTTATTGAACTGTTCAGACTAAATGTTCAAGATATTTGCCAGCGCTGACCAGTAGAGCTTTCTATAATGGAGACAGTCTATGTTTGCACTGTGTTCTATGTATACAGTGGCCACTAGCTGCTGGGCACTTGAAATGTGGCTGGTGAGGCTGAGGAATGGAACTCTTAGTCTTATTCAACTAATGTATAGAGTCAATTCTGCTATAATGTGACATAAGTATTCTTATATATTCTGGGCTCCCTTGTTTATATGTTGTCTGTGGTTGTGTTGGCACCACAGTGGCAGAGTTGAGTAGTTGGGATAGGGACCATATGGCCTGTAAAACCGAAGCATCTAAAGGTAATGCAAAATTGCACACACACAAAAACATCCCAGGGCTCATGGGAAAAAATGGGGTTAGGCACACAACATTTCAAAACTTTTCAGTGACACCCACAAAAAAGATAAGAACCTAATACACACAGTAGCATCATTTTTTACACAGCAAATGGTTAAGAAATATGAGTACTACGATAAAGATAGCAGTCTACCCTAAACCTAAAGTGTGCTTGTGTTTGCCAGAAGGGCTGCAGCTTAGAGTTAAAGGTGAAGTAGTAAAGGAGGGTTATATGAGTTGGACAGAGAGCTCTAACACCACATTCAGAGGAGTGTGGCTCATAACATGCTTGGAGCACAGAGAGACCCAGCAGTGTTGGATGTGTGTATGGTGTTCGGTTCATGTGTCCTCATGTTACTCAGTTCAGCTGGGTGTACTTTCCTTCTTTCATCTAGTATTTTTCACCTCTAAAATCACTACTAAGCAAATGTGAAATTTGTATTATGCTCAAATTGTTCCCTAATATTTCAATCCATTGAAACAAATTTCCACTCTCAAAATAGGCATTAGAGTAGGATTGACTGTATTCAAATTTAAATAGCCACATGTGGCTAGTGGCTACTGTTGCTGGAAACTGCAGCTGTATATGCCACAGCATGAGCACCACCACTTCCACACAGAGCTGTAAAGAGTGGCAAAATAGCCAGGAACAAAATAGGCATTTGGATCTAAGCATCCAGAGTCTGGCAAACATAAGCAGCCTGAAGTTCAAATTCCAGTCACTGGGATATAATTTCAGGCCTGGGAGAATCGTCTGGTCAAGCTTTCTCCCAGTGTAACGCTGTTCTGCTGGAGAGGAAAGGTAAAGACTCAAGCTGGGTGCCTACCTTGAGCTGCTCTTCATAGCTCAGCCTCCAGAGTGGCGTTACAACATCAGCCAGCCTTGAATCAAATAATGCAGGCACTTTGTTAATCATATAAACATGTCCCGAGCACCTACTATGCCTATGTACTTCCTGTTAACATTTTCTCTAGTGTTTTACTTAGCATTCAGAAGACCTAACTCATGAGCCTCTAGGGAGAAGGAGTCTGGGAGAAGAGCCCATTTTGGTGCTGTCTACTAAACAAAGCAGAACAGATGGGCAAACCTCATATAAGAAAAATTCAGATTTATCAGGTGATAATTAATCATATTACAAAAGGCTTCACTGTTGGGTTCCTTTAAATAGCTCACCTCCCTAATGCCTTTAAAATATAATTTGATTTAGAAGATGCATTTGTTGCATAAAATGAGGTCTATTTGTGTTTGTATGGCTGCAATGGGACTCTTCATCTCTAATCCATCTAATATCATTCTGGGGCACTGGTTTTCAGCACACATGCTCTGGACTGTTTAGAGAGACAGAGTCCCATTCTAGTATCGCCTTTCTGAGAAAAACATGCTCAAAGACAAGAATATTTTGTGCACTGCCACTCACATGACTTCTGCAGATGCCCTGAAGTCTGCACTGGGAATCCCCACTTGCAGTGCCACGTACAATAGGAATACAGAATTCCACCAGATCCACAGATCCGGACTGGGCCTCACCTTTCCTGCCAGGAACTCTCCGGTGGTCCAAGATGGCTTGGCTTCTTCGGATGTTTCTGTCCCCTTTGACAGTTCTTGGCTATCACATGGATGAAATTTCCCGGACATGCTGTGTCCAGAAAGAGTCGTGACCAACCTGGAAGCTGTCTGGCACCCCAGGGGAGCAGCAGTGGTTTGGAGAAGAGAGCCACCCCGGAGAGGAAGCACCTGGGGCTGTGTACCAGGACTCTTCTCCTGATACCTGCCATCCAAAGACACATGGACATCTACCTGGTGAAAGGCAGACATATACAAGTTGGGAAATGGAGGCACAACTCCCAAATCCCTTCACCCACTTACAAACCCTTAAGCAACCCCAACACCTAATTCAGCACTGGTGCAGGGGAGATACTCAGTAAAAAAGCAGAACCTGTTGAATTACTGTGCACAAGGTACTGTTAGGCTCCCACAGGAAAGAGAGGAGGAAAACATAGTCTTGGTCCTCCAGCAAACAGTTCAATTCTCTGCATACATGTCTTTGGCAAATCTCTTCCCCTATTCTACCTGCCAAAACAACAACCAACCAACCAAATAGTATGTAGTAAACATTTCCTATGTGCAAGATGCCAAGCCACACTGGAAACCAGAGGGGTTACAAAGGTTACAATCCAATTGAGGAGATCAAATGCCAACACAGAAGAGACATTAGTAAATAATGCAATATGCTTGGTTCCTGATGAGCACTCAGGGCAGGCTCCCCAGCACAGGCCCTCCCTGGCAGGGGGTATCGAAGGAAGACAAGCAAGGTGAATTAGATGTTTGGAGTACAGGAGGTAGACTGGCCTGGCTAAAACACTCATTCATTTCAGGGAACGGAGAGAATAAGGTTGAAAAGTTAAGGCAACATGATGAGACTTGGAGGAATATTAATACCTGAATAAAATATTGACTTTATTGCACTTTATTGACTTTATTGGCTTTATGTAGAGAAATAAAGAGGACATATGGTGGTAAATAAAAAGTAGGCTCACATTTGAGATGTGCTGGGTTTGATCCGATAGGGAAATATCCAAAGGGAAACCTACTAAGAAGCACAGAAGCAGCAAGACAAGTCAAGAGAGAAGTCAATGCTGGAGACTCTGGTCCAGTACAAGCTCTAAGATCAAAAGAGGGGCCAGCGCTGTGGCAAAGCAGGTAAAGCCACTGCCTGCAGTGCCAGCATCCCATATGGGAGCCAGTTCGAGACTCAGCTGCTCCACTTCCAATCCAGCTATCTGCTGTGGCCTGGGAAAGCAGTAAAGGATGGCCCAAGTCCATGGGCCCCTGCACCCGCATGGGAGATTGGGAAGAAGCTCCTGGCTTCTGGCTTCGGATCAGCCCAGCTCCGGCCGTTGTGGCCAACTGGAGCATGAACCGGCAAATGGAAGACCTCTCTCTGTGTCTCTGTCTCTGTCTCTGCCTCTCTGTAACTCTGACTTTCAAATAAATAAATCTTTTAAAAAAAAGATCAAAAGAGTACAGAGAAGAGCAAAAGGCCAATGACTAAAGCTAGGGAAAGGTAATATTTGGAGAGCAGAAAGAGATGCTGATGACTCGGGAGGAAAACAAAGAGAGTGTAGGGCTGAGGAGGCCGAGAGCAACACTGGATGAAAAGACCGTACATCCAGGAAGTCTGTGGCTAAAGGCAATGGGCAGCGGCAGATAGTGGGGACAGTGAAGGCTTTGGGATTGTAGGAGCACAGACCTGAAGTAGACAGATTGGGCCTGGCGGCCCACTGGCTCCACCACTTAGGAGCTAGGTGGCAAGAATCATTTCCATTGACCTTAGTCTTGTTTTTGTTTTTGTTTTTGCTGGATAATGCAGGCAGTAATAGAACTTACCTCACATAATGGTTCTAAGAGTTAAATAAAGATAATTCACAGAAAATCCTTAGCAGATCTGAGATGATATTTGCAAAGCTCTTCAGGGTTAACAATGACTGTCATGATGCATTTCAAAACAGCATCTGGGGTGGCAATATCGAAGGAGAGGAGCTAGAAGAGGCGACAGTGGGAGTAACTCTGAGATCAAAGCTGGAAGAGTTAAAATGGGTGACTCTGAGAATACAGGGGAGGGCTCCACTTTGCAAACAGGAAGGAATCCAGCTTCCTCCAACACGGGTTCCTGTTTTTTTGCTTATTGTGTCCTGTCTACTGTTGTGTAAGCGCATTTTAAAGTATCCAGGACTTGGCTTGACATCCTTCTGATCTGCTGTGAAATTACCTGTCACTGACCTCTCCCTTGGAGTTCATCCCAACGCTAAGTCACACCTTAACTATATTCAAGTCCAGTGTATGCAACGGATTTATCAACAAAGATTCCTCCAGAGCTCCCTCTTATTACTAACTTAGTATGCTATGATCAATGGGTAATTGAGAGGATGCTGACTTGGGTGCTGTAACATGCAGCCTACATACCATTCTATATGATTGCAAACTACTAAAGGGAGCAACTGACATAGCTTGTAATCATTTCCGGGAGGGAGGGGAATTCCAGATTTCTAACAGAAGATTAAGCTGGCCCAGAATCTAAGTGTTAATGATAGTACTCACCACCCAAACTCCCTACAAAAGGCACCAACTTGTCATGGTTAAGAACACAGGCCTTGTAGCTGGTGCTGTGGCACAGCGGGTTAAAGCTCTGGCCTGAAACGCCAGCATCCCATATGGGCACTGGTTCTAGTCCCAGTTGCTCCTCTTCCGATCCAGCTCTCTGCATGGCCTGGGAAAGCAACAGAAGATGGCCCAAGTCCTTGGGCCCCTGCACCCACATGGGAGACCCGGAAGAAGCTCCTGGCTCCTGGTTTCAGATCGGTGCAGCTCCAGCCGTTACGGCCATCTGGGAAGTGAACCAGCGAATGGAAGACCTCTCTCTCTGTCTCTACCTCTCTCTGTAACTCTTTCTAATAAAATAAAATAAAACTTAAAAAAAAAAAAGAAAAGAAAAAGGAACACAGGCCTTGGGGCCAGTGTTGTAGCCCAGCAGGTGGCATCTCATGTGGGATGTGACATCAGCATACCATTGGGGCACTGGTTTGGATCTTGGCTGCTGCACTTCCAATCTAGTTCCATACTAATGGCCTGGAAAAAGCAGTGGAAAATGGACCAAGTGCTTGGGCCCCTGCCACCCATATGGAGGCCCAGATGATGCTCCAGGCTCCTAGCTTAAGCCTGGCCCAGTGCTGGTCTCTGTGGCTATCTGGGAAGTGAGCCAGCAGATAAATCCCGCTCTCTCTCCCTCTCTCTATAATAAAATAAATAAATCTTAAAAAAAAAAAAAAGAAAGAAAGAATACGGGGCCTTAGAACTATGCTCTAATCCCAACTCTACTTCATTACTTAATCACTTTGAATCCCAGTGTCTCTATCCATAAGAATAGGGCTGATAACACCTACCTTTCAGGTAAGAATTAAATGAGCTCATTTACGTGAAATGTTCAGGACTGCTCAATGTGTGTCACCACCCTTCCTTGGGCTTTTCTTGAAAGTGTGTCACTTGGCTTTTTTGTGCCTCAGTCTCCAACCTGCAAAATTAGTAAGATATAATAATGCATGCAAGGGTTGTGACAAGAAGCACAATTACGTGGGAACTTCTAAAAGCAACACACGCACACCAAACCTCTCCTCTCTGCATGTGTGCCTGCCAGACTATGATGTGGTCAGGTTACTGCCAGCCCCTCGACCACCTGGTAAAACTATCAAAAGCAGGGGCCAGCACTGTGGCACTGCAGGTAAACCTGCCACCTGTGACAGCAGCATCCCATATGAATACCAGTTCAGGGCCCAGCTCCTGGCTTTGGCTTGGCCCAAACCTAGCCATTGCAGCCATCTAGGGAGTGAACCAGTGGATAGATCTCTTTGCCTCTGTCTCTGTCTCACTTTGTCTGTTAACTCTGCCTTTCAAATAAATAAATCTGTAAAAAAATAAATAAATAAATAAGTAAACCTAATTAAACTATCAAAAGTGTGTGACCTGTGATGGCCCATATTTGTAGGATAAGAGATATTTATGTATTCTGATATGAAGGAGAACAAAAGCCAGAGAGAGGAGATGAGGGAAGCAGGTGACAAAGATGAAAGAATGACCTGATGGGGCTGAGGAGGCCAATGACCTTGAATCCCAGATTTCAGGGAAGCAGGAAGGTGAAGGGAACATCAGTCTCTTTTAGGGGAGTAGCATAGAAAGTGTTATGGCAGCAGAGAAAAGAATTACCCCGGTTCTTTGTCTCACATGGAAGAATTTCCAAGCAGACAAGCAGAGAGGTTTAAAAGCAAGATTTATTAGAGTCATGGACCTCCAGCCAGAGTGGCAGGGAGGGGGGCTGCAAGAGAGGAAAAACCCAAAGGGGCTGCAGGTAGTGGGGTTTTTAAGCCCAATTTTGGGGAAGAAAAAAACTTAACAGCTTGACATTCCATTACAAGGTAGGGACCACATATCTATCAAAAGACCTGATTTGCAATCTTATATGCCCAGCATCTTGCTCATAAAACTAAGAAAAAGCCATCCAGAAGGGCGGGACAGCTAACTTGTTTTTCACAATAAACTGTGAAGCTTCCAAGGAGTGGTCAGGTAGGCACTTTGGGCCTTGCTAAAGACAAGCATTTCGCGTCCTAAATTACAGCTCACAAAAGGACAGAAGAGCTGAGGAATGTGGAAACAGCTATCCCAACCCCAAGAGAGTCAGTGTTAGGGGGCCTCTCACTGGTGACTGCTACCAGGGCCGTGGTTCACGTGTCACACCTCCAAAGCACTGTCCTTGTCCGGCTAGTTTTCTTGAAATGTGGTCTAAAATAGGACTCTCGGATTTCCCAGGGTCACGCATCAGCCACCATTCCTACCATAGAGTTTTTCATCGTTATGTAGTTAATTTCTGTGGTGAAATCTATATTTCAAGGCAGCACAGTAATATCAGTCAAAGTGATTTCCGTTTGTTTCTTAATACTAGCAGGGGCATCTATTTAAAGAAAGCACTGTTTTCCTTTTATAGTTTTTCCTGTTTTAATAAACGCTGGTGGTGTTTTACTTAGGCGAAAAATAAGGAAATAAAACAGTGTGTGCTTGTGTGACAACTCCACTCCTGCCTGGGTGTCCGGAGTAGCCAGACAGGAAGGCAGAGTAATTGTGCAGGGCTTCTATGGATAGATGCAGCTCCAAATCCAAGAGGCTGGTGCGCGCAGGGCCAAGGATCCGCGGGAGCCAAACGTCATCTACCCACAAGGGTCCTGCTTGCCCTCTGCTCACCCTTCCTTGCCAAACCAGCAGCATGAACTGCGGTCCACGTGCACTCAGATCCTTCCCCTCCCCCTTTCTGCGGGCAGCTTTGACCCAAAGTGCCTGTAGGAAGAGTTAGCAAAGAGATGCTAGGAAAGCTTGCTACTGAACTGGATTAGGCTGCAGGGCCAGGGGAATGGGGGGAAGGACCCAGGAGTTACGTGGGCCTCTCCGCTGATCGTGACCTTGCGCAGCCACCACACGGCCGCGTCCCCCGGCGCCGCCAGTGTTCTCAATTCCCCGCCTTGCCGGCAGTTTGGTGCAGTAAGCACTTTTCTGTACAGCAAGGGTGAAATCGCGTTTTCCGGGCTATTTACCACCCCACCCCCTCGCCTTACCTCCCGTCGTAACCAATAAATCCTCTTACAAAGCCGCAGCGAGGTAAGAGTCACTTCCTGGTGCGCGGGACGCCTCTGCAGCAGCGCGCGCAGCGGGCCTGGGACGGCCGGCGCGGGACGTGAGACTCCTCCCCGCGTGGGCGGGGCCGCGACCCGCGCCTCTCCACTCCTCCCCCGCAGCCCCCTCCTCTACTTTCCTGGGGCCCTTCTCTAAAGACCTGCGGTAGAAGCAACCGGAGCTTTATTGTCCGCCACCCCTGTTCTCCAAATTCTCCCTGCTCCCCTCTACCCTGCCCATCATCGCCTGCTCATTTCTTCCTGCCCCACTGGCGGATCTAGATAAACCTCGGAAAAAACATTAAGAAATTAGCACTCCAGTTAACAGTGTCACCTGCTCCAGAGATGCTTGCACTTTATGGCTTTCAACCCAAAGAATGACTTTCTAATGGTAGATGGAGTTGCAGGCATCACATCCAAAACGAATGGGGAGATGAGGGGTGAGGTGTTTTCCTGAAGCCCATGTTTTTGGGAAAAGTGAGCCTTATTGTGGGCCGCAGAGTTTTTCAGGCATTCGTTCCCTCTCTCTTTTATATTGTGTCAGAAAAGTATTTTGCTATTAAGACAACGTAAACCTGGTTTCTTAAGTGGATTGCACTCAAAGCAATTAAGTCTTAAATCATCGGGGAAAGAATGGTTTTTTTTCTTCAACTACAGAACTCAGAAAGAGGGCTGATATGTTAGTTCGTTCACCAGCTCTTGGACAGCATTTGATGATTTCTCTCATTTTGGGGGATCACTAGCCCAGCCAAATGAGTAATAGAACATGT
Organism: Sylvilagus floridanus; assembly: GCA_949820135.1. NCBI lineage: Eukaryota > Metazoa > Chordata > Mammalia > Lagomorpha > Leporidae > Sylvilagus > Sylvilagus floridanus. The sequence goes on from OX463223.1 coordinate 40,417,172, forward strand.
GTGTGCTGTAAAATCTTGTTGCTTTGATAGAACAAAATGTACAGTAAAATGAACCTACATTCAATGACATTTGATTTTATTGTAAGCTTTTATTAATAACCATTTTACATTCATATGCCTGCATTTTGCTATATATTGCAATATTTACTGAATTTGCTGATTTCCAAATTTCTTTTTTTTTTTTAATTTTGTTTAAGGTATACAAGTTTCATGTAGTTCCTATATACAGATTTAGGAACATAGTGATACTTCCCACCCTACCCTCCCTCCCATCTGTGCTCCAACACTTTTTCCTCCTCCCTTTCCCATTCCCACTCTTTAATTTTTACAAAGATCTATTTTCAGTTTACTTTATACTCATAAAGTTAACCCTACACTAAGTAAAGAGTTTAGCAAATAGTATGAAGAAAAAATACTGTTCCTTATGTAGAGACAAGGGCTGTAAACAATCATCAAATCTCAAAATGTCAATTTCACTTCAATACATTACATTTTGGAGACTCTTTTAGTTACGCCAGATCAGGGAAAACATATAATATCTGTCTTTTGGGGATTGGCTTATTTCACTAAGTATGGTTTCTAGTTGCATCCATTTTGTTGAAAAAAAAAGGATTTCATTTTTTTTTTACCCACTGTGTAGTATTGCATAGTGTATATGCACTATAATTTCTTTTTTTAAAAGATATACTTAGTTATTTGAAAGGCAGAGTTAGAGAGTGGCAGAAGCAGAGAGAGAGAGGGAGATATGTCTTCCCTATCTACTCATTCACTCCCCAAATGGCCGCAACAGCCGGAGCTGGGCCAATCAGAAACTAGGAGCCTGGAGCTTCTTCCAGGTCTCCCATGTGGGTACTGGGGCCCAAGGACTTGATCCATCTTCTACTGCTTTTTCAGGCCTTAGCAGAGCTGGAAGTTGAGCAGCCGGAACTCGAACCGACGCCCGTATGGGATATCAGCACTGCCGAAGGCAGCTTCACCCACCACACCACAGCACAGGCTCTCCTAATTTCTTTATCCAGTCATCAGTCGTTGGACACCTAGGTTGATTCCTACCTTAGCTATTTGTGAATTGAGCTGCTATAAACTTGGGGGTACAAATAACTCTTTCATATGCTTATTTCACTTCTTTTGGGTAAACTCCCAGGAGTGCGATGGCTGGGTCATATGGTAGGTATTTCTGAGGTATCTCCATACTGTCTTCCACAGTGGCTACACCAGTTTACATTCCCACCAACAGTGGACTAGGGTACTTTTTTCCCCACATCCTTGCAGTAGTTTGTTGTTTGTTGATTTCTGTATGAAAGCCATTCTAACTGGGGTGAGGTGAAACCTCATGGTGGTTTTGATTAGCATTTCCCTGATGGCTAGTGATCCTGAACATTTTTTCATGTCTATTGGCCATTTGAATTGACATTTAATTTTTATGCTTAATAGTATTTGAGTTTAAATAAGAAGCACTTTGTTGTTAACATTTCATTTATTTATTTACTAAAAGGATACATGCCTACTATGTGCAAGGCAACGCATTCTCCCTAGTGAGTACAGCAACAGCAAACGTTGGGTCAACCAGACCAAGACTCAAAAACCACATCTGCCACTTGCAAGCTGTGTGCGCTTGAATAACTTATTTAACTGCTCAGTGCCTCAGTTGCCTCATCTGAAAAAATTCATCATAATTGTACCCAACTCTTAGTGTTGTGATGAAAATTAAACAAATTTAATGTGAAGCGCTTAGAACAGAATAGATACAATAAATGTTAGCTATAACGATTGAAAGATAATTTTATACTGTATGCATGCACACTTATATACATATATATGTATGTGTATGTATGTATGTATATATATATATATATATATATATATACCTTGTGTTTTAAAACACAGATCTTTTACTTCCAATTCTAAACTTGGGAATTAATGTAGAATTAACTCAAATTGCAACCATCTGAACTGCTTTAATGGCTCATAAGCAAAATTGGAGCTCAAACCGCTGTTTCAGACAAGTAGGTCCACACAGCACCGTCAAGCGAGGTCAGTTATCGTCCCCTTGTACTCCTTTCTTCTCTCCTCTCTCCCTTTCTCCTCCTTCCCTTCTATTCCTTTTTTTTTTTTAAAATGATAATAACCCCAATGCTAAGGCCTTTCTTTTTTTTTTTTTTATTTGACAGATAGAGTTAGACAGAGAAAGAGAGAGAGAAATGTCTTCCTTCCATTGGTTCACCCTCCAAATGGCCGCAACGGCCGGCACTGTGCTGATCCAAAGCCAGGAGCCAGGTGCTTCCTCCTGGTCTCCCATGTGGATGCAGAGGCCCAACCACTTGGGCCATCCTCCACTGCCTTCCCGGGCCACAGCAGAGAGCTGGACTGGAAGAGGAGCAGCCAGGACTAGAACCCGGTGCCCATATGGGATGCAGGCGCCGCAGGCGGAGGATTAACCAAGTGAGCCATGGCGCCGGCCCTCCCTTCTGTTCCTTTTTCAAATCCCATCTCCACATTCTCTGAAGGACCTAGCACAGAGCCAGGTTCCCTGTGGGAATTGAACAAATATTCGATGAGTTAAACAGAATCCCACCTTGTTTATTGAAAGGGAAAGGGCATTTCCTCCCTCACCTTCACCTCCACCTCCACCCATTCCGAGCATCCAAGCAAACTCATTTAAAGCAGGTCTGTCATTCCAGGAGGCAGAACCCCGAGGGCTAAAGAGAGAAAAGAGATTAAGGAAGCTATAACATAATTACTTAGCCATTAACCCCTTTATATTTATTTAATCTGATAAAGCATGTGCTTCTTTCAAAGAGAAATCATTGCATTTGTAAGACGGGAAAGAAATATCCCATACTATAGAAAAGGTTAGACTCTCCAACGGAAAAGTCAATAAATGGACGTGTCGTAGGTGATAAGCAATGCAGTTATATTAAATCAGAGGTGGAACCGAGATAACCTTTTGCTTAACTTTGTTACCAACAAGCCAAATCACAACAAAGTGAAACCTCTAGAAATTTGTCAACCATTCTCCCTTTGGTGCAAAGAAAAGCTATGGGGGAGGCTAGAGCATTAGCTCTCAGAAATAACACGTATTGCAAATCTTTGGCAATTAGGGCTGGTGTGGGTCCATTAAAGAGATTCGCCAGTGCTCATTCCTCGCACCTAGGACTGTGCTGGAGGCTAGGAGGGATGACTGCACAGACCTCAGCCTGGAAGCGTATGTGACTTGGTGAGAATACCCACCAGTTCTAGGAGAGCAGCTATCATCTTTGTAGGTAGGGAAGAAGGAGAACGTGAGAAGTGCTTTGATTGCACGGGGTATGCATAATCTGAGAGGAGGTGAGTGCTGCAGTTGGCAAACAGAAAATGAGCAATATGGGCACAGGGCCCGTGAAAAGGCTGGCGTGGCCGGGTGGGAGAGTGAAGCCAATATAATTGGTCATCCCGTGGTTTAGATAGATAGGTCCCCGAAGATGAGGAACAGATGTTTGCGAAGATGTTTCTGTGACAGAATTCCAGCAGCTGTGTGTAGGATGGATTTTACAGTATAGGCACCTGGAAGTTGAGGGAGAGGTGCTGCAGTCATTCAGATGGGGGTGAGAAGTGTCTGTACTGAGACAGACTATGCTGTAGACTGCAAGAGTTTCTCAAAATACGGTCAGGGCCCATCTGCAACATAACATAACCATAGCCCGGGTGGGTGTAACAAATGTGGATTCTTGTGTCCCACCCTGCAAGAGCTGAGTCAAAATCTCAAGGGAGAGGGGTTTGGGAATCTGGGTTTGTAACGAGCATTCTAGGTGACACCAGTTAACACTGGAGCCCCACTATCATGCACCCTGAAATTCCAGATGAGTTCAGTGAAGCTCAAACAAATCAGCTCGTTAACAAAATACAGATGATTACACACCTGAAATATGGATGGATAGAACTTTCTAAATTTAAAAGCAATAGAATAAAACAATTTTACTATATAAACCTTAAAACTTCTATATGGGGCAGGATCTGTGGCTCAGAGGATTAAACCATTGCATCCCATATCAGAGTACAAGTTCAAGTCCCGGCTTCTCTGCTTCCAATCCAGCTTCCTGCTAATGCAACTGGTAAGGCAGTAAATGATGCCTCAAGTATTTGGGCTTCTGCCATCCATGTGGGAGACCCGGATGGAATTACTGGCTGCTGGCTTCAAGCTGTCCTACATCTGACTGTTGCAGGCGTTTGAGGAGTAAACCAGCAGATGGAAGATCTCCCCCCCCCCCCGTCTCTCACAATCTCTCTCCCCCTCTCTGCTGCTCTCCCTTTAAAATAAATATTTTTAAAAGAAGTTTAATATGGCAAAAATATAATCAACAAAATTAAAACAAGAAAACAAATGGAAAATGTATGCACGTATTTTATAAGGAGCTCATATAAACTTATAAGAATGCCATGACTCCGACAGAAACCAAGTTATGGAGAGATAACTCACATTAAAAGAGATACAATTGCTCAATAAAGTGCCCGGTTCTACTTCACTAATAAAACTGAACATCCAAAGTATATCAACTACAGAATATTTAACCTGTCAAATTGGTGAGTATTGAAAATGAACTGATATTCCTCAAAGGACACCAGGAGCAGTGAGGCAGAAACTCATACACTGCCATGAGGATTGCAAATTGTAGAACTTCCCTGGAATGCAATTAGAGTCCATAGCCTCTAACAATCTTACAACATTCCTCCCAGAAATTCCACCTTGAGAACTCTATTCTAAGTAAATAGAGATGTGGATGAAGATACGTTTCCAAAGACTCTCATGGTTTTTATTAAAAGAGTTACTTTTTTGGAAGGCAGAGAGACAGAGACAGAGACAGAGAATGAATCTTCCATCCGCTGGATCACATGGACACAAAGGCCAGGGCTGGCCCAGTCTGAAGGCAGGAGCAAAGAGCTTCTTCTAGGTCTCTCGTGTGGGTGCAGGGGCTCAAGCACTTGAACCATCTTCCTCTGCTTTCCCAAGCCATTAGCAGGGAGCTGGATCAGAGGTGGAGCTCGAACCTGAGTTCATACTGGGATGCCCGCCTCACAAGCAAAGCAGCTGCTTAAACTGCTAAGGCACAAGGCCGCCCCCCTTGGTTTTTGGAGAAAGGTCTTCCTCTTGCCGTTGGTGCACCCTCCAATGGCCGCCGCGGCCGGTGCACCACACTCATCCAATGGCAGGAGCCAGGTGCCAGGTGCTTTTCCTGGTCTCCCATGGGGTGCAGGGCTTCAGCACTTGGGCCATCCTCCACTGCACTCCCAGGCCACAGCAGAGAGCTGGCCTGGAAGAGGGGCAACCGGGACAGAATCCAGTGCCCCAACCGGGACTAGAATCTGGTGTGCCGGCACCACAAGGCGGAGGATTAGCCTATTGAGCCGCGGTGCCCGGCCTTTGGTTTGTTTTCTAAAGTATCTTCAAGGTGCAGCATTAGAAAAGTAAAGAACAGGCTCTTGGAGTTTCCACACCCTGAGGTGGTGGCAGACCTGTGGGATCACAATCCCGATCCCGATTCGGACTCCGACCCCACCCCATCGGATGAGCTCAGAGTCTGAGATGGGAGATGCCTACTCAGACAAAGGCCCGGGTCAAGGCCTCAGGAAGCCTGCAGAGAGCAGAGCGCGTCAGCCGCCGCTGGAGGAGTTCCGCCCTGGGCTGACTCCTGCTCTGCAGGATACTGGGCGCTACAGTGCAGGTTTGCCCTGGAATTGTGGGGGATGATGACTCAAACTAAAAGTTACATTCATGATATGGTGTTAGAAGTCAATACAGGGGCTGGCCTTGTGGCACAGCATGTGAAGCCACTGCTTGTGACACCAGTATCCCATATGAGTGCCAGTTCCAGTCCCGGCTGCTCCACTCTGATCCAGCTCCCTGCTAATGCACCTAGGAAGGCAACAGAGGTTGGCCCAAGTGTTGGGTCCCTGCCACCTGGGTGGAGTTCCAGGGTCCCAGCTTCAGCCTCGCCCAGCTCCCTGCCATTATTGGAGTGAACCAGAGCATGGACAATCACTCTCTGGCTCACTCCCTCTACCTTTCAAATAAATAAATAAATCTGTTTTGAAAAGAAGCTACTATAGCTTTATGTTTAGGTTGGGGTAGTGGTTGGCAGGGGGCCCAAGGACGCTTCTGAGAGTGCTAGTGATATTCCATTTTTTCATGTGAGTGCTATTTATATAGGTATATCTATTTTGTGAAAATGTATGGAGATGTATTGAGCTGTACTCTTTCGAGATATGCACTTTCAGGTATGTTTGTTACACTTCAAAGAAATTTAACTTAAAATTGTGTCTCTTTGGGAACGGCGCTGTGGTATAGCGGGTAAAGCCACCACCTACAGTGCTGTTATCCGATATGGTGCCAGTTCAAGTCCCGGCTGCTCCACATCTGATCCAGCTCTCTGCTATGGCCTAGGATAGCAGTAGAAGATGGCCCAAGTCCTTGGGCCCCTTCACCCACCTGGGAGACCTGGAGGAAGCTCCTGGCTCCTGGCTTCGTATCGGTGCAGCTGTGGCTGTTGCGGCCAACTGGGGAGTGAACCAGCGGATGGAAGACCTCTCTCTCTCTCTGCCTCTCCTTCTCTCTCTGTGCAACTCTGACTTCCAAATAAATAAATAAATCTTTTAAAAATTGTGTCTTTGAAAAATTTATAATGACATAGAAATATACGTCGAAGGGCTGACCTTGTGACACAGTGGGTTAAGTTGCTGCTTGTAACTCTGTTAAGGACTCCAGGGCCCCTGGCCAGGAAAGGAAACAATATACACCAGGTAACCCTCCAGGAGCCCTAAGCACTATGTGAACTTCTGTGCAAAACAGCCTACTCCGATGTCAGTCCCCTGATTGGTTCACGTGGGATACCTCATTAGCATATACCTCAGTCAATCAGGTGAAACTTCCTCCTTTAATAATGCGTAAAAGTCCAACCCAGGCAGTTTTTTTTTTTTTTTTTTTTTTTTTTTACAGGCTGGACAGAGAGAGAGAGAGAGAGAAAGGTCTTGAATCCGGCACCCCGACCGGGACTAGAACCCGGTGTGCTGGCACTGATAGGTGGAGGATTAGCCTATTGAGCCACGGCGCCAGCCCAAACCAGACAGTCTTGAACAGCAGCTCAGGCCAGGCAGCCTGTAGCGGCAGGGCAGGCCCTCCTGGCTGCCAGAGAGCTTTCTTTGCTTTGCATAAATGTCCTTTGCCTTGCTCACTCTTTCCTTATCCGGGTGCCTCACTCTTCATGTTCTCAAGACAAAGAACCCAGCAGAGAAGAGAAGCTGTAACCCAGAAGACTGCGACACCATCTGATGATCCAAGCAGAGAAGAGAAGCTGTGATCCAACAAGAGGCCGGAACACAGAGCTGCAGCACAGGAGCTGTGTTGTTCCTGAAGGATCCAGCCGAAAGAAGAATCTGCCCCATCTGTCCAGGATGAGACACAGACCCAAGCGACTGGAGCTGCAGATGCCCCCTGCCACTGCTCCTGGAACACCCACGCCAGAACTGCCACAATGCTGCCAGCCCACATCCGAGCTCTGGTTTTGAGTCCCGGCTGCTCTGTTTCTAATCCAGCTCCCTGCTAATGCTCCTAGGAAGGCAGTGGAGGATGGCCCAAGTCTTTGGGCCCCTGCCAACCATCTGGGTCCTGGCTTCGGCCTGCTGGGACCCTGGCTGTTGAGGGTATTTGAAGAGTGAACCAGCAGAAGGAAGGTCATTCTCTGTCTCTTCCTCTCTGTCACTCTACCTTTTGAATAAATAAATAATTCCTTTAAAAAAAGTGTCAAAGACAACCTTAAGTGAAAAGGGCAAGATAAAAATGTGTACACTCAATATGATCTTTTTTTTTTTTTTGACAGGCAGAGTGGACAGTGAGAGAGAGAGAGACAGAGAGAAAGGTCTTCCTTTGCTGTTGGTTCACCCTCTAATGGCCACTGCGGCCAGCGTGCTGCGGCCGGCGCACCACGCTGATCTGATGGCAGGAACCAGGTGCTTCTCCTGGTCTCCCATGGGGTGCAGGGCCCAAGCACTTGGGCCATCCTCCACTGCACTCCCAGGCCACAGCAGAGAGCTGGCCTGGAAGAGGGGCAACCAGGACAGAATCTGGCTCCCTGACCAGGACTAGAATCCGGTGTGCCGGCACCACAAGGCAGAGGATTAGCCTGTTGAGCCACGGCGCCGGCCATCAATATGATCTTAAACGTGTGAAAAAATGCAGTAGAATGAAGACTGGAAGGAAATATGCTCGATGTTTATAGTGATTGTCTCCGGATGACAGGCTTGGGGAGCATTCCTTTGCTGGCTTTTCCCCCATTTCTGTGCCTCCCAATTTTTCCATAATAGACATGTATTATGTTGTGTTATATTGATAAGGGGAAAAAGTGAAATCTCAAAGAAAACAAATGCATGGATAGATCTTAGTGAAGGCCCCGTAGTTCAGATTCTGAAAGTGAGAACTCATTTTTGTCACTGCACATGGAAGGGATCAGACCTGAGGGAGTAACTAGGCAGATCTATAGGAGATTGTCTCACAAGCCCAATACCAGCGGGTGGAATAAGTTTGTAGTAATAGGAATATTCTCATCTACTATCTGGTGTCATACCTACCAGCTATTAACATTCCTGGAAAACCAAACTAGCAATCAGAATGTCACTCAAAATTTGAACAAAAGGAACTGAATGGTTTTTGAGGGAGCTCATTGGCAGGGTTATTTATAACAGGGCTACCAGATCAGCATTCCTGTTACTCAAAAAGTGACGCATAAACACCGACTCTCCAATGTTTTTTTTCTCCATCATCTCTAACTAGTTACCAGAATCTTCTGTCAATACAATATTACCTGTCTCCTATCCTCATTACATGGCACAGTTGCCAAGGGAACAGCTCATCCTACATGAATTACATTCTGGGTTGGTAGCTCCCAGGTGAGATATTGGGAAGCGTCTTAATCTCATCTGCAGTATATCCACAAATTATACTTACTAAGTCGCTTCTGGGGAGGGTCATAGATAGCTAGTTTCATCCACTATGAGCCTTCTTTTTAAAAAATATTCAATTGAAGAGTCTATCATTTCCTGATGTATGTGTCCATTTTTTTTCCTAAACTGTATCCCTTCAGTTTGGAGGTACACACCGTTCGGGGACCCTTCAGTTCACTGATGAACATCAAGGATTTCTGATGATAGTACTTAGAAGAATGGCACTGTCACTTAAAGAAATAAAGTCAGAGAGTTTTTTGGGAGCGAAAGGAGAAATGGAATCTAGAGTTAAGGTCCAGGGGGCAAGAACAGAAATGGTTAACAAAATCCGAGCGCTGTTCTGTTGTATGTGGGAAGAATTACCCTGGAAACTGTCACCAAACTACCTAGATACCTTTATACTTCTGGTTTCTAGGGCAACACAGATATTTACTACCTTGCATTTACATGGATGGTGCTAACACTCATTTGCTCACTTAAGAAGGTCTCAACCCTTTGCTTTTTATACTGCTGCAATTTGCAATTCATTGTTAATAGCATTCTAGCACCGCTGGCTCATCCCTCAGAGCTAGGTGAAGAGAAATAATGTAGGGATATCTATCTCCTGTTCTACTCCACACTGGAACACTCTCAGTACAACAAACTTCAGCCTCATACCTGGAGCTCAGCACCATGAGAACAAATTCTACAACCACTCAGAGGCCATGATTGCTATACTCTCCTGGCTCTTGGCTTCAGCCTGGACCAGCCCTGGCTGTTCTGGGCATTCGGGGAATAAACTAGCAGATGGAAAATTCTCTCTCTCCCTCCCATCTCTCTTTATCCCTGTAACTCTGCCTTTCCAATAAATGAATCTTTTTTTTTTTTAATGTGCTATTTGGACTTTTTCCAGAGGAAATAAAGCTGCAAATGAAAGTAATTTTATCCAGAACAATGCTTATAATGATTATTTTTTAAAGTAATATTTTTTTAAAGATTTATTTATTTACTTGAAAGAGTTACACAGAGAGAGGAGAGGCAGAGAGAGAGAGTGAGAGCGAGAGCGAGCGAGAGAGAGAGAGGTCTTCCTTCCAATGGTTCACTCCCTAACTGGCCGCAATAGCCAGAGCTGCGCCAATCCAAAGCCAGGAGACAGGAGCTTCCTCCAGGTCTCCCACACAGGTGCAGGGGCCCAAGGACTTGGGCCATCTTCTACTGCTTTCCCAGGCCATAGAAGAGAGCTGGATCAGAAGAGGAGCAGCCGGGACTCGAACCAGCACCCACATGGGCTGCCAGCGCTTCAGGCCAAGGCATTAACCCACTGCTCCACAGTGCCAGCCCCTAAAGTAGTATTTTTTTAAGATTTATTTTTAATTATTTATTTGAAAGACAGAGTTACACAAAGAAAAGGAGAGAGAGAGAGAGAGAGAGAGAGAGAGAGAGAGAGAGGTCTTCCATCCTCTGATTCACTCCCCAACTGGCCACAGTGGCCAGAGCACTGCCAATCCAAAGCCAGGAGCCAGGAGCTTCTTCCAAGTCTCCCACTGTGTGCAGGGGCCCAAGGACTTGGGCCATCTTCCACTGTTCTCTCAGGCCCTAGCAGAGAGCTGGATCAGAAGTGGAGCAGCTGGGACTCGAATTGGCACCCATATATGCCAGCACTGCAGGCAGCTTTACCCACCCACTATGCCACAGTGCTGGCCCCATAATGATTATTGTAAGTTATAAGATTTATTGTTTCTCTACTTTGTGTCTCACACTGTGCTAAGTGATTCCATGTAGGTATCTATTTTACAGATGAGAAAATCAGTAGTTGTATCTTTTAGATGAGGTAGCTGAGACTTAGGGATAAATGACTGGCCGAGGGTCACACAATGAGTGATGGAAAGGGAACTTGAATTCAGCTGTCTGATGCCCCTGTCTCCACTTTTTTTTTCAAATTTTTATTTAAAATATAAATTTCCAAGGTACAACTTAAGGATTACAATGGCTTCCCCCCCCACTTTCCCTCTCCCCTCACAACCCTCCCCCTTACCCGCTCCCTCTCCCCTTTCATTCACATCCAGATTCCTTTTTCAATTCTCTTTGTATACAGGAGACCAGTTCAGTATGTGTTAAGTAGAGATTTTGACCATTTGCCCTCATATAGCACCACGAAGTGAGTATATAAAGATAATCGAAAAAGAAAAAAAAAAGGCTCATTGTTATATTAGAAATTGCATAAAAAATTAATCAAATTCAAAAAATTTATCATGCAGGATCTCTGTCCTTATTTTGCTGTACAATGTGATTCAATGCTATAACGTGTACTCCACTTTTAATCTTTTGAAGTTTGAACCCTGGGATCAGCGCTCTGGCACAGCGGATTAACACCCTGGTCTGAAGCACAGGTATCCCATATAGGCACTGGTTTGAGACCCAGATGCTCCACTTCCGATCTAGCTCTCTGCTATGGCCTGGGATGGCAGTAGAAGATGGCTTAAACCCTTGGACTCCTGCACCCATGTAAGGGACTTGAAGAAGCTCCTGAATCCTGGCTTTGGATAGGCACAGCTCCGGCTGTTGCGGCTAGTTGGGGGAGTGAACCATCGAATGGAAGACTTTCTCTCTCTCTCTCTCTCTCTCTCTCTCTCTCTCTCTCTCTCTCTCTGACTTTGTAATAAATAAATAAATCTTAAAAAAAATAAAGCTTGATCCCTAAGCTTTAGTGTGTATCAGAATTATCCTGAAGTTTTTTTTTTAAAGATTTATTTATTTGAAAGGTTGAAAGGGAGGGAGGGAGAGAGAGAGAGAGAGAGAGAGAGAGAGAGAGAGAGAGAGAGAGAGAGATTGTCCATCTGCTGGTTCACTACCCAAATGGCCCCAACAGCTGGGACTGGGTCAAAGCCAGGAGCCAGAAGTTTCTTCTGTGTCTCCCATGTGGGTGTAGGGACCCAAGCATTTGGGCCACCTTCCACTGCTTTCCCAGGTAATAGCAGAGAGCTGCATCGAAAGTGGAGCAGCTGGGACTTGAACTGCCTCCATATGGGATGCCGGCACTGCAGGTGAAGGCTTAACCTACTATGCCGCAGCGCCAGACCCTGGAGGGTTTGTTAGAATACACTTTCCTGGGCCTATAATTTCTGATTCAGTAGGCCTGAAATTTTTCATTTCTTTTTTATTTTTTGAAATAATTATTTTATTTATTTAAAACACAGAGGAGTTACAGAGAGAAGTAGAGCCAGAGAGAGAGATCTTCCACTCCACTGGTTCACTCCCCAGATGACCGCAATGGCCAGAGGTGAGCTGATCCAAAGCCAGCAGCCAGGAGCTTCTTCTGGGTCTCCCACAGGGGTACAGGGGCCCAAGGACTTGGGCCATCTTCCACTGCTCTCCCAGGCCATAGCAGAGAGCTGGATCTGAAGAGGAGCAGCTGGAACTTGAACTGGGATGCCAGCGCTGCAGGCTGGGGCTTCAACCCGCTAGGCCACAGTGCCAGCCCCAAGATCTTGCATTTCTAACAAGTTCCCAGATGATGCTGATGTTGCTGGGCCAAGGATCACACTCCAAGACCTTTACTTTATACTCCAGTGCCTCCTACCAGGGGCAGAAGAGTCTAGGGCTGTAATGAAGCTAGGAAGAAACTTGTGAACAATAGGGCTGGTGGTGTGCTCAGGGCTCCATGCTCAGGAATCCTAGGGGATGCCCTGATCTGTCTTTCCAGGAAGACCTGATGACTGGCTGGAAAGGCCATGCTGGGAGAGAACACATTGCATAGTCTGTGCTCATGGAACACAAGGATTCTGCTAGGAGCCAGACAGATTTTGGCTTAGGCTCAGTTTCTAAGCTGGTCCTGACTGCTACCAAAAGCTGATACTTATACAGTATGGTTTGAGTTCTCTTTTGGAAGTAAGCCAAAGAGTTAACATCGAAGAGCAGGATGTGCCACGTATAGCTACCTGTCAGTTTGGGTTTTGATATAAGCGACACGTTCAGCCTGATCCTGTGGAGGGTCTCGATTAGCACTATCCTCTGAAGCTGAGGAAAGAGCCATTACTGAGCGAGTTCTCCCCAGAGCTGCTGTTCACACCTACCTTATAAAGAACAGATATTGCCTACAGTAGACAGAGAGCAGCGCAGGTTGAACATAACACTCACCCTACCATAACCTTGTTTGTCTTTTCACTTCAATTTTTCCACCTTGTGCCTTGTGTTTCCCTGAGGTCCAGCTGAGGTCACTGAGTTTTTAGGCAACGAGGCATAGAGCGGTGCTCACTAGTGTGGCTGCTGGTTGGAAATCACTTAGGAAGCTTTTCATAAACACCAGTGCCAGAGAACCCCACCCCCAAAACTATCAAATCAGAATCTGTAGGAAGGGCCCAGAAATATGCATTAAAAACAAATTTCCAGGTGATGCTAATGTCAGCCAAGATTTAAAAACAATTATGATCAAGAAAATAGGATCTGCTGTTATACAGATTATATTTCTAATTCTGCTACTTATGAGAAGTTGACATTGGACAAATCACCTTACCTTTTGGAGCCTCAATTTCCCCATCTATAAAAATGAGTATAATTAACAGAACCCACTAGACTTGTCTTACAGGCCCAAATGGGTTGGTTTTGCAATGTACTATTATCATACGATGCCTAGCACAGAGTGATCACTCTCTAGATGGTAGCGAGTGATAAACTTAAGGCATCTCGTTTCAGCCTACAGAGCAGATTATGAGTCCAAAACCTACAAGAAGTGTCAGTGTTGCACCCACTCTGCGATGGATTTCTTGGTCTTCGACTGGGACCACTGTGACATGGCAAAAGGCTCTGGAACATCTGCTTAGTACATGTCACAACGAACCTCACTCATAACAAATAGGGAAAATGATGCTGCTCTGGATACAACACGGAGTAAAAAGCAAACTGGAGCTAATGTGACACTGATATGACTTCCAGTTCATAAAGAACTTGGAAGAAACAGCAGACCACTTGGGGTTCTCAGACCACACTTGGGGAACCATGGGAAGAGTTCACAATGGTCTGTGCTCTAACTGGTGGTCTCCCCAGAATTTTCAGAGTATTCAGAGATGACAACCCAAAAAACTTAGTTATCCATTCCCTAATGCCTCACTGGCTTTACACATTTACATCAATTCTTCATCTCCTACAGATGTGTAAGTTTATGACCCTTAGTGCAGTCAGCACCCAGAGACCTGTATAGTTAAAACAAAAATCTATAAAAGTGCAAGCATTAGTATATAAGGAACAAAATGGAACAGAGCAGAATTCCTCAGGCCCCGAAATACAGCACAGAGGGTTGCCTCTTTGTGGGAACCAGGTAGCAGACCGCAGCTCAGTTTCAAGTTAAAGTAAAAAGTCCAGTGTTCTATTTGACCTCCAGAGCCAAATAAAGATAAAGAATTTTCGTCTCAAACCAATGGTCAACATTACAACAACTGATGAAATGAAAATGAGTGGTTAATAAAATGGACTTTTGGTTTCAAATCCTAGTTCAAAAACGCAGAGGTACATGACTCTTAGTAAGTTACTCAATCAGTCAAAAGCCAATAATTGGTTGTGGCATAGTGGGTTGAGCCACTGCCTGTGACTCTGGCATCTTATATGAATACCAGTTGAAGTCTCAGCTGCTGCACTCCGATCCAGCTCCGTGCAAATGTGCCAGGGAAAGCAGTGGAAAGGAGCCCAAGTGCTTGCATCCCTGCCACCCACATGGGAGCCTCAGATGGACTTCCTCACTTCTGGCTTTGGCCTGGCTCAGCTTTGGCCTTTGCAGCTATTTAGGGAGTGAACCAATAGACGGAGGATCTTTTTTTTTTTTTTAATTTTATTTATTTATTTATTTTTGACAGGCAGAGTGGATAGAGAGAGAGAGAGACAGAGAGAAAGGTCTTCCTTTGCCGTTGGTTCACCCTCCAATGGCCGCTGCGGCTGGCGCGCAGCGGTGCACCGCACTGATCCGATGGCAGGAGCCAGGTGCATATCCTGGTCTCCCATGGTGTGCTTATCCTGGTCTCCCATGGGGTGCAGGGCCCAAACACTTGGGCCATCCTCCACTGCACTCCCTGGCCACAGCAGAGAGCTTGCCTGGAAGAGGGGCAACCGTAACAGAATCTGGTGCCCTGACCGGGACTAGAACCTGGTGTGCCGGCGCCACAAGGTGGAGGATTAGCCTAGTGAGCCGCGGCTCCGGCTTAGATGGAGGATCTTTTCCCCTCTCTGTAACTCTGAGTTTCAAATAAGTAAAATAATCTTTAAAAAAACATAATTATAATAGTTCTTATTGTTTAAGGATGCTATAAGGAATGAATGAAATAACACATGTAAAACACTTAGAGTGGCACTTGACACATGGTAAGCCCGCAATCAATTTCTGTTAACTAAAAGCAGACTCAGAGTGAAGGACGACGTGAGGCTGCTGCCATTTATAGTACCATCCTTAGAACTGGACAAAAGGGGTTTCTGCCCTAGGGCTCATCTTTTAAGGTGATTTATTATAAATACTCAAAATTATATTTATTAAAGAAGCATGGACACTTGGGTCCCTTGGTATCCAGTGCACAGTGTTGGCATAGCACAACACATAAACCCAAAACACATAAACAAAACACATAAACCCACAACACATAAACTCCACCGTCATGATGAACATGATTCAAATTTAAGGGGAATACTTTCTTTCTCTTGATGCATGCACTTGAAACCAAAGGCAAATGCATCCAAATGCCATGAAGGTTTATGAGCTATGCTGCCATTCATGTCACACACTGCTTGAGACTGCAGGGAGAATTTGAGCAG
This sequence comes from Sylvilagus floridanus, assembly GCA_949820135.1. NCBI lineage: Eukaryota > Metazoa > Chordata > Mammalia > Lagomorpha > Leporidae > Sylvilagus > Sylvilagus floridanus. The sequence goes on from OX463223.1 coordinate 40,432,913, forward strand.
CAGAAGTGCTTAGTAAGAGAAAAGTCAAATTAACCTGTCAAATCCTTCCTCTGTCAGTGACAATAGACTCTTCCAATAACAAGGATTGCTTCCCAGTAGGAACCAGCCTGGGCTTTCTCGCTTCTCTTTGTGCTCTGGATTCATAGTTCCTTGACCTGTGGTCCTCCATTTGCACTCTTGCCCCAGGCCAGGCAAATGTTAAGAGCTGGCCTGTAGAAAATACAGTAAGATGTGAAAAAGAAATAAGCTGTAGTTATCGGAAGGGAGACAAAAATAATCATTATTTGTAGTTGATTTGGATGTCTATCCAAAGAACACCCAATGGAATCAATTGAACCTTCATATATGTAAGGAGAGTTCAGAAAAGAGCTCAGGAAAGTGACTGAATAGCAATCAATAGTTTTTTTCTGTAAGCCAGCAATAACCAGTTAGAACATATAGTGGGGGAAATACATTAGTATTTTTTAAAGATTTATTTATTTATTTGAAAGTCAGAGTTACAGAGAGGCAGAGAGAGAGAGAGAGAGAGAGAGAGAGAGAGAACAAGCTTCCATCTGTTGGTTCACTCCCCAGATAGCTGCAACGGTCAGAGCTGCGCCGATCTGAAGCCAGGAGCCAGGAGCTTCCTCCGGGTCACCCACGTGGGTGCTGGGGACCAAGAACTTGAGTCATCTTCTACTGCTTTCCCAGGCCATAGCAGAGAGCTGGATGGGAAGAGGAGCAGTCAGGTCTCAAACTGGTGCCCATATGGGATACTGGCATTGCAAGCTGTGGCTTTATCCGCTATGCCACAGTATTGGCCCCAAAATACATTATTGATAACAAAAAATAGTATAAAATATCTAGGGATAACCCTTTAAAAGTGAACAAGCACTATACGCAAAAAAAGAAGAAGAAAGAAAGAAAGAAAGAAAGAAAGAAAGAAAGAAAGAAAGAAAGAAAGAAAGAAAGAAAGAAACAAGGACATTTAGTCCATACTACCCAAATTGAGTTACAGCTTCAAGGTAATCCCTATCAAAATTCCAATGTTATTCTTCATAGAAATAGAAAAAAAACTCTAAAATTCATATGTAATCATGAAAGACCCTGAGTTGCCAACATAATCTTAACAACAACAAAGAAAAAATTCAGAGGCATCGCATTACTGAATTTCAAAATATAATACAAATCTATAGTAATCAAAATAGCATGGTGCAGGCATAAAAATAGACACATTGACCAAGGGAATAGGATAAAGAGCCAAGAAATAAACACACACACACACACACACACACAAGGTCAGTTGATTTTTGATAAAGGTGCCAAGAAAACAGCAGGGAAAGAACAGTCGCTTCAAAGGATGATGCTGGGGAAACTGGGATATCTACATACAGAAGAATGCAAACAGACCATTATCTTGCCCCTTAAACAAGAATCAACTAAAAATGGATTAAAGAGCTAGGCATATGGCTGGAAACTTCAAAACTAATGGAAGAAGACGTAGGCAGAAAGCCTCTTGACATTGGTCTGGACAATGAATTTTTGCTATGATCTCAAAAGCATGGGCAACAAAAGCTAAAATAGACAAATAGAACTGCATTAAACCAAAAAAAAATTTTTTTTGTAGAGGGGTCGACATTGTGGTGCAGCATGTTAAACCACCACCTGCAATTCTAGCATCCCATATTGGAGTGCTGATTCAAGTCCTGCCTCCACTTCTGATCCAGCTCCCGGATTATGTGCCTAGGAAAGCAGCAGAAGATGGCCCAAATACTTGGACCCCTGCCACCCACATGAGAGACTGGATGGAGATCCTGGCTCCTGGCTTTGATGTGGCCCAGCCTCAGCTGTTGTGGCCATTTGGGAAGTGAACCAGCAGATGGAAGATTGATATCTCTCTCTCTCTTTCTTTCTCTTTCAAACAAATAAAAAATATTTTTTTATTTTTTTATTTTTTACTTATTTAAAAGGCAGAGTTACAGAGAAGCAGAGGCAGAGAAAGAGAGATCTTCCATCTGCTGCTTCACTTCCCCAATGGCTGCAATGGCTGGAGCTGGACTAATCCAAAGCCAGGAGCTTCTTCCAGGTCTCCCACGCAGGTGCAGGGGCCCAAGCACTCGGGCTGTCTTTTACTGCTTTCCCAGGCCATAGCAGAGAGCTGGATAGGAAGTGGAGCAGCCAGGACTCAAACTGGCGCACCCATATGGGATGCTGGCACTGCAGGCAGCAGCTTTACCTGCTTCGCCACAGCACCAGCCTCAAATAAATATTTTTGTACCGAAAAAAAGTCTGTAGGGCAAAGAAAACAATAAAGGGAAGAGACAATCCACAGACTGAGAGAAATATTTGCAAATAACACTTCAGATAAGAGGCAAATATCCAAAATACACAAGGACTTCAAACTACTTAATAACAGAAAAACAAATATCCTATTTGAAAGTGGGCAAAGGGGGCGGATGTTTGATTAAGCAGTTAAGATACTGCTTGGGACACCACAAGTCACATCCAAGTGCTTGGGTTTGATGCCCGGCTCTGCCTCCTGACTCCAGGCGCTGCTAATAAGTGATTCTAAAGTTCATCAAAAAGAATAAATAGAGTAGAATTGCAAGGAAATTCTTGGAAAAGAATAATAATGATGGGGAAGTTGGCTTATAAGATATTGAAATGTATATGTAAATTCTAATATATGAGCATAAAATATTATAGTACTGTTATAAGAATCAACAAGCAAATAAATGGGATAGAACAAAAAGCTTTGGAACTGACCTAGTAAAAAGATTGGAACCTGATACACAATAAAGTAAGTGTCACGGCTAACGCAGATAGAATTAATCAACAATATTAAATGTGAAAAAAGAAAGCATGAAGTTGCCTTATGAAAGTATAGGCGGGGTTGGCACTGTGGTGCAGCGGGTTAAAGCCCTGGCCTGAAGTGCCAGCATCCCATATGGATGCTGGTTCTAGTCCCAGCTGCTCCACTTCCAATCCAACTTTCTGCTATGGCCTGGGAAAGCAGTAGAAGATGGCCCAAGTCCTTGGGCCCCTGCATCCATGTGGGAGATCCGGAGGAAGCCCCTGGCTCCTGGCTTCAGATCAGCGCATCTCTAGCCGTTGCAGCCAAGTAGGAGAGTGAACCAGCGGATGGAAGACCTCTCTCTCTGTCTCTACCTCTCTCTGTAACTCTGTCTTTCAAATAAATAAAACAAATATTAAGAAAAAGTATAGGCAAATATTTGTACTTGGGACTCGGAGAGCTTTTCAAGCATAAGAGCAATGGGAAACTCATAAAAGTATTATCAGATTTGACTCTTTCAAAAATACTGGTAAACACAAACAGGAAGAGATATTTAAAACAAATTATTAATGTCAGTATGCTATAAAGGGGTCGCATAAATCAGTCCAAAACAGCAAATACTCGAAATAAAAATGGAAAAAGGAAATAAACGCACGATACACATATGACTGATAAATGTATGGGAAAATGTCCTTTTATTAAAATATTTATTTATTTATTTGAAAGCAGAGTTACAGAGATGCAGAGGCAGAAGAGAGAGAGAGAGAGAGAGAGAGAGAGAGAGAGAGGTCTTCCATCTGCTGGTTCAATCCCCAGATGGCTTCAATGGCTGCAGCTGTGCTGATTTGAAGCCAGGAGACTGGAGTTTTTTGTTTTTTTTTTTTTTAAGTTTTTTATTTATTTTTTTGATAGGTAGAATTACAGACAGTGAGAGAGAAAGACCAAGAGAAAGGTCTTCCCTCTGTTGGTTCACCCCCCAAATGGCCGCTACAGCCGGTGCTGCGCTGATGCAAAGTCAGGAGCCAGGTGCCTCCTCCTGGTCTTCCATGAGAGTGCAGGGGCCCAAGCACTTGGGCCATCCTCCACTGCCCTCCCAGGCCATAGCAGAGAGCTGGACCAGAAGAGGAACAACCGGGACTAGAACCCGGCGCCCATATGGGATGCTGGCACCGCAGGCAGAGGATTAACCAAGTGAGCCATGGCGCCGGCCCCTGGAGTTCCTTCCAGTTCTCCCATGTGGGCGCAGGGGCCTAAGGACTTGGGCCATCTTCTACTGCTTTCCCAGGCCATATCAGAGAGCTGGATCTGGAACAGCTGGGACTTTAACCAGTGCCCATGTGGGATGCTGGCACTGCAGGTCGTGGCTTCACCTGCTATGCCACAACTCCAGCCCCTGAAAAAATGTTCTAACTCACTAATTATCAATTAAAGACAAACTTTTAATTGAAAGAAATTGAAGGTGAAAAACACATTGAAATTCTTAATGCCAATCTGATGTGGTGATGCCCACACTTTCCTATACTGCTGTTGGGAGGGTAAATTTTCTCTCTGGAAAGGACTTTGATTATGTGTATCAAGTCTTTTAGACAGTCTTGTCTTGGGGCCATCATTGTGGGGCAGCATGTTAACCTGCCAGTTGGGATGCCAGCATCTCATATCAAAGTGCAGGTTTCAGTCCCAGATTCCAGGCTCTTAACTTCAGTCTGGCCCAATCTTGACTATTGTGGCCATTTGGGGAGTGAACTAGGGGATGGAAGAGCTTTGTCTTTCCCTGTCTGTTGCTTTTTCTTTCAAATAAATAAATAAATCTGTAAAAATTTGTATCTTTTAAATGAACTAAAGGAGCAGCAGCAGCAAACTGAGAAATAATGCAGGTTTAAGTTCAATACCACAGCAGACCTCAGATGCTGGTCCTGCTCTGCATTCAAGGAGTTGCTCTACTACACGCTTGGTTTCCTCAAGCACACGATGGAAAGAATTAATGGGACTAATTTTACAATACATGCAAATCATCTAACTTAGTGTCTAGTGTCCTCTCTGTGATGTGTCAGCTATTATTAAAATATATGATTATGTATTTATAAATAAATATGCATGTCTGTATGAAAATGTCATAACTTTGAATCATTTAACTTACAGGAATTTATTCTAAAGAAAAATCCAGGCTTTCAGGCAAAGACTATATGTGAGAATGTGCATCACATCTTTATTTGTAGAAGCAAAAACCATGGAAACAACACCAATGTCTAGCAATAGGAAAATAAATGAAATATAGTACAGTTGAATGACACTAAAGTATTATACAATGATTGTGGTTTTTGAAGACAGTCTAATGACAAGGAAAGATACTAACAAGTGAAAAAACAAGGTGTAAAACTGAATATATAGTCAGATGAAATTTTGGAAAACGAATGTATATATTTTGCTCATAGAGAGGCAGTTAAGAAAAAGGTCAATTAAAAGATTGAGCAATAAAAATATGAGCATCTCTTTATTGTGGGACCATGTGTTGTTCTGCCCTTATATTATTTAGTCTTTTACACATTTTTGTAAAGAATATTTGTCAGTCTCATCACACAATGTGAAAGGAAAAAAATTATATATAATGATTGGTTGCTTAACTATGTGAATAGGCTTCCCTAAAGTACTAATTGTACTTCCATAATCAATGTAGGGCATTTGGAAAGCAAATTGTGAAGATAAACATTTCCTATTTTGGTGTTTTTTTCCAGTCTTTTATGTATATGAAAAAAATCCTCTCCTCTCTAACTAAATCCCTCTGTCTACAGCAAGGAGTCCAGTGGGAGTGGGAGTAGGGGTTGTGCCTCCTTTGTCTGTGCATTCCTATGGTGCTTAATTCACTTGTATGCATGTGCACTCAGTAATTTGTAGGTTGAATCATAATCGGAAAAGAGTCTGATTTCTTCCATCATAGGACACAAATGATTGCTGAATCTTAGTGATGCCACTCCCAGAGGTATTTGCATTTAAATTTATCTCTCCTCCCCACAAAAATTTATTAGGATCTGGTGCCAAAAAGGCATTGTTTTAAATTAGGACAATGGGGCATATACAGAAGTGGTGCCTATTCTTTTGAATACTTATAATCTGATCTAATTCTAGAGTGGAGAGAATCACACCCATTATTATTGTGAGGCTGGCGCTGTGGCGCAGCGAGTTAAAGCCCTGACCTGAAGCGCCGGCATCCTAAATGGGTGCTGGTTCGAGTCCCGGCTACTCCCCCTCTGATCCAGCTCTCTGCTATAGCCTGGGATAGCAGTGGAAGATGGTCCAGGTCCTTGGACCCCCGCACCCACATGGAAGCTTCTGGCTCCTGGCTTTAGATCAGCACAGCTCTGGCCACTGTGGCCATCTGGGCAGTGAACCAGCGGATGGAAGACCTCTCTCTCTGTCTCTACCTCTTTCTGTAACTCTGTCTTACAAATAAAATAAATCTTTTTTTAAAAAAGTTATTATTGTAAGCTAGACATTGTACTAGGTGATTTACATACATGAAATTCTTCCAACCAAGCTTTGAGGCACACTTCTCTTCTTCTTCTTCTTCTTTTTTTTTTTTTTTTTGACAGGCAGAGTGGACAGTGAGAGAGACAGAGAGAAAGGTCTTCCTTTGCCGTTGGTTCACCCTCCAATGGCTGCCGCGGCCGGCGCACCACGCTCATTCAATGGCAGGAGCCAGGAGCCAGGTGCTTTTCCTGGTCTCCCATGGGGTGCAGGGCCCAAGCACTTGGGCCATCCTCCACTGCACTCCCTGGCCACAGCAGAGAGCTGGCCTGGAAGAGGGGCAACCGGGACAGAATCCGGTGCCCCAACCGGGACTAGAACCCGGTGTGCCAGTGCCGCAAGGCGGAGGATTAGCCTGTTGAGCCACAGCGCCGGTCTGAGGCACACTTCTCTTCCACATCTTATAAACGTGGAAATGGAGGCACGGATAAGGTAAGTGACTTACCGAAGTTCACACAGCCAGTGGCAGATCTGATGGCAGATCTGGGATTCAAACCCTGAGCCTCCTGGGACTGACAACACTGGATGTTGTCATGTCTGTGTGTAATTACAGTGCTAAGCAGTATCAAATCAGTGGTAAGTGCAGGGCTAATTGTACAACATATTATAGGAAAGGCAGCAGAGCCATGATGGAGAGCCTGGGCTCCAGAAATAACTTTCTGGATTTGAATCCTGGATCTCCACTTACTAGCTGTACTTAACTGTCCAGCGAGTGACTTAATTCCCTGGGTCTCAGTGTTCCCAGCCATAAAATGGTGACTCATACCTAGCTCACTGTGTTGCTTTTAAAGATTCAAATTAGGGCAGTGCCTAACACCTAGTAAACATTCAATAAATCTTGGTTGTTGTTGTTATAGAAAATTGGAAGAGAGAGAGGTCATATCCAGTTGGGAATAGGCCAGGAAAGCATTTATGCAGGAGGTATCATTGAGGAGCCAGGAAGGGGTGGGAGAGGTAGGGAAGGCTCAGGTTACTTGGGGCCTGTGAGTAGCAGTGAGAGCTATTGAAAGATCCATCCACCCAAAGCAGCAGGAGTCAAAAATGTAGAGGGCCTTGAATGCCGAATTAAAACCTCTGGAGTTAACCACTGGGCAATGGGAGCCACTGCAGGCTTTGCAGCCAGAGGAAGATAAAGCATATTTCGGCAGCAGTCAAGTTGGCAACTTTGCAGTTTTACCCTTGAGTGGCACCGACTTCCTTTCGAAACCAACAATTCTCCGTGGACTAACGGTATGAGGGAAAGGAGAGGTGGAGAAAAGGGAGTGAATAACTACAAGCTGGGTGGGGAGGAGGAGATGCAAAGTGCCCGTGGCGGTGAGAAGTGGCAGAAAGGCTGTCTTTCCCGACTGCTCGTGGCTGGGGCCGCTCGGTGACGGAACTCGAAGCGTAAGCTACCTGCTCCTCTTTGAAGAGTCCAAGTTTCCGCCTCAATTTGGGGCTTCGTGTAACTTCCAGTTTTTTTGGCCTGTGCAGAGCGAGCGTGGGGCATTAGGACCCAGCGATTGTTATAGTGAGAGCGGTTGAATCTCGATCTCTCAATTTTTCTCTCGAGCTCCCTCCTCTCCCTTTGTCATTCTAGCTGCCTGCTGCCTCCGCAGCGTCCCTCTAGCTGTGCCTGTGCTAGCTCCCTGCACTCTAGACTGACCGGCTGCGCAAAGCAGGATTAGTTGGGACCTGCCTTGGTGACCCCATGGCATCCCCCAGAACCGTAACTATCGTGGCCCTCTCAGTGGCCCTGGGACTCTTCTTTGTTTTCATGGGCACTATCAAGTTGACCCCCAGGCTCAGCAAGGATGCCTACAGTGAGATGGTAAGTGAAGCCAGCGGGTGATGAGGCGCGCACCCCGACGGGGTTGTGAGGACCTCTCCCCCTTCTTTCTCAGTCCCCGCTCCCAGCCCCTCAATCCCCACCCCCACCCCGGACCCTCCCTCCTCCCCAACAACTTTGCAGCTCCGAAACAGCAGCTGGACTAGAGCGGTCTTATTTGTGGGCTATGCTGGCGGCAACTGTTCTGGTGGAGACGCTGGATGCCAGTTGGGGGAGGGGCTGCCCAGTGAGCCACCCCCCCACCAACCCCAAGGAAACCAGGAGGCTGAGACCTGTGCAGCACCTGTCACCGGCAGGAGCCCTCCCCTCCTTCCAGCACACACCCAAAGTCTGGGCCACTGGTCCGCCAGCCTGACGCCTCTCCCTGGAGCTAAGAGTTTAGCAAGCTGGAGAGTTGATTTATTTTAGGGAAGAACAAAGGGGAAATAGGGATGGAGCCGGGGAGAATGGACTACTTCAAGAAGCAATTTGTAGGGGCTGGTGAGGCATCCCTCCAGCTCCCAGAGTGGCTATCTGGATCCTGGAGACAAAGCCGTTTTGGCCCAGAGAAAGGTCACTGAGCTTCTGCTTCTTGGCCTTCTCCTGAGGGAGCAGTGGCTGTTTTGTTTTATTTTGTTTTGTGTGTAGGCTAATCTACTAAATCTGCAAAGTCTGCTTTTTCTCTCGTGCAAAGCAGTCCCTGATCACCACCTTGGCTCCCGTGCCTGCCCAGGGCCAGGTTCCCTGCAGGCTTCCCCCTCTGCAGAATCGGAATCACAGAAGGTGACTGGCCAAACGTCGCCTCTGCAACCCGGGGTGGGGGGGGGGGTGGAGACTGCTTTCCCCAGTTGGCCATGCTGAGGGCTTGCTCTTATGCTATGGAGTACTAGAGATGGCAAGGGATGTTTCCAGCACTTTCGGTCTCTCACCTCGCTCCCTGTCACTTTGCCTCTTCCTTTCCCCACCCCAGTTGAAGGGCACCTGCCTCTTGAAGCTTTTGCCAGACTACCAGTAATGGGTGTGTGCGGGGGGGGGGTGGGGGTGGGGGGGGGGGTGGGGTGGGGGGGGGTGAGGCACATTGCTGTGCTCTCAAGGTCAAGAAGGAAAGGAGCTGAGGGCAGGAACAGAAAGGGTGAGAGACAAGAGACAAGAGGGACTCTGTTAGGGCAGAGGCAGAGAGAAATAGCCTCACATGTTGAGAGGAATTAATAGCTCTCCTGGAACCCACTGCAGAGCTTTCCCGGGCCCTTCAACGTGAGCTGCAAATGGATGGAGTCCGCAAATTATAGATGCTCAGGAAATGTTTGCAGGCAGCCCTGGCTTCTGTCTCAGGGTTTGAGCTGGAGCTTGCCATTCCTTTCTCACCACAGGCTTGCACTAGGGTGGGGGAGGGGGGCTGCGACTCCCTGGGTCTAGGTCTAGCCCCAGTGGCAAATCCCAATATGCTCCTCTTTCTCCCCTTCCCTCCTCCCAGTGTGTCGGACCAGATGGGAGTGAAATCAGGTCAAAATGAGTTATCCAAGGCAGGCTGCATTGAGGAGGGGAGGGGTGGGGTGGAGTGGCAGTAGCCACCAAAGGGCTTGAAGAGGTTGGGGCAGAGGGACAGGGTGAAAGGGAAATGCCACTATGGTTTTGTCTTGGCTATCGTAGTTTGGTGTCAGAGTGTAAATACGTGACTATGCTCTGGCTTTACTTTTCGTATGTAGCTATGTTTATGCGTTTGTGTGTGTGCACTATAGGTATTTTTAAGTGTAGGGGCGTAGCACCCTTCTTCTGTCTACTCCCTGTCCTCCTGACTCTTGCTCAGCTGCCTTAGCCCCCCCCCCCCCCGGCTGCACCTTATGTACAGTGTTAGGCTCTGCAGGCAATCCAACTAAGATGGAGTCACGGGGAAGCTTCCTGCCAGCTTGGCAGGAGCTCCCGAGAAGGACCAGCCACAAATGGGTTTACAGTAGGTTTCTTCCTAGGGAGTGGAGCTGTTTCTTGCAGCCCAATGAGAGGCAGAAGAAACAAATACTAAGATTTCATACTATACATAAGGACATATTTAAACAGGTATAATCTGAGACAGCAGTATAGAGCCATTGTGTGTATACGTGTGTGCATGTGTGTCTATGCACACTCCAGTGCTTCTGCGCTCAGGGGCTTCTGGAGGGAATGGAAAGACTACACTGGCAGGTAGACATCACAGTGGTGGTGTGAAGCTTGAAGAGGATTTTCACACTGCCCTTTTCCAGGGTCTCCTCCTGCACTGAGCATCTGAGCACAGGCTAACAGAGGGCTCTCTGGCATAGACAGGGCCTACTGCGTAGTGCTGAGGCTTAGCCCAGCTTTATATATTTGAACCATAGGAAAGGGGAGGGGACATTCCGTTCTAGTTCAAAAGAGGTACTCAATGTATTTTCAGGATGGGTGAATGAATGAGTCATTGTAGCATTGCCTTGGCTGGTCACCACCTTTCAGATTTTTCTGGTTAGCTCTTGATTATGCAGTTCAGGGGCCATTACCTGCTTCTTAGAAAGGGGCCACAGTTCCTCAGAACCCTAACCCTACATCAAACAGAATAATTATCTGGAATTTTCTATGTTCCATATAGGAATGATTCCTCTGCATTGATGGTGCTGGTCATAGGTTGATTGCAGTGGTATTTCTTATAAGATCTCAAGGCATTGTTATTGTTTTTTTAAGATTATTTGTTCTTTAAAACATCTCTGCATGGTAGCTTCATTTTATTTTTTTTTTCCTGATGGATAAACTTAAGCAGATCAAGTTTAATTACTTATCCAAGGTCTTAGGGTAGGCTGTTAACGGAGCAGATGTTAGGAGCTAAGACTATGACTTGATATTCCCAGTAAGGGGATCAGTAATGGTCAAAACTCTTTTGAGTTTTTTGTTTTGTTTTTTTTTTTAATGCCAGAACCTACAACTGATTCTTGAAAATATCTGGCACATTCTTCCTCCTTTTTTTGCATCAGTTCAATTACCCCATCCTTATTTTTGAAGTTTGTTTCACTTCAAAACTAATTCTTCAAATTTACATGCTACAGGGTTTTTTTTTTTTGGCTTTTGAGTTAATTTTTTATTTTAAAACCATTAGTGTTATGTTTAGGTGTTATCTCTTCCATGGACAATCACTGCTCAAAAACCAAACAGACAAATTAACTATGAACTCTTCTTCTATTTCAGCTGGAGAATCCAGGAAAGTTTAGTGGAAACAATGCAGGCCTTGGGTCATACAGGCTTGGATTCAAGTGCAGACACTCTTGGTGTCTCAGTTTCCTTATTCATAAAATGGGGATAATAAAACCTACCTCGGAAGCTTGTAAATATTAAGTGAGATTGCATAGGAAAGTGGTGCAGCGTTTGTTAGAGTAGACTTTTAAGAAATGCCCTAGGTGAGGTGATAATGATAACTGAATGTATTTTATGCAGTGGTTTCCTAACTCATTTGAATGGTCAGTTTAAGGGATTGAGCTCAGTATTTAGATGAAAGAATAAGATGCTATTTTCACGTGCCCTGCTGAATAGGCCTTTATACAATAAACTCATATTGAAAAATCCACTCCTGCTGCTGGGTAAGGCACAGTGGGCCCCATGCAGAACTTCAGATGCATTTCTGAACAGCCTGTTTGGCATGCGTTGTCCCATACCTCCTCCAGATTTAGCAAGTAGCATTATAGAGTACTCTAAATCCCACATGAATTCAGCATGACCAGCCAGTCCCACGACTAAATGCCTTCATTAGCTCATTTGAAACTGAGAGACAGCACTTATAGATGCTGCTAAGCAGTGACTGGGTACATATGAATGTTTGACTTGCTTTCAATTTGGTATTGTGCTCTATGTAGCAGTGTTTCTGTCCCGTAAGCACAGGGAGCCACACGTAGAATGGTATGAAAATACTAAAATCATGTCACATTGAAGCCAAAGGATTTGGGCTGTAGGGACAATGGGACAAGTCTCGGATCTTTCATCCCCTCATAGTAGATTCCTTGATCTGATTGATTAGCTTATCTGTGGTTAAATGCCCTCCTGTTTGTGGGAAACACTTCTAACTTGTTTGGGCAGTTTACTTAATGTGCATGGGCAATCTTTTATGCTTCCAATCACTAACATCAATTGCTTTCCAACTAGGTAATAAGGTAGTAATTCACTGAGGCATAGACTGCTCTCTGGAGTGGTACAGGATGTTTAGTCCCTTACAGGGGAACTGGAGATCCTGAGATGTTAAGTGACGTGGCTTAGTTCACACAGCAAGCCATTAGGAACTAAATTACAGCTTGGGTCAAGGAGCTTGGAGCCTCTCAGCTTGGCCAACAGCTGAGTCTGTTTCAGAGCGACCTAAGATGTAATATGGGAAAGGTAGAAAGACCTTCTTTGTCAGCCAGCTTTCCCTTTAGGTGGACATTGTATGACAGTGAAAAGCAGAAGTGCCTAAAAGGTATTTAGCATTCATACACATATTTGGCAATTAAACATGTGATAGGCTTTTTATTGCACTTAACAGTAATCTATGATTCACATGTGGCTTTTTTTTCCCCTATAGAAATTTTGGGAAATCATACATGAGTCAGTACATTTTGCAGCACTCCTATAGCCTTTATGGTCTATGCGACAAGCAACCAGGCTGAGACTTTTAGATGAAATATATATATATATATATATATTTTAAGATGTTGCTTATTTATTTGAGAGGTAGAGTTACAGAGAGAGAGAAAAACAGAGAGAGAGAGGTCTTCCATCCGAAGGTTCACTCCCCAAATCCCTGCAATGGCTGGAGCTGTGCCAATCCGAAGCCTGGAGCCAGGAGCTTCCTTAGGGTCTCCCACGCAGGTGCAGGGGCCCAGGCACTTGAGCCATCCAGATGAAATATATTTCCATCAATGCCCTATTCGGCTGGCCTATCCCTATACATCTTACTGAAGTATGATGTGGCCTAATGTAAGATTCATGTAAGTGTACAACTCAAGGATGTTTCAGAATTCTCCCATGTAACCAGCACCCCCACATCAAGAAACAGCACATGGCCAACTGCCCAGCTGTTCCCCTCAGGGCCCCTTCCAGTTACTAGCTCTCCCCAAGGGTAATTATTATCTTGACTTCTAGCAACATGAGTTAGTTTTACCTGTTTTGGGACTCTATATAAGTGGAATTACACGGTATGTTAGCCCAATCATTTTTTCTTTTTTTTTTTTTAAGATTTATTTTATTTATTTGAAAGTCAGAGTTACAGAGAAAGGTAGAGCCAGAGAGAGAGGTCTTTCATCTGCTGGTTCACTCCCCAAATGACCACAAGAGCCAGAGCTGAGCTGATCCGAAGCCAGGAGTCAGGAGCTTCCTTTGGGTCTCCCACACAGGCACAGGGGCCCAAGGACTTGGGCCATCTTCTACTGCTTTCCCAGGCCATAGCAGAGAGCTGGATCGGAAGTGGAGCAGCTGGGACATGAACCGGCGCCCATATGGGATGCTGGTGCTGCAGGCTGTGGCTTTAACCCACTGTGCCACAGCACTGGCCCCATCATTTTTTCTTTTACCTAATTGGCATACGTGAAGTGAAGTGGACCAAACCACTTGCTCTCTGTTCTCATTTTGTCCTATTAACTGCCTCAGGTCGATTATTAATCATAATGAAAGATGAATATTATTTGACAGTCTTGAGCTGCTTAAGTTTAATGTCATTAATATGAGATCATGGACCTTGGGTGTAATGAAGAATAAATGACAAAAAGGCAAAAAAAAAAGGGGGGGAGGGTAGGTATGACTAAAGAAAGGCCCCATATGCTTTTGACTCAGGTCTGAATCATATGTCTTCACACCACAAGAATGGACCTGCTTGATTCATTGCTATTAGCATTAAATAATTACTGTGACTTGAAAACATATGAGTTTCTAGTTGTGTGGCATATTAATGATAAAATGTGTGCATATGCATGTGGGGGGCTCTCCGTTGATATTGCGAAGCTGTATTTTTTGACTAAATCTCCAAAATGCTCATCTATTTTACCAAATGGAAATTGAGGTAATAAAATGCTTAGTAATTTTCTCCAAGCAATTTAGGGGTGAAACTAAAATTGGAATTTAGATTCTCTTAAGAATTCTAGTCCAGGAGCCAGTGTTGTGGCCTAGCAGGTTAACATCTGAGTGCAGTTGAGTCCCCTGTTCCACTTTTGATCCAGTTTCCTGTTCATGCACCTGGGAGACAATGGAGGCTGATCCAAGTGTTTGGGCTCCTGCCACCCATGTGGGAGATCCAGGTGAAGTTTCTGGCTCCTGGCTTCAGCGTGGCCCAGCCCTGGCTGTTGTGGCCGCTGGGAGAGTGAACCAGAGGACAGAAGAGCTCTGTCTCTGTCTGTCTCTTTCTCTCCCTGATGCTCTGCGTTTCAAACAAATAACTCTTTTTAAAAAGACTTCTGATCTATAGATATTGCTGGATGATTGCCTTTGACTGAAGGGATTTGAAACATTTGACTAAGTCCTTTCCTGCTTCCTTCCGCTATAAAACTATGGTGTCAGGGTCTGGGTCATTGCAATGGAAAGAAAACAGACCCAACAAAGTGAATCTATTAACTCTCTTTATTCTTACTATCAGTACAATTAAGGTCTTTAGAGACCTAGTTAGTATAGACTTAAAGCATGTGACCTTTCTATTGTTAGAATTGAGGTGGCTCTGGACCAAGCATAATGACAAGCCTGGCAATAGTAGAATTCTTTAGATGTCTCTACCCTGCTCCACAGGAGAAAGAATAAAGAGCTTCCGCTAATGTCAAGAGCCAACCGAGCTTAGTCCCATCTACAACAAACTAAACATTCCCTGTCTGGAGTCCTGGAGAATAGATCCTATCTGTGTCTATTCAGCTTTCAATTAAAGATTTGATGAAATGGCTTATCCACGTGCAGTTTCCTCTGGAGAGAAGGAGGAATGGAAGAGGCAACAGGTGCATAAAAACATCCACAGCTGTAGTTTAAGAGATTAGCTAAACAACTGAAAAAGTGGTGTGGAGTTACACCAAGTAGAGAGAAAAAAAGATTGCCAAAGGCACAGGAATTTGATTTAAAGACACGGAATTTGGACTCAGGCTACTGATTCCCCTGTAGTTTAGATAAGAATCTAGTTTTGACTGAAGAGTGGTTAGTTGTAGCCAGAAGAGGAGAATTTCCAGAAGCCAACTCAGCCAGCATCTGGAAGTCTTGGCTCCGAACTGGCTGATAGAAGCTCATCTTTCCTCCTGCGTGTGTTAAGGCAGAAGCTTACACTTAGCAATTGCTTCTTGAGAAACTTTGTGTTACTAATTAAAAAGGGTCATTAAGTGTTAAGGAAGCCTCTTACGTATGGATTTCTTTCCCAAATCTCTGCCAGCTACCATCTGCAGAGTGCAGAGCTGGAAGGAGTAGGCAGGCAGCATGTGTCTAGGCTGATAGTGAAAGGGATAGGGCAGGCTTCTCATCACCACCTCGTGCCCTGAGTTCACAGCTCAGCTCTACTGCACATGGGCCTGGCTCACTTCAGCCCAGCATTTCAACGCTGCCTACTGGTCAACTGCTCGCTGAATCTCCCCCTCAAAAATTGATGATTTAACCTAGATGAGGAGAAGGAGGAAGAACAACTAGTACTAGGGTGAGATGAGCTTTTAAATAATGACAGTCTCTGACAGGATGAGACTGAGGGAGAGGTGAGACAGAGTCATAAAGTGCAAGTGAGAGTCTGACTTGTAAAATGTTTGATATTTTCCTCATCATGGATATTATTTACTGGCATTAATTGGTGCCTTTTTAAATGTGGCCTCCAAGGCAAGTAGCCTCATTCACTTCGTCTTAGTTTTAGCCGTGCTCAGGAAAATGAGGCTCAGAGAAGGCAAATAATTTGTTTTTGGACACTAAATAGTGGCAGAACAGGGATTTGAAGCCAACTGTATTTGGATCCAAACCATGCTTTTTCACTAAACCATCAAACTTTTTTTAAAGTTTTATTTATTTACTTGAGGGGCAGAGTTACAGACAAGAGAGGGAGAGGCAGAGAGATCTTCCGTCTGCTGGTTCACTCCCCAAATGGCTGCAACGTCCAGAGCTGAGCCAATCTGAAGCCAGGAGCCAGGAGCTTCTTCAGGGTCTTCCCATGCAGGTGCAGAGGCCCAAACACCTGGACCATCTTCTGCTTTCCCAGGCCATCAGCAGAGAGTTGAATTGGAAGTGGAGCAGCCGGGACTCCAACAGGCGCTCATACGGGATGCTGGCGCCACGGGTGGATACATAACCTACTATACCACAATGCTGGCCCCAACCATTAACCTTTTAGCAATCTTCATTGAGGATTTTCTTGTGCCACTCACAAAAATAAATCCATTAAATAGAGGTACATTCACTTGTTCAGAAGTTAGCGACTTAACATTTGTTCCAAACCTAGTTGACTTTCTGCCTGATTTTTGTAGTTCAATCTTTCCACAGTATCAGTGGAGGATTGGTTCCAGGAACCCTCTCAGATACCAAAATCCACACACACTCAAGTCCTTTGTATACAGTGGTGCAGTACGGACAGCCCTCCCCATCTGTGGATTCCACATCCATCGATTCAGCCAACTGCGGATGGGAAATATTCGGGGGCAAGATCATCTGTACTGAACATATGCAGAATTTTTTTCATGTCATTATTCCTTAAGCCAGGGATGGGGAACGTTACAGCTCAAAATCATTTGGCCTGGCCCTGTCAAGGCAACCGCAGGTGGGACTTGAAATTCAATATATCTATAGCATATATATATATATATATATATATCATTGTATAGCCTGTGCATGATGTGATAAATTTCCAAATGGCCTTTGGCAGGAGAAAGGTTCCCCACTCCTGCAAAGTATAAAAGCTAATTACATAGAATTTACATTGTGTTAGGTATTATAATCATCTAGAGATGATCTAAAGTGTACAGGATGATGTGTGTAGGTTATGTGCAACTACTATGCTATTTTATTAAGGAACTTGAACATCCGTGTGTGTGTGTGTGAGAGAGAGAGGGGGGGGGGGAGAAAGGGGGAAGAGGGGGAGAGAGAGAAGGGAGGCAGGTCATGGAACTAATCCTCATAGTTACAGAGGGCAAGCTGTACTTAACTTGAATCTGGCATTTTTGACTAATATCTTTTTTTAAAGGTTTGTTTTATTTATCTGAAAGGCAGCATAACAGAGAAAAAGGTTTTTTTTTCATCCGCTGGTTCTCTCCCCAAATGCCCACAAAGGCCAAGGCTGTGCTAGGAGCTCCATCTGGGTCTCTCCTGTGGGTGGCAGGGGCCCAAGTGCTAGGGTCATCTTCTGCTGCCTTCCCAGGCACATTAACAGGGAGCTGCATTGGAAGCAGAGCAACCAGGACTCAAACTGGTGCTCATATGTGATGCCAGTATCACAGGTGGCAGCTTAACCTGCTGCACCACAATGCTAGCCCCGATTTTTCTCTTCTTAAAACTCCTTTTTGGCTTCCCTGACCAGTTCCTCATTCCTTCCTGTTTCTTGCCTTCCAACACCCCCCCACCCCCACCTGTTCCTCCCAACACACTCTCATACTTAGAGAATGTTAACACATGTCTACCCAGGCACCCAAGTCAGAGACCTAAGAATCTTCTTGACTCTTCCCTTTCACTCAGTATCCACACTCAAGAAAACAGCATATTCTGTTGATTTTTTTACTAAGTCTTTTATTGGACAAATCTTTTCTAGAACACTGAAAAAAGTATATAGGTCCATTAACTCTGGGAGGTTAATACATAAGAGAGCACCTGCAGCCAGACCACCCACAGTGATCATGTGGCCGTGTTCCCAACTAGGACAAAAGAGCTAAGTTCTGCTGATTTCGCTTTCAAAGTGTTTTTGACTCTAGACCCTTCCCTCCATCCTCACTGTTATTATTGCCAGTCCAGGTATCTCACCTGATGTCCTTGTCTGCAGGTGTAGCTCTCCCAATCTATCATCCACACTATTTCCAGAGGGACCTTCCTTTAAAGCAAATGATTGTATTGCTGCCCCTGGCTTATGGGACAAAGTCCAAGGCTCCACAGCAAAACAGATATAATTCTCCATGATCTGATTAATATCTATCGCTCCTGTCTCATATCTCAGGTCCCCTTTTTCCCTTGTCTGAACCAGTGTTTGCAGCATTTTAGGGCATTTGCTCATCCAGATTTCTCTGCCTGCAATGCCCTTCCTTTACTGACATTGTAAACACTTGATTTTCTTTTAAGATTCTACTCCCGATTTTTTGTCACTATAGGGAGATTTGACTGCTTCCTCTGGTGTGTCTCCTCTATACTCACTACATAAGTTTATGCAGAATGTGTAATAGTTTACTGACTGATATAGTTACATGTCTACTCTTCCCCTTTTAAACTTCAAGCTTCAGGAGGGCAGGGCTTCTGAATAATTGATAACTGTATCTGGAGTAGTTAGTACAGTGCCTAGCAGTTAATAAATATCAAGGAGGCAGTTAATAAATATTGAATGAATTCTTAAAGAAAACAAAGTAGCAGGCCAACCCAATAAGACACTTGACAAAATCTCATCAGTTTGCTCCAAAATGAGGATCAGGTCAATCTGAATAGTGAAAACATGAATTATCTATTACTCTAAGATCACCAGTTCTGTTACTTTGTTCTATAACCAAGTGACTCCTTCCTCTGTCTTAGAATGTCTCCTTTTGGACTTTGTATAGGCATCTATTATACACTACCAACCATGCTGCTTTATAATATTATTTTTGTATTTATTTACCTCCACTAGACTGAGAACTGCTTTTTTTTTAAAAAAAGATTTATTTGTTTATTTATTTGAAAGGTCGGGGGGAGAGGTCTTCCATCCACTGGTTCACTTCCCCAAATGGCTACAATAGCCTGAGCTGGGCCAGGAGTCAGGAGCCAGGAACTCCATCCGAGTCTCCCTCGTGGGTGACAGAGACTCAAGTACTTGGGCCATCATTCACTGCTTCCTAGAAGTATTAGCACGGAGCTGGATCAGAAGCAGAGAAGCTGAGACTGGAATTGGCACTCCAATATGGGAAGCGGGCATCATAAGTGACTTAATCCATTGTGCCATGGCGCCATGCCCACTGAGAGCTTTTTGACCCTGTCTTATTCGTGTCTTCATCTCTAATACATAATCCATAGTAGGTGTTCAGTAAATATTTGTTGAATTCAAACTAAGGAAATTAAACTAAGCTAACCAAAGTAGTATCTTGACAAGGCTTGAGGATTTTTTTTTCATGAACATGAGAGTGAGTTTGAGTATATTTTAAAGATATAGCGGGAGATAATATTTGCATAGAGTTTTATTTTTCTATTTGCTCAGCAAACTTTTTTTTTTCATTTTATTGACTCCACAAATGTAAACTCCAGCTCAGTTCTTTTCTGAAACATCACAGATTTCAAATTAGGGAAATCCAAATTAGTTAGGCCTTACCATACTGTGACTTGCCTGGTTTCATTTTGCTTTGTATTCATATACATCTGGCTTTGGACAAAGGCAGAGACTAGAAAATGTGGATGCGGCTGACACATAGTGGTTTTTGTGGACCAAGTGAATTTCCTTTTTTAGATTTTAATGTTGTTTATGATTTACAATCAGAATTTTTAAATTGTAAAGCCACTTTCTCTGCCTTATCGCCCTTTGTGCTTGTCTTGATCCATTCAGAGTCCTATAACAAAATATGATAAAGTCGGTAGCTTATAAGCAACAAAAATGGATTGCTCACAGTTGTGGAGGCGAAGAAGTCCAAGACCGAGGTGATAACACCTCCTGTGTCTACGAAGACCCACTCCTTATACACACTGACTTCCCTGTCTTTACATGGTGCAACGTGGCAAACAGATGCCCCTCCCGGGGCATGGACCCTATTGATGAGGGCTCCATCCTCATGACCTAATCACTTCCTCAAAGCCTCACCAGCTAGCGCCACCACCCTGTGGTTGAGGATGGCAACATATGAATTTTGGGGGGAACACAAGCATTCAGCCCATAGCAGTGCTGCTACTGAGGTTTAAATCGTGGGAATCCCAGAAGATTACTTGGTTTTTGCTTACCTTACGTACTAGGCTTTGGTTTAGGGTCCAAAGTGAGAAATGGCACACCCTTCTTTGGCTGGCATATATGGAAAGGGGAATGGTAGCGAAGGGGGACCCTGCTTGTGTTTTCTTCATTCCAAGGTGAAAATCATGGTTAACCAAGTGGTTTCCTTATGATATTCCCACTCTAGAAGCGTGCTTACAAGAGCTATGTCCGAGCCCTCCCTCTGCTGAAGAAAATGGGGATCAACTCCATTCTGCTCCGAAAAAGCATTGGTGCCCTCGAGGTGGCCTGTGGCATCGTCATGACCCTGGTGCCTGGCCGTCCCAAAGACGTGGCCAACTTCTTCCTGCTCTTGCTCGTGCTGGCTGTGCTCTTCTTCCACCAGCTGGTCGGCGATCCCCTCAAACGCTACGCCCACGCTCTGGTGTTCGGAATCCTGCTCACCTGCCGCCTGCTGATTGCCCGCAAGCCGGAAGAGCGGTCTTCTGAGAAGAAGCCTCTGCCCGGGAACGCAGAGGAGCAACCTTCCTTGTATGAGAAGGCCCCTCAGGGCAAAGTGAAGGTGTCATAGGAAAGCGGAAGTGCAAAATGTGGACCTTGCAGGCAGTTGCCTCTTGTGACACCCAGGAAGATGTCAGTGTGTGTTTTTCATTTGATTGATTTATCCTGGGGCAAAGGGAAAAAATATAATCTGCAAGTTAATGTCCCTATTGGCTTGTGTACATCTGTCCCCTAAAACGATCTCCCCACATTGACATTTGTGCGCCACCTTGAATCACTCTGGGGCAACTCCCATCTTGCTGCATGTACATGTATACGGCTACTATTGAAGTGTCTTTGTGAGATGGACTCCAGCACGCATGTGACTGTGAGATTATGTGTGGGGAAAATGTGCTTCATTATTGTGTGTGTGTGCGCGCATGTGTGCGCACTCACGGGTGGAGAGGGCTCTTATCTTGAACTAATCCTGCACAGCTATCTTTCCCTGTATACCTTGATTTCAGCAAAGGCAGCATAAAATAAACCCCCTATGAAGAGAATCCCACTTCCTTTGGTATAAAACAAGTGACCCGTTCCCACAGCTGGGGGCAATCCCTGCCTAAATTGAGCTGAACACTTCATCACTTTAGGCAAAGAGTTCCTTCCATGTGAAACACTAAGTTAATATGTAAAATTAATTAGCCTCTACTTCCACCGTTGTTTAAATTTTAAATAGTCCATATTGAGTTTCCTTACAACAAGGAGTACCTGCAGTTGAAACAGTCTAATTCTTCTGCGAAGAACTAGGGGATGTTTTACCGGCCTTGTCCCAGCCCAACCCACTCCGCCCCTTACTTACAATTTGAAGTTAAGCTTGTTACCAGACAGCCTTTTATGAGCTTCTTAAGCCCAAAGCTGCCTCACTCCCACTATTCTTAGCAGCTAACGAGGACTCGGCAGCTGCTCCGCTGGCGTGGCTGACCGGGCAGGGATTGGTCCCGTTAGAAATCTGTGAATCTCCAACTCTAGCTGCTCTGTGAAATCATTCGAAATTCGGTGGAGGAACTGTACCAGTGTTTCTCTGCCTAACAGACTGTATCTGTAACTATCTGTATTGCTGGTGGAAGCAGAGTCTAACACCCCCAGGTTTGTCTCCTCTACACCTCTGATCATTCCGGTGGGTGGAGTTCAGCTGGGGGAAGGACGTTTGATCCGGGTTAGTTGGATTGAGCAGTATGGACATTTGCTTTCTTCATTACATACTGCTGTTTCTCCTTGTTAGATGTGCTTTGATGGTTTTAATATTATTGTGTCATGGGGATGGGGAAAGGGTGGGGGGGTTGTGTGTGGGGAGAGTACTTATTGTATTTTCTTCAGTGTCATTGTTCTTGGTAATTGATACCTCTCTGTCTTATTTCATTCATTCTTTCAAAATAAAAATTTTTGAAATTTGGAGGAACTTGTCTGGAAATACCAAAATCTGGAAAGAAAGGTTCACATTGAGGGCTTCGGATGAGGGAGAAGTAAAAGAAGGGGGAATATAATCCTTTAATAAGTGCACTGCTGAGGTTGCCGACTTTCTAATCGCAATTAAGTTCTCCCGCACTTTTGTGATTTTTGTACATAAGACAAAATGTCGTAGAATGAGGATCACAGTACAATTTCTAGGTTTGGGGAATTCTACTAGATTAGGTGATGCCAAAGGAAAGTAGAGAACATTATTTCGGAGAAAATTGAAGGTATGTGAAATAAAGGTGAATCCCTGTCTCTCACTTAAATTTGTGGTGCAAATTGCAGTGTCACAGACTCGTCATGTCGGGCAAGCTATTTCACCACTCAGCACTCTGGTCTCATCATACAAAAATCAGGTTGCTGAGGTCTTAAAATCTGTTCCCACTCATATCTCTTTGAGTCTATGAAATGATTAGAAGCATAAAGAATGACTTGAGAAATTTTTAGTTTTACTATACTAGAGAAGTTAGCATAGAAAAAAAAGTCTCAATTTTTATGCATGATTAAATAAGAGCTGGAGAAACTACTATGAAAAACATAAATGTGGTAAGTAGTCATTTCTGTTGTATTCTTTCCCAAACACATCCATTTAATTCATCTGTCGCTAAGATGGCACTTTCTTCCTACAGTTTTGCCTAAAGTTTATAATCCTGTTTTAGCCTCAACGAGTCAATGAGAAACGTTAAATTTCTTTTCCTCTTATTAGTAAGAAGGTTAAACTAGGGACTAAGCTCAGATCTCAGACAAAGCCCCTGTTGCTGTTTTTAGCCAGTTTTTTTTTAAAGGTCATTGAAACCTCAAAGTTAGGAATATTTCTCGTTGACAGCCGACTACTTGCAACATGGCACAACATCTGGCAGGGGACACACGTTTCAAGGAACCTTGGAGATTTTCTGCACCCATTCTCGGTTAAGCGAAAGCAGATCCAGTTCTTTCCTACCAACTCTCGAGCTTCACAGATGGCAAACGACTTTAACTTAAATCTCTGCATGGAGACATTTTCCTACAAAGTCCCGACACTTAGGGTCAATCTGGGCAAAACGATCACTCTAATTGATCATGTTAAATTCAAGAATCTAGATACTAGTCCTGTTCTACGCAAAATGACGAATGCCAACATTATTAGAACAGGGAGAACGACAGCCAATCAGCTGACTCCAGCAGCAACGGCCCACTCGTCGCGCGTCCCAGTCTGGTAAGGTGGAGCAAACTATTCTCTAATTGGGTCTGCGTCAGCGTCGGCGCGCGCGCCACCTCCCGCCATAGAGCTGTACTCGAACCAATCAGGTTTCAGCAGAGGGCGTCGCTCCGCCCAGTCGCCACCCGGGTCGTTGCGGAGGCGCATGCGCAGGGCGGGGCCTGCGCCTTTGAATGTGGGAGGCGGTGTTCGGGCTCCGGAGGCTGTGGGGCGGCGGAACGTATTAGGTGAAGTAATTTTAAAAAGAACCGCGCCAAATGGGGCCCTGGGCACGAAGCGGGTCGCCTGACTTCTGAAGGCGAGACTATCCTGTACAGTGTGGCTGCAGCTGGGTTTTCTCCTAGCCCGGGAATCGGCTCACTGGGTCAGTCATTGGCAGTTTCGCTCTGCCGGGTGCCGAAGGGGTCGTTGGAAAGCGCTGGGCGGCGGGTTCAGTGGATGAGGTCAGAAGCTGCTCCTTCGCCCTTATTTCCTGGGCTCTAGGAAACAACTCAGAACCCGGAGCCTCCCTTGGGGGTGAGCATACATATTACTCTCCTGCTCTGGCCTTGTCGCTTCTGGGGAGGTGGGATTGAGTTGTTCTGACCGTTCCCTTAGTTATTCCCCCGTGAGGCCCAGAACTTACAAGTCATTTCTTGGTTCTTCTCTTTTCTTTCCCCCACATCCAGTTCTTTCATTGTGTTTAGTCCGCTCTCCCTCCAAAACAAAGGAATCCAATCCTGCACACCTTAGACCCCGGGGAGACCATAGCCATCCCTCTTCCGGATTTACAAGAGCCTTTTAAGCGCGCTCTTGCCACTCCTAGTCTCCACAGTGCAGCTAACCCCTAAATTCTAGTCACCGCAGTGCAACTAACCATGGTCTTCAGACACAGCTCAGATGGTGGTGCTCCGCTCCCTGACCACTCCCCCAACGTGCTGTCGCTGCCCTTTCGTTAACACACAGAACTTTTTCTTTCTTGGGAGTCTTGGCATGTCTTTCCCTTCCCACCGTGTAATCCTCTTCCACTAGATCTTCACGTGGCTAGTTCCTTCATGACGTTCAAATCTCAGCTGGAAGATCAGGTCAGAGAGGCTTTGTACCCCCACCCCGTCTCTGTCACATCACTTTGTATTTATTATTATTTACTTATTTATTGACTGTCAGCATCTCCTGCCCCCACTAAGTTTCATGACAGCAGTGACCTTGACTGATTCATTATTTTATCCCAGGTAGCTGGAATTGTGCTTGGCACATAGATGACATTCAGTAATTACTGAATATATGAATTAATAAATGGGGAATGTTTCTGTTATACTTAGTCTGACCAACAGTTTGGCTTCTCAACGATGCTGTTTGAACTTAGAACTAACTGGGGAGCCTAAAGATTAAAAGCAAATTCAGTGAGATGGGGAGATTTAATGGGAGTGGAGAAAATTGAGTTTGTGAGATGGGTTCATTTTGGACTTGCTTATGTGATATAGCTGGGTTTTTTTTTATTTTTTTATTTTATTTATTTCTTTTGACAGGCAGAGTTAGACAGTGAGAGAGAGAGACCGAGAGAAAGGTCTTCCTTCCACTGGTTTACCCCCCAAATTGCTGCAACGGCTGGCGTGCTGCGCAGATCCAAAGCCAGGAGCCAGGTGCTTCTCCTGGTCTCCCATGGGGTACGGGGCTCAAGGACTTGGGCCATCCTCCACTGCACCCCCTGGCCACAGCAGAGAGCTGGCCTGGAAGAAGAGCAACTGGGACAGAACCGGCGCCCTGAGCGGGATTAGAACACGGGGTGCCAGCGCCGCAGGTGGAGGATTAGCCTAGTGAGCTTAGGCGCTGGCTGATATAGCTGTTTTAAGAGAGAACTTTCTATGTTACTTGTACTTGTACTACTTCTTTCCCACAAGAAGACCAGTTCAGCTGATGAATTTTACTTGGGTGGATTGTTTCTATTTCTATTTAGGTAAAGGGCTTTCTGAGAAAGTTAACCTAAAGGTTTTGTCTTCTGGATTATTGTCAATTTCTTTGTCGTGTGCCTGTTATACTCTAGGTACTGTCTACTGAATGTGAGACTACGGCTGATGTGGTCCTTGTCTTTGTAGGGAAAAAGGTACTGTTTGGCTGATGAATGGTAACTTGACACTTGTTTCTGAATAGAATGCATGCAGTAATGATGCCTCAAAAGACAGGTAAGAACTATCAGGCACAAAGCAGACTGTCACAAGGTAGCAGTAGTTACCAGACCAATGTCTCAGCCTGCGAAGTAAAACAGAAACCAAGTGACTCGAAACCAAAAAATCCGATAGAAGATGATGAACATGCTGATGATCAAGATGGAGACGCGCTGCAGATAGCAATGGAGTACTTTGAGAAAGGTAAAGGCACATTGTTTCATTCACTTATTTATTGATTTAGTTATTTTAAATATTTTATTTATTTGAAAGAGAGAGTTCGAGAGAGAGGTCTTCATCCACTGGTTCACTCCCCAAATGGCTGCAATGACCAGAGCTGAGCCAATCTGAAGCCAGGAGCCAGGAGCTTCCTCTGGGTCTTCCCACGCAGGTGCAGGGGCCCAAGGACTTGGGCCATCTGCTGCTGCTTTCCCAGGCCACAGCAGAGAGCTGGATCCTAAGTGGAGCAGCCAGGGCTCGAATCTGCGCTCATATGGGATGCTGGCACTACAAAGTAAAACAGAAACCCGAAGACCTGGAGAAGGCTCCTGTCTTTGTATTGGCACAGCTCCGGCCGTTGTGGCCAACTGGGGAGTGAACCAGCGGATGGAAGACCCTCTCTCTCTGCCTCTCTTTCTCTCTCTGCATAACTGACTTTCAAGTCAATAAATAAATCTTTAAAAAAATAAACTTCATAGACAATTCCAATATAATATACAGCAAGTTTGGGAAGCTAGCATTGAAACAAATGATAGTCTTAAGTTCAATTCTTTTAATTGCTTAAAGCAGAGATACCAAAGCATGACTCTGTTTTCTTCACTGAAGATACTATTGCTGTTAAATCTTCTAGAGTTTTGGGGCAGCTGTTGTGATTCTGTGGGTAAGCCACCCCTTAGTATGCCCACATCCCATATCAGAGTGCCTGGTTCGAATCCCAGCTGATCCTGTTCTGATCCAGTTTCTTGCTAGTGCATCCTAGGAGGCAGCAGCTGATGGTCTGCTTGAGCCCCTGCTACCCACATGAAAGATCCAGATGGAGTTCCAGGCTCTTGGCTTCAGCCTGGCTCAGCCTTGGCTGTTGCAGGCATTTAGGGAGTAAACCAGTGGGTAGAAGATCTATTTCTCTGTTGCTGAGCCTTTTAAGTAGATGGAAATAATCCTTTTTGAAAATACAGAATTTTAAAAGAATTTGAAGGGTTTTTAGGAAGTTTTTTTTTATATAAAATCATTCCTTTAAAGACCCCCAGGTTGTAATTGTTGAGGCTGAGGATTGAAAGAATTTTAAAGGTCTTGCTATTTAATATTGTTCCTTTTTTCCAGATCCCATTAGAAGTTTACGGAGTAAAGATAAAATCTTGGAAAAGCACTTGATAACTGTGGAGAATGTGGCTTGGAAGAATGGATTAGCTCCAGAAGCAATTGACATTCTATTAAATGTGGCACTCAGTGGCAGATTTGGTATGTCGAGGGGGTACATTTATTAGCAGTTTGCGATTCGTTTTGCCTTTCAGACTTACTCATTGCAGTTAGTTGCAGTTCTTTATTTTTACTATTCTCTTCATAAGATAAATTTGATTTGGTAAGGTTATAAAATATGCTTTATTATGTCTAGATTACTTTATGAGCCAAAAGTTTGTGTGTACATATGCTGAAAATAACCAGTTATCACGTATCTTTACAAATAAAATGCATAAACTCTTGCCTCCAAACACACAACAGCCATTTTTAACACTTTTCTGCAGAAGCCTAGAAAATGCTTTGAATAGTGTTACTGGAAGACACCTTAAGAGATTGTTAGTCTACTTCATTGCCTTGAGGTTTATTTATGACAAGTTTATGTTTATGCTGTCTCTGGCACAGTGTCTGTGACCTTAACAGTCAAGATACTTTTTGTGCAAATGTCTATTTAATTTTCTAAGTTCATTGGTGGTATGGATGGAGATTGGGAGAAATTCTTAGAAATAATATCTGGTCAGTATCCTTTCTACTTGAAATCTTCTCACATCTAAATTCATACTGCAAAGAAATTTTAAACCCTAAAACCCACATTAGAAAGGTGAAGAAAAAAGGTTTAGAATGATTAAGAGACTTAATACCAGACCCATAGCTGGGGAAATCAGATCTTCATTCCAGTGTTTAAGCTGCACTACATTGCTACTGTTTTTTTCTACTTAAAATTAAGACTGCTATCAAAATTAGATACTCTATGTACTAAGTATTTCCTGGCCCTTGGATGTTATATTCCTTCCTATATACCAAGCATCATATTTTTAGGGATGTGTGTGTGTGTATTTTAAAGTAACAACAAATTATAAATTGAATCCACTGTGTAGATTCTGTTATTTAATTTCTCCACTCTTTCCTTATTAATTTTCTTTATTTCTCGCAGAAAGTTGAATCAGTTTTTGTACTTGTAGGTGCTTTCAGATTGTTTGATTTATTTGTTTGTTTGTTTTTTTTGTTGTTGACAGGCAGAGTTAGGCAGTGAGAGAGACAGAGAGAGAGTTATAGAAAATGAGAGAGAGACAGAGAAAGGTCTTCCTTCTGTTGGCTCACTCCCCTAATGGCCACCACGGCTGGCGCTGCGCTGATCCAAAGCCAGGAGACCTCCCGGTCTCCCATGCGGGTGCAGGGACCCAAGCACTTGGGCCATCCTCCACTGCCCTCCTGGGCCACAGCAGATAGCTGGAATGGAAGAGGAGCAACCGGGACAGAACCGGCACCCCAACCGGGACTAGAACCCGGGGTGCCGGCGCCGCAGGCAGAGGATTAGCCAAGTGAGGCACGGTGCCGGCCAGATTGTTTGATTTAAATGTCAACCCAGGAATCTATTTAACTGATCAATGTCTATCAAGATAATTTTACGCTTTCCTTCTTTTAAAACATGTATAGAACACAAAGGTTTTGTTTTGTTTTTTCAAGGCTTATTTATTTATTTGAAAGGCAGTTGTAGAGAGGCAGAGGCAGAGAGAGAAGTTTTCCATCCACTGGTTCACACCCCAACTGGCCACAATGGCCAGAGCTGTGCCAATCCAAATCCAGGAGCCAGGAGCTTCTTCCTGGTTTCCCACGTGGGTGCAGGGGCCCAAGGACTTGGGCCATCTTCCATTGCTTTCCCAGGCCACAGCAGAGAGCTGGATCAGAAGTGGAGCAGCCGGGTCTCAAACTAGTGCCCATGTGGGATGCTGGCACTGCAGGTGGCGGCTTTACCCACTATGCCATAGCATAGGCCCTGTTTGGTATCTCTTAAGACCTTTTGTAGGTTCATTTTCTCCTGAGGAAAAAAACCTCCAGTCTTTGGGTAAAGGAAGGTGGGAGTTCTGGGTGGGATGAGGATGTTTACTAATTTTGTGCCCACACTTTTAACTAAGCCTCGATTTTTGCTACACGCCTTATCCTATCCCTGTCTTTGACAGTTTCCTGCACTTTATTTTTTAAATTTTATTTTTTTATTTGAATGAATTATGGAGAGAAAAGGAGAGACAGAGAGAGAGAGAGCGATCTTCTGTCCTCTACTTCACTCCCCAAATGGCTGTAATAACTGGGGCTGAGTGAGGCCAAAACCAGGAGCCAGGAGCTTCATCTGGGTCTCCCTTGTGGGTTCAGAGGTCCAAGGACTTGGGCCATCTTCCACTGCTTTCTCAGGTGCATTAGCAGGGAGCTGGATCAGAAGTGGAGCAGCTAGGACTCGAACTGGTGCCCGTATGTGATGCCGGCGCTGTGATGCGGCCTCACACACTATGCCATGATGCTGGCCCAGTTTCTCACACTTTCAAGTGTGAATCTTTCCAGAGTTGTGTGGGGATGAATAAACCTTATTACCCATCAGGTCCCTCCACGTGGATACTTTAGATACAGCTTCCTGTACCTTCTAAGTCACTTGTTACTCTAATCTTTTTTTTTTTTTTATTTGAGGGGCTGGTGTTGTGGCGTAGCGGGTAACGCTGCTGCCCGTAGTGCTGGCATCCATATGGGCACCGGTTTGAATCCTGACTGCTTCCCTTCTGATCCAGCTCTCTACTATGGCCTGGGAAAGCAATAGAGGATGGGCCAAGTTCTTGGGCTCCTGCACCCGTGTAGGAGACCCAGAAGAGGCTCCTGATCCTGGCTTCAGGTCGGCACAGCTCTGGCCATTGCGGTCATCTGGGGAGTAAACCAGCGGATGGAAGACCTCTCTCTGGCTCTGCCTCTCTGTTACTCTGCCTTTCAAATAAATAAATATTTCAAAAAAGGGTTTTTTGAAAGGTTACAGAGAGAGAAAAGGAGAGACACAGAGAGAGATCTTCCATCCATTGCTTTACTCCCCAGATGGCTGTAACTTCTGGCTCTGGGTGAGCCAGGAAAAACCAGGAGTTAGGAGCTTCGTCTGAGTCCCTCATGTGGGTTCAGGGGCCCAGAGACTTGGGCCATCCTCTGCTGCTTTCCCAGGACATTAGTGGATGGAAGACCTTTTTCTCTTTCTGCCTCTGTCTCTCTGTAACTCTTTCAAATAAATAAATCTTCAAAAATAAGAAATTATTTAAAAAGTCACCAGGAAGTTACTATAGAGTTAGTATTGAAATAGTCCCTTTGTATTTGGCACATATGTAAGGTGTTAGTGGTGAGACTTTTTTTTCCAAAGATTTATATTTTATTTACTTGAAAGGCAGAGTTACAGAGAGAGGAGGAGAGAGAGAGAGAGGCCTTCAGTCCACTGGTTCACTGCCCAAATGGCTGCCATGGTCGGGACTGGGCCAGGCTGAAACCAGGAGTCAGGAGCTTCTTCCAGGTCTCCCACATGGGTGTAGGGCCCAAGCACTTGAGCCGTTTTTCCCTGTTTTCCTAGGCACACCAGCAGGGAGCTGGATTGGAAGTGGAGCAGCCGGGCCTTGAATTGCTGCCCATATGTGATGCTGGCTTCTCAGGCAGAGGCTTAACCTATACACCACAACGCTGACCCCAGTGAGACTGTTTTAAACTTTGAAAGGGTTTAGTGTATAGCAGTGGGAGAGAAAAAAGAAAAGAAACAAAAAGCCTAGATTAGAAAGTAGAGACTTTTATTGTGATTCGTTACCTGGCATCACTACTTGCTTGCTTCTGTACAGATTAATGGGGTAGAGGCTGATGCAGTAATGATTCCTGAAGCTTTCATGCACAGAAGTTGGTATAGAGTAAATAGAAAGCCAGTATCCGTAACATTACTTTAATTACCAGAAGGGAGAATGCTGTGGAGGCTGGAGAACAAAATTGAAAGATTAGACTAGTGTAGAAGGATGTTAATGTCAGCTGATTCCAAGCATATCTTACATGCTGTCACCCTATCCTTTTTGAGAGAGTTGAGGATACAAATATATTTATTATTAATGTGGCTGCTCATGCACAGTGTCTGTTAGTATCTTTAAATCAGAATCTATTGTGCCATTAAGAAAATAATACAGAAACTCTTTGAAGTTTCACTCTGATTGAAAGACTTTGAGATATAATTCACATACCATAAAATTCGTTTTTTGGCCGGCGCCATGGCTCACTTGGCTAATCCTCCACCTGTGGCACTGGCACCCTGGTTTCTAGTCCCAGTTGGGGTGCCGGGTACTAGTTCTGGTTGCTCCTCTTCTAGTCTAGTTCTCTGGCCCGGGAGTGCAGTGGAGGATGGCCAAGTGCTTGGGCCCTGCACCTGCATGGGAGACCGGGAGGAAGCATTCGGCTCCTGGCTTTGGATCAGTGCAACGCCGGCCATAGTGGCCATTAGGGAAGTGAACCAAGGGAAGGAAGACCTTTCTCTCGCTCTCTCTTTCTATAACTCTCTTTGTCTCTCTCTCTCTCACTGTCCAACTCTGCCTGTCAAAAAGTTAAAAAAATTAGTTTTTTTTTTTAAATGCAGTGTTTTGGGGCATAGTCACAGAGTTGTACCATAGTCACCACAATCTATTTCCTGAACGTTTTCATCACCTGAAAAAGAAACCCTGTATTCATTTCCCCTTTGAAAAATAGAAATATTTGGACCAAGTAATTTGCTTTAGAGTTTATATTAGAAGTTAAATATATAATTTTGTCTTGAGCAATGCTTTGTAATGATAGGAGATACTGGATATTATGGTGTTGGTTTATTGCCTTAAACATAAAGTGAGAAGGGCTAGTGCTGTGGTGTAGCAAGGAAAGCTGCCACCTGCAGTGCCAGTATCCCATATGGGCACCATTTCGAGTCCCACACTTCCAGTCCAGCTCTCTGTGTTGGCCTGGGAACAGTGGAAGATGACCTGAGTCCTTGGGCCCCTGCACCTGAGGGGCAGTCCCAGAAGAAGCTGCAGGCTCCTGATTTTGGATTGGTCTAGCAGCTATTTGGGGAGTGAACCAGAGGATGGAAGGCCTCTTTCTCTCTCTCTGCTTCTGCTTCTCTGTAACTCTGCATTTCAAATAAATAAATAAATAAATCTTTAAAAAAAATAAAGTGAGATATTGAGCACCAAGAATGAATAATAGTAAAGAAACAATCAAAACACTAAGCTGTATTTTAATTTAGAGTTTGTCTACTGTCCAGGGAATGCTGTAAATACACGGATTTTGAAGTGCCTGATTCCAGCGACTCTAATATCAGAAGATTCTGTGGTTAAGGCAGTCTCCTGGCTTTGTGTTGGCAAGTGTTCTGGTAGCACCAAGGTAATCTTTTTAAACACTTTGATGATAAGTCCTTCAGAACCACTTAAGGGCTGGCAAGGAAGAGCCACTTATGGAGTAATGGCAGTGGCCTTTGTGCAAAGCCTGTAGTTTTGGAACGATATAGCTTGATGCAAGGACTCTGTTCAAACAGAACTTTTTACTGAGAAATAAAATCTATTATCCTACTTTGTGCGAGAAGCTTCTAAAACAGCCCTGGGGGTGGGATTAAGCTCTTCTGTGCCAGTTCTGTTTCTCTAAAGATAAACATTTTGTCTCTGGATAGGTTCTTTTTTATCGTTGGCTGATTGCAATGTTTGACTTCATTGATCATAAAGAGCAAATTAACTTGCTCTATGGCTTCTTTTTTGCTTCATTGCAAGATGATGCACTGGTAAGTAAACATAGGACAGCATCAAGCATCAGTCAAATGGTGTATTCATGTATATTGACGTACCATAAGTGCTTCCAAGTGCCACACAATGTGTTTTCCTTATTTACTTTAACACAGGCAGGCAAGTATAAGGAATATAATAAAAACCCTTGTGTTCATCTCTCAGATTAGGTAATGTAAAATTTTTACTCTATTTGCTTTACATCTTCTCTTAAGGACATAAACATGTTACAGATCGAGTTGACTCCACCTTGGAGTCTCTTTGCTGATCTGGAGCAGTGGTTGCCATTTTTTCCACATTTAAACCACTTCAACAGGGTCCTTGGGGTCACTTACTCTACATTTTCTTGATTAACACTGCAGAAACCTCATCAGAATTAATGAGGAGGAGAGGATTACATCTCCTGAGTTGCCAGTGGACTGGGTTTGATTAAATAACATAATCATCCCCATTAAAAACATTAATAACTCTAAGAAATCAATTTGCTGTCCACCTGGAAGACTTTCAAGGACCATCAGTAGTTCACAGACCATGTAAATCACTCATGTAACTGAGATTCTCTTGCCTTTGGGAAAAATCATCCATTGATTGCATCTTTTTTAAAAAGATTATTTATTTGAAAGAGTTACAGAGAGAGAAGGAGACGCAGACATCTTCCATCCGCTGGTTTATTCCCCAAATGGCTGCAATGGCTGGGGCTGGACCAGGCTGAAGCCAGGAACCAGGAGCTGCTTTCGGATCTCCCACATAGGTGCAGGGGCCCAAGGACATGGGCATCTTCTGTTGTTTCCAAGGTTGATTATCAGGGAGCTGGATCAGAAATGGACCAACTGGGAATTGAATTGGCACCTATATGGCATGCCAGCATTGCAGGCATTGGCTTAACTTGCTACCCCACATTGCCAGCCCCTGATTGCATTTAAAAAAGATTTATTTATTTATTTGAAAGGCAGAGTGACAGAAGTGGGGAGATAGAGAAATTTTTCTAGGTCACTCCTCAAATGGCCACAATGGCTCAGGGTGGTCCAGGTTGGATCCAGGAGCCAGGAACTCCAGCTGGGTCTCCTGCATGGGTGGCAGGGGCCCAAGTACTTGTGGCCATCTTCTGCTGCTTTCCCTGGCACATTATTATGGAGTTGGATCAGAAGCGGAGCAGCCAAGACTTGAACTGGTGCTATGATATGGGATGCAGGCACTTCAGGCTGTGGCCTAACCTGCTCTACCATAACGCCACTTCCTCCCCCCACCCATTGATTGTGTTTTTTTTTTAAATTGGTGTTTCTATATGCTCATTGCATTGTACTAGGCACTGTAGAACTTCAGAGTTTAGCACAGAGTTTGTGTACTCCAGGAACTTAAAATCTAGTTGTAGAATTAAAGCACATAAAATTAAATAATACATTGAGAGTTAAATTATCAAAGGCGGTATGTGATAGTGTGCGAACAATAATTGCTGATGTATTTCCAGGAAGGAAGAGAACACTGTTAATCAGAGTGATTAGAAAAAGCATCTTGAAGTATGTGGGCTTGGAGCCGAGCCTTTGTGTTAACATAGGCACTGATGGTGCTAAAAGCACTATGTTGGATAAAACTGCTGGTACTTTAGCACAAATTAAGGCAATGCCACCAAATTCAAAATGCTAATTTCATTTAAGAATGTCCTAAGTGAAAGAGTAAAAATGAATCCATTACCTTTACTAAATCTCAACCCTTGATACATGTCTTTTTAAATTTTTTTTTGACAGGTAGACAGTGAGAGAGAGAGAGAGACAGAGAGAAAGGTCTTCCTTTTTCCGTTGGTTCACCCCCCAATGGCCGCTGCGGCCGGTGCACTGTGCTGATCCGAAGCCAGGAGCCAGGTGCTTCTCCTGGTCTTCCATGCTGGTGCAGGGGCCTAAGCACTTGAGCCATCCTCCACTTGGGCCATCCTCCACTGCCTTCCCAGGCCACAGCAGAGCTGGCCTGGAAGAGGAGCAACCGGGACAGAATCTGGCGCCCAGACCGGGACTAGAACCCGGTGTGCCGGCGCCACAGGCAGAGGATTAGCCTATTGAGCCACGGCGCCAGCCGCTACATGTGTTTAGTATTTGTGTGATGAAATGGGAAGTACAAAAAAGCCATTCTACATACTAAAGTACAATGATTCTGAGGAAAAGCACTTGTGTGCTTGAGCTGTGACCTAAAGTTGCTTTTCTTTATGGAGCACACTTTTTTTTTTTTGAATGACATACAGACTATAGTTATTCAAACTTGGGTATCTGGAAAATATTTTTCTTTTTTCTTTCTTTCTTTTTTTTTTTTTAGACAGTTAGTGAGAGAGAGAGAGAGAGAGAGAGAGAGAGAGAGAGAGAGAAAGGTCTTCCTTCCACTGATTCACCCCCTAAATGGCTGCTATAGACGGTGCACTGCACCGATCAGGAGCCAGGTGGTTCCTCCTGGTCTCCCATGCAGGTGCAGGGCCTAAGCACTTGGGCCATCCTCCACTGCCTTCCCGGGCCACAGCAGAGAGCTGGCCTGGAAGAGAAGCAACTGGGACAGAATCTGGCACCCCAATCGGAACTAGAACCTGGAGTGCCGGCGCCGCAGGTGGAGGATTAGCCAAGTGAGTTGCGGCGATGGTTGAAAATATTTTTCTTGAAAATGAACAAAGCAGGACTGTCCTTTCTTTTTTTTTTTAAATTTTTTTTGACAGAGTGGACAGAGAGAGAGAGAGAGAAAGGTCTTCCTTTGCCGTTGGTTCACCCTCCAGTGGCCACCGTGGCCGGTGCGCTGTGGCTAGCGCACCATGCTAATCCGAAGGCAGGAGCCAGGTGCTTCTCCTGGTCTCCCATGGGGTGCAGGGCCCAAGGACTTGGGCCATCCTCCACTGCACTCCCT
Organism: Sylvilagus floridanus; assembly: GCA_949820135.1. NCBI lineage: Eukaryota > Metazoa > Chordata > Mammalia > Lagomorpha > Leporidae > Sylvilagus > Sylvilagus floridanus. The sequence continues at coordinate 40,468,291 of OX463223.1, forward strand.
GGCCACAGCAGAGAGCTGGCCTGGAAGAGGGGCAACCGGGACAGAATCCAGTGCCCCAACTGGGACTAGAACCTGGTGTGCCAGCGATGCAGGCAGAGGATTAGCCTATTGAGCTGCGGCACCGGCCAGGACTGTCATTTCAAAGAAAATACCTGGCCATGTTTGTTGCCAGTGATCAAATTTGAGCTTTCAAGCACAAATTTGAAATTTGGAATTTTGTGTTAGCCACTGTGAACTTTGCAGTTTTCTCATAGTTAATGACTTTTCTGATGAGATTGTTGGCAATATTAATGAATGTGATATTTAGATATCATTCCATGGAATGTGTCAACATTTGGAAGCTCCATATAATTCAGTAAACCAGTATTTTCCTGGCAACCAAACATGATGTTACGAGATCATGCGTGAATGAAAGATCCATTGAAAATACAAAATGCATCAATGAATTTTAATGGAACAGAATACAGAGATTTCATTGATAGGGTTTTAGATTTCACACTACAGGTAACCCTTCAGAGAAACTGCCACTTGCGGTGGACATTGCAGTGCAACAAGTTAAACTGCTGCTTGTCACATCTGCATCCCATGTTAGTGTGCCTGGGACCAAGTCCTGCCTCCACTTCTGATACAATTTCCTGCTAATGCACACCCCAGGAGACAACAGATGATTGCTTAAGTATTTACATCCTTGCCACCCATGTGGGAGACCTGTATGGAGTTCCTGGCTCCTGGCTTCTGCCTGGCTAATCCCTGGCTGTTGCATTCATTGGGGAGTGAATCAGTGAATGAATATTCTCTATCACTCACTCTCTCTCTCCCCCTTTCAAATAAACAAGCAAGCAAACAAACAAAAAAACCTACCACTTACCAAATTTTAGTGTAGTATCAAAGCCTAATAGCCACAATTTTCTAGAAGGATATTAAAATATTTCTCCCTTTCCCAGTTGCATACTTGTATATATATCTGGTTGTATTTTGTTCATGTAATCCAATCAAAATATATCTTTTTTTAAAGATTGATTTATTTATTTGAAAGAGTTACACAGTGGCTGGTGCCACAGCTCACTAGGCTAATCCATGCCTGCGATGCCAGCACTCTGAGTTCTAGTCCCGGTTGGGGCGCCAGTCCTGTCCTGGTTGCTCCTCTTCCAGTCCAGCTCTCTGCTGTGGCCCTGGAAGGCAGTGGAGGATGGCCCAAGTGCTTGGGCCCTGCACCCGCATTGGAGACCAGGAGGAAGCACCTGGCTCCTGGCTTCGGATCGGCCCAACACGCCGGCCGTAGTGGCCACTTGGGGGGTGAACCAACAGAAAAAGGAAGACCTTTCTCTCTCTCTCTCTCTCTCTCTCTTACTCTGCCTGTCAACAAACAAACAAAACAAAAAAGAGTTACACGGTGGGGGGGGATCTTCAATCCGATGGTTCAATCCCCAATTGGCCACAATGGCTGGAGCTACAATTGGCCGGAGTTTTAAAGACTATTTGAGAAGTAGAGTTACAGAGAGAGAGAGGGAGAGACAGAGAGAAAGGTCTTCCATCCACTGGTTCACTCCCCAAGTGCCTGCAATGGCTGGAGCTGGGCCAATCCAAAGCCAGGAGCCAGGAGCTTCTTCCAGGTCTCCCACGTGGGGAGGAAGGGGCCCAAGTACTTGGGCCATCTTCCACTGCTTTCCCAGATGCACAGCAAGAAGCTGGATTGGGTGTGGAACATGCAGGACTTGAATCTGAGCTCTGATACGGGATGCTGGTATTGCAGGTAGCAACTTAGCTCACTGCACCAAAACACCAGCTCCTATGTCCCCCCCCCTTTTTTTTATAGATTTATTTATTTACTTGAGAGGCAGAGAGAAAGGTCTTCCATCCACTGGTTCATTCCTCAAATGGCTGCAATGGCTGGAACTTGGCCAATCTGAAGCCAGGATCCAGGAACTGGGAGCTTCTTCCAGGTCTCTCACTTGGGTGCAGGGGCCCAAGGACTTGGGCGATCTGCTGCTACTTTTCCAGGCCATGGCAGAGAGCTGGATCGGAAGTGGAGCAGCCAGGTCTTGAACCAGTGCCCATATGAGATTTTGGTGCCACAAGCGGAGGCTTAGCCCACTACACCACAGTGCTGGTCAGTCATTTTTTTAAAAGTTATTTCTTTATTAGAGATAGAGTGCTCCCATGTGCTGGTTCACTTCCCAGGTGCCTACAATGGCCAGGATTGATCCAGGGTCCAAGCTTGGAGCTGAGAAGAAAATTAGCAAGGGGTGGCAGGAATCCAGTCACTTGAGTCATTACCCCTGCCTCACAGAGTCTGCATTAGCAAGAAGCTGGAAACAAGTGTTGACCCGAAGCAATCCAGTGTGAAACATGAGTGTCCTTAGCAAAATCTTAATTGCTGGTCCATAAAGTTGCCCCAGGTACTTACTAATTTCAGTACTTCATAGTAGTATTGGCGTAGTGGTTGCCAGCAAGAGATCTGAAGGCTGATTGGTCTTAAATCTCAAGTCTATTGCCTGTTTGTTGGCTTTAGTTTCTCTTCCAGCAGGAAGTTAGAGTCAGGAGCTGGAGCCAGGACAAAGGTGCCCTGTGAGGCTAAGCACCTATACTTTAATTAATAAATTTCTGAGTGCCTATTATTTGCCAAACTAAGGACTAAGCTGTTAGTCAAATACTGTAGTATGTGTACTCACTGGAATATGAAGCATCATTGAAAAATAACTTTGAAGACTAAAAAACATGGAATGTGCTTTTAAGTGGAAAATTAGTTTGTATCTTAATAAATATGGACTAATACTGAACAGAGTATATGTCTTTATTAGGTAGAAGGATCATGGGCAAGTCTTTACTGTTTTTCAAGTTGTTGGTGGTGTTTTTACGATACCTGAAAATGACCTTTTGGCTGGTGTTGTGATGTAATGGGTTAAGCTGCCTCCTGTGTTGGCAGCATCCCATATGAGTGCCAGTTCAAAGTTTTAGCTGCTCTGCTTGTAATCCAGCTTCCAGTTAATGCACCTGGGAAGACAATAGACGATGACTCAAGTAATTGGGCCCCTGCAACTCTCACGGAATACCTGGATGATGTTTCAGGCTTCTGGCTTTGGCCTCTCCAACCTTGGCTATTGCTGCCATTTGAGAAGTGAACCAGCAGATAGAAGATATTCCTTCCCTCTCCCCTGCTGCTGTGTGTGTGTATCTCCCTCTCTTTCTTTGTAACTCTGCCTTTCAAATAAGTATATTGTTTTTAAAAAATTACCTAATAGGGTGCCAGTTAAAACTGTTGTTATAAAAAACCACTATGTAGTACGGAAAAGAGAAGTTTTATAAAACTATTGTTCAAGGAAGTCCTTAAGGTTTTTACTTACCAGGTGAGATTGACATTTGAAGAAAATGTGTTGCTGTTTTGTTCAAGATGTATTGTCATTTCTTTACAAATTTTTTTTTTGTATTTTAACAGTGCCCTTATGTCTGCCATTTGTTATATTTACTTACCAAAAAAGAGAATGGTGAGTATTTTCATTCCAGTTGTATTAATTCACTCTGCATAATTAGCATCTGTATTGGCCTTTATAAAGTAGCTATTAGTGTTAGTTATGACAGGCCTCATTTTGTGGAAATTACTTTTTAGTATTTTTATCTAAAAGCATCTGCTTAATGACTTACCTGAACAGGGTATTTCTATTCTTGGTGTATTGTCAGAAGAAACTACATGAGCTACGTGCTGGGTAGGTATTACCGGTTTCTCTTTATTCTGAATCAAATATATAAAACCTTTTCTCCTTACCTTTTGTAGTTAAGCCATTTCGTGTGAGAAAACTGCTTGATCTTCAGGCAAAAATGGTGAGTACCTAAAAGACCAAAGACTGGCCATTGTTCTGTGGTCTAGGCTTTGGGGATACAAAAAGAGTCAAATGAGTCATTATCTAAAAGGAACTCACATTCTGGAGAGCTCAGTCAACAAAGTAAAAAAAGCAGCAAAGGGGGAGTGGTGATGGTTGAAAGAAAATTTAAGGGATAAATAGGATTTAGGTAAGTACAGAAGAAGGAGCAAGGCATGGCTGCTAGAGAGATGTCAAACAGCAAACACTTGCTAGGGAACTGAGTTGGGATGGCTGGAATGTTAGGGAGTACTTCAAAGTCAGAAGTGAGTTTACAGTTGTTTTTTGTGAATGGGATCTACAAAAGCATTTCAAGACGTTCTCTTCTGGCTATTTAAAACTTCATATGTTCTTTGACCTTTATCTCTTGTCCTTACAACTCTTTTGCGTTGTTATTTCTACTGTACCTGCCAAGTAACAGGAGTCTGTGCAGCTTTGGGTATAAAACAGTTTGAAACAGTAGTGCCCAGGCCTAACTGAAGCCATCATGGTCTATCTAAAGGCATTCACATTGAATTCAAAACACAAACACATAACACATTTGTGCTTCTCCATGGGAGATTTCTTCTAGTAACAAGTCAATGATTGTTCTTGTTTTATAACCTCATGATTTAGATTTGTAGGTACCATATCTTTTCATAGTCTCTGATAATAGTAATGGTAGTGCTTTTTTTGGTTCAAATTGCATTTTATTTTATGTTAATAGAAATTGTAGAAAGTTGTAAGTTATGTTACAGTGAAACTTTTTTTTAAAGATTTATTTATTTATTTGAAAGTTATAGAGTTATACAGAGAGAGAAGGAGAGGCAGAGAGAGAGAGGTCTTCCATCTGCTGTTTCACCTCCCAGTTGGCCGCAATGGCTGGAGTTGGGCCGATCTGAAGCCAGGAGCCAGCAGCTTCTTCCGGGTCTCCCGCATGGGTGCAGGGGTCCAAGGACTTGGGCCATCTTGTACTGCTTTCCCAGGCCATAGCAGAGAGCTGGATTGGAAGTAGAGCAGCTGGGACTAGAACCGGTGCCCATATGGGATGCCTGCATCGCAGGCAGTGGTTTTATCCGCTACGCCACAGCGCAGGCTCACAGTAAAACCTTTCAGCAGAAAATTCTTACCATAATATAAGAGCGTGTTGATTTGTAGTTATTGAAATACACTGTATATTCAAGTTAAATAAAAGGACTTAATCCGGGCCAGTGCTGTGGCGGTGTGCATAATGCCACCACCTACAGTGCCAGCATCCCTTATGGGTACCAGTTCAAGTCTCAGCTGCTCCACTTCTGATCCAGGTCCCTGCTAATGCACCTGGGAAAGTAATGGAAGATGGCCCAAGTCTTTGGGCCCCTGCACCTGCGTGGGAGACCTGGAAGAAGCTCCTGACTCCTGGCTTTGGATCAGCCCAGCTCTGGCTGCTGCAGCTATTTGGGGAGTGAACCAGCAGATGGAAGATCGATCTTTCTCTCTCTCTCTCTCTTTGCCTCTCCATAACTCTGCTTTTCAAATAAAGAATTTTTTTTAAAAAAAAACAAGAGTAAATGAAAATGACTTAGTTGATGATTATGTAAAAATTTTAAACCCAGACATTGGGTTTTTTCTTTATTATTTCATTATTTCTACAAAATATTTTTTTCTATTTATTTGAAAGGCAGGGTGACAGAGAGTGAGAAGTATCTTCCATCTGCAGGTTCATTCCCCATATGGCTGTAGCAGCCTGATCTGGGCCAGGCTGAAGCCAGCAGCCAAGACCTCCATCCTGGTTTCCCACATGGATGGAAGGGACCTAAGCACTTGGGTCATCTTCTACTGTCTTCCCAGGTGTATTAATAGGGATCTGGATCAGAAGCAGAGCAGCTGGGACTTGAACTGTTGTTCTAGTATGGGATGCTGATGTCGTGGGCACAGCTTAATCCACTGTGTCACAATGCCTGCTGCAATAATTACCTTTTTCATTGTGAACTTAGTGTTTTGGTTAAGTTGTTCTGGTTATATCCAGGTGCTTGACTACAGCATACGAATTATGAGATGTTCTACTTAATATTCCAGGAATTGTCATAATTATGTTAATATTTCCTTTGATCTGTTTTCTTGGCTCACCTTTTGTTCCTACCTCCTTGGTGTCTAAATTGAGGATGAGTAAACTTGAGTTCTTATAAAAAGTATGACTAGTAAAAAGCAGATATGGACAGAAAAGAAGATAAAATGAAAGTGAAGAAGAGAGAGAATACAAGTAAGAATTAAAACAGGGCAAAAGGTCATAAAAGAGAAGATCACAGGTTGGCAAAAGTTATTTTATGATGGTTGATTTAAATGTATGGATATGTACTCCTTGGTCTTCTCTAACTATATTTCATAGTGAAAATAGAATGTGAATATATATTAGTTTCAGTTTATTATTGTCTGTTTTTCTTCTTGATATTTGTTTCTTCAGTTGTTATTGGCCACAAAATTGAAAATCGAAAACTCTTTATTTTATTTCAGGGAATGCAGCCTCATCTTCAGGCTTTGTTGTCAGTGTATAAGTTCTTTGTTCCTACTTTGATATCTGTCTCTTTGCCTGTAAGGAAGAAGGTAAGATATTAAAGACAGAGAAGTAGTAATTGAGATTGAAATATGTATTTTGGATAAAGTTAATTTACAGACTTGGACTGCAGTGATTGTAGCCTTCTGTTTTAAGATCTAGTATGTGGCACAGTTTTGGGGAAGTTGTTTTAGGGATTGACACTTTGTGTTGATCCCATTTGATGCATTTAATTGATTCCTGATCAGAAAGAAAAATCTCTAATTGGATTTGTAGGGGTGCCAAAGATTTTATTTTAATATGCTTCAGTTACAGAGTACTAGATTCTATGTTGCTGCAACTTACCAGTAACTACTCTTTTGAACTTCCCATCCAAACATATAGATCTATTTTAAGAACTCAGAGAATCTGTGGAAGACTGCTCTGCTTGCTGTGAGGCAAAGAAACCAAGGACTTTGTCCAGAACCTCTAAAACTGATGTTAGGTCCAGCTAACATCCGTCCTCTAAAAAGAGTAAGTATCTAAAGCCCCAAATGACTTCTGTGGCTTTATTGTATTAAATCCCGACAATAACTATTCAGATATTGGGGGAGACTGTGGATATTTAAGTATGTTTTAATCGTCCATGGTTCTAAACTACATTTAGACTCCATTCATTGAAACACCATAACAACTGTTTTTATGTTTATAGTTTGTAGTCTCTTTCATCTATGGATACATTGTTTTATATTTCTCCTTTAGAAGTGGAATTCTCACTCCATTATACCAGTGTTAAATTCCAGTAGCCACACTACAGAATGTGGGAAAAAAGAGATGAGTCTTTCTGAGTATCTCAGTAGCAGTGGGTCGTTGCCACTAGAGCAGCTTCAGAGGTTCCCTCAACTTTTAGAGAACATCCATTGCTTAGAGGTATGTGACTGGACCAGGTGCTCATTTGCATTTTCTGCTGATCTTTATGACTTGTTCTATGTTTCCTATATGATGATGTCCTTGTTTTGTTGACCCACTTTTCATTTACTCATAGTTACTGTTTGACCACTTGTTTGTTCTTTACAGCTGCCTTCTCAGATGGGCTCAGTGTTAAACAACTCTCTGCTTCTTCACTATATTAACTGTGTCCGAGATGAGTCTGTCCTTTTGAGACTCTATCACTGGTTGAGTCAAACATTACAAGAAGGTAAGAATTGTGGTTTTTGTTTTTATTTTATTTTTTTAAAGACTCTTTATTCCCATGCATTTCATTATTTTATTTTATTTTAAAGATTTTATTTATTTATTTGAGAGGTAGAGTTACAGACAGTGAGAGGGAGAGACAGAAAGGTATTCTGTCCATTGGTTCACTCTGCAAATGGCCACAATGGCCACAGCTGCACCGATCCAAAGCCAGGAATCAGGTGCTTCTTCATGGTCTCCCACGTGGGTGCAGGGGCCCAAGGTCTTGGACCATCTTCTACTGCTTTCCCAGGCCACAGCAGAGAGTGGATTGGAAGAGGAGCAGCCAGGTCTAGAACCTGCGCCTATATGGGCTGCTGGTGCCACAGGCACAGGATTAACTTACTGCGCCACGGTTCCAGCACCTTGTGGTTTTTATTTTTATATTTTATAAACGTCTTGTGTTTATTTTAAAGATTTATTTTATTTAAAAGTCTGAGATACAGAAAGGGAGACACACACACAGGGAGGGAGAGAGAGATAGAGAGATTGATTCTCCATCCGCTGGTTCACTCCCCAGATGACTGCAACAACCAGGGCTGGGCCAGGCTGAAGCCAGGAGCTTCTCTCATGTGAATGGCAGGAGTTTAAGCACTTGGGCCATCTTCCACTTCTTTTCCCAGGCCAATAGTAGGGAGCTGGATGTGAAGTGGAGCAGTGGGGACTCAAACCAATGCCCAACTAGAATGCAAGTGTCACAGGCGGCAGCTTTACCTGCTGTGCCACAATACCAGCCCTGTTTTCTTTATGGTTTTTATTTTTGTTTTATATTTTAGTTTTCAAAAAAGATTCATTTATTTGAAAGAGTGACAGAGAGAGAGAAAAAGGGATCTGTCATCTGCTGGTTCACTCCCCAAATGGCACAACAGCTGAGACTGAGCCAGGTGGAAGCCAGGAACTGAGAACTCCATCCAGGTCTCCCACATGAGTGCAGGGATCCACGTACTTGGGCCATCTTCTTTTTTTTTTGACCGGCAGAGTGGACAGTGAGAGAGAGAGAGACAGAGAGAAAGGTCTTCCTTTTGCCGTTGGTTCACTCTCCAATGGCTGCCGCGGTCGGCGCACCGCCATCCGATGGCAAGAGCCAGGTGCTTCTCCTGGTCTCCCATGGGGTGCAGGGTCCAAGCACTTGGGCCATCCTCCACTACACTCTCGGGCCACAGCAGAGAGCTGGCCTGGAAGAGAGGCAACCAGGACAGAATTCGGCACCCTGACCGGGACTAGAACCTGGTGTCCCGGCGCTGCTAGGCGGAGGATTAGCCTATTGAGCCACGGCGCCGGCCACGGGCCATCTTCTGCTTTCCCAGCTGCATTATCAGGAGCTGGATTGAAGAGAAATGACCAGAATTCCAACTGGTGCTGCTATATGGGATGACAGTGTTGCAGGTGACAGCTTAACCTGCTGTGCCACAACACTGACCTCTATTTTATATTTTATAACAAAGTGCTTATATTTAATTTCTGCTCTAGAATGCGTTTGGTACAAAGTGAATAATTATGAAAATGGAAAAGAGTTTGCCAGCTTTCTGGACACGATCGTCAGGGCAGAGTCCTTCTTACACGTAAGATTCTACTTGCTTCCTTTCTTTAGTACCTGATATCTTTTGTAAAAAAAATATTTGTTCAATTTGAAACTCGTTACAAACACAAACAAGTCGGACTTACTTTTTTTTAATCTTTACACTGTTAAATTTGAAAATTAAAGATGTAAAATCATGCAAATAAAAGGGAAAGTTTTGTAATTTAACTGAATAAACTGAAGATGTAATTGCATTCAATTGATTGAATTATCTAGTACAGTAAAATCTCATAGGGTCACTACTTATGTTCTTTTTTTATTGATTTATTGTATTTATTTGAAAGACAGTTACAGAGAGAGGCAGAGACACAGAGAGATCTTCCACCCACTGATTCACTCCCCAAAATGGCTGAAACAGCCAGAACTGAGCCTCTCTGGGTCTCCCACGTGGGTGCTGCAGGGGCCCAAGGACTTGGGCCATTCTCCGCTGCTTTCCCAGGCACATTAGCATGGAGCTGGATGGGAAGTGGAGCCACCGGGACTTGAACCCAGCGCCCATATGGGATGCCAGCACTGCAGGCCGGGGCTTTCACCCACTGCGTCACAGTGCCAGCCCCTACTTATGTTCTTATAGTGAACAGTTTTTGAGTGTCTGATATCTTCTGGTTGGCCTGGGTAACACTGATTGGACTTGAAGCTCCAACTCTGGTATCAATACCATCACAAAGACTTTACTTGTCACTCCAGTCTGAGTTAGCTCCTTGTTTTATGTGGTCCCATGCTCCCTCTGTTTACCTCTATCATGCATGTTCAACGTCAGGTGTTTTTTTTGTTTGTTTGTTTTGTTTTGTTTTTGTTTTTTTACATGTTATGAGCTTCCAGCAGGCAAAAACCATATTTAAGCTTTCTTCATGTACAGATGTTCAACTTGGTACCTCATATGAATAAATGATTGTCTTGTAAATCTTAAGGATTTGATGTGAGATACTTTAATTGAAAGGTTGGGTATGGATGATGGTAGTGAGCATAAAGGGAGGGAACTTGGTTGACTTTTGGATTTCCTGTTTGGGAGGATGGATGCCATTTACTAAGAAAAGGAATAGAGGAGGAGCAGACTTAGAATGAAAGACACATTTGATTTAAGAGATGCCTTTGGGACATCTATGAGGTTGTATTCGGTAGGCAGTAAGATAATGAGCATATGTAGTTCAGGAATGAGATTTGGACTAGAGATATAAATTTAAGACTCCTCATGATAAAGGTGGTGGTTCTAGCTGTGATGTACAAGATTTCTCAGAGAGTTCATGCCATGAAAAGAAGATCTAGGATAGAGTCCTGATCCATGCCACTACATAAGGCCCAGTTTGACAAAGGAACAAAGGGACGACCTTGATCCTTACTCTGGTGGAAATGTAAGTAGCCTAGGAACTCCGACCTCTCCAGATGATGCTGCCTAGAGATTAGTTTTATTCTGTGGCTTGTAATGAAATACCAACCCTATTATCTAGCATTGCAAACATTTTATTAACTATTCAAGTTACTGCATATACTCCAAAATAACAAATTTCATTTATCTTTAAAAATATTATGTAACTTTATCTTCTTTCCAACTGATAAAGTTTTGTGTTTGAAAACTATATTAATTATGATGGTAATGTATCCAAATATTAATCATTACATCCTTTCTATGAGGAAGTCTAATATCTAATTTTATTTTGATTTTATTGTATTAATGACAAAAAATCTAGAAACAAATATAGCACAAAATAAATTGGTTGTTGGAGTAATCATGACTGGTGAGTTCCATGTAAGGTTTCCTTTGTGTTACAGGAAGGATTTTATTCCTGTGAAGCATTCCTGTATAAAAGCCTTCCTCTCTGGGATGGTTTCTGTTGTCGGTCGCAGGTCCTTCAGCTTGTGAGCTGGATCCCTTTTAATAACTTTTCTGGTATGTGTCATAAAAATTTGGAGGCATTAATTCAACGTACTATGAGTCAAAAGGATTTTGAATAATCTTTTTCTTTTTTTAATTCCTAGAGATGAAGCCACTTCTCTTTGACCATTTGGCACACCTTTTCTTTACATCAACCATTTATTTCAAGGTAAAAAAAAAAAACAAAAAACAACTCATCTTGCTTGAATTCATTGCGAAGTGTTATTCTATTACCAGTAGTACACGATCCCAAACATGACAGCAATAGTTTTCTACCAGGATTCTCTTGGACCTGGAATTTGAGATCTCCATTGCTTAATTCAGAGTTAGTGCCTAGAATTGTACATCTTTAAGATTTTGTTGTATATAGTTTTCCTGTACTATTTCTACTTAATTACAGATGACGAAGTGAATGAATAAGAGGCAATTGTGTATTAATAAAAACAACCTAGAAAATACTTAAGCAGACTTTGTTGTGATTTATATTTTGGTAGATAGGCTTATTCATTCCAAAAATATTTATTGAGGCTTCTGCTATGTTCTAGATATATATTTTGACACTTGGGAATACAGTGGTAACCACAGCAAACAAAACTCCCTGTACTGTATATTTATAGTATAGTCATTTTCTGTAAATCTGATTGTTCTAATCGTACGTGATTAAAACGACCACTGTGGCTTCCAGGAGTTCTCCTTGAATGAATTGCAGTGACACTTTCTTCTAAAATGGTTTTTCCTGTTCCAAAAGAGTAATGATATAAGTAATGTTTCTTTTATAGCTTTTTTTTTCACTTTTGAAAATAAGATTTATTGAATTGAAAGGTGGTGAGACAGAGATAGAGATATTTTCCATCAACTGGCTCACTCCCCAAATGGCCACAACGGCTGAGGCTGGTCCAGGCCAAAGCCAGGAACCTGGAACTCTATCTTGGTTTCTCGTATGAATGACAGGGTTACAAGTACTTGGGCCATCTTCTGCTGCTTGCCCAGGCACATTAGCAGGGAGCTGGATGGGAAGTGGAGCTGCTGGGACTCTAGCCTGGGCTCTGCTATGTGATATGGGCATCTCAACATCTTTTCACTTTAAATTACTTACTATTGGCCACATTTACAGAAGAAGATGTTTTCCTGGTGATTAGTGTCATAATTAAATGGTACTTTATTATCATGTTAACTTAGATTTGAGATTTATTTGTAATACTTAGAACCTCTGCTACTTGACCAGTATCATTATCCACATGACAAAGTATACCAGTTCTTCCAGATAATAAATTTTCAGGGACTTCATTTTGTAGTTTTTTTTTTGTTTTCTGTCTCAACCTTTGTGTTATTTCTGTATTTGTTCTCTTATTCCACCAATTTAAAGTGTTGTTTATCTATAAACATTTGGTTGGGCCATAGGAAATTGCCATTTTTATAGGTAAAAAATGGTTGATGATTAGCAGTTTCTTATGATTCAACCTTATGTACATATATACATTTATACATAGATACATGTATTTATGTTTGACAGGGAAGAAGGAAGAAGAGAAACTAGATGGTGAGCCAGGGATAGTGCTCAGGGGGATACTCAGTGTTTGTTTCTCAGGCTGAAATGGGAGAGAATGTAAAAGAACCTTAGGAAGGAATTGTCAGAAATATGAAAAGAACCAGGAGAATAATAATGCAGAGGAAACAAAGGGAACACAGGATATGAAGAAGGATTGAAGAAATAATGTTGCCAACTATCCCAGGAAGGATCAGAAAGATAAGGATGAAAGAATTTAGTTTGGAATTAGCAATATGGAGGTTTTGGGTACCTTTGTGAGTAGTTTCAATGGAGTGTGGAGGTAGAAGCCAAATTGTTGAGAGTTAAGGAGTAAATGAAAAGTGAAGAAATCAAGACAGTAAGTATATATTACCAGAAAGTTTGTCTAGGAGTGAAAATTTGGAGCATCAGTTAAGATGCTGCTTAGTACACCTATATCCCATATCGGAGTATCTGGGTTTCAGTCTCATTTCTGCTTCTGATTCCAGCTTCCTGTTAATGTGTACCCTAGGAGGCAGCAGTTGATGGATCAAGTACTTAGGTCCCAGCCACCCATGTGGGAGATCCGGATGGAGTTCCTAATTCCCTGCTTTGGCCTGGTCTGGCGCGGTTGCAGTCATTTTGGGAGTGAACCAATGGGTTGAAGATCTCTCTTTGTCTCCTTGTCACTCTGCCATTCAAAATGAAAATAAATTAAAATTTAAAAAGATTAGAAGTTTGGCTAAAAAAGAAGAGGTAGAGAAATAGCTATAACGGGTTTTTGAATCAAGGGAATTCCCCCACCCCCGGAATGAGAGAAAACTGAGTGTTTATAGATAGAGTGAAAGGAGCCAGTTGGAGAAGAGGGAAAGGTTGGAATTAGAGGAAAGGTGAGGTGTAATTGATCATATGAGATTCCAGAAGAAAAATGAGGGTATTGTATTAAGACTAAGTAGAAGGATTTTCTTGTATGGATGGTGAGGGTTTAGGAGCTGCCACTTACCTAAGACTAAGGGAAGGAAATAGGGATAGGTAGAGATAGATAGATAGATAGATAGATAGATAGATAGATAGATAGATGGATGGATGTTTGAGAAGAAAAGTAAAGGGTAATTTAGTTGGATAGTATGATCTTCAAAGGAGAAAGTGTTTTTATACATGATGGTTTGGAAATAATGTTGAAGATAGATTTTATGTTGTATTCAGAGGACCAAGGGATAGTCATACTCATAAGAAAAACTGAATGTGGCACAATGAAATCTGAAGTGAGGGTCTTCTATCTTAGCCCAACAAATCCAGATGACATTACAGTAGCCCATCACTTATCCACAAGGGATACATTTCAACACTCTAAGTGGATGCCTGAAACTGCAGATAATACTGAACTCTGCTTTTTTTCATACCTATGATGAAATGTAATTTATAAATTAGGAACAGTAAGAGATTAACATTAGCTAATGATAGAATAATTTAAACAATATACTGTAATAAAAGTTATTTGTGGTCTTTCTCAAAATATCTTTTCTTAAAAAAGACTTATTTGTTTGTTTATTTATTTATTAGGAGAGGCAGAGTTACAGATAGAAGGAGAGAGAGAGAGGTCTTCCATCTGTTGGTTCACTCCCCAAATGGCTGCCAAAGCCAGGAGCCAGGAGCTTCTTCGGGTCTCCCATGCGGGTACAGGGGCCCAAGCACTTGAGCCATCTTTTACTGCTTTCCCAGGCCATCAGTAGGGAGCTGGATCAGAAGTAGGGCAGCCAGGACTTGAACTGGTGCCCATATAGGATGCTGGTGCTGCAGGCGGAGGCTTAACCTTCTATGCCACAGTGCTGGTCCCTCTCAAAATATCTTACTGACAGTAGATCTTAGCAAGCTCAGCACACAGGTTTTTTGTTTGTTTGTTTGTTTGTTTTAAATTAAGTCAAGAACTGTCGCCTTCTCACTTAAGGAAGCACTCTATGTCTTCTCTTTGACATATCCAAATTTCCAGCATTACTGTTTACTCTTGCACTTCAGGGCCATTATTAAGTAAAATAAGGGTTCCTGGAATGTCAACACCGGGACACCAGAACAATCCATCTGATAACAAATGTGGCTACTAAATGGCAGGTAGAATTTGCAGCATGGATATATTGGACAAAGGAATGAATAAAGTTCTAGGATGGTGCAGGATGTCGTCACACCACTCACACTCAGGATGTTATCACACCACTCAGAAAGGCATGCACTTTACAACTTATGAATTGTTTATTCTGGAATTTGATTTCTTATTCAATCTGATTCCCTTCTTAAAGTAGGATTCATTTCTAATTATTTATTTTATCAAACAAGAGGGCTTATAGTCTATTCCCAACTAGCAGTGGAGAGCTAGGGTAATGCTTACCTCCAGTATTGAAGTGGGGTATGGAAATATATTCAGTGGAAACAGTCTTGTGGTTGTGTGGTGGAGAGGACCAGGATACCATTAGGGTAAGGAGACAGAGAAAGCATTCCTTATAGAATATGACCAGGTAGGTGTGGTTTATCATGGAAAAGAGATTCTGGATGCTGCAGTTAGGAGATTTGGGAAGGATGAGATCAAGGAAAGAGGACAAGGGGCACAGGGAGGTATAGAACACAAGACAGGTGACCTAAGGGGCTTACATTTTAGGAGGTGACTAAGGATAACAGCAATGTGAGAAGTAGAATTTGCTAAAAACTGAATTATTTCTGAAACCTATAGTAACTAATTATCGCCTTCTTATCATCTGGCTTGATCACTCAGCTTAGTCCAGTAAATGAACAGTATTTTTAAAAAAGATTTATTTGAGAAGTAGTGTTGCAGACAGGAAGGCAGAGACCGAGAGGTCTTCCATTTGCTGTTTCACTCCCCAAATGACTGCAAAGGCCAGGGCTGGGCCAGGCTGAAGCCAGGAGCTAGTAGCCTCATCTGGATCTCCCGTGGAGCAGGGACACAAAGACTTTAGCCATCTTCCCCTGCTTTCCTCAGACCATTAACAAGGAGCTAGATTGGGAGTGGAGCAGATGGGACATGAATTGGCACCCATAAGGGATGCCAACATCACAGGTGGTGGTTTTACCTGTTGTACTACAATGCCAGTCTCCAGTATTTTAAAAATTAATTATTTTCACATTTCAGTACTTTTGGTTTCTGGATGATCTGTTGAGCCTGTCAGTAATGAAATCTTTTTTGTTGAAAAATTTTGCATGGAAAAAGCCTCATAAATCCACTGTAACTTTATTATTTTTGTTTTGGAGTATTTTTTAAATTTTGTCTTATTGATTTATCATTTTCTATATAATTACAAATGTGATGGGCATAAATTTAAAAATCAATACAAAATTAACATTGCATAACAATTTCATGTTTTCACAGCCTTCATAATATTTTTCCAGTGACACCCTAGTTTGTGGTACTGTAAACTTATTTAATTATTTCCTTATTTCTAATTTGTTTCTGTTGTAGGAGTGGATAACTGTCTTGAACATCTTAATATTAATACATTTTTTGTTGTTTTTCTCCTTCAGTGTAGTATTATTGAGAGCCTGAAAGAGCTACTGCAGAATTGGTTGTTGTGGCTTTCTAAGGACATCCACGTGAAACCTGTGACAGACAGTCCTCTGTGAGTTGTCTTGTAATCCCCCATAACAGCTGATCTGTATAAAATGTTTGCATATGCAGTTCAATAGTGTTTAATGAGACCTACTTGTTATTTCCTCAGAATTCTGAAAGATTAATTCTCCAAATTTCTGTAATGTAAATCAGAAAGCAAACCTTGATCTTCAATGTGACTTGCAAGAGTTAACACAGAGGGGCTAACACTGTGGCTTAGTAGCTTAAGCCTCCGCCTGTGGTGCCAGCATCCCTTATGGGTGCCAGTTCGTGTCCTGGCTGCTTCTCTTCCGAACCAGCTCTCTGCTTATGGCCTGGGAAAGCAATGGGAGATGGCTCAAGTGCTTGGGCCCCAGCCCCTGCATGGGAGACCCAGAAGCAGCTCCTGGCTCATACCTTCGAATCAGCTCAGCTCCCACTGTTGTGGCCATTTTTGGAGTGAACCAGCAGATGGAAGACCTTTCTCTCTGTCTCTCCCTTTCTCTGTAACTCTACTTCTCAAATAAATAAAATCTTAAAACATTAAAAAGAGTTAATATAGAAAAACACTGATGGGGCTGCCACTGTGGCATAGAAGGTTAAGCTTTTGCCTACAGCACCCATATCCCATATGGGTGCCGGTTCAAGTCCCTGCTGCCCCACTTCCAATCCAGCTCACTGCTAATGCACCTGGGAAAGCAACGGAAGATGACCCAAGTACTTGGGACCCCTGCACCCATGTGGGAGACAAAGAAGCAGCTCCTTGCTCCTGGCTTCGATTTGGCCCAGTTCTGACTATTGTGGCCATTTAGGGAATGAACCAGCAGATGGAGGATCTCTCTCTGTCTCTTCTCTCCTCTCTGTATCTCTGCCTTTCAAATAAATTAGATATTAAAAAAAGAAAAACACTGGAGAGCTGAGGTTAGAATTTGCAACTTTGACTTTCCTTCATTTTAACTCACTTAAAATGTATTCTTAAGGGGTGGCACTGTGGCTCAGTGGGTTAAAGCCCTGACCTGCAGCATCGCCATCCCTTATGGTCACTGGTTCGAGTCCTGGCTGTTCTACTTCCTATCCAGCTCACTGCTAATGTGCCTGGGAAAACAGTAGAGGATTTATTAAAAATGCTTTCCATTTGGGGAGTGAACCAACAGAGGGAAAACCTTTGTCTCTGTCTCTCTCTCACTGTCTGTAACTCTGCCTGTCAAATACATAAATAAAACAAAAAAGGATTCTTATATATGTAAAAGTGAATTTTGATGATGGATAGGAAAATCTGTAAGGTATCTTTGCTGTACAACTTTGTTTTTATGTTCTTGTGATGTATTTTGGCTATATGTATTAATTTATTTTGACTTTGGAATTTTTTTTATAAAGGACTTATTCACTCATTTATTTGAGGGGCAGACTTACAGAGAGAAGGAGAGACAGAGTGAAAGAGAGAGAGAGATCTTTCATCTACTGCTTCACTCCCTAAATGGCTGCAATGGCTGGGCCTGGGCCAGGCTGAAGCCAGGAGCCTAGAACTCCATCCAGGCCTCCCATGTGGGTGGTAGTGGCCCAAGTTGCCTTCCCAGGCACATTAGCAGGGAGCAAGATGGAAAGTGGAGCATCAAGGAATGGAACTGGCACTCAAATGGGAGCCTGGCTTAACACACTGAACCACAATGCCAGCCCCTACTTTAGAATTTTATAAAATGGCCTGAATTTCTGTTAAATGTGAACTTCGCCCTCGAAATGAGAGTGAAAGACTGAATTTCAGGGAACACATAATCAGGTTGATTTGACTCGTTCTCCCTAAAATCTTTGGTATTTCCTGTATTCTGTTATTAACTATGTTATTTTTGTCATTTAAAAAGCTTCATATTGTAGAAAATTGCAAATATAATCAAAGGAAGATAAAAGTGCAGGGTTACCCCTATGTATTCATTGAGCTTCAACAGTTATTAACTCATGGTAGAACTTTTTAAAATCTATAACACACACCCTTTTACCTTCCCCTTGGATTACTTTAAGCAAAGCTCAGACACCAATTTTAAATGTAAAAAAATGGTTCTATTATACCAAAAAAATTAGTAGTTCTTTGTATTTCCAAATGTATAACCCATGTTCAAATTTCTCTTAACTTCAGCTGTAAACAATTGGTGGGTATTTTAAGAGTAGCCCAGACTCAATTTTCTATATGTTCTTATCCCTTTATTGATCTACATTGACAGGAAAATGAAGAAAGAAACTGCTTGAGGGTAGCCTGGAAAATGGATTTTAATTTGTCATATTATTATAACGTTTTCTTGTATGATCACATACAAGATGGAACATTCTTGAGCAGTGAAAATATGTTGTAAAGATGAGCTTCTCTACCACAGTCCTTAGGCCAGCAGCATCAGTATCACCCAAGAACTTGTTAGAGATGCAAATTATCAGGCTCTGTCCTAAATCTATTGAAACACTGGAGGTGAGGTCTAGTAACTGTATGTAATACTTAAATAATTCTGGTGCACACTGAAGTTTGAGAAGTGCTATTGTATTTTTTAAAATGTATTTGACAGGTAGAGTTAGAGAGAGAGAAAGGTCTTCCTTCTGCTGGTTCACTCCCCAAATGGCCACAATGGCTGGCGCTGCGCCAATCTGAAGCCAGGAGCCAAGTGCTTCTTCCTGGTCTCCAGTGCAGGTGCAGGGGCCCAAGCACTTGGGCCATCCTCCCCTGCCCTCCCGGGCCACAGCAGAGAGCTGGACTGGAAGAGGAGAATCCGGGACTAGAACCAGTGCCCATATGGGATGCCAGCGCCACAGGCAGAGGATTAACCACGTGAGCCACAGCGCCGGCTGAGAAGTGCTATTGTAAAGAAATTCTACTTAAATGCTTAACTTCTTCCACCTAAATTCTGTTAAGAATAATGTGTTTTCATTTATAATCTTTGGCCAAGTTGCAATGTGAAGTATGAGGCACCCCTTAAATAGGTGCTTACAATGTATCTATTGTCTTTCCCCAAATCCTGGGGTTCTTCTTTATTAATATCATAAATTAAGGGAGAACATTTAAAAAGGAGCTCTGCTTTCTAAAATTCTTCTTTCTTTCCCAAGATTTTTATTTTTATTTATTTGAAAGGCAGAGTTATAGAGAGAGGTAGAAACAGAGAGAGAGAGAGAGAGAGAGAGAGAGAGAGAGAGAGAGAGAGGTCTTCCATACACTCCTTCACTTCCCAAAAGGTGGCAATGACTGGAACTGGGTCAGGCCAAAGCCAGAAGCCAGGAGCTTCTTTTAGGTTTCCCATTTGGGTGCAGGGGCCCAAGCACTTTGGCCATCTATTGCTGCTTTCCCAGGTGCATTAACAGGGGGTTGGATTGGAAATGGAGAAGCTGGGACTGGAACCAGTGCCTATATGGGATGGCTGTGTCACTGTGCCGGTCCTTCTAAAATTCTTTTTTTTTTAAGATTTTATTTATTTATTTGAGAGGTAGAGTTACAGACAGAGGCAGAGACAGAGAGACGTCTTCATCCCCTGGTTCACTCCCCAGATGGCTGCAATGGCCAGAGCTGCGCCAATCCGAAGCCAGGAGCCAGGTGCTTCTTCCCAGTCTCCCACACGGGTGCTCAGGGGCCAAAGGACCTGGGCCATCTTCTACTGCTTTCCAAGGCTACAGCAGAGAGCTGGATCTGAAGAGGGGCAGCCGGGACTAGAAGCAGTGCCCATATGGGATGTCAGTGCCACAGGCAGAGGATTAACCCACTACGCCATGGTGCCGGCCCCTAAAATTCTTAGGCAGCCAACAAGTGGACATACATGTAGATAACTTTGCTTATCATACTAATTTTTGATATATAGACATGTATAGATTTGATATATAGAATAGCTTTTAAGTTTTCAATGATCCTGTTTATTTTGGAGGTATGGGAACAAGGCTGTATTTCCATCATTTGAGCATACGCCATATGACTGTCAAAAAGGGAATGAATAATTACAAATAATAAGAAGAGAAGGGTAGAAAATCACATCAGCAATGGTTCTCTAGGGGGCATTTCTTATCACAGTGACTGGGAAAAGAGTGCCATCATCATTTAGAGGTAGGAGCTAGGGACACTAAACGTGCTACAAATTGTGGGGAGTAGGTGCTATGCCTGAATTGTGAGTTACTTCATTCAAAATGCCAAGAGTGTGCTTTGGAAAGCACTTCAAAAGAAGTTGTTCTGAGCAATCACCATTACTTCAAATGATTTTAGACTCATTCGCAAGTTACTGAGAAAAATCATAGTTAGGATACAGTTTCGTAGTTAGCCAGCTGACTATAGGGGGGCCTGCCCATGTGAATGGTCTCCTAATCCTTCCCTGCTTGCTCTTGCACTGAGCCATCATAGTGATTGGGTGGTGGTAGAGTCTTCACCATCTGTCAAGCTCTAAATCTGTGCGTGTGTATAAATTCCTTTCTCCTTGTGCATAATCTTGTTACAAATAGGAGGGTAAAGCTGTGAATATACATTTGTAGTTCTCTTCCTAATCCACTTAACAGTGGATTGAAAGATAGGAGTGAGATGAATGCATGGATTGAACTAATACATATGTATGGTTTGGTGATTTGGGGAGAATATAAGATATCCAGATCTGGTTTTCACAGAAGAATGAAAGATGCCAAGTGTTTGTCTAATTCAGTTCTAGGAATGAATTGAATTATTTTCAAGATACATTTATTTACTTTTAAAGATTTTTTAAAAAGATTTATTTACTTGAAAGTCAGAGTTTCACAGAGAAGGAGAGGCAGAGAAAGAGAAGTCTTCCATCCGCTGGTTCACTCCCCAGATGGCTGCAATGGCCAGAGCTGCGCCGATCCAAAGCCAGGGGCCAGGAGCTTCTTCCAGGTCTCCCATGCGGGTGCAGAGGCCCAAGGGCTTGGGCCATCTTCTACTGCCTTCCCAGGCCATAGCAGAGAGCTGGATGGGAAGTGGAGCAGTTGGGACTTGAACTGGTGCCCATATGGGATGCTGGCACTGCAGGCAGCAGCTTTACCCACTACGCCACAGTGCCAGTCCCCAAAAATATTTTTAACAGTATTTTAGCTCAGGAGTTCAGACAGAATTGGGCTTTGAATTGTTTTCAATCAGTGTGTTGCATTATAACTAACATTACAGGAAACTATCCTCAAAGTCATTTTAATGTTTATCCTTTTAAGCCACCTGTGATGTGATAGGGATTAATTATGTCTGTCTTTTTCTAATTTATCATTTTTTTCCATTTTCAGATTTTATTCTGGGTTTTCCATGCCACTTTATCATGAACGCTTTTTTTCTCCCTTAACTGTTACTGGAATACCTATTTAAAATTTTAAAATTTATTGTTATTTGAAAGACACACAGGGAGAGATTTTTTTCTTTCTGTTCATTTACTCCTCAAATGTCTGCAATGGCTGGGGCTGGGCCAGGCCACTGCCAGGAACCCCGAATTTGATCTGTGTCTCTCATGTGTATGGCAGGGTCCCAAATACTTGAGCCATCATCTATAGCCTTTTAGAGTGAACTTTAGTAGGAAACTGGAATCAGAAACAGGGCCAGGTATTCCGATATGAGATTACTGCATCTTATCTTGTGTCAAATGCTAGCCCCAGAATACTTGTTTTTCTAATATTTTTATATATCTTTCACTTAAAGATTTCCCTAATTGAGGAGTGTTAGATTTTAATGCCTAGCAATTACTAGAAGCTATGGTGACTACTGTGATCTGTGGACGTTGATAACATGATCTAATGTCTGTCTGGAGTTTATCATTTTTTTTGGTCTGATATTTACTAGTAGAGTCTAGCTGCTGAAGATATTATATGAATTGATCTTAATGGTTCCCTAGAGGGCAAAGTGTAGTTTTATGATTAATCACTATGGTTTTTTTAGTAAAAAATTTAATTATACATTGGAGCACTGATAGTTTTTGAAATCCCTACCAGTATTTTATATATTATCCAGCTTTAGCTTGGATGTTTTGAGCATTTTTGCTCCTCTGGATCTGAATGTTATGGTTTCTTATTGCAGAGAGACATCGTTGTGTGAATCCATGAACTCTGTGTTTAAACTCGTTCACTATGTAGGGTGGCTGTCCACTATTGGCATGCGCTTGGAGAGCAACAGTACTTTCTTGATGCACTTTATTTTGGATTTCTTTGAGACGGTAGTATATATTTCATTTTATTATTATATTGAGTTTTGTGATGACTGTCCACAGGCATGTTATTTAAATTTTATGTGCAAACATTAATGTAGGCTATGATCTTATTTGCATAGTTCAAATAACCTTACATTTTGAAGTTAATGATTGTATTCTTGCCTGAGTAACCAATTTCATCAAACAAAATGGAAAACAAATGCACTGCTTTTTATGCCCAGGTATCACTTTAATAGATATTGACCTGAATAAATCTGGCCCTAGACAGAAATCTGTTTCTGGTATCACTTTTTGTTTTATCTATGTTACATGCCCAACTCCTGGCAAAAACTAAAAGTATCCTCTTGTTTCTTCAGGTCTCTACTCCTGCCTTTCAACCACGTTATTCCTCTTGGTACCTTATACCTTTATGATTCTGTTCTTGTTCTAGTGTTCTATAGCATTTAACCTGTACAGAACTACAAAACTATTATCCATGAAGTACCCATTAATATCCCACTTTTCCTGGCTTCCTCCTTTCACTGATATCTGGTGGTTTTCTTGTATGATGTATTTGTTTGGAAGAATATTCAGTTGTTTTACACGTTGACAGGTAACTGATATCATAAGTAGTTACGGGACATAAGGCAAAAGGAATATTCCCTTCCTCTACCCTATCACCTCAACGCCAGTCCTCAGAAAGAATGATTTTATTATTGGTCTTCTAGAAATAATGCTAAATGGTAGGATTAATGTTTGGTGAAGTTTATTTTAAACAGGAGTTGGTCAGGTCCAAACGAAATGTTATATTATTACTTATTTTAAACTGATGATTCTTTGGCTGAACTTAGTTGCAGAGTTCTGGGGAGGAATCCACAAATTGATGCTGTCGTTTTTCCCCAAAGGCATGTGACATATATTTAATTTATAACCTTCCATTGGTGGTGTTGTTTCCTCGTGCAGTCTTCTATTCTGCACTCTTCACCCTGGATGCCAGTATCCTGAACCAGCTCTGTTATATTATGCACAGGTACAAAGCTTTATTTTTAAACACTTTATTAATTAGTATATCATAATTCTGTCTTCATCCTTCAACTATAATATGGTAAAAATTCCTCTTCATTTTCTGTTGGGGCCTGTGGAAATACGAAGTATGGTTTTCTTTTGGGCATGACACTCCAATGTGGGATTGTGCTAGTTGTGTCGTGTTTAAATTCTCCACTGCTTGAGATATGGAATCTTAAAAAATATAGTTAATGACCTTTTGAGCAATAGAGCTGTTGCACTCATCATTGTTAATTCTAATTGCTGTGTCTTAAAAAAGTTAGTCTTGGGGCTGGTGTTGTGGCATAGTGAGTAAAGCTGTTGCCTATGATGCCAGCATCCCGTATGGGCACCAGTTCATGTTCTGGCTGCCCCATTTCTGATCCAGCTCCCTGCTGATATTCTGAGAAAGCAGCAGTAGAAGCCCCAAGTCCTTGGGCCCCTGCCACTGACATGGGAGACCTGGAAGAAGCTCCTGGCTTTGGTCTGGCCTAGCCCTGGCCATTGAGGCCATCTGGGGAATAAACCAGCAGATAGAAGATCTCTCTCTTTCTAACTCTTTCAGATAAATAAATATTAAAAAAAATCATTTGCTGACAAATGCTTCTCTTATAAAAATGTTTTATAGGAAATAAAAGGAAATATTTCTAATTATGTGAAACTTGTAAAGTATTATTTCTGATCTCCTGTAGTTTTTTACTTGTGAACTGACATTACTCTTTTCAATCCATAAATATAGATACTTTTGGCATAACATGTTAGACTATGTCAAGGTTAAAATATTTAAAAACTACTTAAAAATAATTCTCAGGCAAGAAATTACATTTCTTTTCTTTTAAACTCACAAATGCTCTTTTAGTATCTTATTTTTATTTTTTTTTAAAGATTTATTTATTTACTTGAAAGTCAGTTACACAGAGAAAGGAGGAGGGGCAGAGAGAGAGAAAGGTCTTCCATCTGCTTGTTTACTCCTCAGATGGCCACAATGGCCGGAGCTGCGCCGATCTGAAGCCAGGAGCTTCTTCCAGGGCTCCCACACGGGTGTAGGGACCCAAGGACTTGGGCCATCTTCTGCTGCTATCCCAGGCCATAACAGAGAGCTGGATGGGAAGTGGAGCAGCTGGGATTCGAACTGGCACCCGTATGGGATGCCTTCGCTGCAGACAGTGGCTTTACCCTCTGCGCCACAGCGCTGGCCCCAAAATAATTACATTTCTAAATTTCTCCTTTATCCTTTCTGTTTGTTCATTTGTTCTGTCTTTCTTAAGAAAGTGCATTCCTGGGGCAGGAATTGGACATAGCAGTTAAGATGTCAGTTGGGCCACCTGCTACATCTCCTGTTTGAGTGCCCAGGTTTGGATTGCAGCTCTGCTTCCAATTCTGCCTTCCTAGTAATGTGCAGCCTGGGATGCAGCAGGTGATGAGTTAAGTAAATTTGGGTCCTTAACACCCATGTGGGAAGATTGAGATTGAGCCCAGTACTGGCTGTTGTGGACATTTGAAGAGTGAAGCACAAGATGGAAGATCTGTCTCTACCTATCTGCCTTACAAATATATAAAAAGAAAATGTTCTCTCTCAGTGGCTGACTGCTTTTGAGCCTCTATTATTTATTTATTTATTTGAGAGACATCCAGAGAAAGATGAAATTCCCATCTGTTGGTTCACTTCCCAAATATTTGCAACAGCAGGGATTGGGCCAGACTAAAGCTGGCAGCCAGAAACTCAATCCTGATCTCCCATCTGGGTGACAGAGACCCAGCTGCTTGAGCCATCACCTGCTACCTCCCAAGGTATACATTAGGAGGAAGCTGGAATTGGGAGTAGAGCCAAGACTTGAGCCCAGGTACTCTGATATGAGATGTTATCATCCCAAGAGACTTTCTGCTAGGCGAATGCCTACCCTCGTTGATGTTTTGATAATGAAATATTAAAAACACTTCTTTTATTGTTTTTTCTTTTCTGTTGATGTATAATTTACATGTACTCTTGTGTACATCTTAAATGTACAACTCAGTTTGGAACTTATATTGCTTTTTATTCCTTCAGGAGAATGTACCACAAAAGGATCAATACCTTAATTAGACAACTGGGTATTTGTGTATATGCACAATTGCATATAATTACATTTAACATATACATTATTTTACATTTCAAAGGTATTACATTCTAAGTCGTGTTAAATGTTTCATCCTATTGTTCTTTCTATAGGTATCATAAAAACTTGACTGCTGCAAAGAAAAATGAATTGATACAACAGGTAAAAATGATAAATTTCTGTATTAGTTTACTGTTTTTTAAAAAGATTTATTTATTTGAAAGAGTTACAGAGAGAGGGAGACACAGAGAGAGAGAGAGAGGGAGGGAGAGAGAATGAATATCTTCATCCACTGAGTCACTCCCCAAATGGCTGCAGTTGCCAGGGCTGGGCCAGGCTGAAGCCAGGAACTTCATCTGGATCTCCAACTTGGGTGCAGTGGCCCAAGCATTTGGGTCATCCTCTGCTGCTTTTCCAGGCTTGTTAGCAGGGAACTGGATTGGAAGTGGAGCAGCTGGGACTTGAGCTAACACCCGTATGGGATGTTGGCACTGCATATAGTGGCTTTATCCACCATGCCACAGTTATTTAAAAATTAAGTATTTATATATATGACATGTTGAGAATAAGAAGGAGAGGGAGAATAGTTGGTAATGACATTTTTGCTTCTTTCCCACCAGGCAAAATCAAAGCTAAGTTTCAGCAGCAAGACCTATAAGGAGTTTAACTGCTGTTTGACAACCATGGTTGGTTGTCTTTGGACATCCAAGCCCTTCAAGAAGGGAATACGTTTCAGCCCTGAAACCCTTGAAAAACTTGGAGTAGAAAAGCATAAAAAGAGTTTGAATTTAGTCTACCACTCTTCTCTGTTGGGTTATGCTGTTTCCTTCTTGCTACAGGTAAGGGTATTTAAAAGATTTTTATATTTTATATAATAATACTGTAACAGCTAAAATAGAAAGGCCATAGATTTATGTTGGATTTACGAGACACGTGTTCAGTTACTTTTTAAAATTTATTTATTTGAAAGACAGAGTTAAAGTGTGAGAAGGGGGTAGAGGGACAGAGAGGAGGTATCCATTTCTATCCACTGGTTCACTCCCTACATGGCCGCAATGATTGAGACTGAGTGAGATAAAAACCAAGAGCCTGGAACGCCATCCAGGTCTCCCATGAGGGTGACTGGGGTCCAAGTACTTGAGCCATCTATCACTGCTTTCCCAGGTTCATTAGTAGGCAGCTGAATTGGAAGTGGAGCAGCCAGGTTCCAAAACAGTGTTCATATGCCCACATTGCAGTCAGTGGTTTAGCCTGCTATGCCACAATGCCAACCCATTATTATTTTTTTTGAAAGATTTATTTATTTATTTGAAAGTTAGTGTTAACACAGAGAGAGATCTTCCATCCGCTGGTTCATTCTCCAATTGGCCACAATGCCTGGACCTGTACTGATCCTAAGCCAGGAGCCAGGAACTTCTTTTGGGTCTCTTATGCAGGTGCAGGGGCCCAAGGACTTGGGCCATCTTCTGCTGCTTTCCCAGGCCATAGCAGAGAGCTGGATTGGAAGTGGAGCAGCCAGTACATGAACTGGTGCCCATATGGGATGCTGGCATTGCAGGCGGCAGCTTTACCCGCTACACCACAGCGCCGGGCCCCCCCCATTATTTTTTTTTAAGTGCTAACTAAAATTGGTATTTCTGCTTGGCTCTGGAGATTCAGTTAAGTAAGTGTCTTCTAAGAAAACTTGGGCTTGTAGCAGATATTGACTTGTAAATAAATTACTATAATACAGTGAGGTGAAGTGACAAAATGTGCAGTTGTTGGAAAAATGGAAGGGAGATTGGTTCACTTCTGCTTGGGAGGGAGGAGGCCACATAAGGAAAGGCTTCAAAAAATAGAATCTCTCATACAATTCTTTTTTTTTTTTTATAACGCTTTTATTTAAAGAATATAAATTTCCAAAATACAGCTTATAGATTACAATGGCTTCCCCCCCATAACTTCCCCCCCACCCGCAACCCTCCCCTTTCCCACTCCCTCTCCCCTTGCTTCACATCAAGATTCATTTTCAATTCTCTTTATATACAGAAGATCAGTTTACTATATATTAAGTAAAGATTTCAACAGTTTGCCCTCACATAGCAACACAAAGTGAAAAATACTGTTGGAGTACTAGTTATAGTATTAATTCACAATGTATAGCACCTTAAGGACAGAGATCCTACATGATATATTTTTTTAAAAAATTGATTAATTTTCTAGGCAATTTCCAATTTAACACCAAGATTTTTTTTTTCATTTTTAATTATCTATATACAGAAGATTGATTCAGTATATACTAAGTAAAGATTTCATCAGTTTGCACCCACACAGAAACACAAAGTGTAAAATACTGTTTCAGTACTAGTTATAGCATTACTTCACATTGGACAACACATTAAGGACAGATCCCACATGAGACGTAAGTACACAGTGACTCCTGAAGTTGATTTAACAATTTGACACTCTTGTTTATGGCATCAGTAATCTCCCTAGGCTCTGGTCATGAATTGCCAAGGCTATGGAAGCCTTTAGGGTTCGCTGACTTCAATCTTATTCCAACAGGGTCATAGTCAAAGTGAAGGTTCTCTCCTCCCTTCAGAGAAAGGTACCTCCTTCTTTGATGGCCCCATTCATTCCACTGGGATCTCATTCACAGAGACCTTTCATTTAGGTCTTCTTTTTTTTCCAGAGTGTCTTGGCTTTCCATGCCTAGAATATTCTCATGGGCTCTTGAGCCAGATCCGAATGCCTTAAGGGCTGATTCTGAGGCCAGAGTGCTATTTAGGACATCTGCCATTCTATGAGTCTGCTGTGTATCTCGCTTCCCATGTTGGATCATTCTCTCCCTTTTTGATTCTATCAGTTAGCATTAGGAGACACTAGTTTGTTTGTGTGATCCCTTTGACTCTTAGACCTATCAGTGTGATCAATTGTGAACTGAAATTGATCACTTGGACTAGTGAGATGGCCTTGGTACATGCCACCTTGATGGGATTGTATTGGAATCCCCTGGCACGATTCTAACTCCATCATTTGGGGCACGACTGATTGAGCATGTCCCAGATTGTACATCTCCTCCCTCTCTTATTCCCACTCTTATATTTCACAGGGATCACTTTTCAGTTAAAATTTAAACACCTAAGAATAATTGTGTGCTAATTACAGAGTTCAACCAATAGTACTAGAATAAAAAAATTACTAAAATGGATAAAGTATTACATTGTACAACAACAGTCAGCACAAGAGCTGATCAAGTTACTGTTTCTCATAGTGTCCATTTCGCTTCAATAGGTTTCACCTTTGGTGCTCAATGAGTTGTCACCGATCAGGGAGAACATATGATATTTGTCCCTTTGGGACTGGCTTAATTCACTCAGAATGATGTTTTCCAGATTCCTCCATCTTATTGCAAATGACCGGATTTCATTGTGTTTGACTGCTGTATAGTATTCTATAGAGTACATGTCCCATAATTTCTTTATCCAAATGTCATACAATTCTTGACAAGATGGAAAATGTAGCCTCAATAATACTAAAATCAGAATCAAGCCAAAGATTGCTGATTGAATGAATTAATATCAGTATGCTGGTGGTCAGCAGTGGTAAAAGGGGAATCGTTTTTTTTTTAAGATTTGTATTTATTTATTTGAAAGGTAGAGTTACAGAGAGGAGGGTGGAGAGAGAGAGGGAGTGGGGGAGGGAGGGAGCATGTGAGCAATTGCACACTTCTGTCAACTGATTCACTCCCAAATGGCTACAACTGCCAGGGCCAGGCCAGGCCCAAAACTCCATACAGGTCTTCCACATGGGTGCAGGGACCCAAGTACTTGGACCATTCCCCGCTGCTTTCTCAGGTGCATTAGCAGGAAGCTGGATTGGAAGTAGAGTAACTGGGGCACAACCTGGTACTCATGGGGTGCTGGTATCACAGGCAGCAGATTAACTCACTGTACTGCAACATTAGTCCCCAGGGGATTATTATTTTTTTAAAGATGTGTTCATTTATTTATTTGAAAGAGCACACATGAGAGCTATCTTCTGTCTGCTGATTGATTCTCCAAATGCCTACAACAGCTGGGGCCAGGCTGATCTGAAGCCAGAAGCCTGGAACTCCAACCGGGTCTCCCACATGGGTAGCAGAGGACCAAGTACTTGGGTCATCTTTTGCTGCTTTCCCAGGTGCATTTTCAGGGAGCTGGTTTGGAAGTAGAACAGCCAGAAGTGGAACCAGCACTCCCATATGGGATGTGGATGTTGTAAGCAGCAGCTTAATCTGCTGGGCCACAACACCTGCCCTGGGGTAGGAGTGCCTGAGGGGTATCCTTCTTTTTTTTTTCTTTAAGAGATTTATTTATTTATTTATTTGAAAGGCAGAGTTACAGAGAGGCAGAAGCAGAGACAGAGAGGTCTTCCAACCACTGGTTCACTCCTCAGATGGCCTCAACTGCTAGAACTGCACCGATCTGGAGCTGCGCTGATCCAAAGCCAGGTGCCAGGAGCTTCTTCTGGGACTCCCACACAGGTGCAGGGGCCCAGGGACTTGGGCCATCTTCTTCTGCTTTCCCAGGGCATAGCAGAGAGCTGGATCAAAAGTAGAGCAGCTGGGATTCAAACCAGTGCCCATGTGGGATGCCAGCACTACAGGCAATGACTTTACCTGCTATGGCACAACACCAGCACCACTTAGGGGTATCCTTTTTTTTTTAAGATTTATTTATTTATTTGAAAGTCAGTTACACAGAGAGAGAAGGAGAGGCAGAGAGAGAGAGAGAGAGAGAAGTCTTCCATCCAATGGTTCACTCCCCAATTGACCGCAACAGCTGGAGCTGCACCAATCCGAAGCCAGGAGCCAGGAGCTTCTTCCAGGTCTCCCATGTGGGTGCAGGGGCCCAAGGACCTGGGACATCTACTGCCTTCCCAGGTCATAGCAGAGCGCTGGACGGGAAGAGGAGCAGCTGGGACCAGAACTAGCGCCCATATGGAATGCTGGCGCTTCAGGCCAGGGCAGTAACCTGCTATGCCACAGTGCTGGCCCCTGAGCGGTATCCTTTTAAGACTTTATCCTCAAAAAAAACAAAAACAAAAAACAAACTTTATCCTCAGCCCTGTCATTTTTAGCATTATCAGTGACTTGAAGAAAACCTCAAAGAGTGTGTTTGTTAAATGCTTGAATGACACAGCAGGGTGAGATTACAAATACCCTGAAACAAACAAATACCTGGAATATTGAGAAATATAACAATTCTAAGGAAATCTAAAAATGAAGAAAAATATGTAGAGTGGAAAAATAATCATTGGATCCATGTTTAATAAATGCATATAGGGGCCGATGCTGTGGCATAGTAGGTTAAGCCTCTGCCTGCAGCACCAGCATCCCAATATGGACACCGGTTCGAGTCCCTGCTGCTCCACTTCAGATCCAGCTCCCTGCTGGTGGTCTGGGAAGGCAGTAGAGGATGGCCCAAGTACTTGGGCCCCTCCTCCCATGTGGGAGGCCCAGAGGAAGCTCCTGGCTTTGGGTTGGCCCAGCTCTGGCTGTTGTGGCCATTTGGGGAGTAAATCAGCAATGGAAGCCCTCTCTCTCCCTCCCTCTCCCTCTCCCTCCCTCCCTACCTCTCTCCCTCTCCCTCACTCTCTCCCTTTCCCTCTCTGTCTCCCTCTCCCTCTCCCTCTCCCTCTCCCTCTCCCTCTCCCTCTCCCTCTCCCTCTCCCTCTCCCTCTCCCTCTTCCTCTCCCTCTTCCTCTTCTCTGTAACTGCCTTTTAAGTAAAAGTTGAAAATAAAATAAATAAAAAATATGTACTACACAAAGACTAAGCAAAGGTACCATGAAAATTAAAAAAAATATATATGCATGTCCTCTACTAGGCACTGTAATGAACAAGACATGTGAATAATACCTTCGTAGAGTTTACATTCTAGTCAGAGAGGCAGCCATTAAACAGTTTTCATAGAATAAAGCATGAGTAATGTAATTGGGAAAGTATAATGGAAAATGAAAAAATATAAAGGGCTGCTAAGTTCAAACTTTGTAACAGTGATGCTAATCAGAGTATTGAAGGATGCAGGTGAACTTTCCAAGACAGAAGCAGAATTCACAGAAAAGCACAAAGATGCAGAGCTGATTGTCAGAACAAGGACAGCAGATTTTCCTGTGGAGGGCTAGGCTGTAAATATTTTAGGTTTTACAGAAACTGTAGTCTTTACCAAGACAACTTAACCTTGCTGTTGTAGTATGAGTATAGGTGGTATGTAAACAAAGAGGCATAGTTGCATTTTAATAAAAGTGTATTTACAAAAACAGGCACAGGACTGGCTTTGGGCCATGATTAGCTGATGCTTATGTTACACTAGAGCCTGCTTGGTTTGGGGCACTAGACATATGAGGGGACTTCAAAAACTTCATGGAAAATGCATGATATGAGAAGAGCTTTGTATGGATTTTAGAAGTTTTTGCACCACAATAAGTTTATCTTTTAAGTCTGTCGTCCTTGAACTTTCTGAAGTACCCTCATGTAATAGTTCTGATATACTACAGGGTCAAGAGATACTAGACAGGGCGGTGCTGTGGCTCAGTAGGTTAATCTTTCCCCTGCAGCACTGGCATTCCATATGAGCGCTGGTTCTATTCCTCTTTGATCCAGCTCTCTGCAGGGGCCTGGGAAAGCAGTAGAAGATGGCCCAGGGGCCCCGCACTGTGGCGCAGCAAGTTAATGCCCTGGCCTGAAGCACCAGCATTCCATATGGGCACTGGTTCAAAACCTGGCTCCTCCACTTCCAATCCAGCTCTCTGCTATGGCCTGGGAAAGCAGCAGAAGATGGCCTAAGTCCTTGGGCCCCTGCACCCACATGGGAGACCTGGAAGGAGCTCCTGGCTCCTGGCTTCGGATTGGTGCAGCTCCGGCCGTTGCAGCCAATTGGGGACTGAACCATTGGATGGAAGACTCTCTCGCTCTCTCTCGCGTGCTCTCTCTCTATCTCTCTCTCTCTCTCTCTCTCTCTCTCTTGCTGCCTCGCTGCCTCTCCTTTCTCTGTTCAACTCTGACTTTCAAGTAAAATAAATAAATCTCAAAAAAAAAAAAAAAAAAAGAAGAAGACAGCCCAAACGCTTGGGCCCTTGCACCCACATGGGAGACCAGGAAGAAGCTCCTGGCTTCAGGTCACCTCAGCTCTGGCCGTTTTGGCCATTTGGGAGTAAACTAGTGGATTGAAGACCTTTCTCTTTGCCTCTCCCTCTCATTGTTTGTAACTCTATCTTTCAAATAAATGAATCTTTTTTTTTTTTCCTTTTTTGAAAAGATATTAGGCTGGATTGTAGCATGGTAGGAGATGAGGTTTTAAAATGTAGGCAAGGGGCCGGCGCCGCGGCTTGGTGGGCTGATCCTCCACTTTGTGGCGCCGGCACACTGGGTTCTGGTCCCGGTCGGGGTGCCGGGTTCTGTCCCAGTTGCCCCTCTTCCAGGCCAGCTCTGTGCTGTGGCCAGGGAGTGCAGTGGAGGATGGCCCAGGTTCTTGGGCCCTGCACCCCATGGGAGACCGGGAGGAAGCGCCTGGCTCCTGCCTTCGGATCGACGCGGTACGCCGGCTGTGGCGGCCATTGCAGGGTGAACCAATGGCAAGGGAGGACCTTTCTCTCTGTCTCTCTCTCTCTCACTGTCCACTCTGCCTGTCAAAAAAAAAAATGTAGGCAAGGACTGGATAGTGAAGAAAGCAATATGGAACCCTTCAAAACATATTGATGGAGTTGATATTTAAATAAAAATTATATTTTTAACTATATAGAAGGATTTCAGGGCTGCTAGATCTTAGTGATTTTCTGATATTCCTTCCTCTTGTTTTTCCTCTTGCCTTTATAATAACTTGCTTATTTTATCACTAAGTATATACAAACCTGTCCCAAATTAATATTACTAATTTGGGATGACTAGATGAAATATAAAATATTTTTGGGTCTTCCTGCTCCTGTACTAAATTCTACTACAAATGTACAGTGTAAATATTGTAACAATGTAAATATTGTATTTTACATACAGTTAGGTACTTTTTTTAGTTTGGGTTCATGTTTTACAGATTCTTTTTTTAGATATAATTTTATTCTTGAACTATGTAAAACATTTACATAATTCCAATTTTTTTTTATTAGACAGAAATAGCTTGTATCTGCTGGTTTGTTCAAATGCCCCAGGTCAAAGCTGTGAGCTGGGAATTCACTGTAGGTCTGGGAATTCAATGTAGGTCTCCCATGTGGGTGGCAATGACCCAGCCACTTGCACTGTCACCTGCTACCTCCAGGGAGCACATTTGTGGGGAGCTGGAATTGGGAGCAGAGCCAAGACTCAAACCGAGGAGCTCCAATATGGGGTGTGGGCATCCCAACTGGTATCTTAACCACTAGCCTAAGTGCCCTCCCCAGTTCCAGTTCTTTTTTTTTTTTTTTTGACAGGCAGAGTGGACAGTGAGAGAGAGAGAGACAGACAGAAAGGTCTTCCTTTGCCGTTGGTTCATGCACCGCGCTCATCCGATGGCAGGAGCCAGGTGCTAGGTGCTTTTTCCTGGTCTCCCATGGGGTGCAGGGCCCAAGCACTTGGGCCATCCTCCACTGCACTCCTGGGCCACAGCAGAGGGCTGGCCTGGAAGAGGGGCAACCGGGACAGAATCCGGCACCCCAACCGGGACTAGAACCAGGTGTGCCGGCGCCGCAGGCGGAGGATTAGCCTGTTGAGCCACGGCGCCGGCCTACTTCCAGTTCTAAACTCTAAAAATCTTACTTTGCTCCTTGCTTCTTTCAAGTCTTCTCATCTACTGTAGGTAACCATTTTTATTGGTTTTTGTTTTTCCCATCCAGTGCCTTGATGATTCCAATATCTGATGTCTTTGTGTGTTTGTCTCTGTTGCCTACTTTTTCTGCTACTACTTCCCTGTGCTTTTTAGATTTCTTTTGTGCCTGGTTGCCTTTGACCATGTGCTGAACATCTGGAATATTATTTGGTAGAAATAATTTAAAAACTAAAACGATACTATCCTACAAAGGATTTTCATTTACTTCTCATAGGTAGCTGGGTGTGCTCTTTGAAGCTACCCAAATTCAAGTTCTATGCCCAAGATTCCCTGGACCATAGGAGGTCAGACTACAAGCTTGCTGTCCATCCACAGTAATTTTTTCATTTTGCATAACCACAAAGAAATACCACCTCATATCCATTAGGATGGTTACTATTTTTAAAAATCCCTATAAAATAATAAGTGCTAGCAAGGATGTAGTGAAAATTGGAATCCTTGTACATTGCTGTTGTGAGTATGAACTGGTGTAGCTGCTAGGGAAAACAGGATGGTGGTTCCTCAAAAACAGAATGACCACATGATCCAGCAATTCCCCTTCTGGATAGATAGCCAAAAGAATTGAGGGCGGGAACTTGAACAGGTAATTGTATACCCATGTTTGCAGCAGCATTATTCACAATAGCCAAAAGTCAGAAGCATCCTAAATGTCTATAAACAGTGTGGTATATACCTACAGTAGAATATCATTCAGCCTTGAAAAGGATGTTCTATTAGGCTTAGTGCAGTAAGCCATTAACAAAAGGACAAACACTGTGTGATTCCACTTAAAGCAGAGATATAGAGAGGCCATACTCATAATGCCTTCATACACTGAAGTTTTAAATTTGTTGAAGTCCAAGTTATCTATTTTTTTCTTTCGTTTCTTATGCTTGATGCCATCTCGAAGGAATCATTGCCAAATCCAATGTCACAAAGCACTTCCCCTATGTTGTCTTCTAGGAATTTTACAGTCTTAAGTCTTAGGTTTAGGTCTATAATTGACTTTGAGTAAATTTTTATATGGGCTGTGAAGTAGGGGTCCAACTTCATTCTTTTGCATATGAATACCAATTTTCCTAATGCCGGTTACTGTCCTTTCCCTATTGAGTGGTCTTGTCATCCTTTGGTGAAAGATCATTTGGCTGTCTACATGAGTATTCATTTTTGGGCTGTTTCATTCCATGAGTCTGTATGTCTGTCTTTATGCCAGTACCACACTTTTATTTGTTATTATAACTTTGTAGTAACTTTTGAAGTTAAGAAATGTGAGAATACTGTTTTTAAATTATTGGCTGGCGCTGCAGCTTACTAGGCTAATCCTCCGCCCGCAGCGCTGGCACCCCGGGTTCTAGTCCGCCTGCGGTGCTGGCACCCCAGGTTCTAGTCCCGGTTGCTCCTCTTCCAGGCCAGCTCTCTGCTATGGCCTGGGAGTGCAGTGGAGGATGGCCCAAGTGCTTGGGCCCTGCACCCACATGGGAGACCAGGAGGGGCACCTGGCTCCTGGCTTCGGATCAGCGCGATGTGCCGGCCGCAGCGCGCCAGCTGCAGTGGCCATTGGGGGGGTGAACCAACGGCAAAAAGGAAGACCTTTCTCTCTGTCTCTCTCTCTCACTGTCCACTCTGTCAAAAAAAATTATTTATTTCATGTATTCCTTCTCTGATCTTTATTCTCTTCTTTAGGTTTGGTTTCCTCTCCTTTATAGAGTTTCTCAAAGCAGTGGATTATAGAATTGAGATGTCCCTTTTAAATGTTGTCATTTACAGCTATAAATTTATCTAAAAATATTTTGTCCCTTTTTAAATGTTGCCATTTACATCTATAAATTTATCTAAAAATATTTTCTCATTTTCTTTTTGGCTGCGCCTTTGATCCATTGGTTATTTAGGAGTGTACTGTTTAATTTCTACATATTTATGAGTATCTCCATTTTTTTGTCGTTGATTTTTAAAATTTCATCCCATTGTGTACAATCACCCTGGGATAACAGTAGTTTTAGGACATAGTTTTCTTTAACTGACTTTTCTTAATCTGTCTGTTAAGATTGTCTGCTTTGGGCCGGCGCTGTGGCTCAACAGGCTAATCCTCCGCCTTGCGGCGCCGGCACACCGGGTTCTAGTCCCGGTCGGGGCGCCGGATTCTGTCCTGGTTGCCCCTCTTCCAGGCCAGCCCTCTGCTGTGGCCTGGGAGTGCAGTGGAGGATGGCCCAGGTGCTTGGGCCCTGCACCCCATGGGAGACCAGGAAAAAGCACCTAGCACCTGGCTCCTGCCATCGGATGAGCGCGGTGCGCCTGCCGCAGTGCGCCGTCCGCGGCAGCCATTGGAGGGTGAACCAAAGGCAATGGAAGACCTTTCTCTCTGTCTCTCTCTCTGTCCACTCTGCCTGTAAAAAAAAAAAAAAAAAAGATTGTCTGCTTTGTTAGAATTATGTCCTCCTTTTTAAGGTCCACTAATTACTAACCAATTGCAGTATTGTTTTTGACAGTGCCCTGGGGCATAAATTGCTAAATAGTCTGATTTAATTAATTCAGACAAAGGTGGTTTTTGAAGCCAATCTGAAGGGTTTTTTTTAAGGTTTATTTATTATCTGGGGCTGGCGCTGTGGTGTGGTAGGTTCCATTCTGGGTTCTCCTCTGGGTGGCAGGGGCCCAAGGGCTTGGACCATCATCTTCTGCTGCCTTCCCAGGCACATTAGCAGGGAACTACATCTGAAACAGACCAGCTGGGAATCGAACCCTGGATCCAGTATGTGATGCTGGGGTAGCAAGCTAAAATTTGTTCTGTCCTTAAGAGGGCTCCCTCTTGGTTGTCTCTTTTCAAGTTCTCTTTCAATGAGGTCACTTAACTGTAGTTTAGTTTTTTCCTCTTATGGAGGCTATTGTTTTGTCAAATACCCTTATGCTTGGACTTCCTCCACACTCTGTTTCCAATAAGTTAGTTCCTTTGTGGACAGCTTTGCAACTCTCTCTTCTTATGGACTGCTTCTCTTCCTAGGAAAATCTCTGAGCCACTGTTATACTGGACACTAGGCAGTGTAGTGACTTTTCTATTCTCTTACCTCTCCCAACATGGAATCTGCATGATGAGTGAGTTGTGGCAGAAGTGGTCAAGGCACCAGTATTCTTGGCCTGCTGCAGCTGGGATAAAACCTGTGCTGAGTGAAGGAAAGGAGTCCTGAAATCTTGGCCACACTCACTGGGAAGGAGCTGGTCATGGTTTGGGTGCCACAGATACTTGCAGTTCTAATTGAGTACACTACCTTAAATAATTGTTTGACGTTTCCTGTATGCCCTTAGGACAGTTTCCAGAGACTCAAAGTGCTGGATCTTTAAAAATAGTTTTTGGTGACTTTGCCCATTTTGCTGCTCCACAGAGCACTTCATCATCTCTTGCTGGTAGTGAAACTCCATGTAGGTACTTTTTAACTAACCAAAATATCATTATCAATCCTTAAAAAGTTACAGTTCCTTAATATCTTGCAATATACTAGTGTCCATATTTCCCCAGTTGTTTCATCACTGTTTTTCAGTTTGAATCAGGATCTAAATGAGATCCATTCATTGTAGTCATCAGATGTGTCTCTTGAATCTTCATTTCTTAATCCTCCTTTTTTCTTCTACCATTTTATTGATTTATTTACAGATTGTTTGTCTTGCAGAGTTCTCCACAACCTAGATTTTTACTGTTTGCATCCCCGTGGTATCATTTCCTTGTCTCTGCTATTTCCTGTAAATTGATAGTTAGATCTAAGGGCTTAGTCAGATTCAGGATCTTTTATAATTTCTTGTGTGTGGCAGGAGTGCTCCATAGAGAGCATTAAGTATTTCCATCAGAAGGAACTTAATTATCTCGTTGT
The DNA here is from genome assembly GCA_949820135.1 of Sylvilagus floridanus. NCBI lineage: Eukaryota > Metazoa > Chordata > Mammalia > Lagomorpha > Leporidae > Sylvilagus > Sylvilagus floridanus. Next base: position 40,506,343 of record OX463223.1, read on the forward strand.
CTCTCTTGTTGTGTTAGAGGGCATTGATGGCCATTCTCAAATTTTATCATTCCTTCTCCTTTATTAACTGAAATATTTTTTCTAGAGGAATACTTCCATTCATTTTGATGCTTAAGATTTTAAAAAAATGACCCTCTTTTAGTTGTTCTTAGTGAAAGGGTTAATACAAATGACCTAGTTTACCATTACTGAAAAATCAAAGTAAATTTAAGAAGTTGGAAGTTACCTCTTGGCTCAAATCCTGGCTCTGTTGCTGAGTAACTATGTACCTTGAACGAATTCCTCTAACTCTTCGGGTTTTGGTTACCTTTTCTGTTAAATAGGAATTATAACACTTACTTCCCTGTGAAAGCAATGTTGTAAAGACTAAATTTCATGAAGCATGTGATCTCAGTATCTTTGGCATTTAGTAACTGCTTAGATGATGATGGCTGTTATTTACTTATTAATCAAAAAATTGCACATTAATACAGTTTTTTAAAAAAGATTTATTTATATATTTGAAAGTCAGAGTTATACAGAAAGAGAAGAGAAGCAGAGAGAGAGAGAGAGAGAGAGAGAGGGAGAGGGGTCTTCATCTGCTGGTTCACTCTCCAAATGGCTGCAACAGCCGGAGCTGGGCCAATCCAAAGCCAGGAGCCAGGAGCTACCTCCAGGTCTCCCACGCGGGTACAGGGGGACTTGGGCCATCTTTTACTCTTTCCCAGGCCATAGCAAAGAGCTGGATTGGAAGTGGAGCAGCTGGGACCCCAAATATTCACTAACTGATCACTATCTAAGTACTCAACCTTTGAAGTGGTACTGATAACCTGTGATACCATAGTAGTATGATTTAATTCTGGCAGTTCTATTTTACTGAATTATTACATTGTAAGTATTTCAAAATAGCCAGATTCTTTTGAGATATTTTAGCAACATTTATTCTGGTCTTCGTATTAAAGAGCTCAGCTCAGTTAGTTGAAATATTTTGAACATGTATAAAGCCTACTTTTTTTAAAGATTTATTTGAATGTTAGAGTTATAGAGGGAGAGGGAAAGACAGAGAGAGATCTTCCATCCGCTGCTTCACTCCCCAGATGGCTGCAACGGCTAAGGCTGGGCCAGGCTGAAGCCAGGAGCTTCTTCCAGGCCTTCCACATGGGTTCAGGGGCCTAAGCACTTGGGCCATCTTCCAGTGCTTTTCCCAGGACATCAGCAAGGTGCTGGATTGGAAGTGGAACAGCAGGGACACAAACTGGTGCCCATATGAGATGCCAGCATTGTAGGCAGTAGCTTTACCCACTGTGCCACAACACCTGCCCCTAGAGCCTATTATGTTTTCTATTTATTTTTAAACTTTTAATTTTTAAAAAATTTTAAATAACAATGAAATACCTTTACATTTTATGTTGTATAGTACGGTATCTCAACAGATCTCCACAGCATAAACCAATCACACCAGGCAATTAGCCCTCCCCCTTTTTTTTAATCTCAGACTGTTCTACTTCTGTTGGACACCAGAACCCGTTACCTAAACCCGAATACATTTTGCTAACCATTATCCAGTCTCTCCCCCAATCCTCCCACCCTTCCCTGTCTGTGGTAATTGCTATTAGATTCATATAGACTGTGTGTGTGTGTGTGTGTGTTTATATGTATGTGTGTACTTTTAACTTCCATGTATGAGAAGGCATGTGGTATTTGTATTTCATTTTTAAACTTCATCACTAAGGGGTGATGAGCATTTAATTTTTTTTTATTTGAAAGGCAGGAAGACTGAGGTCTTTCATCCACTGATTCATTCCTCAAATGCCTGCAACAGCTGGAGCTGAGCCAGGCTGAAGCCAAGACCTTTAATCCCGATCTCTCAAGTAGGTGGCAGGAACCCAAGTACTTGAGTCATCACTGTTGCTTCCCAGGGTGTTTATCAGCAGGAAGCTAGAATCAGAAGCAGAGCCAGGACTCTTAACTCAAGCACTCCTATATGGTATATGAGCATCCTAAATATTATCTTAACCACTGGACCAAATACCTGACCCTGTGTATTTTTTTAATTACAATTTTTACTTATTAATATTATAGGGAATAGATTTCATGAATTTCATAAATTTGATTCCAAGAATACAATGACATTCTCCTCCCTCCCTTCTTCCTTCTTCCTCCCTTTCTTTTTGATTTTTTTAACTGTTTGTGATAACATCGTTTTAACTTTATAATCATAGGCTCAGTGTTCCTCTAAAAAGATCTATGCGTAAAAGGTAGATAGATCACTGTTCTGCAGGGATATAAACAAGAGTTAGAGATAACAATCAAATCGTAAGATGTCAGTTTAGCTTGATATACATTAAGGATTTTTTTTTTTTTGTACTCTATTATCTACAACCAACATATGATATTTGTCTTTTTGGGTCTCGCTTATTTCACTAAGCAAAATGTTTAAATTTTTTTTTAATATATTTGAAAGGCAGAGAGACAGATACAGAGAAATTTCCCATCTGCTGATTCATTCCTCAAATGCCCACAACAGCCAGGGCTGGGTCAGGCTGAATCCAAGAGCTGGAAACTCAATCTAAGTCTCCCATGTAGGTATCACGGACCCAACTATTTGAGCCATCACCTGGAGCCTTCCAGAGTGAGAATTAGTAGGAAGCTGAATTTGGGGGTAGAGCCAAGACTGGAACCCCCTTGCACTCCAGTATGGCATGTGGACATCCGAAACAGTGTCTTAACCAGTACATCAAATGCCTGCCCCAGTAATTTGTCTTTGTGTCTGGCTGATTTCACTTAACATAATTATCTTCAATTTTATCCATTTTGTTGCAGATGTCAGAATTTCATTTTTTAGATATTTTTAAAAATTGTACATACACACCACTTTTTCTTTTTTTAATTTGTCATCTATTTTGATCCCTCATCTTGGCTATTGTGAATAGTGCTGCAGTGAGTATGGGTATGCTGGTATCTCTTTTTTATGCTAATTTAATTCCTTTATATATATTCCCAGAAGTGAGATGGCTGAGTCATGTATATCTATTTTTAGTTTTTTAATTCTTTTTTTTTTTTATTTTTTTTTTTTTATTTTTGACAGGCAGAGTGGACAGTGAGAGAGAGAGACAGAAAGGTCTTCCTTTGCCGTTGGTTCACCCTCCAATGGCTGCCGCGGTCGGCGCGCTGCGGCCGGCGCACCGCGCTCATCCGATGGCAGGAGCCAAGTGCTAGGTGCTTTTTCCTGGTCTCCCATGGGGTGCAGGGCCCAAGCACTTGGGCCGTCCTCCACTGCACTCCTGGGCCACAGCAGAGGGCTGGCCTGGAAGAGGGGCAACCGGGACAGAATCCGGCGCCCCGACCGGGACTAGAACCCGGTGTGCCGGCGCCGCAAGGCGGAGGATTAGCCTGTTGAGCCACGGCGCCGGCCTATTTTTAGTTTTTTGAGGAATCTCCATGCTGTTTTCTAAAATGGCTGTACTAATTTGCATCCTACCAAAAGTGTATTAGGGTCCCCTTTTCTCCACAACCATACCAGCACTTGTTATTTTTTATCTTTTTGATAATAGCTATTCTAAGTGAAGCAAGATGATATACCTTATTGTGATTTTTTTTTTTTGCATTTCACTGATGGCTATTGATACTGAACATTGTTTCATGTGTTGGCCATTTGTATTTCTTCTTTTGAAAAATGTCTATTCAGATCCTTTGCCCATTTCTTAATTTGTTGAGTTTTTTTTTGTTGCTCCATATATATCCTGGATATTAATCCTTTATCAGATGCATAGTTTGCAAATACTTTCTCCCATTCTATAGGTTGTCTCTTCACTCTTGTTTCCTTTGCTGTGCAGAAGTTTCTTAGTTTAATAAATCCCATCTGTCTCTTTTTGCTTTTATTGCCTATCCTTCTGGGGTCTTTTTTTAAAGATTTATTCATTGGGGCCTGTGCTACAGTGCAGTGGGTTAATGCCCTGGCCTGAAGCGTTGACATCCCATATGGGCGTTGGTTTGATCCAGCTCTCTGCTATGGCCTGGGAAAGCATTAGAAGATGGCCCAAGGACTTACACACCCTACAACCGCATGGGAGACCCAGAAGAAGCTCCTGGCTCCTGGCTTAAGATCGGCACAGCTCTGGCCATTGCAGCCAATTGGGGAGTGAACCAGCAGATGGAAGAGCTCTCTCTCTTTCTGCCTCTCCTTCTCTCTGTGTAACGCTTTCAAATAAATGAGCAGCCAGGACTTGAACCGGTGCTCATGTGGGATGCCGGCACTGGAAGCGGCAGCTTTACTTGGTATGCCATAGCACCGGCCTCTCTTCTGGGGTCTATCAAAAGAATTGTCTTTGCCAATGTCTTGATGAGTTTCTCCTGTTTTCTTCTAGTATAATTTAAATTCTTACATTTAGATCTTTGAAACATTTTGAGTCGATTTTTTAAAAAGATTTTTAAAAATTTATTTGTTTGAGAGGTAGAGTTACAGACAATGAGAGGAAGAGATAGACAGCGAGGTCTTCCTTCCACTGGTTCACTCCCCAAATGGTGGCAACAGCTGGAGCTGCGACTGGAGCTGCCCTGATCCAGAGCCAGGAGCCAGGAGCTTCTTCTGGGTCTCCCAGGTGGGTGCAGGGGCCCAAGGACTTGGGCCATCTTCTACTGCTTTCCCAGGCCACAGCAGGGATCTGGATTGAAAGAGGAGCAGCTGGGACTAGAACCGGCGCCCATATGGGATGCCAGCACCCCAGGTGGAGGATTAACCTAGTACACCACGGTGCTGGCCCCAATTGAGTTGATTTTTGATTACAGTTAAGGTCCTGTTTCAAACTGCTGCATGTGGAAATTTATCCCGTTTTCCTAGTACTATTTATTGAAGAGACTATCTGCAGGGAATATTTTTTAGCACCATAGTCAAAGATAGGTTGACTGGATTCTGTTCCATTGGTCTGTATGTCTATTTTTATGCTAATACCAAACTATTTTGGTTACAATTGCCCTGTAGTGTGTCTTGAAATCTGGTATTGTGATGCTTCCAGCTTTGTTCTTATTGTTCAAGATTGCTTTTGCTATTTGGGGTCTTTGGTGTTTCTATGTGAATTTTAGTATTATTTTTTCTGGTTCTGTGAACAATGTCATTGGTATTTTGATAAGGGATTGCATTGAATCTGTAAATTGCTTTGAGTAGTGTGGACACTTTGACAGTAATAGTTTTTCTTATCTGTTAATCTTGGAGGTCTTAACATTTTTTGTGTGTCTTCAGTTCATTTCTTAGTTTTTTTTTTTTTTTTTTTGTTCTTGGAAGAAAATCACTTTATTCTACTCATAAACACTAACATTACAACATCTTGTTCAAGGAGACCAAACATCTGTCCAGTCCCAAATTCTCTACCATCTCAATGAATTTCCACACAGTAAGGATGCCCTTTTCCATTGCAGTGCTGGACCAAGGAAGCTCTTCAAAGCAGACGACAGGTTGACCTGGTGGCTTTACACTTTATACTGTCATTGCTGATACATGTGTATGCTAAAATACCTTTGTCATGAGATTCAATTTTCTGCTTCATCCCGAGCTTCTCAATTAGACTAACTCATTTGCAATTCTGCACTCAGGACTTCATTGAAACCCTCACAGAGCTTAACATCGTTCTGGTTCTGGGCACAGTCCAGAAACTGCTTTATCTCGTAGGAGCAAGGGCCATACTCCTGCTGCTGTGCTAACTGGGCTCCCTGGGGCTCCTGGTAAGTGATGTCAGGCCTCAAGGGCTGAGCATTGCTTCCTCCACTGAAACCCCCAGTGGTGGCATGGCCCAGCATGTGCCCAACAGCAGTGCAGTGGCTGCCATCTGGGCCATCAGGCCTGGCTGTCGGGATACAGCAGCAGGCGAGCGACTGCGGATGATGGGGCTGCTGGGGGCTGAGCTGCTGGCGCTGGCCTTGGTGCAGCTCTCCTCTAAGGAGCCCGGCTGGCTGGAGGGGCCATGCTGGAGGTATGGCTGCGGCTTCCACGTGTCATTGTCGCGGCAAAATTACTCAGCATCTACAAAGGTGAAATTCTGCCTAGTGTTTTATAATTTTTCATTGTAGAAGTTTTTCACATCCTTTGTTGAATTTATCCCAAAGCATTTGATTTTTTTTATAGCTATTGTGAATGCAATTGTGCTTAAAATTTCTTTCTTGACAAATTCATTATTGGTGTATAAGAATTCTAATGATTTTTATGTGTTGATCTTGTACCCTGCAAGTTTGGTGAACCTGTTTATCAGTTCTAATAGTCTCTTCGTGGATTTTTTTTGGTACTCCTGTATGTAGAATATGTCATTTGCAAACAGAATGATTTCACTTCCTTGTTTCCTGTTTGTATGCTTTTTATTTCTTTCTCTTGCCTAATGATTGGCTAAACATTCCAGAACTATATCGAATAAGGGTCGTGACAGTACATATGCTTGTCTGGGACCAAATGTTAGTGGAAATGTTTTATTTTTTCCCTGTTCAATATGATGTTAACTGTGGGGTTGTCATATATAGCTTTTATTGTGTTGAGATATGTTCCTTCTCTATTTAATCTGTTCAACTTTTTTTTTAAAGATTTATTTATTTGAGAGATGCAGAGTTACAGAGAGATAGGTCTTTCATCTGCTGGTTCACTTCCCAAATGGTCACAATGGCTGGAGCTGGGCTGATCTGGAGTCAGGAGCTTATTCTGGGTTTCCCACATGGGTGTAAGGGCCCAAGCACTTGGGCCATTTTCTACTGCTTTCCTAGGCCATTAGCAGGGAACTTGATTGGAAGTGGAGCAACTGGGACTCAAACCGGCACCCATATGGGATTCTGGTGCCGTAGGCAGAGGCTTAACCTACTACGCCACAGTACTGGCTCCTGTTCATAGTTTTTATCATGTGTGGATATTAGTATTTTATCAACTGCTTTTACTACATGTGGTGAGATGACCATTTGATTTTTATCTCATTTTGTTGATGTGTTGTGTTACATTTATTGATTTGCATGTTGAACCATTCCTGTACCCTGGAGATAAATCCCACTTGGTCGATCTCATGTTTTCTTCTTTTACCTGCTTGGTCTATAAGATTATTGTCTTTATTGGAAAAACCTTCATAGAAAATTGTTTGGTTTGGCTCTCAGTAGCCTGCCTCTGAGCTCTAAGGAACCTCGCTTTCTTTTGAGCTGCCTGATCTTTCTCCTGGGCAAGGGGTATTTGTGGGCTGTTCCACCTCTTTTTGTTAACTCTTAGGCTTCTCAGATGCTGGATTCTCTCATGTAGCAGCATGAGCTTTCCTACACATCTCTTCCATCATGTCTGGAGTCACATTGTTCTTAAAATTTATTTATTTATTTGAAAGAGTTATATATAGAGAGGAGAGGCAGAGAGAGAGAGGTCTTCCATCCACTGGTTCACTCCCCAAATGGTCGCAACAGCCGGAGCTGCACTGAGCCGAAACCAGGAGCCAGATGGAGGCAGTGGAGATAGATGGAAAGAACTGAGTTGATGTATACTGCAAAAGTAGGATAGCCAGGACTTACTGAGGATGATTGGAGATGGGAATGTGAGGCTCCTTTCTCTGTCTCTCCTCCTCACTGTCTGTAACTCTAACTTTCAAATAAATAAATATAATCTTTAAAAAAAATAAAGGGGAGGTGCTGGCGCTGTGGCACAGAAGGTTAATCCTCCACCTAAAGTGCTGGCATCCCATTATGGGCGCTGGTTCTAGTCCCAGCTGTCCTTCTTCCAATCCAGCTCTCTGCTATGGCCTGGGAAAGCAGTGGAAGATGGTCCAAGTGCTTGGGCTCCTGCAACTCTGTGGGAGACCAGAAGAAGCTCCTGGCTTCTGGCTTCAGATCGGCGCAGCTCTGGCTGTAGCAGCCATCTGGGGTGTGAACCAGCGAACGGAAGACCTTTCTCTCTGTCTCTCCTTCTCGCTGTCTGTAACTCCGACTCTCAAATAAATAAATAAAATCTTAAAAACAAAACGAAATGGGAATATGGGAATGTGAGGAAAACGCCCCCCCCCCAGGTTATTTTGTTTTGTGTGTGGGGGGGGATTGAGAACCAAGTTATGTTTAGACCCACTTAAATTTGAGATAGTTGTTAGACTTGCAAGAAGAATTGTAAACAGACAGTTTGAAAATAGGGGCTTGAAGCTCAGGAGAGGGGTTAGAGCTAGAGAAATAAATATAACATGGAATTCATCAACATGCAGTGTATTACTTGCTTGAGGATGTATTTTGTGATCATTGTCAGCCAGGTAGTAATCATAATATAATTCATTTGCTGTTTGAACATTCACAGGCAGATTGCTGGGAACCAAACTTTGCAAAATGAATGTCAGCAGCTTGGGGGGAAAATCCAGCAACACTGTTGGAGCACTTTTTTAACCCTCAGAAAACAAATGATTTGGGAGAAGGGAGGAGAGAAGCATTGAACCATACACATTATGGACATTTCCTGAAACCAGAGCCAAAAGTACAATTGTCCTTTGGTATTCACAGGAGATTGGCTCCATGTCCTCCTCCACCCCATACCAAAATCTGCAGGTTCTCAATATCCTTACATAAGTTTCCTGGTCTCAGTGGACACAGTATAATGGTTGAGGTGCCGCGTTTCATATCAGAGTATCTAGGTTTGAGTAGTAGCTCTGCTTCCAGTTCCAGCTTCCTGCAGATGATGGCTCAAGTACTTGCTTGGTTTCCTGCCACTCATGTTGGAGACCCAGATGAGTTCTAAACTCCTAGCATTGGCCTGGCACTGCCCTAGCTGTTGTGAGCAATTGCACAGTGAACAGTGGATAGAATATCTTTGTCTCTTTATTTTTCAAATAAAATGATGATAAATAATGAATATAAAATGGCATAGGATATCTTATACACAAGAGATCTCTTTTAAAAAAGATTATTTATTTATTTGAAAGAGTTACATAGAGGAGAGGTGGGGGGAGGGGTCTTCCATCCTATGGTTCACTCCCCAGTGTACACAAGAGATCTTTAAAGAGCTCATGGACAATGCATACTGTGACAAAACTATGCATAGATTTCAAAAATTTTCTGCACCAAAATAAATTCCTTTATTTAATTTAATTCCTTTTATTCCCCCAAACTTTTTGAAGGACCCTTGTCTAGATGTTCCTTGACTTATGACAGAGTAATTTCCTGATTAAACTCATTGTAAAGTAAAAAACAAAAACAAATTAAACATCATGAATTGGGACTGTCTACTTCAAATCCTCTCCAAATAATTTATAATACCTAATGTAATCTGTGTTATATAAACAATTTTTATACTGTATTGTTTAGGGAATAATAGTAAGAGCTAAGGCTGGACCAGCCTGGAGCCAGGAACTCAGTGCAGGCGTCTCCCATCTGGGTAGCCCAGACCCTACTTGAGTCATCACCTCCTACTCTCCAGGGTATGTATTAGCAGGAATCTGGAGTGGAGAACAGAGCTGGCACTGAAACCCAGGCACTCTGATTTGCAATACAGGCATTCCAAATCCCAAATGGCTGCTGAACTGCTGTGCCAGATGCCTGCCTTTGCCTCTGCTTTTTGGATTTTTTTTTTCTCATATGTATGCAATCTATGGTTGGTTAAATCTATGGGTGTGAAACCTGCAGATACAGAGGGTCATCTGTAGTTAACTTTGTGAGTTTGGGACATAGCTTTTGATTAAGAAATGCTACATCACCAGCATTCTAAAATACAGAAGATGATATGGCATGAATAAACAGACATCCCACTCTTGAGTAGAAAAATAATTTAGGGGATAGTATTGTGGTATAGCAAGTTAATCTGCCACTTGGGACCCAAGCATCCCATATCAGAGTACAGGTTCAAGTCCTGGCTGCTTTGCTTCCAATCCAGCTTCCTGCTAATGCACCTGGGAAAGCAGCAGATGATGGCCTACCTTGGGCCCTTTGCTATCCACATGAGAGACTTGGATGGAATTCCTGGCTCATGGCTTCAACCTGGTACAGCTTTGTCTGTTGAAGGCATTTAGGGAACAGTGGATGGAAGATCTGTCTGTCTCTCAAAAAAAAGAAGGGACCAGTGTAGTAGTATAGCAGGTAAAGCCACAGCCTGAAGTACTGGCATCCCATATGGGCACCAGTTCAAGACCTGGCTGCTCCACTTCCTATCCAGCTCTCTGCCGTGGCCTGGAAAGGACGTGGAAGGTGGCCCAAGTTCTTGGGCCCCTGTACCCGTGTGGGAGACCTGGAGGAGGCTCCTGGCTCCTGCCTTCAGGTCAGCCCAGCTCTGGCCATTGTGGGCATTTGGAGAGTGAACCAGTGGATGAAAGACCTCTTTCTCTCTGCCTTTCTGTGACTCTGCCTTTCAAATAAATGAATAAATGTTAAAAAAAAATAAAAAGAAAAATGATTCAGAAGACTTGAACTCTAAATGTGAAGTTGTAGAGATACTTTCATCAATTTATTTTGTTTTATTAAGTTTATAAAAATGACATGATTAAAACCTCGGAGTGGGCATTCGATGCCTGTATCCCATATTAGGGTGCCTGGATTTGAGTCCCATGATTTGCCTCTTATTCCAGCTTTCTTCTGATAGACACTCTAGGAGGCAGCAGGTGATGGTCAAGTACTTGGGTTCTTGCCACCCACATAGGAGACCTGGATTGAGTTTTGGTCTCCTGGCTTCAGCCTCTCCTAGACTGATGTTGCAGGCATTTGGGGAGTGAACTAGTGGATGAGAGATCTCCATCTCTGTCTCTCTGCCTTTCAAATAAAGTGAAAATAAGTAAATAATTTTTAAAAAAATCTATCTAAAACAACTCTTTCAATCATTATAAAATTGTTTTTAAAAATTTTCTTTTGGGGCCAGTGCTGTGGTGTAGCAGGTAAAGACGCCGCCTATAGGGCTGGCATCCCATGTGGGCACCAGTTCGGGTCCCAGCTGCTCCACTTCCAATCCAGCTCTCTGCTGTGGCCTGGGAAAGCAGTAGAAGATGGCCCAAGCCCAGAAGAAGTTCCTAGCTTTTGGCTTTGGATTGGCGCAGCTCTAGCCATTGCGGCCAGTTGGGAAGTGAACCAGCAGATGGAAGACATTCTCTCTCTCCCCCTCTCCCCCTCTCCCCCTCTCCCCCTCTCTCCCTCTCTCCCTCTCCCCCTCTCTCCCTCTCCCCCTCTCTCCCTCCTTCTCCCTCTCTCTCTCTCTCTCTCTCCCTTCCCCCTCTCCCCCTCTCTCCCCCCTCTCTCCCCCCTCCCCCTCTCCCCCTCTCCCCCTCTCCCCTTCTCTTTTTATGTAACTTTGACTTTCAAATAAACAAATACATCTTTAAAAATTTTTTCTTTTAACTGATGCGTAGAATTGTACATATTTATGGAATACCATGGGATGTTTTGATACATACATATACTGTGTAATGTTCAAATCAAAGTAAACATAGTTATCTCTTCAAACATTTATCATTTCTTAGGGTAAAAATATTCAAATCCCCTTTAGCTTTTTTTTTTAAGAGAAATATACAGTACATTATTGTTAACTGTAGTCACCCGTTGTGCAGTACTACACCAAGGCTTCTTTCTCCTATGTAATCATAACAGCACTGTTAAAAATATAAATTCTAAATTTTAAAAAGGCATTGCATTGTACATGGGTTAATAGGCAGAATTTTCTTTTAATGATATTAGAAAAGTAGTGTTTCATAAAATTGAAAGATTTTAGATTCAGTGAAACATTGTAGGTGATATAAACCAGGAAATAGGTGAGTAAAGAATTGGGGTTTCATAAAATCCAATATATGCATGCAGTCTGCCTCACCAGACTTCATCCTCATCCTTCAAGACTCAATTCAAGGATCAGAGTCCTCTGAAAAAGCCTTCTCTGACATCCTCCAGCTCTGCTACAGAGGCTGGGTACAGAATAAGAGAAGTAAGACCATGCATTAGCTAAATGCGGCTTGCTGGTTTTATCCACTGTGATTTTATTTACTCTCTGTTGTGCTTCTAGGGGCAAAGAAAGGTAGAGGGTAATGATGGGTGTTTATGCAGTAGGCATCTAAGAGTGATGGTAGGAGCAGAACTCAGCAGACGAATCAGACTTTAAAGAACCATCTTACTTTTCTGGGCATTTTCGCTAGCCAAGTGTGTGACCTATGTCTCCGTACTTCTTTTTTAAAGGAAACCCCAGAAGAAAAGGCCATAAACTTGAGCTCTATTCAGGTAAATAAATTGACTTTCTTCATGATCAAGCATTTCAAATAGCTTATTTTCTTCAAGAGAATTGATATGTTTTCTTTTCCCCAAATCTGAAGTCTGCTGCCTCCACAAAGTCAGAGTGAGATGTTTGTCTCCTGAATTCATTCCAGTGACTTTTATGTGAATTTATTGGCATATGCCCTCGTCTTTCTTTTCTAGGATATAACTCTTCATAGTTTGACTTTTGCTGTTGTGACCATTTATTGTCTAATTTTATATTATAGTTGCACGAATGTGAAGTAATGAGACCAATTTAAGAAATCGCGCACAATTGTCTCATTATTATACAACCTCCTGCTATGCACATATTATAAGTGATAATATAATTTCTTCTCCTTTGTTATATATTTTAGATATTGATATTGTTGGAATGTGGGAATGATAGCACATTTCCATTTCACAGTATGTTGTTTAATTGAACAGCTAAATTTTTTTTTAAGATTTTATATATTTGAGAGGTAAAGTTATAGACAGTGAGAGGAAGAGACAGAGAGAAAGCTCATCCATCCTCTGGTTTACTCCCCAAATGATTGCAGTGGCCAGAACTGAGCTGACCGGAAGCCAGGAGTTTCTTCTGGGTCTCCAACACAGGTGCAGGAACCCAAGGACTTGGGCCATTTTCCACTGCTTTTCCAGACCATAGCAAAGAGCTAGATTGGAAGTGGAAGAGCCAGGACTAGAACCAGCACCCATATGGATGCTGGCGCCACAGGTGTAGGATTAACCCACTGCACCACAGCCCCGGCCCCTGAACAGCGAAATGTTTTTGCCAGTATATTAAAAGGAATATTTAGTCCTGGGATATTGAGTACTTAGTAGTTTGAATATTACTTGGTGGCTGAGCTCTAAATATAAACTTGATCCTTCTGAACTAACTCTTGCAAATGTGCATCCAGGATGCTGTGAACTTTTCCTAAGGAACAAAAAGACTATAAAGAATAAATATGGTCAACTATTGGATAAATGATTTTCCTTTCTCTGTGCTTGCAGGGAAAGAAATGGAACTTGTATTTGGACTATTTATTTTCAGAGGAGTTACAAGGCTTGAAACTTTTCATAGAAAGTTGTATTCGTCGTTCTTCTGTCTCCTGATCAGAGAGCATAAACCACAATGATCAATATTAAATGATGCTGATGTAAACAACATGCCAGACTACAGTACTACTTCAGTGCTAGAGAGACCAAGTAGCTCAGCTTGAGTTTCCATTTTCACTTCGCTAACACTGCCATCATCCACGAGTACCTGGACGGGCCTTCTTTCCGTGGAGGAGAGCCTTCGTATCACTAACTTATTTTTCAGCACTTAGCTTTTTAGGCTCCACCTTCCATCACATTATACATAAAGACGCACACCTCTTTCGTGGTCGGGTTTTTCTTATCTCTGTGTACTATAAGCTCCACTGATGGCAGAGAGGGGTAATGTACAGTGACAGTTAATCCACAGACATGTACATGCAAAATACTCAGCTGCCTCTGTGAAGCCTCTGGGCGATCACCATTTTTCTTGTTGTGAACAACAGCACTAGGACCAAGTTAACAGGGTACAACATGTATTACTAAGAGCCCTCGTAGTTGGTGACTTCCTGAGCCTTCACTGGTAGTGATTTAGTAAGAAAAGAAAGACTGAAGGACTGTGGGCTAGGGCAGACGTTTCTGTTTATACCAATTTGATTTTATGAAACTGCACCACTTTGTGTGTATAAGTGTATGTGTGTGTGTGTGTGTGTGTGTGTGTGTGTATATATATGCAGTCGTCAAGTGTTCAGGCCTAAATAAATTAATTGCAACTTTACTTTCAGATGTAATTCTGAAGCCTTTTAGAAGTTTCATAATAGCTGAAGTCTTGCTGAAACTATAAAAATCTGCTTCAGTGCTACTGAATAACTCCCCCTTTTAATAAAGTTCATATCATTTAAAAGAAATCAGGCTTAATTTCTTTTTCTTTTTTTTTAAAGATTTTATTTATTTATTTGACAGGTAGAGTTACAGACAGTGAGAGGGAGAGACAGAGAGAAAGGTCTTCCTTCTGCTGGTTCACTCCCCAAATGGCCCCAATGGCTGGAGCCACGCTGATCCAAAGCCAGGAGCTTCTTCCCGGTCTCCCAGGTGGGTGCAGGGGCACAAGAACTTGGGCCATCTTCTACTGCTTTCCCAGGCCACAGCAGAGAGCTGGATTGGAAGAGGAGCAGCTGGGACTAGAACCAGTGCCCATATGGGATGCTGGTGCCACAGGCAAAGGATTAACCTGCACCATGGCGTGGGCCGCAGGTTTAATTTCTTTTAAGCACACATGTTGTGATTCTTTTTTTCCCTAGTAAAATATAAAAATATTAACTTGGTAGTATTCCAACAAGAAAATCTCATCCTTCATTCATTCATTGATTTGATAAATATTTACCAAGTTGCTTCTATGTGGCAGGTATTCCGCAGTGGGTTGGTTGTACAGTTATAACCAATATAAAGTACTTTTATGGAGTTTAAATCCCAGTGGAAAAAATAGACAATAACATTATAAGGAAATATATAATATCAGGAAATATATAATTTCAACAAGGAATAGGGACAGAATGTGAAGAGATATTTTAGAGTGGTGAAGGAGGGCCTGTTTGGGGAGGTGACATAGACAGAGACCCTAACGCAGTAAGCATAGGAACCTTGTAACTGCTTCAGCAGAGTATTCTAGGAAGAGGTAAAGACAAATGAAAAGGCCCTAAAATGTTAATTTGCTTGGCATGTTTGAGAAAGTGCAGAGGGGCTTGTAAGGTTTCATTATAGAGAAGAATTTTGAGAAATGAAATAGGAGAGAAAGCCAGAAATTAATTTGTGAAAAGTCCTTGTAGCCTGGCATGGACAAGTAAGTGGAAAGCCATTAGAGAGATTGAGAAGAGGGACAAGATGCTTTGACTTAACTGCAGTGTGAGGGTTCAACTGAAGAGAGTTAAGGGGGCAAGCACAGAGACCAGTTACGTTATTATAGCATGCCAGTAGTGTGATAGATGCGGAGGGGTGGTTAGGTAGTGGATTCAGGCTCTGCTTTGAAGGTAGAAAAGCTAGCATCTGCTGGTAGCTTGAATGTGAGGAAAAGGAAAGAGGCATAAAGGATGACTACTAGATGTTTTTTACCTAAAAAGCTAAGTTCTTAGATGCCTAGATGACGTAAACAGGAGGAAGAACAGGAATGGAGGATGCTACGGTTTGACTAGAATTTGGCTTCCAAGCTTACTCAGATGTTTAATTCCCAAATCATAAATTAATGGTACTCAAGCGGGTGAACATTTAATCCTATTATGGTGATCAGGAAGTGGGCCTAGTTAGAGGTCCTTGGGTCATTGAGGGTGTACCCTCAGAAGGTCTCGTGAGAAGGTTGGTAATAAAAGCCTTAGCCCCGGCTGCTCTCTCTGCTTCCTGATTTGCCATGTGAGCCTTCCTCTGCCCACATCAGATGTCACATCAGTGAGGCCTCCCAGTCTTGGTCTGTGAACTTCCAAAACCAGGAGCTAAAATAAACCTCCTTTGATATTTCATTGTAACAGAAATCTAACACAGATGAGTATGGAATTGGAGTTTTATGCATATTAGGTTGGAGATGCTGAGGAGGCAATATTTGAGTCTGGATTTCAGGATACAGTTTGAGACTGGAAAAAAATTGGGAGTCATCAGGGAAAACCATGACATTGGATAAAATCACAGTTTGTAAACATAGGAGTAAATTTTCATGGTCTTGGATTAGACACTGATTTCTTAGCCATGGCCTCAAAGGCATACATAATAAAAGAGAAAATGAACTTTATGAAAAAGCTTTTTTTCTTTAAAGATTTATTTATTTGAAAGTCAGATTTACAGAGAGGCAGAGAGAAAGGTCTTCCATTGTGCAGGTTCACTCCCTAAATGACTGCAATGGCCAGAGCTGCGCTGATCTGAAGCCAGGAGCCAGGAGTTTCTTCTGGGTCTCCCACATGGGTACAGGGGTCCAAGGACTTGGGCCATCTTCTGCTTTCCCCGGCCATAGCAGAGAGCTGGATCAGAAATGGAGCAGCCAGGACTTGAACCAGCACCCATATAGGATGCTGGCACTGCAGGTGGCAGCTTTACCTGCTACGTCACAGCACTGTTCCCCCACATTTTTTTAATTCTGTTTTCAAACAAGACCATTGAGACAGTGAAAACACAGAAGGAAAGAAAATGTTTGTGAATCATATATCTGATAATCATCTTTTAGCCAGAATATATAAGAACTCTTACAGCTCAATAATAAAAAAATGTAAATGGGCCAAGGATCCAAAAAGACATTTCTCCCCAGAAAGATAGGTGAATGGTTAATAACAACATGAGAAGATGCTAAACACCAGTCATGATTATGTAAATTCTAATGAAAACCACAAAAGCAGCATTTAGCTCAGTGTTAAGACTGGTTAAGTCACCAGTATCTGATATGGGTTGAGTACCTGAGTTCGATACCTACCTCTTGCTCCTGACTTCAGTTTCTTGGTAATGCAGATTGTGGGAGGCAGCAGTAATGGCTCAAATAATTGGGTTCCTGCAACCCACGTGGGATAGCTGGATTGTGTTCCTGGTCATTGCAGCCATTTGGGAAGTGAGCCAGTAGGGAGTACTCTCTGTCTCTTTCTGCCTCTGAAATAAATTTTTTTTTAAAAAAGCCACAACGTCACACTCGATGGGATGGTATAATAAATGAAAGACAGTCACAAGGGTTGGCAGGTAAATGGAGAACTTAAAATACTCATACATTGCTGACTAGACTGTAAATGATGCAGCCACTTTTTTGGGAAAGAGTTTGACACTTCCTTAAAATGTTAAACAGTCTCCATATCACTGAGCAGTTCCTGGATATATACCTAAGATATATACCTAAGATAAATATATACCTAAGATAAATGAAAATACATGAGCCATCTTCAGAATGTTGATGGAAAATACCTATTCTGAAAAAAAACTGTTGCAGGTTTTTCTTTCTGCCAAATTTTTAGAAATTTTACAGCTATTTTTTTAAAGATCTATTTATTTATTTGAAAGTCAGAGTTACACAGAGAGAGGAGAGGCAGAGAGAGAGAGAGTTCTTCTGTCTGCTGGTTCACTCCCCAATTGGCCGCAACGGCTGGAGCTGCGCCGATCCGAAGCCAGGAGCCTGAAGCTTCTTCTAGGTCTCCCACGTGGGTGCAGGGGCCCAAGGACTTGGGCCATCTTCTACTGCTTTCCCAGGCCATAGCAGAGAGCTGGATGGGAAGTGGAGCAGCCAGGTCTGGAACCGGTGTCCATATGGGATGCCAACACTTCAGGCCAGGGCATTAACCCGCTGTGCCACAGTGCTGGCCCCTTTACAGCTATTTCTGCTGGGTTCTTGTCTCACATCCATGAAGATTTAGGCACATGGACAAAGGAAAGTGAGCAGAAAGGAAAGTTTAGTAAGCAATAATAAAAGTGAAATAGAGAGCTCTAGGCAGTCTTGGGAGTGGTCCCAGATGGGGTGGCCAAAGAAAAGATTGTATCTAGGGGTTTTTATATGCTACAAAAGGGACATTCTCATGATTGGTTGAGAGAGATACAAATAAGGCATTGAACAGTGACTGTTTTGATTGGCTCCTGACTATGAAAGTTAAGTCTCCAATTACAGAAGCCAGTTGCTTGACTTCTGTCAGGTCCAACAAGACTTATCCCTAGATGGTGGTGGGGGAGCCCCCTTGTTCTGTCTACCTAGCTGAGGGCCTCTATCAAAATTTGGTGTGGATTTCAGTTTTTTTAAAAGATACATTTCTTTATTTGAAAGCAGAGTGGCAGAGATGGGGTGGGGGAGATTAGGGATATAGGGACTGGGCCAGGCTGAAACCAGGAACCAGAAACTCCATCTGGGTCCCTAACGTGGATGGCAGGGACCTAAGTACTTGGACCATCATCTGTTGCTTTCCCAGGCACATTAGCAAGGAGCTAGATTTGAAACAGTAGCTGGGACTCGAATCTATGCTCCAGGATGGGATGCCAACATCGCAAGCAGTGGCTTAACTCTCTGTGCCACAGCACCTTGCCTAATTGTAAGAATTCCTAAAGGTAAATAGATTTATGTATGTGAGACATTTTGAATTCAGCAAGGAAAATAGATTCACTGGAATAATTTTCTCAAATACGGATAAGTGGAATTAGGTTATGAAATTGCTTGTAGGTAAAATATCACTAATGTCCTCTCAAAAAAGTTTTTGACCAGTTTTACCAACATTTGCATGTTTTTCTTCCAAGACTAAAACCTCTATCTATAATGGCTGTATTCAGACAAATAAAGCATGACTAGAGTCATGACAAAGTGTTTAATTTCTCTAATTCTGAATGTGGATGCAGCTATAGTGAATGATATTTTAAATAGAACTGGGAAACTTTTCCATGTTTTTAAGTGGAGAATTTTATGAAAAAATGCTACTTATTTGAGGGGTGAGAATTATAAAGAGTAGGTTTATATTAAAAACTTAGTCCCATTTTTAAGGCACTCTATATAAACTATCTTAGCAGTGTTTAGAATCTCCAATGTTACTGCCGAATCTAGGATAGAGGTGTTTCTCTGCCAAGGGCCATTTGGATATTTATAACATCATTTGCGAGCCATACAAAATTCTCAACTTAAAAATTTCAAGTCCTTGGCAGAGCCAGACCACATAATTTTGCAGGCTGGAAGTTCACTACCCTTGATCTAGGATAACCTACTGTCTCCCCCTTCCCCATGGTTCTTTACTCCCCTGTAAGGAAGTAAGAATTTGACCTCTGCAACTTAGCTTCTACAGGTACAGCAAAAGGTTCAGCAAAAGGTGGAGTAGGGAAAATCATGTTGAACTGAATGGGGAACTAGAGTACAATTCTTTTTTTAAGATTTATTTATTTATTTGAGAGGTAGTTACAGACAGTGGTAGGGAGAGAGAGAGAGAGAGAGGGAGAGAGGGAGAGAGGGAGAGAGGATTTGGGCCCAAGTTCATCTTCCACTGCTTTCCCAGGCCATAGCAGAGAGCTGGATGCGAAGAGGAGCAGCCAGGTCTCAAACCAGCCACCCATATGGCGCTTCAGGCCAGGACATTAACCTGCTGTGCCACAGCCCCAGCCCCTAGAAGTACACTTTTAATTTCCAGCCCTTCTCAACCTCAGAGTTCCTTTCCTTGTGTTTAGAAATGAATTGAGGGGCCGACACTGTGACGTAGTGGATTAAAGCCCTGGCCTGAAGTGCCGGCATCCCATATAGGCGCTTGTTCCAGTTCTGGCTGCTCCGCTTCCGATCCTGCTCTCTGCTACAGCCTGGGAAAGCAGTAGAAGATGGCCCAAGTCCTTGGGCCCCTGCACCCATGTGGGAGACCCAGAAGAAACTCCTGGCTCCTGGCTTTGGGTCAGTGCAGCTCCGGCTGTTGCGGCCAACTGAGGAATGAACCAGCGAATGGAAGACCTCTCTCTCTCTCTCTGCCTCTCCTTCTTTCTATATGTAACTCTGATTTTTAAATAAATCTTAAAACAAACAAACAAACAAACCAGAGATGAATTGAGCTGAAGGAAAGAGCTTAAGGATTCTCAGTCCAGGGGGTCAGACAGTAATTGAGCTTTTCTAGGATCTACACTTCTTAAAAGAACTCTGACCCGGTAAGCCACTTCACATAAGAGAAGCCACATAGGTTAACAACTGCATTAGCTCTTCTTAACCTAGATCTCAGATTTTTCTCCCTTGCCATCAATAAGCCTTACAGTTTTTCTTAGTAACTCGTTTCACTTTGACCTCATATATTTGATAATGTGTAGTTTTGCATTATTAGGTTTCTTTAAGAACTTTCTAAAGGCTACTTTCAGCAGGGTAACATTACTGTTTCACATTTTACTACGTTTTCTAACTGTGGTAAAATACACATAGTATTTACCATTTTAACCATCCTGAAGTATACACTTCTGTGGCATTAAGTACCTCCACAATGTTGTACACTCACTATCATGTCTAGTTCCAGAACTTTTTATCACCTAAAAAGGACCCCCCATATCCATTAAAGTGGTCGCTCCCCCTTTCCACCCTTTGTCCAGCCCCAGGTGATCACAATCACTAGTGTGCGTGCTGGCCTCTGGATTTGGCGATCCTAGATATCTCAGATGAGTCATACAACATGTGGCCTTTTGTGTCAGGACTCAAACCTAAGCACTCCGGTGTGGGATGCAGGCTTCCCTCTAGGCCAAATATCTGCGCCTCACTGACAATTTCATTGCAGGGAAAAAACTAAGTAAAAGCAAACAAAACTTGACAAATGAATAAAGTGTATTACTTGGATACACTGTGTTCAGTTTCATGGAGGTAATCCATAATAGTGGCTGGCTTTCACAATCGTGAACTCTATTTTGGAGTCTTACATCATGACAGATAGCTGCATTTGAGTCTCCTAGGGCACGATTCCTGGAGACTAGGCTCACGTTCACAGTTGTTTCCTGTGTGGTAGATCTTCCCACCTTCCACTCGGATTCTCACCACTCTCCTCTGGAAGCACTTTGACACACACACACACACACACACACACACATACTCCAAGTAATACTTTCCCGGGTTCCTAACTATTCACTCTGCAGCTGTCCCACGTGCAAGTAGAAGTGCGTGCGTCTCCCATCCTTCAGCTTTCTACCCCTTTTATAAGGCAGCCTTTTGTCCCCAGTGTGAACTGTGGATTTCAACATTTGAGATTTTGATCGTTCAAGACTGTGACTTTGGACATGTTGGCCTTTAGGAATTTCGATCCTTCAAGATTCCGACATTGAGGGTTCTGGTGTTTGTGACTCTGTCTTGAGATGATGATCAGCACTGCGTTCTCATGCTTTCTTTTAGTTTGGCAAACATGGTTTCCTTTAGTTCTTTGAACGTGTTTAATAGAGTTGATTTTGAGTCTTTGTGAAGTGCAATGCCTGCTCTTCCTCAGGGACAGTTTCTATCAATTCCTTTTTGCTGTGTAGACATCATACTTTCTTGTGTATTTGTATGGCTCATCCTTTTTTTTTGTAGGAAACTGGGAATTTTGAATAATCTGATATGATAGTTCTGAAAATAAGGTCCTCTCCTTCAGCAAGGTTTGTTATTGTTTCTGCTCGTTTTTACCACTGAGTTTATTTGGTAGCTTTCTGAACTGATCTGTAAAGTCTGTGTTTTCTGTTGTGTATGGCCACCGGAGTCTCTGCTCAGCGAGCTTAGAGGTCAGCCCATAAATCGACAGTGTCTTGAATGTCTGAAACCAGTAAACCTTTGTCAGATGACTCTGTGTGCGTGTTGGGATAGATTTTCCACACTCAGCCAGGCCACAGACAACTGCTTTAACCTTCGCTTCCTGATTGTGTAGAGGCTCAAGGTCAGCAGACATGAGGGTGCAGGGCCTTCTTAGATTTTTCCTAGCATGTCCTGTGCGTGCATGTGCTCTTGTAGACTCTCAGGAATGTGTAGGCACTTCTCCGAGTGCTTAAGGAGATCTGCTTCCCCAACTTTTAAGTGTTTTGATTAGTCTGTTGTGTGCCTTAACTATTACCCACAGCCTCGGGCACCTGTGAAGATAAAATATGCGACTGTGTTTGGGTTTTGACCCACACTTCTGCTGCAGAAGGCCTTTTGTGTTGTGTCAGCTCTGAATCAGGTCCAGTGGAGATAGCTTTGTGAACGGTGTCTTCCAGGGAGCCACCAGACAGACAACAGCGGTGGACTGGGGATTCGGCTCTGGAAGAGCTCCAACCCCTTTCTGCTCCCACATGCATGTGCCAGGCTGATGGCTTTGTTCACGAATGTGGACTGTAATGTTTCCAGGCTACGGCAGAGCTGGAGTGTGGAAAATGGAAATAGGATGTTAAAATGACATAAAAGTCACTTCTTTCAAAGATTCAGAAGTTTTTCTTAAATAAATGTTCCCCAAGTTCCTCCAAACCTTTAGCTAATATCTGCAGTCCTGAAAATGTGGATTCTGTCCAGTTTTGCCAGGCTTTTGTTTTGTTTTGTTTTGTTTTATGAGGGAGTAAACTGGACGGTGGGGAGGATCCTTACATAACCTCAAGGATTCTTGTTTAACAAGCTGTTGATATCATTATTACGTCTTAAAAACATTAACAGCACATTCTTAATATAATTGAATATTTTTATTTGACTGTCTCAAACTTTGTTTTAACCATTTGTTTGATTCTGTATTTTTTATAACGCTTTTATTTAAAGGATATAAATTTCCAAAATACAGCTTATAGATTACAATGGCTTCCCCCCCCATAACTTCCCTCCTACCCGCAACCCTCCCCTTTCCCACTCCCTCTCCCCTTGCTTCACATCAAGATTCATTTTCAATTCTCTTTATATACAGAAGATCAGTTTACTATATATTAAGTAAAGATTTCAACAGTTTGCCCTCACATAGCAACACAAAGTGAAAAATACTGTTGGAGTACTAGTTATAGTATTAATTCACAATGTATACTGATGAAATCTTTACTTAGTATATACTGAATCAATCTTCTGTATGTAGATAATTAAAAATGAAAAAAAAATCTTGTTGTTAAATTGGAAATTGCCTAGAAAATTAATCAATTTAAAAATATATATATATCATGTAGGATCTCTGTCCTTAATGTGATTCTGTATTTTTAAGTGCACTACCTGACTTTAAAATACATTACAAAGCTACAGTAATTAAAGCAGCATGGCATTCACATAAAACAGACACATAGACCAATGAAGCAGAATACACATCCTAGAAGTAAACCCATGCATCTGCAGCCAACTAATCTTTGATAAAGATGTTAAGAATAATGACTAGAAAAGGAGCAGTGTTTTCAATAAATGGTGCTGGATCTCCCCACCCCTTATCTAATACCATGTACAAAAGTCAACTGAAAATGAATTAAAAACCCACATGTAAGACCTGAAACTTCAAAACTACCACAAGAAATCAGGGTAAGTGCTGTAGGGCATTGGAATGGGCAAGGATTTTTTTGGATCAGATGCCAATAGCATAGGACATAAAAGCAAAAATAAGCAAATGGGATTTTATCAAACCGAAAAGCTTCTAACAGCAAAGAAAACAATAGAGTGAAGAGACAACCCATAGACTGGGAGAAAATATTGGCAAGTTATATATCTGACAAGGAGTTAAGAACCAGAGTGCATAAGGAACTCATACAACTCAGTGTCTTCTCCCAAAAATCCAATATAAAAATGTTCAGTACTTCTAAGCAGATGTGTCTCAGAAGATGTACAAATGGCCAACAGGTACCTGTTAAAAATACTCATTATCACTTATCAGTAGGGAAGTTCTGATCAAAACCACCAGGAGAATGCAGCATTGTGGTGCAGCAGGTTAAACCGCCATTTGTGACACCAGAATCCTGTATCAGAGTGTCAAGTGGAGTCCTAGCTACTCTGCATCCAATCCAGCTCCCAGCTAATGCACACAGGAAAAGCAGCAGAAGATGGCCCAAGTACTTGGGCTCCTGCCACCCACGTGGGAGACCCAGATGGAGTTCCTGGCTCCTGCGCTTAGTCTGTCTGGCCCAACCTTGGTTGTTGGGGGCATTTGGGGAATGCACCAGATGGAAGATCTCTCTCTCTGTCTCTCTGTCTCTCTGTCTCTCTGTCTCTCTTCCTCTCTCTCTGGCACTCTGCCTTTCAAATAAATAAATTTTTTTTAAAAAAGCCACAATGTGATACCACCTCACTCCGGTTAGATTGACTGTCAACAAAAAGACAAAAGCTAACATGCTGGCAAGGATGTAGAGCAAAGGAAGCCCTCACACATTGTAGATGGGAGTGTGGATTAGTACAGCTGTTGTGGAAAACAATGTGGAGGTTCCTCAAAACACTAAGAAGCACCATATATTCCAGCAGTCCCACTAGTAGGTACATATCCAGGGGAAAAGAAGTCCCTGTGGAAGAGACGTGTGTACTCGTTCAGTGCACCGCTCACGATAGCCGAGAAATGGAACCAACGGAAGCATCCATCGACTGATGAATGAATAAAGACACTGTGATACATATATACAATGGAGTACTATTCAGCCATCAAGAGGATGAAATCTTACTATTTGCAACAACGTAAATGGAGCTGGATGTCACTGTGTTAAGTGGAATAAGGTAAGCACTACATGATCTCACTCATATGTAGAATCTTAGAAAGCTGATCTCATAGAAGTTCAGAATATAATGGTGGTTACCAGTATCTGGCACATAGTATCACAGTATTCAATCAATTTTTTGAAAGGTTGACCTTGTAATTAACATTTGTTTAGTCTTCTGTGGGTCAGCATCCATTCTAAATACTTTATGCATTGACTCATTTCATTTCCACATCAACACAAAAAGGTAATGACTTATCCACATTTTGAAGATACTTACTGGTTATAACTGTTGTTGTTTCACAGGCATCTCAAACTCAACATGCTAAAATATTGAGTTTTTTTCCTTGTTAGCTTACCTCTGTGCAACATCCTGCTCCTTTGAGTAGACATATCTATCTGTTTAGCATCCTTTTTTTTTTTGACAACCAGAGTAGACAGAGACAGAGAGAAAGGTCTTCCTTCCACTGGTTCATTTCCCAAATGGCCGCTACAGCCGGAGATGCGCTGATCCGAAGCCAGGAGCCAGGTGTTTCTCCTGGTCTCCCATGCGGGTGCAGGGCCCAAGCACCTGGGCCATCCTCCACTGCACTCCCGGGCCACAGCAGAGAGCTGGCCTGGAAGAGGAGCAACTGGGACAGACTCCGGTGCCCCGACCGGGGCTAGAACCTGGTGTGCCGGCACCACAGGCAGAGGATTAGCCAAGTGAGCCGTGGCGCCGGCCATCTGTTTAGCATCCTATTACCCTTGTTTCTGGAGAAAGCATGTGTCATTCTTTAAGGGAACTGGCCATGTCCCATTTCATTGATTATTGTGGAATTATCAGTGTTCCACCTCTGTGCCTCAGCAGTGGATTTGTGATCCAAGCCAGGTCAGATTCTTTCTCTTAGTGATCTGAATCTCAAGTGCATTTGAGGATGGAAGTTGGCTAGGGCTTGGTTATTTAATGGGAGCCCCCCCAATTTTATGCCTCAGCAAAACCTGCAACTTGTCTGTTCATATCTCTTGTAAGGTCTAGTAGTTTAGCTCTTCTGTCACTTGTGACTTATCTCCTTGCAATAAATTTCATTCTTTGTTTAAGTCAGTTAGAATCATTTTCCTGCTTGTATCCAAAGGACCAATTAAACCATGCTCAGTTGAAGGTTACCATTTTATTCACGCAGTAGCTTAGGTTAGAAACCTAACCTAACACTCCCGTATCACCAGTCACAAAGTTTGATATTGATTCTTTGTCTTAAATCTTTCGAATCTGTTTCTATTAGTGTTCTTGCTTTGGTTCAGACCCTCATCTTGCCCTAACCACAGCACATGCCCCTTGGTTTGTCTCCTGATCACTTCTCGGCCGTTTGGCTAAGAGCAAGTGTAGTTTGTCTCCATGCCTCCAGTGTAACCCCTTCCAGTTTGCCTCCCACTCATGCTTTAGTGCATGATTCCTGAAAACCCAAATCTGCTCATGTCACCCCCTGTATAATATCCTTCCATGGCTCCCCACTCTGAATCTCATGGCCTAGTACAAAAGGCAATTGATGGCTAAGCCCCTGGTCACAATTCTCCCTCTTGAATTCAAATTAAAAACGAAACCACTGCTTTTTGTGTTAGCTTTCAGATATCCTTGCCCTCCCTACTCACACAAAGCAAACCAAAAGGCAGAAGAGATCTTCAAAGTATTCCCCCCAGACACCTTAACCCTGGAGAAGGGGCAGACCGTGTTTTATTCATCTTTGTGATCAGTGCCTACTCACAGTAGACATTTGATACTCAACTCCCTTTACCTTTTCCCATTCTGGATAGCTTCCCGTAATCCCTCAGTGGCATTATTTAATTGTTTCTCCGTTTGCTTGGACTCTTCTGTACGAGCCAAATGGTACACATTATTGTCGTTTCTCCTGTGGTGGTCCCCCAGTGAGCAAGGCTCTGCGTGGCCTGTCCCGCATCATCCCTCTCCCCTTAAATCTTGGCTGGCCCTCTGGCTTTCTGTTGACCAATAGGTAGAAGGGACACAGTTTGAACACTGAGGCTAAATCAGAAGAAGCCTTAGAGCTTCCACCTGGACTTGTTTGGACAGCGCCTTCCCGGAAGCCGGTTATTATGCTGTGATGAGGCCAGGCCATCTGGAGAAGGCACATGGAGGTGCTCCAGTTGACAGCCCCAGCTGGCTTCCCAGCCTGGAAACAGCGTCAGCCACCAGTGATGTGAATGAGCCATCTTGGACATCAGACCACGCGAGCCTGTAGATGACTCTGCTCTGTACACTTCCTAGGTTCTCTCTTGCCAACTTGGCTTCCTCTCGGGAGGCACTGGCAGGAGATCAGAATGCAGGAGAAACAGAGCTGCTTCCTGCTTTGGTCGCTGATGCTGTGTCAGTTGCTGGCAGGAGCTGTGGTGGCAGCCATAGTACAGTTTCCAGCCCCAAGCAAGGTGAGACTACTTTGGTTAGAACTAGAACTGATTTTGATAATGTCTCCAGCAGTGCAGCAGCAGGTGCAAGCTTATGGGTTCCACCTCAGATGTGTTAGTTTCTGATCTCTGGGTACCATCTCTTCTTTTTCCCCTCCCTTCTCCCTTTTGCTATAACATTCCTTCCAATATCTTTTTTAGAAAAATATTTATTTTACTTATTTGAAAGGCAGAGTGAGGGAGAGAGGGATTGGGAGTTGGAGAGGGAGCGAAAGAGAAAATCTTCCACTGCTGGTTCCCTCCCCAACTGGCAGCAATGGCTTGGGGCTGGGCCAGGCTGAAGCCAGGAGCCTGGAACTGCATCTGAGTCTCCCACGTGAGTGCAGGAGCCTAAGCACTTGGAGTATCATATGCTGCTTCCCCCGGCACATTAGCAGGGAGATGAATTGGAAGCAGAGCAGCTGGGACTCAAACTGGTGCTCTGGTATGGGATGCTGGTGTCACAGGTGGTAGCCTAACCTGCTGGGCCACAATGTCGCCCCCTCCCCGAATCTTTATAATA
Source organism: Sylvilagus floridanus (assembly GCA_949820135.1). Taxonomy (NCBI): domain Eukaryota; kingdom Metazoa; phylum Chordata; class Mammalia; order Lagomorpha; family Leporidae; genus Sylvilagus; species Sylvilagus floridanus. The sequence goes on from OX463223.1 coordinate 40,533,569, forward strand.
AATTCTTTTTATTAAATTCTGAGTTTGAAACACCAAGAGAAATTTCTGTTTACCTGGCTGGACCATGACAAGGACACCAAAGAACTTGGAAATGAGACTACTGAATCCCCACCGACAATCTTTGAGAAACAAGGATGATTTCAAGAATAACATCAGAAAGCTGTTCTCTGACCTTTTGCATCGTGAAGAGTAGCACATTCAGAAAAGTGAGCAGGTAGGAATATGCAGCTCAATGACTTGCCAAGAATCAAATGGCCATGTAACCAGCACCCAGATCACGAGACAGAACATGACCAGCTCCCAGAATTCCCCTGCCACTCTCTAAGTTCTCTTCCTCAAAGGTAACTGTTAGCCTTTTATGACAATCGTGTCTTTATCTTTCTTTTTTTTTTAATTTATTTTTCCCCAGAAACCTTTTATTTAAGGAATGCAAACTTCATGCATTTCATAAATAAAACTTTAAGAATACAATGATTCTTCCCATCATACCCACTCTCCCTTATCTTTATGGCTTTGCCACCTAAGTATATATCCCTGAACATTAATGATATAATATGCTAATTTTTGGACTTTTGTCTACATGTAAGCAAACAAGATACATGCTTCTGTGTTTGGCTTCTTTCAGTCAACATTTTATTTGTAAGATTCATCCATTCCTGGGGTCAGTGTTGCAGTGCAGAAGGTTAAGCTGCCGCCTGCAATGCCAATATCCCATGTGAGTGCCTGTTCATGTCCTGGCTGCACCACTTCCAATCCAGCTCCCTGCTAATTGCCTGTGGAGAACAGCTTGGGAAAGAACTTGGGCCCCCACCACACATGTGGGAGACCTGGAAGAAGCTTCTGGCTTCTGGCTTTGGCCCGGCCCAGCCCTGGCTATTGCAGCCATTTGAGGAGTGAACCAGAGGATGGATGATCTCTTAATCTCTCTCTCTCCTCTGCCTTTCAAATAAATAAAATAAAATCTTATAAAATATGCAAAACTATTCACAGCACCTATAGAAGGGATTTTGATAATCTCTTGCAAAATTACTTACACATTTTTAAAAAAAGATTCGTCCATTGTGATGTAAGGAACTGTAATTTGTACATTATTGCTGTATAACACCCTATTGCATGAGCAAGCATGCCTACCCAAAAAGATCTGATTGAGGCTGTATTGACAATGTTAGGTAAAATGCCAGTGAGTTTGATGGCATTGTGAGGACGACTATGGCAGCAAAAATCTAATAGTTGACACTGGGAAGAAGGAAGGCTTGGAGCAGAGAAGAAAAGGGACCACAAATTGTCTTAAAAATTGAAAGAACTACCATGCAGAAGAGGAACTGAACTTATGCTGATGTTCCAGAAGGTACCATTAGGACCAATAGGTGGATGGCATAAATAGGTGCATTCAGTCATCCTGTTACTATATTCTTGTCCTTATCATTCCATAAAGTTCTTCAAGATAATGTGTGGTCAGCTGGACTAAATACAAATAAACGAAAGTGATCTACACAGCTGGTTGCCTGAACCCTAGGTTTCCAAACACAGTGAGACATTTCTGGAAATAATCCTTAGCATTCTCTGCAAGCTTTCCATTGAGGGAAGCTTTTCACCTGGAGCAAGGAGAGGCAAATCAGTAGAAAAGATAGGGTAGATACTATGGTCCATTACTATCTGGGTATGAATCATGAGCGCTAAATAATATGGAGACTTGTGAATTGGGAAGTTAGGATGCCATTTGGGTTTTCACCAATCTTAAAAATCATTTCCTGTACAATATCATGTCAGGAATCTTTTTAACAAAAAGATGACCTGGAAAGGAAAAAGAAAAAATTTCTTGGAGTGTATTTGTGTGTGTGTGTGTGTGTGTGTATTGCAGGGTTGGGGGAGTGAGTGGTAGTGCAAGTGTGCACTATCTGCTCTTGAGTGTTGCAAAGTATAAACCAGGTAAGGTAGATATATGCACTTCAGAAAGTCTAAAGTGCGTTCAACTAGAAAATGAACTTTAAATTTCTTGTTGTCATAATACACTGTAATTTGGTAATGTATAACAGATAGGAAATACTGCAGAAGCCAGGCTACCTTTTTTGTAGTAAGTATGCGAACATTATCTTTCTTAACGCAATTTCAATCAAATGTAGTTGTATTACTAAAATAATCTTGAATTCTGAGACCTACTTTAACACTTTTACTCACTTAATAATCATTACTAGAAAGCTTACTATGTGCCAGACGTGGTCCTAAGGTAATGAATACTCACAATATAAATCTCCCTATTCTTTGACTGAAATGGTTTAGCATGGCTACATCACTGTACCAGGCCCTCATCGGGCTCACAGGTGTAAACTTTCAAAGTTCTAAAATCCTACCACACATCAGCTCAAAGCCTCTTTCCTCTGCAGTGATCTAGGAACAGCTTTGGGCCTCAATGATATCTTGAACAACCACTCCAGAAGAGCTGCAGCAGTTCAAGAGGAGGTTACCAGGTCCATTGAGACCTCAGCTGATGCCCTCTGAGGTCTCCAACGTCTTATCACCTCACCAACAGGCTTGGTCCTGTGGGATGGAGGGCCTTAACAGCGTTGTTATTATGTTAACCAATCAGGCCAGGTAAAACCACACCTGTCCATCTTCACTAGGGTCCAGCGACACTGACCCCCCCCACCCCAACTTCCTCTCCTCTATGAAATCCTCTCATTACTTGGTTAATGCCGCTCTTAGGACTATTAGCTGCTATTCTCACTCTGGCCTTTATATTATCTTGTCTGTTTAAGTGTTTACAGAAGGTGATAACAGAATGAACCAAAGCCTTCACCAACCAGGCAGTCAGTCAAATGCTGCTGGAGGGATATACTTGGCTCCCCACCCAGGACACTGCAGTTTGAGACATCACCCCACACCAGTGGAAAGTAACTGGTCGCCCTCATGTCAGCAGGAAGTAGCTCTAAGACAGATCATCGTCCCTCCACAACATCCTGGCTGATGTGATGTCATACAACACTTGCTTTATAAAAAACAAAAGGGGGGAATGTTAGTAAAATGGCACAGTCTTATCTGTGGCTTGATCTATGCCTCAGACACCATCCTTGGCTCTAGGCCCTGTCACCATTGCTAGAAGCTAGGTGACCAAATGGCCCAACCACAGGTGTCAGCTCCACTCCCACCTTAACGGCATTTGCTGCTCCTATTTGCCTGCTCCCTGTAAAGGTATAATAGGACCTGCTTCCTGCACACGTGCTCTCTCTCTCTCACTCTCTCACCCTCACCCCTGGTCGGGGGTAGAAGATGAACTTTAAAAACGAACTTTCAAAGGCCCCGAAGAGGAATTAGGCTGAATTTCCAAACCAGAATTTAGGTTGAATAATTTTTCAGAAGCGGAACTCCTAAAACTTGAACAGAATTAGAGATAAGAATTCACCTCTAGAGAGGAAGTTAATTTTATGAGTAATGAATATATGCAAAAGGATATACTGTGAGACTTTAGGGCCTCAGGTCAAAACTTTGCTAAGAAAACGCTGTGTCTAGTCTGCCACCTCTTTAAACATGCTGCTAGGGCTGTTCCTTTTATAGCTTGCCGAAGCAACAAAGGGGTGCTTGGAGTGGCAATTGAAGACATGACTGATAACCAGAGCGGTTTTTGCTAAACTGCCTTCCCCTAATTTAAGCATATTGAACAAAGAAGCAATGGAATCTAACGTTAGTAGTAAATAGTGGGATGAAAAAACCCTCCCAGGGGCGAGCATTTGGCCTATCACTTAAGACACAGGTTAGGAACCTCGAGTTTCCAGTACCTGGGCTCTATCCCAGCTCCTGAATCCAGCTTTCTACTAATGCAGCTATGTGGGAGGCTGGATTGTGTTCCTAGCTTCTTACAGGTATCTGGGGAGCATTCTGCCTTGCCAAAAAAAAAAAAAAAAAAAAAAAAGAAAGAAAAAAGAAAGAAAGAAACTCTCCCAGAGCCTTCAAATCGTTCAATATTTTGGTGGTGAATTTGTAATAATGCGAGTACAATGATTTTGATTATACCTCTCTCAATTTACTATTAGCCATACTAGTATGCATCATTGTACTTATTTTTGTGTGTGTGGTGTGGGAGGGGTAGGGAGCAGGAAATGGAGATAAAGAACACAATATTTAAGAAAAACTCATGTTTAATAGAAAAACCAAGTAGATATTGGGATTTTTTTTTTTTGGTTTGTTTTGAGGTTAGAGGAAATGAAGAGAATAGAAATAAAAGAATATTATTTAATAGTTGTGCTAGACAGACAACTAAAATATTGCTGCAATTTTAAAAAACTTAAATAAATGGGCTGATATGTTTATTAGGTAAAATACTATTTTAATGTTGCTTGTATGCAAATCAATATATGGATTTAATACAATCTCAATGAAAATGCCAATAAGCTTTGTTGTAGAAGCCAGCAAGATGATTAGCTTGATTTAATCATCCCACATTGTATACATGATCAAATACAACATTGTACCTTTTTTTAACATTTATCTTTTATTTTTAATGTACTGAATTATGGCCGGCGCCGCGGCTCACTAGGCTAATCCTCCGCCTTGCGGTGCCGGCACACCAGGTTATAGTCCCAGTCGGGGCACCGGATTCTGTCCCGGTTGCCCCTCTTCCAGGCCAGCTCTCTGCTGTGGCCCGGGAGTGCAGTGGAGGATGGCCCAAGTGCTTGGGCCCTGCACCCCATGGGAGACCAAGAGAAGCACCTGGCTCCTGCCATCGGATCAGCGCGGTGCGCTGGCCGCAGTGCGCCAGCCGCGGCGGCCATTGGAGAGTGAACCAACGGCAAAGGAAGACCTTTCTCTCTGTCTCTCTCTCTCACTGTCCACTCTGCCTGTCAAAAAATAAAAATAAAAAAAATGTAGTGAATTACAATTCGTTTTCTTCCCCCACCAAGAAACCTTTTATTTAAATATATGGACAATGCATTTCATATATATAACATTAGGGACATAGTGATTCTTCCCTCTAAACCCACACTCCTCTTCTTCCTCCCTCTCCTATGTCCATTGTTTTTTTACTAAGATATATTTTCAATTAACTTTATACATGTAAGATCAACTCTATACTAAGTAAAGAGTTCAAAAAATAGTATGGAAAAAAAAAAAAACCCTGTTCCTTATCCTTAGCAGTTGAGGCAAGGGCTATTCAAAGTCATTGCATTTCAACGTGTCAATTTCACTTCTATACATTGCCTTTTAGGTGCTCTGTTAGTTACCATAAATCAGGGAGAACATATGGTATTTGTCCTTTGGGGACTGGCTTATTTCACTAAGTATGATGTTTTTCAGTTTCATCCATTTTATTGCAAATGACAAGATTTCATTTTTTTTTTTTGTAGCTATTGTGAATGGGTTTGATCTTAGAAGTCCTTTCTCAGCCATAGCATTGTCTGTATATACAAAGGCTATTGATTTTTGTGTGTTTATTTTATATCCTGCTACTTTACCAAACTCTTTTGAGTCCAACTAGTCTATTAATGGGGTCTATTGGATCTCCTATATACAGAATCATGTCGTCTGCAAATAGGGACAGTTTGAATTCCTCCTTCCCAACTTGTATCCCTTCGATTTCTTTTTCTTGCCTAATGGCTCTGGCTAAAACTTTCAGGACTATATTATATAGCAATGGTGAGAGCAGGCATCCTTGTCTGGTTCCGGATCTCAGTGGGAATGCTTCCAACTTTTCCCCCATTCAACAGGACACTGGTCATGGGTTTGTCATAAGTTGTCTTGATTGTGTTGAGGAATGTTCCTTCTATAGCAGTTTGCTTAAAGTTTTCATCATGAAAGGGTGTTGTATTTTATCAAATGCTTTCTCTGCATCTATTGAGATAATCATGTTTTTTGTTCTTTAATTTGTTAATGTGATGTATCACATTGATTGATTTGTGAATGTTGAACCATCCCCACAGACCAGGGATATAAATCTCACTTAGTTTGGGTGAATGATCTTTCTGATATGTTGTTGGATTCGACTGGTTAGTATTTTATTGAGGATTTTTGCATCAATGTTCATCAGGGAAATTGGTCTGTAATTCTCTTTCTCTGTTGTATCTTCTTCAGGTTTAGGAGTTAAGGTGATGCTGGCTTCATAGAAGGAGTTGCATAGGGTTCCCTCCCTTTTAGTTGTTTTGAATAGCTTTAGAATAATTGGAGTTGATTCTTCTTTAAATGTCCGGTAGAATTCAGCAGTGAAATCATCCAGTCCTTGGTTTTTCTTTTTTGGGAAGGTCTTTATTACTGATTCATTTTCCGTCTTGGTTATTAGTCTGTTTAGGTTTTCTGTGTGTTCATGAATCAATTTAGGTAGGTTATATGTGTCTAGGAATCTACCCATTTCTTATTGATTTCCTGATTTGTTGACATTTATAACTAAATACAATTATGATTTTCCCATTAATTTAAAATCTACATAAAAATGCAAAGGTCCTAGAAGAGCCAAAGCAATCTTAAAGCAAACCAAAGCTGGAGGACTTTCACTATTAGATATTAAGACTTGTTAGAATGATACAGTAAGACAGTGTGGTATTTGTACAATGGTAAAAGACCAGTGGAACAAGATACAGAATATAGAAACAGAATCACCCATATCCAGGTATCAGATGTATGATGAAGGCGCCATGAATATTCAGTAAGAAAAGGTTAGTCTTTTCAATAAATTACAATGTATCAACTGAATATCTATGTTGGAAAAAATGAACCATCCACAAAAATTAATTTGAGATGAGTTATACATATATACTAAATCATCTACAATAACAGATAGAAAAATGATCTACATAATTGGCCAGATAGTAAATATTTTAGGCTTTGTGGCCCATATGAGGCCATATGATCTCTGTCACACTACTTTGATCCTACAGTGTAAAAGCAGTCATAGAAAATATGCAAATGAAGTGGTGTAGCCAATATTACTTGGGCTAGATTTGGCCTTTGAGTTGTAGTTTGTTGAATCCTAGTCTAGAAAAAAATGTATTAGGTAAAGATTTTTATTCATATTGAAAGCACTAACCATATAGAAAATTACTATGTTAAATTTAAGTTAAGAACTTCTGGTCAAAGAATACCATTAAGAATATGAGAATTCAAAGCATTTCTGGGACTTCTATTTAGAATATATAAAGAACTCGCCTTGCGGCGCCAGCACACCGGGTTCTAGTCCCGGTCGGGGCGCCGGATTCTGTCCCGGTTGCCCCTCTTCCAGGCCAGCCCTCTGCTGTGGCCCAGGAGTGCAGTGGAGGATGGCCCAAGTGCTTGGGCCCTGCACCCCATGGGAGACCAGGATAAGCACCTAGCACCTGGCTCCTGCCATCGGATGAGCGCGGTGCGCTGGCCGCAGCGCGCCATCCGCGGCAGCCATTGGAGGGTGAACCAACGGCAAAGGAAGACCTTTCTCTCTGTCTCTCTCTCTCACTGTCCACTCTGCCTGTCAAAAAAAAAAAAAAAAAGAATATATAAAGAACTCATGCAAAACAATCGGAAAGACTGAAACTCAGAAACAAAATGAGCAGAACACCTGAACAGGCATTTTACTAAAAAAAAATAAAATCATGCAGCTGATATATAAATGAATAGATGCTCATTATCACTTGTCATTAGGAAAATGTAAATTAAAGTAACATTGTGATACCCCCTACATGTGCCACAATGGTTCAAATTAAATAGACAAAAAAGCAACCTGCTAGAGGAGATACAGAGCTACTAAGACAGTTATACATTGCTGCTAAGGATGGAAAGTTAATCATGTTGGCAGTTTTTATTTTTTTATTTTTTATTTTATTTTTTTTTTGACAGGCAGAGTGGACAGTAAGAGAGAGAGAGAGAGAAATGTCTTCCTTTACCGTTGGTTCACCCCCCAATGGCCGCTGCGGCCGGCGTGCTGGCGCACTGCGCTGATGCAATGGCAGGAGCTAGGTGCTTCTCCTGGTCTCCCATGTGGGTGCAGGGCCCAAGGACTTGGGCCATCCTCCACTGCCCTCCCGGGCCACAGTAGAGAGCTGGACTGGAAGAGGGGCAACCCGGACAGAATCCGGCACCCCGACCGGGACTAGAACCTGGGTTGCTGGCGCCACAGGCGGAGGATTAGCCTATTGAGCTGTGGCACTGGCCAGGCAGTTCTTATTAAAGTTAAACATAGATCTCTCCTATGACTCAGAAACTCTACTCCTGTTTGTGAACTCAACCAATATGAGTGCTATGTTCCCTGCAAGATTGTTGTTCATAACGGTTTTCTTCAGGATTAAAAGACTAGAAACTCAAATGTTCTTCCACTCTAGCATGGATCAACCAGTTGTGTAAAATGCACACAATGGAATTAGTAGATAGCCATAAAAAAACAACAAACTACTAATGTATAATAACATGGATGTATCTCACAAACATATTGTTAAGCAAAAGTCAGATACACACTACACAGTTTGAATCCATTCAGAGATGGGGAACAACCAGCCTGCGGGTCACATAAGCCATGAAATCATTGGAATGGTCCTGCCAAGGCAACCGCAGGCAGGACTCAAAATCCAATAAATTTATAGCAGGTTCATTTTTTAAAATTTAATATATATATATATTTTAAAGATTTATTTATTTATTTGAGAGGTAGAGTTACAGACGGGGTGGGGAGAGAGAGAGAGAGGGAGAGGTCTTCCATCCGCTGGTTCATTCTCCAATTGGCCACAATGCCTGGACCTGTACTGATCCGAAGCCAGGAGCCAGGAGCTAATTCCAGGTCTCCCACGTGGGTGCAGGGCCCCAAGGACTTGGGCCATCCTCCACTGCTTTCCCAGGCCATAGCAGAGAGCTAGATCAGAAGTGGAGCAGCCAGAACTCAAACCGGCACCCTTATGGGATGCTGGCACTGCAGGTGGCGGCTTTACCCACTACGCCACAGCGCTGGCCCCCCAAGCAGGCTCATTTTTAAGTTGACAGCTTTGTGTGGCTTGCAAATGATATTATAAATATCCAAATAGTCCTTGGCACAAAGTTTCCCCACTCTTGAATGAAATTCCAAAGCAAGCACACAACAAGTCTGTGGAGACAGAAGTTCAAACAGTGGTTACCTTTAGAATATTGATTGGAAGAGGGCATGGAGACATCTGAGGGCTAGAAATGTCCTACATCTTGATCTGAAAGCTACGTGATTTTGTATGTGTGGAAATTAAGTGAGCTACACTGAAGATCTGTGAACTTTACTGTAGAAAAGAAAAAATGCTTGAAAAGAAAAGAAAATGTTAATTTAAAAAAGTATGTTATCACAATATTAGACTTTTAAAAGATTGATTTGAAAGGCAGAGTTACAGAAAGAGAAAGAGAGAGAGAGAGAGAGAGAGAGAGAGAGAGAATCACTCGCCAAATGGCCACAATTGCCAGGACTCTCAGCCAAAGCTGAGAGTCAGGAGTTTCATCCAGGTCTCCCACTTGGGTTGCAAGGGCTCAGGGACTTGGGCCATCATCCGCTGCTTTCCCAGGCATGTTAGCAGGGACGTGGATTAGAAGAGGAGCAGCCAGGGGCTCAGACAGTACTCATAGGGCATGCCGGCTCTGCAGGCCTCAGCTTAACCCACTGCGCCACAGCACTGGTCCTACAACATTGGACTTTAGTAAGTAAAATAGTTGCTTCTGCTTCCATATGTGCGTGCAGAAAGGGCTGTTGTCCATCAAATCTTTCTCTAAATAGGTCATTAGCCTTTTCTTTTGCTCACTGTAAGGCCCTTCCATTTTGTGACATCTGAAGACCAACAGAGCAGAAGAGAGAATGTTATTCTTTCTTGCAAATGTTATTTTATGCCACACAATCTCTCTCTCCCTCTCTCCCTCGTTTACATTTCTGTGCGGAGACTCATCCCCACTTTGAAAAGGATGCCTTTTGGAAGCCATCGGGTAACTGGCAGGAAAAGCCTTAATTTGCTCAAAGGGACCACTGACCCTTTATCCTGGTGATGGGATGGGCAAGGAGCTCTTATTCTTTCTTTTCTTTTTTTTTTTTGACAGGCAGAGTTAGACAGTGAGAGAGGGAGACAGAGAGAAAGGTCTTTTTTCCGTGGGTTCACCCCCCACTGGCCACTACAGCTGGCATGCGGCACCAATCCGAAGCCAGGAGCCAGGTACCTCCTCCTGGTCTCCCATGTGGGTGCAGGGCCCAAGCACTTGGGGCATCCTCCACTGCACTCCCGGGCCACAGCAGAGAGCTGGACTGGAAGAGGAGCCACCGGGACAGAATCTGGTGCCCCAACTGGGACTAGAACCCCGGGGGGGTGCCGGTGCCACAGGCGGAGGATTAGCCCGCTGCAGCTCTTATTCTAATTAGGCAGGATCCCACTGTTCCTCACCTGCTTCATTAGCAGCATTTAGCCTGGATTTGTTTGTGGAGCCTGTGCTTGAGCATGGGTGATGGAACCAGATGATGTCTTAGAGAACAAATGCATTCTTTATTCTCTGCTCTGACAAGAATAGGCTCTATCTTTTATGATTAAAAGAGGAATCTTTATTTTTACCAGGAGTTTTCAAATACATTTTTTTTTTTCTTGGAAGGAAATTTTGATGTGTTTCTATAGCTCTCAACTGAGGTTTTGCTCAAGGCTATAATTCAAAATGTTTGGATTATGTATGGTGTTTGGCTTCAGTTTTCAGTGTGGGGAAACGGTAACTGAAGATGACATTAATTTGGTAATGTTAAAGTATTAAGCGGAGAAAAATCTTCAATTTCCTGTCCCCTGGTATGATTTATTATGTTACAGTGCATACTTGCACTGTCTGTACTTCTCCTGTTAAGGTATTAGATTTTGCGGTGCTACTGATCTTTAAATGAAGATCTGTTTTTCTTAAGGAAATGCAAGAAGCAGATTATAATGGCATGCAATTTTATTGTGAATATGGTATAACGTGAAACACCACAGAATATGCTGTTAGTAGCTAAGACCACTAGACCTCATTCCCTTTTAAATGACTGTGTGTGCGTTATCTAATCTTGCAGAACTTGTAGTTTTTTCACCTGTATAATGAGATGATTATAACAATATCTCCCGTACTGAAGAATACAGATGAAAATGATCCACACAATATCTTAAAGTGTGAGATGATATATATCATTTTAAAAATTACAGTAAAATTATGGCTGACAAGGTTTAGATTCTGGGCTTAAGAAATCTAAAAATACTGAACAGTCAAAAACCCACTATAAAATTTTGATGATGGTGGTAAGCTGAGACTAATAAAACTCGACATCTTAATGGGAAAAAGGTTACATTTCTGTTCCTAGAAATAAATTCTTTTATCACTGAGAGGACGAGTAAGTATCCATTTAGAAGGAGGGAGTGTCTCAAAGGAAGAGTAGACAGGGGGATCTTTCTTTTACATCTTCATGCACTTCTGGAGCCTCGATATGAGCACCAAAATAATTGCCTTAAAATCCAAGGAGAGTGACAGGAGTTGGCAGCACTATATTTGAAGTATTTTTGCCAAAATATCTAATCTACTTTAAGGAAGACAAAGGAACATGGTAAACAATACCATGGGAATTGAATCTGCAAAATCTAGAATGTGGAAAACCAAAGAGGACACTCAGTTCTTTTTAAAACTGTCTTTTTTTCCTTTTTTTTAAAAAAAAGATTTATTTATTTATTTGAAAGGCAGAGTTATAGAGAGGCAGAGGCAGATGCAGAGAGAGAGAGAGAGGTCTTCTACCTACTGGTTCACTCCCCAAATGGCTGCAACAGCTTGGAGCTGTGCCGATCCGAAGCCAGGAGCCAGGAGCTTCTTCTGGGTCTCCCAAATGGGTTCAGGGGCCCAAGCACTTGGACCATCTTTTGCTGCTTTCACAGGCTACAGCAGAGAGCTGGATTGGAAGTGGAGCAGCCGAGTTTCAAACCAGTGCCCATATGGGATGCTGGCACTGCAGGCGGTGGCTTTACCTGCTATGCCACAGTGCCAACCCCTATAATTTATTTCTTTGAAAGGCAGAGTTACAGAGAGCAAGAGCCATCATCTATTCATTGATTTACTCCCCAAATGGCCACAACACCCAGGGCTGGGCTAGTCTGAAGTCATGAGCCAGGAGCTTCTTCCTGGTCTCCCATGCAGGTGCAGGAGCCCAGGCACTTGGGCCATCCTCCGCTGCTTTCCCTGATGCATTAGCAGAGAGCTGGATCTGAAGCAGAGTAGCTGGGACATGAACTGGTGCCATATAGGATGCCGACATCATAGGCGGCGGCTTAACCTGCTGTGCCACAACACTGGCTGCCTCAACTTCTTTAACAAATACATGGTAAAAATAAAAGGGAGGGAAGAGTATCTGTACATTAAAGGAGACTTACGAGACTTGTCTAACAGATACGATGGGGAGCATTTAAAAATGCTTTTTGGAGTGGGAGACGGGCATTTGGCACAGTGATTAGGATGCTGCTTGGAACACCCATGTTCCCCATCGAAGCACCTGGTTTGAGTCCCAGCTCTGCTCCTGATTCTGACCACCTGCTCATATGCACCCTGGCAGCTAGCAGGTGGAGTCCCTGCCACCTAAGTGAGAGACCGAGATGGTGTTTTGGGCTTCTGGACTCCTGGTGTTGGCCTGGCCACTCCAGGCTCTTGTTGGCATTTGGAGAGTGAACTGGCAGATTGGAGAATTTCTCCTCTCCTCCTCCTCTCCTCTCCTCTCCTCTCCTCTCCTCTCCTCTCCTCTCCTCTCCTCTCCTCTCCTCTCCTCTCCTCTCCTCTCCTCTCCTCTCCTCTCCTCTGCCTTTCAAATATATAAATTTTATTTAACATCATAAAATTGCTATAAACTTTATTAAAATTATTTTTGAGCAATGTATAAGAAGTGCTTTTTAAAATGTACCTATTTGGGTGTACCATATAATGTTACAGTACATGTATACATTGTATGTTGTCCAATCAGGGTAAACACTTCTGTCTCCTAAAATATTGAGCATTTATTTGTGGTAAAGACATTCCAAATATTTTCTCCTAGTTTTTTTTTAAAGAAAAATATGCAGTAAATTGCCATTTATATCCACCCTGCTGTACAGAAGTTCTTATTCCGACCTATAACTTAGTGCCCATTAATCCACCTTTCCCCATCCCTCCAGCTTCTCTACTCACCTCACACTAAATAAATGTAGTTACTATCAATATTACATGGTCATCAAAAATACTTATTGAATTCTATGTGCCAGATGCTGACTGAGCTAGATGCTGAGAGTTGTGATGAGAAAGAGAATGAATAAGGAGCAATCAGCACAGTGCCCCCTTGAGGAAATAAACAGAAACTTAAGAGGTAAAGAAAAGATCTTTTGAGCAGAGGATGCTCCCTACTGGTTGGTCGTGGTAGGGATGGGAGAAGAGTTTATTAGGAGTCAAATGTGTTTGAATGTGTGGTATCACTTATAAGATGACCTTGAACAAATCACTTAGCCTCTACTAGCCTTAATGGGAAAAATGGGAGTAATATTAACTACCTCCAGGTTTGTGGTAAAAATTAAGATAAATGGATCTATGAAATAGCACAGTAAGTACCAAATATGCATTTGTTGAATTAGGAAATACTTTTATAACTTCCACATTGCATTCCTAATGTCACAATTAAATCAAGAAAGGAGGAAGAAGAAGATGATCATCCTCAGGAAAATATATTTGGGAGGCTTGGTTCGTGCTATCATTGCAAATTCAGGCAAGAAACCTCTCACTAGTCCCACTGGGAAAGCTTCTCCCAGACAAAAATCCACCACCAAAAAGTCCTATGTAGGCCTTGTTGTACTCCTATTTCTTCCTGTGTTCTTCTTACCTTGCAAAATAGTCATTCAGGGGCCAGCGCTGTGGTACAGCAGGTTAACACCCTGGCCCGAAATACCGGCATCCCATAAGGGCTCCGGTTCTAGTCCTGGCTGCTCTTCTTCCGATCCAGCTCTCTGCTATGGCCTGGGAAAGCAGTAGAAGATGGCCCAAGTCCTTGGGCCCCTGTACCCGCATGGGAGACCTGGAAGAAGCTCCTGGCTCCTGGCTTCGGATCGGTGCAGCTTCTGGCCGTTCATAATTCTGTCCAATTATGGGAGTGAACCATCGGACAGAAGACCTCTCTCTTTCTCGCTCTGCCTCTCCTCTCTCTGTGTAACTCTGACTTTCAAATAAATAAATAAATCTTTTTAAAAAAAGAAAAATAGTCATTCAAATAAAAACCTTAGGATCACTTCTCATTCATTCACCAAAAAAATTTAAAATACTTATTTCTTTTTATTTATTTGAAGGGCAGAGAGAGAAATCTTCCATCCATTGGTTCATGCCCCAAATGGCCACAACAGTCTGGGATAGGCCAGGCTGAAAATATTAGCCAAGAACTCCATCCATGTCTCTCATGTAGATAGCAGGGACCTAAATACTTGAGCCATTCCTGCTGCCTCCCAGGGTGCACATTAGCAGGAAGCTGCATTAGAAGCATGGGCGAGACCTGAACACAGGCAATCCAATATGGGGTGCAAGTGTCCCAAGCAGCAGCTTTAATCTGCTGCATCACCGTGCCACCTCCATTCAACAAATATTTAAGTCTTGTACAGTGTTTATGAAGCTACTTCAAAAAAGTGAAATTCACATGTAGTGTTTTTCTTAAAGTTTTTTTTTGTATTTATTTGAAAGAATTACAGAGAAAGTGAGAGAGATAGAGAGAGATCTTCCATCTGCTAGTTCACTCCCCAAATGACCGCAATGGCTGGAGCTGGGCCAAGCTGAAGCCAGGATCCAGGAACTCCATCCAGGTTTCCCTGCTCTTGGGTGCAGGGGCCTAAGCACTTGAGCTATCTGCTGCTTTGCCAGGGGCCTTAGCAGGGAGCTGGATCAGAAGTGGAGCAGCTTGGACTTGAACTGGTGCCCATATGGGATGTCTACACTGCAGGCAGAGGCTTTACCCACTAAAACACAGAGCTGGCCCCTATGCATAGCTTTTTACATAATGTGTACTTATGAATTTTTTGAACACCCCTCCTATATATAGATTTCAAATTTTTTTGGTACCAAAATAAACTTCCATTTTCCTTCCATTTTCCATGAACTTTTTGAAGTACTCTCATATGAACGGTCAGACTGCCATAACAAGCCATAGGCTGGGTGGATTAAACAACAAAAATGTATTTTCTCACAGTTCTTGAAAATGGGAAGTCTAAGACTGAGGCGCCAGCCAATTTACCTCCTAGGGAGGGCTTGTTTCCTGGCTTTCAGACAGCTACCTTCTCACCGTGTCCTTAGGTGGCCATTCTTCCGTGGCCGCGTGAGGAGACAGAATTCTGGGCTGCCTCCTCTTCTTCAAGGACACTAATCAGATCATGGCACCACCTGTATGAGCTCATCCAGCCCTAACTACCCCCACAAGGCCTTCAAAGGGTTTGAAAGTACCAACTGGTAGACTAGAGTTAGAAGGCTAAGGCAGGCAAGATCCCTGCTATGGTTAGTTTTCACAGCACACGTTTTTACAGCAAGAGAGGGAGAGACAATGAGAAAGAGGAGAGAGGTCTTCCATCCGCTGGTTCACCTCCCAAATGTCTGCAACGACCAGGGCTGGGCCAGGCTGAAGCCAGGAGCCAGGAGCTTCTTCCAGGTCTCCCATGTGGGTGTAGGGGCCCAAGGAGCTGGGCCATCTTCTGCTGCTTTCCCAGGCCATAGCAGAGAGCTGGATCAGAAGTGGAGCAGCTGAGATTCAAACCGGCACCCATATGGGATGCTGGCACTGCAGATGGTGGCTTATCATACTATGCCACAGCGCTGGCCCCATAGAATTCTTTTTTAAAAAAGAAAGGTGTATTTATTCATTCATCTGAAAGGCAGAATGACAGAAAGAGAAAGGGAGAGAGAGAGGGAGAGAGATCTTCTATCACTGGTTCAGTCCCCAAATGGCCACAACAGCCAGGGCTAGGCCATGCCAAATCCAGGAGCCAGGAACTCCACCTAGGTCTCCTACATGAGTGGCAGAGGCCATCTCCTGCTGCCCTCCCAGGCACATTATCAGGAAGCTGGATCAGAAATGGAGCAGCTGGAACTTGAACTGGTACTCTGATATGGGATGCTGGCATCACAGGGAGTAGCATAACCCACCATGCCACAACACAAGCCCAGCAGTTCTCCTTGCAAATGTGGTTGGGATTGTGTTTCAGCTGCTTAGAACACTCCATTACCTAGAGAAACAATTCCAGACGCCTCAACACGGCTTTCCAGGGCATGCACAATGTGCCCCCACCTTACCTTATTCTAGTTGTCTGCTCATTGAACCCACACACAGCTATTCACTTTGCTGAACTTGAATTTGAGAATAACACACTTGCATACCTCTGTCCTCTTGCTCATGCCACTTTGTCCAGCATGGACCTCCCTTCTCTCTCTCTCTCTCTCTCTCTCTCTCTCTCTCTCTCTCTCTCTCTAAGATTTATTTATTCATGTGAAAGGTGGAGTTACAGAGACCGGGGGGGGGGGGGGGGAGGCAGAGGGAGAGAGGTCTTCCATCCACTGGTTCACTCAGCAGATGGCCAACGACAGCTGGAGCTGAGCCAGTCTGAAGCCAGGAGCCAGGAGCTTCTTCTGGGTCTCCCACATGGGTACAGGGGCCCAAGGACTTGGGCCATCTTCCACTGCTTTCCCAGGCCATAGCAGAGATCTGGATCGGAAGTGGAGCAGCCAGGTCTCGAAGTGGCACCCATATGGGATGCTGGTTCTTGCAGGCAGCAGCTTAACCCACTGAGCCACAGTGCCGGCCCCTCTTGTCTCTGTTGACCAGTTTCAAATACCAGCCCCTTGTGGAACTCTCGCAGACACTCTCTGCCTTGAGATCAGAATTAGTTTCTCAGCCCCTGTGCTATCAGGCTGACGTTCCCTAGGATGCAGGGACAGTGACAAAAAGTAGCATGATAGTGGTGGCAAGCTTTCAGTTAGCTAGCTTGGACCTGGTAGATTTGAACAGAAGCCTGGAAGGCGTGGGTGCTGCACCTGGCTCACCTGTGTGGGAGTCAGGAGGTGCAAGCAGAGACTCAGGTGGCTGGAAGAGGCCATCTATTCGCTTTTAGGCAGAGCTGCAGGCAACCCACCCCAGAGCAGCCAAGATGACTTTTGGAGCATGTCTTTGCAGAAGCAAAAAATCGGCCCAGAGAACGGCCTGCCTGTGCCTGGCTCTTCCCCCTCACTGTGGGAGGTGTACAGCACTCTGACCCAGGAATGTGGAGAGTGTACCGATGCGTGGGTTGAGAGCTCGATGGGGCTTAGGGTTCATTCTGCTCTGTCTGTCACTGCCCTGGTTCCCTCACAATGAGATTGTTCCCAAATGGTTGTTCACCAGCCCACTATTTCTGAGAATCAGCCCATGGGGAGTGGAAAACAAAAAACAAGGGCTCCAAATGGTAGCGGGACTTGAGAGAAAACAACAGAGCTGGCAGAGGCACGCCAGATGATGTTAACGCACTGTATGTATGCCTGGGGACCCTCGAGCCCGGCCCCTGGGCTGGTTATTGTTTAAAGACTATGGGATATGGATCCAATGAGAACCTAGTGCAGCGAAGAACATCAATGTGGAATTTTATCCAGTTCTGGCTGCAATCCTCTAACAAACACAAATGCCCACGCATGGTTTGATGTCAGCTTGGGGACCCAGTTCAAAGAGTCCCTACGTCTAAGTGCTGTATGTAAAATGAGAGCAATTAGTGCAGCTGTTACCATTGTGGTCCCCAATCTGGAATGAAGTTACAGGCAGAAAATACGGAATATTTATCCCAGGTCAGTGTCATCAGGCTTTGGAAGCAGGAAGCTCATTTGTTTCTCTTCTAGCCCTTGCGATGTTCAGCACTAATGTGCGCAGAATGAGTACTCAATAAACAGGAAAGCCAGGAACGGGCTTAAGGGTCCTGCTAGACAGCCCTCCCTCCAGTCACTCCGCACCCTGTATCCCTTTTGAGCCTTGCCCTGGCAAGAGGCCCCCGATGCCCTCCAGCTGGTCCCAAATCAATCCTCTCCTCACCAATGGGCTTTGATCTCGGCCTCTCCTTTCCTTTTCTTGGGGTAAGTTGAAGTACCCTGAATCACAGGACTAATTTCAGGGAAAGCGTCGCTAGGAGGAATTTGGGATAATTTGTTAGGTTCTGGACTTTGCAGCTAAGAATCACTGCCCCATGGGGCTGGCATTGTGGCACAGTGGGTTAAGCCGCCACCTGTGAGGCCAGCACCCTATGTGCACACTGATTTGAATCCCAGCTGCTCCAGCTCCCATCCAGCTCCCTGCTATTATGACTGTGAAGGCAGTTGAAGATGACTTGAGTGCTTGGATCCTCGCAGCCGTGGGGCAGACCTGGATGAAGCTGCTGGCTCCTAGGTTTGGGCTGGCCCAGCCCTGGCTGTTGTGGTCATTTGGGGAGTGAACCAGTGGATGGAAGATTCTCTCTCTCTCTCTCTCTCTCTCTCTCTGCCTTTCAAATACATAAATTAATTTTAAAAAAGAATCACTGCCTTCAGAGTGCATTGTGGTCTTTGGTGGGTGACAGGCAGTAGGGTTACGAGGGGCGGGACTGTGCTGGCAGGAAGCCTTAGTGAGCACAGAGTGCAATAACGTCCTGTCTGGTGCTGGTGTTTTTCTGAGACTCCAGGAGCGCCACAAGTCATTCCCTGGCACTCACTGTTATTTCTACTTGACCTCCTCCGATCACAGCACAATCATCTCCACCACTGTTCTAAGCATGTGCTTCTCCCTCAGAGCGCTTCCAGCAGCGGGTCTGTGAACTGGGCGGAAGAGTTGCAAGATATTATGCCATTGTCCATTGATCCCTGACAGATTTGCTTTGCTGCAGTGTGGGGCACAGCAGCACCTGTTTGTGGAGTGCCTCCGTGTGCCAGGCAGCATGCTAGGCACTTAGCGCATGTATTTCATTCCACCCTCACACCTACCTTCTGGCATGAGAAAGCTTAGTCTCTTCATTTTACCAAGAGGGAAACAGAGTTAACAAGCAGGCAATAGACTCAGGATTTGACCCCAGGCAATTGACCTTCAGCTCTTGTGCTGGCACCCAATGTACTAGTACCACTCTGAAGCATTAACATTAGTAACTGCTGCACGTAGGCATTTGGCCTAGCCTTCGTCCCATATCAGAGTGCCTGGGGTCAATACCCAGCTCTGGCTCCTGGCTTCAGCTTCCTGCTAATGCACACCCAAGGAAGCAGCCATGATGGCCCAAGTACTTGGATCTTTGCCACCCACACAGGAGACGCAGGTGTAATTCCTGGCTCCCAGCTTCTGCCCATCCCAATGTCAGCCATTGCAGGCATTTGGAGGAGTTAACCAGTGGATGGGTGTGCTCCCACTCGCTCGTGCGCTCTCTCTCTCTCTCTGCCTCTCAAATACATAAAATTAATAAGTGCTCAACAATTATTTGAAAAATAAATGATTAGAGTTCTCTCATTTCAAAAGGGCTTGCCCAAGGCCTCTGGCAGGCAGGGTCACATGGTTTGGGCCCATTGCTCTGAGGAGAGTTTAGACAGATGGTTGAGGGCAATGAGGTTGTACTTCACATTTTCAAGCACAATTGAGTCCCACTTCAGGAAAGTAAGAGCAGTTCAAAAGTGAAATTACCTTCTCTGGTCTGTTGGGTATGAGTTAGCTGCTCTCTGCCAGGCTGCTTACCCTTAGCTGCTCTTTGGAGAAAGGCTTGGCACCTGGGCAGTAGGTAGCCCAACTCCACAACCTTAATAGCTGCAGTTTTCTCATGGGTAGGGGTGAGGGTAAGACACGGAGGACACATAGAATTTCAGCCTGGTACTGATTGCCTTTATTTATTTACTTTTTATTTGAAAGGCATGTGCACACAAACACACACACACGAGAGAGAGAGAGAGAGAGAGAGAGAGAGAGAGAGAGAGAGAGAATCTTTCATCCAAATGCCCACAACAACCAGGGCTGGGCCAGGACCAAGCCAGCAGCCTGGAACTTATTTGGATCTCCCACGTGGGTGGCAGGGACCCAAGTACTTGAGCCATCACTGCTGCCTCCCAGGGTGCACGTTACAGGAAGCTGGAATTGGGAGCAGAGCTAAGGCTCATACCCAGGCACTTCAAGTGGCACCCTAAGTGCTATAGCAAACGCCTGCCTCTGTGATTTCCTTTTCAGCTATTGGATCATGTAATTTCCATGTGCCTCAGTGTCTCCATGTATGAAATGGGAGCAATATCCCTGGCTGACTATATTTTCAAAGCAAAATACTGAATCAGGAACAGGGTTTGGTGAAGCAGTTAGGAGGCTGCTTGGGACATCCACAACCCTTATTCGAGTGCCTGTGTTTGAGTCCCACCCCCACTTCTGATCCAGCTTTGTGATGATGAGCACCCTGAGTGGCAGCAGGCGATGCCCCGAGCAGTTGGGTCATTGCCACCTGACATGGGACACTTGCATTCAGCTCTTGATTCCTGGCTTTGGCCCTAGTCCAGCTCCAGATCTTGTGAACATTTTGGGGAGTCGACCAGGGGTGGGAGATAGATCTTTCTGTCCTCTCTCTGCCTCTCAAATAAAATACACTTTAGAATTAGCACTTTACAGCCATTGTTCAGTACAGTCCTACAAATTGACCTATGACTAGAAGTACTGCAGCCAGGCCTAAAAGGGCCAGCCAGAAAGCAGGAAGTACAAGTGATCATTGTAGGGAGAAAACGTCAAATACATCTCTCAGGCCCAGACGAGTCTATCTCTAAGAGTCACGTTCCCTGTTCTCATAACTATTTCCAATAAGATTCTAACTGGATGCTGGAGCTGGGCGGGGGCAAAGAGCTAGGCTGCTTTGGTGACATCAAGGACAGGTTAGCACTGCACTCTGGAAGAATCACCTCTGTCTTGCCCTCATGCCCCTCTGTACTTTCATTGCCTTATTATAGCACGTCTTGCATTCTACTTTGTTTTGTAGTTGTTTGAGTAGGTGTCTGCCTCCCCTGTTGATAAGGACTATGATTTAATTATTTTTGCATCTTGATTTGGTGTTGAAAATTTTGACACAGGTTATGCCCTCCCTTATATATGCTGTCCTCTCCCAGGAGCCTTGTCAGTTCAAGCAGGTCCCAGTCTTAGTTGACCTAATTGTAGGCAGATGAAGCACATGCTTAACAAAGCAGCTGGTTCTGATTTCTCTACATCCTCCCCCCAGGTGCTATTGTCTGTCTTCTTTAGCATAGCCATCATTAAGTATAAAGTGGTACCTCATTGCTTCAATCCTGTGTTTGAACTAACAAATATTCAATTCTTTTTTTTTTTAAATCTACAATGCCAGAATTGGATATTTGATGATTCAAACAACAGATTGAAGCAATGAGATACCACTTTTTACTCTATGATGGCTATGCTAAAAAAGGCACACAGTGACATGTATCAGCGAGGATGTAGAGAAATCAGAATTCTTTTTTTAAGCTTTATTTTATTTATTTGAAAGACAGATTTACAGAGAGAGGTAGAGACAGAGAGAGAGGTTTTTCATCCGCTGGTTCACTCCCCAGATGGCCGCAATGGCTGGAGCTGTGCCAATCCGAAGCCAGGAGTCAGGAGCTTCCTCCAGGTCTCACATGTGGGTGTAGAGGCCCAAGCAATTGGGCCATCTTCCACTGCTATCCCAGGCCATAGCAGAGAGCTGGATCAGAAGAGGAGCAGACGGGACTAGAACCGGCGCCCATATGGGATGACGGCACTTCAGGCCAGGGCTTTAACCCGCTGTGCCACTGCACTGGCCCTGAAATTAGAACTCTTGTACACTGCTGAAGGGAGTGTAAAATGGTATAGCCACTTTGATAAACAGTCTGGCAGTTCCTCAGATAGTTAAACATACTTTCCATGTAGCCCAGCAACTCCATTCCTAGGTATATACTTGAAAGAATTGAAACCGTATGTACAGTCAACAATTGGTACACAAATACTCATTGCAGCAATATTCATAATAGTCAAAAGGTGAAAGCAACCCAAATGTCCATCATTGAATGAGTGAATAAATCAAATGTGGTATATCCATACAGTAGAACACAATACCTACTACAATATGGAAGAACCTTTAGTAACACTATAAGTGAAAGAATCCTGACACAGAAAGCCATATCTTGTATGATTCTGTTTATGTAAAATGTCAAGAACTGAAAACTTTATAAAGATAGAAAGTAGATTATTTGTTGCCTAGGGCTGGGGAGGGACTGGGTGGAAATGGGGAGTGACTGATAATGGACTTGAAGTTTTTGGAGAAGGGTAATGAAAATGTTCTAAAATTGGTGGTGGTGATGGTTGAACCTGAATATACTAACAGCCAATGAATTATACACTTTGAAAGAGTGAATGTTATGGTAACAAAGAAGGATTACAATAGCAATTAATTATAAGAAAGATATATTTTGTTTAACTTTCTTACAGTTGTTTTATAAGTTGGTATTATTTTTAAAGAATAGTTTTGTATTTAAGCTCTGTAACTTTATTTATTTTTAAATTTACTTTCATTATACTTGAAAGGCAAAGAGAGAGAGAGAGAGATCTTCTATCCACCGGTTCACTTCTCAAATGCTCACAACAGCCAGGGCTGGGCCAAGCCAAAGTTAGGATCATGGAATCCAATCCGGGTCTTCCACATGGGAGGCAGGGACTGAAGTACTTGAGCACGAGTACCTGCTGCCTCCTGGGGTGCATTTAAGCAGATCCAGGACTTGAACCAGGAACTCCGACATGGGATGCAGGTGTTTCAAGCACTGTTTTAACCACTGAGCCAAACACTCAGCATGGTTGGTAGTTATTTTTATTTTAGATTATATGTGGACATGTAGGGTGTGTACGAATTATCTCTTTGGTACTTGGAGTTTCTAAAAGTCTTAACTCGGCCCTGTTGGATCTCAGCTGTGCATCATAGATCACATTGAATCTTTCCCTCTTTGCCTTTCTCTGCAAAATTATTTGCCCCATGTCCTATACCTGTCTGGTGATTAGAATGAAAGTGAGAAACTAATGAGTATGATGTATAATGACTGAAGGTAGCACCTACGTTTTGCCAGCTGCCTTGCGCTGAAGAAAGTGACTAATAGAGAATTACAGGCACCATGGCAGGGTCAGTGGGGGAAGTCATTTTGATGAGTGATAGCATTTCAGTCTTCCCAAAGCCATACCAAGTAGGTACCTCCTGACTCTCCCCATTCCTCTAAGACTGAATTGGAGATTGGCTCTAACGAAGGGCCAGTGTGGTAGCTCTGAGTTCGGTTGATTATTGGCCAGGCAGCATTGGATGAGGTGTCCTTTTATCATGGACATAGTCTCACTTTACCTCTGCAAATACCCTGCCTTTCTTTTGTAAGATGTCCAGTGCTCACTGGTAGATGTAAAGCTCTTGTCTTTTGGGCTCAGTCGCTTTAGTTTCCAAAGGAACTTCAGTCAAGGCAGCTTTGAAAGGGCTTCTACCAGTTGGTGGCGGAACTACTGGCCAGATGCAATGCCAATTTGTGTTTCAAGTATGGCAACGATAGTGAAGTGCTAAGTTCTAGGATGTGTCCTTTCGAAAACATTTGACCGTTCTTTTCAAGATTTTTATTTGTTTGCTTTCATTTTAATTGAAAGGCTGAGAGACTTACAGAGAGATCTTCCCTCCATTGGTCCACTCCCCAAATACCTGTAACACCCAGGGCTGCGCCAGGTTGAAACCAGGAGTCTGGACCTCAGTGCAGGTCTCCCACATGGGTGGCAGGGACCCAAGTACTTGAGCATCACCTACTGTCTCCTAGGGTATGTATTAGCAGGAGGCTAGAATAGGAAGCAGAGCCAGGACTTGAACCAGGCACTCTGATATGAGACATGGGTGTTGCAAGCAGTATCTTTTAAAAAAAGATTTATGGATGTATTTATTTGAAAGGCAGAGTTGTGGGAAGGGGGGAGCTTCTATCTGCTGGCTCATTCCCCCAAATGGTTGCAAGAGTTGGGGCTGGGCCAGGCTGAAGTCAGGAGCCAAGAACACCATCAGAATCTCCCAAGTGGGTGACAGGGACCCAAGCACTTGGGGTATCTTCCACTGCCTTCCCAGGCACATTAGCTGGGAGCTGGATTGGAAGCAGAGCAGCCGGACTTGCACTGTGGCACTCCCCTATGGGATGCTGGCTTCATAAGCAGCAGCTGAACCTGCTGCACCACAAGGCCAACCCCCAAAGAGCATCTTAACCACGGCGCCATGTGGTTATCTAAAGACACATTAGAAATGCGTCTTAAGACTGTGGGGGGAAAAAAGCCCTACACAGAGGATCTCTGGGAGACCTCAGAGGAAAGGAAGGGTCATCAAAGAAGGAGACACTCATCTCTGAAGGGAGAGAAGAACATCCCCTTTGCTTATGGCCATGTCCAAATACCGATGGAGTCTATGGTCACACAAGGCCTCCATAGCCCTGGCAGCCCAGGACAAGAGCCTCGGATGATCACTGACATCATAAAAAAGAGTGTTAATTGTTAAAGGAACAACAGTAGGCACTGTGCACTTGCTCCCCAGGTAGGACCTCTGTCCCTATTGAATTGTAATATGAGAATGGACTGCAAATGCTCTCCCCAAACTGTACTCTGTGTTGTGTGTGGGCGTGGGGGCAAATTGTTGAAATCTGTGATTAGCACAGAGATGGTCCTCTGTATATAAAGTCATACTAAAAATGATCCATAATGAAGAAGGAGATGGGAGAGGGAATGGGAGGTGGGATGGGAGCAGGGTGGGGGGCATGAGGGAAAGAACCACTGTATTCCTAAAGTTGTATCTATGTAAAGATGCATTCATTAAATAAAAAAGGAATGCGTCTTATTTTTAATATTGTGGCCTTGCCTGGAGGTAGGAGAGAGGTGGGAGGACTGTCTGCCTTGAAGTCACATGGATTTGGGATTGAATCCCAGCTTGCATTTCTTGTTAGCTTTATACTTGGACAAATGACTTTGCATCCCTGAGCTTCAGTTTCCTTGTCTGTAAAGCTGGGAATAGTAACCCTACCTCACTGCACTGTTGCGAGTTTAACAGGCAGTGATAGACTTCAAGCGCCTTATATTGTGTTTGGCAGAGTGCAACCTCGAAAAACGTTGAGGCCCCCATTGTGGCGTAGTGAGTTAAGTTGCCACCTGCAATACCAGCATCCCATATCAGAGTGCTGGGTCAAGTCCCGGGTGCTCCGATTCTGATACAGGTCCCAGCCAATGCCCCTAGGAAAGCAACAGAGCATGGTCCAAGTACCTGGGCCACTGCCATCCACGTGGGAGACCTGGATGGAGTTCCTGGCTCCTGGCTTCTGTCTGGCCCAGTTCTCACTGTTGCAGTTATTTGGGGAGTGAGCCAGTAGATGGAAGAGATCTTTATCCTTTTGTCTTTCCCTATCTCTCCCTATGTCTGATTTTCAAATAAATGAAATAAATCTTTTACAAAATATTAATTTCTGGGGCTGATGTTGTGGTGCAGCAGGTTAAGTCACTGCCTGTGATGCCAAGATCCCATGTGGATGTGGGTTTGAGTTCTGGCTGCTACACTTCCAATCCAGCTCCCTGTTAATGAGCCTGGGAAAGCAGCAGAAGATGCCCCAAGGACTTGGGCCCCTGCCACCAATGTGGGAGACCTGGATGGAGTTCCAGGCTCCTCACTTAGGCCTGGCCCAGCCCTGGCTGATGTGACCGTTTGGGGAGTGAAACAGCAGATGGGAGATAGCGCTCTCTCTCGCTCTCTCTCTCTCTCTCTCTCTCTCTCCTTCTCTCTGTAACTCTTTCAAATAAATAAATAAATAAATAATTTTAAAAAGATTTTATTTATTTATTTGAGAGGCAGACTTACAGAGAGAGGGAGAGACAGAGAGGGAGGGAGGTCTTCCATCTGCTGGTTCACTCCCCAAATGGCCTCAATGGCTGGAGCTGGGCCAATCCAAAGCCAGGAGCCAGGAGCTTCTTCTGGGTTTCCCACGTGGGTGCAGGGGCCCAAGCACTTGGGGCATCTTCTACTGCTTTCCCAGGCCATAGCAGAGAGCTGGTTTGGAAATGGAGCAGCTGGGACACGAACCAGCACCCATAAGGGATGCTGGCGCTGCAGGCAGAGGCTTAGCTACAGCCGCTGGCCCCTAAATAAATGCTTTTAACTGTTAACTTATTTCTCTTCTTGATGCAAATTATGAGCAAAAAGTGCCCACTTTGCCTCCATACCATTGAACAGGAGTACAAATCAATAACAGTGCTCTTGGCCTAGAAAGCCAGTAGTTCTTACTGAGTTGTACATCCTAGCCTGGAAGCTCATATCTGGGAGATTGCTGATGTCTGTGTCTATGTGTA
The DNA here is from genome assembly GCA_949820135.1 of Sylvilagus floridanus. Taxonomy (NCBI): domain Eukaryota; kingdom Metazoa; phylum Chordata; class Mammalia; order Lagomorpha; family Leporidae; genus Sylvilagus; species Sylvilagus floridanus. Next base: position 40,559,844 of record OX463223.1, read on the forward strand.
GCAGTGTGAGCTGGAAAGAGGCTGGGGAGGTTGATACTGTGAAGGATGGCCAAAAGGAAAGCGTGCATCACATTGTCAGTCCATTGATTTAAAGAAATATAGTACTTGATCTAGCATAGAAATGGGAAGCTAATTATATTCCTGGCACGGCTTCCTTGGCTGCTGTAATCTATTCTGGGTCTTTATGTCCTCTGCAGATAGGAAAACCACCAGGACCTCGCAGCAATGGAAATAATCATCTCTTACATTTGAAGAGTACTTCATAATTTCAACATATTCAATATATGTTCACACACATTAGCCTGTCTGATTCTCCGCCTAATCAAGTGAAGTAAACAGGGCAGATATTAGCCCCTTTCTGTGAAAGGAGAAAGTCAGGGCTCAAAAAGGTTAACAGCAATTTAGTAGCGAAATTGGGACTAGAACTTTTGTCCTCTGACTCCCAATTCAGCATTCTTTCCACTGTACCACTTTATAGCTCGAATGGTTTGGATCTAAATGGAATATACTTGCAAATATAAATAGAACGTATCATTTTGTTATATAACATCCCAGCTGTTGGGTCTGGTTTAGCAGAAGCTTGAAGAACGGCAGATGAGGGTGGGAGGTAACCAAGTGTGTAAAATGGTTTCCGCATTCTGAGATGTTCAGCAAAAGCAATAGAGTGCGCTCAGAGCATTGGCCAGGATGACGCTGATTCTTCAACACTTCGTGTGTTTCTTATCAACTCCAGTGGCAAAACCCAGCCTTCATTTATCTCCTTACTGCCTGCTTCCTCTGCCTATGTCACGTATGCCTGGTGCAAATCCTTCCCCCTTGCTGTCTGACTCATTCACACACTCCAGTTCATAGTAATCTTACCTGTCCCAAAGCATTTCACCTCTGTGTGTTCCTCTGCTAACGCTTTTTGGTTAGCTGCATGGGATCCCCGTACATTGGAAGCAATCTATGCTGACTAAATTAAAGGAGCAGAAGACACTGCAAATAACCGACACAGATTTATTATTTTTTTAAAAAAAGATTGATTGATTTATTTGAAAGGCAGAGTTACAGAGAGGCACAGGCAGAGGTCTTCTATCCAATGGTTCACTCCCCAGGTGGCTGCAACGGCCAGAGCTGGGCTGATCTGAAGCCAGGAGCCGGGAGCTTCTTCCAGGTCTCCCACGTGGGTGCAGGGGCCCAAGGTCTTGGACCATCTTCAGCTTCTTTCCCAGGAGCATTAGCAGGGAGTTGGATCAGAAATGGAGTAGCCGGGATTCAAACCAGTGCCCATATGGGATGCTGGTGCTGCCGGCAGTGGCTTTACCTGACATGCCACAGTGTTGACCCCCCAAAGATTTATTATTCATGTCCTCTGTATTTTCTTCATGCTACTCTTGACTTCCCAGCAAACTCTCCTCGCATGTTTTAGACAGCAGGGAAAGAGTTAGAAGCAACCAAAAGATTGAAGAAGAAATCGCGCACGCATGTGAGAGAGGGACACAGAGAGAGAGAGGGACACACACACACACACAGAGAGAGATAAAGAAGGCCTCAGAGGAGATGGAGTGAGAGTGATAAGAAGTCTTGAATAAAGGCATTACCTTGGGGGTGGGGAGAAATTCTGAGACAGAGAAGTCTGCAGGGATAGAATCCACCTCTTCAGTAAATCGACAATGAAGCTTATTTGGTGAGGTAAGTGAGCTGGAGTTGGGTGTTTAAGAAGGGGAGACATGGGGCTGGCGCTATGGCATAGATTAAGCATCTTCCTGCAGTGCCGGCATCCCATATGGGTGCCGGTTCGAGACCCAGCTGTTCCACTTCTGATCCAGCTCTCTGCTATGGGCTGAGAAAGCAGGAGAAGATGGCCTTGTGGGAGACCTGGAAGAAGTTCCTGGCTCCTGAATTCAGAACGGCACAGCTCCGGCCGTTGCGGCCAATTAGGGAGTGAACCAGAAGATGGAAGACATTTCTCTCTGTCTCTCCCTCTCTCTGTCTGTAACTCTCAAGTTTTTTTTTTTTTAAAAGATTTATTTATTTTACTTGAAAGTCACAGATACACAAAGAGAGAAGGAGAGGCAGAGAGAGAGAGAGGCAGAGAGAGAGGTGTCTTCCATCCACTGGTTCACTCCCTAGATGGCCACAATGCCCAGAGCTGTGCTGATCTGAAGCCTGGAGCCAGGAGCTTCCTCCAGGTCTCACACGTGGGTGCAGGGGCCCAAGGACTTGGGCTGTCCTCCACTGCTTTCCCAGGCCATAGCAGAGAGCTGGATCGGAAGTGGAGCAGCCAGGTCTCAAACTGGTGCCCATATGGGATACTGGCACCGAAGGCGGTGACTTTACCTGCTAAGCCACAGCGCTGGCCCCGATAAATAAATCTTCAGAAAAAGTTGGGGGAGATATAGGGAGCTGGTGTTTGGGTACAGTGAGCTAAGCTGCCGCCTACAACACCAGCATCTCATGTCAGAGCTTGGGTTCAAGTCCTGCCTGCCCCACATCCAATCCAGCTTCTTGCTGTGCGTCTGGGAAAGCAGTGGAAGATGGTCCAAGTATTTGGGCCCCTTCCTCCCATGTGGGAGATCTGGATGGAGTTCCAGGCTCCTGGCTTCAGCCTGGATCAGCCCCGTCCATGGCAGACATTTGGAGAGTGAAGCAGCAAATGGAAGGCTTTCTCTCTCCTCCTCCACCTTTCTGTCACTCTGTGTTTCAAATAGATAAATACTTACGTTTAAAAAAAAAAAAAGAAGAGACATGATTTGAAGTTGTACTTTTGGTAAACATGGTCAGGCAGCAGGTATATTCATTGTGGAATAACAAAACAGCAATGGAATTACCTATAGCACCAGCTCCAACTCCAGCGGACAAAGTAACTACCTGCAGTTTAGTTCTCCTTTAGCAACTCGGCAGGTAGTCCAAGCTGTAAGGAAGCAATACAAGGAAAGGTGGATGTGAGGAAGACTCACTGGCGAGTGAGACCCACTCTTCCAAGATAAACCCAAATGCCCATTTCCCATGCTCACTCCCAACTGCCTTCCTTCAGGTCCTCAGCAGATGAGTCCTGAGCTGTGTCAGACCAGGTATCCACGTTTCTAGTCTGTCTCCCTTGTGATTCGTCCTTCGTTGTGCTTGTCACTCTGTTGGAGGTGAAGTCTTCAGAAAGTTCGTGGAAAATGCATATTATGCAAAAACTGTAGGAGTTCCAAATTTTTTTGCGCCAAAATAAATTAGCTTTTAATTCCAATTTATGCAGACTTAAATTTTTTTTATTTACTCAGTTATTTGAAAGGCATAGTGAGAGAAAGAGAGAGAGAGAGGATCTTCCATACTCTGGTTTCTGTTTATTCTCTGAATGCTCCCAGTAGTCAGGGTTGGGCCAGGCTGAAACCAGGATCCTGGGACTCCTTTTGAGTCTCCCATATGGGTGGCAAGGTGCCAAGTACTTGGGCCATCTTTTGCTGCCTTCCCAGGTGCATTAGCAGGGAGCGTGACTGGAAGTGCTACAGCTGGGACTTGAACTGGCTCTCCTATATGGGATGCACGTGTCCAAAGTGACAGCTTATCCCACTGCACCACAGCACCTGCCCCATTTTTCCACATACTTTTTGAAGTAACCTCATAGGATCATTTTCACAGGGGCCCTTAAAGCCTTAAGCAAAAACAAAACAAAACAAAATAAAGCACAAACAAACAAAACAAGAGGAGAGGTCTGTTCCACCAAGATAGAGCTGGTAAGCCTGAGATTTTGACAAGCCTTTGTAGTACGCCACAGGATGAACTGTGGCTTTATTTTCACAGAAGCTAGTACTGTATTTCTGTATCTCCAGGCTGAATGATTTCTCTAGAGATAGAAAAAGAAAAGTGAAGGATTATTTTGGGTGGTCCTTGTGCTCTGGGCAAGTCCAGTTGCAGTCAAAGAGGGAAACTCACTGCCTTTCCTCCTTCTCCTAGGCCTAGACCACGGTTCTGTGGGGTGTGTTGGTGAGCTGGTACCGGGGAGGGAGGTAGGGGAGCAGTGAGTCAGGTTCTCATGTGTTTTCTGTTCACTTCATGTCTGCGCCAGCCCAAACAATTTCTCAGAATGTTCCCTCTGCTCTGTCTTCCAGCCGATTCTCCCGTCCAACTCATTTCAAGTCAGTAAGCTGCCAGGGCCAGGACTGTGGCCAAGAGTCAGGGTCAGACCTGGTCTAGACTGAGGAGCTGAGAACCCGGATGTACTTCCTAAAGCCCCTTCAGAAGTCGGGGATCTTTGCTGTATCTGCACGGGGGCCAGGCTGCTGCCACTTTTGCCAGACAAGAGGAGTCATTCACACAGCACTGGAAGCTTGAGGGAAGGGGCGATTTTTGCTTGTCTTGAAGAGCAGATCAGGCCTTATTTCTAGTCTTTTACTAAATCCAGCAGCATAAGTTTTTTTTTAAGATTTATTTATTTATTTGAAGGTCAGAGTTACACAGAGAGAAAGATTGGTCTTCCATCTGCTGGTTCACTCCCAATTGGCCGCAACAGCTGGACCTGTGCTGATCTGAAGCCAGGAGCCAGGAGATTCCTCCAGGTCTCCCACGTGGGTACAGGGGCCCAAAGACCTGGGCCATCTTCTAGTGCTTTCCCAGGACATAACAGAGGGCTGGATTGGAAGTGGAGCAGCTGAGACTTGAACCGACGCCCACATGGGATGCCGGCACTGCAGGCAGCAGCTTTACCCACTATTCCACACTGTCAGCCCCCCCCCCTTTTTTTTTAAGATTTATTTATTTACTTGAGAGGTAGAGTTACAGAGAGAGAGGGACAGAGAAATCCTCCATCTGCTGATACACTCTCCAAATGGCCACAACTATCAGGGCTGGGCCAATCTGAAGCCAGGAGCCAGGAGCTTCATCTGGGTCTCCCATGTGGGTTCAGGGGCTCAAGCACTTGGGTCATCTTCCACTGCTTTTCCAGGTGCAATAGCAGGGAGCTGGATCAGAAGTGGAGAAGCCGGGACACAAACCACTGGCACCCAGATGGAATGCTGGCACCTCAGGTGGAGTCTTAGCCTGCTGCGCCACAGTGCCAACCCAAAGTTTTTACAATTTCATCTAAAAAGAAGTGAACACATATGCAAACCCTAGTTATTGCATAATAAAAATAATGGTAATCATAGTTAACAATGATGCATATTTCAAAATGGTAAAGAATAAATTTTTTTAAAAGATGTATGTATTTATTTGAAAGTCAGAGTTACACAGAGAGAGGAGAGGCAGAGAGAGAGAGGTCTTCCATCCAATGGTTCACTCCCCAGATGGCCTCAATGGCCAGAGCTGTGCCGATCCGAAGCCAGGATCCAGGAGCTTCTTCCTGGTCTCCCACGTGGGTGCAGGGGCCCAAGGACTTGGGCCATCTTTTACTGCTATCCTGGGCCATAGCAGAGAGCTGGACAGGAAGTGGAGCAGCCGGGTCTCGAACTGGCGCCCATATGGGATGCTGCTACTTCAGGCCAGGGCGTTAACCCACTGTGCCACAGCGCCAGCCCCAAAGAATAGATATTTTAAAAGATTGTTTACTTATTTGAAAGCCAGAGCTACAGAGAGAGAGAGAGAGAGAGAGAGAGAGAGAGAGAGAGATCTTCTATCCACTGATTTGCTTTTACCACAAAAATGATACGTTGGTGAGGTGATATATATATATATATATATATATATATATATATATGTTAATTAGCTGGACTGAATCTTTTTATAATGTATACATAGATCAAAACATCTCATTGTACTCCATAAACATACATAAATAGTATTTGTCAATTAAGAGGAATTAATAGGGGCAGGAACTGTGGCACACTGGGTTAAGCTGCCACTTGCGTCCTGTGTGAGCACCTGTGCAGTCCCAACTGCTCCACTTCTAAGCCAGCTCCCTACTAAAGTGCTTGGAAAAGCAGCAGGAAGATGGCCCAAGTGCTTGGGCCCCTGCCACTCACACAGGAGATCAGCCAGGATGGAGTTCTGAGCTGCTGGCTTCAACCTGACTCAGCTCCACCATCACAGCCATCTGGGGAGTGAACCAGTGGGTGGAAGATTCCTTCCTCTTTCTCTCTGTGCCACTCTGCCGTTCAAATACATAAAATTAATCTGGAAAAAAAGTAGATACTAAAAACAGTTTCTTTGAAAAATATATCACATAACAGTTTAAAAACGCAACTCTAAAATAATAATATAATAGCAATGATAATGCTCAATCCTTTAGCTACTTTGTAAACCCTATTCCCAGACCCTATGGGCCAAGAACTAATTTTCTGTTGTAAGTTCCAGTGCCATGGAGTGTGTAGTGGATCTCCAGGCAGATGGGTGAAGTTAAGCAACCCATCCCTAAACACTGTCTCCCTCTCCCATATGCACTGTGGTCTCAGAAACAGAGGGAGGAAAGAAGATACTTCTGTTATCCTTTGCTCTGGTCTGGAGCTGCTGGGGCTGTGGGAGGAGGGGGTCGGGGGCTCCACCCACTCAATTTACTCATTCAACTTGTATTTATTGAGAGACCCACTGTGTGCTGGGCACTCGGTGAAGGGATGCAATATCCCCCATCCTGGAGTGGCTTCTCCTGGCTCCCTCTGGGTGTTTAGCGCTCCTAGCCTCTTCTTAACAAAGCTGACAGTTAAAAGTGTTTAAGGGCTGGCGGGGACAAAAGCAGGGAGGGTGACTGAGGTCGCAGCCTGGGAGAGCTTGTACTTTTCTCCATTCATTCCAGGCCCATATTGTGCCCCCCCACCACCCCACCACTTGTTGAGAATTTTTTTTCTGCATTATAAGACCTAAGAGGGGGTGAAGATCTTAGGGGTGACGGGCAGACTGCCCTGAAGTACCAGCAAAGATTCTAGAGCACAGTGCTTCAACCCCCAACACAGAAACTGAATTCTGGGCTGCCTAGAGAGCGGTCCCCTGCCAGCTCCTGGCTCTGAAGTTGGTCTGGGCTCTGGATTGGATCTGTGTGAGTTGGGCCCAGGCTCTTCGCTCAGCTCAGCAGCTTGTATTGATCTCTAGGGCTCTTTGTCTCCTCCTCCCCAGTGGAAGCCTCTCCCCCTCGCCCCCTCTCTGCTTCTCTCCCTCTCCCCCTCTCCGCCTGTGCTTTCTCTGGCTCTTCCGGCTTTCCTCCTCTGCTTCTGATGAATTGAAATCTCCGAGAGCCACGGCGGCTCTGGTAGTTTTGCAAAACTGTCCTTGCTCTTCCTGCGTTTGCCCAGTCAAGGGTGTCTTTGCCTGAGGTCGCTGTGATGCTGTTAGTCCTGGTGATGATTGCATAGCAACACAGAGCAGCTCCGAGAGGGAGGAGGAGGAGAAGGAGAAGGAGGGCAGGGAGGTGGGAGAGACAGAGGGAGAGTGTGCACACAGCAGCTGTCGGCATCCCTGTCTCAGGGACTTCTTTGCTGATTCACAGAGGCAGCCCAGCCCTGGCCTCCGAGCTGCCAGCTACCGCCTGCTTCCCAGACCTGCCGGAATCGGAAGGTAGGCCACAGAGAAATCCTTTGGAAGCCTCGCCCTTGTTCGGCTGGCTGAGAGGAGCTCACTGACGGAGGGGAAGCTCCAGAGGTGCTGTGTGTGGCTGTGGGGTGCATTTGTGTGTGTGTGTGCTCACATGCCTGTGTGTGTATGTGTGTGTGTGTGTGTATGTGTGTGTGTGGGTGTGCGCGCGCCTTTGGAGGAAAACTTGCATGAAAAAATGCTCACAATGAAGTGGCCACCGCTTTGGATTCGTAAAGAAAAACCAGGCTTCCCAGGCATTGAAACTCAAGCCAATTTGAGCAACTAAGGGATAAAATTGGATAAGAGGAAGGATCACAGTGTGTGGCTTTGAAACGAGAGGGGTGCTTATTTCTTTCTTTCAGGTGCTCAATGACAGGCTTTTTGTCCACGGAGAGATTTCCCAGCGGGAGGGGACGCTGTGGGGAAGGCATTGGCTGGGAAGGAAGGAGTGTGTGCGTTGGAGGGTGGGTGGGACGTGGGAGCAGCTTTCCTGGGCATATGAGTGACACAGGACACGGACACAGACACAGGACAGCAGAGTTCTGCCCCGAAGTACACCTGGCTCTGACCTAAGAGCCTGGGGCTGAAGCACTCGCTTCACCTCTGCATTGCCTTCCTGGCTCTGTTCTTTTGCCCTATGGCATCCCCCTCCCCGCCCGCTCCCCCCCACTCCCCCCGCCCCCTCCCCCTGCCCCAAGTCTTCTCCTCAGTTTCCTTTCTGGGCCTCAGAAGCAGGAGGCATCACTCCGCTCTGGAGAGCATGGCTCAGAGGGAACTGAAACAGGGCTCACTTCTCTTGGAGTCCAGCACCCCGATCGCTTCTGCTCGCTCTACAGTTCCCAGCCTCAGGCCAAGCACCGGAGCCTGGCAAGTGGGCCTGAAACTGTACGGGTGGTTAAGGTTTCACCTTCCTTGGGTAGGCAGGGAGAGCCAGGAGTCCTGGGTGCTGTGCTGGGTGGCCAGGCTGGAGCTGGGCTGGGCTGGGGTGGAACAGGGTGGAGAAGGGCTGCCAGCAGCAGCTGCCACCGCCTTCCAGTGCGAGCATGCTGTCTGCGAAAGAACATGGTTTTCTCTGATGTTTCTCTTCGGGTGTTCAAAAGAACAAAAGCCTTTCAAAAGCTCCATGTCTATCTCACCTCGGCTCCTGACTTCCAGAGGAAGCCTCGTGTCTACACGGAAGGCCCTCGTGTGGGTCACCCTTTAGAAGGCCCTATGGGTTTATGGCCATGCCGCCCTGATCACGCCTAGTCTTGTCTAAAAGGCGCCGCGGGAACCATAGATGTCAGGAGCTTTTCCCTGTAAGGTTTGGGTAGGGAGATGGCTCCAGACAGTCTCAGGGCCTTCTTGGGAGAGCCTCACAATAGGGCAGTGCTGGAGGTCCCAGGAGCTGTCCTGGCCCTGAGAGAAGACGGAACCCCTCCTGGTCAGGGTGGGCGGGCCCTTGCCCCGCAGTCCTGCTGCCTGCGCGCTGTGCCCGGGCGATGGAGGCCACAGCGAGCACTGCTCTCCCCATAAGACTGCTGCCTCCAGGTACTCAGCTCCAGACAAGCAGCTCTGAGCTCTGGAGTGGCGCACCCTGCAGCTTGGCCACCATCATCGAACAGGGAGGGACAGCATGACACGAGATAGCAAACTTAGGGCAGGCCCAGGAGTGGGACGCAGACAGCACATCTGGGATGCAGTCTTCCTAAGCACGGATGCTCACAAGGGTCTGCTGCTGGATCTACCACAATACCAGCGATGATGAGGTCCCACTGATGAAGCCAGAGACGTTAGCCTTCTTCACGTACCACAGGCTCTCATGCAGAGGAAAGCCACTCCGAGGAAACCGTATTGTGAAAGTACATTTCTTTCTTAAAAAAGAGTCTGAGCGTACATCGGCAGCTAAAATAGCAGGTGAACCCTTCCAGGACAGCCTTTACCAGCCCAGTGTTCTTCAGATCACTGTCCTTGCAGAACATTGGTGGATTCTCTTTAAAGCGTGTGTTGGGTTGGAGGACAGGGAGCGTTGTGTGTTGTATATGGTCCAGTGATGTTTTGGAAATGCTCTTAACTGAATTCTCCTTGTGGACAGGCACAGTGTAGATAAGAATATTCAAGGCTCTGAGAAGTACTGCTGTGCTGTACTTTGAAATACTCTTTAGCCCAGTATATCCTAAACTGATGTGACCTAGCCCGGTATATCTCAAACTCATGTGACCAGGGAACATTTTTCTACATGGAAAATATTTTTAGCATCTTGCAGATACAGTTTTGGGAATTGTTCCTCATTAAAAAGAAAAAAGATGGAAGGAATAGTCCCATGGCAAAAACTTGTAAAATAGTCTAGTCCAACACTACGTTTTTAAATATGAAAAACCCCAGAGGTTAATCAATTGCTGTCCTTCCCATACATAGCTGTTGAGTATCGGAGACTGTCCGCTGGTTACCCACTGCACCCAACTGCTACTTCTCCAGCAAGGTCCCTCCCATCAAATTAGTCCCAGGAAAATGGGACTGGTTTCAGGAATACTCTTATTCTGCGTGCAGCATTTGTGTTTCAGACATTTCTGTTAGTATTTTTGAAATTTTATTTATTTATTTTACAGAGAGATAGAGAGAGAGGAGAGAGAGATCCCATCCATTGGTTCATTCCCCAAATACCAACAACACCTGGGGCTAGGCCCAGAGCCAGGACCAGGAGCCAAAAATGCAACTCAGCTGTCCCACAAGGGTGGCAGGAGCCCAGTTATTTGAGCCATCACGGCTGCCTCCCAGGGTCTGCGTTAGCGGGAAGCTGAAGTCAGGAGCCAGAGCCAGGACTGAACCCAGGTTCTCTGGTGTGGGATGCAGACCTCTTACCTGCCTCTCTTTTAGTATTTTGTTATATCCAAAATCGATCGACTTTTCTTTCAGCATGGGATCTGTTGCATTTATTTAAACCATGTGTTATGAAATATTTTGTACACTCAAAAGGATATAGAGTGATACTGTGAAAATCAGGGTGCCTACCATCAGCTTTAAAAAGACACATCACCAGTAGAATTGAAAACTCCCATCTATCCTCCCTGATTAAAGCTCCCTCCTGCAAAGTAACCACTGTCCTCAATGTGGTGTTTATTACTCCCAGGCATTTATTTACTTGTTTGCTACACACACACACACACACACACACACACACAGACACATATATACATATACATATATACAGTATGTCTTTAAATATGATATGCTATTGCTTTCTATGTTTTAAAAGTTTGTGTCAATGGTGTATTACATATATTCTTGTGAAACTTTTTTCTATTCAGTTATATCTGTGACATGCATTCATGTTGTAACATACGACTCTAGTTGACTCATTTTTCACTACTGTACATTCATTTAGTGTGTATATTTCAATGTATGTTCCCATTCTGTTATTGATGGGCATGTAGGCGATTTCCAGGTTGGAGCTATCACAGTTAGGGCTACTATGATCACGATTGTGTAGATATTCTTAGATAACTATTTCTTTTTTCAAAACAATTTATCTTTTAATTCTATCTTTTAAAATGCATTTTCATTTTTATCTGAAAGGCAGAGAGAGAGAGAGGTTGATTCAGAGAGAGAGACCTCCCATCTGCCAATTTACTCCCCAAATGCCAGAAACATCCAGGGCTGAGCCAGGGCAAAACTAGGAGCCCAGAATTCAATCTGGGTTGGCAAGAACTCAAATACTTGAGCCGTCATCTGTTGCCTGCCGGAGCGTACATTAGCAGGAAGCTGGATCAGAAGGAGAGGAGCCAGGACTCAAACCAGGGGACTCAAACTGTGATGTGGGATGCAGACGTCCCAAGTGGCAGCTTAAGTCACTGCACCAAATGCCTGCCCCGAGGTGACTTTCTATCTAGATTTCTGGGGTGGAATTGTCTCCTCACAAAGTGTAGCATATCACCTTCGGGGAGATATTGTCACATCTCCAAAATGGTTTACTAATTTCCACTCCCCCAGCATTCCATAATTTATTACATTAATTGGCTCTCTGAACAAAATTCTCACCAATGGGATTACATCTGCATTTTTTTTTTTTTTTTAGTGGAAAGTACATTTTATTTCTCAAAATTCCTGGACAGCTAACTTCTCAGGAACAGGTTTCCCTGTTTGCATCTGTAAGTGAGGAAGATGGCCTGGATGGTCTTGGAGGTCCTCTCTAGCCCAACAATGTGGGTTTCTCGGATTTACTCATTAAATGAGGTGCACGCCTTGGTTTTTCGCTACATTGCAGGAATTATTTTAGGAACACGTGACAAAGTTGGGTACCGACGTAATGTGTGTGTCCTCTCTTGGTGTGCTACCATCAGGTCGAAAGGCAATGCTCTGAGAGGGAGGGCAGTTTCACGGTGTCACCTTGGATTAAGGAGAGAAACCCGGGGCCCACGGAAGGAGGCCTCCTCCCATTTTCTGATCTTCTCTGAATCTCTCTTTCCTAGAAGTCGTCCCTGTTCCCATGATTGCTTTTCCCCCAAGAACGATAAATGCTTGTTATTTTTAAAAAGTAAACAGCAGAGTCCAAATGCTGATGTCTGTTTGTCTAGGCTTGTTGTCTGCACATGCACTTTTTGAAAATGTTTTTACAAAGTTGGAGTACTACTGGACATAGTATTCTAGCTCTTTTACCCAAAATATCTTTTTGATATCTGTTTAAAACAGCGCAGATAGGCCTACCTCTTTCTTTTTAACAGCTACAGAATATTCCCTTGGGTGAGAGGCAACCACAATAGATAACATTTGACCCACTTACTAAAGGCCAGAAACTATAAATGAAGTTGCAACAAGGCTTCGAGGTAGGTCTTTTCCTTACCCCTGTTTTAGCGTTGTAGGGACTGAAGCACAGTGAGATTAGGGAGCTTGCCCAAATCCGTGCTGGTAAGTGAGTGTGCTGATTCACATGTCCTTAATGATCACGCTGTGCCACCTGTCTGACAGAGGCCACTCACCAGGCCCCTGTTCATGGACATTTGTGTCGATTGCAGATTTTTGCTACTGGGAAAAAAGAGAAAAACCCTGCAGTGGCCATCCTTGTCCAATTCTGCAAGTCTTCTGGTAGCATAGGTTTCTAGACTTCTCCAGTTTTCAGGCAGAAAGAACTTACACAGTCATTCAAAAAATAGTTAATGTGTGCTAGGCACTGGAGAAAGTCTGAACTCAGATTAGGAGAATGGACAAGAATTGGACTCCTTAGCTTTGCAGGGTTTTCCAGCCTGGGGCTGCCCCAGACCTTGGGTCTCACGCATCCTGTGCATTCTTGATTTCCTTGCCTGGGTAGTGGTGCAAAGGAATCGGTGCTTGGACTCCCACCTGGTGGTCCATAGCCAAAAATCTCCACTTGCTAGAGGTCAGTGACTACAGCGCCCCAGAGACTAGGTTCTAGAACTTATTCCAGGACACAGCTTCTTGGATATACATCCTAGCTCCTCACGACGGGTTCACATTATTACTGAACAAGTGACTCACTGTCTCTGTGTCTGTTTTCTCATGCACATGATGAAGATAATAGTAACTACTTCATAGGCTTGTTGTGACGATTGAATGAGTTAGTATACACAGACTTCTTAGTTAACAGATGGAATAGTTGAATGAGTTAGTGTATGCGGGTTTCTTGGTTAATATATGAATAGTTGAATGAGTTAGTGTATGCAGGTTTCTTAGTTAATATATGGAATAGTTGAATGAGTTGTGTATTCAGATTTCTTAGTAAATATATCGAATAGTTGAATGGTTAGTATATGCAGATTTCATATATATATGGAACAGAGTACATTTTGACTATTATTATTTGTTTGGCTATAGAAAAGCTACCACACCAATGAGGAGGGAGGGAGGAAGTAGCCGCTGTTAACTATGTAATATGTTCACATGTTCAAAATTCAACAAGTACAAAAGGGGGAAGGCATTTTGTATAGTGGTTAAGCCGCTGGTTGGGACACCCACATCCCACATAGGGGATGTCTGGGTTTTGGTTCTGGTTCCATTGCCAATTTCAGCTTCCTGCTGATGTGCACCCTGGGACACAGCAGTGATTGTTCAAGTACTTGGGTCCTTGCCACCCACGTGGGAGACCTGGATTGAATTTCCAGCTCCTGGCTTCCGCCTGCCCCAACCTCAGCTGTCGCAGGCATTTGGAGAGTGAGCCTACAGATGAGAGATCTCATTCTATTTGTCTCTTTCTCTTTGTCACTCTGTCTTGCTAATAAAATAAATAAATAAATATTTTAAACATAAAAAAACGATATTCGGTTAAAAAAACTCTACCTCCTATTGACAACAAGAGACTTTTGTGGTGTGGGTAATAATTGCGTTTCTCAAGCTGAGCAGTGATTATATGAGGACTTGCTGTAGAACAATTCAATATACTTTGTGTAATGCTTTATGCCTTTTTGGTAAGTATATTTTGTGTCTTATTTTTAAGAAGAGGGAAAATGCCAAAGGAATGGAGAGATTTTTCTCACCTCTGACTATTCAGTTCCCTTTTCCAAGGGTAGCAGGTTAATTTGTATACTTTGAAAGCTATTTTATTGCAACTATAAGCACATATTCTCCTGTTTTATATAAATGCGGACTAACCACCTTGATTTTTTTCTTATTTTCTTTGTACTTAAAAATATCTCAAGGGACCATTTCACTTGGGCACAAAAAGAGTTCTTAATTCTTTTTTGAATAGTTGTATGGAATTCAACTGTATGGATACACAATCATTTATTTAACTGGTGCTCTAGTAATAGACATTTAGGTTGCTTGCAATATTTTGCCATTTCAAGTCTGACTTCAAATACTAACATTGTGCATACATCATTTCACACATATGTCTACCCAAAGCCATTCTGTTTTTGCCTCCTAAGAATTGTACCAACAAAATTGAGGACTTACCTTATTGTGCACTTACCTTATTGGAATTCAATTCAATAAACCAAGCCAGAAAACATTCACTGAGTGCCAGCTCTGTGCCTATCACTGTGTTAAAAATATGTGGGATATAAATGAGGATCAGGCATGGACCTTGTCCAGCTTTCCTGCTGGAATTCTGATGTTTATTTTATTTATTTGAAAGGTAAAGTTACAGAGAGAGAGGGGGAGAGATAGAGAGAAATCTTCCATCTACTGGTTCACTCACCAGGTGGCCGCAACAGCCGGGGCTGACTGAACCAGCGCCCATTTGGGATGCCTGGGTCGCAGGTGATGGCTTAACCCATCACGCCACAACACCAGCCCCTCCCACATGTTTTTAAAGCCTTTATTTCTGCCCAAGTGAAAAAGTGTTCTCTGCCCTGAATCCTCCTAGAAGGACTTACGCATGCCTTCTAGAACTGAGGAAAGGGTATTCCCAACAGCACAAAACCCTAGCGTGGTATCTAGCAGTACGTGCAGGGGAGAGCAGAGTTACTTCTACCCTAAAGCATCTGCCACAGCTTTCCATGTGTCTCCATGTGTCTTCTCTCTTACCTTAGCTCAAAAGCGTCTCTTCCAGAAATACACCCTAAATCCCTCCAAATAGAAGGGAAAACTGCTTCCTCTGTTACCTCATATAGCACGATTTCTGTGTCCCACATAGGGTATGAATCATTTTCTTTCCTCATTTATCCTTTCTTGTTGCTGTTGATATGTCTTATTCCCTATATTTGAGCAGTTGGGGACCAAGTCTGATTCATCTTCAATTCCCCACAGCCTCTGCGGGTTCAAAGGAGGAATAGGAAGCAAATCAGTGTATGCGGGTGGTAATGTGGGGCAGGACAGAGATAAACCAAAAGGCAGAAGACTCTCTGTGTAGAACAAAAAGCACCAGCCCAGGAATCAGGAAGCCCATGTCCACTTGTGTCTCACTTGTCTGTGAAATGGAATTACAATTTTGCACCGAGGATCTCGAGAGACAACAGAGCAGAAGACGAAAGCGTATTATAAAAACACAGGGAGTGATAATGTTTTGATGCACAGCGATCCTTAAGCATTAACCTTTGACAGATTAGTAAACCATGACCTAGAGAGGTGAAATCATTTAAGGTCATGGTCAGGAGCAAGTCTGAAAATAGCATTGCCAAGCTTGGCCCAGAAGAGATTAGAAGATCTGAATCCTCTGCCTCTTGGCTTTACCTTATTTTTGCTTTGACTCCTGTGTTTATCTTATTTTTGCATCCACCTGGCATTAGGTCAATAGAGGAATGAGAAGGAAGGAAATCAGCCTTAAAGAAATGAATCACAAGAGACTAAAAGAGATCCTTCCTAAAAGAAAAAAAATACAAGTGGCCACTAAAATGTAGGGAAAGTTAAGCACCTCTAGTCATTAAGGTATTGCAAAGTAGCCTTTGAGATGTCATTGTCACTCACAAAGTTGGCAAATAAAGTAAGAATACATACCATTGGCAAGTGTGCTGGGAAACTGGCACTCTTATACATTGCTGGCGGTAGTATAAAGTGATATAATTTTTTCTAGGCAATTAAGAAATATGTGTCACAAGTCTGAAATTGGTTCTACACCTTTGGTCCAGGAATTTCCCCTTCTAGGAAATTAGCCAAAGGAAAGGATCACAAATATGCACAAAGCACAAGGATGTTCACTACAATTTGACTTACAAAACAGAACTATAAACATATGTCTAATTGTGAAAATAAATGTGTTACATCCAGTCAATGGAATACAACATTACTAACACTTATTGAACGATACACTATTGCCAGACACTGCCTTAATTTAAATAAGTTATTCATTTTTTCTAAAAGATTTATTTATTTTATTTGAAAGAGTTACACAGAGAGAGAGACAGAGAGCTCTTCCATCCGCTGGTTCACTCCCCACTTGGCTGCAACAGCCAGAGCTGCGCCGATCTGAAGCCAGGAGCCAGGAGCTTCTTCTGAGTCTCCCATGTGTGTGCAGGGGCCCAATGACTTGGGTCATCTTCTACTGCTTTCCCAGGCCATAGCAGAGAGCTGGATGGGAAGTGAAGCAGCCAGATCTCGAACCGGCACCCATATGGGATGCTGGGACTGCAGGCCAGGGCGGTAACCTGCTGTGCCACAGTGCCAGCCCCATAAGTTATTCACTTTTAACCGTTATAAGAATTCTATGAGAACGGTATTGTTGTTCTCCCTATTTTACAGATGAGGACACTGAGGTTCAGAGAGGTTAACTTTTCCCAGGCCTCACTGCTAATGGGTTGGAAGTATGGATTTGGTTCTACATCTGTCCAATGCCAGAGCCCATGGCCTCAGTCTCAGTGCTGTACCACCTATGCAGCTGTTAGAAGTCATGTTTAAGAGTAGTTAAATCATCTTTTAAAACAACCATGCGGGACTGGCATTGTAATTCAGTGGGTTAAGCCAGTGCTTACAGCTCCAGCATTGCATATGGGAGCTGGGTTCAATTCCTGGCTATTCTGCTTCAGATCCAGCTCCCTGCTAGTGAGCCTGGGACAGCAGTGGAAGATGGCCCAAAAAGTGCTTAGATCCCTGCACTTAGACCCGGATGGAGCTCCTGGCTCCTGCTTTCAGCCTGGCCCAACCTCAGCCCTTGCACCATTCGGGGAGTGAACCAGTAGATGGAAGATCTCTCTCTCTCTCTCTCTCTCTCACTGTGCTTCTTAAATAAATAAAAATTAAAATTAAAATTAAAATTAAAAACATAACATGTTATGGCAAGTGAAAAAAAAATCAGGGTTAAAAAGTTATAGACAACAGGCCGCAGCTCAATAGGCTAATCCTCTGCCTGCGGTGCCGGCACCCCAGGTTCTAGTCCCGATCGGGGCGCCGGATTCTGTCCCGGTTGCTCCTCTTCCAGTCCAGTTCTCTGATGTGGCCTGGGAGTGCAGTGGAGGATGGCCCAGGTCCTTGGGCCCTGCACCCGCATGGGAGACCAGGAGAAGCACCTGGCTCCTGGCTTTGGATCAGCGCGGTGCGCCGGCCACGGTGACCATTGGAGGGTGAACCAACAGCAAAAGGAAGACCTTTCTCTCTGTCTCTCTCTGTCCACTCTGCCTGTCAAAAAAAAGTTATAGACAACATGTGATGACAGTTTAATTTTAAAAGAGAGAGATCTTTAAAAAGCTCATGGAAAATACATATTATGAATATTATGAAAAAACTAAACATGAATTTCAGTATTTTTTAAAAAATAAACATTTTTTAAAAACAAAAAAAGGTTTATTTGAAAGGCAGAGTTACAGAGAGAGAGAGAGAGAGGGAGAGAGATCTTTCATACAGTGGGTAACTGCCCAGATGGCTGCAATGGCCAGGACTGGAGCAAGCTGAAGCCAGGAGCCAGGAGTTCCATCTGGGTCTCCCACACGAGTGGAAAGGCCCCAAACACTTGGGCCATCTTCTGTTGCTTTTCTCATGTCATTAGTAGGGAGCTGGATTGGAAGTGGAGCAGCTGGGACTTGAAGCTGTCCCCTGCTGGCATCACAGGCTCTACCTGTTATGCCATAATGCTGCCCCCCCAAATAAACATATTTTTTAATATCAATGTATTTATTTATTTATTTTAATTTTTAGAAGGTTTTTATTATTTAACGAATTTAGATTTCATGTGTACAACTTTTAGGAATATAGTGGTTCTTCCCCCCCATTCTGGCCCTCCCACTACACTCCCACCCCACCTCCTACTCCCTCTCCCATTCCATTTTTCATCAAGATTCATTTTAAATTGGCTTTATATACAGAAGACCAACTTTATACTAAGTAGAGATTTCAACTGTTTGCACCCACCCAGACACACAAAATATAAAGTACTGTTTGAAGACTAGTTTTACTGTTAATTCTCACAGTACAACACATAAAGGACAGAGGTCCAACATGGGGAGCAAGTGAACGGTGATTCCTGTTGTTGATTTAACAATCAACACTCTCCTTCTTTTTTTTTTTAATATCAGTGACCACCCGTGGCTGCCAAGGCTATGGAAGCCTTTTGAGTCCACAAACTCCATCAATATCTAAGCAGGACCATATGCAAAATGGAAATTTTCTCCTCCCTTCAGAGAAAAGTGCATCCTTATTTGATGGCCTGTTCTTTCCACTGGGATCTCACTCACAGAGATCTTTCATGCAGAACCATTTTCGCCACTATGTCTTGGCTTTCCATGCCTGAAATACTCTCATGGGATTTTTAGCCAGATCTGAATGCCTTAGGGGCTGATTCTGAGGTCAGAGTGCTGTTTAGGGCATTTGTCATTCTATGAGTCTGCTGTGTGGACTGGTTCCCATTAAACTTATCTTTTAATTCCATTTTCGGGCCGGCGCTATGGCTCACTTGGTTAATCCTCTGCCTGTGGCATTGGCATCCCATATGGGCGCCAGGTTCTAGTCCCGGCTGCTCCTCTTCCAGTCCAGCTCTCTGCTGTGTCCCGAGAAGGCAGTGGAGGATGGCTCAAGTGCTTGGGCCCTGCACCTGCATGGGAGACCAGGAGGAAGCACCTGGCTCCTGGCTTCAGATCGGCGCAGCACCGGCCATAGTGGCCATTTGGGGAGTGAACCAACGGGAGGAAGACCTTTCTCTCTGACTCTCTATCTCTCTCACTGTCTATAACTCTACCTGTCAAATAAATAAATAAATAAATCCCATTTTATGAACTTTTTGGAAGTTTTATATATGTTCCTCCATATACATTTTTTCATAGAAAAACTCCTGTAAAGTTTCATATCTATTAATAATGGTTATGCATGGGTGTTTGTAGTATGAATTATCTTTGTTGCTATGATTTTTTGAATTTTCTAATTTTCTGTAAAGAACATTCATTAATGTGTAATCAGCAAAAATAAAAGTAATAATATAAGAAGAGGTTGGAAAGCAAGCACTTTTACAACTTTTTAAAAAATGATTTGTTTTACGTATTTGAAAGGTAGAGTTACAGAGAGAGAGAAAGAGATCTTGCATCTGCTGATTCACTCCCCCAAATGGCTGTAACTGTCAGGGCTGGGCCAATCCAAAGCCAGGAGCCAGGAGCTTCATCTGGGTTTCCCATGTGGATCTCCCATGTGGATGCAGGGACCCAAGCACTTGGGCCATCTTCTGCTGCTTTCCCAGGCCATAGCAGAGAACTGGACCAGAAGTAGAGTAGCTGGGTCTCAAAGCGGTGCCCATATGGGATGCTGGCACTGCAAGCAGTGGCTTAACCCACAAAGCCGCAGCGTCGGGTCCCTTTTGTAGCTTTTATGCTCATAACATGCCAATAGAAATACTTAATTTTTGATCTGAGTGACTAATTCTTTTATGTCGTCAGTGCCACATCACAGAGGAGCCATCTAACTGTTTGTGGAATCTTCTTGGGAACGAGGAGTTGTGTGGCTGTGTCATCTCCAAGCACTTTAATCACAGCAAAGTGTCCCTCACTCCACAAACTCTTGCACCCTTGTGATCCATAACAGCTCCCAATCTCTGTAGCATGGACCTCTGTGGAAGAGGGAAGGGTGCTTAATGCAAGGAGTCCATAGATCGTTAAATGTGTTTTCTCACTCTGTAAGCTCTCAAAGTACAGCTACTGCTGTGGGTGTGAGTGGGTGAAGTGAGATTTAGTTTCTGAATGTTATGAAGGAGCCCTGTATCTAAAATGTTTGGACCCACTGGGATAGAGGCTAAAAATGGTGCTTATTTGGTCCCCAGCATCAGGAAGCAGAAGTGCTCAATTCTTCCTTTGGGTCCGGGTCTGCCTGCCTGTGCCCAGTACTAAGGAAGATCGCCTTTATCATTTGCAATATTGTCCTGGTTACCCATTCTCATCACATTTGTGTGCAGTCACTAAACCATCAAGTGGCTTGTACACCTAAAACGTTCACACCTGTCTCTCTTTTGCTGAGTTGGGCTCCTGACATCTAAAGCTGAATCTATCTCAAGCACAGCTTATTACAAAACACTGCCTTCACCCCCTACCACAGCAGATTCACTCCTTCTCCTCACTTCCTTCCCTCGCTGCTGGCAATATTCTGCACCCAGCTCCCAAATGAGAAAAATGTGACTCCTTCATCCCCCTCACCCTTTCCGTCCAACTAACCACTGGGCCCAGTGTGTTTTACCTCTTCAGTGTGTCTCAGACCCTACCTGCCATCTGCTCCTTTCTCACTGCAACTGCTTGCCTTTTGGAATGGCTTCTGCATGGGTTCTTCCCCTGGGAGAATCCCTCCACAAGGCAGGCAGAGGGCTCTTTTACAAGGCAAATCTGGCCATGTCACCCTCCCACTTAAAGTCTTCTGTGCCTTCCCACTGTCTATAAGATAAAGCCCCGAATCCTCTGCTTGTCATTCAAGGCATGACCCAAGCTGGCCACAGCCTCATCTGCTGCTCCCCACAAGGCACCTACCTGGTACTCTGCTAACACTGCGCATGCACACATTTTATTTTTTGCACTGTTTGGAATGTTCTTTTTGTTTTATCTTCTCTGCCTAATAGCAATCCCGTTTCTTTTCATGACTCACCTCAAGTACATTTCATTGGTAGAGACTTGGTTTTTGAAGATTTTTATTTTATTTACTTGAAAGGCAGAGCGAGAGGGAGAGGGAGGGAGAGAGAGAGAGGGAGACCTTCCATCCACTGGTTCACTCTTCAAATGGCCGCAGTGGCTGGAGCTGAGTCTAGCTGAAGTCAGCAGCGTGGAACTCCATCTAGGTCTCCCACATGGGTGGCAGGGGCCCAAGCACTCGGGTCATTTTCTGCTACTTTCCTAGGCACCTTTGCAGGGAGCTGGGTCAGAAGTGGAGCAGCCGGGACTTGAACCAACGCCATGACACCTGCCCCCTGTGAAGACTTTTCTTGACATGACCAGACAGAACTTGCCTTTCCCTCATCTGTCTCTGTTCTCTATTACATAAAAACTTCTACTATAAATGCAAACAACACTTTATGGCCTTTATTTTCCCCATGTTGGTTTGCTCTGTATTGTGGACGCTCCAGGGGTAGGCCCCGTGTCTTTTTCATCTCTGTGCCTCCTCAATCTAGACATTCTCAACTCACTGTACTCTGAACACGCTGTGCCTTTTGGGGACACCCACGTTTGCACAGGTGGCTTGGTTAGCCAGGAATGACTTTCTGTGCATAGGCAAACGTCTACTTATCCTTTGGGACTCATCTCAAATGCAATCTCTTGGAAATCTGTGTACAATCTCAGGTTGCTAGCTGTTCCCACTCTGTGTGCGTCAAGCCTTCTGGTCAAACGCTAGTGATAGCATTTGCCACAACTGCATCTGTTACAATTAGTGACTTACATGACTGCCTCCCTGACCCACGCCCCTCCCCCCAACTGCCAGGTGATCTGATCTCAGATAGCACTTCATATTTGTGGCTCTAGCCCAAAGCATAATAGGCAAACGAGAAATACTTGGTAGATCAATAATTGAGAAGAGAGTCTCATGATGTGTGGTGGTCTGGCAAGAATTACTGGGTAGGCCAGTAAACATTGACTACTTACCCTACTTACCCTACCTCTGGGTAGGGGCTGCAACCATGGGCCTTCTCCAGGGCTGGCCTCTGAAGTTCTCCTTGTTACTCTTCCAGGTGCTTTATGTTCAAGAGTAGGTGCAGTGCCCATTCTCACCCCCCATGAGCCTTTGTTCTGATGCAACCGATGGTCATGCAGGGATGCCCTTACACCCTCCCACGATGTCATGAGTGGAGGGCAGCTGACCGCTTCCACCACAGCAGCAGCCTCCGAAGCACCTGCCCCCAGGCTCAGGTAAGAGTGCGCCGATCGCCAAAGACCTGTGGAGAACAAGTGGACGCTGGATCTGTCTGTGCCCGTGGGGTGCCTGTGCTGCACAAGGGGCGCTCTGTAT
The DNA here is from genome assembly GCA_949820135.1 of Sylvilagus floridanus. Taxonomy (NCBI): domain Eukaryota; kingdom Metazoa; phylum Chordata; class Mammalia; order Lagomorpha; family Leporidae; genus Sylvilagus; species Sylvilagus floridanus. The sequence goes on from OX463223.1 coordinate 40,582,077, forward strand.
ACATAGACCCCTCAGAGAACATGGGGCCTCCTCCGGCTCCATCCCTTGTCACTCCCGAGGCCTGTTATGGGGCATAGGGCACAGAAGGGGGGTAAGCATGTTAACCCCCTAAGACTTCCAGATGTGGGCAGGTCGCAGCGCAGCAAGCTTTTTCAGGGCGTGGCGCAGGCTGAGGCGGGAGCATCCCTTGCTTGGCTTCTCCATGGCGTGCCTTACGTTCTGCAAGGGGCTAGCTCTCTCCTGCCGCCGGCTCTTCCTGTCCAGTGCCCAGTCTTCCTTGCAACTCTGCCTTAGCCTCACTTAGAATTCCCTGAGCTTCCTGCCCGCCTCTCTGTCTCTGCTCCCCCAGGAGTGCGGTGGTGCTGGCTGTGGACCTGCCTGGGTGTATTGGGAGGTGGGTCGAGGAGGTGTGGAAAGACAGTGATTGAGAGTGGGCAGCCCGCCTTCCTGAACTTGAGAGGGACCCAGGGAAAGGGCACACAGAAGCACAGCTCGAGTCGGTCGCCCTCCAGTGTTGTGTCTCCTGGGGTCTCACAGATGGGCTGCGATGCTGAGTCACTGCCAGGGGAGCAGGCAGCAGCTGTATCCCCAGGGAGGAGGGGAGAGAGGAGGAGAGAGAGAGAGAGAGAGAGAGAGAGAGAGGCAGCAGCAGGGATGGAGACTGTGGGTGCTGGGGAGCCCGCTTTGGGGGAGCGTGAGAGCAAGACACAGTGCTGAGGCACGAGGGGCAGGTTTTCCTGAGCTGTTTGCCATCTCTAGCCAGAAAGCGCTGCCTCCAAGCCAGGGTCAACTTAGAGACCCGAGTAACCGCCCCAGCCCCTCTCTTTGACTGCAAGCCGGTTGCTCTGCCTTCCCTGCTGCCTTAGTGTCAGGGCTTGGGAGCCCAGTGTGCAACACAAACAGGTAGAAGGCATTGACAGGGAAAGGGAACAGAGAGGCAGTTAGTGCCCGGGCTTTGCCCTCTGTGTACCTGCCTTTGCTGGGTGGGGCTCGAGTGTTTGTGGGGACTTCGGGGTGCAGGGCACTGAGAGGAGTGTGGGAGCTGGGTAGGGATAGGGAACTCAGAAGGCCTGAGGGAGTGAAAGGCTACCATGCGTGGGGCCCAGCTCATCATGGGTGCTTCTCCCAGAGCCAGCATGGCTGGGTTGTGGCTGGGCCACAAGGGGCTCTTTCTAACTCTGGGGCACCCCCCCCCCAGCCTGGAGCAGAGACTCTGCGAGAGTGGCTTGAGCCCAAATATGGCAGCTTGAGTGCAGCTTCGGCCAGCAGGGGAGCAAGAGCCACTCCCAGCTCTTAGCCTGCTGTTCCCTGCCGGCCCCCAGCCACCCCAGCTGGCTCCACCCTAGACCTCCCCAGAAAGGGTCAGGCAGCTGTTGCAAGTATTCCTGTAGGTGGGGCTCAGCATGGAAACAATGTGGAGCTGTGCAGAGCCCAGAAAACTGTGGGAGATACACGAGGATGGGAACAGAACCCTTTTTGGTACAAACCACGGATTTGCTCTTCGTGTTGGAGCGTGGGCGCCTAGCTTGGGAATGTGAACCTTTCCCGGGCAAACACCAGCAGAGAAGAGGGACCACTTCCAGGAGGGGTACGGGCTGATGGGAAAAGGATTTCCCTGGGGTCCCTGGGTCGCTGAGGCTGGGCACAGAAGCCTCCCTGTCCAGGGATCCCGCTGTGCTCACTCCCTCCCCTGCAGCGCTCCAGGCCCCACCCCTTCCCCCAGCAGCAGCGAGAGGCCTGCAGGCTGTGGCTTTCCTCCACTCTTGTCTGCGTCTCTGGGTCAGGCCCGAGCAGCCCACATGTTCACGGTGGGCTCCCATGAATCTCACTCGAGAATAATCAAATGCAGCCGTGCAGTGGCTCTGTCCCGGGGGTGCCACCCGTGGTCCTCACTGTCTGAGGGGCTCAGCCAGTGGAAGACAGGTTTGTTGGGCAAGCCCAGCCTCCTGCCAGGCCAGGGGTTTGTCCCCACAGGGGTCTGATCTTTCCCCACCTCGGGAGGGCTGCGCCTGGAGGTGCAGGGAGCCTTGTGCGTGTTCCCTGGAAAGGTGAAAGAGACGGCCAGAAGCTGTCCCCTGCGTGGCCCTCCTTAGCACCATGGAATGCCCAGTCCCACTCCCGCCATCTTTGCCAGTCTGGGAAGGCCATCCTGGCCCTCGGCTGGTGGGCCCAGTTGGGAGCAAGCCGGAATTCCCCAGGGACAAAGCTGTGATTCACCGGCCAGGTCCTGACATAGCCGCCCCCTCTGGATTCCTGGGGGGTCAGGAAACAAACAGGGGGCCAGCCCCCCGCCTCCTGGCCTGGCTCAGCTCTGCGTGCCTCCCTGAGTGGCCTTGCTCAGAGTCCGTCTGGACTCTGCCTCTTTGCGGCTCACCAGGCGTTGCGTCCGGATTCCTGCCGGCCATAACCATGGAGCTGCCTGATCCTGCCATAGACCCCCCCCGGCAGCACAGGTAGGGTCAGCCCCGTGGGGCCGCAGGGTGGCTGAGCGCTAAGCTTTGCCCAGAGCTTGGCAGCTCCCCCACTGTTCTTTCACAGTGTGGCTGAGGGCTGTGGTTTTAATGGGATGATTGCTTTCCTAAATTGCCTGGTGGGTCTGGTGTGGGGCGGAAATATGGTTTGCAGGACGGAGGAGAGGAGAGGACTCCCAGCCACTAATAGGGCCATTTTCCTTGCACACGAAGGCAAGTAGGTGGACAAGCAGGCAGGTGAGTGGGTCTCCCCAGGCAGCAGAGCGGCAGCCCAGGCTGAAATTGATTTCCTCCTCCAATTTCTCTTCTCTCCACCCACACCTGCCTCCTGGCTGGGCAGCCCTAGCACTGTGCTCTAGGGCTCTTCTTCAGGGCTCATAGGCATAAGTGCATTCCTCCAGAATCCCCCTCCCCCCCCCAAACAAAAAGCCCTACCGTACCCCAGAGGGCAAGGGGTGGGTTCCGAGCCCGAGGGCTCAGGCCGGATTCAGGCAGGCTGCGTGGCTTGTCATCTTGACTGAGGATTCTGGTCAGAGTCCTCTGGGCAGCAGGCTCCAGAATGTTCTTTTAGCCTTGCCCCACCCCACGGAAGAGGAGTAGTGCTCTTTAGGGCTACTTCCAAGCTTCCAGTTGTGGTGGAAGTGTGAGTGGGGAAAGAGGAGGGGACATTGAGGCCTGGGAACATTCGGGAAGCAGGACCTCTATTACAGGTCGCTCGCTCTGGTGATCTGCTTGCTCGCTGTCCGAATCTCTGTGGCGCAGCCTCTCTGTCTTTCTAGAAGGCTGGATGAACTGTGGGAAGCTCGCCTGGACTGCCGTGGTCACTAGCCTTTGGGAAATCCTGAGCAGCTTTCTGCTGGACATCAAGTCACTGCCACGATCCCACCTGGGCAGTGGTCCCGGCAGAATTTACACTAAGCAGAGTAATCACCATAGTTGTCAGCAGTCTTATGCAATCAACCGAGACCAAGCGCACACCTTGGCATGACCAGGGCTGCCGAGTCTTTCTGTATCTCACTCCCTGAGCATACACAACAGAGGATAGGGTTTCTGAGCGCTGAGAGCAGCCCTTCTCTCGCCTTGCCCACACTGGTCCCTCCCCTGGCTTGCTGCAAACCAGGGGAGTGGCACACTCCAGGGATCACAGGATATCTGTGTTTCTGTCCAGGTTAGAGCTGCCGTCACCACCCCTGCACCTCCTCAAGATGGTGCCGGGGTTCCCTGCTTAAGTCCAAAGCTGTTGAACGGGTCTGTTGGTGCCGCTGGCCCCCTGGAACCGGCAGCCATGAATCTGTGTTGGAATGAAATCAAGAAGAAGTCTCACAACCTCCGGTAAGGCCTGGCCCACAGAAGCAGGTGCCTTAAGGAATTGCCGGGGACACAGTTGGGCTCCGTTTGCGACAGCAGCTTGGCATTGCTCTCTCAGCCTGTGTGTGCCCCGTCCTCAGTCTCGCCGTCTACTTCTCCCGTGCCTTCTCTGGCACTCGGGAAAGAACCCTGCATTAAAATCAGGAGGCTTAGAGTTCAGCTTCAGTTTTAAGTAGTTGTGTCATCTTGGTGAGTTGTGTGAGTTCTCCGAATTTTAGCTTCCACTGGCGTCAGTTTTTAAGAATGGGGGTATATACTACCTGTCCTCACTACCTCATGGCTTTGTCGTGAGGGTTCAATGTGAGAAAATGCTTCCTAAAATTAAAAGTGCTGATGTGCAGATGAAGGGAAGGCTTGGTCAGTCCTCCTCTCCCGCTCAGAGCTGTCCTCCATCTTGGTAGGTCCCATCCTCTAATGCCCTCCATTCCCATGCGTGGGTTAGCAGCCTGGCTGTTCCTCCTCAGGCTAAGGGCAGCTCACAAAGAGCCTGAAAGTTAGTTCTGCATCCATTCTCTTTCCCCTGCCCTTGTATGTACACCTGCCATGTTTCCTTTCCAGACTCTATCACGCAAGCCCAAATCCCTGGCTTCTGTTGTAAGGTCTGGAGTCAAATACAACTCGATTCAAATCATAGCTCTACCAGTGACTTAACTGTGTGGCCCTGGACAAACTCTGAACCTCTCTGTAGGCAACAGTAATGCCTACCCTGTAAGGTTGTCGGGAGAATTAGTTGAGGTAATAACTTAGGTAAATAGCTTGGCCCAGGTAGTGTGGAGCGATGAATAATGACAGTTATGATTTTCAGCTGCAGGAAGTGGCCTCGGTGGCTGCAGGCAGCTCTGAGCAGCTTCTGTCTTCCTACCTCTTGGACCTCGGCTCATGGTTCATTTGGGAGTGGGGAGAGGCAGACAAATGATTACATGGTACAAATGTTTTTGCTTCCATATCTCGAACATCTAGCCAGGGTTTCTGTCATATGTTGGGTCCCTTGCACTGCTGACACTCATATTGGTATGCATCCTTGCACGTGGGCATGCCCACGCTCAGCCACCCAACTTGTCCTTGCCACTCACTGAATCCCCTCCTGCTCACAGGATGGGCTCAGGGGAGCACTGTGACATCACTTGAATTCCATTAGGGCAAGAGGGGAACCAGCCAGCTGTCACCTCGCTTGCCCTTGCTCAGTTTCCTGCCCTTCCCAGCCTGATGCAGCTGAGGTCCACAAAGTGACATTTCTTTTTTCTTTTTTATTTTTGACAGGCAGAGTGGACAGTGAGAGAGAGAGAGACAGAGAGAAAGGTCTTCCTTTGCCATTGGTTCACTCTCCAATGGCTGCCATGGCCGGCGCACTGCGGCCTGCACAGCGTGCTGATCCAATGGCAGGAGCCAGGTGCTTCTCCTGGTCTCCCATGGGGTGCAGGGTCCAAACACTTGGGCCATCCTCCCCTGCACTCCCGGGCCACAGCAGAGAGCTGGCCTGGAAGAGGGGCAACTGGGACAGAATCCGGCACTAGAACCCGGGACTAGAACCCAGTGTGCCGGCGCCGCAAGGTGGAGGATTAGCCTGTTGAGCCACGGCGCCCGCCCCAAAGTGACATTTCAAGCCATTCAAATTTGGGATGCCTCTAGACCCACGGTCCCACTCACTGGTTTTAGTACTGTGCTCCCTGTGGAGTTGCCTTGGGACCTCTGTGGGTGGGGAAGAGAGAGGGCTCTGGGGCCCCCTCCCACTTCAACCAGAGCAGCTCTTCTTGAGTTGGTCTTATATATTAAGATTCCACATGAATGGTTTCCTGGGGGGGGGGGTGTTTTACGGCTTCAAAAGAAGTTAAACCCCACTGGTCTTACCCATTGTGTGCAGTGCTCGCCTGGAGGCCTTTGCAGACCACAGTGGAAAACTCCAGCTCCCTCTCCAAGAGATTATCGACTGGCTCAGCCAAAAAGATGAGGAGTTATCAGCTCAGCTGCCCCTACAAGGGGACGTGGCCCTGGTGCAACAGGAGAAGGAGACACACGCGGTAGGTTATGGTCATGGAGGTCATGGTGAGTAGCTTCTCAGTCCAGAAGGAGTCACTTCTGCAAGACTCTGGGAGGCCAGTAGCTCTGCTTACACCCCAAAAGGCATAGGAGGCTATGTGCTCTTCCTGGTCTTTCCTTCCTACCATTCCAGTCAAATGCTGACCTCCCTAAAAATCCTGCCCTGATTTGTAATGGTACAGAGAAATTAATATAATATAGTAGTCAGTGAAAAAAATTAAAGGATAAAAAATTATGTATGAATGGATTTCAATTATATAAGAAATAGATATAGATGTGTGTGCCTGAGAGACATGTATATTTAACAACACAGGAAGAAACTATATCAAAATATTTTTTTTGACAGGCAGAGTGGACAGTGAGAGAGACAGAGAGAAAGGTCTTCCTTTGCCGTTGGTTCACCCTCCAATGGCCACTGCGGCCGGCGCACCACGCTGATCCGAAGACAGGAGCCAGGTGCTTCTCCTGGTCTCCCATGGGGTGCAGGGTCCAAGCACTTGGGCCATCCTCCCCTGCACTCCCGGGCTACAGCAGAGAGCTGGCCTGGAAGAGGGGCAACCAGGACAGAATCCGGCGTCCTGATCGGGACTAGAACCCGGTGTGCCAGTGCCACAAGGTGGAGGATTAGCCTATTGAGCCGCGGCGCCGGCATCAAAATATTATCTGTGGTGAACTCTGCATGTTGAAATTGGAATCCTTTTTCATTCTCGTCATCATAGTCTTTTAAAATTCCTGGTATTTCTGTTATATATATATATATATATATATATATATATATATATATGGCCTTTATTGTCAGAATATAACATATATGTATTTAAAAATGAATATAGAATGGAATATAATATAGCAGGAAAACTATGAGTGAGTCTTATAGGCAGTATGTTGAGTGAAAAGCCAGATACAAAAAGAGTGGACATTGTATGGTTCCATTTATATAAAGTTTAAAAACAGGCAAAGCCAATCGGTGGTTTTGTAGGTCAGGATTGTGGTCCCCTTTGGGAAGGAAGGGTGTGAGAGTGACTGGAAGGGGCCACCAGGGGGCCTTCTGGGACGCCCACGGAGTTCTTGACCTCAGTGCTGGCTACACAGTTGGAATCACTCTGTGGCAACTCATCAAACTGGACACTTTGATTTTGTAGTCTGCCTATTTCAACAAAAATGTAATTAACATTTTAATACAAATCCTTACCATCCTGCTTTTGACTTCTCTAAGCCCTTTAACTGGGAACTTTCTGAGTCTTCCAGAGAACCAAGATGTCCATGTTTCTGTGTGCCATGTGGCCTAGGGAGACCCACTTCATACCCAATAGACCTTCCAGTGTCAGGGTTATCCTGCCTGTAAGGAGGGCTGTTCCTCCTTTTGTTGCAGTGGCCCAAAGATACCTGAGAATGCCAAAGGACCAAGTCACATTGAGAAGGAAGGTGTCCAATGCAGGCTAGAATTCAAAGCGATTGAAAGACTTTCCTTATGTGTTGCTAAACCTCACAGGCATTTATGGAAGAAGTCAAATCTCGGGGCCCCTATATCTACTCTGTACTGGAGTCAGCCCAGGCCTTCCTGTCCCAGCACCCCTTTGAGGAGTTAGAGGAGCCTCATTCTGAGAGCAAAGGTGGGTGGCTTTCCATTTCCCCCCATTCTTCTTGAGCTATGTACCCTTAAACAAATGTCTTCCTGTCCTCCCCAAACTCATTTTCTCACCTGTCATCTAGGGAGGATAGTTTTTCCCCAAGGAGTCCAAAGTTTGGAAGGGGCATGATTCACACTGTAAGGAAAATCAGAGAACAGGGCCTAGAGCAGGGATCACCAGCTCTAGGCTGGTGGGTAGCCCAAAGCTGTGGGTGGCTCTCTGGAGAATCATATGTGGCCTTTTAATGAAGCATGAAAAAGAGAAAAGAACACTTAAATGAGGTGAAATAACTCAGCAAATAAAAGTAGCAGTATGTTTATAGAAACACACTGCTGTATCCCCACCTGGAGGGACACGCAGGGATGCTCTCATTAACCAGCAAGAAGGCAACCTTTTTTTTTTTTAACCTAAGCTGTTAGATGGTGAACTTCAAGAGGAAAACTAACTGTGGCTCTTTGCTACTGACCCTTGTGTTTTTTGGCCCCTTCCCTCGACAGAGAGGGTCACTCCTGGTCTCCATTCAAATCAAGTGGTCTGAGTGGTGGCCCAGCAAGGCCTCTTCTCTAGAAAGAATTGCCAGTCCTCTGAGATGAACTGCGAAGAGCCTGGAAGTATCTTTCATTAACTGAACCCTCGACCCACTCCACTTACCCTTTCAGTTTATTTCCAGCTCTCAGTAGGAGGACTAGTACTAAATTGGCTGCCCAATGGGGCTTAGGTAGGACAAGCTCAAGAAACAGCAGGATCATTCCAGTATGCTGAGCTTGGGGGCTTGGAATCTTCTTTTGAGAGAGGTTTGAGGAAAGGAGACTTACAAATTGGAAACCTTGATGGAAAAGCTGGTCACGTGAAACCTACATCTCTTGGGTTGGGTCTTCTTAAAATGCCTCCCTTCTTTGGATGGAAGTGAGCAGCAGACACTAATGCAAAATCACTTTCCAGGGTCATGGGAATAGGACTCTGGGTGATTCATCTCATTATAGCTCTTAGTGTATTTTACTCACTACTTACCTTGCCTGTGTTGTTTTTTTTTTTTTAATGAGGAAATCCTTGTGATATAGTAAATGGAAAGAAAATGGTCTTTTGACTGGTGCCAGATACATGAGCCAACATGTGATAAAATGGCACAGGCTAAATACATGCATGTGTACACACACACACACACACACACACAATGAATACACACAAATAAAACTAAGGAATGCTGAACAAAATTGGTGGATTTTGTCACTGACAGAAGAATCCTGATTGTGATATTGTACTATCATTTTGCATCTAGGGAAAATGGATGAGGGGCACATCATATGATCTCTGTATGCTTTCTTGTGATTGCATGTGATCTACATGATCACAAAAGAGTTTAAAAAAAAACCCTAAATGTGCAAAAGGAGCTCAACCATGAAAAAAATATGTATTTGTATATGAATACACACACACACATGCACATTTTTCACAAAGGGTTATCTTTGTCTCTGTCTTTCCTTGGACTGTCCCTGCCTGGTTGGCTTGACGTGGATTTCTGCCTGCACTTGAAGATACTTCCCCCAGACAGCGGATCCAGAATCTCAGCCGCTTTGTGTGGAAGCAGGCAACAGTGGCCAGTGAGCTATGGGAGAAGCTGACAGCCCGCTGTGTGGACCAACACCGCCACATTGAACGCACTCTGGAGCAGCTGTTGGAGATCCAAGGGGCAATGGAGGAATTGAGCACCACTCTGACCCAAGCTGAGGGAGTCCGAGCCACTTGGGAGCCCATTGGCGATCTCTTCATTGATTCACTCCCAGAGCACATCCAAGCTATTAAGGTACACAAGCCACAAGCCCCTCTTCCAGGCTATAGTCCAGTCCAATGCACTGATGTGCCCTCTGCGGAGACTCCATCGTTGGCCTGAGCTACAGTGGAGCTTCTGTCAGTTTATGTGCTGATTTGGGGCAGGTTTGGCTGGAGTCCCCTCTGTTCTTCTACCATCTTCTCTTTCCCTGGGGTTTCCTGAGAGGATAAGCATAGTGGCCACCCACACCTTAACCTAGTTGCCCTAACAGGCAAGCACCTAGGTTGTGTTGTTGAAACAAACCTCCGGGTGAAGCGGGCTAACTAATAGTTGCTCTTCCCCACTCTCTGTCTGCTGTGGCACTTGGGTCTTGGCTTTCTAGCTCTTCAAAGAAGAATTCTCTCCCATGAAAGACGGAGTGAAGCTAGTGAATGATCTGGCCCACCAGCTCGCCATTTCAGATGTGCACCTGTCAATGGAGAATTCCCGGGCCCTGGAACAGATCAACAGCCGATGGAAACAGCTACAGGTAGAAGAGCAGTCTGCAGCGAGCTGTGAGAAGGCACCTCCATCTTACCAGGCCTGTGGGGAGCTTGTCAGGCCCAGAGGAAATGGAGGGGTGTTGAAATGAGACTTAAATGGGGAAAGAGAACAGAACACATGGGGCCAGGGAACAGGATCCTTTATGCTATAAGAAATGATTCAAATGAAGAAATGAGAAAGGTCTGTCTAGATTTGGGCACTCAGGATAAACAGAGGCAGGGAAAGAGTGTTTGTGGCCTGGAATTAGGGATGGTCTTCTCTGACCCTTGGAAGTGCAGGGGGAGGGCTAGGAGTTAGGTGATGATGCCAGGGGCTGCAACTGGACAAAAGCTAGCCTAAAGAGAGCTCATAGAGATTCTTGGAAGTGTCTGGGAATCCCACACTTAATACCTGTGATTAATCCACTGGTTTCCTATATTCTTTCCACAGGTGTCAGTTGGTGAGAGGCTTAAGCAGCTCCAGGATGCCCACCGGGACTTTGGGCCGGGGTCACAGCACTTCCTCTCCTGTATGTGAGCCAAACTGGACTTGTCCTAGCAGAACCTCGGCAACCTTCCAAGACAGTGTACTGTCTCCCCTGGAGTCCTGGTGGGAGCCCAATATGCCTTGAAATCCAAGAAGCAGTGAGGATGAAGGAGTGTAGTGGTTAAAAGAATAGGTTCTTGAATCAGAGACCTGGGTCTGAGTCACAGTGCCTCACTTTGATAGCTGTGCAAGCTTGACAAAATAGCTTAGCCTTTCTGAACCTCAGTTTTCTCATCTGTAAAACAGGGAAAATGTTACCTAGCTCATCAGGTTATAGGGATTAAATGACTTTATTTGGTCAACAATATTTTATTGAGGGCCTACTATGGACCAGGTAGGTGTTGGGGTTGCATCAGTGAGCAAGACAGAAATCCTTAAACTTGGAAATGTTACATTCGCCAGGGAAGCCAGACCATAAGCAAATAAGTAAAAAAAAAGTATAAGGTCAAATGGTGATGAGTGCTGTGGGAATAATTAAAGCAGGGAAGGAGTGGATAGGAAGTGTAGTACCTAAGCAGAGGAGCATTGCAATTTTTGAATAGTGGGGCAAGCAAAGCCTCACCAAGAGGGTGGCAACTGAACCTAAAGGAAGTGAAAGAATGAACTATGTGGAAAGTTGAAGGAAGTGCATACCAGGCAGAGGGAATAGCAATGTCTGGACTCTTTAGGCAAGGGCATGCTGGAGGAACAGCTAACAGACCTGTGTGAAAGAGAGCAAAGAGCATAGGAGCAAGGGAAGGCCCAAACATAGAGGATCTGGCAGGCAAAGGGAAGAATTTCAGATTTTATTCTGGATGGAATAGAGGATCTTTGGCTGGGTTGAGTCAAAGAGTGACACAATCTGACTTATGTTTCAACAGTGTTGACCATGACTGTTGGGGCCAAGAGCTGGAGCAGGGAGACCTGTTAGGAGGCACATTGCAGTAATCCAGGGAAGGGATTATGGTGGCCCAGGCCAGAGGTAACAGTTGAGATGGTGAGAATATACAGGTAGAAAACTAGATAGGTACACAAAGCTTTGAGTATGGTATCTGGCACATGGTAGGAGCTTAATGAATGTTAACCACAGTTAGACTTACTGCTATAATAATCACTAACATGCAGACAGACCTGAAGAAGACTCTTGCTGTCACAGTCACTGACATGCAGCTAGACTTTGCAATGAACAAGTTGGCCAGGTAACCTGAGCCTCTCTTGGAAGATGTGGAACATAGACACTGGGAAGAGACAGGCATGAATTTCCCAAGTTCCTCATGAGAGAGGGAAATAGGTAGTGCCATTTCCTGCTGGCCCACAGGACTGAGGAACTTGACCACAGAAGGTGGGAGGGCTTAGAGTCCAAGAAGGAAGTAGTGTCCACTTCATATCCACAGGAGCAATGCAGCTGCCTGCAGTTGAATGGCAGCCTGCTTGGGGAGAAAATTGGCAGGGTGGCCAAGGTCAGGTAATCCTCTTCATGCCCTTGCCACATATCTGATATCTTAGGGTATCAATGACAACGTCTTCCCCATTCCTGGCCCTAATGTCAGGTAGAGAAGTGTGTTCATTAAAAGTGTTTTGGGGTCCACCCTCAGGATCTGTTATGAGTCAGGCATCCCCTTTTGGGATTGAACCCCTGTTTGGGAAGATGCAGCAGGGCCTGAAGAGCATTAATAGCCAACTCTCTTTCTCTTTCTTCTTTAACAGCCTCTGTCCAGGTTCCCTGGGAAAGAGCAATTTCACCCAATAAAGTTCCCTACTATATCAAGTGAGTTACCATCTGAATCAGAAGCGGGTCAGTCACCTGCCCACCCTCTCCCTCGCCTGTCTTTTGACTGCCTGTCTCTGTCACTCCTTGTCTATTGGGATTCCTCCATCGAGTCCAATTTTTCTTCTTTATCTCAAGGGCACAAGATTGTACCTGGGTAAAGATGAACCTTTGTGCTTTGGAATCTTCAGGGTTAACCCTTGGATCCTGTTTCTTCTTGTATCCAACCTGTCACTGAGTGGTGCACACACATGTGTGTGGGGGTGGGTAGGAGAGTGAACCCTGGTGCTATTGATGGTTTTGTTTGTAGCCACCAGGCTCAGACCACATGCTGGGACCATCCCAAGATGACAGAGTTATACCAAACCCTAGGTAAGACTGTGGGGTTCCTGTATGGGTGGATGCCTATACAGCTGCCTTTGTCCTAGAATGTCCATTGATAGATGAATGCATAAAGAAAACATGGTGTTTGTATACAATGGGATACTATTCAACCTTGAAAAAGGAGATTCTGCCATTTGCAGCAACACAAATGAACCTGGAGGCCATGAAATAATCTAGACATAGAAGGAGAGACACTACATGATATCACTTATGGAGAATCTTAAATAGTCAAACTCGTGGAAGCTGAGGAGAGAATGGTGGTTGTCAGGGGCTAGAGGGAGGAGGGAACAGGAAGATATTAGTCAAAGGACACAGGTTTCATTATGCAGATGAGTAGCAATACTGGGTTGTATCCTTAAAAATTTGCTAAGATAGTAGACCTTATGCTTAGTGTTCCTATAAAACCAGTAATAAAGAGGCCAGGAGGAAACTTGGAGGTGATGGATGCATTTATGGCATAGATGGTGGCAATGGTTTCAATGTATGTATATTTATCTCCAGACTCATCAAATTTTATACATTAAATACCTCATATGTACAGAATTTCTTTTTGGTATTCCAATAATACCTCAATAAGGTGGTTACAAAGAAAAAAAGAATAGAGAGGAATCCCAACCAATATGTCAGTGAGTGCCTCGTCCTTTCTCCCACAGCCTTCCTACCTTTCCCTCTATACCTTCCTCAGCGGGAGACTCTACATTTCGCCCTAGACCATCCTATCATCCCATTCAGGAATTATGCCTGTAGATGTGAAATCTGATCTGCTTTGAAACACACTGTGCAGGCTGTGATGAGAGTGACTGTTGTGTACCTTATCTTTGCCTATTAAGAAACACTCACCATTATGTTGCAAATTTTACCCATGCTCATGCATGTGACTATAACTCATATAGTTCCAATGCTGTAGAGTGATCCATTGTGTATCATACAGTTTCTTTAACCATTTTACTATTGAGTTTCTAGCTTGGAGCTAATAACAGTGTTTATTAGTTTATTAAAATGGAGGAGTTTTTGTACATGCCTACTAGTACATCTGGGGCATGTTGTTCAGTCTGCAAGGCCTAACATTGTGTCAGTGCATGTGACAGGCAGTTTGAAAAACTGAAACAGACTAGGAAATATTAGCATGCAGCAGATCCTTAGTAAGAGTTATATTTGATATTAATTTCCTACTTTTCCTTTGTCAAATGGACTGAAGAATTGCTTCTGGAAATGTTTGATTCAGTTGTTTATACATGCATACATATGTGTATGTATACGGAATCATAAAATGAATTTCTTATCATGAATTTTGGTCAAAGAATGCTTGTAAGTCACTGTTCTGGGATAAGTAAGCTGGCTGGGTGGTAGACTCCATGATTATCCCCTTTTTCTAGGCAATATTAAGTTGTTTTTCAAGGTGATTTTATCAGTTCCCACTTCCACCAGCAATTCTCATTCATCCACATCCTTGCTGACACTTGCTATTGTCAGACTTCTATTTTTTGCCAACCTGGTGGGTGTAAAATAATATCTCATTGTGGTTTTAACTTGCATTTCCCTGATCTGAGTGGGTCTCTTTCCATTCTTTGCAGCTGATCTGAACAACATTAAGTTCTCAGCTTATCGCACTGCCATGAAGCTCCGCAGAGTCCAGAAGGCCCTGCGCTGTATGTCTCCCGTTGCACTTGCCTATGGCCTTCACCCCCTTCTCCTGTTCCTCATGTGTCTGCTCTTTCCCACTTTCATCCCACTTGGCCAGGGTTACTCATTGGCTTGGTGAGGACTCTCCCAAGGCTGGGCTATGCACATTTGCTCTTTCCAGGGCCCTTCCGCTCTCTCCAAGCTCCAGACTTGGTTCCAGGGGAACTTCATAGCTCTCCTTCTTCTTGTCCCTTTTCCCCTGCCCAACATGGTTAATTAAGCAACTGCTTTGTGGCAAAAAGTATCCCAGCCCATGGGTTGCTATCCTGAGGTTATTGGATGGAGCCCCAGAACAATTGAGGCCAATGCCAGTGGCTGGGAGACAGTGTGGCTGCAGATATCACGTGCCCTCTGGCCTTTCTCAGGGATACTGTGCATTCAAGCTTCCTGGCCCAGGCTGATCGAGCACTGGGGGGTAATTAAAATGCCACACCAGTCCAGCCGTACCTGTGCCTTCACAGCTGGCATCATAGTTCTCAGAAGGTTCATGGACTAGTCTATTTGTAGCTGAAACTTAAAATGGAATCTGATCTCTTGGGAATTAATACAACATAGGAGGTGAGTTTACTCACATCCTCCTCCCCCCATCTCCTTAAAACAGATGTCAAAGAATATATGGCATAGAAAACATATCGGATTAATTTAGGGGATCCTTTGCTGCCTTTTCCCTGCTTGGGATGAACAAGCTTGTATCATACTTGCAAATAATTAGTCTGGAAATTAATGCTGGTGGCCTTATCTCCTTGTCTAATCCCTGGGCTTCTGCTTTGGGCTATATTTTCCCCTTTTTCCTTTCCTTTGCAGTGGACCTGGTAACTTTAACCACAGCCCTGGAGATCTTCAATGAGCATGATCTGCAGGCCAGCGAGCATGTCATGGACGTGGTGGAGGTCATTCACTGCCTGACTGCCTTATATGAACGGTTGGAAGAGGAAAGAGGCATTCTGGTCAATGTGCCACTCTGTGTGGACATGAGCCTCAACTGGCTCCTCAATGTTTTTGATAGGTAAAGGCCTTTAGCTCTGACAGCCTCCAGGGTGAAATTCAATGGGGACATCTCAAGAGGGCAGAGTGGGAAGGGGCTGTTCCCATGGTGGACTTGAACCCAAGTAAGCTTAAGGCACAGTAGGCACAGAGCCTTGCTGGGGTCAACTTGGTGAGGAAGATGACTGCCAAGATGTTAACCCTTTGCGTATGCTCATGCTCTCAGACTCTTCTCTTAAACCTAGTGGTCGGAGTGGAAAGATGCGGGCATTGTCCTTTAAGACCGGCATCGCATGCCTGTGTGGCACGGAAGTGAAGGAAAAACTCCAGTGTGAGTACAACTCCGAAGTCTGGAGTGGTGTTGGGTGGAGGGAGAGGTGTTGCAAGGAGGAGGCGGGATGTAACATGAGCAGAAGGTAGGTCTTCTGATACAGCAGAGGGCTACTCGGGCTACCTTGAGATGCTTCGTTGTCCAGGATATTGCAAAGGGCACACGGTAGCTAAAGGGCAAGGAGGAGCCAAAGGCCTGATAATTTTCCCAGTGTCTCTCCGAGGGTTTGGTTTCTTCTCTTGTTACTTCGCTTGGATCTGCACTGGCATCTTAGGGTATCCAGGGTCCAGGCTTTCTAGTCCTATTCCCTTGTGCCCTATCAGACTTAGTCTTTCCCTAGTCTGAAGCTCAAGCCATGTCGCATTCTCCTGGAGACTTCTCTTGTCACTACACCTGGGGTGCAACAATCCTCTTCATCCACGAAGGGGTTTTGAACTCTGGTTTTGAACCTCGCTGGATGATAGGATCTTCGCTTTCCCCTCTATCTGCATCTTATTTTCCACATGTTAATTTTTTGTTGTTGTTGGGAGTAGCAGTGTGTGTGGTTGCATCCTAATGTGTGCTGACTACTCTGCTACGTGGGGTGAACGCCAGTAGTTTAAACTAAACACGGTCCCTACTTCAGGTGGTTGATGGACCAGAGCAGGAGACAGAAGTAGAGAGAATGTACTTTTTAAGAAATACTAATGAGGGCCAATGCTGCAGCTCACTAGGCTAATCCTCTGCCTGCGGCACCAATACTCCAGGTTCTAGTCCCGGTTGGGGCACCGGTTCTGTCCCGGTTGCTCCTCTTCCTGTCCAGCTCTCTGTTGTGGCCCAGGAAGGCAGTGGAGGATGGCCCAAGTGCTTGGGCCCTGCACCCGCATGGGAAACCAGTAGGAAGCACCTGGCTCCTGGCTTCGGATCGGTGCAGCATTGGCCATGACGGCCATTTGGGGGTGAGCCAACGGAAAAGGAAGACCTTTCTCTCTGTCTCTCTCTCACTGTCTAACTCTGCCTGTCAAAAAAAAAAAAAAATACTAATGAGAAGAACCCGAATGGCAAAGAATGTGTACTGCATCTGAACAGAAATCCCAGTGGGCTGGGAAAACTTTCCAAGGGCAGGACCTTTCCCAAGCATGTTGACTGCCATGATACTGTTTATCTCACCCAACATTCCTCTGAGATGGGGTGACCATGACTGCTGAGCCTCACTTGCAAGTAAGGAGCCTGTAGCACAGAGCTTCATGACTTGCTCAAGGTTCTCTGGGTAGTCAATAATGGGTCCATGACCCAAACCCAAGCTGTCTGTCTTCTACATCTGTGTGTTGTCTAGGTCTTAGGTGAAGTCTGACCTGGCCAGACAGTGACCTCTGGAAGAGGTGTACTAAGGTTAGATAGGGATAGAGGAGATCCTAAAAGGGTCAATACACCCTCTATTGAAATATAAGTACCATAGTCTATTTCCCAACCACCTGAAGATAAGTTTTAGATGATTAAATGTTTTGAACTAGCTCCTCTTTTTGGCTTATCCATGCCAATTTGTGTGGATGATTGAGAGACTACTGCAGTATCAGACTACATGAGCTATACGAACACAGAAGGGTATGGCAGCCCAACTCGGGGTCATGCTCAGGTGTCCTGAGCCCACACTCCTCATCCTGCTTCTTGAGGAATTTGTCTTCCCAGCAGTGTCACTTCTGTGTCTGGCACTGCTTTTACACCTCTCTCTCTCTCTCTCTCTCTCTCTCTCCTCTCTCCCTGATGCCCTGTTTCTTTTTCTGTCTGAACTCAGACAACGCTCTTTTGAGTACTGGGCTTCTGGAAGTTCAGGGATGAATGTCCATGTATTTCAGTTTCAAAAGTCATCACATCAGTCTGTGTGCTCTTTCTCTGTCTCCCCCTTTCTGTTCTTTCTCCTCACACCATTCTGGCCATTCCTGCATGGGGGTTGGCCATTCTTCATGGTGCGGCTGGCAGACCTCTTCAGCCAAGTGGCCAACTCAGGCAGCCAGTGTGACCAGCGCCACCTCGGTGTCCTGCTTCATGAGGCCATTCAGGTGCCCCGTCAGCTGGGTGAAGTGGCGGCCTTTGGAGGCAGCAATGTGGAGCCCAGCGTCCGTAGTTGCTTCCGTTTTGTGAGTATGGAACTGCAGGGAGGGAGGGGGGCAATGGGCTATGCTTTTGATCTGGAGTACTCAAATACAAGGGTGTCTGTTGGGGTGGGGCAGCAGGATAAAGGGTTCTCTGGGCTCTAGGATCAGAGTCCTGTTGGGGAGGGTGCCAGTGCCACTACAACAGAGCAGAACTTGGACACCTCTGGAGAACAGGCCACCACAGGTCCTGCTGGTCCCTCTGCTTCTCTGAGGGCGGTCATTCTAGGGACAAGAAACACTGGGCCTCAGTCATTCCCACTGGTCTTCCTGTTTCTGTAGAGCACTGGAAAGCCAGTCATTGAAGCGTCCCAGTTCCTGGAGTGGGTCAACTTGGAGCCGCAGTCCATGGTGTGGCTGGCTGTTCTGCATCGGGTCACCATTGCTGAGCAAGTGAAGCATCAGACCAAGTGCTCTATCTGCAGGCAGTGCCCCATCAAGGGATTCAGGTAAGGAAAACAATACTTGCTGGGATGACAACAATCGGAAATAGTCATGTGACATAGGAATCAGCTATTGCAAAACAGTGCATTGCATCATTGTTACATCATGATAGCTAATCTATCAGGCATTATTTTATCTTGTTATAATTCTGTTGCAGAATGTTTAACTTTGGAAAACATTAGAAATGATAAAATGCTGCATTTTGTTAGTTGCTTTATGAAGTTTGCAGATTCACAAAAACATGCTGTGAATACTCTAAGAATACCTGTGTAACAAAGTGGTGAGTCAGCAAATGGTTCACAATGGACTCTCCAGAAAGAAAAAAGAAAACCTTATTGGTCACATTTGCTGATTTCCATGATGTAAATGTTCCCACGGTGGCTGATGTCACCTATAGGAGTTCTCTGAGCAGAGTTGGGAAGATATTGTGCAGTCACATACTATTTATAGGATTTCCACCATGCAGGTACAGGTTGAGCAGCCTGGATCCAAAAATCCAAAATCCACAGGAATGCCCAACTGGCAGAGTCTATGCCAATATGTCAAAATCTGAAAAATTCTCAAATGTGAACATTTTGGGTAAGGGATACCCTACCAGTGCAATGGATGTAAACACCCTCAAAAGCATAGCCAATAGTAATTAGGAAATGGCAAGTTTTGATTGTTTATTACTTTAGTTTTTAGTATTTACTTGTGAGTTTATATAAGTTAATTTTTTAATACTGGTTGTATTTAACAACTTAAAAAAACCCTGAAATTTTAACAGCTTATTCTTGTGGGCTACTATTAAGCTGACTCCAGCACAACACATTGTATACTCACAACCAAGTTTAAGGCAGAAAGCATTCTTCCAATACATTTAATGTATCTTTGGCTTCCCTTCTTCCTCTGTAAGGTAACCACTATCCTGAATTTGGCTTTCATCACAAAACACTCCACATTTTAACTTTTTAAAGCACTAACACACTACTCTCCTTACAACCACCCTGCTCTTATGTTTTTAAAGATTTATTTATTTTGCTTGAAAGTCAGAGTTACACACAGAGAGAAGGAGAGGCAGAGAGAGAGAAAGAAAGGGAGGTCTTCCATCTGCTGGTTCACTCCCAATTGGCTGCAACGGCTGGAGCTGTGCCAATCTGAAGCCAGGAGCCAGGAGCTTCCTCTGGGTTTCCCACATGGGTGCAGGAGCCCAAGGACTTGGGGCATCTTCTATTGCTTTCCCAGGCCACAGCAGAGAGCTGGATGGGAAGTGGAGCAGCCAGGTCTTGAACCGGTGCCCATATGTGATGCTGGTTCTGCAGGTGGCAGCTTTACCCACTACACCACAATGCTGGCCCCACAATCCTTTTTTAAAAAATTTTTTTAAATTAATTTATGAAACTTGCACATTTTTGTGGGGCACAGAGCATTATATCAATACATGTATACAGGCTAGACTGATCCAATCAGATAGCTAGCATTTCCTTTTTCTTTATGTTCGTAGCCTACCAGCTTCTGTCTTCCAGTTCTTCAGACAGTACACAATCCATTATTGTGAACTGTAGTTGCTCCAGTGTGCTGTGGAACACTAGAACTTACTAATTCTATCTAACTCTGTTTTGGTACCCATTATTCAGTTTCCCTCTATCTCTTCTGCCCTGCTCTATTCTCCCACCTCACCCTGCTTTCTATAAGATGAGCAAACAAGGCACAGAGGTGGAGTGTGACTTGCCCAAGGTCAAGGTAGATCCATGACTAGATATTGGATCATGTGACTCCTGTAAGTCGAGGCATCTCACTCTTCTGCATCTGGATAGTTCAGCTGGACTTTGGAAATGGATCTGAAAAGCTATTCTGTGTTCTGCAATAATAGACTTACCATAAATAACCTTTGAAAGTGACTTTTAGCCAACTTACCCAAAGCTAGTAGAATAAGCTGCTTTTGTAGAACAAATGTAACTTTAACTTATATGTTGGTCCCTTCCAGACTAGGTCTTGTGAGGCTATCCATTTTTAGAAAGTTACTTGATACCATGAGATCTTTACCCCTGCTACCCCACACCACACTTTTTTTTAAAGTAGTGGGAGATTCTGAGCTTGTGACAGTCAGGAGACTTATGGCCTCTAGAGTAAGGCTATTTGTATGTGGGAGGACTCAGCAAGTGCCGTATATAAGAGGCTGAACATGTTATGGCTCCGTGTGTCAACCCCTCCTAAGGTTGGCATAGATTTGGATGTTAATGGAACTGGTGTGGGGGGGGGGGGGTCACTGTGGCCTATTGGATTCTGTTTCCTACTGCCTGTCCTCTCCCCAAGGTACCGGAGTCTGAAACAATTTAACGTGGACATCTGCCAGACCTGCTTCTTGACAGGCAGGGCCAGCAAAGGCCATAAGCTCCACTACCCCATCATGGAGTACTACACACCGGTACGGGGCCTCCGGGCTGGCCAGGGGTGGGGGGGACGCAGCTCCAGTGGCTGGCCCAAGACCTCTCAGCCATTTGTAAGGCACTCGCTGTTTTACTGCAGGGAAAAGTTTTGGGAAAAAGACAGAGACAGTGAGGCATGTCTGGGTCACTCACCTTTGAGGGCTCCCTTGGGATCTTCCTGTAACACCCATGAGTTACCCAGTCATTGCCTGCTACTTTGCCAGAGTTTCTACCCTCTCTAGTCCATAGTGAAGTTTGTGTTCAAAGGAGGGATTCAGTTTTTGAGGAAAAAAAATAACGTGCTTCACCAGGTTCCCCAAATTCCACTTGGTGTTCCCCGGAAACTGTGCCCTTCCCAGCTACCCAAGTGAGCATCCTTGAACTCCAGCCACAGAATTGCTCCTGTGCTGGGTTCAAGACCTACAGATGCACACTTAGCGTCCCCTGCTGACTGTGCTCCCTCGCTGTCACTTTCCCCTTTATGTCCCCACAGATTCTCCCAGAGCCCCAAGCATGTCCCCAGTCCCCGCCATTCTCTCCCTCCCCATCTTTCAGCCCGTTTCCCCACAGCCCATCTTTCCAAGCTGTCATCTCTTCTCCAAATGCTGTTATCCCAGAAATGCCTGTGACCCAGTGGGAGCAGGGACATCCTCTTTTCCTCTTCATTTATTATCATTGTACAGCAAAACCAAACCCAGAAAACTGGCTGGAGAGAGTGGGCTGATAATCCTCTGCCTCTGGCTCATCCTCCCCACCCCTAGGCTTGTAGCAAAGATATTTTTAAGATTAATGAACATATGCACGTTGTAAAAGGTTCAAATGACATAAGATAGAGGTGTTTAAAGTATGTAGTGGAAGCCACCCCCTCTCCTCGCTGTGACCCCTACCCTTCCAGTCCAGCTTCCCAGAGGCAACCCGTGTTCCCAGTTTGCCGTGTAGCCTTGTAGCCCTTTTTCTAGATGCTGGGTGTAGTAGGCATGAATGAGAGTGGATGAACACAGCTTCCCAGAATATCTGGAAGCCATTAGGATGAGTCCCTCTGCCCTGTCTCCCCCCAGACCACATCCAGTGAGAACATGAGGGACTTTGCCACAACCTTAAAGAACAAATTCCGCTCAAAGCATTATTTCAGCAAACACCCTCAGCGAGGTTATCTGCCTGTGCAATCAGTGCTGGAGGCTGACTACAGTGAGACGTGAGTACCAGTGGCTGAGCAGGGCCTGCGGGCAGCCTCCAGGAGCCTGGGGTGCGTGCTGTGAAAGGCTCCGTCCCCGCCCCACCCCCATGGGCTAGGGGAGCCTTCCCAGGGAAATCCCACTCGTGGCGGGGCAGCTCAGCCTGGGCCTGACCGGGACTCTGGCTTGCGAAGTAGATTCGAATCCAGTCCTGTCTTGGATTTTCCTCAGCTCTCATCCATCTCCATAATGCGGGGAGCGGGGTGAGGAAACAGGCCGCCCAGCTGCCCCGTCTTTAGTCCTCTGAGCCTCGGCTGCTTTCTTCTAGGCCGGCTTCTTCCCCCATGTTGCCGCATGCTGACACGCACTCTCGCATCGAGCATTTTGCCAGCAGGTACCAGTGGGTTTGCTGGGGAGGGGTTGCAGGAGGTGCAAGGGGAAGAGGTTTTCCGCCGGGCAAGGCAGATGGAGTCAGAGCTAGGGGGTGTATGTAGTGGGGTGAGCAGCTGACAGCCAGGCCCCATACTTCAGGTGGTCGGGGCAGCGCCCAAAGCCGCTGAGCCTTTGGGCACTGCCCCTGCTATTGTGAGATTAGCGCGCAGGCCCCACGTCCTGTTTCCCCTCTTGTTTCTGCTCTTTCTTCCCAGGCTGGCCGAGATGGAAAGTCAGAATTGCTCCTTCTTTAATGACAGCCTGTCCCCAGATGACAGCATGTGAGTTTCCCCAGCTGCTCACTCTCCAGAAAGAACTCTGCTTGGGTCCCTCCGCCACTCCTGGGGAAGGTGTAGCCTCAAGGCCATGGGCAGTGGGTGCGGTGGTTAAGGTCGTTGACTCCCTAAGGATGGAAAGCTGCTTTCTGCACACGGTGTTTCATAAGAGAAGCCATCTTCCCTCTATCAACTGTGCTGGGGAATGAACGCTGTGCTGTCTCCCTACCATCTGCTCAGGTCCCGTCCTCTTGCAAGATCCTAGCCTGCTGTACCTAGCTTTGAGGGAAGAAGAAAATGCCCTCATCCAATATTGCAGAAAGGAATGAATATCTTGTCCTCTGCACGCCACAATCCTATCTAGTGCTACACTAACCCTGGGACACATCAGAGACTTGACCGAAGTGTGACCAAAAAGCCTTCCAGAGCTGCAGCCCAGAGAAGGGGCCTTGTGTCTCTGAGGAGGTCCCTGGAGCCCTCAGAGGGCCTGGGAGCCACTAGCTACAGGAATCGACCTGACCCTGGCTGGGAATCAGATCACCCTGGAGGGCAAGGAAGCAAGAAGGGACAGTGTGTGTGTGTGTGTGTGTGTGTGTGGCGGGAGGTGGGGGACGTGATTTGCTCCTTGTTTCCCCAGGAGCTCCAGCATCCTGAAAGCATTCTCTCCTAGCACCCCCAACCACAGTCCCTGCCCTCTTTCAACACTGTCACCCCTCTCAAGCCTGACTGTGTGGTCTTTCCCTCTGTCTGTGACTTGGAAGTAAATGTTTCAGTGTGCATCTCCCAGGTCCTGGGCTGGGAGCTAGCTCATGCCCTAAGCCGCTTCTCTGTTCAACACCTGGCCACTTCGTTTCCTCCCCCCATACACGCAGAGACGAAGACCAGTACCTGCTGCGGCACTCCAGCCCCATCACAGACCGGGAGCCAGCCTTTGGACCACAGGCTCCGTGCAGCATGGCCACAGAAAGCAAGGGGGAGCTAGAGAAGATCCTGGCCCATTTAGAAGATGAGAACCGGTGGGTGTGATAATGGTGAAAGTCTGTGTGGGCTCTAGAGACAGGTGGCTTGAGTGTAAGTCCTGGCACTTCCACATTTTAACTGCGTGACCTTCAACGACTTGCCTGTATCCTGTGAGCCTCCAAGAACTTTCAGTGTTGGAAGTGAAGGAGATACTTATCACCTCGGGAGAGTGTTCCAGATGGTGAGGACACTCCCCAGAGTGTCTGGGGAGTGCATGAGACAAGGTGAAGAAGATTACAGGGGTGGCATTTTTCTCCATGAAGGAGAGGTGGCAGCAGGGGCCTGAGGCAGGCCCAAGCCACTTTGGGGACAGAAAGTAGACACCATAGCACGCCATAGCACCCTTCACAGCAGCACCGCTTCATAGTTAGTGTGCATATGGGTCATTTGGGGAGCTTGGTTAAATACAAATTGTGATTCACAGGTCTGGGGATGCTTGAATTTCCGCGTCTCCAACCAGCTCTCGGGAATGCCTAGGCTTCCAGTTTATACACCACACCTGGAGTAGCAAGTCTTTAGCACAATGCCACTCAGAGTGTGGAGTGCACACCAGGGCCAGCCTGTCTCCAGTCGAGGACAAAATAAGCACAGAGATAGATAAGTTGAATCAACTTTAGACAAGTTTCTAGCAGTTTGCTATCGCCATGAGATCCAAGCATGTAATTACTCAAATTGCCATGCTGAATAGGGTAGAGGCCAATTTAAGTGTTGTTGAATTTGCGTGGATAGATGCAAGTGGTGCGAGCTGGGGACTAGTCATGAACATTAGGGTCCCATATTGGTCCACAGGTCAGTGAGCCCCACCCCCTATGGTTTCTTACCACAAATATGAGAAGTGCTGCATTAGAGCAGCAGTGGACAGGCTTTGGCCAAGTGCTGGGCAGACAAGAATGCTGTTCTGTTGCCAAACAATAAAACAGTGAAACGCCTCCAAGTAGGCCATGTCTTTGGAATTCTGTTCCCGTGATGCCCCAGCAAGGATGCTCAAAGTGGGCCAAGAAGGAGGGTCGTGGGGAGAAGATGCAAGATAAGTGATCTCTTGTTTATGTTACATCTCCCCCCTCCCCAGAATCTGAAAATCTGAAAGTGGAGCAGGTGAGTCAGTGGCCCTAATGCCTCCTTTATTTGCGGATGATGTTTCTGTGTGATTTGAAGGTCAAGATTAATCCCTGAGGCAGCAGATGCAAGCCCTGAGACATTTCTTATGTGAAATGTCAGCTCTCCTTGCTCTGAGGTCTTGGGATGGCAGAGTAAATGACACAGGTCCTGGAGAGGAAGAGCGCAGCTAGGGCTGGGCCGGCTTGGGAGCGGAGGGCCCAGGAGTGCTCCCTCCCGGCTATGAGGCCACATCTGGGACAGGTCTTGGCTTCCCTGTCCTTGGCAGGATTCTCCAGGGAGAGCTGAGGCGCCTGAAGTGGCAGCATGAGGAGGCAGCTGAGGCCCCCATGCTGACGGAGGCCTCCGCCGACGCCGCACAGGACCACCGCAATGAGGAGCTTCTGGCTGAGGCCAGGATCCTTCGGCAGCACAAGAGCCGCTTGGAGACACGCATGCAGATCCTGGAAGACCACAACAAGCAGCTGGAGTCGCAGCTGCAGCGCTTGAGGGAGCTGCTCCTACAGGTGCGGCTGCGGACCCCAAGATGTGGCTCGGAGCTGGGGAGTGGGGCGGCACTAGGGAGGGTGGAGTTCCTTGGCAGGCACTGACATGTGACTTCCACAAGACAGATGCTGTGGCCATTGGGGAGGGACGGGAAAATGGTGCTGGTGGCATCCATCCTTAGCCAGTTCTCTTCCATGGCCTGCTGTGTCGCTGTCCAGCCGCCGTGGTGCTGGTGGCAGATGGAGGGCTTCTGTAGGATCACTTCTTCACAACTTGTTGGGACCCTGTATTAAAAGAACAAACTTCAAGACCTGCCCAAGGCATTGATTTTCTCACTCTAGTGTTGCCTAGAAACAAACGTGTTTGGCAAGAGAAAGATTGTTCCTTTATGATGAAGGGATCTCTTGTTACTTTTTGTTTCTGAGAGGTAGCCTGTGTGATGTAATGTAACTCTGGAATCAGGTAGCCCTGGCCTTGAACGTGGCTCTGCCAGTTAGAGGCTGAGTGGTGTTAGGAAAGCTACCTAACGCCACTAAACCTCGTTTTCTTCATCTGTAAAGCAAGAATAATAATAGTCCCACTTCACCAAACTGTGGTGAATATAAAATGAAATGACGCGCTCACAGAATTTAGCACAATTCCAGGCATTGTAGTACACAGTTTGTAAAGGTGACCTATTGTGGTTATGATATGTAACAGGCAACAGCAATCCCATGCTTCTTCCCCAGATCCTCCCTGATATGTCCTCATAATTCATTCTTGGAGAATTCTAACATATGCTGTTATATCATGAACTGAGGATTAGGGGCGAAACTCTGTTTCCAGAGAGCACTGGGTTGTAAATAGCTTAATTGTAGCCCAAATGACAAGAGCCTTTTAGGCATGTTGCCATCCTTATAAGAACTGTGAGCCTTTGCCAAACAGAAGGTAATTGGTAACTGATACTCTAAGAAGATTTCTAAAAGAGAGAGCCACTCTTTGGGAGACTACCAAAAGCTTCTTAAAGTCAAGGGCAAAAGGATGAGCATGAGGTCTCTAAGGTTCTATCTAAGCTCAGGAGTCTGTCAAAGTGAGGTCAGGAAGGCAAAGCCACTTAAATCATGCTTTACCTCTTGCTAGCCACCTACCGAATCAGATGGTAATGGCTCTGCAGGCTCGTCTCTAGCTTCCTCTCCACAACAGTCAGAAGGCAGTCACCCCCAGGACAAAGGACAGACAACTCCAGACACTGAGGCTGCAGGTGAGTTCTCTGCCCCTTCCTTCCAGGCTTCTCTCGCCCAAGGTTTCCTGCCCAAAGACTAGGACTGGGACTGGTTTGTCCTCATGTTTTGGGCTTGTGGGTAGGCACAATTGACTTATTGATGAATTAATCCATATGTTTATTCTACCAATGTGTATTGAGTGCCTCCTACATACCAGGCACTGTGCTAGGAAGACACAGTGCTATGGGTCCGCCCTTCAGCTAGCTGCATCCTCCCATGGCCCCTTTACCTCATAAAGGAGTCACTAGTTCTCTTCCCAAATCTCTCTTTTCCAACTCAGATGATGTGGGGTCAAAGAGCCAGGATGTCAGCCTGTGCTTGGAAGACATCATGGAGAAACTCCGCCACGCCTTCCCCAGTGTGCGAAGCTCTGATATGACTGCCAACACCCTGCTGGCCTCTTGATGGAGCCAGATCCTCATCCTGTAATCCACAGTCCTCTTCTGGTTCCAGTCAATGCCTTCCCTCAGACTTAACCCAACCTTTCCAGCTCCCACTGGCCCCATATTCCTCAATCAGAGTTATTTGGGCTCTGCACAGCAGCAGAGATCTGGTGGTATGTTAAGTGGGTGTGGGAGACCCAGGGAAGTGGGGAGGCATGATTCCTCTCACTCTAGAAATGTGCCCCTTGATCCTCAAGTTTGAGACATGTCCTTTAAGTACTCCTCTGTTGCAACCCAGGCAGATGGCACTTGGCCACTCCCATGGGAAGCAGAGAAGCTGCCTTGTATAGTTTAAGCAATGTCCATAGAATTATGCACAGGGAGAAGTCTAATGACCCCAAGCTTCCAACATTATGAATCCACGGGGGTTAGTCCTACTCTCCGGCCTAACTCAAGGAGGCAAAAGGATATTCCTGAGACACACCCTTCCCAAAGTGCCCCTGAAGAAGTCTAGGCAATGTGTCCTATCACTTCCACTCCAGGGCATAGATCTAGCCCTCCTGATGCTACCTAGGTATTATTTCCTCCTCAAATATCTTCAGTTCTTTCTGCCTCAGTCCTTGGTAGGTGTTACTCAAGGGGACAACCATTGATTATAGTTCCCACTTTCATATTACGTCTGGAAACATTAAAGAAATACTTATGGGTTTAGATACTTTTCCCCTGATCCTTCTCTTTCTTGAAGTCCTCAGCATCATGAAAGATCTTCTGAGTTGCTCTGGACACCCAGATAAAACTACCCTTTGTTCCTCTGACTCTGCCCTCACAGACTGGGAGAAGAACAGCAGCTTGCTTGGCAAGGGAGGGAGGGGTTTTGCTTTCCTGATATGAGGAAGGGGAAGCCACCCTCTAGCCTCAAAGGACAGGAGAGACAAACACCCTTCCAGTCTGTGACCCTCCTGACTCTTAGGCTCGATCAGGTGAGGTGGCTGATTGCCCCAGCTAATCATCAGACAGGTACACCTGGCCCACCCAAGTAGCAGCCCCTTGCAGGAAGCTGCTGGCCACAAATCAGGAAGCTGGCCACTTTCTACCCAGACAACAGCAAGATCTTCCTGCACATAAACTTGATCTTTCTAACTCTGGAAGGTTAACTCCATCTTCATACTGAACTAACTCTTCCTAGGTAACATATACCATGACCCCTTCATCTTCAGCTCCAGAACCCATGCAGAGTTGACAATGGGGGGTGATGGAGTGGGCTTGGGAACTTTGAACAGAGTCAGAGCCCACTTAGGCAGCCTTGGACATGAGGAGCTTGCCCCCCAGAGCCCAGCATTCAACTTCATTTGCCTAAGTTCATATACATACATATCTACATATCTACTGTCCATCAGTGCTCTCCTGGCCTCACTCACACATTAAATTCTAATACCTCTTGAAGTATTAATGTTCTGTCTTGCTCTTTGTTAGCCCCAGTCTCTGGTTGGCAAGATAGATGCATCCTGGCTGCTCTCCAAGATGTCTCTGTCCATTGATGTTTGGGGTGGGCTGTCCTTAAGACCAAAGCAACAGACACCTGTGGCCACAGGTGACTAACAGGAAGAAGCACTCTGTTCTCTACTCTCATTCCAAACCTTGTTCCCTTGAGACCTGGGCCTTGGGTGCATTTTCCTGGGCTTCCTTAAACCATGATTCAGGTGCCGAAATAGAGCAGATCTAAGTTCAACTCACCCCCACAGAAAAGAAAGAGCAAAGAAGCTTTGCCAAGCTAAGACACAGAGTACATCCTCTAGCCCCTTCCAATTCCTAAGGTCTGGCTCAGGTCCTTCAAGAAAGCAGCAGTTGCTACTAAGACCAGGAGGGAGGGAGGCAGTTGGACTGTTGTGTTACAATTAAGCACTGGGCCAACTGCTGGGAACCTAGATTGATTGGCTACATGGGAGAGAAGAAAGTGGCTTGGGTCCAGAAATCTATGATTGCCTTCTTTTCCACTAAGCCACAGGCTCAGAGGGTCACACCTCATGTTATAACATCTGCCTTAGTGTGCATGAAGTCTGGGGGGGCGGGGCAGCGAACTGGGTACTGGGGCATGGTGAGCTCGTGGTAGACAGGCATCAAACACAGAACCTGTGCATCAGACTGGGGGTGTCTTTGTAGGGGCCTATATTGTGAGCAGGAATGAGATAGAAATTTGCAGTGGACAGAGGGCTCAGAGACTTTGAGGCATGGGCCTGCCCAAGCCTTAGGAGGGCCGATATTATAGAAGAAACTTTTATCTGGAAAATCCTTCCCATAACCACCACCCCACCTGAGAGCTCTTGGGCTGCTTAGGGCCTGTGGCAACTTGCAGTGGTCTGGGCGTGGGAGAAAAGATGAAGTTCTTGTCATGTAGGACTTGTGCTGGAGGTGGGCTGAAGCAGCAGGTCAAACGTTGAATCCTCACTAAGAGCATCACTAATATCTTGTGATCCTCGTGTTTCCCTTAATGCCTGAGGCGAGAATGCGGCACAGAGATGCAGTGACAGTCACTGTAGCATATAGCAGTTTGCCCACAGTGAGGTAATGGATCCTTGGACATTGTGCATCCAAAGTAGGATTGGATTTATCAAAACGTGCTGCATGCTGTTAGGCATCTGTTGTGCATCGTGTCTCCTAAAGGCATTGTATGTGGTGCTGTGTAGTATGTGGCCCTGAGCTGGAAGGGCGGTGAAGGGAGTTGCTGGTGCATTCGCTTAGGGGAAACCTTTTCTGACTTTTGAGGTCAGCCTCAGTGATGAGGAATGTGAGTGTCTTTTTTGAATAGTTTTAGGGGACAGCTAGGACTGATAGATGATTTATTCTTGACAGAATCTGATAGAGGCCAAGAAGCCATTGTAAGGCTTTGCCACAGCTGGGGCAGAGTGGGTTTCTATTGATTGAGGATTGTTAAGGCAGGCTACCTGGCTGGGGTACATCGGCTGTGGCGTGGCTCCCTGCGGATGCTCTCTCCCAGAATGGAAGGGCTGCCATCATGGCTCCCGCATGCTCATTTCATTCAAGGCCCAGCGCTGGAAAGTATTTCCCCACAGACAAAGGTGTTTGGGTTTCTGGTGCTCCCGGGAACTGGGCTGGCAGGCCACATTAACAGGAAACTCGGGGGCCAGGCAGAAGCCAGTCCTGGGAGATGTTTTCCCTCCAGAGTCATTCGAAGGAACACCCAAGCTGCCTGGGGTGTGTGTTTGCGTTCTGGGCTCCATCTTCAGCTGCAACCTGGAGCATTCTTGGACCTTGCACTCTCCCTGGCAGAGTCGTAGCCTGTGGGGCCATTTCAGGCCAGGAACCTCATCAGATTTCCCCGGACATAGGTGAGAGATAACCAAGAAAGGAAGTCTTTGCCTTAACACCACCAAGAGTCCCAGGAGAGAAACTAGGGGCCTTGCCCTAGAGCTGCGGAAGCTTAGCCCCTCAGCTGGGCAGCCCTATCTCCGGGCCTTGTTGCTAAAAATCAGGCCTTGGGAACAAAGTAATACTTCAGCTACTTCTCACTCTTTTGAAGCCAATGGCTGTGGGAAAGCAAAATGCTCAAGGCCAAGACTGGGTTCTCAGTGCCGGTCTCCTCCCACAGCTGTTGCACTTGGGAGGGTACCTGCTGAATGTCCTTGCTGTCCCCAGGGCAGTATTGAGGCCAGAGCGAAGTGTGCTGTGCTGTTTACTGGTCGCAAGAGCTGGTCACAAGGATGGGGACTGAGGAAGGGGTCTGGGGAAGGTGGCAAGGGTGGCCTGCAAATCTAGAAAAGTTGGGGATAAAAGAGCAGGCTGGGAACAAATTGATTAACTTTCTTGCCACTCACTGTGGTGCTTTCCCCCTTGTCCTTGACTTCTGCTTTGAAAAGAATAAATTTGTATTTGTTTACTTTCTTCCTCCGGTTGTGCTGAGTCTGATATTCCACATAGTCCACATCTGTCCCTTGTGTGGAGGTGGGAAGAGAGATGGTAGACTGAGAAGCCACAGGCGCACTGAAAGACATAAGTCCAACACCCAAGGACAAAGAAGACACTGCTATTGCTGCCACTCCCACATCTCCCAGAATCGCTCGCCTCTCAGGCCCTGGAAGCTGCAGTGTTCTTGGACTTGTACTCTCCCTGTCCCCGCCCCCCTCCATTAGCTAGTTGTCATGGTCAGGAGGTGACCTCTAAAGAGCAATGGCCCTAAATTCCATCCTCATCAATCTGGGGGAGTTTTCATGAGCCTGAACCAATATAAGAAAAATCGGTGCAGTGAGTTTCCATAAAGTTACATTTATTTCATCTAGAGGTCTAGTCTTTCTTATGAAATTTTTATAAATAAATAAATAATAAGTAGTATCAAAATGTCCTTTTGAATGGATGGTGATAATTTTTCATGCTGTTTTCCCATTTCCTGGCAATATAAAGTCCTGTTAATCCCTCTTCCCCACAACCAGTTTTTCTCTTCTCACCGAGCTGCAGCAGCACAGCCTAATAGAAACCGTATGCAAGGGGCCGGTGCTGTGGAGCAGTGCCGGCACCCCATATGGATGCTAGTTTCAAATCCGGCTCCTCCACTTCCAATCCAGCTCCCTGCTAATGGCCTGGGAAAGCAATGGAAGACGGACCAAGTCCTTGGAACCCTGCGCCTATGTGGGAGACTCAGAAGAAGTGCCTGGCTTTGGATTGGCCAGTCATTGTGGCCATTTGGGGAGTGAACCAGCAGATGGATGACCTCTCTCTCTCTCTGTCTCTCTCTCTGTCTCTCTCTCTCTCTCTCTAACATTGTCTTTCAGAGTTAGATAAATAAACACATAAATCTTTAAAAAAAAAAAAAAGAAACCTAATGCAAGCCACATATGTGATTTTAAATTTTCCTAGCAGCTATATGAATAAAGCAAAAACAAATGACAGGAATTTTTGTTAATATTTATGTATTTTAATTTACTTGCAAGGTAGAGAGAAGGAGAGAGTGAGCTTCCATTTTCTGGTTCACCCTCCAAGTGCCTACAACAACCAGGGCTGGGCCAGGCTAAAGCCAAGAACCAGGAACCTGATCCAAGTCAGCCACCTAGGTGTCAGGGACCCGAGTACTTGGGCCATCATCATTAGCAGGGAGCTGGATTGGGAGCAGAGTAGCCAGGAGTTGAACTGGCACTCCAATATGGGATACGGGCGTCCTAAGCAGCAGTTTCACCCACTGCACCACAATGCCTGTCCTATGAAATTAATTTTAACAATATATTTTATTAACTCAAATATGCCCATAATATTCTTTCAGTCTATAATCAGTATAAAACAATTATTAATGAGATATTTTATATTCTTTTTTCCCCTATTGGGTCTCCAGAATGGTCAAACAGGTTGGTAGATTCAGCTGGTAGAGAAAAGAGAAACCCAGATAGGTAGAGACAGTGCATACTTAGAGAGACAGCAAAAGCTAGCTGACAATATCAGCTCCCTATGTCCTTTGTCCCACAGCATGACAGTAAAAGAAAAGGGGCCATATGGCCTGCAGCATGAACGGTGGGATCCCTCTGGTGCTGAGTACCCAGTCCTCCTTGCAGCTAGGCAGTTTTACAGGTTGCTGCTATGCCTGTGGGGCCGGGGTGGGGGCCAGGCAGAAGGCCCTACCCCTTACTGGAATGAGGGAGGCGGATGAGAAATGGTTTCATGGCAGCCTCCATCAAGATAGGGAGGTGGGTAAGAGGCAGTTTTGTAGCAGCTTCTCGCAAAGCTGCCTGCCTGTCGACATTCTGGGGGAATCACAGGGAGTTCTGCCAATAACTGGGAGTTGGGCCTTGCCTTGCCCATGTGGCCTATGCGGACAGTGCAAGGTCACCAGAACGCTGGCCCAGAACAGTCCCCCTACAGCAATCCAATGCTTATTCTACACTTCTGGGACATCTCAGTTAGGGTTAGTGCTATGTCAGGTGCCCCCAAACCACGGGTGACTCCTGGATACCATACTGGACAGTGCAGGTCTGTAACATGCAGAAGTCAGAATCACTGGGATGGGCACGGTGGCAATCATATTGGGGTGCTAATTCAAAACCTGGCTACTCCGCTTCCAATCCAGATTTCTGCCAATGCATCCTTGGAGGCAGCAGAGGATGGGTCCCTGCCACTCACATGGGAGACCAGGATGGAGTTCTGGCTCCTGGCTTCAGCCTGCCCCAGCTCTGGCTGTTGAGGGTATTGGGGGAGTGAACCAGTAGATGAAAGATTTCTCTCTCCCCTATCCTATTGTTCTGCTTTTCAAGTAGATGAAAATAAATAAACATTTTCAAAAAAAGAAGTCAGAATCAGCTATAGTAAAAAAAAAGTCATGAAGTATTCTGTGTGTGTGTGTGTGTGTGTGTGTGTGTGTCAGAGAGAGAGAGAGAGAGAGAGAGAGAGAGAGAGAGAGAAAGGAAATGTTGAAGTGGGTAGAGAGTTGGGGTGGCAAAGGCCCTGAGAGTGAAGAGCAGTTGTGAAACAGTTCCCCTAGGTTATAGCAAGAGGCTGCAGCATGGGCTGGTGTTGTGGCACAGTGGGTTAAGCTGCCACCCACGATTCCAGCACCTGTTAGAATGCCAGCTGTTCAACTTCCAATCCAGCTTCCTGCCAATGTACCTGGGAAAGCAGCAGAATATGGACCAAGTACTTGGGCCTCTGCCTCCCATGTGGGAGACCTGGATGGAGTGCCAGACTTCTGACTTCAGCCTGTCCCAGCCTTGGCTGGTACAGCCATTTGAGCAGTGAACCAGTAAATGAAAAATCCCTCTCCCTCTCCCCCTCCCTCTCCCTCCCCCCTCCCCCTCTCCCTCTGGCAGAGCACTGCAGACATGCCAGCTTGCCCTTGCCCCTTCCTATGGCATTGTGTGCCCTACCACCCGGCCCCCAGCACAGCTCGGGCTGCTCTCAGGCTGCAGAACGGGACAAAGCCTGCATAGGGGCTCTTCTACCACTCACCCCTGGGTGCCACCTTCAGTCTCAGCAGCCTGTCCCCAGGGTATTTGTGTTCCTGTCCCAGCTCTCTGCCTTCATCTGCAAGGGCCTATCTTCTTTTCAAACTCTGCCTCTTTCCCTACCTTCTGCTTCTGACACTCAATTCCCGTCCCTCATTCTTTCTCCTTATTCTTGTCTCTTAAGTTCCGGGTTTCTGAAACAACAATCGCTCTCTATGATCTGTGTTTCCAAGTTGTCCTCAATCTTCTCTTGTCATTTTGGCTGTATTTTGTTCGCTCTCATCAGTCCTCTCTTAGTCCTACATCTTCTGCATTTTTCTCTCCCCCGCACCAACATCCCTGATGTCTTCCGTCCATCTCCACAGGCTCGGCCCATAACTAATGACCTTCTCTTCTCTGCCCACTGCTTATGAACTTCCACTTGGAAGAAGAGCACTAGAAGTAAAAGTCTTGGGAGTGCACCTTCTAGAGTTGCATTGACTTCATCGATTCGGACCAGACTTGGGGCTAGCTGGGCTACTTCCAAAAAATCCTCATATGCTGCTTGGTGGTGAGCATGACGGCCTTGCTGTACAGATGAGAAAATGGAGGCTCGCAGATGTGTGGGGATTTGCCCATGCAAGTGGCAGGGCTGGAATACCAACCTTGCATTTGTTCTACTTCAACATGATAAAGTCATGTAAACACTGGAGCTGCCTTTTTATCAGTTCTCTATACCCCTTCTCTCCAGACCTCAGTGCTATACGTTTAACATGGGATGATTTCCATACATTAAGAATGATCCTAAGAACTCTTTGCAGAGCTGACAGCATCTTCAGTCATTTCCTAATCACGGAGTGCTATGGTCTGAATGTTAACTCCCTCCCCCGCAAATTCACGTTGGAACCTCATGTGCAATGAGGTAGCATTAAAAGGTGGTGTTTGGGGAGGTAATTAGGTCCCGAGGACAGAGCCCTCATGAGTGGAATTAGTGCCCCTGTAAGAGGACTGAGGGAACTCATTTGCCTCCTCTGCTACGTTGAGGATGCTGCAAGATCGCTTATCTTTGAAAGCAGACAGAGCCCGCACCTGACACCGAGTCTTCTCGTGCCTTGATCTTGGACTTCCAAGCCCCCAGAACTGTGAGCAATATATTTCTGGAGTTTATAAAGTATGCAGTCTATGGCAGTATTATTACAGTAGCCCAAATGGACCAAAACACAGAGTTCGTAACTTGTTTCCTGGTTTCCTTTTGGACATGAGTGTCCTCATTGTGAGGGCAGTTTAATCAGTTGACAACAATCCATTTTAAAAAGAATTTTTTTATTGCTTAAAGAAGACAGAATTTATTTATTGCTTAAAGAAAACTTTGATCATACAACAGGAAAAAAAATCTTCACCAGCCAGTTAGAGTTGTTAAGGAAAGTTTCATAGGTACTACAGACATCTGGTTTCTCCTAATGTTTTCTGATGGGTGTTAGGATGAGAAGGCTCAGAATAAGGGGAACAGTTCAGAGTGTCTTCGTCTTTGTTCTGTTACATTAGTTAATGAATAACAAGCAGCCAGAGGGCTGAACACGCAAGAGAATAAAGAGCAGCAGCAGCAGCAGCAAGAAAGCACCCCTGAGCAGAAAGCGACCCTATTACCTGAACAGAGACAGGCATGATCTAGTATTAACTGCTGTAATGTAGGCACTTCAGTTCACTGTAGCAGGCCCAAGCCCTTGGTAGAAATGACTCAATTCTTTCTATGTTGTAGGAAATGCTTAAACAGAAGAGTTTGGAAAAGCCAAAACATATGCAGCCCAGCTGACCAGTATCTAGGCTAGATTGTCTGCCCTTGGCAAGCACAGCTCAATCATCTGATGGCACCATAGCACAGGAACAATAGTAGAAATTCTCAAATTGGCAAAGAGAAGCAAAGTCCCCATGGTTGACTGGGGACTTTAAGTCTACTGCTTTTTTATACTTTCCCTATCTATATGACTATGAACTTCAAAGCTACTGTAACTAGCAATAAAAAAAAGTTCTGAGAAGCAAATACAATTGATTCAACATTAGGCAAGTGAAGAAACAGAATTGTGCACTATTTTATCCAGTTTTCCGTCTGGATGGTGAATCTAAGGTTTGTGTGCCAGGCTGACGATGCCTCTCACTTCTTCAGAATACATTTCAGTTTCTCCTGCAGGGAAATGAGCTGTAAGAAGAGAGACAAAAAAAAAAAAAAAAACATGAAAAATTCATCTGAAATCCTAAGTTTCACTATTTGATCTAGAATTTACTTGTATGTACTAGAATGAAGTATTGGCCTTTATAAGGTTATCCTAGCCTTACCATATTCCAAAGAACATTGCCAATCAAGAATGCATGCACAACACTGTGGACATGATGCTGCCCTTTATCATGCCAAACGTATAAAAGGAAGCTGTAACACTGAATGCGCTTTGGAAAATGGAATATGCTGGCTGTTAAGAATCTGTGCTTCTGTGAAGAATATGCAGAGCTCACAGTCATTTCAGGGACAAAGGAGATGGGATCGCTGTAGTCATATCCTAAGTCAGAAGAGAAGGCAGGTGGGATAGTCTTATCCCAATGAACAAGCACTTGGGACCTTGCAATGAGGCTTTTTTTTTTTTTTTTGCATTTGGATAAATGCTTTTTTAAAAATTGTTATTTTTGATTAGTTTTTAACAGATCCACTGTGGTATGTAGATACAATTCTAAGAACATAATAATATTCCCTTCCTTGCAGTGAGTCTTATCTGCTGCTTCTTGCCACATTATGAGACACTTAGAAATCAGGTCAGGGTCCTGATGATCTTCTCAATCTAAGTCAGAAGCCCTGATTGGTTTTTTTGTGTGTGTGTGTGGTATCAGATTTACTTTTTTCAACTTGAAATGGTCAAGTGACCAATAACATTCAGAGATGGATGCCATCTTTGGAACCAAGATTATTTTGGAATATTATATCCAATATAGGTCACCCCATACCAGTATGGGCTTTCTGTAAGTGAAATGAATGGAAGAGAGACTCGTGACACAATCCTATGCTGCACACCACCTGGCAAACCACTGTCATTGCTATCTCTAGGAATTTAGAGGCTCCTCTCACGCAGATGCTAAGTGGCCCCCGCCCCGACCATGACTACAACCAGTTTTTTTCAACTTTAAATCAGATGTGATTCTCCTGCTTAAAACTCTTCAGGGGATTCTTACTGCATTGAAAACTAGAACCTGCCCTCCTTGTCGTGGGCTGCAAGGACCCACACACTAGGGCCTCTGCCCACTTCTTCCACCTTATGTTAAGCCACTCTCTTCTCTTGCTTTAAATACTGCAGAGATCCTCAAAGGGGCCAAGTTCTTTCTCACTGTAGAGCCTTGGATATCCTCCACCCAGGTAACTCTTCCTCCCTCCCTTTGCCTGGACTTATCCATCAGGTCTCAGCTTAAACAGCACTTCCTCGGAGGGGTCTATCATGATGCCCCTAATTTAACTGAGAACTCTCCTTCTAATAGCAAAATTGACTGCTCTTTCTTCACAGGAGGGCTTCACAGTACTGCCAGTCTCCCCTGCTAGACTGTTGAGGACAAGTTTTGTATCTGTCTTACTCAACTCTATTCATCTAGTGCCTTTCACTTCATAGATATGCAGTATCTGTTGAATGAGAGAATTTTTCACAAAGACCTTGTTCTACCCTGCTCTCCTCTCACTTGGAATTGAACAGCATTATTTCTATCAGAGGAATAGCCAGGACTGAGATTGGGGGTTGGGTGGGGGTGTTCTTTGTATCAAATGTTTTCTGCTTGATTTGAAAACATTTCTCACCTGCTCATTTCTTTGTTTCTCTTCTAAGTTAAGCTTCTCCAGCACAGACTTTAAGTGGTTCTGGAAAACACATGGTATAAATGATGAATGCTAAGTCTCAAAGGAAAAGAGAACCAAGTGAGACAAAGAGTTTGGCAAATAATTTGAAAAGTAAGGAAGGTGTCAGCCATATTAAAGAGCACTCTTTCTAAAGGATTTGGAGTTTAAAAACTATGCCCCCCTTGGGCTGGGCGTTTGACACAGCAGTTCAGTTGCTGCTTAAGTCGCCTGCATGCCATGTCAGGGTGCCTGGTTCAAGTCCTGGCACCTCTGCTTCTGATCCAGCTTTCTGTTTATGTGCACCCTGGGAGGCAGCAGGTGCTAGCTCAAGTACTTGGGTCCCTGCCACGCATGTGGGAGACCTGGATTGGGTCTCGGGTTCCTGGCTGTCGTCCTGGCCCAACCTTGACTGCATGTTGTATGACCTGTATTAATTGAAGGTATTTGGGGAATGAACCGTCAGATGGACGATCTCTCTTTCTCTCTCTGCCTTTCAAATAAAGTGAACATAAATAAATAAACTTCGTTCCCTAACTACAGTGCCATCCTATTTGATTTTGTAACCATACCCAGCATTTTTTCTTGCCCTAAAATACGTGGTTGGAATTCCTTCATTTTTTTTCTAGCTTATCCTAAATTCTTTGGCTGTGGTGAACTACTGAAGATGCTGGCTTGGAAGCCAGTTCTGACTCCCCTTCCATTTCCCTTTTCTAGGGCAGAATGCTCCTGTTCCTAACAAGTACTACACATAACAACAGCAACCACACACTGATACCATATATCTGTATCTTTCAAAGTCTATCCATATCTATTATCTTACTTGGTATTCTTTTTGAAAACTTTTATTTTATTTGAAATGCAGAGAAAAAGAGAGAGAGAGAGAGAGATCTTCCATCTGCTGGTTGACTCCTCATATGTCTGCAACAACTAGCGCTGGGTTGATTCCAAAACCAAAAGCCAGGAACTCAATCCTGGTCTCTCACAGGGATCAAAGTACTTGAGCCATCATCTGCTGCCTACCAGGGTGTGCATTAGCAGGAAGCTGGAATTGGTAGTGGATGTGGGACCCTGATATGGGATGCAGGTGTCCCAAGTGGCATCTAAACTGCTGCGTCTGGCACTTGCCCCTTGCTTGGTTTTTTAAAGGACAAACACCCAAAATTGGTATAGATTTGTGTTGCTCCCCTTCAACAACCACAGCACTATAGAAAATGAAATCTGGCAAGATATTCTCTGGGTGCGTCAGAATTTCAGTCATTAAAGAAAGGAAAGCAAATATGGCCTAAACATACATTTTTCTATTGTTAAGCTCTTCGACATGGATTAGTAAAAATAAGATATGATATTTATTCTTACATGCATCATAAAATTTTAAAACAGCTAGTTAGTTTCACTGGAATGCATTTTGGTGCAAAC
The DNA here is from genome assembly GCA_949820135.1 of Sylvilagus floridanus. Taxonomy (NCBI): domain Eukaryota; kingdom Metazoa; phylum Chordata; class Mammalia; order Lagomorpha; family Leporidae; genus Sylvilagus; species Sylvilagus floridanus. The sequence goes on from OX463223.1 coordinate 40,620,883, forward strand.
AACAGAGTTCAGCGTATGCCCTACCATTTACTAAGGTCCTTTTCAAGTTGCTTAATCTCTTTGACTTTCAAATATTTATAAAACAAGAATACATACATGGGGCCAGCACTGTGGCATAGCGGGTAACACTGTCACCTGCAATGCCAGCATCCCATATGGGTGCCAGTTCGAGTCCTGGCTGCTCCAATCCCAATCCAGCTCTCTGCTATGACCTGGGAAAGCAGTAGAAGATGGCCCAATTGCTTGGGCCCCTGCACCCATGTGGGAGATCTGGAAGAAGCTCCTAGCTCCTGGCTTCGGATTGGTGCAGCTCCAGCCGTTGTGGCCATCTGGGGAGTGAACCGGTGGATGGAAGACATTCTCTCTCTCTCTCTCTCTCTCTCTCTCTCTCTCTCTGCCTCTCTTAACTCTGCCTTTGAAATAAAGTAAATAAATCATTAAAAAAAGAATACTGGGGCATGCATTTGGCCTAGCAGTTAAGCTGTCCATATGTCATATTGGAGAGCCTGCGTTCAATACTTGCCTCCACTCCTGCTAATCCAGATCCTGGGAGGCAGTAGTGATGATTCAGGTCATTGAGTTCCTGCCACCACCATGGGACACCTGCATTGAGTTCATGACTCCTAGCTTTGGCCCCTAGGCTGGCCCAGGGCCACTGCAGGCATGGGGGTGGGGCGGAGAATCAGCTGATGAAATATCTCTCTCTTGGGGTCCAGTGCTGTGGCGCAGTGGGTTAAAGCCCTGGCCTGAAGCACCAGCATACCATATGGGCACAAGTTCTAGTCCTAGCTGCTCCACTTCTGATCCAGCTCTCTGCTATGGCCTTGGAAAGCAGTAGAAGATGGCCCAAGTCCTTGGGCCCCTGCACCCACGTAAGACACCTGGAAGAAGCTCCTGGCTCCTGGCTTCAGATCGGTGCAGCTCCGGCTGTTGCGGCCATCTGGGGAGTGAACCAGCGGATGGAAGACCTCTCTCTCTGTCTCTACCTCTCTCTGTAACTCTATCTTTCAAATAAATAAAATAAATCTTAAAAAAAGAAATATCTCTCTGTCTTGGAAATATTAGCTGTTGATATGCCTTTTACATAGTAAATGCTCAATATTGGCAATTATTATTTCAGCTCACCTGGTCCCATCCAAAAATTGCTTATATTACTCAAGTAAATGAAAACAGAACTGGGGCTGGTGTTGTCATGCTGCAGGTTAAGCCACCTCCTGTGACACCAGCATCCCTTAGGAATACTTGTTTGAGTTCTGGCTGCTCCATGACTGATCCAGCTCCCTGTTAATGTGCCTGCGAAAGCAGCAGCAAATGACCCAAGTACTTGGGCCCCTGCCACTGGTGTGGGAGATCCGGTTGGAGTTCCTGGTTCCTGCCTTCAACCTAGCGCAGCCTTGATCAAGCGGCCATTTGGGAAGTGAACCAGCGGAAGGAAGATAATCTATCTATGTCTCCACCCCGTCCCCCTCCCCAACTCTTCCTTTCAGATAAATAAGTAAATTTTTTTTTTTTTAAAAGCAGAGCTATCTTTTATTGTGGGTTTCTAAGAGGTTGTTCAGGTTCATGAATGAACAAGAATGCTGCGGAGATGACAAGAGTGGACGCACAGTTAGGGTTTTGAAGGATAGCAGCAGTTTTTTCTACCAGCCAACAGGAACTTACCTTGAGTGGTAGGCTTTCCACTTTCATGAAGAGATGATTCTGTCTTTGTAATTGGCACTGAATGTTACGGAGCTTTCTCTCCAAGAAATGAATCTGCTTCTGAATTGTTAGGACTAACAAGAGACAGAGAGAATGTTTACATATCTAAACAGAGCCTAAACTAATGGACCAAGATCTGAATCATGTAAAACTCCACTACACATGTGAGCAAAAACTTCTCAAACTTGACCTTGCATCTAATGCTCATTTAGCCTTCAGGACTGCCACTTATGCTGTCCCATTATTTCCCTCTAACTCACCTAGGGCATTGGAAGCTTCCTTTGACTTGTACAGCTTAGATTCAAGCAACTTGGCTTGTAGCTCCCTTTCCAGATCCTCTTCACAATCAGTCTCCTCCTCTTCCTCTATCATGTCTTCGTCTTCATCCTCTTCCTCCTCTTCATCCTCGTCTTCGTCCTCTTCCTTCTTTGTTGACGATGTCTCCTCTTCCTCCTCATTATCCGTACTAAGACTGAACATCTCCCGAAGAATATTATATTCTATTGATTTTAAGCAAAAAGAAGGTGAAACTCTCTGAAGTACTGCAAGGAACTCCCATGCCAGATACAATTTTACTTCTTACCCTCAGGTCCACTGGGCAACCAATTAATTTTGTATCATTTTTTCTTGTAGGAAGATTATTCCCTTCATAAAACAAGGAACAGGAAATGCAAAACACTGTTAACATTCATTCATGTGTTCAATGATCGAGACATGTGGAGAATCTAAGAGCCTGGAAGAAGTTAAGATACCAGGGACAGATGAGAGATTCACCAACCAATTGAACACCCCTAAAGCAGTGAGGGATCAACACGAGGGACAAAGGGCAAAGGCAGCCTTTTTCTCTGATGGCGCTTCGAGTGTGTGCGAAGTGATCTGACATGTAGTCAACCCCTACCCCATCTGACGCTCCTGCCGTGCCTTTACTAAAGTACCTGAAGAGACACGACCACGCTTCTCGCCGCTTGATCCTGGGGATATCTTGAAGCCTGAAATGCAGCCTTGACTTTCAATTTCCTTGTCTTCACCTTCAGCAATGACTTCCCATCCTGAAAGGGTGGGGGGAGTTAAGGAAAAGGCAGAGTGAAAGAGAAGGCACAATTGAAAGGGAAGAGGCTTTTTGGCTACACACATTTGGTTTAGTCCAACTTTATGCCGTTTGGACCTGGGTTTTCAGTGTAGACGCACTCTTTGACTGAATTACACAAGTAAATAAATTTCTGTTACATGAATTTGCTGTTTCTAGCGAGAAAGCAACATTTCCCCAAATCTTAAATTCTACATATCCAAATTGGCACACAAATACCAAAAGTGCAGGTATATCGACACGAGCATATGTGATAGAACAGACTATCCAGCAAATATTTGGTATAAAGGATACGGGCACTGATGGCTTCAGCATCTGAATACAGCAGTCTCTTCACTTCCTTTTCCACAGCTGGAGAATCAACATACTGGAACAAAGTGTGTGTGTGTGTGTGTGTGTGTGTTAGGGGGGTGGCGTGGGGGAGTACCAGTACTGTCATTTAACACATTGTGTTCTGTACAAATGCCCTTTTCCTACATGCCCAGGAGTTCAAATGATCAGGGCTCTTCAGATGCCCACCCAACCAAATTTCGACTTTAAGTAGTGCTAGTTATGAAGGAATCTTTAACCAGGGTCTAGATTTTTGTATGGTAGGCTTAATTGCCAATTCAACAAATTACTTGAGACCTTTAGCCTTTTCAATCTGCCACCTTATGATAAGGACCTCTCAGAGATGCAGCTCCTAGGTCTCAGTTGTTATTTTGCCTGATTCATACTGGCAAAGGACTGCACTTCCTTAATCGTTGATTAGAAGCAATTTGCTTTAAAGATGCAAATACTCAGATTTGACTTCCCCACATCTTTATTATTAGAGACGTTCCTACAAAAACTGGATCTGAGCTACATGTTCTCCCTTGAATCCAGTTTTAGACAATTATCTCCACAGCAACCAATTCGTCATGCCACAAATAGAAATTAAATCTTTGAGGGGAAATAAGCAATTGCAAACAACTGCTGGTAAAAGGGAACCCTGGCTTCCAACCCTGGAGTTTGAAACAAAATTAGAGAAAAAGGAATATATAGGTAACTGGCCAAATTGTGTCTTTTCCTCTAGGAGGCATCAGCTATTAAACAATAAGTTTAATTTTTAGTGACTCACATGCAGTGTGTATTTGGGAGTGGAGGTTAGAGGTGAGAAGGAAGGATTGAAAGCAACTTTTTGATTTACTTGAAACTAATGAGCTACTAAACAAAACACACCAAGGGTAAAAGATGAAGGTATAATAGTATTGCTCTACCTCAGTAAAGCTGATTTCTTCAAGTTCTTTTAAATCAGCAGACTATGAAGTAAAACACAATTAAGTTACAATATAATTTCTCTATTTCAGTAAAGCTTTAAAAAAACTCTGAAGTTATTTTAATTTAGTTTTATATCTTGTAGGCACTCAATAAATGCTGTTGACAAACAGAATATAAAAGCCAAGGCAACCATGTTCATGGATCAGAAGACTCAACATAGTAAAGATATCAATTGTCCTCCAAATGCATCCATAAGTTTATTTATTTTTTCTTTATTTTTGACAGGCAGAGTGGACAGTGAGAGAGAGAGACAGAGAGAAAGGTCTTCCTTTTGCCGTTGGTTCACCCTCCAACGGCCGCCGGGGCCGGCGCACTGCGGCCAATGCACCGCGCTGATCCAATGGCAGGAGCCAGGTGCTTCTCCTGGTCTCCCATGGGGTGCAGGGCCCAAGCACTTGGGCCATCCTCCACTGCACTCCCGGGACACAGCAGAGAGCTGGCCTGGAAGAGGGGCAACCGGGACAGAATCCGGCTCCCCGACCGGGACTAGAACCCGGTGTGCTGGCACTGCAAGGCGGAGGATTAGCCTGTTGAGCCACGGCGCCGGCTCATCCATAGGTTTAACATAATTACTATCAAAATTCCACTAAGATTTAATGTGTACATAGACAAACTTATTCTAAAAATTATATGCAAGGGTGTATGGGCTCCGGAGTGGCTAAAACAATATTGACAAAAAAAAAAAAAAATAAAGTGGCAGTAATCAGTCTCCTGATTTCTAGGTCTATTATATAGCTCCTCTGTGGTATCTCTGGAGGGACTGATATTTGGATCCATGGAATAGAATAGAGAATCCAGAAACAGAGCCACAAAAATATGCCTGACTGATTTTTTTGGCAAAGGTTAAAAAAAAATACAACATAGGAAGGAAAACCAATGGTGCTAGAGTAATTGGATCTCCTCAGCAAAACAAAGTAAAAAACTTTGAACTAAACCTCATAATTTTAAAAAATTAATTCAAAAAAATGACCACAGGCTTAAATATAAAATGAATGAGAAAAATCTTTAGGATTTGGGCTGGACAAAGAGTTGTGAGAAAGATCCATAAAAACTAATTAAAAAAAAAAAACCAATATATTGGACCTTATCAAAATGAAAAACTTGCCCTTTGAAAGATCCGGTGAACAGAATGAAAAGACAAGCTATAGACAAGGAAGAAAAAAGAACTCAAAGTATTAACAATTTAAAAATCCATTTACAAAATGGAAAAAAGGCAAGAATAAACATTTCACTAAGGCGGAGATACATAGATGGAAAACAAGCAGATGAGATGTTCAATGTTATTAGCTCAGAGAAATGCAAACTAATACCACATGAAATGACTACGTACCTATTAGAAAGGCAAAAATAAAGAATGGTTGTTTCTAAACTAACACTGGTGAAGATGTAGAGAAACTGGATCACTCACATTATTAATGAGAATATAAAATGGAACAGCCTCTCTGGACACCAATATGGCAGTTTTTTATAAGTTAAATGTGCAACTACCATATGACCCAGAAATTGTACTCCTGGGCATTTATCCCAGAGAAATGAAGACTTAGGTTCACACACACAAAAAAAACCTGTTCGTAGCTTTATTTGTAATAATTAAAAACTGGACACAGCCCAGATGCCCTTCAACGGGTAAATAATTAAACAGACTGTGGTATATTACTAGCATAGAATAAAACTCAGCAATAAAAAGGAATAAACTATTGATACATACAGAAACTTGTAGGGATTCTAAGGGAATTATGCTGAGTAGGAGGAAAAGGTAATCTCAAATGTTATATACTACATGATTCAATTTATGTGACATTCTTCATTTGATCTTAGCCAAAAGGCCGAGAAGCGATTATGTGACACTCTTGAAATGATGGAATTACAGGGATGGAGAACAGGGTAGCGATTGCCAGGTGTTAGGGACCATGAGCATAAGCTGGGAGGGAAGTGGGTATGGTTATAAAAGAGCAAGATGGGGGCCAGCGCTGTGGTGTAGTGGGTAAAGCCACTGCCTGTAGTGCCGGCATCCCATATGGGTGTCAGTTCATGTCCCAGCTGCTCCACTTTCAATCCAGCTCTCTGCTATGACCTGGGAAAGCAGCAGAAAATAGCCCAAGTCCTTGGACCCCTGCACCCATGTGGGAAACCTGAAAGAATCTCCTCGCTTTGGATCAGCCCAGCTCTGGCCATTGTGGCCATTTGGGAAGTAAATCAACAGATAGAAGACCTCTCTCTCCCTCTCTCTCCCTCTCTCTCTCTCTCTCTCTCTCTCTCTGCCTATAAATAAATATTTTTTTAAAAAAAAACAAAGCAAGATGAGGGATACTTGTGGTGATGGAACTGGTCAGCATCTTGACTGTGTAGGTGGATACATGAACCTCCAGCTGGGATAAAACCACACAGAACTACACACACACACACACACACACACACACAAGTAAAACTAGAGAAATAAGAATGTTATTGGTGAATTACAAAATGCTAATTTCTTGTTTGTGATATTATACTACACATTTTTTTTTTTTTTGCAAAATGTTACAGTGGGGAAAACTGGGAGAAAGGGTATACAGTATGTCTTTTATTTCTTAAAACTTCATGTTATTATTTTGAAATAAAAAAGGTTAACTGAGGAAGAAGAAGAAGATGCAGACAAGAAGAAGAAGCCGCCATTGCCACCCCCCAAGTATAGTACTCCATAGCTTGCCCAAGGTTTTGAAAGCCTGAAGTAAAACTAGGAATATAATCACAGCTCCCAATTCTCAGGTTCTGCACAGGCTTACTTTAAAACTGGATCTTGCAATCAAAAACTAAAAGCATTAACAGACATTTCAAATCCACAGTCCTTCCAGATCCCTCATGACTAGCCTAGCCTATAACTTTCAGAATCAGGTCTGCTTTTATTCACTGCTATATTCTCAACTGCTGGCACACAGTGCCTGGCATTTAGCTCACACTCGATAAATGTTTACTGAGCATATGAATGAGTGAACAAATTACTTCCCAACTGACTCTCCCTTTCCTTCTCACTCATAATCCTCTTCTCATCCACACAGAAGACACACAGATAACAGGCAACTAACCTTTTTTGTTGTTTTCCGGAATCTTTTCTTTCTGACATTCTTAAGTGGTGGAGTAACTAAAATAAACAAAATGTGGTGAAACATACATACAACTGATGGTAGCTGCAAATGCAAATTTAATAAGAGAAAACCCATGATAGAAGCCACTGGCTCACAACCTGACTCCTTCGAGTGTCTGAGAGCCTAAATGAAGCAGGTGAGAGGTCTCTGGTTCACAGGGAACCAGGACTCGGCAGATAACTGTTGTCAGCCAGAATGAGCAAGGGACTGGTGACTTACTGCCATGTTTCCAGGTGTAACTCTTCTTCTTCTCTCTTTCACTTGTATCCATTGAATCAAGATCAGCAGAGGCAACTGGTTCTTCTGGAGAAGACTGCGGCTGATCAGCAGCAGCAGTGCACACAAGCATCTACGTGTAACAAAGACAAACAAGTTACTATGGCCATACATCTTGGCTAAGTAATGAATCATGATCATTCCTACAACCAGAAATCCTGGAGCATAAAGGCGACTGATACCTGGCATTTCCAGAAAACCAAGTATTAAGTAATATACATTCATATTCTCATCCGTATTTTCTCTCTCCTCTCCTCACTGCAGCACTGTCTATGGAATCTGAGTTCTTGGTGTAAGCTACAGTGCTTACCACTTTGGAGGGAAAACATCAAAAACGCATATATGCTTAGCGTTCTGATTTGGAGACGAAATAATAAAGCAAAAACAGAAATGATGAATAAGAGCCAACTTAAACTTCCAGAGTTAAGGACAGACACAGTGTGTCAACAGGAAGTTCAGAAGATCCCAGTTGCTCATATTTTTCAACTTATGGAAGTCACGAACAGGGAGCTTGACAGGCCATTTGGATAAAAAGTGGTAGTGAAAAGTTAACGATCAAACACCAAACCAGAACGTAACACTTTATTCCTGGGCAATCGGTCTGAAAATTATAAATGGCAAGCAGTCCTTCAGCAAGTGGAAAAGAGTACTGAAAAAAAATTGGGAAAGGAGAGAGAAAGGGATTTCTTGAAGGATGTGAGAGCCAGCAGATGAAGAAAACTAGCCCATACCTGGGAAATGTCTGCTGTTGTATAAAAGGTTTTTTTATCAAAAGTTTTCATGCTTCCAACAACACAGGGCAAATCAACCAGCTTGGCAGTCAGTGAGACCTTGTCCACTTCAACAGTTGCACTGCGCCCATCAGCTAAGGAGAAGTAGAGAAAAGTAAGCCTCTAGGGTCTGAATTAGCTTACTCATTAATCACAATGGAACAGACTAGTCTCCCTGTGCAACCTACTCTTGGTCATACTAGTAGAATTGTGTGTGTAGAAGCAGACTCCAAGAGTAAAGAAGGGAGACTATATAGAGCTCTTGTGTCCCAGTTCATGGCACTCATTCAAAAGTAGCTAGGTTTCTTGCTGATGATTGTGAGATCAATGTGGATGAGGCAGTAAATGTTTCATTCTCATCTTAAAAGACAAATCTGTCCACTTAAACCCATTCCTTTTTAAAGAAGCATTTAAGGAGCCTGCACTATGGCATAGTGGGTAAAGCCACCACCTGCAGTGTTGGCATCTCATATGCGCGCCAGTTCTAGTCCCAGCTGTTCCACTTCCGATCCAGCTTTCTGCTATGGACTGGGAAAGCAGCAGAAGATGGTCCAAGTCCTTGGACCCCTGCACCCATGTGGGAAACCCAGAGGAAGCTCCTGGCTCCTGGCCTCAGATCAGTGCAGTTCCGGCCTTTGCGGCCATCTGGGGAGTAAACCACCAGATGGAAGACCTCTCTCTCTCTCTCTCTCTCTCTCTCTCTCTCTCTCTCTCTCTGCCTCTCTGTAAATCAGCCTTTCAAATAAATAAAAATAAATCTTTAAAAATAAATAAATAAATAAAGTGCATAGGCTTACAAAAGAAAAAAAAGCATTCGATTGTGTCACTGTATGTGTGTTTTCAAATGGTTCATCCTAGCTGGTGCTATTAGGTCTTAAGTTAAAATCTCTAATTGGCCTCACAAAGATAAAATTCTATCCAACAGCCATATATAATGAACACTAAATCTGGCTCAGATTTCTCAAACACAAGAGGATTTGAGTATAATCCTCTAATAGTAAGTAAAGAAAAAGAAAGATACAGAGCCACAGTTGACATGATCGTTTTGAATGAATTAACTTTAAAAAATGCAGAGAGATTGTCCTTTTTAAGGCTGAATAGTATTCCATTGTGTGTATATGCCACATTTTCTTCATCCATTGATCCACTGATGGACACTTAGGGTTGATTCTACATCTTGGGTGTTGTGAATAATGCTGCTGCAAGGAACAAGCGAGTACAGATATCCTCTCAACATATTTACTTCAATTTCTTTGGGTGCATTCCCAGAAGCAGAGTTGTGGGGTCCTATGGTAATTCTAATTTTAGCTTTCTGAGGAACCACCAAAGTGCTTTATTTTTTTTACCAATTTGTTTTTATTTCTTTGAAAGGCACAGTTACACACACACACACACACACACACACACACATACAAACAGAGAGAGAGAGAGAGAGAGAGAGAGAGAGAGAGAGATCTTCCATATAAATGACCACAATGGCCACAATGGCCACAATGGCTTGGGCTGGGCCAGGATGAAGCCAGGAGCCAGGAACTTCTGGGTCTCCCATGTGCGTGCAAAGGCCCAAGTACTTGGGCCATCTTCCAGTGCTTTCCTAGGCATATTAGAAGGGAATGTATTTTTGAAAATGCAGCGTCCAGGACTTGAACCAGAGCCCATATGGGATGCTGGGGTCACAGGCGATGGCTTCACCTGCTACACCATAATGCTTGCCCACATACCATTTTGTTAATGTACATTCCCACCAACCATGTACAAAGATTCCCTTTTCTCCACATCTGCACCAACATTTGTTATCTTTTTTATCTCATTTTTACAAAAATTGTATATATTTTATTTAGGTTATACAAGTTTCATATGTTTCCTTTATACTGTTTTAGGAACATAGTGGCACTCCCCCCGCCCCATGTGCCAACCCTTCCTCCCTCCGCTCAGATTCCAACTCTTAATTTTTACAATGATCTATTATCAGTACATTTAATGATCGTATGGGTAACCTACCCTAAGTAAAATAGTTCAACTAATAGTATAAGAGAAAACAAAACAATACAAAACACTGTTCCTCAATGAAAGAGACAGGGCTATAGACAATAATTGATTCTCAAGATGTCTATTTCACTCCAATACATTATATTTCAGGTACTCTATTAGTTACCTTGGGTCAGGGAAAACATATGATATCTGTCTTTCTGGGACTGGCTTATTTCACTAAGTATAATGATTTCCAGTTGCAACAATCTTGTTGCAAAAGAAATGATTTCGTTTTTTTTTTTTTACAATTAAATAGTGCTCCATAGTGTGTGTGTGTGTGTGTGTGTGTGTGTGTATACCATAGTTTCTTTATCCATTCATTAGTTAATGGACATCTGGGTTGATTCCATATCTTAGCTATTGTGAACTGAGCTGCAATGAACATGGGGGTACAGATCACTCTTTCATATATTCATTTCTTTTAGTTTGGGTAAATTCCCAGGAGTGGGATGGCTGGGTCATATGGTAGGTCTCTATTCAGATTTCTGAGGTATCTTCATACTGTCTTCCACAGTCATTGCACCAGTTTACATTCCCACCAACCAGGTACCTTTTTCCCCACAAATATAGAAAAGCTGTTCTAACAGGTGTGAAGTGATATCTCATCATAGTTTTAATTTGCAGTTCCCGAATGATTAGCGATGCTGAACGTTTTTTTTCTTGAACATGTTAGCCATTTATATGGCTTCTTTTGAGAAGTGTCTGTTAAGTCTTCTGCCCATTTTTAAACAAAGTTATTTGTTTTCTTGCTTGGGTTGTTTGAGTTCCTTATATGTTTTGGATATTGCTTCCTTATCAGATGCATGGTTTGAAAATATAAAAAAAAACTACTTAAAAGAAAGAAAACTCTCACCTTTGTAGATGAAGAATGACATAGTTTTTATTCTCTTGGGCATCCAGAAACCATAAACCTAGGAGACTATCCAGTTGATCCCCAAGTTTTTTCTTACAAGCACTATGATAATTCCTCACCTCAAGTTGCATAATTCTTACTTTCTTTACTCCTAAAAGATGTGTGAGTAACTTAAACCTCCCTAAACCATGAGTCCACCAAGACAGAGGGCACGTTCTGTTCTTTTTCATATCCTTAGTACCTAGTTGAGTGCTTGGCACATAGCAATATCTTAATAGGTTACTGCTCATTGTATGGCTAATGGATATTAGCTACTTACGAGAGAGGTCAATTTTTAGTTTATCCTTCATGGCGACATCTCTAGAACGCACCATTTTCCTGATAGTAGAAGCATATTCCTGCAAAGAAGGTGACGTGAGAAGTCAGGAGTGTTTACTTGGCCACTATAGAATAGATACATCAAAGAAAGCCCTCCCTTATTTTTTTTTTTTTTTGACAGGCAGAGTGGACAGTAAGAGAGAGAGACAGAGAGAAAGGTCTTCCTTTTGCCGTTGGTTCACCCTCCAATGGCCGCCGCGGTCGGCGCGCTGCGGCCGGCGCACCGCGCTCATCCGATGGCAGGAGCCAGGAGCTAGGTGCTTTTCCTGGTCTCCCCATGGGGTGCAGGGCCCAAGCACCTGGGCCATCCTCCACTGCACTCCCGGGCCACAGCAGAGGGCTGGCCTGGAAGAGGGGCAACCGGGACAGAATCCGGTGCCCCGACCGGGACTAGAACCCGGTGTGCCGGCGCCGCAAGGCGGAGGATTAGCCTGTTGAGCCACGGCGCCGGCCGAAAGCCCTCCCTTAAATAAAAACTTCCACATATATAAATATACACAGAAATGACTACTTATTTAATGTTTTGAAAGGCAGAGTGATAGAGAGAGATGGAGGGAGGAAGGGAGGGAGGGGAGGGAGGGAGAGAGAGAGAGAGAGAGAGAGAGAGAGAGAGAGAGAGAGAGAGAGATCCTCCACCTGCTAGTTCACTTCCTAAATGGCCACAACAGCTGGGGCTGGGCCAGGCTGAAGCCAAGATCCGGGAACTCTATCCAGTTCTCCCACATAGGTGGCAGGAACCCAAATACTTGGATCATCATCTGCTGCCTCCCAGGCACATGAACAGGAAACTGGATGGGAAGCAGAGTAGCCAGGACTCAAATAAGGCACTCTGATATGGGATGTGGGTGTTCCAAGTGGCAGCTTAACTCACTATGCCATGACACCAGCCCCTATTTGGTACGTTAATTAACCCTAACTGAAGAAGTAGCTTTCTGAACCTTATCCTTAATGTAGCTTTCTAGACTAAGTAACGTTTGAATACAGGTATCAATGGGAGAAGAGAGCTGAACACTGTGTTGAGCTGAGCTGTGACAGCCTTGCATGGTGATGAATTTCCAGAAGACACAGTGCTGGTCCCTTTCACTGTCCCCAGTAAGAAGACAGAAAGGATTTCGGAAGAGCCTTATCTTGGCTGTCCAGAGAATGGGGTATTAGTATCTGTGGTAAGTGACTGGACCCTTCACTGCTGCAACTGTTTTGCCTGGAAATCAATCCACATGATAGGTGGAATGCACAAGAAGAAAGAAATGCTGCTACAGGAATACACACTATGGTGGGACTGCCTAATAGAACATGATTCCTAGGGGACAAATGTTCTGAGTTTTCACAGCCTATCTCAAATAGAAACGTTACAGAATCCAAGCAGAATGATACCTGCGTACTGAAGATATTTTCTCTGAGACAGAACAACGTCTTACCGGAGGCACACGTAATATAAACTGGTTCTCAAGTTCATGAGGAACTTCATCCTGGCTTTTACTCATGTCTTGTTTTCGAGTCCATGCAAACAAAGAAAGAACGAAAACCAACAGTAAGTCGCTATAAACGTCTTTTATGCCCTCTGCTGATCACTTCTGGTAGCACTGGTTAAATGATACAAGATCTTGCCCATAATCCTCATTGGAATGTGAACAGTTCTGCAAGACCTTATTTGATATAATTTGACTATTTCTAAAAGTCACCTTATCTCTCCCCCAATATGTACGCATTTTCCCACGTCAACCCAAATTACATGATGTCATTTGATGAACAAATGAAGTAAGAACTGTCTGAAACATGTTTAATTTTCTTAATGATAGACTCTCAGGTAAAGGATTACAATTCAACAACACAGTGGTGGCTACCTAAGCAAACCACATGACATCCACAAGGGAGAGTGCAAACCAAAGGCCAAAATCAACCCAGAAACCACTTGCAGGCATGTTCTATGATGATTTGAAGTGAACAAAGACTTGGTTTTCAGTACTTCAGCCATCTTAATGGACGGGTTGGAAGGATACAGCCTATGGCAGAGCAGGTAGCTTTAGATGACTCTACAGGCAGAATCAGCAGCTCTGAGCTCCACTTGGGGAAACTCAGGAGTCCAGTGCATATAGCTGAACTATTTACATGCATATACCTAACTTCATGCAATAGATGCATTCCTGAAGCTGTGATAAGAATAAAACTTAAAATCTGATTTGATTTATTCATTATTAACATCTACCGTGTGCATTCTATGTGCCTGGAATTACACTGATGCATTAGGTCTAGAGTTTAATTTAATCATCAAACCACCACCTATTTAAAGAAATCCTAAGGTGAACCCTTATTTAAAAAAAATACACTGGGGTTGGCACTGTGGTGCAGTAGATTAAAGCCCCAGTCTGGGGTGCCAGTATCCCATATGGGCGCCGGTTCTAGTCCCGGCTGCTCTGCTTCCGGTCCAGCTCTCTGCTATGGCCTGGGAAAGCAATAGAAGATGGCCCAGGTCCTTGGGCCCCTGTACCTGCAAGGGAGGCCTGGAGGAAGCTCCTGGCTCCTGGCTTTGGATCAGTCCAGCTCCAGCCATTGTGGCCATCTGGGGAGTGAACAAGTGGATGGAAGACCTCTCTCTCTCTCTCTCTCTCTCTCTCTCTCTCTCTCTCTCTGCCTCTACCTCACTGTAGCTCTGCCTTTCAAATAAATAATCTTTTTAAAAAGAGAAAAGAGTACATCTTCAAAAAAGTGAATAATCTCATCCAAGTCAATGTGATGATTTTACAAATTACAATTGTAGATAACTATGGATACACAGGGATGTTTTATGTAGATGTTGTGGAATTGACTCAAATATTTATAATGCATTCCTTCTCTCTACTACTACTTACCTTTTGAATTAACATCTCCCTATTCTCCTTGTCTGCCAACTTCTGGTAACCACCATTCCACCCTCTGCTTCTGTGAGCTCAATTGTATTCAGTTCCACATAGCAATGAGAACCTGGGGTTGGCGCTGAGGCGCAGCAGGTCAAAGCCCTGGCCTGAAGCACCGGCATCCCATATGGGCGCCGGTTCTAGTCCCGGCTGCTCCTCTTCCGATCCAGCTCTCTGCTTTGCCCTGGGAAAGCAGTAGAAGATGGCCCAAGTCCTTGGGCCCCTGCACTCGCATGGGAAACTCAGAAGAAGCTCCTGGATCCTGGCTCCTGGCTTCCGATCGGCGCAGCTCCGGCTGTCGTGGCCATCTAGGGAGTGAACCAGTGGATGGAAGACCTCTCTCTCTACCTCTCTCTGTAACTGTCTTTCAAATAAATAAAATAAAAATAAAAAAAGAAATGAGAACCTGTGAATTTTGTCTTTCTGTGCCCCACTTATTTCACCCAACACAATGTCCTCTAGGTTCATCCTTATTGTTTCAAATGACAGAATTTTCTTCTTTTTAAAAGACTAACTAGTTTTCCTCTGTATATATATACCACAGTTTCTTTCTACATTTATCTGATGATGGACTCCTAAATTGATTTCATACTTGGCTATTGTAAATAATGCTACAATAAACATGGGAGTGGAGCCATTTCTTTGACATGTCAACTTTAAGTCTTTAAGATACACAAGCGTACTTCAAAAAGTTTGTGGAAAATATAATTACAAGATAAGCTCATTTTGGTGCCAAAATTTTAAAATCTCTGCATAGTTTTTTCATAGTATACATTCTCCATGAACTCTATGAAGACGCCTCATTTACCCAGAAGTGGGACTGATGGATCCAAGATTAATCCTTATTTTTAATCATCTTTTCTGGGGTCAGTGTTGTGACGCAGCAGGGTAAGCTGCTGCCTGCGATGCCAGCATCTCGTATGAGTGCCAGTTTGAGTCCCAGCTGTTCCATTTCTGGTCCAGCTCCCTGCTAATGCGCCTGAGAAAACAGCACAAGATGGCCTCAGTATTTGGACCCCTGCCACCTATGTGGGAGACCTGGATGGAGTTCTAAGCTCCTGTCTTCAACCTGGCTCAGCGCAGCCTTTGTAGCCGTGTGGGGAGTGAACAAGCAGACGGAAGATCTCTTTCGTCTCTCCCTCTAACTTTGCCTTTCAAATAAATAAAAAATAAATATTTAAAAAATCAAATTGCCATCTATCTGGTATATATCCATAGCAGTCTCCATTTTGAGTATTAGGGCCTACACTTTTGAGGAAGATTTTCCTCCGAGGTGGAAAGAAAGGCATTGTACATGTATGAAACCTGACAACTTTTTTTTATATTCTAAGGACACTATGCTATACACCAAGTTATAAAAGCTTATACATTAAGTTACAAAGCTTCAACGTATAGTCCCCAATACTCTGTAAATCAGTAATTGGATTCTGAGTTTTGAATATGAAATCTCACTTAAAAGCACTAAAGCCTATTTTTTAACGCTTAGAAACAGGTCTGGGACTCTCTTAGGGTGAAATCATTCATGAGACATTTCAATGTTTTACTATCAGAAAAAGCATGGAAAACTATCGGAAAAGCATGGAAAGCTCAAAGGAGTCAGCAATAGAAAAGTAGACCCCCAGGATGGGGTGGGGGAAGCATTATTTGTGTAGTCACTTCTTCTCTTTTTGTGTCTTTGTGCTTTGTCATAAACACACACACACACACACATACACACACACACACACACACACACACTACAGTACTTCAGCAAATTCATGGAAAATGCAATTCAAAGAGTTTATTTTGGTGTAAAAATTTTGAAATCCATGCATAGTTTGCTAATAATATGTATTTCCGTGAAGTCCCCTTGTATATATGCACACATACAATGTAGTTTGCATTTACATAAATACAAAAGAAAAAAGTTAATTAAAATAAAGTAAATTAAAGAAAAAAAAAAACCCTGGGGGCTGGGCACATTGCCTACAAGAACAGAGTAAGAAACAAAGTTGGGAGCAGAAACATTATTTGAAGAACTAGCTGGTAAGCAAAATTTTATCAGATCAATAGTAACTTTTACATTTCTCAGCAGAACTAAGACTAAGGCATTTTGTTCATTTAACTGGCTTTTTTGGTAACTCCTCTTTTATGGATGAAAGAATTTAAAGACCGAAACAGTTTCAAAGTAGTTGTTTGAAAACTGCCCTAATAAAAGATTCCATGGGAGAGAAGGTGAGCAACCTTGGTTGCAAGGAGTTTTAATTTTTTTTATGACGTGTTACCTACATTTACCCACAGAAATGGTTGTATGGTATTTACTTTAAGAAGAGGCATTCACATTTTTTCCCCCAGCAAGCACTCTTTAGTGCCTAATTAAATGAACAAAACCGCTCTCCAACATTCACCCCTAGCTCTACCTCACTTCAGCCGAATTATAACCGAAATTCTATGCACCTGTAGGATAGCACGCTCCAGACAGTCTAAGACAAGTCAGCATAAGCCCACGCTTCTGGTATTTTTTCAAGTTCAGCGCCGCTGGCTGCAGTTTGGAGCCACTGGCCACTGTCGCCCCATCCTTATCCCTGAGGCACTACGCCTCTGAAGACAAAAGTTCAACTCCTAGGCTTTGATCCCACTTTCTTTGAAAACCTCCCACGGGGCCAAACGGGCCCCAGCCTTCGCACCTCGCCGTGCAGGCGGGCCAGGGAGGGAAGCCCGGAGTGCTGTCGCAGGTGCTGAGTGGGTCTCCGGAGCCCTGCCAATCCCCCTACTCACCTGCTGATCTGCGGACTGGTGCCCGCCACCTGAAAGCCTATGCGGGCTGGCACGGACGTCTATGTCGGGTGCGCTCCCGGCGGACGGCGAGTGGGTTTCGCACGGGACACAGAAGCGCACTGCGAGCGGACGGCGGGGGACAGGTAGGAGAGGCGCGCGCTGGCTCCGCCCCTTCTTGCCACGCCCCCACGGCCGCAGGCCGAATGGACAGTCGGAGGCCGGCTCGCCGCACCGCACGAGGGGCGAGAAAGTGCTACAGGGGCTAAGCGCCTATGGGAAGGCATGGCGTTGGGGCCTCGCCGGAGAAGACCGAGGCTCCAAAACGAGTTGCCTTTCCACAGGGGGCACCAGGGGATTTTAACCGGTGGGACTTGTAAAAGCACATTTGGTTGCTCCTGTCATCCGTTACGTTGGACTTTTTTGCCCCTTCGTAAGGTGATCTCTCTCGTCTGGTGATAAATATGGCACTGTGTAAACTCATTTTAAATAACTTGAATCCATGCCCAAACTATTATCTTACTGATTTACCCATGATTCCTCCTGTCAACACAGTGGCTACTAAACATCTTTTGGAGAAGGACACAAATTCAAACCAACTTTTAGTGCTGCGCTCCCGCCCAAGAAGGTCCTCAGCGTGTGACAAAAATGTAAAAGCCTCTTACCTGTCTTTTCTGGGAGGTTTTCGGAAGGAGTTTGGGCAGCAGCTTGGGCACCTCTGTCAGCAGCTGCAGGACCTTGGTCAACCTGAAGTCCAGCGACTTCGTTGCTGGTCGTTGGGGCGCTATGGTCAGCAACATTTTCCCTACCGGGGTCGATGGCACTTTCCCTGCTGGGGTCGCTGGCACTTTCTCTACTGGGGTCGCTGGCACTTTCCCTGCTGGGGTCGCTGGCACTTTCTGTGCTGGGGTCGCTGGCACTTTCCGTGCTGGGACCTCTGGCGTTTTCAGTGCCGAGGCCGCTGGCGTTGTCCATGCCGGGGCCGCTGGCGTTTTCAATTCTGGGGCCGTCAACATGTTCAGGGCTGCGACAACGGGCCATTTCCGCATTTTGGTTGGCAAGCATTTGTTGTTGTTGGTAGATCATTTCTTCTGATCTTTGTGCTATTAGTATTAAATCAGCTTCTGACAAATCGATGGACTCTTCCTCAGGGAACTCCATGATCCACAACCGTTGGGGTCCTAAAATGGCTTCCAGTTTAGTCATGTGACCTGGAAAGTTCCAGAACTTTCTTCAAATGATGTCAAGGAATCTTCTTTAAAGACATACTCATAATATAAGAGACTTTCTGGGTGCCTGTTAAAAGATTACAGAATTGAAGACTAATTTATTCTAGTCATTTCTTCTAGATGTGTAATTTTTCTCATTCAATTAAGATAGATCAGCACAGCTTCAGATATAGATAAAATCAGTTGGTTCCTTTTATAATGCATCCACTAATCTTTATGTTGGTATTATGCCACGGGACTATATTGGGGGCTGTAATACAACATGGTCCACTAAGAACATTTTTATGTTCAGTGTAGAATATTCTTGGAAGGCATTCCCAAAAAGAATCCTTTAATGATAACTCAAAGGAAAATTTGTATTTTTAGTAACTGAAATAGCTAACTAATAGTTTTGAATAGTATGGAAAATGTAAGTCATGTGCTTAATTTTCTATGTGATGGCTCCTAGGAAGCTCAGAACCAAATTGGTAACCCATGTCTATTAACTATGAACTTTATTGGCATATGTTGACCTTTCTCATATAATAAATAACTTGTTCCTCTTAATCTCCTAGTTACTTTTACTTTGTACAGTAAATAACACTAGAAGCAACTCAAAACCTTTGATTAAAGAACCAGATATAAATTTTCAATATTTATTTATTTCTTAGAAACTCAGAGTTACAGAGAGGGAGGGAGAGAGAAAGAGAGAGAGAGCTTCCATTCTCTGGTTCACTTCCTAGATGGCTGCAACAGCCGGGTCTGGGCCAGGTGGAAGCTAGGAACCAGGGGCTTATTTCAGGTCTCCTATGTGGATGCAGGGGCCCAAGCACTTGGGCCATCTTCTGCTGCCTTCCCAGGCCATAACAGAGAGCTGGATCGGAAGTAGAGTGGCTGGGACACTAACCAGCGCTCATTTGGGGTGCTGGCATTGCAGAAGGTGGCTCTACCCACCGTGCCACAGTGTCGGCCCCTAGATACAAGTTTTTGATAAATGAAAATAGTGCTCTGATAGAACTTTCTTAGGGAGCATCCCTAGGTGCGGAGGAGGAAAACATAAGGGATAACTGTCCACTTAGAGATTCAATCATTCAACATATGTTAATAGAGAATTTAACATCTTAATTTGAACCATTTATTAAGTGCTTGAAATATGATGTTTCCTGAGAAGGAGGCAAAAAAAATTATCCTTAAGAAATTTGCAGTCTAGTTAGAGATACAGTCATACAGTTAGGAAATTGTTTTCTTATTGCCAAATTGTCAGCCCCTTCTCAAAAGAAACTGAGAAGTAAAAGGAAAAAAAGGGCATGAATTATGTTTATCTTGATGGGGGAGAACTGATTCAAGAAGTAACTTGATACACACATTTAAAATACACACTAACACATTGTCAGGTGCATACAGAATGTACTTCCGGGTTCTGTCATGTTGCTGTTTGTTTCTAATGAGTTCTTCTGCACCCTTTTCCCTGTAAAGCTCTCCTCTTTCTTCCCAACTGTGGCTTCAATCAATCTCATCGTTATAGCAAATATGCAGTTGCATGTGTCCTTTCACCAGAAATGTATTGTCGTGTACTTGGAACTGTTCTAAGGTTAATAATAGCTAACATTCATTGAGCACATTCTGTGCTAGGCTCTGTGCTCGTGCTTTGTATGCATTAGTTCATTCAGCCCTCACAATTCCTCCTGTGAGTTCGGTAGGACTATGTTCCTGCTTATTGGGTTTTTTTTTTTCAGGTTACTATACTGAGATTTTAAAAGGTTGATTACCTTGACCCATATCACACAGTAAATAGCAGAGCCAATACTTAAGCCCATGTCCATTTAAATCTCAATACTGCCTCTGTCTTCATATTCAGATCTCTCTTGCGACAGTGAGAGGTACAGTTATTCCCCATCTCCCTTCCCCCCGCCAGCCTCTGATAACCTCTACTTTCTTTTTTGAATTTGTCTGTTCTAGGTAACTAATATAAGTGGAATCATACAAAAGTTGTCCTTTTGTGTCTGGCTTCATTTACTTAGCATAATGTTCTTCCTAGCAAGTATCAGCATGTTACTCATTTTAGAGGCTAAATATTTTATGTAGGCAATACTAAATTTTGCTTAGCCATTCATCTGTCAATGGACATTGGGTTGTTTATACCTTCTGGCTATTGTAAATAATGCTGCTATGAGTACTGGTATAAAGCTATCTATTTGAGGGGTCCGTGCTGTGGTATAGTGGGCTGGGCCTCCGCCTGTGGCGCTGGCCCCCTTTCGTGTCCTGTGTCCCATGTCCTGGCTTTTCCTTTTCTGATCTGGCTATTTGCTTGTGGCCTGGGGGCAGGAGGGGGGTGGTGTTGGGGGGCCTGTGTGCTTGGGCCCCTGTACCCACGGGAGGCCCTATCCTGGGGCAGGGGTTTCCTCCTGGCTCCTGACTTTGAATTGGTCTGGCTCCAGCCGTTGCAGCCATTTGGGGGGGTGCTGAGCCAGAGGATGGATGGGAGGCCTTTCTCTCTCTCCTTCTTTCTGTCTGTGGCTCTGCCTCTCAAATAAATAAAAACCTTTTTTTAAAATAACCATTTAAGTATCTGCTTGCAATTCTTTGGGGGTATATACCTAGAAGTGGAATTGCTGGCACAAGTGGTAATTCCTAGTTTAGCTAGCAGCTGTACAATTTTACATTCTTACCAACATTACACAATAGTTCTAGTTTCTTTACATCCCTATCAACACTTGTTATTTTCCATTTTATTTTATTTTTTAAAATAGTTATTTATTTTACTTGAAAGGAGAAGTTGCAGAGAAGGAGAGGTAGAGGCAGAGAGAGAGAGAGATCTTCCATCTACTGGTTCCCTCCCCAAATGGTCCCGACAGCTGGAGCTGGGCCAGACCAAAGCCAGGAGTCAGGAGCTTCTTCTGAGTCTCCCACATGGGTACAGGGGCCCAAGGACTTGGGCCATCTTCTACTGCTTTCCCAAGCACATTAGCAGGGAGCTGGATGGAAAGTGGAGCAGCCAGGACTTGAACCAGTGCCCATATAGATGCTGGCACTGCAGGCAGTGGCTTAACCCTCTATACCACAGCACTGGCCAATATTTTTCATTTTAAATCAGTAACTCTCCTGATGGGTATGTAGCACTATCTTGTTGTGGATTTGATCTGTAAGTCTCTAATGGTTAGTGACCTTGAGGATCTTTTCATTTAATTATCCATTTGTATACAGTAGTCTCCTCTTAGCTGAGGTTTGTTTATTTCCAAGGTTTCCATTGCCTGCAGCCAACAGTGGTCTGAAATGGTAAATAGGAAATCTCAGAAATAAAAAAATCATAAATTTTAAATTGCATGCTGTTCTGAGGTAGAATGATGAGCTCTCATGCCCACCCCTCAGCCCACCTGGGCTGGGAGTCACTGATGTGTCCAGTGTATCCATGCTATCAAGCGGGCCTGCTATTAGCTACTTAGTAGCCATCTCAGTTTTTGCTAGCAACTGTTGAAGCATTACAACACTTGTATTCAAGTTACCCTTTTTTACTTGATGGCCCCAAAGCACAACATGAGTGACGATGGCAAGTTTATTGCAGTACATTTAAAAAAAAAAAAGTTTGCCGGCGCCGTGGCTCAACAGGCTAATCCTCCGCCTTGCGGCGCCGGCACACCGGGTTCTAGTCCCGGTCGGGGCGCCAGATTCTGTCCCGGTTGCCCCTCTTCCAGGCCAGCCCTCTGCTGTGGCCCAGGAGTGCAGTGGAGGATGGCCCAAGTGCTTGGGCCCTGCACCCCATGGGAGACCAGGAAAAAGCACCTGGCTCCTGGCTCCTGCCAATGGATGAGCGCAGTGCACCAGCCGCAGCGCGCCGTCCGTGGCAGCCATTGTAGGGTGAACCAACGGCAAAAGGAAGACCTTTCTCTCTGTCTCTCTCTCTCTCACTGTCCACTCTGCCTGTCAAAAAAAAATAATAAAATAAAATAAAATAAAAAAGTGGGACTGTTAAAAAAAAAATAAAAAAATAAATTAAAAAGTTTTATTGATCTTACTTGAAAGTCACAGTTACACAGAGAGGGAGGGAGAGGCAGAGAGAGAGAGAGAGAGAGAGAGAGAGAGAGAGAATGGATCTCCCATCTGCTGGTTTCTCCCTAAAGAACTACAACAGCCTGGGCAGGGCCAGGCTGAAGCCAGGAGCCTGGAACTCCACCCAGGTCTCCTAGGAATCCAACTATCTGAATCCTCCTGGTGCCTTCTCAGGGTGTGCATCAGTAGGAATCTGGAATGGAGAGCGGAGCTGACTCAAGCCTGGAAAGTCCAATATGGGATGCCGATGCTCAACTACCGCTCCACTCCTTAGCATTTTCTTTGAAGAAAATTTCTCTTAAAACAGATAGACCTGGGGCCAGCACTGTGGCGCAGCGGATTAACACCCTGTCCTGAAGCGCCGGCATCCTATTTGGGCACAGGTTTGAGACCCGGCTGCTCCACTTCCCCTCCAGCTCTCGGCTATGGCCTGGGATAGCAGTAGAATATGGCCCAAGTCCTTGGGCCCCTGCACCCACGTGGGAAACCTGGAGGAAGCTCCTGGCTCCTGGCTCCTGGATTCGGATCAGTGCAGCTCTGGCTATTATGGCCATCTGGGGAATGAACCAGTGGATGGAAAACCTCTCTCTCTCTCTCTCTGCCTCTCCTTCTCTCTCTGTGTAACTTTGACTTTCAAGTAAATAAATAAATCTTTGGAAAAAAAGAACAGCAGACATTAAAGTTTAAAAAATTTTTTTAACTTTAGGAATATAGTGATTCTTTCTCCCCTACCCTCCACCCAGCTCCCATCCCACCTCCCTCTCTCTCTCCCATCTCACAGAGATCCTCTGTGTAGGGTATTTTTTTGTCACAGAGTCTTGGCTTTTCATGTTGGGCCATTTTCCACTGCTTTCCCAGGCTATAGCAGAGAGCTGGATCAGAAGTGGAGCAGCTGGGACTCAAACCGGCATCCATATGGGATGCTGGCACTGCAGGCGGCGGCTTTATCCGCTACAATACAGTACCAGCCTTTATCCACTACGTCACAGCACCGGCCCCTCTTTCTTCACTCTTATTTTAAATTCTTATACCTCCAAATTAGGTCTGGTAGTACTTTATTTCTGCTGAGAATGGCCCAATTTTTTTAAAAAAATATTCATTTTATAAATGTATTTGAAACGTAGAAAGGCAGAGAGACAGACAGAGAGCTCTCTTATCTGCTGGTTCACTCCCTGAATGCCCACAACAGCCAGAGCTTGGCCAGGCTGAAGGTCTGAGGCAGGAACTTCATGTGAGTTTCCACGTGAGTGGCAGGGACTCCAGTACATAAGCCATCATTTGCTGCCTCCCAGGCACATTAGCAGGAATTCAGAGGGAAGGTGGAGATGGGACTTGATCCCAGGCCCACCTTAAGGGTGATCCTTTTAAAAATATTTTAAAATTATTTTAAAATTTTCTATTAACATGCAGTGCTTATACATTTTATGGGGTACAGTGCAATATTTAAATATATCCACATAATGTAAGTCTGTTTCCTTATTTTCTGTTTCCTTATTTTCTCTTCGTATTTGGAGCCGACTGATGACTTCTAGTTCTTTATACAGTATATAATGCATTATTGCAAACTATGGTCCAATGGAACATTAGGACTTATTATTTTGATCTGCATTTTGGTACCTATTATGCGACTTCCCTCTATTTCCTCTCTTTCCATTCTTCTCAACCTCTAGGAATCACCATTGTAACTTCAGACTGACTCTTTTTATAACTTCCACATAGGAGAGCAATCGTAGAGGATTTGTCTTTCTTCGTAGAGGTAATTTCACTTAACATAGTGATCTCCAGCTCCATTCATTTGGCTGCAAATGTAAAGATTTCATTCTTTTTATGGTGGAGTAGTATTCTACTGAGTATACATACACCACATTTTTTTTTGCATTCATCCAGTGATGAATGTCTAGGCAGATTCCCTATCTTGGCTATTGTGTATAGTGCTGCGATGAATCTGGGAGTGCCGATATCACTTTCATGTGCTGACTTTGTTTCCTTTGGATACCTACAAAGCAGAGGGAGGAGAATAGTCCTTTATTTCCCTTCACTCTTCACTTAGGATAAATTTTAATTTTTAGAGCTTTTAGAAGCCATTGTATATTCCAGTGACTATTTTTGCATTTATAAATAAAGCCCACCAATTATATAACTGGGCTTTATTGTTACTTCTGCAGTATATTTTGTTTGTCTTATGTGCCCTTTGTTGCTTCTTACTTTATTCCTAGGAGCTGCCCAATATAATTAAGTCATTTTATTCCTGTTGGCACACTAGAGAAATTCCATGTGGTCATTTTTGTCATTTTCCCGAGAACTGCTCAGCCTAAGCCTGGAGAAGGAATCTGAGGTTTATCTCCCCTTTGTCTGTTTTCCCACAGTTCTCTTTTATCTTCCTTTTTGTTTGTTTGTTTGTTTGCAGTCTAAATTAACTAGAATTTAAAGTGGTACATTAAAAGATCTTTGTAGATTAAAATTCATCACATCATTAAATATCATTCTGAAAAGTAAAACAGAATCACCCTATAAGTTACCAAAGAAAGAAAATGTTAGTACATACACATACTTTATGTGCATAAATAATCATTTCCACTTAACATCAACGTAACAAAGAAAATGCCCGATCAAATATCCATGAACAGAAAAAAAAAAGTCATTTCATTTAGAAACACTTAAGTAGTTAGGCTTTTTAATCTTGCAAAATCAATACAGATAGCTAGGCCAACAGCATTCAACTCCATTAGAGAACAAATGAAAATGGGCTGTTAGTTGAAAGACACTGCCTGTATAAAAGGACATGACACCGTTTGTTGGTTTCAGATGTAAAATCCAACAGCACAGCCACATGGACAAAGAAGTTATTGCTTCATAGTTAATTCTATTACTGGGTTTCTCAAAATACCCCATGCAGAGCCCGAGCTAAAACTGAAGTGGGAAACTTATAAAAGCCACTATAAAGTCTACATTTGAATTTTGAAAAGAAAAAATGGCTCCAAACCAAATTCTGAAGAGTGACAGCTGAGGCCATCAGCAGTTCCTCCATTGCCAGGCTCTGGAGCTGGCACCTTTGTCTTCAGAGTCATCCGGGGATGCAGCCACCACCCCTACCCCCAGTTTACAGAGGAAACAGCGGTGCCAGGCTGTTCAAATCTGTGTTTTTATGCTTTTTTTTAAAAATGTGTTTTATGTTTGCTTCTAATGGGGAATGTTTCCGAATCTATTTCCTAGAGGGAAAGGAGAATTTTCAAAGGAGAAGGGCAAGAACATGGGGAATATCACATTGTAGTTAGAAACAGGGTTCATTTTTGAAAATAGAAAGAGGAAATATTTTAAAATACAATACAATGGAGCTGGTGCTGTGGCATAGAGGGTGAGGCCACTGCCTGCAGCGCCACCATCCCATGTGGGCACCGGTTCCAGTCCCCACTACTCCACTTCCAATCCAGCTCTCTGCTGTGGCCTGGGAAAGCAGTGGAAGATGGCCCAAGTCCTTGGGCCCCTGCACCTTCCTGGGAGACCCGGAAGAAGCTCCTGGCTCCTAGCTTTGGATCAGCTCAGCTCTGGCCATTGTGGCCAATTGGAGAGTGAACCAGCAGATGGAGGATCTCTCTCTGTGTAACTCTTTCAAATAAATCTTTAATAAAAAAAGAGAAAAATAAGAAAAACCCATAGCAAAGAGTACCACCACAACTGGCAGCTTTATCAAACAGTCTTCACCTCCATATATACACAACTGGACATATCCTTTGAAATGCTTCCCAATCAGGGGCTGACGTGGATATCAACAATGGCTGATTCTTTTTTTTTTTTTTTAAGATTTATTCATTTAGGCCGGCGCCGTGGCTCAACAGGCTAATCCTCCGCCTTGCGGCACCGGCACACCGGGTTCTAGTCCCGGTTGGGGCGCCGGATTCTGTCCCGGTTGCCCCTCTTCCAGGCCAGCCCTCTGCTGTGGCCCAGGAGTGCAGTGGAGGATGGCCCAGGTGCTTGGGCCCTGCACCCCATGGGGAGACCAGGAAAAGCACCTGGCACCTGGCTCCTGCCATCGGACGAGTGCGGTGCGCCAGCCGCAGCGCGCTATCCGCGGCGGCCATTGGAGGGTGAACCAACGGCAAAGGAAGACCTTTCTCTCTGTCTCTCTCTCTCACTGTCCACTCTGCCTGTAAAAAAAAAAATAAATAAAAATAAAAAAAAAGATTTATTCATTTATTTGAAAGTCAGAGTTACACAGAGAGAGGAGAGGCAGAGAGAGAGAGAGAGAGAGAGAGAGAGAGAGAGAGGTCTTCCATCTGATGGTTCACTCCCCAAATGGCTGCAATGGCCAGCGCCGAACCAAAGCCAGGAGCCAGGAGCTTCTTCTAGGTCTCCCATCTGGGTGCAGGGGCCCAAGGACTTGGGCCATCATCCAGTGCTTTCCCAGGCCATAGCGGAGAGCTGGTCAGGAAGTGGAGCAGCCGGGTCTCAAACCGGCGCCCATATGGGATGCTGGCACTTCAGGCCAGGGTGTTAACCCACTGCACCACAGTGCCGGCCCCCTGGCTTGATTCCTATACTGATTTTTCCCATTCACTTTACATAGATGATTTAGTTAACAAAATTCCCATCTTCTTCCACCTGCTCTGTGAGACTGGGAGTTCAGTAAAACGCCCCCTGGGGGCCGACTGCTGAGACTGCAATGTCTCAGAGCTTCAGACCAGGTGAAAGGGCCCCATGTGGAGGTGGAGATCCCTGGAGTACTCTCCTCCCCAATTCTTCCCAAACCACTTACAGGACAAAATCAGTTCTTCAAGGAGAGGGGCAGCCAGGGATTGCGTCTGAGTGCTCATTGTTCTCCATTTGGCGTTCCTGGGGCTTTCTGGGCGGTTCCCTTTGATGGATTCCAACAAGTTTTTAATTATTTGACGTGGGGGCCTCTTCCTTTGCTTCTTGGCACGAAACTTGCTGTTTGCTATGGATGGCAGCAGC
The DNA here is from genome assembly GCA_949820135.1 of Sylvilagus floridanus. Classification (NCBI taxonomy): domain Eukaryota; kingdom Metazoa; phylum Chordata; class Mammalia; order Lagomorpha; family Leporidae; genus Sylvilagus; species Sylvilagus floridanus. The sequence continues at coordinate 40,648,256 of OX463223.1, forward strand.
AGGGGGCTGACAGCTTGATGAGGAAGGGTGATCCTTAGCTTCCTGTTGCAGAATCCAGCCACTTTCTGGAGCCCAATCTACAAACTTTGGGCAGTTTGCTTTGACAACACTCTTGCTTATATTGAGAGAAGTTTCAAAAGGATCCTGAATGTGCAGAGGAGAGAATCGGGTTTGTTCTCCCTTCCTTGTCGAATATGGATGGAAACTGTACTGAGAACGAAATTGCCACAATATTCAGAGAATTCCTTCAGTAGCAATTCTAGTGTTTCTGCATTTCCAGAAGGTTTCGTTTTATTCAAGTCATGAACGAATGTACAATTGCTGCCTTCTATCATACATTTAATTTCCTCTATCTGACAGAGTTTTTAGGGAATCCAGTGTCAGGAGAACGGGGTGGGGGTGACCTCTGGAGAAAAAAGATGACTTCCTGGTAAGGGAGAAAAATCATTATCCAAACACCAGGAATAATGAGGCTGTCTGAACCCAACACGACACACTGCCCACCAACGCTCTCACTCTGCAGTCCAGGGCACCATATGTATTAAGGCGTTCAGAACTTTTCAAGGTGATTCTGTTGGTGGTCACATCACACCGAGACCCGGAGGCCTGGTGGGAGAAGCTCATGAGTGACCACCGAGCATTTAGGATCTTCTGTACCCCCACTCAGCCGGAGCCAAAGTGATCCAGGCAATCTCCTATCGCAGACAGGATCTTCTGCATTGCAATTCTTTCTGAAGGGACATTTTGCACTTGAAATTCCACCCAAAAATTTCCTAAGGTCTTAGGTGTGCTGTGTTTCCCAATGTCATCTAGATCAAAAAACATGTCCAGGGCCTGCGCTGTTGCTTACTTGGTTAATCCTCCACCTGCAGCACCGGCATCCCATATGGGTGCCGGGTTCTACTCCCAGTTGCCCCTCTTCCAGGCCAGCTCTCTGCTGTGGCCAGGGAGTGCAGTGGAGGATGGCCCAAGTGCTTGGGCCCTGCACCCCATGGGAGACCAGGAGAAGCACCTGGCTCCTGCCATCTGATCAGCGCGGTGCGGTGGCTGCAGCATGCCAGCCACGGCGGCCATTGGAGGGTGAACCAACGGCAAAGGAAGACCTTTCTCTGTGTCCCTCTCTCTCACTGTCTACTCTGCCTGTAGAAAGAAAGAAAGAAAGAAAGAAAGAAAGAAAGAAAGAAAGAAAGAAAGAAAGAAAGAAAGAAAGAAAGAAAGAAAGAAAGAAAGAAAGAAAGAAAGAAAGAAAGAAAGAAAGAAAGAAAGAAAGAAAGAAAGAAAGAAAGAAAGAAAGAAAGAAAGAAAGAAAGAAAGAAAGAAAGAAAGAAAGAAAGAAAGAAAGAAAGAAAGAAAGAAAGAAAATGCATAGGAAGAGTCTTGAAAAATTTTTTTCACTTGCTCTGGAAATACTGATCTATGCCCAACAGGGGGCGCAGCGTACAACCTTGTGACGTCTGAGAAACTGAAAGATCTAGGCACTGATGAAGAAAACTAGTAGAACGCAGTTTGTATTTCTAAATCACTTTGGGAAAAGTTTCCACCGGGACCGAGAACCACCTTCCACAAGAGGAGGCCACACTCTGACCAAAGAGGCAGACCACGGCAGGTTGGTAGACAGTCGAAGATTTCTTCGGGGAAACTGACCTACGAGGCAGTTGGGGACGGTGTTAAGACGAGGTCCGTCTCCACACCAGCCGCGCACTTGTCTAGCTTTATACCACGAAAGGCGGGTGGGGGGAATCACTGACGCCATAGTAAACCGTCTCTTTGCTTTCTTCATTTGCTCTCTGATTAAAGAGATTGGTTCCATACAAACTTGTCAACATTCTTCAGAAAGTAGGGGGACGTTGCCAGGTGCAGCAGTTACCTTGGCCCGGATAAGCCTCCTCCAGCCCTTCACTGCGCCTACAGCTACCCTCAGTTCCCTACACAGGACGCATTTTCACCGTAATCACTTTTCATTTTTATTTTACAATAACGCAATAACAAGCACTTGGCCCATCCTTCACTGCTTTTTTCAGGCAGATTAGCAGAGAGCTGGCTTGGAAGTGGAGCAGCCGGGACTCGAACTGATACTCATTTGGGAAGCCGGCATTGCAGGTGATGGCTTTACCTGTTACACTACAACTCCAGCCTTGAGATTTGAAACTTTAATGAGTTTCAAATTTTAATTTTAAAGAGAACACTTGGAAGGGGCATTCCATATTGCATAAAAAGAAGGCTCAAATTTTAAAAATGCATACTCTTCAGTTATTTGTAATCGTAGTGCAACTCCAGTAAGATTTTTTATTTGGAATTTGGTAAAATGCTCTGAATTTCATCTGTAAGAATAAACAGTCAATTTTTGGAAAGAACAATGAGAGGCACTTGCTCTACTATGTATTAAGATGTATCATAGGCCAGCGCCGCGGCTCACTAGGCTAATCCTCCGCCTTGCGGTGCCGGCACACCGGGTTCTAGTCCCAGTTGGGGCGCCGGATTCTGTCCCGGCTGTCCCTCTTCCAGGCCAGCTGTCTGCGTGGCCCGGGAGGGCAGTGGAGGATGGCCCAAGTGCTTGGGCCCTGCACCCCATGGGAGACCAGGAGAAGCACCTGGCTCCTGGCTTCAGATCAGCACAGTGCGCCGGCCTTAGCGGCCATTTGTGGGGTGAACCAACAGAACGAAGACCTTTCTCTCTCTCTTTCACTGTCTAACTCTGCCTGTCAAAAATAAAAAAAAAGATGTATCACAGCATTGTGGTGTACAGATAAGGTTTCCGCCTGCAATGCCAGCATCCTACATGGGCACTAGTTCAAGACCCAGCTATTCTATTTCTGATCTGGCTCCCTGCTGATGTGCCTAGGAAGGCAGCAGAAGATGGCCCAAGTCCATGGGCCCCTGTACCCATATAGGAGACCTGGAAGAAATTCTGGACTCCTGGCTTCCTACTGGGCTCAGCCCTGGCCATTGAGGCCATTTGGGGAGTGAACCAGCAGATGGAAGATCTCTCTCTCTCTCTTTCTCTCTCTCTCTCTCTGTGTGTGTGTCTCCTCCTTTCTTTGTAACTCTTTTAAATAAATAAAAAATAAATCTTTTAAAAAATAGATATCTCACAAAACTATCATAAATAAGACAATATGGCAATGGCACAAAAATAGGGAGTGGATACTCAAGACTAAAAGGCTTTCTGGGATACAGGCCTTTCAGTGCTGAAACTGAGACAGCCCTCCGCAGACTGGGATGGCTATTCATCCCAACAGTGGAAAAAACTAGGTAGCCCAGAAACAAACCTTAGTAGATCAGAGAGAATACAACTCAGTAGGAAAGGGAAAGATTTTTATAAGATACTGTGCTCAGAGAAAAGGCAACTATTTGGAAAAAAAAAGTAAATTAGGACCTTACTTCATACCGTATACCAATGTAAATTCCCGAAAAATCAGATAAATTCAGATAAATTCAGTGAATCGTATATAAATTTAAAATGTAAAAATATAAAGGTCATGTAGGTAAATATTTCCCTAATGAGATGTTACCTAAATGTGAGGTAAACATTTTGGTATGGGATAGAATGTTCTAAATATAAATACAGTAAAGGTATCACAGAAGAAAATGATGATATATTTGAATATAAAATTTAAAATATCTCAGAAAAGAGAACACATAAAATGAGACAAATTATAAATTGGTCATTTACATGTGGCCAGTCTCCTAGAAGCAGAGACTAGAACAGTGGCTTTCAGGGATGGGCGGGCCAGGGAATTGATAAGTTGGCCAAAGAGTCCAGTATAGTCAATATTGTGTTGTCTACTTGGAATTTGCTGAGGGCGCAACTTAAGTATCCTGAACACACACACAAATGGTAATTATGTGTGGTAAAGGCTGTGTTCATTAATTTCATTATGGTATTATTATACAATATATATGCATATTAAATCATTACATCATACATCTTGAATATGTACAATTATTTTTTGTCAATTATACCTCAGTAAAGCCAGAAAAAATTATAAATTGGAAATAAAATATTTGCAAAGAACTATGCTAGAAAAAAACAGTGACAACAAAGAGCAGCCTAAGGAGACAAATGACAAATAAAATGGTGTTCTGGATAGAATCCCAGTGACCAAAGAATGACATTAGGTACAAACCATTTCCATAGTCTCCGAATGAAGTATGGACTTTAGTTAACAATAATGTATCACTATTGGTTCATTAATTGTGACAAATGCAGCATAGCAATCAATGTAAGGTGCTAAGAATAGGGGAAACTGGTGTGTGTGTGTGTGTGTGTGTGTGTGTATGGAGGGGGTATATGAGTACTCTCCATACAATCTTCACAACTTTTCTATAACTCTAAAGCTATTCTAAAATAAAAATTTTATTAAAATGTGAATGATAAAACTGGATAATATCAGCCAGCACCACAGCTCACTAGGCTAATGCTCCGCCTGTGGCACCAGCACACCGGTTTCTAGTCCTGGTTGGGGTGCTGGATTCTGTCCCAGTTGCCCCTCTTCCAGGCCAGCCCTCTGCTGTGGCCAGGGAGTGCAGTGGAGGATGGCCCAGGTGCTTGGGCCCTGCACCCCATGGGAGACCAGGAGAGGCACCTGGCTCCTGCCTTCAGATCAGCGCAGTGCGCTGGTCGCAGCGGCCAGTGGGGGGTGCACCAACGGCAAAGGAAGACCTTTCTTTCTGTCTCTCTCTCTCACTGTCCACTCTGCTGTCAAAAAAATAATAATAATAAAATGCCATACTTTTTGACTCAGTAACTGTCTGTTTTAGAGTAACTACCCTATCTGCAGTGCACAAAATTTGCTTCACTGAGTTATTTGTAATAGGAAATAGGGGCCAGTGCCGTGGTGTAGCGGGTAAAGCCGCTGCCTGTAGTGCCAGTATCGCAGATGGGCACTGGTTCGAGTCCTGGTCACTCCACTTCCAATCCAGTTCTCTGCTATGGCCTGGGAAAGCAGTGGAAGATGGCCCAAATCCTTGGGCCCCTGCACCTGCATCAGAAACCCAGAAGAAGCTCCTGGCTCCTAGCTTCAGATCGGCGCAGCTCCAGCCCTTGCAGCCAATAGAGGAATGAACCAGCAGATGGAAGACTCTCTCTCTCTCTCTCTCTTTCTCTCTCTGCCTCTCCTTCTCTCTGTGTAACTCTGACTTTCAAATAAATAATAAATAAATCTTTTTTAAAAAAGTAATAGGGGCCGGCGCCGTGGCTCAACAGGCTAATCCTCCGCCTTGCGGCGCCGGCACACCGGGTTCTAGTCCCGGTCGGGGCGCCGGATTCTGTCCCGGTTGCCCCTCTTCCAGGCCAGCCCTCTGCTGTGGCCCGGGAGTGCAGTGGAGGATGGCCCAGGTGCTTGGGCCCTGCACCCCATGGGGAGACCAGGAGAAGCACCTGGCTCCTGGCTTCGGATCAGCGCGGTGCACCGGCTGCAGCGCGCCAGCCGCGGCGGCCATTGGAGGGTGAACCAACGGCAAAAGGAAGACCTTTCTCTCTGTCTCTCTCTCTCACTGTCCACTCTGCCTGTAAAAAAAAAAAAAAAAAAAAAAAAAGTAATAGGAAATAAATGGAAAAGATCTGAATATGTAGCATTTGAGGAATACTGTGCTAAGCATTGAGATGTATGCATACCACAAAGCCATTAAAATGATACAGAAGAATAATGTAGCTTAACAATCCAGAGCACAGGTTTTGCAGGCAGATCTGAACCAAACAAAATCACCATCATTGGCTACGTCATTTAGAGCAGATCACCTAACATTCTTTCCTGAATCCCACTTTTCTCATCTGTAAGACAGACACAAGAATAGTTTCTAATGCACTGGGGTTTTGTGAGGATCAAATGAGAAGTGTGTTTGGCACAATGCGTGGCAGATAGTTTAGTAAATAGTAACCCACAGTAACTCTAGGGCGTAGGCTATTACTACTGGGGAAACAGAATCAGAGAGAGAGGACGAGTCACCCATCCAATGCCACCTGACTAATAAGTAGCTAGCTGGGACTCAAACCAGAAACTCTGGCTTCAGAACTCACCACACTAGAATCTTGGCTGTTACTGATACCTTGACTGCTACTGCTGCTGCTGAATGACATAGGGCAGCACTTATGGTAAAACAGGAAGTTAATAAAGTAGAACACAGCATTATGTGGTAGGGGCTGGCGCTGTGGAGCAACAGGTGAAGCTGCAGCTTGTGATGCCAGCACCTCATGTAGGAGCAATGGTTCGAGTCCTTGCTGCTCCGCTTCTGCGCCAGCGGCTCACTGCCAGTGCAGCTGGGAAGGCAGCAGAAGACGGTCCAAGTGCTTGCGTCCCTGCCATTCATGTGTGAGACCTGAATGGAGTTTTTGGCTCTTGGTCTTGGCCTGGCCCTGCCCCGCCCCAGCTGTTGTGGCCATTTGGGGAGTGAACCAGCAGATGGAAGATTCATATTCTCTCTCTCTCTTTCAAACAGACAAATATTTTAAACAATATATATATAGTATTATTTGCATTTCAAATGTAACACATATAAACATGCATGGATAAATGATTGAAAAAATAGGGGCCAGCGTTGTGGCATAGTGGGCAAGGCTGCTGCCTGTGATCCCATCATCCCATAGGAGTGCCGGTTCGAGCTTTAGCTGCTTCGCTTTTGATCCAGCTCCCTGCTAATGTGTCTGGGAAAAGCAGCAGAAGATGGCCCAAGTACTTGGGCCCTTGCCACCCATGTGAAATACTCAAATGAAGCTCCTGGCTCCTGGCTTCCACCTGGCCCAGCCCCAGCTATTGTGCCCATTTGGGGAGTAAACTAGCAGATGGAAGATCTCTGTCTCTTCTTCTCTCCTTCTCTCTCTCTGGGACACTGCCTTTCAAATAAATAAATCAATCTTGAGAGAGAGAGAGAGATGTTGCATCCAGTGGTTTACTCCCCAAATGTCTACAACAGCCAGGTCTGGGCCAGGCTGAAGCCAGGAACCAGAAACTGCATTTGGGTCTTCTACATGAATGGAAGGGGCCCAAGCACTTGGGTCATCTTCCACTGCCTTTCCAAGCACATTAACAGGAAGCTGGATTGGAAGTGGAGTAGTTGGCTCTCCAACAGTGCTCTACCCAATATGGGATGTGGATGTCTCAGTGGTAGCTTAACCCACTGCACCACAATGGTTGCCCCAGTTTCGTAACTTTTTATTTTAAGTTCTGCTCAGTGAGATTTTACCTGTGATCTTTTGAAGCATACATTTTCCTGGAGATGTTTTATGTTGCGTCTGCCAGGCAGTCCCAGAGACAGCCGAGGCTAGGAATCAAGTATGCTCCTTCTTGGCCCGGTCGGCTTCCAGACCCCGCAGCAGTATCCCAAACCCACGCGAAAGCACGCCTGGGGTTACAGGTCCTCACAGGGGAACATTTTTTCCTATCTTCCTGGAGCCCAGAGTGTCTCTCTAGGCTAGTGAATGGATGTTTGTCCAGTCCACTCTTCTTGAAGGCGGAGTCCTTTGAAAGCCCTAACTTCTACAGATGTCTCAGTTGCAGCCCTCTGCTCCCCTGCAGCCCAAGGCTCTGTCTCCTGCCTCTGCCAGGCCATCAGAACCTAAGCAGCTTACCAAGCTGCCTACACCCCAGCAGTGGAGCAACGGAGGTTTCCACTCCCACCCAATGCTCAAGTTTTCCATTGTCCACTTGAAGTTTTGATTCCTGAGATTTCCTTTACTCACTTGGAAGCTTAGCTGTCTGCTGATAAAAGAATTTTAGCTTTGACCTGGGATTTCTAAGTGTTTTGCAGTGTGGGCACACTTTCAGGTTATTCTGGCTACCATCTTAGCAGGAATGAACATCAACGACTATATTAAAAGGAAAATAATTTTAGGCTGGCAGAGAGCATTGGCTTAGACGTTCATGCTTTTATTTAGAAGAACATCCACCTTTCTCTCACAGAAGAATCTGCCTTATTTCATCACTGAAGACTTTCACTTGCCTGAAAAAGAAAACAAAATTGTCAGCTTACCATCAGTAACCTGAGGTCCCTTGCCTCTTTTTTTCTTTTTAATACGATCTTCTCACACTTGGCAGAATACCAGATTTCTTTCTAGCTTACTGAAAAAAAAAAAGAAGACTTTCTTGAAATGGAGGAGAGTGAGGCCGAGGAGAAAGAGGCATTTCACACATGTGCATGCATACGTTACGGATGCCTATGAGAAAATTCAGCAGATTAATGGTTCTCAACTTGTTTGGGTGAGCTCTGCTACAAAAATAAAAGCTGACTGGCATGCTTCTTAGAAAGGCGAGAGTAATGAATTTCCTGTCACACATTTCCGAAACAAACATACCATCAAATATGGGTAAAGAACACGCTGTACCTGGTGAGTCTGGGGTGGTTAGTCACCCTCATTTTCCTCTTACTGCTCACACATAGTCCTCAGAACCCAGCCTGGCTATCTCAGAATTACGTTTCTATCTTATAGATCTGCAAGGTCTCTATTTTCAGTCTTGTCCTTTTTCAGTCCTCAGCACTCAGGCAATTGTAACCTTCCTAAAACATGTGCTAAAAACACTTTAGAGGGGTCAGTGCTGTGGCGTAGCAGGTAAAGCCGCTGCCTGCAATACTGGCAATCTCAAATGGGCGTCGGTTCAAGTCCCGGCTGCTCCACTTTCAATCCAGTTCTCTGCTATGGCCTGGGAAAGCAGTGGAAGATGGCCCAAGTCCTTGCACCTGCGTGGGAAACCCGGAGGAAGACCTTGGCTCCTGGCTTCAGATGGGCCCATCTCCGGCTGTTGCGGCCAATTGAGGAATGAACCAGTAGATGGAAGACCTCTCTCTCTCTGTCTCTCCCTGTCTGTAACTCTGCCTTTCAAGCAAATAAATAAATATTTTTAAAAAATTTCAAAGGCACAGAAAAAAAGATATAGTTAAATGTCTCCCTCCCACACCTACCTCCAACCACTCAATTCCTTTCTCTAGAAGCAACTGGTTTTAACAGTAACCTTCAAGAGATAAATATGCAAAAAGAGATAAATAAGCATATTTATGCAAATATGGGTACATATATTTTAATTCCCACTTTTTAAAAAACTATTTGTTTATTTGAAAGTCACAGTTACATGAGGGGAGGGGAGTGGGGGAGTAGGAAGAGAATCTTCCATCTGCTGGTTCACTCCCTGAGTGACTACAACAGACAGGGCTGGGCCAGGCCAAAGTCAGGAGCCAGGAACTTCTTTTGGATCTCCCATGTGCATGCAGGGGCCCAAGGACTTGGACCATCTTCTCCTGCTTTCCCAGGGAGCTGAATTAGCAGGGAGCTGGATTGGAAGTGGAGCAGCCAGGACTTGAACCGAGCCCATATGGGATGCCGGCACTGCAGGCAGGGGCTTTACCCGCTATACCACAGTGCTTAACCTCTTTTTTGTACAAGAAAAGCATGCTTATTTTTTTTAAGGGAAGTGTTCTTTTTATTACTTATTTATTTTATTTGAGAGTCAGAGAGAGAAAGAGCTCCCATCTGCTGGTTCATGCCCCAGTGCCCACAAAATGGCCAGGGCTGAAGCTGGAGGCCAGGAGAGCAATCCAGGCCTCCCATGTGGATGGCAGGAACCCAATTATTTGGGCCATCGCTGCTGTCTCCATCAGCAGGAAGTTGGAATCAGGAGATGGAGCTGAAGATAAAATCCAGGTATTCCGATGTGGGACGTGGGTGTCTTAACTGCAAGGCTAAATGCCTGCGCCTGCATACTGTTTAGAATCTTTTTTTTAAAAGATTTTATTTATCTGAAGAGCAGAATGACAGAAAGAGGGAGAGACAGAGAGAAAATGAGATCTTCAATCTGCTGCTTCGCTCCCCAAATGGCTGCAAAGGCCAGGGCCGGACCAGGTAGAAGCCAGGAGCAAGGAGCTTCCTCTAGGTCTCCCACATGAATGGCAAGGGTCCAACTGGTTGGGCCGTCATTTGCTGCTTTCCCAAACACATTAGCATGGGGCTGGATCAGAAGCAGAGCAGCTGGGACTTGAGCTGACACTCTGATATGGGATGCTGGCATTGCAAGCAGCGGCTTAACCCTTTGTGCCACAATGCCAGCCCCTTGAATGTGTACTGGAGCTCAGTCTATAATGGTACATAAATAGTTTGCTCATTCTATTTTATTTCTGTGTAGTTAGTTTTGTTTAATAAGTATCTTATTGAGTGACACTTGGATTATTTCCAGTTCCTTTCTACTACAAATATTGTTTATTTTTAAAATTTTTTTAAATGTTTATTTGACAGAGTTACACAGAGAGAGAAGGAAAGGCAGAGAGAGAGAGAGAGAGAGAGAGGTCTTACATCTGCTGGTTCACTCCGCAATTGGCTGCAACAGCTGGAGCTGCACCGATCCGAAGCCAGGAGCCAGGAGCTTCTCCTGGGGCCCCCACACAGGTGCAGGGGCCCCAAGGACCTGGGCCATACTCTACTGCTTTCCCAGGCCATAGCAGAGAGCTGAATTGAAAGTGGAGCAGATGGGACTTGAACTGGCACCCACATGGAATGCCGGCACTGCAGGTGGCAGCTTTACCTGCTACGCCACAGCACCGGCCCCACGACGATTGTTTATATGTCATTTTGCACCTGTGTGATATTTTCACAGTATGAATTCTTAGAAGTCAGATATCTGGAATGGAAGGTTCGCACATTTATAAAGGTTAATTATATTGCTAAACTACTGTCCATGCAGGTGATACCGATTTACACTGCCACCAGTTTCTTTGCACCACTTGCAACAGTATGGTTTTTTTTAAAAAAATATTTTATTTAGTTATTTGAGGGGTAAAGTTACAGATAATGAGTAAGACAGAAAGTTCTTCCATCCACTGGTTCACTCCCCACATGGTCGCAATGGCCAGAGCTGCACCGATCCAAAGCCAGGAGCCAGGAGCTTCTTCCGGGTCTCCCACGTGGGTGCAGGGGCCCAAGTACTTGGGCCATCATCCAGTGCTTTCCCAGGCCATAGCAGAGAGCTGGATCATAAGTGGAGCAGCCAGGACTTGAACTAGTGCCTATATGGGATGCTGGCACCGCAGAGGACTAACCCACTGAGCCACAGCACCGACCCTATAATAGTATGTTACCAGACTTTCACCTTGCCAAATCAGTGAGAAACATCTCAGTAGAGGATTTTCTATTCCTCTTAGATACACAGATTTCTTCACGTGTTCAAGAGCCATTTCTATTTCCACTTCTTCAAATTGTCTCTTTATATCTATGATGCTCAATTTGCGTCAGCTTGACTGGGTAAAGGGATACCTAGATGGCAGGTAAAACATGATGTCTGGGTGTATCTGTGACGGCGTTTCCAGAAGAAATGAGCCTGTGAACCAGTAGTCTGAGCAAAGCAGTGTGCACTCACCCATATGAACAGCAGCATCCACTCCACTGAGGGCCCTGATAGACCAAGAGAGGCAGAGGACAGGCTGATTCTCTCCCAGCGAGGACTCCCTCTTCTCGCCCTGGGACACTATAGTTTCTGGTTCTAAGGCTTTCCTGCTCCGGGACTTATTCTCGTGACTTCTCTGCTTCTTAAGCCTTCAGACGCAGACCAAATGACACCAGGGGCTTCACAGGTTCTCTAGCCTACAAGGAAGAGACCGCGGACTTGTTGGCCTCCCTAACTGTGTGCACCAAGTCCCATAACAAATGCCCTTATCTTATTGGCTCTGTTTCTCCGGAGAACTTTGACTAATATCCTTTGCTCACATTTCTATTGAGTTATTGATCTTTTATTATTGACTTCTAGGAGTCCTTTATATAATAAGGGAATTATTCCTTTATGAAATACTTGTTCCCCATTTGTTGTTTTTCTTTTAAACTTGCCTATAAAAGTTTTTTCATTTATTAATATTTTTTTAAAAAGGTATGCATTTTTGAAAGGCAGGGTGGCAGAGAGAGAGAAAGACAGGGAGAGAAAGATCTTCTATCTACTGGTTCACTCCCCACAAATGGCCAAGTTCCAAAAGCTGGGAGTCAGGAACTCCATCTAGGTCTCCCATATGGGTGGCAGAGACGCAAGTACTTGGGTCATCATCATTAACGGGGGCTGGATTAGAAGCAGAGTAGCCAGGACCTGAGCCTGTGTTGCCAGTGATGGTTTAACCCACTGTGCCACAACAGTCAGCCCCTTTCATTTATTATTTATTGTGATTTATTTGAAAAGGAGGGAGGAGGGAGGAGGGAGGAGGGAGAGAGAGAGAGAGAGAGAGAAGAGAGAGAGAGAGAGAAAGGTCTTCCATCTGCTGGTTCACTCCCCAAATGGCCACAACAACCAGGGCCAGGCCAGGCTGATACCAGGAGCCTGGAATTCCATCTGGTCTCCCACAGGGGTGGCAGGGATGTGAATACGTGGGCCACCATCTGCTGCCTCCCAGGATGTTTATTAGTAGGAAGCTGGACTCAGGAGCTGAAGGGACTTAGATAGAGGATGCGAGCATCCCAGGCAGTGCCCTAACTGCTGCACCAAATGCCCACTGCTGCTCATGATCATTTATGTGGACAAAAGTCACCGCTTGTTCTTTGGCTTCTGAGTTTCGAGTCAAGGAGGGGATGTGTGATGAAATCTCACTCCAGAATGAAGACCAAGGGATGGGTGTTTGGTGCAAACATGACGTTGCTGCTTGGGATGATCACTTCGCCAACCTGTGTGCCTGGTCTCTGTTTCCTACCCGGCTTCCTGCTGATGCGCACCCTGGGAGGCAGCAGGTGATGGCTCAAGTACGTGGGTCTGTGCCACCCACGTGGCAGATTGAGTTTCTAGCTCCTGGCTTTGGCTTGGCCCAGCCCCAGCCATTACAGGCATTTAGGGAGTGGACCAGTGGAGAGAAGATCTCTGTCCCTCTGTTCCTGTCTCTGTCTGCCTTTCAGATAAATAAAAATAAATTTAAAAAATGAAGACCAAGAGGGATCTTGGTAGTCACCTTATCACTAAGGAACGGAATATGAATCAGAGTTGACTTGTCAGGAACCTGTAAAATTTTATAAATTTGCACTTCCGTCGTATTTATTATTTGTGTTGTCCCATGGCTATTTCCCTATCATGAGTCAAAGGAAAACCTTTAAAATGCTACAGGCCTCTGTGCTTGTCCAGGGTTGCGAGAACTGGGGAAATCTGGGATCACAGTTAACCTTTTCGGAAACAAAAAAAAATCCTAAAGTGCTGGCAGCTCTGAGGAACAAAGTGCACCTGGGGCTTGCCTGAGGACAGGAAAAAGAAAGGGCTGGAAAAGCGGCATACACTCCTCAAACCTGCTGGTGCGGCCTGCATGGATGACGAAGGATAGCTGTGCAGGAGAGAGGGAGGCGGTGTCGACAATGTTTACTTTGCAGTGACAAGGTACATCTAGCAGTGTCTCGATCACATTAGACTTTCAATTCAGTACATCAGATAAGTTGTATTATGCAGCAAATGGTGGAAGCCTTCAGGAAATAACTACGGGCCGAAGTACAGCTGAACAAACATTGCTCCCTACTGTTTCCTTCTTTCTCTTTTTTTTGTGTTGCTACCCCTTCTTCCTTTCCTTATGTAAGTACAGTGTTAAAAGTCAAATGGTGTGGCAGGTACTTGGTGCAGTGGTTAAGACATTGCTTGGGACGCCTGCATCCCAAGCCTGGGTTCCAGCCCTGGCTACTTCCCTTCTGATCCAGCTTCCTGTTAACACACACCCCGGGAGGCCCATGTGGGAGACCTGGGCGGGGTTCCTGGCTCCTGGCTTTGGCCTGGCCCAGCCCTGGCTGTTGCAGCCATTTGGGGAGTGATCCAGCTGATGGAAGATCTTTGTCTCTCTTTCTGTCTGCCTTTCGAATAAATACATACTTTTTTTTTTAAATACTTTATCATTTTTTATTTGGCTTGTTTCTAAATTTTCCAGTTATATTGTGAGTAATCTTTTAACTATTTCTGCATGCTTATGTTCCTTAAATTGGAGAGAAGGCACAATAATTCCAGACACTGGAGCTATGGAACGAAGGACAGCCATCCGTGTGACTTCCTCTGTGCAGCCCAACTCTGTACCAGTCCTGTGCCCATCCTCTCTTCCTAAGCATTTTTGCTGCCCTTTGAACTCCAAGACATCTTCACACTGGCACGTTATTCTCTACCCTACCTTCTTCCCTAGCATCATGTCTTCCTCCCTCTCTATCTCACTCCAGACTCCCTCCCCACAGCTACTCTTCCTGTTTCCTCCTCTCCACCTCCACTTCCACTATTTCAATTCAATCCTCCACAGTCTCCTCCCGGACTACTGTTCTCCCTGCCATGCTCCAACCTCCACACAGCTGCTCAAGTGATCTATCTAGGGGCCAGAGGTTGTGCCTCAGTGAGGTAAGTCCCCACTTGGGACACCAGCATCCCGTATCAGAGTGCCTGCTTTTGAGTCCCAGTGACTCCATGCTTTGATCCAGCTCCCTGCAAAAGTGCCTTGGAGGCAGCGGAAGATGGCCCAAGTACTCAGATCCCTGCCATTCACATGGGAGACAAGGATTGAGGTCCTGGTTCCTGGCTTCAGTCCGGCCCAGCCCTAGCTGTTGGCAGCCATTTGGGGAAGTGACCCACTGGATGGAAGATCTCTCTCTCTCTCGTTCCGCCTTTCAAATAATCTTAAAAAAAATAAAATCATCCAATAACTTCCTACTTATAGTGGTATATAACACAACATTTTTATATGTCCCATTGGCAGGGCCCATGCTGTGACGCAGTAAGCTAAGCCTCTACCTGCGGCACCGGCATGCCCTATGGGCACCAGTTCGAGACCTGGCTGCTCCACTTCCAATGCAATTATCTGTTATGACCTGGGAAAATAGTAGAAGATGGCCCAAGTGCTTGGGCCCCAGCACCCATGTGGGAGATCCAGAAGAAGCTCCTGGCTCCTGGCTTCCAATTGGTCATTTGGGGATGAACCAGTGGATGGAAGACTTTTCTGTCTCTGTCTGTAAGGCTACCTCTCAGATAAATAAATAAATAATTAATAAAAAAATCAATATATGTTCCATTGGATCAGCTACCTCATCAATTAATCAGCTTCATGAAGTGACTCTTGTTTTTCTTTTGTTTGCCCAGACAATGACTCTAGCAGGGTTACAGAAAATGCTCAGTTCTCAGTAAGAATAGTAGTAATAGCTACCATTAAAGTCCAGCATGCCAAGTGCTTTACCTGATCTTGTTTTACCACCCTATCAGGTAGGTATTACTGTTTCAGCTTTATAGAGAGACCGAGAAGCAGAGAGATTCAGCAATTTCCCGAAGGTCACACAGGCACTGGCCAAGTCAGGATTTGAAGCTAGCTCTGCCTCACCATACAACTTGTGCTCTGGAGCAGATGTTGTGGCACAGCGGGTTAGGGCATCACTTGGGACACCGCATTCCAGCTCAGAGGGCTGGTTCATGTGTTAGCTACTCCATGCTTCTGACCCAGCTCCCTGCTAAATGCACCTGAAAAGGCAGCGTATGATGGCCCAAGTTTTTGGGCCCCTGTTACCCTCGTTGGAGATGTGGATGGAGTTCTGGGCTCCTGGCTTCAGCCTGGCCCACATGTGGCTGTTGCAGCCATTTGGGGAGTGAACCAACGGATGGAAGATCTCTCTCTTGTTCTGTCTTTCAAATACATGATCTTTAAAAAAGTAAATACATCTAGTGTTCTTTCCATTGTACCATGTTATCTCCACAACAGGTTTCAGTTACTTTGGGCCAGCCTTTAAAGAAACATTACTTCCTATCTTTGAGTACATTAGGAAACAGTTCAGTGTAGATCAGACCATGATCTTTGGAGTCCAACTGCCTAGGTTCAAATTCCAGTCCTATAAATTATTAGCTGCAGAACCTTGAATAAGTTAACTTCTCCAGTCCTCAGCATCTCTGCCTGTCCAACAGGTATGGTAATAGTTGCCCTCTCATAAAGTTGTTGTAATTTTATTTTTTAAATCTTTTTTAGAAGGGGTATGGGAGGGAGGGAGAATGTGAGACAGAGGGGGGGAGGGAGGATGAACATCTTCCATCTGCTGGTTCACTCTCCAAGTGCATTCAATAGCCAGTGCTGGACTTGCTAGGCCCTCTGGCACAGAAATAGTTCATGTCACACCTAGCAAATGGAGTCCCAGATAGGAGTGAGCATGGTGTTGTCATCGTCTAAGATTCAGCCTCAGCCTCTCCCAGCTGACACTGCATATACACACAACCCCTGCTCAGGCCAGGGGTATAAAAAGACAACTGCCTTGTCATCCATCACCCAGCATCCGAGAGGGGATGAGCTGTCTCTTAGTCCCTGGCTGGTGCTCCTCTCCGCCTCTGCTCTCTTCTGATACTGTCTGCCATCGAACTCTCCTGCCTCATCCAGTGGCCTCTTCACCTTACTGGGGCATAGAGTCCTAAGAACCTAATAGCCATGTCTGCCGCATGGTGGCAGGAACCCCAGCACTTGGGCCATCCTCTATGCCTCCCAGGCTCGTTAGCAGGCGGCTGGATGGGAAGCACGGAGTAGCTGGGACATGAAACAGGCCCTCAGATAGGGCGCGTGGGCCTCTCAAGCAGCAGCTTAACACGCCGCACCACAGCCCAGGTCTTGTGTTGGGAGTGATTTCTTCACTCTTCTGTTGGCTCACTTTCTGTTAGGTGTCACAGGTTTGGGCAGTGCCTTGAGGCAGCAGTTCTAGAGAGGCCAAACACAAACCCATCCCTGGTCTAGATCCTCTGGATTTGTTCTGTGATTCCTGTTAAGCATTCAACTTAAGAAACTGAACAGGGCCGTGGATCTTTTCAGCTCCTTGGTAGTCATTTCAGTCACTGTAGCGGCACCAACTGTGCTCTCCTCACCAGAGTTCTTGGCCTTTTGTCGCCCCCTCCATACCTTTCGACATGTCCCTTTTGGTCCTTACCTGTGGCCCTTTGACTTGAGATCAGTAAATCTGAGCAACATCCTTACTCCTGCATAGAATGGAAATAAAGGATATCAGAACTTTTCCCTCAACTTCTTTTGAGTTCAAAAGATGCCAATATGGGGCCAGTGTTGTGGCATAGTGGGTTAAGCTGCTGCCTGTGATGCCAGAATCCCACATGGGCACCAGTTCGGGTTCCAGCTGCTCCACTTCTGATCCAGCTCCCTGCTAATGGGCCTGGGAAGGCAGTGGAAGATGGCTCAGGTGGT
Organism: Sylvilagus floridanus; assembly: GCA_949820135.1. NCBI lineage: Eukaryota > Metazoa > Chordata > Mammalia > Lagomorpha > Leporidae > Sylvilagus > Sylvilagus floridanus. The sequence continues at coordinate 40,665,371 of OX463223.1, forward strand.
TGGGTCCCCGCACCCACATGGGAGATCCGAATGGAGTTCCTGGCTCTTATTTTTGGCCTGGCCCAAGCCCTGGCTGTTGTGAACCAGCAGGTGGAATATCTCCATCTCTCTCTGTCTCTCCCTCTAACTCTGACTTTCAAATAAACAAATCTTTAAAAACTGTCAATAGGGGCCGGCGCCATGGCTCACTTGGTTAATCTTCCGCCTGCGGCGCCAGCATCCCATATGGGCGCCGGGTTCTAGTCCCAGCTGCTCCTCTTCCAGTCCAGCTCTCTGCTGTGGCCGCAGAGGGCAGTGGAGGATGGCCCAAGTGCTTGGGCCCTGCACCCACATGGGAGACCAGGAGAAGCACCTGGCTCCTGGCATAGCTCTGGACGTAGTGGCCATTTGGGGGGTGAACCAACGGAAGGAAAACCTCTCTCTCTCTCTCACTGTCTAACTCTGTCAAATAAAATAAAAAACAAAACTGTCAATAAAAATAAGGCTGACAGAGAATATAGTTTTATGAGAAGTGTTACTGAGTGGTCTTTGAAATAAAACCTCCCTAGGTTAGCAGTTTTAAAGACACTGATGTAGAGGGAAATTCATCTTTTTTAAAAAAAGGCTATCAATTGCTTTTCATTATTCCAGCTAAAGACTATTTTACATGGGGTTTACTGACTTGTTACATTTCAGAATTCAAGCCATTTATGGAGACCCATTTGTTAGAAAAGAGGTCTTCAAAAAGTTCATGGAAAACATATTTTATGAAAAAAGTTATGCGTGGATCTCAAAATTTTTGGTACCCAAATTGTCCTTTTTAATCCCATTTCCCAGTGAACTTTCCAAAGTACCGTCACATGAAGTTCTTGCTTAATTTCCTTGTATCTATGATCCCTAATGTCGGTTCCTGGACTCATGGTTCCTTTTCCCGCCATGCTTGCAAAAACCCCTAGAGGCTCTAAGATGATATCTTAGGCACCAGTAGGGACGTTGGGGGATAAGGAGACGCCAGCTGGCAAGCCTCCAGACACCCCTGTCCCCAGAGTGATTTGGCTTTTCTCTTACATATTAGGCTTCTAATAGACTGCATGTCAGGAAAAGGGTATTAGACCAGTTCTTTTATTCTACAGTTGAGCCTTGAATTTCCTGTCTTGAATATTTAAAATAAGGGTTTTGAATGTCATCAGGGCTACCAAGGTTCCAAAAAGAAAAGTCTGAGATTAGGCCGGCGCCGTGGCTCAACAGGCTAATCCTCCACCTTGCGGCGCCGGCACACCGGGTTCTAGTCCCGGTCGGGGCACCGGATTCTGTCCCAGTTGCCCCTCTTCCAGGCCAGCCCTCTGCTGTGGCCCGGGAGTGCAGTGGAGGATGGCCCAGGTGCTTGGGCCCTGCACCCCATGGGGAGACCAGGAAAAGCACCTGGCTCCTGGCTCCTGCCATCGGACGAGCGCGGTGCGCTGGCCGCAGCACGCCGTCCGCGGCGGCCATTGGAGGGTGAACCAACGGCAAAAGGAAGACCTTTCTCTCTGTCTCTCTCTCTCACTGTCCACTCTGCCTATAAAAAAAAAAAAAAGAAAAGTCTGAGATTAACAAAACAAACAAGAACCCGAGTTGCTCTGGTACTATAACCGGCTTGAGGGCAGGTGCACACGTTATACTTTTCTTTCTCACTATCTTGTGCCTAGCACTGTCAAACACCTACTTGGTACTGAAGTACATGAGGGTACTTCAAAAAGTTCATGAACAGTGGGATTAATAGACAAGTTTACTTTGGTGCAAAAAGAAAAAACTGAAATCCCTGAATATGAGGGAACTTCAAAAAGTACATATAAAGTGTGTATTATGAAAAAACTATGCATGGATCACAAGAGCTTTGTTTACCAAAATACACGCATCTTTTAATTCCATTTTCCATGGGTTTTGAAGTACCCTCATATTTTGGGAATCTGGCAGACCTTCTTTTCGTTAAATATTGTTAAAGGATTTATTTATTTATTTATTTGAAAAGCAGAGTTAGAGAGAGACAGAAAGAGAGAGAGAGAAAGAGAGAGAGAGAGAGAGAGAGAGGTCTTGCATCTGCTGCTTCACTCCTCACATGGCCATAACGGTGGGAGTTGTATCGATCCAAAGCCAGGAACTAGGAGCTTCTTCCTGGTCTCCCACGCAGGTGCAGGGGCCCAAGGACTTGTGCCATCTTCTACTGCTTTCCCAGGCCATAGCAGAGAGCTGGATTGAAAGTGGAGCAGCCAGGACTAGAACCAGAGTCCATATGGGATGCCAGCACTGTAGGTGGTCCATATGGGATGCCGGCACTGCAGGCAGCAGCTTTACCTGCTACACCACAGCGCAGGCCCCCCTTTTTGTTAAATAGTAACTGAACACACAGCAACACTGTATAACAAAGACACTTAAGTTTGTGTGTTCATGTAGTCGAATATTAAATGAAAAATGAGATAGTAATAACAATAAATCTAAAAATGTAAGACAGAAGAAGAAAGACTATAGAATCCTTCTCCGTGACTTGAGGCTTTATATGAACACAGGGAAAACACCCAGGGCCAACAGATACAAGGTATATGCCTGACTTGCCCTCATCTTCAAAGTGCCATGACTGTACTACCACTGCTGCTGCGGCTACTTCTTCCGCATGTGCATGTTTCCAATGTTGCCTCCTCATCTGTTGAATCCCTCAGTGGCTGCTCATCTTGCTTACTAAAAGCCAAAAGTCCTTATAATAGCCTCCAAGTCCCTTTGACCAGTGCACAGCCTGCCCCCAGCCCCAATCCATCTCGTGCATTTTCCTCTGAGCTTATTTCTTATCCTTCTCCTTACTCTGCTCTAGCTGTCATGACCTTCTGCCTGTTCTCCATGACCTCATGGCATGAAATGACCGCTGCCTGTAATGTTCTCCCAGAGGGCCTCAAGGCTTGGTCACTTAGTACTTCCAGGTCTCCGCTGGAATGCCACCTTCCCGAGAATGCCCTAACCATCCTTTTGAAAAACAGTGCCCTGCCAACACTCCCTAACGGCCCTCCTCTGCTCTTCCTTCATGCCACTTATGACACTGACATAGCTAGGTGTGTATTTTCTCTAGCTAGAACATAAGCTCTTCAAGGGCAGGGATTTTGTTTTTCTGCACTGCTGAATTCCTATCACTACAAACAGTGTCTGCCACAGAGTATGCACTTAACCTTTTGTTGAATTGTGGGGTTTTTTTTTTATATTTATTTATTTGAAAGGCAGAGTTACAGAGAGAGGAGGGGAGAGATCTTCTATTAACTGGTTCACTCCCCAAATGACCATGGGAGCCTGGAATTCCAATTGGGTCTCTCAACTGCTGCCTTCCCAGGTGCATTAGCAGGGAGCTGGATCAGAAGTGAAGCAGCTGGGTTCAAACAGGTGCTCATATGAGATGGCAGCTTAATCGGCTGTGCTCAGAACTGTTGTAATCGTGAGTTTTGAAAATGTCTTGTAGAGCCTGGAGGAGAGAAAGCTAAACAGGAACTTGAGGCTTCTGGAAATGCGAATTTGCCCAAGCCTCTGTCAGTGCAGAATCCCTTCCTTTCCCACCTCATCTCATCTCAAGGTTCTCTTCGTCACCTCTGGAACCTCGTTTTGGACCACACAGAGCAGGTACTCTGGCTATATCCCAGCCTTCGAATCAGCCTACACTAACGCTCTCCAGGATGCAGATGATAACCAGAATAGAAATCCTTCTCAGAGTTGAATCTTGTAGAAGCTTTTATTTCAGTGATTAAAAGAATAAACCAAATGGAATCTACGCTGATTAATTAGGCATGCACTTCTACCTGAAACTGCTATTGTTTTCGACACATCTTGGGTTTTTGGTACCCTAAAATACAGGGTAAGTCAACTTCTTCCTTGTGGCAATCATGAATGAGAATTCTGTTCTCTGGTTAGAGTCCTATACTGCCTTGAGACCACATTTTAATATAGTTAAGTAAATCATTGTATAGGGGAGGGAGGGAGTCTCCAAATCTGTAGCTGTTTTTCCAGCATTAACAGTCAGACACCAGACAAGGAGGCCCACAGTGAAGTACCAGTTACTCCTCTCCCATTGCTGCCCTTCTGAGAGACACAAAGATCTCCCCAGAAATCTGAAATGAATCCACACAAATGAGTGATTTTTACCTATGTGGTCCCACTCTCAAAGGAAGCAGTGAAGGAGACCTTGAGAAATGTGTACTCCCATATACAGCAACACACATCCAATAGAGTTTCCCACTTATCTGTCAATTATTTTCACACGGTTAGATTAAAAAAACACAACCAAATACACATTAGACCTTCAAACCCCGCACACAAAAATGATTGGTCTTTGTTCATTTTCAGATGGCAGGATGTCCCAAGAGTGACTAAAGGTGGGAACCAATCCCCCCACAGCTGTTTTGTCAATCATCCCATCAACTGCTCTTCGTGTCTTGAACTACCTTCTTTTCCCAAAGAGGTACGCTGAGGTCAGTCAGAAAGGCTTTCGGAGAAGACTGGCTTGGATTTCTGGGTCTGTTCCAGTCGATTCAAGATGAATTGGCTTGTATCAATGAAGCGCTCAACGCAGTTCACAAAACAGGCCTCAGCCCGACTGTCCAACTTTGGCCCAGGCTTGTCCATGCACTTCTCCTGCTCAGGACAAGATACAGAATCACAAAGGGAACTCGGAGGAAAAAAGGGTATGTGTGGGAGGTAACTTCTAGTTGCTTACAGGAAAAACTTCACCTAAAAATAGTATCTGATATGTTAACAGTTCATATGTGGCAAATCACCAAGTATGGAGCAATGGTCTATAGCCCTACATTAAATCTGCACAACCACCCCATGGAATAGACACTATTTTAGGATTTTATAAAGAGGGAAACTGTGGCACAAGACATACTTTACCCAAAGTTTTAGGGCCAGAAAATGGAGGAACTGACATTACTACAGAAGAAGAAAAATTGCAATACAACTGAAGTCACATTTTTGCTGGCTTTGGTTATAACTCCACAATGCTGTAGCTATTAAATGTCTTTCATTGCGGAATGACAGGATGAAAAGATAAATCATTATAGCAAGACACCACAAAGCCTACCAAAGAAGAAAATCTATGACCTCTGATTCTGGAACTCTGTCTACTTAAGCCTAAGATTCCCGAATCCTCTCGCGATGAATGGAAACATACGTGAATTATTGGAAAGGGCACAGAGCTTACGGATTCTTAAGGGAGTCTTTAACCACACCTCCTTCTGCCCAATGTAACGAATCAGATTTTCAAGAAAGAATCAGAGCACTCTGGTCCAAGGCAGTCCACAGGTAAGTAAGCATTTGGTAAGGGCCATAGTCCGGCAATAACACGAGTTTATGGGAAATGCACTACGGAAACTGATGACTGTGTATGGTTCAAGTTAAGTGGTTCGGATGCATTTGCTCCTTCCTCTCTGCCTCCGACCCTTCAACTCCAAGGAAACGTATCCTTGGCTTCTGAATTCTGTGATTTCACTCGTCAAGGGGGCCAGTATGCTGTCCTTAGCAACCAGAAAACCTTGATCTCTAGCTGCAAATGCCGTCCATGCTTTTAGCAAAGTGTCCTCCCAGGGCAGACTCAACTCCTCAACCTTCAGACCCAAAACTGCTTGGAATTGCACAACAACCCAACGAGAGGGCACATGCGTGTGTATGTTGGAAGAGATTACGCCACTTTCCTAGTTAGTGGGCTGAAGCCACTCATTTCTCACCGGGGAGGGTTTAGGAGAACTGAGCAATCAAGGTAAATTCCGCAGAGTCCAGGAATAACAGATTCACTGACTCTGGGATTCAGGCTCCCAAAGAGAAAATCCCAGGAGCGGGGACTCTCGTTAGCTCTGGGGACCGACACTAGGCAGCTTCAACATCAGGTGCCTGCGAGTACTGAGTGAGCCAGTGGCTTAAGACTTCCTTGAGCCCCGATTTTCTGTACCAACCAGAGTGACACTCCCTACAGAAGTGGGGTCACCTTCTCCATTCTGGCTCGGTCTGAGAAACCTGAGAAAGCCCAAGGGTGCAGGTGGGTCCACCTTCCTCCCCAAATTCCATCGCAGCGAGCACTACGGGGCAAGGACAGAAGGAAAGTGGGTACTGCCCAGCTCCCAGCCCCAGGATCCTCACCCAACAAAGTTCAGTCATCTGGTGCACCAGCTGCTGGAAGCGCTGCTTCTGGGTCTCCACCTCGATGAAATGCTGCAGCTGCGGGTCCACCGCGCCCAAGCCCGCCGACGACGACGAAGACGAGGAGGAATCCATCCCAGCGCGACCACGCGTGCCGAGACGGACTCCGCACCAACTCTCCGACCTTCACGTGTCTCGGCGACGGAACCGGAACCACAACCCGCCGCCCTGGGCCCGCCCCCGAGAGCGCACTGCGTCGGCGCGAGGCGGGCGCCGATCGCCGCCGCCGCCCTCGCCTCTCGCGGCCTGGTCTTGGCGCTCCGCTCTCCGGGCCCGCGGGCTCCTCTCCGCCCGCGGCGGCGCCTAGCGTGCGCCTTGAGGACTCAGGGCTTGCAGCCCAGCGCCGGGGCGCGATGGAGACGTTATTCCGAGAAGAAAAAGTAGCAAGGGGGAAAGGAAGTTCCTTCGGCACCACGTGACCCGTTCCTGTCCAGCCCGGCAGCTCCGCCCCTGCCCGCTTCCAAATTGGCCCGCGCTTTCCCAGCGGCTGGGGTTGTGCTAGGTGCATTAAATTGGCCTTCCTGGGCCCGCTCTCTACTTCTTTGAACGGATTTTTCCTCTCCTGACGCAGGGAAATGAGGCTCTGGCACAGTTTGTCCCCAGCTCTCAGATTCATTCAGATACTATGGTACACCTACTATGTGCCAGACACCGCTCCGGCGTCTGAATTGCTCTCTGACTCAGAGGCAGGGTTTAACTAGGTGCAGTAGAATGAGAGAGGTTAAAAGCTGAGGAGGATCCCGCTGAGGAGACGGTTCTTTGAGGCAGGCTGCATGATTCATCGACATACCAAATACCTTCACACACCTTTCCAGTAACTTTATTGTATCAAAACGATCCCCTCCCATTTGATAACACCGCTTCGTTCTCCCTAAATTCTGTGTGCCCCCCCCCCCAAGATCCAGTGTCTCTCCAAAGAGCTGTTGGACTCTTTGTGAGGCTGCGTTACCTCCCTCCCTCCCCTCAAATGTTTCCATCACAAATTCAGTCTGTCTTAAAACTCTTGGGGGGGGGGGCTATACGGGCACAAAACTTCCTTGGCCTTTGCTCAGAAGGCCCTATTCCAGGGGGTCAAAGAAGAGCGGCATTCCTAGATGCAGAGAGGGGCCTTTGTGTCGCGAGTGGGAGCGCAAAGGCTCCCGAGCCTGTAGACCCGGGCTTTCCTCAGAGAGGGTGAAATGGGGGCTTGTAGAAGCGAGTAGAAGGAGTAGAACCAGGAAGCTTATTTGCGAGCTCAGGATTCTTCATCCATGACGTCTAGAATGTTGCTCAGGAGAATTTTGAAAGTGGGACGTTCATCTGCTTTCTAAAAGCAAAGAAAAGAGGGAGTGTTACAGTGGCTGGAATCCTGAACCCGAGGGAAATGCAGCTACTGACGATGCAGATACTCTGTGCCCGGTAGCATACCCCGGCGATGGATCACAAAAGAAACTGGGCAGGGATCCTGAGCACCAGGGACCTTTTGCTAGCACAGTCTGGCCTCCAGACTAAGGCTCTTTCTGATAGCCATGACCCATAAGCCCCTGAAGAATTCCATGATTCAGGGAACGTTCATGCCACAAAGGGCTAAACGTGTCAGACCAAAAGGTCATCAATTTCTTAGTCCTTTGGATCTTAAACCTAGTTGAGTATTGGAATTTCCTGGGAAGTTTAAAAATAAATTTCTGGATGCCACTTTATATATACCTAGTCATAATTTCAGGGAAAGAGGCATAGTTTTTAAAAATGTCTATTTATTGAGGCCAACACTGAGGCGTAGTGGGTAAAGCTGGCACCTACATTGCCAGTATCCCAGATGGGCGCCAGTTCAATTCCCAGCTGCTCCACTTCCAATCCAGCTCTCTGCTATGGTCTGGGAAAGCAGTGGAAGATGGCCCAAGTCCTTGGGCCCCTGCACCAGCGTGGGAGACCTGGAAGAAGCTCCTGGCTCCTGGCTTCACATCAGCTCAGCTCCAGCTATTGTGGCCATTTGGAGAGTGAACCAACAGACAGAAAAACTTTCTGCCTCTGCCTCTCTGTAATTCTGTCTTTCAAATAAATAAACAAATCTTTTAAAAAAGTCTATTTATTTATGGGAGGGTGGGAGGTGGGGGGAGAGGGGGGAAGAAAGAGAGAGAGAAGGAGGGGGAGGGAAAGAGGGAGGGGAGAGACAGAGGAAGAGGAGGGAGAGAGGAAAGAAGGGGGAGCAAGAGCCAGGCACCACAAACTGGGAATGCAATCCACGCCTCCCAGATGAGTGGCATAAACCCATTTACTTGAGTCAGATCTCATAGAGTCAGCATTGATGGGAAACCCATGTCAGGAGTCAGAACCAGGATATGGGACACGGGCATTTTAACTGCTAGACTGAACACCTGTTTCCAAATAGTCTGTATTTTTAAAGAGTTCTTCAGGTATCCTGATGTCCATTCAAGAGAGAAAGGAAATGGCTCCAAGGGGCTCTCCCTTTCCCCACACTTTTCTTTCTTTCCCTCATTTGCTCAAGGGAAAGGAGCCAAGCTCTGGCCCAGGTGCTCACTGTCACCTCACTAGGAGGGCTCTAGATTCATGAGTGTCTTTGTTAGGCACTAAGAGCTGAGCATTTATCGCCACTAGAGATTTAGGCTGCCAAGTTAAGGTTGCCAAGGAGCTACTGAGAAGTGGAGATGGCACCTTGGGTAATAGTAGTGGCACTGGCTCCTTATTTCTAAAATATCACATACACCTACATAGGCATCATAGCGAGAAACAAAAACAAAATAAAGCTACCCATTTTAATTGCCTCCGAAGCCTTATAGGGCATATTAAAAAGAAATCTCATAGGCAAATATCACATTTTCCCTGATCCGATGCAACTAACAGAACACCTGAAATGTAATGTATTTGAGCAAAACAGACATTTGGAGACTGGATCATTGTCTCTTACAGTGAGGAACAATCTTTTGTTTAGCTTTGCTTTATATTGTTTTGTTTTCTTTCTCTTCGTACGATTTGCTGAACTCCTCTACTTAGAGTAGGGCTAACTATATGATCACTAAGTAAACTGATAATAGATCACTATAAAAATTAAGAACGGGAATCCAAGAGGGAGGGGGGAAGGTTGGAATATGGATGGGAGTGAGGGGAAGCCCCACTGTGTCCCTAAATCTGTACATGTGAAATATATGAAACTTGTAAAACTTAAATAAAAAAATAAAAATTACAGAAGAAGAAAGCTCATTTAGGATCTCAGCTGGAAAAGTTGGCATCTAGTAAAGTGGAAGAAAGGGCCAGTGATTCCCAAAGAAGTGAATACAAACTTCAATGAGTTTTCTTTCCTTTTGAAATGTGCAGGCCCTTGTCTACAGGCCTCTGGCTGCCTGCTTATGCACACACCTCTTTCCCTAAAGCTGAGTTGGTATTGGGGTCCGCTGGTGACGCCCTGGTGACAACTGGGCTATACCTGGGAGAGCCGCCTGCCTTCAGGTGATTGGAGTACAGGCCACGGTCAGAGAATGTGTTCAGCTATCTGTCTGGGCCCAGCGGGCTGGCAGCCACAGAAAGCGGCAATCAGATGGGAAAGTCAGTTCAAGGAAAATGTAGGAGGTCATGATAAGAAACCTACCTCGTGCCAGCAGCTGTACATAATGGTGTACACCCTCTCTGAAGCCAGGTGAGGCCTGTAGAGACGCAGGCCTTGGGCGATGTGTTCAGCGGTCTCACTGTTAGTAAATCTTTCATAGGGCATCTTCCCCAGGGAGTAGATTTCCCACATCAAAACCCCTAGAAAATGGGGGGAGAAAAGAATTAAAACACTTTACAGTCTTTTGAGGGTAGTACGGGTCTCTGTCTTCCTAGATCAACCACAGAAATTAGAATCCACTGATTCCCTACTCTGTGCTTTTTACATTTTGTCCAGACTTCTGCTATGCTCCCAAGTACACTGGATGGTGATCAGAGCTCTACTAGACTATTAACTCTTGTAGAAGAGAGAAAGCATCTTATTTGTCTTTGTAGCTAAAGGATGTGGTATGTAATCAGGATTCAGAAGCTGTTGGAAACTGAATGAATTGTCTGTTTCCCTCAGTATATTGTTAAGTTCCAAGAAAGTGGGGATCATGTCCTGTTGACTGTTTTTATCCTCAGAAACCCTTGGGCTGCCTGACACACAGCAAGAACGCCCTATAGGTTAGATGAATGAAAGCAAGAACAACCTCTCTGTGCAGGTTGCAAAATGAGAAATTCCCCCCTTGAATTCCTCTTCCTTTGGCCTGTGTGATCTGCAAAATCTTACCCACTTACCAAAAGCCCAAATGTCAGATTTGCTGCTGAACTTGCTATACATGAGGACTTCTGGTGGAGACCACCGGACTGGAAACTTAGATCCTACTGAGCTTGTGTATTCATCATCCAGGACATACCTGCAAAGAATTCAGGACTTCTTACCAGCAGATTTTGGAGAGCTTGAGATTTGCTTATATTTTCTTAACACAGTTACAAGAGCTGCACACATATATACTTACAGGTTTTCTCAAAAGCCTCTGCTGGCCAAGCTGTGTCTTTTACAAAATGTTACTTTTAACAAAATTACTGTTTTTTCTTTTTCTTTTTTTTTTTTTTTTTTTGACAGGCAGAGTGGACAGTGAGAGAGAGAGACGGAGAGAAAGGTCTTCCTTTGCCGTTGGTTCACCCTCCAATGGCTCCCGCGGTCGGCGCGCTGCGGCCAGCGCACTGCGCTGATCCGATGGCAGGAGCCAGGTGCTAGGTGCTTTTTCCTGGTCTCCCATGGGGTGCAGGGCCCAAGCACTTGGGCCATCCTCCACTGCACTCCCGGGCCACAGCAGAGAGCTGGCCTGGAAGAGGGGCAACTGGGACAGAATCCGGCGCCCCGACCGGGACTAGAACCCGGTGTGCCAGCGCCGCAAGGCTGTTGAGCCGCGGCGCTGGCTTTTTGTTTCTTTTTAAAGTTTGTATTGATTTTTATTTATTTGAAAGGCAGAGAAACAGACAGCAGAGATCTGGTTCACTCCCCAAATGCCTACAACAGCTAGGTCTGGGCCTGAACGAAACCAGGACCCCAGAACCTGGGATTGGTAATGGAGCTGGGACTCAAAGCCAGACACTCCAGTATGGGGTGCGGGCACCCCAAGTGGTGTCTTAACTGCACCCAACACCCCCTTGTTTTTTACTTCTGATTTAGTTTCCCTAACCCACAATACGGTTACGGAAAGGATGGAGTGAAATAAGGTCTAACGTGTCTTCCCTTCCTCCTGGGGATTAGACTAAGCAAGCAGCTTCAAAGAGGGCTGGAGTAAAGTCAGCAAGATTAACAGATGAAGATAATAGGATTGGAAAAATCAGTTCAAAGGGGGTGGGGAAGGTAAGGAGAGGGAAAGAATAAGCAGATGAGAGAAGTAGCTTAATTCAGTGGAAGAAAAGGAATGGGAAGATGGTGAACCACACTAGAATGAGAAAAGAAGAAAAGAAGTAGATTAAAAAGTATAGCGATGACAAAACCGTACCACGCGTCATGTTTGTAGTAGGCTGATTTTTACTTTTAAAGAGAAAGATGCGAAAGGCAGTCTCACCTGGACAGGCCGAAGTCAGACACTTTCACCACTCCTTGATCGTTTACTAAACAGTTTCGAGCTGCCTGTTGGTGCGATAGATACTGGTGAGACTCTTCCTGGCACACACACAGGTTAAAGGCACAAAGCTCTGTCCACAGGCAGAATAAAGCCAGGGGCTTCTTATCCCCTTCAACTAGAGACAGACACCTTCCCACCTAACAGGGTGGTGGACTGAGAAACTTTGTTGCATTTCCGCCCTGCGGAAAGCAGCCTGCTCTGTAAATCCAAGTAAAGTACTGAGCAAAGCGATTTGATTCCCATGGGCAGTTCCTTCACTGTTCACTGAAAGACTGGGGAAGTTAAGGGGGGGGGGGGGTGAGCTTGTTTTTTTACTTTTCTGCCAGTGAGTTTTAGGCAATTTGAGCCTTGGCTTGGCTAAAAACAAAAACAAAAACTCAGGGGCACAAACTCCTGTGCCTGCAAGAGCCAGACAGGTGAAGTGAAAGTTAAGTGGGACAGGCGGAGATTGTCAGAAATGAGGGCCCACACCTGCTCCTCAGCTCCTGCTGACCGTGAACATGGCTTGGAATAATATGGAGCCTGGGTTCCAAGATGGTCTAGATTTTCACAAGAAACTAGAAATGCCAGGGGATTTTTAAAATGGGAAATGCTTCATTTAAGTGTTTGCTTATTAGAAAGCATTAAAAAAATAAGTGTGCCAAATATACCCACAGGCCCCCAGTTTGTGATGCCAGTGTAACTAAATGATGCCCTATGCCAGAGGCATTCCCATTGGGAAGCACGGGGTTGCCCTTCTGCTCCGATCCAGAATGGTCACGGAAGGACCCTGCCATTTCTTCGGGGGTGGCAGGGGCAGGGGTGAGTGACTGCTCTCACTCACACCCTGGAAGGCCTCACAGAGTTTAGGCTGTGGATACCTGACTGGCTCACTACTGGGGCAAAGGCACGCTTAGCTTGGCATTTTCTAGAAAAACCAACAAGTTGGCACCAGCCACCTTCCTTGGTAGCATATGGTATATCCTCCACTGCCGCCTCCACCCCTCAGCTCTTGGGCCCCAGGCTAGTCCTCCTGAGATCCCACCAGGTCTCGATGAAGAAACTGCTTTGACTCCAGGTATTCCATGGCTTCACAGACATCCTTGCACATCTCCAACAGCTGCTGAGTCTGGAAGCGATGGCGCATCTCTCTCAGGTAGTTCAGGAGGCAGCCATTGGCCATGTACTCAGTGATGATGAAGATGGGGCGCTGCTTGGTGCACACGCCATACAACTGCACCAGCTTCTCATGGGAAAGGTTCCTACAGGAGAGGCAAGGAACTAGTCCTCCCTTTTAGTTCTGAACAGTAGCCATAAAGGGGTGGGGGAGGAAAGGGGTTGGCCTTGGCCTAGAGCACCAGATAAGGGACTGTAACAGTGAGTTTACTTTTCTCCTTCCCACCCCAAGCCCCAAAATTGCCTAAGATGTGGGGTGATCCGGGATTTGGAGCCCATCAATGAAACAGGAAACAAGTCTGGGGGGGGGGGGTGAAAGAACACCAGTGCTAAATTAGAATCAGTCTTTCTTTTGAAAGTCTCATTGGCTACATTTGCCCCCAAATGCTATTGCGATTGTACATTACCACGACCAACACTATTCTCAACCAATATCTAGGACAAATAAATGATTACTTCAGCAGTTAGTACACCCACCAATCAGAGGTTGACCCCAGTCCCTGCTCCCAAATCTCACTGTAAGTCACCATAAACCACCCTGGCTTGTCCTGGGAATTTTTAGAGTCCAACAACTGGATTGAGAGTTAAATTTGGCTGTAACTCACATCATAACTTTGGCTTCTTCAATGAACTCATCCTCAGACATAGAGCCTTCTCTGATCATCTTGATGGCCACATCATATCGGCCTCTCCACTTTCCATACTTCACTACCCCAAATTGTCCAGTCCCCAGCTCCTTCAAGAAGGTCAGGTCCTTTGGATCGATTTCCCATGATCCTAACAACAAAGTCATAGTGTGATTCTTTGGGGGTTCATGTATATGCAGTTCTTATCATATATAAGAATCCTTACTGAGGTAGAAATAGGAAAAGTAGTAAAAAGAAAATTATCAGGAATATTAATTTATTTTTGCTCAAGTAAATCTCAGGGACAGGGTTACTGGTTGGAGGAATCCAGAAATTTTAGGTACAGGTTGGCCAGAAAGTAAGAAAATAGACTAGACAACTTCCACAAATCCATTTATGATTATTTTAATGCTGCTAGTTAATAAACTCAGGAATGGCCTTGAAACTTTCTACTAGAATTAAAAATAAAAGAGAAAAAGACCCTCACCATCAACAAACCCCTTTATGAAGCTACGTTTTTGCAGTGCCAGTAGGAACCACTAGAGGGAGAAAATCATTAAATAACTCTTGCTTGGTTCTGTCTTAACCTTCCTTGAAGCAGCTGAGGCAGGACAGTGCACCTCAAGGTCACTTGCTAAGGCAAGGTCTGTAAAGGTAGGCCTTGCAACTGGCCAGTTTACTCTACTGCGGAGAAATAAGCGGTTACCGTAGCCCAGGCCTGCAGTGGAAGGTGCGTTCTTGTTTTGTTGAGACACTGGGTATTTGAGTCTGGATATGAGTCCTGTAACATAAAGAGAGATCATGCTGTTGGTGCAGCATAGAGGATGGGTTGCTTCCCACATCCTCACTTAAAGCCTCTCACTTTCAGTATGCATCTCTCTAGCATATTTTAAATCCCAGGAGATCTTTACAAACCCACATTTTTCTGGAAGTTTCTTCTCTCACAAAAGACCGTTCAGAGACAAGATAAGAAAATACTATTGAAATACACCCCATCCCAACTGAATATATTCATACCTCCCAGCCCAGGCTTAAGTCACATCCTGTCTTCTCAATGAAGCCTATCCCATCTATGCATGCCAGGTTTTATTATTTCTACACTACTCAGAAATGATGTTGTCTAACATGTATGTTCTTTGTGGACAAGGATCTTGACTCAGAATTTTCCTGCATTCTCCTTTAGAACAGAGGAAATTGCTGAGTACATAGCAGGAACTCAAAAAAATACTAGCTGACTGGTTCATCACCAGTCTCCTCTGTGTCTTTCCTTGGCACTGAGTTTCAGTAAGAAGTCAGCACCAATTTGGGTGTAAGGTTGGCCTTTGACCATCTCTTGACAGGACCCCTACCTGACTTTCCAAGGATTTACTTTCACAGCTCATTCAACTGCCCTGTGAGGTATACTCTCCCCCTGGCCATCTTGTCTAGAATTGCTTCTCCTGTCGTTGTAGCATCCTTCTTCTTGGCTGCCCCTGGTACTCACCTGCAGAGTTATGCTGATGATAGTTAATGAGCTCGGGGATGGTGCTGAAAAGGTGCTTCTCAGCCAGGTAATACTGGCTCTGAGGCGTGGAGCACACAACATAATGGCGTATCACTCCTTGCGGGTCCCTAAAGAAGTGGCTGCTTAGTCAGTGCCTTGGAAACAAGGGGCAGCAGGACCCAAGAGGTGAAGGGAGATGAGTTTTGAGTTCAGGGGCTAGAGGAAGTAGGAGGGGCACACCATTAAGGAGCTGTTGGGAGAGCACCATGTCCATGAACAGTAGCAGCACTCACCCTGTAGATTTAGCAAACACAGACACGGTGTATTTTCCAGCTTTGCTGGAGTCTCTGACAATAAAACCTCCTTCTTTTCCCTGAAACAACAAAAAAGAAGCTGAACAAAGGAGGAAGTAGCATCCACACGGGCATCCCACTTGCCCGATCCTGAGGCAGAATAGAAACGATTCATGATTTTACTGCCAAGTTCCACGCTTGAGCTGTAGCTGCACTGATTGGGATACTGCAAAGTGGAATTGGTACCGCACATGATGGCGCCCTTGACACCGCCTTGCCTGAAGGTGCAGTACAGAGCAAGCCCTCCATCCAGGATCCTCACTCACCGCGCAAAGGGAATGCCATTTGCTCGTGGTCATGCACTCACCTCTTGCTTGAGCAGTTGCTCAGCTTGACTCCGAGTCATGTGTTTGGAATACCACCTGTGGGAGGAGAGTTCTTGAGCGACTCTGGGGCCCCGCTGAAGGCAGCTCAGAGGTCCGAGTGCTCTCCAGGGTTGGTCCCTGCCAGGGGTTCAATCACTGCACTCAAACTCTTTCTTGAGTGCCTGACAAATGCACATGTTGTCCTTTTCCCAAACCCAGGTTGGCACTGCAGACTCATGGGAATGGTGCATAGAGGGCAAAGGTAGATAGCAGGGGTTTCCGGGAAGAGTTCAGGGACTGGGGCACTCAAAGTGAGTGCCATCAGGCTATCAACCCCTTTCTTTGAGTGTTATTCTTCTGGGTTTGAGGGCATGGTGCCCTCCCAGCTCTCATAAGCAGAGGATGTTCAGGGTGAAGGCAAGACATAGGCACTAACTTGGGGTGGTGGCATCACTGGAGCAGTCGGCACTAATTTGAACATGTATCTTGAAATGAAAACAATTTTGTCAAATGGGTAGAAAAGTATATATTTTATTCCTCCTGGAAGATTGTGTGCTGGGAGCACAAGCATACTCACTCATACATTTCTATGGAGTCTTCTGCTTCGGTGACATAGTTACTAGGAATGTAGCCTTCCTGCCTGTAAAGGAGACAACGTAGCAGATCATCCAACACTTCCCCATCCTGGAGGAAACAGATTCATATGCCCATACTTCTGAGCTCAGAACCAATTCCAAACTGAAGCCTGTAAGTCACTCTTCTGTCTCAAAGAGGACCCTTTTTACCATGCATGGTTAGGCCAGTGAAGGGTGCAGCTTCTGTACACGTGGTGTTGGTTATCTGTGCACTACAATGGAGGCTCAGAAAAGGGGCAGCGACCATGTGTAGAACTGCATACTGGGAAGTGCTTGGAAGGAGAGCATATTCTCTTTGGTGTCAGAAAAACCCTCTCTGATCAGGAGAGCGAGCAGGACAATTATGCTGCAGCATTTGGCATGTGTGTGGAGTGGGCAGGTACAGGGCTCAGGAAGGGCTGGCATGAACTCACCCATTTTTATCCCGTGCTCGCCACCACGGTAAGTTGCTCTCCTCCAAGATAAAATACTCATCACCCTTGCGCAGTTGTAGGTCATTGGCATTCATCGGCATGTAATCATAAAGGGCTACCACCTTTTTCAGCTCACTTGTGCTGATTGGTGCTGCTGTCGGCTCAGGGGGCAGTGGCTTTTTCAAGATCTGTGTAGTAGTTAGGAGAAAAAGTAAGGGAGGTGGCTACATAGTAAGCACTCTCCTAACTCTTCCGCTTACTGGTGACGCCATTCTAACCCAAATCAAACGTAATACAAGATTTATTCTACATTCCTTTAACACCATCTTTGGGCACTAAAGCAGGTGTTCTCAACCTGGGATGCACAGGAAGATCACCTGGAGAGAGTTTAACACTCCCAAAACTCAGGCAATTTCCCACATGCCAGTTGGGTCAAAATCCCTGGGAGTGGGACCAGGCATCAGACTGTTCAAAGCTCTCTGGGCAAAACCCACATACAGCCATACTCAGGAAATCTGCTTAGATCTCAACTGGTAGGTAAACTAGTAACTGACTTAACCTTGGCTTACTTGTTTGTAAAATGAATAGAATAATACCTGCCCTACCTCTTTATGATATATGAGAAAGGTCAAGGGAAAAAAAAAAAAACCCAAAACTCAAGTGTGAAAGTAAAATGTTAGTGGTAGAATCTAAGTTTCGGGTATATGAGTGTTCAGGGTTAAATTCTTTCAACTTTATGTTTGAAAATACTTTTCACAGAGAGTTGAAAATGAATCTTGATGTGAATGAAAGGGGAGCAGGAGTGGGAAAGGGGAGGGTTGCGGGTGGGAGGGAAGTTATGGGGGGGGGGAAGCCGTTGTAATCCATAAGCTGTACTTTGGAAATTTATATTCATTAAATAAAAGCTTTAAAAATTAAAAAAAAATAAAAATAAATGAATACTTTTCACTTAAAAAGTAGGCTTTGTTGGCCAGCGCCGTGGCTCAACAGGCTAATCCTCCGCCTTGCGGCGCCAGCACACCCAGTTCTAGTCCCGGTCGGGGTGCGGGACTTTGTCCCGGTTGCCCCTCTTCCAGGCCAGTTCTCTGCTGTGGCCAGAGAGTGCAGTGGAGGATGGCCCAAGTGCTTGGGCCCTGCACCCCACGGGAGACCAGGAGAAGCACCTGGCTCCTGCCATCGGATCAGCACGGTGCGCCGGCTGCAGCGCGCCGGCCGCAGCGGCCATTGGAGGGTGAACCAACAGCAAAGGAAGACCCTTCTCTCTGTCTCTCTCTCACTGTCCACTCTGCCTGTCAAAAATAAAAAATAAAAATAAAAAAAATTTAAAAAGTAGGCTTTGTTTGAAACAGGTGGTTGAATTAAATGGTCACCAAAAACTATCTAATAGCCCTCTATCTTTCTGTTGAAGAGAAAGTTCTAATTAGAAGGAGAAATCTGTCTTGGCAAGAATACTGATGAACACTGCCTAGTTGCAGTGGAATTCTGGGACTCTGGTGTGTTTCCTTTTCATGGTTTGGTTGTAAGTTTTCACTTAAATACTAGCAGTGCCCTATATCGCGGCATACCTGGTCCTCCTCGGGCGTTGGAGGAAGAGGCTTTTTTGTCTTTCTGTGAGAACTCCCCGGTTTTAAGCCTGCAAAACAAGAAGCCAGTGATGACAAGGAATGCATTTTAGGAAAGGGCCCGGAGACAGACTTGCTCAAGGACTGTGCTGAAGTGCACAGTGCCTTTAGGAAAGGTAGAATAAAAAAGTCCAAGTAGATAGAGTCCCCCAGGTCACATGGCTTGAGGACAGATTACCATCTAAGATTTCCATTCCCAGCAATCGCCTCTGCCAGGTCTATTTGTGCAGTGGCCAAAATGTACAACCTTATGCTTTGTCCCTGGGTTTGGCACAGTCCCTTGAGAGTGAGTCAAAGGAGGAAGAGGTTGTATTGATCAGATCTCTTACTTCCATTCCTGTTCTCCAAAATTTGGCAGCCCATAGCATTTTTGGCAGTCTGAGAGCAACAGAGATACTGCCCATCGATCCAGAAGCAGGGGTGGTATTTCTGAACCAGATCACTGTTGTACCGGATTACTGTAGCGGAAGAGAAGACAGAGACATCGTGACTGACACAGGGAATCCACCGTTTGCATGTTTTCCTCTCTGATGTGCTGAGCTCCAAACAACTGCCGCTCCCCAGCCACCCTGAAGAAAAGCAGAGCACAGGGCCAGTTGGCTCACATGATGAGCCCGCCTGCCTGTGCCCTGGCACTGGACACTTCCTGTCTGGTTCTTGCTAGCGGTCTGTCATCTCTGACCAACATGATAAGACTATCTGATGGCTCCAGGGCCCAACAGAAATATTATCTATATTTTCCCAGTAGCCATTATCTTTTTTCTGTAAGGCAGGTGTTGATGATGGTGCTCATTTTCCAGATAAGGGAAATCGTGTGCCCAAGACAAACTCTCACTCCAACTTGTATTTTTTTTTTATTTTACTTTATTTATTTTATTTGCAAGGCAGAGAAACAAACATAACCAGAGACACACAGAGAGACCTCCTATCTGCTGGTTCATTCCCAAATGCTTGCATCAGCCGTGGCTGGGCCAAGTTGAAGCCAGGAGCCTGGAACTCAATCTAGGTGATCTAGGTGTCCCACATGAGTGGCAAAGATCAGCTACTTGAATCATCAGTTGCTGCCTCTCAGAGTGCACTTAAGCAGAAAGCCTAAATGGAAAGTGGAAACTGAACCCAAACTTGGGCACTTCGTTACGGGATGCTGTGTCCTAAGCTGAGACTTAACCAGTGTTCTGAACGCCTGCCTCTTACTCCAGCTTTAAAAAACATTTATTTATTTTCATCTACTTGAAAGGCAGATATACACAGAGATAGAGAGAAGGGAGATATCTTAGATCCATTGGTTCACTTCCCAAATGCCTGCAAACAGCCAGGGCCAGGCCAGGCCAATGCCAGAAGCCCAAAACTTCATCTGGGTCTCCTATGTGGATGGCAGGGGCCCAAGCACTCGGGACCATCATATTCTGCCTTCCACAATGCATTAGCTGGAAGCTGGACCGGAAAAGCACAGAGTAGCCAGAACACAAACTGGGCTTCCAATATGTGATGCAGGTGCTCCAAGTGGCAGCTTAACTTGATGCACCACTATGCCTGCTCCTACCCCCAACTTTTAACATAGCAATTTCCCAGTTCCCTGAGTGATCTTTTAGGAACATTTGCCTTAGTGAGAACTTCTGTATTGGGCTGTCTATATTCATAGAACAGTCAATAGAGCTGAGCCCAGGGGGAGAAATGAAAATGATTCTGTCCAGTATTTCTAGGACTCTTGAGCTGGGCTGAGCCCATTGCCAGAGATAAAGGCAGCAGTTCCATTTTCCTCACAGAGCCATGAGGCTCAAAAGAGCTCGCAGAAGCCAAAGTATTTTGCAAAGAGTAGATTGCAGCTAGGATGAATTAGTACCACAGTAACTAATACTATGGCATCTTGGGGCTGGCACTGTGGCACTTGGGCCCTGCCTGTGGTGCCGGCATCTCATACGGGCACTGGTTCAAGTCCTGGTTGCTCCTCTTCTGATCCATCTCTCTGCTTGTAGCCTGGGAAAGCAGTGGAAGATGGCCCAAGTGTGTGGGTCCCTGAACCTGCGTGGAAGACCTGGAAGAATCTCCTGGCTCCTGGCTTTGGAAGCTCTGGCTGTTGCTGCCATTTGGGGAGTGAACCAATGGATGGAAGACTTTTCTCTCTGCGTCTCCCTCTCTCGGGTAACTCTACCTCTCAAGAAAATAAGTAAAATATTTTTTAAAAAAATACTGTGGCATCTTGAGAATATTATCAGGAAGTGAATGAGCAAAGTCATCCAGAGCTCATGGTATCAGATACTAGGAGAAGGGGCCAGCATTGTGGCATAGCGGGTAATGCTACTGCCTGTGACACCAGCATTCCAAATGGGCAGAAGTTCGAGTTCTGGCTACTTCTGATCCAGCTCCCTGCTAATGTGCCTGCGAAAGCAGCAAAAGATGGCCCAAGTGCTTGGGCCTGTACACCCACGTGGGAGACTTTGATGAAGCTCCTGGCTTGTGGCTTCTGCCTGGCCCAGCCCCAGTCATTGCGGCCATCTGGGGAGTGAACCAGCAGATGGAAGATTTCTCTCTCTCTCTCTCTCTCTCTCTCTTTCAATAACACTGGATTTCAAAATAAATTTTACAATCTTAAAAAGCTACTGGGAGAAGCAAAGACGATGGAAACAACTGACTGTAGTAAGCACCGGGGCAAGAACAGGCACATTTGAGTACATGTGCATGTTAGCAGTTACTGCGAAGAATCACACATAACTTACAAAAAAAAAAAAAAAAAAGAGAGAGAGAGAGAGACAAAAACCAAAAACTTTCCGCTATAGGAAACAGCTCAAGTCCTTCTCTCCAGTAGATAATTAGACGTGAGCAACTGGGGAGGGGCCCACAAGCCTCAGCTCCAGGGGTCGATTCAGCGACCCTGCTCTCTGCTGGGCTCCACTCAAGACAGCTCATGTTGCGGTTTCACCTGTTAAAGTGTGCGAGCTGAGCCCAGGTGCAGCTGTGATGGCCACCGGGACCTCAGACCCGGAGCCCTGGGCCAAACCCCCTGCCGCTCTCACCTAGAATGCTGCCCAGCCTGCCCTGCTGGGCGGACTCTCTCGGTGTGTCTGTGTCTGTGTCTGTGTGTCTGTGTCTGTGTCTGTGTGGCATTTACCCTCCACATGTACAGACAGCCCAGAGGTTTGCCACTCCCAGCTGTCAATCAAATGTCAATCATGAGCCACAGGGCCCTGTTATCAGCAGTTAAAACCCCTCACACTGTAGGGATAAGGCTCCAATGCAGAGAAGAGTGCCACGTGCTCTCTCCACTGGCTTGCTGGTCATACTCCACTCACGTAAGATTGTTGGGGAAGGACTAGAAACTTCTGGTGGCCAGGTACAGTTTGTACTAAGTGAACGAAAGTGCTGTCTTTAAAAACTATTTGGGGGCCGGACTGTGGTGCAGTAGGTTAAGCCTCCACCTGCAGTGCCAGCATCCCATATGGGTGCCAGTTCTAGTCCAGGCTACTCCTCTTCCGATCCTGCTCCCTGCTATGTCCTGGAAAGGCAACAGAAGATGGCCCACGCACTTGGGCCCCTGAACCCATGTGGATACCTGGAAGAAGCTCCTGGCACCTGGCTTCAGATTCGTGCAGTTCTGGCTGCTATAGCCAATTGGGGAGTGAACCAGCGTATGAAAGACTTCTCTCTCTCTTTCTCTCTCTCTCTCCTCTCTGCCTCTGTAATTCTGCCTTTCAAATAAATAAATGAATCTTTAAAGAAAACCTACTACTTGATGCTTTTCTTAATGTGGATTTGGAGACTTGTAACCACTCTCCCATGTTCCCCTCAGCCCTCTTCCCATTTCTCCAGTACTCTTCTTCACTATTACCAAGGGCAGGGTGGTGGGAGCTGTTCAGACCTAGTGCAGACTCTAAGAGGCTGCATGGTCTATGGAGAAGTTCAGGTTTTCAGAATAAATTTATTTGAGAGGAAGAGAGATGGGGGTGGGTGGCGTGGTCACTCGCATGTGCAGGTTCACTCCCAAAGACTGGGTGAGGCCAAAGCTTGTACTGAAAACTCAATCTGGTCTCCCACATGGGTGGCAGGGACCCAACTACTTGAGACATCCCAACTGCCTCCCGGGGTGCAGATCAGCAGGAAGCTGGAGTCAAGAGCTAGGACTTGAACCCACATCTCTGATATGGAGTGCGGATGTTTCACCCATGGCTTAGCCTCTAGGCCAAATGCCTGCCCCTGGAGAACTTTAAGGCAATAATAAAGCCCAATCACAAGTGTGTCTGTCTCTTATTATACCAGGCACTGATGATTCTAAACAATGTCACTACTACCCTTTCCTGCCAGGACTGCTTGCTCCCACCACTTCCACCTTTGCCGCCCAGACCCCCATGCCACGCCCCTTCCCTCAGGGATTTAAAGACCCTTGGAGGTCCTCTGGACACCAGTTGACAACTAGTGGCCCAGATACACTGAGCTAATATACTAATGAAGGGGAAAAAACCTTCCTGCCCTTCCCACCCCCAGCACACTCAGTAAGAACCCTCCCTGCATTCCACAATACTGCCTGCCTTTAAGAGGTGCCTTGAAGGTGACGTGCCTTCTTTTGTTGTCTCATCCAGAGCTGGTTTTCCAGCTAATTTAGAGAGGATTGCAAAAGCAGGTATCCAAGTGGGAGGGCTAGGGGAGACCGCTTGCTTCACGAACACACAGGGCCAGCCCTGTCTGGGAAGCGCGAATGGTTGGCTCACATTCTGCAAGCAGCACTTTAGGGGTTGGTCTCTTCTGTCCAAGTTTATCAGAATAATGTCTCAAATTGTTTCGGACAGGCATGAGTCATTGCTTCCCACGTTGGTTGGTCGTTGTTTTGTCAGTGCCTTTCTTTCATTAATTCTGGTGGTGTGAGGCAATTTATTTGCTGATTTTTAAAGTGCAATTAGGATAGCTTCTTTTAGCTCGACCAAATTAAGAGTCAAGGATGCATATGGACAAAGATCCATGGTGCTGCAACACAGAAGTGCTCACTTCCATGTTCAAAGTAATGGAAGGGGAGAGCCTGTGGCTAACTATATACTTCCTTTGCATGGAGAATGCCATTAAGAAAATTTGGCACCTAGATAAGAGGTACCTGAGACTCTTTTAAAAATTGAGGTATAATTTACACCTAGTAAAGTGCACAGATCCAAGGTATACAGCGAATCCCCTTTGTACCATTTAACCTACATTCAGATCCAGCACCTCAGAAGGCTCCCTCATGCCTCTTCATGGTCAATACCACCAGAGGTAGCCAGTATACTGATGAGTTCTCCTTTCCATGTTAGTGATTTACAATTGATACATTTTACCCCAAAACGGGATAACATCACTAGAATGGGATTTTATGGCTCCAGAATAGCTCACTACCTGCATTGCTAGCACCTGGGGCTATCCTGGGCTTGTTAGGACTTGAATCTAAATCTCCCAGAAATCATGGAATTTTTTGGAAGGTGCCAACTTTTTGGCTCTTGTCATCTGCCCTGGGCAGGTTCAACAAGATATATATATATATATATATATATATATATATATATATAGGCAAAAATGCCTTCAGTGAAACATAAGGGAAGAGAAGGCAAAATTGGACGTAGCCACACTCCTGACTCACGCTACTGACCCAGCAGAAGGGTGGTGTTTCTGTTTGTTTTTGCTTTACTTTTAGCTTGCTGTAATTTTACTCAGCTAATAAACTTCAATAGCAGCACATAATCAACATGATAAGCTTAACGTCTGAGTTGACTAGTCAAGCTTAGAGGCTGGCTATCCCTATCCTTGGTCATGACTCACACCTTGAATCTAGTGGCGGGTACCCAACAAATCTTTGTTGGACTACACCACAACTGGTTTTAAAGTTTGTATTTGAAGCGTGAAGGAGCTACTAACAAACATCCCATACTCTTTCTCCCTCAGCCAGTCAGCCTCATTTTCCCCTATGTACAAACTCAATCCCAGCCATCCATCAGTGTGGAGCCCAAGTTGTCAGTGGCTGTTTACTCCCACGGAAAGATCACATCACAAAATGAGGTATTGCTCCATTTCAATGTGCAAAGCGTTGTATGAGACACCGTGGCAGGGCCGGTGCTGTGGCGCAGCAGGTTAACACCTTGGCCTGAAGCGCCAACACATGGGCCCCTGCACCCACGTGGGAGACCCGGAAGAGCTCCTGGCTCCTGGCTTCAGATCAGCACAGCTCTGGCTGTGAGGCCATCTAGGGAGTGAACCAGCAGATGGAAGACCTCTCTCTCTCTCTCTCTCTCTCTCTCTCTCTGCCTCTTCTTCTCTCTCTCTGTAACTCTGCCTTTAAAATAAATAAATAAATCTTTAAAAAAAAGAAAGAAAGGAGTATAAATATTTGCAGGTATTTCAAAAAGTTTATGGAGATGGGCCAGCATTGTGATGCAGCAGGTTAAGCTGCCACTTGCAACAGGTCATCCCACGTCAGAGTGCAGGTTTGCATCTCCGCTGCTCTGCTTCTGACCTAGCTCCCTGTTAATGTGCCTGGGAAGGTGATAGAAATGGCCCAAGTGCCTGGACCCCTGCCACCCCTGTGGGAGACCATGATGGAGTTCCTGGTTCCTGGTTCTAGATTGGCCCAGCCCTGGGCTGTTGTGGTCATTTGGGGGAATGAACCACTGGATGGAAGATCTCTCTGTTTCTCTTTCTCTCTCTGTAATTCTGCCTTGCAAATAAATAAATAATTTTTTAAAAGTTGTTTATTTTTGTACAAAGCATTTTTTAAATCCATGCATAGGTTTTCATAATATCCATTCTCATGAAGTCTTTGATTATGCTCCACATGAAAGCATTTCAAAAATGTTTTACATCAAAATAAACTTTTTAAATTAAATTTTCCACAAACTTTTTAATGTATCCATGTATACACCCACCAGAGCTCAATCTGTCTCTGCAAATATTTACATGGCTTAAAAATGGCATATCATTTCAGGGCATGAGTCTGAAGTCTATGTTCAGAGCCTGACCCTGTCACTAACAGTGCCCTCAGACAAGGTACTTAACCTGTTTGTACCTCAGTGTTCTTATCTGTTATGTGGGAATGTTGAAAATAACTGCCTCATATGGTTAATGCAAAGAATAAACATTCTATATATAGAATGTAGAGAAGGGCCTGGACCATAATAAGCACTACTGAACAGTTTGCTCACTTTGTACCCTCACAGCTAAAGCAGACCCCTTACCACAAAATATGTACCCTCAAAGGAACTGAACTGTGTGGTGCAGGATACCACCTATTTGTAATAGTCAACATGGCCTTGCTCTAGAATGTTTTGCAATCAACATCATGTGAAATCTCTAGGCTTGGAAACCAAGTGCCATAAAACTATGCAATGAGCTTGGGCTTTGGGGTCATACAGACTCAGGGATATGATAAGAATCCAGGTTGTGAGGGCCGGCGCTGTGGCATAGAGGGTAAAGCTGCAGCCTGCAGCGCCAGCATCCCATACGGACGCTGGATGGGTCTCACTTCTGATCCAGCTCCATGCTAATGCATCTGGGAAAGCAGCAGAAGATGGCCCAAGGGGGAGACCCAGAGGAAGCTTCTGGCTCCTGGCCTTGGATCGGCCCAGCTCCAGATGTTGCAGCCATTTGGGGAATGAACCAGCAGATGGAAGACCTCTCTCTCTCTCTCTCTCTCTCTCTAATGCTGCCTTTCAAATACATAAATAAATCTTTTTTAAAAAAAAATCCAGGCTGTGTTATGCAATTAGCTATGTGCCCATGAGCAAACTATGTAATCTTTCTGATCCTCCATTGCCTCATGTATTAATAGGGGAATAATATATATTTCATAAGATTATTGTGAGGGCTAACTGAGGTAATACATTGCAGCACTTGGCATACAGCCTGGGACATAATAAGTGCTCATTAAGCATTTGTTATTATTATCGTTTTTAGCACAATGTTGTGAGAATTAAATGAAATAATATACAGAATCTGTTCCGAGTCTGGCACTCACCACGAATTCAATAAATGACCTTCTCTTCCTTTCTCCCCTCCTGTTTCAGTTTGAAGGACTTGGTGATTAGAATTTAGACCAATTATACTTGCATTAAAGGCTGTGACCAAGGCTGTTTTAACCTACCACTGACTATGAGAATCTAAATGTTTATTAAGACAAAGGGCTATTATGCAATAACCCAACCATACTGTTATCAGTCTGCCCTTCTTCCTGTTTCTCTAGGCAGCCTTTCCTGATGTCAACTCAACCAGTTAATCTCTCAGTCACTTGACATGTGGCTATATATACACACAAATATGTGTGCATTCATCCAGTACTGCAAGCATTTACGGTCAGGTTTATCAGAACACACTATATGGTCTATGCAAGATGCTAAAAATGTGTTCAAGTTTACATCCTCCGGAAGAAATGAACACAAAATAGCTCCCTGGTAAATATTTATCCACGACGAAGGGATGTACAGTCTTTCCTGCACAGTACTTCACAGTTTTCTACATCCTTCACATGCATCATTACTTCATTTGATCCTTAGGGCATCTCCGGAGATAGATACAGCAGTCACCATTTCAGAAGAAACTGAGCTTCGAAAGCGCTTGGTTGGCCTACTTGCCAGAAGTCACCCCCTTGTAAATAAATGGTAGAAAAGGCCTCAAAGGCTTCAAGCACACTTGTATATCATCCATTTAATTTTTTTTCATACTCAGGATTCTAAGTATTGCACAGCCATTGAATACCACACCACCTTTGTAATTATGCAAAGGATGGGACTTTTTTTTAAGATTGATTTATTCATTTGAAAGTCAGAGTTACACAAAGAGAAAGAGAGGCAGAGAGAGAGAGAGAGAGAGAGAGAGAGAGAGAGGGCTTCCATCTGCTGGTTCACTCCCCAGATGGCTGCGCTGATCTGAAGCCAGGAGCTAGGCACTTCTTCCAGGTGTCCCATGCGGGTGCAGGGGCCCAAGGACTTGGGCCATTTTCTATTGCTTTTCAAGGCCATAGCAGAGAGCTTGATTGGAAGTGGAGCATCTGGGACTTGAACTGGCACCCATATGGGATGCTGGCACTGCAGGCGTCAGCCTTACCGCTAGGCCACAGCGCCAGCTCCAGGGGACTTTTTTATAAACATGGAAATAAGGGCACAAAATTGTACCAGAGAGTGGTGGAAGTGAGTGGAAATTCTTAGTTTTATGTGTTATCTGTTATTCATATAATGTATTATTAGGGGCCAGCGCTGTGGCATAGCGAGTAAAGCCGCAGTCTGCAGTGCCGGCATCCCGTATGGGCATTGGTTTGAGTCTTGGCTGCTCCACTTCCAATCCAGCTCTCTGCTGTGGCCTGGGATAGCAGTAGAAGATGACCCAAGTCCTTGGGCCCCTGCACCCACATAGGAGACCAAAAAGAAGCTCCTAGCTCTTGGCTTCGGATCTGCACAGCTCCGGCCATTGCGGCCATTCGGGGAGTGAGCCAATGGATGGAAGACCTTTTTCTCCATCTCTCCATCTGTAACTCTGCTTCTCAAATAAATAAATAAAATCTTTAAAAATGTATTATTAAACTCAGTTGTATCATTGATGCTGAAGCAAAATACAATATTTTGCCTCCCTTTCCCTCCCCTCCCTCTCTTTTTCCTCCCCTGTTATCCATTCTTCGTCCTCTCTCTATCTTTCTGCTTCCTTGCTCCCCTCTCTCCTCTGTCTCTGACTCTACTTCTTTCTCTGTCTCTCCCTTCCTCCCTTTCCCTTCCTTCTTTCCTTGGAAGCTGCCTTATTCCCCCATAACTCTTACCATTTTTGAGCTGGTGAATCCAACGCTTCCTCAGTTCTTCAGTTGGGGAGAAGACATAAAGAGGCCCTTCATCATACACAACCTAGGGCAACAGACATACAGGCTTCAGCAGCTAGGACTCAGAAAAGGAATGAACTTGAAGGAACAGCTCCTGGGGTACAACTTTGAATATTCGTGTGGACAACAAAGCAAGGTCCTCAGTCAGCAGTAGTGCTGGGGCCCTGTAAGTTGCCTGAAGAACTACTCATATCCAGCAATACACGGCTTAGAGTCTCTTAGCTTTTGGAATATCCTAGGTCCCCTTGACTTGCATTTTAATTTGTGTATAAATTCACTTCATAACATTTCCCTCTGTACTGGGCAGAGACAGGATTGTTTTTAGCTAGTGAAGGATACTTTATGACCTTATTATGAAACTTTGGCAGAGAAGAGAATTGAAGTGGTGATGATTCATACTCATATACCTTAAGTCTTAGTTATTCACTTGCATAACATAGAGCAAAAATTTCATTCATGGCTAATTCACCCCTCCACTGCCTAGTGAGCTCCTCTCACTAATATTAGCCAAAATAATTCAAATTTGAAACACAAACCCACTGCAAAAAGAGTCTGTGAAACACTATCATTGGAGCCAGCGCTGTGGCATCGTGGGTGAAGCTGCTACCTGTGGTGCCAGCATCCCATATGAGCGCCGGTTCAAATCCCGGCTGCTCAGGTTCCGGTCCAGCTCTCTGCTATGGCTTGGGAAAACAGTAGAGGATGGCCCAAGTCATTGGGCCCCTGCACCTGCATGGGAGACCCGGAAGAAGCTCCTGGCTCCTGGCTTTGGATGGGTGCAGCTCCGGCCATGCAGCCGTCTGGGGAGTGAACCATCGGATAGAAGACTCTCTCTCTCTCTCTCTCTCTCTCTCTGTCTCTCTGTCTCTTGCCTCTCCTTTCTCTGTGTAACTCTGACTTTCAAATAAATAAATCAATCTTTAAAAAAAAAAAGGAACACTATGATCAAGTCAGACAGTATTTTTGAAGACCTAGGATGTACAGGACCTCATGCTAGATATTATGGAGATGCATGAAATATATAAGATGTGACTTCAACCCTTGCAAATTACTGGCCATCACACAATGAATTCGAAAGTCAAATATAAATTAACTTTAAATTCTCTGTTGTTTAGCATTATCCACTAGTGGGGCCAAGCCACATGATCTTGTTGAAAAACGACAGCCATAAAAGCTGTGTTCCAAACGCCCCTCCTTCACAGGTTTTGTAACTTTGATGCACACAGGGACATGAACAAGATCCTTCTACAATTTTCTTTTTGTTTGTTAGTCTCGCTGTGCTCATTAATCCATGACAGAAAGCCCCCTCCCCTGAGACTTTCCACTTCCTTTTCTGGCTTTCACTGTGGCAGAGGTTGCTATGTTCACAGCATGGGGCCTACAGAGTTCTTGGGACATAAGCAGGCCCAACTGAAGACTGAATCTACAGATCTTGCTCTCCTTTGTGGCTTACACTACGTCTACCAAACAGATGCTTATGTGGTTCCTCAGCAGTTCCAGGGATTTAGGTTTATGAATGGGTCTAATAAGCCTTCCCCAATGTTGAACTTCCTAATACTACTCCTGCCCTCCCCTTTTCTGTCCCCTTTTCAACCCACATGACCACCATTAGACAGATAGGGAGAACCAGAAGGAAGTGAAATGCTCACTCAACAAACACCATCTTTCTCAATGTGTTTATCATAGTAGAGACACACAGTAACAGAGTATGGGCTGCTATGCATTCTCTTTGAGGCAGAGAGACTGGAAGAAACTGTGTTAGATTGGAAAAATAGAGAAGCAAACTCTCAGTCCTTGTCAGTCTCACTTCTTGGTCCAGCTTCCTTGTCCCCTTCAACTTCCGTTCACTGGGACCTATCCTTATGTCTTTCCTGAACCTTATCCCTAACAATTGCATTACAGAGTCCTTTCAAGAGCTGATGAGACAAAACAACTTACCTGGAAGGGATAAGGGAACCTTTCAATGATGGAAATCTGTTCCATTTCACTGGACTCTTCACCCCTTCTCTATAATGAAAGAAGAAAGCATGGTTATTGGTTGATGCATTGCTCTTTTCTGGATTTCCTTAGGTATTAGGAGTTTTTTGTGCAGTAGTTTCAGAGGTCTCTCCTACATAGACAATACCGATTCTTAGTGACTACTTCCTGTAAACTGGTAGGAACACATTTCCATATGACCATGCACATACTCACACAACAAAGCCTCAGGCATTTGACTTCACTGGGAAAAGGGAGATCAGTCAATAATCAGCGCTGTGACAAACACTTAACCACTAATATTGGAGGAAAGTGGGGGGTGAGGTAGCTATTTCACACCGTACACCCAAGTAAATTCCAGATAGATTCAACAGCTGGTGGAACAGCATTGTGGTGTAGCAGGTAAAGCCACCGCCTATGCCACCGGCATCCCAAATGAGCCCTGGTTGCCCTATTTCTGATCCAGCTCCCTGCTGTGGCCTGGGAAAGCAGTAGAGGATGGCCCAAGCATCTGGGCCCCTGCTACCCATGTGGGAGACCCAGAAGAAGCTCCTGGCTCCTGACTTCAGCTGTGTGACCATCTGGGGAATTGGTAGATGGAAGATCTCTCTTTCTCTCTCTCTGTAATTATGACTGTCAAATAAATAAATCCTTAAGAAAAAAAAGATGGTTGAGAGTTATGTCATAGTGGGTTGGGCTGACACTTGAGATGCCTGCATCTCATATTATAGTGCTTGTTCGAACCCCAGTTCCTCTGCTTCTGATCATGCTTCCCGCTAATGTCTCTGAGAAGGCAGCGGATGATAACCAAAGTAGTTATGTCCCTGCCACCCACGTGGGTGATCCGGATGGAGTTCCTGACTGCTGGTTTTGAACTGGCCTAGTCTTGGCTGTTGTGATTATTTGGGGAGTAAACCAGGAGAGGGAAGATCGATCTCTCTCTCTCCCCTCTCTCTCTCTTCCACTCTGTCTTGAAAATAAATAAATAAATAAATCTTTTATACATATATTTATATAATGAAAGCATGAATGACTAAGAACAAATTGAAGTGACTTATTTATATAATCTGGTGAGAGACAAAGCCTTTCTAATACAATAATAAAGGTTAAAACCCTTAAAGAAAAGGTGGGCTAATTTGATAACAGACTTAAGGACTCTATACGGAAAAAACACTATAAATAAAATTCATAAATAAGCAATAGACTGAAAAATATTTTCAATATATTTTACGATATTCATAATACTTTGCAATACTTCAACATATATTACTGTTAAATGATTAATATTCTTATACCAACATCTCTTTAAAAGCACTAGGAGTAAGGTAAATATCTCAAAGAAAAATGCACCAAAAATTAACAGGCAATTCACAAATGAAAAACTATAAATGAGCAGCAGACGTATAAACCATCTAACCTTGTAAGTAACAAATTCTTAAAATAAGTTAGCAATGAAAACTATTTTGCTTGGCTGTCAAATTAACTAATATTTAAAATATCAACTGTTGGAAAGATAATAAGAAATAGCCTCAGGCATAACTTGTAGGAGTGTATGAAATTCAAATTTCACTTTTACAAAGTAAAGTAGAATAAAAAATTAAAATAACTAAAGTGCACAGATTTCATAAAGAGAAGAATGAAATTTTTTAAAAAGATTTATTTATGCATTTGAAAGTCAGAATTACAGAGAGAGGGAGAGAGACAGAGAGAGAGAGGGAGAATACAATTGAATATTTTTAAAAGATTTATTTATTTATTTGAAAGTCAGAGTTACAGAGAGAGAGGAGAGGCAGAGAGAGAGAGAGAGAGAGAGAGAGAGAGAGATCTTCCATCTGCTGGTTCACTCCCCAGATGGCTGCAATGGCCTGAGCTGATCTAGGCCAAAGCCAGGAGCTTCTTCCAGGTCTCCCACATGGGTGCAGGGGCCCAAGCTCTAGGGCCATCCTCCACTGCTTTTCCTAGGCCATTAGCAGGGATCTGGATGGAAAGTGGAGCAGCAGAGACGTGAATTGGTGCCCATATGGGATGCTGGCATCACCAGTGGCAGCTTTACCTGCTTTGCCACAATACTGGTCCCAAAGAACAAAACTTTATTTCTAGTTTATTATAAGGAAAATAATAAGAAAAATACACAGAGATAATGTGCAGGGATGTTCCTCTCAAAATGGCTTATGTATCAAGTAATGAGAATAATTACAGCATAGACATGATAGGGAATAGCAACAGTCATCAAAGTTAAGTGATGAAAGCATATTGTCATGGGGAAAATTTTCTCATATGTTGTTAAATTGAAAAGGTAAATTACAAGGCAAGATGTACAGGCTGATTCTGTCTTAAACATATAGCATTATATGATAGTTCATATGTATGCATTGTTAGTGGAGAAAAACATCTATCAGTCTGTAAATAGCAACATATTAATTGTTGTTATAGTTGGATAATGGGATTATGCATCATTTTATCTTATGTTTGTGTTTCTTAATATTTTCTTTTTTTGTTCTACCTTTTTTAAAACTTTTATTTAATAAATATAAATTTCCAAAGTACAGCTTATGGATTACAGTGGCTCCCCCGGCCCATAACTTCCCTCCCACCCACAACCCTCCCCTCTCCTACTTCCTCTCCCATTCCATTCACATCAAGATTCATTTTCAATTATCTTTATATACAGAAGATCAATTTAGTATATATTAAGTAAAGATTTCAACAGTTTGCACCCACACAGAAACACAAAGTGTAAAACACTGTTTGAGTACCAGTTATAACATTAATTCACATTGAACAACACATTAAGGACAGAGATCCTACATGAGGAGTAACTTGTGCTTTTTAATATCTTCAAGTGTCTATAACAAATACACATTACTTGTGTGATCAGTAAGAAATCAGAAAGTATATTTAAATGTTTTTATTTGACAGGCAGAGAGAGAGAGAAAGAGAGAGAGAGCCCATCTGCTGGTTCACTCCCCAAATGCCCATCACAGTCGTGGCTGAGCCAGGATGAAGCTCAGAGCTGGGAAGTCAATACAACACTCCCACATGGGTGACAAGAACTCAGTTACTTGGGGCATCATCACTCTCTGCACGTTCAGGAGGTTGGAGTCAGGAATGAGGGATAGCTATCATCAACCCCAGGCACCATGAAGTGTAACCACGAGGCTAAATGCCATCCTCAGAAATGATATATTTTAAAAAGTCAACTCAAAAGTCAATAGAAAGGATGTCCTGGAGAGGCTCTGAGAAGTGAGAGAAGAAAACTGCAATATTAAATAATCTTATGTGATTCAGAGCCCTAGGATTCTGGCATTCAGATTTATTTAATCATCTAAATCTGATCCTGGTAACTGAGAGAATATAAAACCACTCATCTCTGGTCAGTTTGGAAATTTGGCTTGGCATTATTTTAAAATTGCTGTTATAAGTTTTCCAGGTGAAGCTTTTCCCCATATGGGGGAAAGATGCTGACACTTAGTGTAGCTAAGGCATGGTAGAGTGGGGAATTACATACGGGAGCTTGACTGTGTTCACATAGCACAGCACCACCAGTCTATTCACTGGGAATTTAAGTGTCCCGGGTTTCTTAAAAATCCACTGCTCCACTTTTTGAAAAAAATTATTTGAGAGGTAGAGTTACAGACAGGCAGAGGGAGAGACAGAGAGAATGATCTTCCGTACACTGGTTCACTCCCCAAACAGCCTCAACGGCTGGAGCTGTGCTGATCCTAAGCCGGGAGCCAGGAGCCAGGAGCATCTGGGTGCAGGGGCCCAAGGACTTGGGCCATCTTCCACTGCTTTCCCAGGCCATAGCAGAGAGCTGGATAAGAAGTGGAGCAGCCAGGACCCGAACTGGCACCTGTATGGGATGTCGGCACCGCAGGTGGAGGCTTAGCCTACTGTGCCACAGTGCCGGCCCCCCCACTGCTCCACTTTTTTGACATTGGTTTCTACTTACCGGAATCTGTCTTTCAGGGGGAGGGTTTTTTTCAGGCACCACTGTTTCAACACAGGTGATCTTCTCAACATCTATTGAACCCTTCTTACTGCCTCTTCTCTGAGAAAGAGAAAGAAAATTTAGAAAGATTAAGAGCAATTTAAGCAACCAGATAATTAGATTTTATTATCTAATCTTATTCAACATAATGACGTGGCTCCCACTCTATGAGGACATGTCATTTTGGGGGGCAAAGATCCAGATCCATTAATCTATCTTTCTTTGGTTACCAAATAGAAGGCAAATAAATACTATGGAAGACTGAATGACTATGTGCTTTTGTCATAAGAAATAAGGAAGCAAGTTCCTACTCTTGGATTTCATTCTTACCAATTGCAAGACTCCACAGAAAGATTTTTCCCCGTGGCTTCTTAGCACTTTTGAACTTTTGTCCCAGCACGACTGTAGCTAGTTCTAAGCTAGGAAGTATTTTTGCTGAGTTTACTTACTTGTACTCAGATCCACTCCAGCTCCCTCTTCCAACTAAGGAAAGTGTACCTTTTTCCCCAGAAAGATTTAAAGTCAAGTCCTTGAAATCTTGAAACTTGGGTTTCATAGCTTGGAAACTTACCCCACGTTCAAAGTCATACTCATAGTAGGAAAGTTTCTGCACAGTCAAGAGAAAGAGGCGCTTCTTGAAGTTTAAGGGTGATGTTTTCTTTTTCTGCTGGGAACGCTTCAGAAAGATGCTCTCCAGTATCACTGCAGCCATAGCGCCTCCTTCCGGAGCTCACTTGCGTGCTGTTGATAATGAAAGTCCTTGAGGGCCTAGCACATTAATCCTCGTCCCTACATGCCTGGCTACCCAATTTCAAATGAAACAAAATGTGCAATGCTAGCAAATAGCCTTCTTCCTACCTTGGCATCTTCATCCCATGATCCCCAGCCCCACCATTTTTTTTAGTATAACGGATGCACACTGGATTGGGGGAATGGGATGGGTCTATGTTGTGAGTTTCCATAAACTGGGTTCTTGGGTAAGGCAATGGAATGCTTTAGAGGTCATGTGACAGATGCCTATGTGTTTCGTCATGTCTAGAGGCAGCTTTATCCATCTACCCTTTCAGGATAAGGTCTAGAATCTGTGAACAGCAGAAGTCTCTGCACAGCTGTTGACCTTGACCCCCCCCCCCGAATGGATAATGCAGGTGCCAGAACTCCACTGAGGCAGTTATGGTATTTTCAGTTCCCAGCGAATCAGACAGTGAATGTAGTTTTTCAAACATTGTCCCACTGGGCTCTGTAACCAAGGAGTCTAATTAAGGGTCTGGAGGTTGCACCTGCAGTTAATGACACACATGAACTGTCGCCCAACTGCTTTTGCCCATCACCCACTGACTGAGCTACAAAGAATAGAAACTTTGTTCTGAAGTTGAAGACACAATTTTTTTGAGGGGGTGGCTAGGTTTTGTTCTGTGCCCTTTTTGCCCTCTTTGCCTCAAATCAGTTCCTTTAGATGGCATCAGGCAAAAGTGACACAACTGTCCTACTATTATGGATGCCAGCTTTTTAAAAAAATTATTTATTTATTTATTTGAGAGGTAGAGTTACAGACAGCAGGAGGGAGAAACAGAGAGAAAGGTCTTCCATCACATCCATCACACCGCAAACGGCTGCAACTGCTGGAGCTGAGCCTATCCGAAACCAGGAGCCAGGAACTTCTTCTGGGTCTCCCATGCGGGTGCAAGCACCCAAGGACTTGGACCATCTTTCACTGGTTTCCCAGGCCAAAGCAGAGAACTGGATCAGAAGAGGAGCAGCCAGTACTTGAACCGGCGCCCATATGGGATTCTGATGCCACAGGCGGAGGATTAACCTACTGCGTCACAGTGCCAGCTCGCCAGCTCTTTTTATTTAAAAAGAGTTATCTACTTTTAGCCTCCCTGAACTTATCACACTCCTGAAGGATTCCATTTAGAGAACTGAAATACAGAAAGGCCATTCACTAGT
The DNA here is from genome assembly GCA_949820135.1 of Sylvilagus floridanus. NCBI lineage: Eukaryota > Metazoa > Chordata > Mammalia > Lagomorpha > Leporidae > Sylvilagus > Sylvilagus floridanus. The sequence continues at coordinate 40,701,478 of OX463223.1, forward strand.
TCATTCCCCAAATGCCCACAACAGCTCCCAGCTTTGGTTCTGGCCTAGACCCAGCTGTCAGTATTACTCAGCACCTATTCTCACCCTTACAACTTACTGAGCTGTCTCCATGCTCTTCAAATGTCCCTCGTCCTTATGTCAATATGCAAGTGATCACACTTCCTTTTATGGGGGGGGGGATAATGGGTGGAGAGGAACGCAATTACTTGAGGCATCACCACTGCTTCAGAGGGTCTGCACTGGCAGGAAGGTAGAATCAGGAGCCAGAGCCAGGAATCAAACTCAGCTACTCCCATATGGGCTAAATGCCAGGATAAATGCCCACTCTTAGCATCGCCTACTGCCTCCTAGTGTGCACATTAGTAAGAAGCTGGAATTGGGAGTGGAGCCAGGATTTGAACCCAGGCACTCTGATATGGGATACACATGTCTCAGACGCTGTCTTAACTGCTTTGCCAAATTCCACCTCTGCCATTGGCTTTTTAAACAAGATTTTATTTTATGTCTTTGAAATGCAGAGTAATTGGGGTAGGGGAGAGGGAGAGAATGATTTCATCCACTGGCTCACTTCCCAAATGCCTGAAATAGCCAAGGCTGGGTCATCCTGAAACCAGGAGCCTGGAACTCCATCCGGGTCTCCCATGTGGATGGCAAGGGCCCAAGTACTTGGGATATCTTCCACTGCCTTCTCAGGTGTATTAGCAGGAAACTGTATCAGAAGCGGAGCAACTAGGACTCGAAATTGGCATTCTGACACAGGATGTCGGTGCTGCAAGCAGCAGCTTAAGCCATTGCACCACAGCACCAGACCCTGGCATTGTTTTTTTTTTTAATTCAATATTTTATAGCAGCTATTCCCCTAAAGTTAATGCAAGATCTTATATTTCTACTAATTCCAAACTTTCATTAGAAGTGTGAAGTAACAAACAAATACTGTTATAAAAATGGAGCAGTAAGTAACTTACCAAAAAAATAAAAATAAAAAATCACCAGCCCTCTTTTCAAATTTTGTTAGAGGTAGGTTTTTTCCCCTGAGGTGGGGGTGGGAGTGGTAGTGGTGGGATTTTTTAAACTAAACTTCTCATGTTTTTAGTGGCACCAAGGAAGCAGAAGAAATAAAGTCAGCAGGTTATTTTCTACTTGTCAATGCAGATTTTTGCTCACAAGAGGAAAGCAAGGAGTGGTTTTCTATTGGTGCCTGGGGCTATCCACATCGTTATTTTGCTCTTTCCTGTGGTGTAGAAGGTTCTATTATCATACTAGGGAGGCAAAAATAGATGAAAGGAACGCCAGGGATGTTCAGAATTTCCACTTTGCTGCTGGTCTACGATGTGGATGCCATTGTCTTCTGGTGGTGAATTAGTTCAATCATTTATAAATGCTATTTTGAGGAAAAATGGGCAAAGGGGCAAACCGTTTCCCACACCCTGACTCCCTGGCTCAGAACAGCGCTCACAAGAGTGGTGAAGTAATAAGAGCGGACAACCAATCCGTTCTTTCTAATAGTTGTAGCTCAAACCCCAAAGAGGTTGCTTTTAACATGACCATTAGTCATTTACCCAGAAGCGATGATAAGAGCAATAATACTCTGTTCTCAGAAACTGCCAACTCATTGAAATCCCTGGAATAATATCATATGTGTCTCCGTGGTGAATTACAATGCCCTCTTCACAATGAAAACTCAAATTACAGAAGGCAAAACCTTAAAAACCTTGAGCAGCATGCTCAGTAAATGGGGTCAAAAGCATCCCAACAAACCATGTCCTGTTGTGCTTTGTTTAGCTCAGTAACCACCACCCCCTCCACCCAGCCTTTTACCTTTAGTTTCACTGCGAGCTCTTGTTGGATATGCTCCCTGCTCAGACTCAGCATCTGCTTCAGTCTTGGCTTCTGCCCTTATTCCCTATGAGACAGATCCTTTCTCTAAAGTATCTGTCTTAGGGTAGGGTTTAGTGCTGGTCTAAGTATGAGGAAGTAGGTCTCCCACTGGCCATCACCTCTTCTGAGCAAGGAGTGAAATGGCCTCCACCTTTAGATCACTGAGCTGAAAGATCACTGGGATTCCCATGGCTTGGCATCCCCTTCTTTGACCTGTTCCATATGATTCTTCTGATGCTGTAATGGTCCCATTTCTTTCAGATTCACACAGCCAGGAAATGTCAGGGTTCTTCCTTAGGCATCAGCGGTCCATCAGCCAGCAATGAGAAAGGGGAGGCACCTGTCTTTACGCCTTCCAGGAGGTTGGTGTGTACTGGACAGCTCTGTGGCAGAGGGTTCTGTGGATGCTCATGGTGGATGGCTCTCTCTTCTTTTCTAACAATTTTAGCAGCTAACAGAGTCAATTTGACCACAAAAGATGCACAACGAGAACTGAACCTGCACCCCACTTGGGGTCTGAGGGAAACGGAAGTGACATGAATGTCACACACACAAACACGCACACAGAGTTGTTTATGTAGACGAAAAAAGAAAAAGAGAGGAGAAGTAATAGAAAGACACGAAGCTCTTCATTTAGAATGAAGAAATAGAGTTTCAGTGTCGCAATGTTCTCTTTATTAAACCACAAATGCAAGGATTTTTCCCATGGCCACATGTTGCAGCCTTCCAACTCCCTGTAGAGCAGCAGAATTCAGAAAGAGGAAGCTTATTAATAAGGGTTCGGCTATCGTACCAACTGCACTATGCCAAGGAATTAATAATAAGTATGTTTGCAGAATCAGTAAACTAAATTGCCTTTGGCTCCTATCTTTTTTCATGGTAAGATAACACGGCATTAAGGACAACACCAGAGCAGGATTCAAAAAGATACAGAGCCTGCCTATGACTGGGAAGAGTCCCTGAGATGATAGAAAAAAATCAGTCATTTATACTTCAAATAGCTGCTTAGCCAGAGGTATCCAAGAAGCAGTGTTTTCTCTTTATTTCTTCTTTCAACCACTACCTAAGTGGCCAGCCAGATGCTAGCCATTCCCTTTCTCTATCTAGGGAGACGGAAGGGTGCTCTTGTTTCTCTCAGTCTTTAAACTGTTGGACATTTTACATGTATCAGTTCATTTATTCTGCACAGCAAATAGATGAGGAAGCTGAGATTCACAGACGTTATGTGACTTGTTTAAGCTCATCCATGCCCGCTTGCTCTTTTGTCTGTAGCCCTTGCTGTTACCGTGGTACCTCGTTGCATCCTGGGAGGTATTTTATTTTGGCCTTTGATGAAGTGTGATATGAAACCGTCTTCCTCAGCATCCTGTCATTGCCCATGGCTTCCGCAAAGAGCAGTTGGGGCAGGGGGGAAGAGAGAGTTCAGGCTTTTGGGCTCTTCAGGCTGCTAAGGATGATCTGTCTTTGGTAACTGTCAACTTTTACTGGTTCCTACAGGAGGACCCTTCTCAGTCTTGTCAGGTTCGTTTACATTTGCTGTCTTTAAATTCCCTCAGAGAGACCTGGAAGGAGCTCCAGGCTCCTGGTTTCGGATTGGCCCAGCTTCAGCCTTGTGGTCATTTAGGGAATGAACCAGTGGGTGGAAGATCTCTCTCACTCTCTCTGCCTCCGTAACTCTACCTTTCGAATAAATAAATAAATCTTTTAAAAAAATAAACTTCCCACAAGGAGATTTTGTCTAAGTTGTGGATTCCTAAAGTCACTTACTATTTCCTCTTTCAGATGTTTCATTCTTGAGGAATGCAAGTATAGTGTTTGGGTGGAACACCCACTCTTCCTTATCCCTAGGGTTGTTATGGATTACTGTGAAAATAAAATTTTGAATATACTTTCTTTGTGTTATGAAATACTTCAAATGTGAACAGAAAGTATAGAGGGTAACATTACATTCATGGGCTCACCACTTAGCTTTGTAGAATCCTAGCATTGTGCTATAACTGCATCAGGTGTTCTTTTAGAAATAAAATACCATTGGGGGCTGGCGTTGTGGCATAGCTGGTAAAGCCACTGCCTGTAATGCTGGCATCCCATATGGGCATTGGTTTGAATCTTGGCTGTTCCACTTCTGACCCAGCTCCCCACAAATGTGCCTGGGAAAGCAGTAGAAGATGGCCCAAGTACTAGGGCCCCTGCACCCACGTAAGAGACCTGGGAGAACCTCCTGGCTCCTGGCTTCGACCTGACCCAGTCCTGGTCGTTGCGGCCATCTGGAGAGTGAAGCAGTGGATGGAAGATCTCTCTCTGTGTCTCTCCCTCTGACTTTCAAATAAATAAATCTCAAAACCCCCTTGTGTACTTTACAACCTTAGTCCTCTCCCTGCTAGGAGGTTAGCAATACCTTGAATGTGGCATTTATCATCCTTAGGCACATCTTAATATATTACTACATATGTCAGTACCCATAAAAAGATACATACTACTGGTTTGTATATTTTCAGTTTTTATATCTAAGTGATATGAGTTCTTTAACCACTTGCCTTTTCTTTCTCAATGTAATATTTTATGATTTATTTATCTTGGCAGCTCTAGTTATAAGTTTTAATTCATTTCATATTCATAAATTATTCTATATGATGAATACATCCCAACTTATTTATCCATTCTCCTGTCAATGGACATTTAGGTTGTTTGTTTTCAGTGGTAAATAATGGTGCCAAGAATATTCTTGTACATGTTGTCACAGTTTTTGCAATCAAAATGAATTCTCAGTTACTCAAACCCAGGTCTAGCTTATACATTAGACTATGTACTTTGCATTATTCCTTGTTTCCTTTACAGTCTTATCTTCCTTTCTATCTTTCACCATGAAAGTTGGTAGAGGGGCCGGCGCTGTGACACAGCGGGTTAACGCCCTGGCCTGAAGCACCGGCATCCCATATGGGCGCCGGTTCCAGACCTGGTTGCTCCACTTCTGATCCAGCTCTCTGCTATGGTCTGGGAAAACAGTAGAAGATGGCCCAAGTCCTTGGGCCCCTGCACACAAGTGGGGGACCCAGAGGAAGCTCCTGGCTTCAGAAGGGTGCAACTCTGGCCGTTGTGGCCATTTGGGGAATGAACCAGCAGATGGAAGACTTCTCTTTCTCTCTCTGCCTCTCCTCTCTCTGTGTAACTCTGACTTTCAAATAAATAAATAAATCTTTTTAAAAAAAGAGTTATTGTTATCTATTTTATTGTGTATGATGACTGATGAAGTATCCTGTCATGGTCTTGTATGTTTCTCAAATAAATCTCCCTTTTAACATATGAAAAAAAAAAAAGAAAAAAGTTGGTAGAATTATCAATCGGCTCTAGAGGGAGAATGTAACTGTTGGGCTAGATTTGGTCTATCAAAAATCTCTTCTCAGTCCCAAAAAGCAGCTTTCACTTTCTGATAGAGATTTTGAAAAAGATTTTCTTTGTTTTGATGAACAGTTGGTAGTCATACATATTAGGGGGTACAGTGTGTTCAACCAGTGTATACTGATACAATCAGCAAAATTAGCATTTCCATTTCCTTCTCATTTCTGAATGTTTGGATCCTTCAAGTTTCCCTGTTCGAGTTCTTCGTATATAAAATGTATAATATGTTATCGTGGGTTATAGTCAGCTCTCAGAAAATCCCTTGGTCTTGGAATCAGAAGAGACGTCTTCTTTAAAATACCGTGACCATAGTAACAAAGCAACTCCATTTAATCTTGTTAAGTTCCTAATCAGTTCGGTTCCAGTTCCAGGGAAGCCTAATTAGTTTTTGTTAATAAGCTCCATGGTCAGCACTACAGATGACAAATTTGTGGTGAAGACTTGCAGCCAAAATCAGTTTCCTGGCTAATTCTTGCTGTAGTCATTTCCAAGAGGTCTTGTGGCTTTGGTTTTTCCCTGAGATTTCGTGTTAACATTTTGAATTTTGCATCAGAGATTTCAAAAACTTCTAGATCTCTGTGATTTGACATATCTGCCCTGCACTAGAGACTATAGATTCTGGCCAAGTGATGATGGAAGGGGAGTCAGGCAGCCAATCTGCAAGTTCACAGCCCGAGGCAGGTTGGTGAGAAACTATCATTTCTCCACTGGGGTGGGGAGGGTGACTGCTGAGGTGTTCACGTTTCACTCCAGACTTGTGTGCCCCTTTGACTGCCTTTCTTATTTAGGTTTGTTTTCCTTGGTTTAAACATTTTCTTTATTTTCTCCCAACATCAAGTTAACACATGCTCATTTTAGAAAGTGTTTCAAGTATAGGAAAATTTCAAAGGAAAAATCACAAATCAATCATCCAGAAGCATCACTATTTTGGCATATTTCCTTCCACTCCCTCTGTATGTTTCTTCTCATGTTTGAGAAGATATTGTACATACTACATACATACTATTTGTACATACTATGTGTAGCCCACTTGGGTTTCTGAACATCTATCCAAATCCTTTTCCAAAAAAGATCTAAGTTTCTTTTTTAAACACTATTTCTTAGTATTTACTATTATTGGAATCTCTATATAAGCATCATTTACCAAGTCAAAAAGGATGTGCCTTTTGCCTATTGAAACATATTGCCAAAACAGTCTCTAGAAACATCCTACCAATTTCTATTCCGACTAGCCCTCTTTCCCCACATCCTTATGCTCTATTTCCAAACATTTTTCTTAAACTCTGGTTTGATTGCATGTGAATCTGGTTTTTCTCAGAATCAGAAATCCTGAACTCCAGTATACCCCAACCTCCAACTTGTCTGCAATTTAACTTCTCTTGTCTCTCCAATTTCCTCCCGCAGAGTGAGCTAATATAGTTTACAGGACAGTGAGGTGAGCTGCACTTTGAGGTTCAAATAGCTATTATACCCTTAATTAAGGGCATCTGGTGAGGGCTTTCAGAGTGGCCAAAAAAGCCTGGGATTAATGAAGGCCTCTAGGTTTCCAGTGCCTTCAGATCATTCGCAGTCACTGCGCATGAATCGCCACAGAAACTGAAAGTCACACGTGGCCCAATTGTTTCAAGGTCCTCAGAGGCATTCTCCCTCCCCCCTCCCTTCCCCAGATGGCTTCATGCATAACCAAGCAGCCTTGGAGTGAAAAGAGGTCAGGGTCTTTTTTTCTAGTCTCTTGTTGAGCACTGCCTCGCTGAAATTTCTACGTCTCCCTTATCCTCCGGACTTCATAATCACATCTCAGCGTCACTGAGGGAAAAGCAGCAGGTAACTGACGAGTGTTTTGAGAACACCCGAGCTTTGGTTTTCAAAAGCCGTATCTTCCCCTTATACCTAAGTCACTTCCTGGTATGGGTCTAGTCCACTGAAAGGAAACTCTGTAGGAAATTTGCTCAAATGGAAATAACAGATCATCGTGATAATATAAAATTGTACCAATACCCTAGAACTGGATGGAAAATTATACTAGTTCTTGCCGTAAGGAGTTTACAGAAGGATTCAAAACAAAAACATCAATACTCGTAAGCAGCTGAAATTTGGAAATCAACACAAGCAAGCAGCATAAATAGTCTATATAGGGGTGAGTGTTGTGGGACAGTACGTTAAGCTAGCGCTTAGAACTCCCACATCTATTTGGAGCATCAATTCGAGTCTCAGCTACTCTGCTTCTGATCCAGCTTCCTGTTACTGTATCCTGGGAGAGGAGGCAGTAAGTTCTTGGGCCCCTGCCATCCACCTCAGAGACCCTGATGGAGTGCCTGGCTTTGGGTTTCAGCCTGACCCCGGGCCTGGCTGTTGTAGGCATTTGGGGAGTAAATCAGTGGATGATTCTGTGTCTCCCCGCCCTCCCCCTCCGCTGCCACCGCCGTGTGTGTGTGTGTGTGTGTGTGTGTGTGTGTGTGTTGCTCTGCCTTTCAAGTAGATGAAAATGACTAAATATTTTTAAAAGAAAAAGACAGTCTAAATATAAAAGAGGTCAGAATGGAGAAGATAGGGCAACGCCTAAGGGATACGGTTAGAGCATGATGCTTTAGGTTCCCATGAGTATTTGCATTTTGTGGCCTATTTGGAGAGTAACACTGTTTTATCAAATAACTGAGGTTCCAGAGAGGCTGAAGCACTCTGTCTTCAGGGGCTTGATATGCAAAATGAGGGAAGGAGCAGAACCAACACACAACTAACAGCAAAGAGGACACCCCTTGAGCTGTGTGGCTCCTCACCCCGCCAGGCTCCGAGCTTTGCTACTGCGCCGCTGCCTCTGGAAATGACTGGCATGGGTGGCCAAGGGACTGGGATGCTATTTGGAGGTTCAGCTAGTCATCCAAGGATGCCTTGATCAGAGTCGCCCATCTCCTGTATTCTAAATGCCACACCATTTTCTTTAGGTAGTTCCTCTAGAGACACTGGCATCGCTTTTTGGCCTTTTGGCTAAGAACAAGCGTAGAGACACCGGCAGGTCTCGGGCAGAATAACAATAGCAAACACTAAGCTACAGCACTTGCTATTCCCACCAGGCCCTGTTGTTAACTGTTTTCTATTTAGTTATACATTCACAGCTCACAACAACCCGATGGGGAAGGTGCTAGGCAAGCAAGGAGGGGGCAAGGGAAAAGGGCAGAGAAAGTGCAGGGGACTGAAGGTGCAAGAAAAATTTGGGGCAATTCAATAGTCATTTACTAAGTGCTGACTGTCACGGGCTAGGGGGATGAACAAAATAAAGGGCGGCATAATGAAGAGGGAAGACAGGTAGAGAAAGGCAGAGAAGGCAGAGATGGAGGGCGGAGAGGAGGAGAGGAGAAATCAGCAAGACGAGAGAAAAGTCAGCTGTGCACATGGCAGGCAACGGTAAGCGGAGAAACCTTCACCATGACCTCAGAGGTTGGCCACACTGTCTGGGCTGAGGCAGAGGCTGCTTTTTTCTGGCCCAGTCTTACCCCATGCTTACCACGAGGTTGGCGCAGCCTCCATGTAATCCTCTCAACAAGCCAGCTCTGATCACAGCCACATTTGGCCTGACGCAGCCCAAGGCAGCTGGCTTATACCCTAGGCCTCCCAGGGCCATTGCCCACCTCACAACAAAGGCCAACTGCCTATTTGGCGTGTGAGCTTTTATCCTTATCTCAGAGAAACCTATAGTTGAGAATTTCTTCTTCTAAGTGTCCCATTGACACAGGTACACATTTTGGGTCTTCAAACAATCTTCGAGCCAACGGCTTGTGTTCATCCTACTGCTACCTGCAATATTACTTTTCCACCAAATTTCCAACATTTGCTACCTGTTCGGAGGATCACCTCGTGTCACTTTTTTCTCTTCCTAGCCCCTCCGCAAGCAGCCCTCCTCAGCAAGGACCCTTACAGCCCCTCAAATCACCGGAAGGGACCGCCAGGGCCTCATGCTGAGGACACTCCCACTCTCCATCAGCCTCCTGTGCCAGCAGACGTCGGGCACCAGCCATGCTTTCGCTCCGGCCGCCTCCTGTGGTCCCAGGAAAAGGCCCCTGCTGCTGCTGCTGCCCAGCCCCTACCGCGCCCCAGACCCACCTCAGTCCCGACTTAATGCAGGTAGTTTCCCAGATGCATTGAGGTGCCAGGACTTGGAAGGTGGTACTTGATCGCAGAAGACACTGGCCCTGGAGACATATTCTTACAGTCCAGAGAGGAAGGACAGTCTGAGCAAACCCCACCCTTTCACAGCCACTCAGTTCCCTTTTTTTGTTTCCTGACTTAAACCAATGTCTTTTTTTTTCTCGGCTCAGCAGCGTGCTATCTGGCTCCTTGCTGCTGTCCCTATTCCCCCCAGCCCCCAACTGTCCCCGCCCTTCATTTGCTTGGGACCTCTGACACTACTATCTTGAGACCAGCTCTGAAAGAACCTTCCTCAACATTACAGGGGCCCCTGAGACCCGAGACAAGGCGGCACTGAGTGCTCCTCAGGCCGCCCGCTCTGGGGTAAAGGGTCAAGGTACCCAAAGCGCCACGGGGATGGCCAGCGCAGGGAGAGGAGGCTTACAAGAGAGACGAGAGGCCCAGGCTGGCGGAGATGGCTGCCCAGAGGACTGCCCAGGAGGAGTGCCCTCTGAGGCAGAGGAGGCTCGGGGCCACTCAGTTAAACTTGGTAGTGGAGGATGCAGAGTGCTCACGCAGGGACCCCCAAAGTGCAGAGCCTGCCAGAGGTAGGGACAAGAACTCTCCTCTGCTGAGTCACCTTCTCAGCAAGCACTTGTGTACAGATGAAAGTGCCAGGATGTACGTCCACACCAAGACTTGTGCCCTTCCCCATTTTCCGTGGATGTTGATTTTCTTCATTTAACAGTCAGACTCAAGCATTAACTCTTAATTCACACGTTTCGGGCGGCGCTGTGGGGTAGCGGGTAAAGCCGCCACCTGTGATGCCAGCATCCCACATGGATGCCAGTTCAAGTGCTGGCTGCTCCACTTCCGATCCAGCTCTCTGATAATGTGTCTGGGCCCCTGCACCCACATGGAAGACCCAGATGAAGCTCCTGGCTCCTGGCTTCGGGTTGGCGCAGCCTTCTCTGTGGCGGCCATTTGGGAAGTGATCTACCAGATAGAAGACCTCTCTCTCTCTCTCTCTCTCTCTCTCTCTCTCTCTCTCTGTAACTCTACCTTTCAAATAAATATTTCTTTAAATTGCATATTTCATTTGAATCCTTTAAAACAATAAACCAAAGTCGGTGTGCTCCTTGAAGCCTGGATGTTTTCCCAGAAGCCTCCTAACTAACCTATGTTCCGGCTGCAATCTTCGCCCTGAGAGCTCTTTGATGAGATACAGCTGGTGTTGGCTGCAGGCGGTGATGGTTGACAGAGTTCCTGGCGACTTTGTGCACCTTGACTCCTGGGGAACTCCCATATCTGTTTTTTTTTTTTTTTAAATAAAAACATTATTTATTTGAAAGGAAGAGTTACGGGGTGGGGGGGGGGTTGGAGAGAGAAAGAAAGAGAATCTTTCATCTGTTGGTTCACTCCCCAAGTGGCTGCAACCACCAGGGCTGAAGCAGGCCAAAGCCAGGAGCCAGGAGTCTGGAGCTTCTTCTGTGCTTCACACGTAGGTGGCAGGGGCCTAGATACTTGGGCCATCTTCTGCTGCTTTTCCCAGGTCATTAGCAGGGAGCTGGATTAGAAGTGAAGCAGCTGGGACTCGAACTGATGCCTATATAGGATGTTGACATTACAAATGGCGGCTTTACCTGCTACACCATAGGGCGGGTCCTGAGGCTCTGTATCCTAGTGTAGAAACAGATCCCCGACCTCGCTACAAATAATCCATCAGAATTTTTAAGGCAACAAGACTTAGTTGCTTTAAGTATCTGTAGGATGGTAAAGTGATTAATCCTCATGTCTTCACAAGATAGATGGATAGCAACTGCGGTATAAGTTCCCTACTTTATTCACAACTTAGTACCCTTTCACTGGTCTTCCACAGTAGCTGCGGCAGTCACCTGCCTGAGAGCTGGCCACAGGCATTCGCCTTCCCTTCCCTTTTCTTCAGTCGGATGCTGCTCATCATGTGCCCTGTTCCTTCTCAAGGTCATCTTGGGATGAGGACTGGGGGTTGACAGCCACACAACAGAGGAGCAAGGCACGAGGGAGGAGGTCAAACGAAAGGGAAAGCGAGCCTATACTCTTCTTCACCACGGCCACTTCCCTAGCACACTCGTCTACAGCCACAGAAGAACTGCATCCAAGTAACGCGAACGAATGGCTGCGCTCAAAAGATTCTCCATGTCATAGAAGCCCCTGCTCTTGCCGTTAGCCCATTCCACACTTTTAAAAAATGACCTTTGAGGAAGATATAGAAAGTAGCCTGGAAAAAGAAATCTGTGACTGGGGCCAGCGCTGTGGTGCAGCGGGTTGAAGCAGTGGCCTGAAGTCCAGCCTCCCATATGGGCGCCGGTTCGAGACCCAGCTGCTCCTCATCCGATCCAGCTCTCTGCTATGGCCTGGGAAAGCAACAGAAGATGGCCCAAGTCCTTGGGCCCCTGCACCCATGTGGGAGACCCGGAGGAAGCTCCTGGCTCCTGGCTTCGGATAGGTGCAGCTCCAGCTGTTGCGGCCATCTGGGGAGTGAACCAGCGAATGGAAGATCTCTCTTTCTCTCTGTCTCTGCCTCTCTCTGTAACTCTTTCAAATAAAATAAAAATGAATTTTTTTTTTTAAAAAATTGTGACTGGCTCAAGGCTGTGTCAGCTAGATTTAATGACAGAAGCAAGTATGAGAAGCCAAACTCAACCGGGGCTCAAGGTGATGTCCCACAACTTAGAACTTCCAATGACTCCAGGGTAAAGTAGCATAGCGGTAGCATTTATGAAAATGGTTCAGGGAGTTCTGCTGATAGGAATCAGGAGAAATGGCATGTCAGTAACGTGCCTGCCAGAAAAGCCAAGGTGGCGTTAGGCTTCTGTGCAGATGTAAAACATCTAGACGGAGGAGAGTGAATATTCCACCTGCTTTACAAGGCCAGGCCTCACCTAGAGTCTTGCATTCAGTTCTGAGCACCTTGTTTTAGGAGAAAGTAATAAGTAGGAGCGTGTCCAGAACAAAGACCAGGATTAGTGTATAAACTTAAGATGGATACATTCTGGAGATGTAATAGCATGGTAACTATACTTCATAATACTATATTGTTTATTTGAAAGTGGACAAGAGGGCAGATTTTCAGTGTCCTCACCCCCTCCGGATTTACACACACAGTGGTAACTATGGGTGGCTAATTTGTGATAATCATTACACGATGTATATGCCTATCAAATGCTCATGTTATTCACCAAGTTTCATCAATGAAATATTTTGAAATAAAAAACGAACTCCAAAGCTGTGTCACGTGAGGAACAATAAGAGAAATGAAGGTTAATTAAATAAATAGTGTTTACTGTCTTTAGATTGCCATGTTACTAACATGAAAAACCTGTAGAGGGGTTGGTGTTGTGGTGTGGTGGTTAAAGCCACCGCCTACAGTGCCGGCATCCCATGAGGACACCAGTTTAAGTCCCGGCTGCTCCACTTCTGATCCAGAGCCCTGCTAATGGCCTGGAAAAAGGGGCAGAATATTGCCCAAGTGTTTGGGCCCCTGCCACCCGTGAGGCGGACCCAGATGAAGCTCCTGGCTTTGGCCTGGCCCAGTGCTGGCCGTTGCAGCCATCTGGGGGAGTGAACCAGCAGATGGAAGATCTCTCTCTCTCTCTCTCTCTCTCTCTCTCCCTCTCCTCTTTGTAACTCTTTCAAATACAGAAATCTTTAAAAAATCTGTAGAAACTTCCCAAAGGTTAATGAGATTATTGAAAGGTCTGCACAGAAGAAGAAAATGCTGTGAGACTATGGGCTGCCAGTTTGGTAAATAAACTTTTTTTTTTAAAAAAAGATTTATTTATTTACTTGAAAGGCAGAGTTACAGAGAGGCAGAGGGAGAGAGAGAGGTTTTCCAATGGCTGGTTTACTCCCCAGATGGCTGCAACAGCCAGAGCTAAGCCAATCTGATGCCAGGAGCCAGGAGCTTCTTCCGGGTCCCCCACACAGGTGCAGGGGCCCAAGCACTTGGACCATCTTCTACTGCTTTTCCCAGGCCATAGCAGAGAGCTGGATTGGAAGTGGAGCAGCCGGGACTCGAACCACCACCCATAGGGGATGCCGGCACTGCAGGCAGCAGCTTTACCTGCTCCGCCACAGCGCTGGTCCCTAAACTTTTAAAAACTATAACAAGCATGTTTATATTATCCTATTCCCAGAGACCACAAAAGGAGGGTGATCAAAGAGTTATCTCGGAACACATGGCTGTTCGTGGAGGGCGTGTAAGCAGGTACCCCAGGATTGCATCGTTTTTTAGTCCCTCACCCACCACCACCTCTTCCCGTGTCCCAGCCCAACTCTCTCTCCTCACTATGTTCTTCTTTGCAGATCCCCTTTCTTTCCCCACAAGATGTAGTAGTTGAGTGCAAGGCTGAGTGTCAGACCATCTGTGTGACTCTGAGTAAGTGAACTGAATGCCCTTGTGCCTCAGGTGCCTCACCTGTTCAATGTTAATAAAGGTACATACCTCCTGGGGCTGCTGTCAGGATTAAGAGAGAGTATGTAGGGTCGTTAGGACAAAGCTTGGCGTATAGTCAGTGTTCAACAACTGTTCGCTATTATCATTAGCAGGTCACAACAGCAGTATCCAATAATGGTTAAGGAAACCAGGTTCTGGAGTTAAGACCACCTGGATTCGTAAATACCGTTGACATTGTGAAAATCACTTACCAGCCCATGGCCTCAATTTCCTCATCTGTAAAATGGGAATAATAGTACCACCTACCTTCTACAATTACTGTCATAACAGTATTGTATACTGTATGAGAGTCTATTTGAAAGCCTAGCACCTGGCAGTCTTTCTCTGGAGCGCTCTCTTGAAACCTACAGTAGTACATGCCTTCCGCCAGGTATGGGGCTGGGCAAAGCAGTGGAGAGGAGATAGCAAAGCATTAAGTAAACATTTGTTGAGGAGTGGGCGTTTGTGAGCACTAAAGGCACCTGGGGACACCCACAGCCCAAGAACAACCCGGGTTTCCTTTCTGCAAAGTACTCAGCACCTTTTTACTGAGGGAGTAAATTGCTGGCTCACTTCCAGCTTGTTAATAATACGCACCCTGGGGAGGGTAGACCAGATGGCTTCCCAGCTCCTGGCCCATGCCCCACTTTTGTGGGTATTTGGGGAGTGAACCAGCGGATAGAAGAGCTGTGTGTATCTCTGTCGCTCTGCCTTTCAAATATACTACAACAACAACAATAAAAAAGTTGTTGAATGCATCAAGCCTTCCCCGAACTAGCAGTTCTCTGTAAAGGATGTTTCCAGCCTCTGAGAGGTGGACCTGGAATGGACCACTGGTGTGCAGGGCGCCTCCCTTCGACCCTAGCCCCGGCTTTCCTCGGGGAGAGGGAGGCCAGAAGGCCTGGAAACAGCGCTACTCCCTTGGCGTATCGCTACTACATAGCGGTGTCCAAAAGCGGTGAAGTAATACACAGTTGCAAACGTTGCAGGGAGGGAGGAAGTGTAAGAGAGCCAAGCAGCCTTTAGGTCGCGCGAGCGCTTCCTTAAAACTCCCGCCCACCGCTGCCAACCGAGTCCTCTCAGCCGCTGGAGGGCGCTACGCATCCCAGTCGTACACTCTATGGTCGCTCCCATAGCCTCCCATGAGGAAGTGCGACTGGGAACCGCCTATATACTTCCGCTTGAGGCCGAGTCTTTCTTTCCGAGCCGATAACGCTCCGGCAACATGGTAGGACTTCGGTGTGGGGGCCCGAGAAGATCCAGTTTAATCTTCCCACCCGGCGTCATCCATGCTGTCCCGGGTTGGGTCCAAGCTCCTGTAGGGACTTAATGTATCAAATAAACCCAGTATTGCTGGGATCAACCTCGAAGGGAACGGGCTCCGGGGCTAGGAATGGAAGGGATGGGCTCTAAGAAGTAGAAGACTGAGCCGGGCGTGGGGTAAGATCTCTGCGCTCTGGGGGGCTGGCGGAGGGCACTCTCCTGGAAGCCCTTGGGAGCTGGACCACCGCACCCAGCCACTGGAGCGCAGTTTAGAGTCGAGTGTTTGTGGGATTTCAGCCGCGTCTGCTGGGTCGGGTGCGGTGTTAACGCCTTGTGGTCTGATCTAACGCTGCACGTCCTGGTTTGTTTACCAGGTGAACGTTCCGAAAACCCGCCGGACCTTCTGTAAGAAGTGTGGCAAGCACCAGCCCCACAAGGTGACACAGTATAAGAAGGGCAAAGACTCTCTGTATGCCCAGGGTAAGAGGCCTGCATGTCATTGGTTTTAATACCGCATTGGTGAAGTGTGATCTACGACTCGAGACTGTTTTCTCTCTCGGGTTGGGCATTGGTATTTCTGCTGGCCAACCCAGATAACCCGTGAGACGACTGTGACTTAAGGTCTTCGAGATACCATAACCTGTAACCTAATTTTTCCAGGAAAGCGGCGTTATGATAGGAAGCAGAGTGGCTATGGGGGACAGACGAAGCCGATTTTCCGGAAAAAGGTGAGTGGAAATGACGTGTTAACTACTTACTGTGGTCAGCACACATGCTTCACAGCATCCTAGGTGTAGTCCCAGAGAAACTGCTGCACCTTTTTTTTTTTAAACTGCAACTAATTACAGTGACAAGTAGTAGTAGGCACTGGAGCTGGGAGTGCAACCCAGATGTGCTTCCGGTCTACAATACTGTACAATGCTGGCATTTAACTTACGGGGGGGGGGCAGGGCTCCTTTTTTGAGGAGGCAAAAAATCAAAGTCTGTTGAAGTAGCCAGTTAGGCCATACACTGGCCTCTTCAGTTCTACAGGCTGAATAAGTTGTCTTACCCTAAGCGATTTGGCTGCCATTGAAAGTAACTAGCATGGTTCCTGGAGCATGACATTCCAAATCGCCAACATTGCATTGTTTTTGGCACTTAGCTCTGGTTCCAGAAGATACTAAGGAATGATTTTCGTGTTCATTTGAGTGCAATGAATTGTTTGATCTTGGTGGTGAAGGGATGCTCAGGGACCTTTTTACATTTGGGTAACCTGTTAAAGTTAAGACAGTTTGAGTTGACTACAAGTTTTGAGTACAGCTTGAGATTAGTACAGTTGAATATATGTAATTCTAGACATGATTGTAGATATTCTTAGAATTAATTGATGTCTTAAGTAACAACCCTATTCAGTCAATCACACAATTTGACTATTTCACAGTTGTATGACTTATTAAACCTTTTTTTTTTTTTAAAAAAAGATTTATTTGAAAGGCACAGTAGAGAGAGAGAAGAGAGACTTAGAGATCATCCATCTGCTGATTCACTCCCCAATTGGCTGCAATGGCCAGATCTGGGTCAGGCTGAAGCCAGGAACCTAGAATTCCACCTGGGTGTCCCACGAGGGTACAGGGGCCCAAGTACGTGGGCCATCTTCTGCTTTCGCCTGGCTCATTAGCAGGGAGCTGGATCGGAAGTGGAGCAGCCAGACTCGAACCAGGGCCCATATAAGATGGTGGCTTAACCTGCTGTGCCACAATGCTGGCCCCAACAGGTTTTTGATTGTGTGAAATGCTGTGCTGAAAGGCCACAAGTTCAAGATTGCATAGTGTGTATTTGGGAGGAAGTGCTTTAGGATGTTTGTTCTGAATGTAGATAGGATGTGATGGTAACTGGATAACCCCACCTTCTTTGCTGTTGCTACAGATGATTATTTTCTAATAGCTAAAGGAAAATTGGTGGTGACTCATTATCAAAACATTGCTCTAAGTAGTACACATCAGTTTTTGAAGAAACTGATTATCTGCAGTTATTTGTGAAGAGTTTGGTTTTGATTTTTTTTCCCAGGCTAAAACTACAAAGAAGATTGTGCTGAGGCTTGAGTGTGTGGAGCCCAACTGCAGATCCAAGAGAATGTTGGCTATTAAGAGGTGTAAACACTTTGAATTGGGAGGAGATAAGAAGAGAAAGGTATGTATTAAGCGTGGAAGGTGCAACCTTGTCTATATAGCTTTGTTGTCTTTGGAAAGGAAAACATTCTGCTCACTCATCATGGCAATTCATTGGGAAAAGAAACAGATCCATAGCTGAAGGTTCAAGACTTTTAGGTTTTGGTTTCACTAAGGACAGGAAGGAGATTTGCCTTAATATAGAATGAGTTCTTTAGGATATATGTCATGGATGGAGCAGGGGTTCTTTGCAAGAATTACAAAACTCAGGACTTCTTTTGTTTTATTACAGGGGCAAGTGATCCAGTTCTAATCTTCGTCTTCTGTTTTGTTATGAAGACAATAAAATCTAAAGGTTACCATTGTTCACTTCATTTGGTCTTTTGGAAGGGAATGAACCAGAGCCATCAATAAAACACCTCTTGGAAATTTTTAAGCTTCATGGTTCTGCCGGGTGATACTCATTTCTGATAGAATTTGGTTGAGCTCACATCAAATGATGGGATTATGTAACGTGGCACTTGAATTGCTTGGGACTTCATTGGATCCCATTTGCTGTTGAGCAAAGGATACTGGTTACACATGCTGCATACATACTTAGGTTTCAGACTAATGGGGGAGGTCAATAACATCCATAATCTCACATACCTTAGGTACTAAAGTCAGTTGGTAAGGAATTTTTATTCCATTCTAAACACAGTATATTAAGATTTCCATAGCCCTTTTAAATACATAGTAATTTGTATAAAATACAAATTATTTCTTCATGTTGAAATAACTGTAAGTAAGCTTCCCAGTGGAATCAAGGCTATTCTGTCCATTTTTAATAGTGCTTATTTAGGGGCCTGGCACTGTAGGGTAGTAGGCTAAGCCTCCATCTGCGGTGCTGGTATCCCATATGGGTGCCTGTTCGTGTCCCATTCAGCTGCTGCTCTTCCCAATCCAGCTCTGCTATGGCCTGGGAAAGCAGTGGAAGATGGCCCAAGCAGTTGGGCCCCTCCACCTACTTGAGAGACCCAGATGAAGTGCCTGGCTTTTACTGCCATTTAGGGAGTGAACCAGGGAATAGAAGACCTCTCCCTCTGCCTATAACTTCTCTCTCAAATCTTTTTTAAAAAGTGCCCATGTGACAGTTGCCAATTATATATTGTTTTCCTCTTTCTCTTCAGTCTTAGCTCTTTGGAGATTGGCAGCAAAACTGTAGTTTGGTTATTGGGAGAGCATCTCAAGTGGAACAGTTTGCTTTCAAATTAGTTTATGTATCCACAGATGAGCAAACCTAGGCTTCGTAGCTCTACTCCAACTTTTGTTAATTGGTGGTACTAGCCTTCCAATTTTAGTGAGGAAATAGTTGGTAGTCACCTGACAGGCAAGAGTTATTAAAGATGATAGATACATTTGCCATCTGCTGGTTCACTGCCCCACGTGCTGGCCCCCAAGTACATGTAAGGACCTGCATTGCAAATGCAGAGTGGTGAGATTCCAACTAGGCACTCTGATACAGGGATGTAGGCATCCCAAGAGGTACCTTAACCCACTACACCACAACTCCTTCCCCTCAGCATGCACTTAGATTTTCTATATGTCTGCATTGGCTAGGGCTGGGCCAGGTCAGATCTCCCATGTGAGTTCCAGGGACCCAATCGCTTGAGCCTGCTGACCTTCCATGGTGTAAATCAGCTGGGTATAAACCCAGGTGCTATAAGGTGATGGAGGACTTTTCCAGGGGTATCATATTACTGTCCCACTGTGTTTTGAATGGAATTCTTTTGTACTATTATGTACTTTTTAAAGTTTAAATTATTTTCCTTTTGATTTTGTTTAAGGAATACATCTTCATGTGTATTGTGCATTTTAAAAAATATATTTGAAAGAGTTAGGGAGAGGCATCTGCACCCACTGGTTCACTCCCCAAGTGGCTACAACGGTTGGGGCTGGGCCAGGCTGAAGCCAGGAGCGTGTCATTCCATCCTGGTCTCCCTTGTGGGTTGCAAAGGTCCAAGAATTTGGGTCATCTTGCACTGCTTTCACAGGCCCGTTGAGTACTGGAGGTGGAGCAGCCACTACAGTTAGAGGTGCTAGCTAGTGTAGCTGGCCGCTTAGCTTGCTGCACAATGTGACAATGTGGCCCCAAGGTGGTTAATACCTCCTGTCTACTGGTTGTATCCCCAAATACTTAAAATGCCCTGCCTGTCTCCTCCCACTCTTCTCCCACCTCTGAGCTGAATGAAGCCTGGTAGCAGGGAAGTCAATCCAGGTCTCCCATGTAGGTGGCAAGAACCTAGCTGTCACCTCCTCTTGTCAGTATCCGCTTGAACACAAAGCTCAAGTCAGGAGCCAGGACTTGAACACAGGCACTCTGATAGGGGATGCAAGCAAGCATCTTAAAACTGGTGTAACCACTATAGGCCAAGCACTCTACCCCATGTTTGTGGACTTTTCATCATTCAGTTGAGGCAGGTTTCCTTTTCTGTTTGCACTAAGATTATTATAAACAGCCATCCCAAGCACTTCAGTAGGCAGCAGTATAGTGTTTTAAGAGCTTGGTGTTAAATAGCTGTTAAATCCTGGCTCTGAAATTACAGTGGGCACATAGCTGCCTTAGAATTGATGTTCAACTAGATCAGTACACCTTAAGCATCTCAGTGCCTAGCACCAAGTACACAGCAGATGACGGCTGTTGTTTTCCAACTGGTTCAAGAACTTTTGCCCAACTTCCTCTAGAAAGTTCCAACTTAAGAAAATTTTACTCAAGGACATAGATTTATTTGAAAGAGTGACAGAGATGTTCTGCCCACTGGTTCATTCAGAATCAGGCAGAGCTGGGCCAGGTGAAAGCCAGGAGCCAGAACTTCATGAGTTCTTGCATTGATGGCATGAACACAGTACTTAGGACGTCACTGACTACCTCTCATTTGGAAAGAAGCTGGATCAGAAGTGTGGAATAGCTAGGACTCAGGTCAGGCACTCAAATTAGGGATGCAGGCCAAAATATCTTAACCTGCACCATGATGGCTGCCCCTGAGATTTGCATGTTAAGGAGCTGGCCCTCTGAAGAATGAAAGGTCAAGGCAAAAAGCAAGTGTCAAAGCCCTGAGGTAGCAGTATGCTCGTGGTGTGTCAGGAACAGAAGGAAAACGTACAGTGAGGGAATAAGCCATCACTCTTGGAGCTTGGATGAAATAGTGGGCATGGAGGAAGTGATGGATGTAAGCATCAGCGTGATGTAGTCCCACTTGTTCCACCTAGCTGGAGCAAAACGGTGCCTGTGGGATTTACTCGGGTTTTTATGCTTGAAGTCCATGTATAGAACCCAAGTTTCCTTTTCTCAGGGAGGAGCTGTGTGATGAGGCAGGCAGGATTACATGCTATTCCTCTTCCAAGGGAAGCGACTGTGATGGTATAATAACAGGGTCCACCAATTTCCTCCAGGTTCATAATGGCTACAGCCCAGGATAAGTTTGAGAGGGGTCGTTCCCACACCTCAATGCTGTTTTCCTGAAAAACAAGGGAATAGGTGTGATTGCTTGGTAACCAGTAATAAGTTGCCCTTTTAGTTTGTCATTTGGTCTTACTGTCAGAACTATCAAGCACTTACAGGAAAGGTTAAAGTTAGCCTATAGCAAGCATATTTTGAAAATAATAGTTCAAGCAAAAAACCTGACTACTGATTATAGGATTGAAGTCAATGGAAAAACCGCTCCCAAAAGATCAGTTAAGGGCTAGCGTACACTGGCGCCCCATGTGAGAGGGCTGGTTTGAGTCCTGGCTGCTCCACTTCCAAACCAGCTCCCTGCTAATGCGCCTGGGAAAGCAGTGGAGGATGGCCCAAGTGCTTGGGCCCCTGCCATCCACCTGGGACACCCAAATGAAGTTTTGGGCTCCTGACTTCTGCTTGGCTCAGCCCTAGTCACTGACCATTTGGGTAGTGAATCAGCAGATGGATGAGCTCTCTTTGTCAGTGCACTTCAAATAAATAAACCTTTAAAACCAGTTCATATCCTCATATGTAACAGAGTTAGACCCAGGATGAATGTGGTAGTTGGGAATAGAGCCATCTTAATAAAGTACACACCCAAACATTTGGCTGAACTTTAGATAAAGCAAGAGAACATGTTCCTGGCCTGGGTTCTCCCCCAGAGCATTATTTACCTTTCTTAACCGGTACCCCTGCTTGCCCAAGGGGTCCTGGTTGATGGCAATCACATCTTTATCCTGAAGTAAACTTTTGGCTTGAGGGCTGATGTGTCTGAGGTCATTAGACATGATTAAAGGAGCTGCCATGATAGCCCAGAGAGCCATCTGAGTTACTTGTTGATTCCAGCTGAGGCCAAAGTTGCCAATCACTAACTGAGACAAAGAAAGAAAGAGTTCAATGGAGAAAAGATGAACAATCTGAAAGGTACCTAGATGCCCCATAGAGGGGAATCACGTTAATAAGCATTCTGCTCCAAGTACTGTCCTGGAAAGCCTCCCAAGAGCTTAACGCCCACTTACCTTGAATGGCAAACAGCAAACAGGCCGAGTTCAAGGTGATGGACAAGGAGGGCTCAGGTTCTTACCATATCTGGGTCATTCCAGCCCCCTGGTCCAGCAACATCAACAATTTTCTCCTGGTTAGAAGATGTCCAGGCCAAGATACTCTTTATACTTTCCCAGGAATCATAAATGTCAGCAGAATTTCTCCAGTGATTGCAGTATGTCCGGATTTTTGTGTAATTGGGCTGTGAAAACAGGACAGATGCTTTGTTATCATCCTTGTGATATGAAGAGAGTCTAAGTTAAAGGATTAGAAGTGGAGCAGCCAGGATTCAAATTAGCGCCCAAATGGGATGCCAGCGCTGCAGGTGGAGGCTTAGCTTTCTACACCACAGCACTGGCCCTGGAAAATTGGAAGCATAAGTTTATTTTTGTACAAAAATAATTTTCAGGGGTGGGTATTTGGCCTAGCAATTAAGCTACCAGTTGGGATGCCTGTGTCCAACACAGGAGTGCCTCAGTTCAGTGCATGGTGTCAGATCCTAATTCCAGCTTCCTGCTAATTCAGACCCTTGAAAGAAGCAGTGATGGTGAGTGGTTGGGTTCCTGCCTCCCATGTGGGAGACCTGGACTTTCTGGCTCCTGGCTTCAACTACTACCCCACCCCAACCACACCCACACCCACCCACACACACACACCATTGAAGGCATTTGGGGAGTGAACCAGCAGGTGAGAGTGTGTGCTCTGTTAAAAAAAAAAAAGTATGGGCTGGTACTATGGTGTAACCAGTAAAGCTGATACCTGCCGACATCCCATATGGGCCCTGGCTGCTCCATTTCAGATCCAGTTCCTTGCTAATGCACCTGGGAAAGAAGCAAGAGGATGGCTCAAATGCTTGGGTCCCTGCACCCACGTGGGAGACCTGGATGAAGCTCCTGGCTCCTGCCTTTGGATTGGCCCTGTTCTGGCTGTTGTGGCCATTTGGGGAGTGAACCAGCTGATGGAAGATTCTCTCTGTGTGTGTGTGTGTAACTCTACCTTTCAAATAAAACAAAAATTTTCTGAATTCATGTATAGTTTTTTTATAATACATATTTTTCATGTGCCATGGAAAAAGTTCAAAATTTATACCCAAATTCTTCTGTACCTTTGTATACCAAATGGCAAGTACATGATGAGATTATAGAGATTATTTTCTTTACACTTCATTATGTTTTCCAACTTTTTTAAAAAAAAAGATTTATTTACTTGAAAGACAGTTACAAAGAGAGAAGGAGAGAGATCTATTTGTTCACTCCCCAAATGGCTGCAACAGCTGTGCTGGGCCAGAATAAACTGAAGCCAGGAGGCAGGAACTCCATCAGGGTTTCCCATATGGATGGCAGGGGCCCAATACTTGGGCCATCTCTGGTGCCTTCCTAGGCACATCAGCAGGGAGCAGGATAGGAAGCAGAGCAGCTGGGATTCAAACTGGAACACTTGCTATGGGCTGCCAGTGTCACAGGTGGTGGCCTGACCTGCTGCACAATACTGGCCCCTCCAACTTTTCCAAAATAGATGTACATTAATTTTATAATCAGAAATAAGTAAAATGATTTTAATGAGTAAAAAGCTGCAAAAATTATGCAGGACTCCATTAAGCATATATTAGAAAATCTGAACCTCAGTCACAAAATTGCTTAATGAAATGGATAAAAGTTTGTTGATAGATAGATGGGGTATCTGAGGTTTAAGATGCCAAGAAAAAGATGAGATTACTTTGCAGAGAAAATAATAGAGATTTATCCCATAGTTATTACTTCTTGTGTTAGGGTTACAGTAATAAAGTCAGACAAGGTCCCTGCCCTCATGAAGTTTACATCCTAATAAGGAGATAGACAATAAACAAGTCAACAAATACTTGTATGAGGTGCTAAGATCTTAGAGGACAAACAGATTACTGTGTTAATGGATAAAGTGTTGTTTTGTGAAGTAGTTAGAAAAGACCCATCTGAGTATGTGGCATTTAGTCTGACATTTCTTTCCTTTCTTTGAAAAATATATTTTCATCTACTTGAAAGGCAGAGGGAGGAAGAGAGGGGAGAGAGAAAGGGAGAGAAAGAGAATATGAATGAATATGAGTCATTGTTGGTTCACTCCTCAAATGCATGCAACAGCTAGGGCTAGACCAGGCTGAAGTCAGGAGCCCAGAACTCCATCCAGGTCTCCATGTCGGGTGGCAGGAATCCAGGTATTTGGGCTAACGTCTGCTGCCTTGTAGGCACATTAGCAGGAAGTGGGACCAGGCACTCCAGTATGGAGTGTGGGCATCCCAAGAGATGGTTTAATCTGCTGTGCTACAGCCCCTGCCCCTGAGATTTCAGTGCTATGGAGCTGGCCCTTTTAAAAATCCTGGGGATGAATGGTTCAGGCTGACAATTAAAAGCAAGTATCAAAGCGCTGAGGCAGCAATATGCTTACGGTGTCGAGGGGCCCAAAGGAAACCAGTATAGTGAGGGAAGGATTCATCACTGTTTTGAAGGTTGGAGAGGCAGGCAAAGGCTAGGTGAGTGGAGTCTGACTCTACTCCAAGTGCAATGGGAAGCCAGTTAAGAGTTTTAAGCAAGGGAATCATATTTATATGCCAACAAGATAATTCTGGTGCAGCTTAGAAAATAGATGGGGTTTGGGAAAGAATGGAAGTCAAGATATCGGGCTGTCAGAGCAGTGTCAGGGAGAGATGCTCGTGTCTTGGAAGGCCAGGGTGGATGCAGTAGAGATGGGAAGATGTGGGCTGACTCAGGATAGATTTCAGAGATAGCACTGTCATGACTGCTGACGGACAGGACATGAATGATGAGATAAAGGGAAGACTCGCCTAGGATAACTTCCTAGGTTTTGGTAGCTTAGACTACCATCTGACAGTGGTGATGTAAGAGGTGATCAGATTCTGGGAGAGATGGTAGGATGATACTGTTAAAGAAGGTTGGACTCTGAAGGAGACCCCCATTCCTTTGCTCTCAAGTTCTGAAAAACCTATCAGCCTGGCTCTACTGGATTCTGGGCTCACTAGCTCACCTTATGAAAGGGCCACATATAAAGAGGCCACTCACAGGAGTATACAATGCTTCTGCCAGTCCTGTTCAGAGCCAAGGACATGTACTGATAACCTGTATGAGAAAACAATGGGTAGAATAAGGGCAAGAAGAGAATTTCCAGCTGGGGAGCATTCTAGATATTTTACGAGCCTGCTTGGAAGGTCCATGATATATATATATATATATATATATATATATATATAATTTATATATATATTATAAATTATAATATACATAATTTTTTGAGAAACAATATTATCCCAGGCTTTGTGGTAAAGAGTCTGGTTTATTTATTTATAAGAGACACACACAACTCCCATCTGCTGGTTCACTCCCAAATGCCTGCAACAGCTGAGGCTGGGCTGGACACATGCCAGGAGCCAGGAACTCAATCTAGGTCTCCCAGAGGGTTGGCAAGGACCTACCTACTTAAGCCATCATGGCTGCCTCCCAGCATCTGCATTAGCCAAGCTGGAGTCAGGAACTGGAGCTGGGTGTTAAAACCAGGTACTCCCGTGTAGAAAACGGGTATGTTAACTGGCATCTCATGAGGCCAAATGCCCACCACCTATGTTTTTAACCAGCAGCAGGGACACATAGTGCTGTGCACTTAAATTGTGTATAGTATCTTCCAGACTGCTGGGATTATTCTGAAAGGTAGTATAGAGATGGTATTTATATTTAGGAGAGGCAGGACTGCAGATGCTTCCTTCTTTGGGACAGTTTAACATCCTGAAATCTCCTCTAAATGATATTACAAAGAGACAAAAATATAAATTCTAATTAACACTTAGAGCCTTCTTGATTTAAAAGTGTATAAATAAGGGGCTAGTGCTGTGGCGTAGCGGGTAAAGCCGCTGCCTGCAGTGCCGGCATCCCATATGGGCACCAGTTCAAGTCCCGGGTGTTCCACTTCCAATCCAGCTTGCTGCTGTGGCCTGGGAAAACAGTGGAAAATGGCCCAAGTCCTTGGGTCCCTGCACCCACGTGGGAGACCTGGGAGAAGCTCCTGGCTCCTGGCTTCGGATCAGCGCAGCTCCAGCCATTGCGGCCAACTGGGGAGTGGACCAGCAGATGGAAGACCTCTCTCTCTGTCTCTCCTTCTCTCTCTGTGTAACACTGACTTTTAAATAAATCTTTTTTAAAAAGTGTATAATACTAACCATGCGTAGCCATGCATGGATTTTACATATATGAATAAATGAATGGATGAGCAAACTGAAAGAAGAGGCAGGGACTATGGTGCATTGAGAATTAGTATTTCCAGTAATGTGTCTGGGCATTTAGAATCTGAAGATTAGTCTTGTGCCTCAGCGTTTTTGCTTTTTGTCCATGACTAAATCTCTTGAATTAAACATACCTTCAATCAAATGATTCACACTGTCACAGTGACAACCATCAAATTTTAGCAGATCTACTCCCCAGTCAGCAAAGGTCTGGGCATCAATGTCATAGTGTCCGAAACTCCCAGGGTACCCTGCACAGGTTTTATTTCCAACATCTGCATAAATCCCTAGCTTTAGTCCTTTGCTGTGGACCTGAAAGGAAAGGAAGAGTCACCACAACAGAAGGGTAATCATGAAGTAGCGGAGAGAATCACTCCGGGCTAGGGGCAAAGACAAGTGTGAGTGCAGATCAGCAGGTATTGAGGATGCTCTTCCAATTACCCCAATTCTGCTGAGGCAACTCAAACTACAGATATGACCTACGGCACAGAACTGAGGAGAAAGCCATCAGCCACTCTAATTTTCCTGATGGGATCCCAAGTTACCTTATCGAGCAATCAATGATAGGCTTATCTTGACAAAGACTCTGTCCTTTTTTTTTTTTTTTTTAAGAGGAAAGGCTTATTGTCGGGTGAGGGAAGCCCTGACAGGAAGCCTCTGTCCTTGACCAAATTTTAGTTCAATTTCTCAGCCTTGTCTTCCACTAGGCCTTGACCTTGGCTTTCCTTTTTCGTCCTAGAGGGTCTGTTTTTAGCAAGAATCTTCCTAAGTGACTCCTCCCCTTCATATTTGATCAAGTTTTCTTATCCTCCCCTCCTTGATGCCCAAGTCCATGCCATCCCTTTAGCAAAAATCCTCCTATCCTTGGTGTCTTTTAGTAATTTTCTATCTACTAATCCCCTCAATCTGCTGTATTAGTCCTGAATAAATCCTGTCTTCATTGCCTTAACTAGAGTTGAGCTCTATTTCTCTTCAACAATCTCAGAATATTTTCCTTTTATTTTCTAAAATTTTAGTTCATGGAACAGTTACAATGGCTTTGAAAGCTTATATGGAAATACATGAATACATATGTCAATGATCCAATTCCTTTTTTTAAAAAGATTTATTTCTTTATTTGAAAGAGTTACACAAAGTGGGGGGAGGTCTTCCATCTGCTGGTTCACTCCTCAATTTTCCACAATGGCTGGAGCTGTGCCGATCTGAAGCCAGGAGCCAGGAGCTTCTTCCGGGTCTCCCACGTGGGTGCAGGGGCCCAAGGACTTGGGCCATCTTCTACTGCTTTCACAGGCCATAGCAGAGAACCAGATTGAAAATGGAGCAGCCGGGACTAGAACTGGTGCCCATATGGGATGCCGGCGCTACAGGCCAAGGCGTTAACCCGCTGCGCCACAGCGCTGGCCCCCCAATTCCTTTTATTTCTTAGAAAATTCAGTGCTTTCAGCAAAAGGAGAACTTCTTCAAGATAAGCTTCAAGAGCTACTACAAGGGGCCAGCATAGTGATGGCAGCGGGTAAGCTGTTGCCTAAGATGCCGGTATTCCATATAGACGCTGGTTTGAGTCCTCGCTGCTCCACTTCTGATCCAGCTCCCTGCTAATGCACCTGAGAAAGCAGCGGAAGATGGCCCAGGTGCTTGGGCCCCTGCCATCCACATGGGAGACCTGAAAGAAGCTCCTGGCTTCAGCCTGGCCCAGCCTTGGCCATTGTGGCCACCTTGGGAGTGAACTAATAGATGGACAATCTCTCTCTCTCTCTCTGTCTCCCTCTCTCTCTCTGTAACTTTGACTTTCAAATCAATCAATAACTAAATCTTTTAAAAATGAAGCTTTAAAAAAAAGAGCTATTGCAAAACATACAGTAAATCTGCTGATGGGATGAAAATGACCTGATAAGCCTTCCAATTCAAAGTTCCCATAACAGCAGTGACTCTATTTTCTGAGTGTCACAAGGGCTGTTTCTGAACAAGCTTCTATACAGAAGTGCTTTTAATCCCATGAATGAAAAGGAAATTATCTACAAACTCACATAATCAGCAAGGCGGCGGATCCCCCCAGGAAAGCGCTGAGGGTCCGCCTGAAGCCTGTCTTCTGGATCTCTTTCGGGAGCCATCCAACAGTCGTCAATGCAGAGGTATTCATAACCGGCATCCTTCCAGCCATCTGAGACCATGAGCTCTGCCATCTGCATGAAGAGATGCTCACTGAAAGAAATTGCAGTAATTATTACAAGTCAGGAAATGAATGCTCAGGTATCTCCTATTTGTTAGGCACCTTGGAATTACACAATTTTCTTTTCAACCCAGTAATAGTGTATTAGTAATCACAACCAATACAGTGTAAAATGAACTGTCCTTCTTCCAATTTTCTCTCTGCACTACCTGTTTAATACTTCTACCCTTAAACCCCCAAACAATTAAAATAGCAATGAGAAATACATGATGAAATCAAAGTCATTAAAACTAAGTTCAGCAGAGCACAAAACTGCAGAGTGAAAGGCAGAGTTGCAGTGAGGCAGAGGCAGAGAGAGGTCTTCCATCTGCTGGTTCACTCCCCAAATGGCCACAATGGCCAGAGCTGAGCTGATCTGAAGCCAGAAGCCAGGAGCTTCTTCCGGGTCTCCCACATGGGTGCTGGGGCCCAAGCACTTGGGCCATCTTCTTCTGTTTTTCCAGGCCATAGCAGGGAGCTGGGTCAGAAGAGGAGCAGCTGCGACTTGAACCGGCAATCATACAGGATGCTGGCACTGCAGGCAGTGGGATTTACCCACTACGCCACAGTGCCGGCTCCAGGAATGTGCATTTGTAAAATCTTTGGACAAGTATGTATCAAAATGAATTCACCTTTGCACCCAGTAGTCTTGTGAGTAATGAGTCAGTTAAGAATCAGGTGACATAAAAATTGAAGAGCCCGAACAGCTACCAACTGGGGATTGCTTAAGTGAATTATGGCATACACATATAATTTGCATTTATGAAACTCTTACTCTGTGCCAAACACTCTAGCCTGCTTATATTTAGATAGGATAATTACTCTGCCTGATGTCACAGGGATAAATAACAATGAGGTAGAATTGAACCCATGCAGGGCACCAGAGTCTTGCCATTAACCATGCCTGACATGATACATTTTCATAGGAACTAATGGGGAAAAAAATCCGTTTCCATTTACACAGAAAAGAATCCAAGGTTATCTATGAGGGTGCTTCAAAAAGTTCATAGATGTCGGGTGGGCACTGCAGTGCAGTGCTTTAAGCCCCTGCATCCCTCATCAGAGTGCCTGGTTCCAGTCTCAGCTGTTCCATTTCTGATCCTCCTCCCTGCTAATGCGCCTGGGAAAGCAGTGGAGGAAGGCCCAGGTAAATGGGCCCCTGCACCCATGTGAAAGACCTGGATGGAGTTCCTGGCTCCTGGCTTCAGTCTGGCCCAGCCCCAACCATTGTGGCCATTTGAGGAGTGAACCAGAGGTTGGAAGACCGTTCTCGCTCTCTCTCTCCCTTTCTCTCAGTCACTCTTCCTTTCAAATAAATGAAATCTTAAACTTATCTTCTAATTTTGCACTTTTTAAAGTGCCCTTGTGGTTTTTTTAAAGATTAATTTTATTTATGTGAAAGGCAGAGTTAAAGAAAGAGAGAGGGAGGGACAGAGAGCAATCTTCCATCTGCTGGTTCACTTCCCAGATGGCTGCAACAGTCAGGGCTGTGCCAGGCTGAAACCAGGCGCCAGGAGCTTCTTTTGGGTCTCCCACGTGGGTGCAGGGGCCTAAGCATTTGGGCCATGTTCAGGCACTTTCTCAGGCCATTATCAGGGACCTAGATTGGAAGTGGAGCCATATCCACTAACATATGGGATGCCAGTGTTGGAGGCGGCAGCTTAACCTGCCACACCACAACACAATGCCGGCCCTGGTATTAACTTTTTTTTTTTTAATTTGAAAGGCAGAGTAATAGAAATAGAGAGAGAGAGGGAGAGAGCGATAGAGTGCACTTCCATCTGCTGCTTCGCTCCCCAACTGGCCACGACAGCCAGGGGCCAGGAACTCCATTCAGATCTCCTATTTGGGTGGCAGGGGCCCAAGTACTTGGGGCATCATCTGCTTCCTTCCATTAGCAGGGAGCTGGATGGGAAGCAGAGCAGCTTGGAGTCAAAGTGGCCAGCATCCCAGGCAGTGGCTTAACCTGCTGTACTTCGATGTCGGCCCCTCCTGACATTTTTTTTTTAAAGATTTATTTATTTGAAAGACAGAGTTACAGAGAGAGGTAGAGCCAGAGAGAGAGAGAGAGAGAGAGAGAGAGAGAGAGAGACAGAGAGGTCTTCCATCTGCTGGTTCACTTCCCAAATGGCTGCAGTGGCCAGAGCTGCGCCAATCTGGAGCCAGGAGCTTCTTCTGAGTCTCCCACGCGGGTGCAGGGGCCCAAGGACTTGGGCCATCTTCTACTGCTTTCCCAGGCCATAGCAAAGAGCTGGATCGGAAGTAGAGCAGCCAGGACTCGAATGGGCTCTCATATGGGATGCCGGCACTGCAGGCTGGAGCTTTAACCTGCTGTGCCACAACGCTGGCTCCCCATTAACATTTTAACCATCACCATTTCTGGATAGTAGAGTTCCAGAAATTTTAATTTTCATTATACTCTTCTTTACCACGTACAGTTTTTGAAATGACCAAGCACTAGTGTTATAATCAGATACAAAAATAACACAGCCATTGTTTATAAAAAGAAGACAGGAAAATAAAAAAAACCCATTGGGGGCTCAATTGGCACACTTTGTACTCCTGGGTCACAATAGAATGAGTCTGACAGAAGGCCAAGTTCTTCTATCATATGGAACCGACATCGTGACTTAATCTGTAAAGATAGTGGCAGGAAGAAGTTATGGACAGAGAAGTATTGTTACTACTGGCCTTTAGAGAGACCTCTGCACTATGGAGTACTGTATTATGTTTTTAGCAGTATCTATTAGTGATTCTTTTAAAAAAGATTTATTTATTTGAAAGGCAGAGTAGCAAAGAGAGAGGCAGAGACACACAGAAAGAGATATCTTCCATTGGGCTGGTTCACTGCCCAAATGGCTGCAATGGCCCAGGCTGAGCCAGGCTGAAGCCAGGAGCCTGGAACTCCATCTGGGTCTCCCACGTGGCTGGTAGAGCCCAAAACCTTGGGCCATCTTCTGCTTTCCCAGGAGCATTAGCAGGGAACTGGATGGAAAGTGGAACAGCCAGGACTTGAACCAGAGCTCACAGAGGATGTTGGCAACGCAGGTGGCAGCTTAGCCCACCGGGCCACAACACTGGCTCCCAGCAGTAATTCTTAACTTTTTCTGGATCATAGATCCCTTTGAGAATCTGAAGAAAGCTAAACACCTTTTCTCTAGAGAAATATACACATATTTACAGGTTACATTCCTTTCGGCATAGATTCTAAGAACACTTGTTCTATATGCTTGAGGGATCAGACAGTTCCAATAGCTTATCTGATCGAAAGCTCACCTGTGTGAGATAAAAACTATTGTTAGCTTTCTGAGTGAGCTCCATGAAGTAAAAAAGTTGTTATCCCAATTTACAGACACGAATTGCAAGGGTCAGATAGGTTCAATATGTATCTAATCCCGCCTCAGCTCTCCTTTTACGTGTGTAAAATGCCCCCAGGTCAACGTTCCAGCTTGAGGCCACACTCAAAAGCAAGGGGGCAGAGGAGACCTCAGAAACCTCCATGTCTCTCTAACTTCCTTGATTTACAGCTAAGGAACCCGTGACCTCCAAAAAGAAAGGGCACGAGTCTTAGTTCCCCGTCGCTCTTTACCCACCCTGGGTGTCTTCAGGGCTAGTTCACGGCCAGCACCTGGCCGAGGCAGTGCCAAAGTTCACAAGAAGAATCAGAATGGAATCAGACGGTCAGTGGAGACAGTCTCTAGCTGCATTAGTAGAAAGAAAGGAGGGGTGGGGTGGGGGAAGGGGTGAGGAAATGGCAGGTAGTGGCCGCTGGGTGGACTCCCACGGCAGCAGCAAGTTTAGGGCTAGTCCTGATCCGGGAGCGATTGCTGGGGATAAAAGCAAAAAAGCAGCAGTAGTATGAGAGCTCTCCCTTGGGCTCACGTGTTTTCGTTGAGACCCCTCCATTCCCCCAAACACACTGAGACACACACACATGGAAAAGCGAAGGGAAGGAGACACCTAGTAGCTGATACCTGATGCAGGATTCCGGCTCTGCCTGGCAGTCAAGGTTACATAGGAAGCGCTCCCAGTGTAGCCAGCCCATGGTAGGCGTCCTCGCCAAGCCATTGTCCAATGCCCTGGCCCCAGGGACGCCCCAGAAAAATAGGAAGAGGAAGCGAAGTGCAAGCAAGCAGCCCCGCCACTGACGTCCGCGTCCCGACTTCATTGTCACGGTGATCGCACAGTGCAGATTTCTGTAGGTAAACTGGCTTTTAAGTTGAACCTTATGGGCGGACCAATCATGGAGAAGTTATTAAGGAGTGACGTTATTGTTTCTCAGGCAACTGGGACGGTTATCCCCGGAGGCGGGCCAATGAGCGGTCACGTAAAACGAACCTGTAACCAATCACACTCTACCTTTCTTGATACTGGCCCGCCCTATTTCCATACCAGAAGGCAGTGCGCCACTTTAGTGATCCCGGGTTTGAGCCGAGAGTTGCTCACGTGACCGAGATCTCACATGACGTAGGCGCTCACGTGATCACTCGCTTACGTGAGCAGAAGTAGTTCTGGTCGTCGTCTATCGTCTCGCTATAGCCGTTTGAGGGAAGAAGAAGGAAAATTACCCGGTATCATTAGAGGTTGGTGTGTAGGTGGGAACTGGGGACCCGGGGAGGTGGTGGTGATGATGAAGACCAGAGCGGGGTCCGCGGGCCGCCTCCGCCTTTTTCGTTCTCTTTCCCCTCCCCCCTCCCCCTCCCCCCCTCCCCCTCATCTCAGTGCCGGGAAGCCGCCTTTGCTGCGCCTGTTGGGGAAATGGTGGACGATCATGACTGTGTCTGTGTTTTTGTATCTCTCTCTGGCTGGGCCGCTTTCAGGGAGCCCCTAAGAGGGACCGTAAGGGAAAAACCTTTGAAAACCACGGGCCCGAGTTAGGAGAAAGCTATTGAGAGCGGTGGGCTGCGGACGGGTGCATCCATCCCCGCGCTCAGGCGCCACTGCCTGATTGTCTGTGCCGGGGGAGGCCCCAAGTGAATTCTGTCTGTAGAGTCACATCTAGGCAAATGCTGCGTGCCTGGCAGAGGCGCCCGAGAAGTGCTTATCCTGAATTAAGTATTTGAACAGCGTTCATTTTTCTGCTTATACCAACAACCCACATGCTCAATTCGAACGTTCTAAAAATAACAATATACTTTATACATTTTTTTAAAAAGACTCGTAATTCACCACTCGGAGGTAACGACTCAACCTTGTGTCGTTATAGTTTTTTAAAAAAGTATGTGTATGGCACACATATTAAATACACAGATTGTTAACTCACAAATGGAAGCCCGGTTCCTACTTTGGGCAAGAGAGTCCCGGTGGCCTTACCCACGAGATGTAGAAATGAAGCGGAATCTCCGTGCCGCTACCCAGGGGGCTGGCTCTGGAGCCGGGGAGCGCTGCAGGAACGTTAAATGGGACAGAGCGTCTCGGGGCTAAGGCAGGCGAAAAGCCAGTCCGTAAATCTGTCACCGAGACCTAAGGATGGTTTAGAGGAAGACTGTTAGCACTAGAGATGCAGCCACATAATAAGCGACTCGCGTCGGGGAGTCGCATCCCCATTGCAGTTTTATGGCAGTTACTACACTTTGCACTTTCTTTCCAAGAGGCCCACTGCGCCCCGGCGATTTCACATCAGGCAGCCTAGCTACAAAACTATAACGTTTTATGAAATTTGTTAGACCAAATCCCAGAAAAGCAAACATTTTAATTTGTTTTTGTTACTTTATTTGGCTGAACAAAATGGTTATTTTCTGCAGAAAATTAGGAATACACACGAAATTTAAAAATTAAAATGGGAAAAGCCATAAACTCAGAGTAACCTCTAGTAACATCTGACATAGTCCCCGTGCATCTACGTTTCCTAAAAATTTTTTAATTCCAATACAGTCAGTTTAAATGACTAACTGTATAGAGGTATGTAACATAAAAGGTGAAAATCCTCCTTCATTTCCTCAACCCTCCAGTTCTCAAAAACAAGTTTGTATTACTTGCTTTGGGATTTCTGCTATGCATTTACATACCTATATACCTGCATACCTATATTTGAATGTAACTAGGATCATGCTATGTAAATTCTTTAAAGTTCTGAGATCTTTTCTGGATTGGGGCAGATTTTTTTTTTTTAAGGGGCTGCATAGCATTCTGTCTTAAAGATAAAATATAATTAATTCAGCAATCCCCCTGTTGATAACTGTTTAGATTTCTAATTTTCTGCCATTACTAACAGTGCCTCAGTGATCATTTGTAAGTATTTCTGTTGACCAGATTCCTGGAAGGAATTCTAGCAGGGTCAAGGGGTATGTGAATGTTTGTTTATTTTTTACATAGTTGAGATTATCGAGTAGCTGTGATCTTGCATCATTTAAAGATAGTAGCATTAGTCATTACTTTGGTTCTTATTTTCTAAGTTTTCAATTAAATGGGTGCTCCGTTTTTCTTACTAAAATGTGCTTCAGTGAATATAGTTCTGTAAATCTTTGCCTGAATTTCAGGTCATTTGTTCGGGGCACATAACTTGAAGTGGATTTCCTGTCGCATTTGCTTTCCAGAGATAGTGTATCAGTTTTCACTCCTAGTAGAGTATTAGTTTGTGAACCCCGAATAGCACTGACTTACTATTACTGTGTAATTTCTACTGTCTTGATGGCTGAAAAATGTTGATCATTCTGGTTTTAGCTTGTGTTTCTGATGATTAATGACGTTCGAACATTTCCCAGACTCCTCTCCTCTATCTTTTCCTATACCTCGATTCCCTCTGTATTTAATGTGTTATCCAGTCCCACAGATGCTACTTTTTTGATACGTGTGGAACACATCTTTCTTCCCTCTTTTACTGCTGTTGTGTTAGTGAATCCTTTAACATCGCTCCAAGAGATTGTTGGGACTAATCTTGCCTGTTTCACCTCAGTCCCCTTCTGATTGAGTGCCACACTGTTGCCAGGGTGATCTGTCTGGAAGGGTTATGATGACGTCACTCCCTCACTCCCCCGTTTAAGACCTGTAAAAAGCCCTTAGCATTTGTATATCAAATAAGGCCTTCAGCATCTGATCTCTGCCTTGCCAGCCTCATCCCGTGCTTTGCCCTCTCCTATTTTATGTTCTGTCCAAATTTTAAAAATTTGTTTATGGATCCTTCAAGGGATTCGCCTGTTTAGTTTAACTGTTCTGCCTCCAGCTGATAGAAACTGATCAACTAGTCCCTGCTATATACTTTTCTTATACCCTGTACCAAGTTCTGTTGTAGCAGATACAATGTATATTTGCACTTTTATCTTTAGTGAAGACATACAGTGCCCCATAGCACCCAAAGCCCTTTCAGGGTTTATTGATTCTTGTATGCCAGACCCACGTACCGGACCTGGCAACGACAACAACAACAGGAATGTTGGTAAAATGGAAGCTTGGATTCCCGATAATGACTTCTGTCCATTTACCTCTTAGACCTTGAGATTGCACTGATTGACGTTGCATGAGTTCTTTATTAGTCAGGATAGTAGTGTATTTGCTGCAGGTGTCTTTTCAGGTGTGTTTTGTTTGTGAAACAAAAATCTCCCATAATCCTACCATCCAAAGTAACCACCATTATTGGTCCCCAGTATATAACAGGTATTAAATAAGTCATTTATGAATGAGTGAATGAGATCAAAATCTGTTGTAGTCTTTTTACTTATACAGATGTCTTTTACAACACTTGTCAGCACCATTGAATTTTGTTTTAGTAGGTCGTTCTTTTGTCTTACTATGTTGTGAACATTTTTCCATGACAGTAGTCTTCCGGTTTATTTTGCAGTTACACTGAAATTACATTGAGCCAAGCTTGCCACCAAGAGCCCAACAGTCACCATGATGCTGAGCACGGAAGGCAGGGAAGGGTTCGTGGTGAAGGTCAGGGGCCTACCCTGGTCCTGCTCAGCTGATGAAGT
Organism: Sylvilagus floridanus; assembly: GCA_949820135.1. Classification (NCBI taxonomy): domain Eukaryota; kingdom Metazoa; phylum Chordata; class Mammalia; order Lagomorpha; family Leporidae; genus Sylvilagus; species Sylvilagus floridanus. The sequence goes on from OX463223.1 coordinate 40,737,669, forward strand.
TATGCGCTTCTTCTCTGATTGCAAAATCCAGAATGGCACATCAGGTATTCGTTTCATCTACACCAGAGAAGGCAGACCAAGTGGAGAAGCATTTGTCGAACTTGAATCTGAAGATGAAGTGAAATTGGCTTTGAAGAAGGACAGAGAAACCATGGGACACAGATATGTTGAAGTATTCAAGTCCAACAGTGTTGAAATGGATTGGGTGTTGAAGCATACAGGTCCGAATAGTCCTGATACTGCCAACGATGGCTTCGTCCGGCTTAGAGGACTCCCATTTGGCTGTAGCAAGGAAGAGATTGTGCAGTTCTTTTCAGGGTTGGAAATTGTGCCAAATGGGATGACACTGCCGGTGGACTTTCAGGGGCGGAGCACAGGGGAGGCATTTGTGCAGTTTGCCTCGCAGGAGATAGCTGAGAAGGCCTTAAAGAAACACAAGGAAAGAATAGGACACAGGTACATTGAAATCTTCAAGAGTAGCCGAGCTGAAGTCCGAACCCACTATGATCCCCCTCGGAAGCTCATGGCTATGCAGCGGCCAGGTCCTTATGACAGGCCAGGGGCTGGCAGGGGGTATAACAGCATTGGCAGAGGAGCTGGCTTTGAAAGGATGAGGCGGGGTGCCTATGGTGGAGGCTATGGAGGCTATGATGACTATGGCGGTTATAATGATGGGTATGGCTTTGGATCTGATAGATTTGGAAGAGACCTCAATTACTGTTTCTCAGGAATGTCTGATCATAGATACGGAGATGGTGGGTCCAGTTTCCAGAGCACTACAGGGCACTGTGTACACATGAGGGGGTTACCTTACAGAGCCACTGAGAATGATATTTATAATTTTTTCTCGCCTCTTAATCCCATGAGAGTCCATATTGAAATTGGACCAGATGGCAGGGTTACTGGTGAGGCCGATGTTGAATTTGCTACTCATGAAGATGCAGTAGCAGCTATGGCGAAGGATAAAGCTAATATGCAACACAGATACGTGGAGCTCTTCTTGAATTCTACCGCAGGAACAAGTGGAGGAGCTTATGATCACAGCTATGTAGAACTCTTTCTGAATTCTACAGCAGGGGCAAGTGGTGGTGCCTATGGCAGCCAGATGATGGGAGGCATGGGCTTATCCAATCAGTCCAGTTACGGGGGTCCTGCTAGCCAGCAGCTGAGTGGCGGGTACGGGGGCGGTTATGGTGGCCAGAGCAGTATGAGTGGCTATGACCAGGTTCTGCAAGAAAACTCCAGTGACTACCAGTCAAACCTCGCTTAGGTAGAGAAGAGGCATTTAGCAGCTACTACTACAGAAATAAAAGCTGTGCATTTATGGGAGTGGAATAGAGTGGGAGGGATGTTTAGTATATCCAGTATGATTGGCAAGTGGGAACTACAATTGATTCTGACCGCTTTTGGTCAGCTTCCTCTCTTTCTTTTCTTTCTTTTTATCTTTCTCCTTTTTTAAGAAAACAAAGGATTAAGTTTAACAGTTTTGCATTACAGGCTTGTGATTCCTGCTTACTGTAAAGTGGAAGTCAAGATTGTTTTAAAACTTTACGCTCAGTCATTTTAAACACTGAAACATTCAGCTAGGATGTAATAACAGAGTTCAGTATTGACCATAACTGTTAAACCAATTTTCAGCTTTCCTCAAGTTAGTTACGTTGTAGGAGTGTACCTAAAGCAGGAAGCCTATTTAGGTTAAAGCAGTTTCGCTTATGTTAAATGTTGCTCTTATACCACAATACATTGAAAACTTCAGATGCATGTTGAGAAACATGCTTTTCTGTAAAACTCAAATATAGGAGCTATGTCTACGATTCAAAGTGAAAACATTTGGCATGTTTGTTAATTCTAGCTTTTTGGTTCAATATCCTGTAAGGCACGTGAGTGTACACTTTTTTTTTTAAGATCTGGGACAATTTTGAGATGTAATACCAATACTTTAGGAGTTTGGTCGTGTTGTTTGTATGAAATTCTGAGGCTTTGATTTAAATCTTTCCTTGTATTGTGATTTCCATTTAGATGTATTGTACTAAGTGAAACTTGTTAAATAAATCTTCCTTTTAAAAACTGGAAAAATACTCTTGTACAGCTTGACCTTTATTCGGGCACACTCTAATTGACTTTATGATCCCCTGCTGTTGAAATTGAAATTTTTCAATTATAAATGATACATTAGCATCTTTGTATATACACCATTGTGTGTATCATTAATTATTTCTAAGATATATTCATAGAAGTAGATTTGCTGACTCAAAGATAACACACATTTTAAGGCTGTTGAGTTGTCTTACCAGGAAGATTCTGGTACTATGTCTTTCCACCAGGAGTGTGTGTTTTTATGTTTTCTCCCAACCCCTCCTTAAGGATGCACAGAATTTTTTCCGAACTCAGTTTGTTGAAAAATGATGTCCCATTGCTATTTTAACTTGCATTTCTTTGATTAATACAGAGGCTGACTGTTTTCCTCTTTCCTTCTGCTGTTACTACCATGTCCACAGGACTACTGAGCTGCACCAGAGACTTTGTATTTTATCCAGCCAGTAGTCTCCAAAACCTGGAGAAGTACAAGCAAGTAATTTTCACTACAAATTAGACCTAAGGAGTATTTGTATGTTTAAAAAAATATATGGTAGGCCAGTGTTTTAGAAAGAATTCAGTCTTTAGAGTGCATTGATACAGCCTGTAAACAGTGTTTCCTTTTAAGTTTTCCAGGGCCTGCAAAGCGGGTTTGACATTCGTGGTGCTCTCATTGAGTGCATCTGCATCATGTGCAGCACCTGCTGAAACCCTGCTGGGCCTGCTGCTGAGTTTCTGATTCCGTAGTCCAGAGTGCTGCTGCAGAATTGCTACTGCTGCTTGTCTCAGGACCCCATTTGGAGACTCATTACGGGTCTCCGATGGCCAGAAGCCCATTTAACCCTGCAACAGCGACTTACAGGAGCAGCTTCCTTGATGATTGATTCTTGATTGCCTCCCCTTTGTTCCTATAACGAGCGATTTAAATTTTCTATAAAGTACAAATGATGTGTAATTATTTAGTTACGAGCTCTCGCACCTCCATGAGGATTCTGAGTGCCTGTGGCATCTCCCTCTGGTAATGTACATTTCTGTCTGCATCACAGTGATCATTAACAGTTGTACCTCTTGATGACCATCAGGACTCCAGGCCCTCAGATCAGGCAGCAGCCTCACCTGAACATCTACACGTCTCTTGGCTGCTCTTACCGGATTGTTACCCTTGGGCTGTTGAGAAATCCCTTGAGATAGGAGGCAAATACCTAATTGATATTATCTGATTCCATTTTATTCAGGGAAACTTCATGGAGCACAATTTCTAGAAAAGCAGTCTAACTGAAGATGCAGTGGGGGTTTTGAGTCTGCTGATTTCTATCACAGCGCTAGGAGAACAGGAAATCGTTGACTCTTAAGTAGATTGAGCCACTCTGAGCTTTGAAGCCTTTCTCGAGTAAACATGTAGATTTGTCTGCTTTCTACTGCTGCTCAGTTCATTTTCCAGAAGTTTCTTGAAGTAGGGATGAAGATTCTTCAGTTAGCCACTAGATGTCACCAAATCTCAGGAAGGGTAAGCTGAGTCCCGCGCTCATAGGCGTTGGCTGCTGCTGCTTTGCTGGTGTTAAGAATACTCAGAAGGGCTCTGTGTAGTTATAAGAGGGAGAACCTGGAGGTTGGTGGTGAGCACAGGGGTGTGCAAAGGGACAGCAGGACCCGCCGGGACAGCAGCACAGGTGCACACGTACACACACACATGTCCCCCTACCACCCGTGATCCACACCCTAATTAACAACTGCCCAGGAGAGTTTGCTGGGAGGTGAAGTGGGCAGCCCAGACACACCCTCCAACACCAGGTCAGGGGACTGCGTTTAGACTGCCTGCGAGAGCTGTTTGGCAGGATCAGGAAGAAAGATACAGCCCCCAGATCGTGGCCTAAGGGGGTCTCCGCTGAAGTCTCGTGCCGGCCGTTCTCAGAGTGTGGTTCCAGGTGCAGCTGGTGTTGATCTGCGGGTGTGGAGCCCTCACCGAGAGGAGCAATAGCAAATGAGCACTGTGGCCCGGACAGCAATGCAAGATACCGCTAGATGGGGCTGCCGTGGGCGCCGAGAATCCTCATGGGAGCTGAGATGGCGTGCAGAGACCATCGTACGTGGCTTGCATTTTACTAGGACATTTGAAAGGCTGGTTAAGGCCAGCCGCCTTGGCGGGAGCTGGGAACTGGTTAGCAGTGCAGGTGCTCGGGATGCGCCCAGATCAGAAACTCTGGGGGTGGGGCCCAGCATGTGACCAGTGCTGGGGGGGGGGGCTCTGTGGCAGGAGACCCCTGGCTCGTGCATCCAGCCCCTTGCTGCACCCCGTGTTCATCCCACCCCAAAGGAGGCAAGTACAGCAGCCCCTGCCCCCTCCCATGTGTAAGCGTGGGGCATCCTCTCTGCCTCCTCTACCCCAGCACGTAGAGACAAGCCTGCATGGCAAGTCGATTTACCAATCAAGCTCCCTCTCCTTCAAGGAGAATTCCTAGCGCTGTCAGCGAAAATGAAGATTTTGCCAAGATGGGCCTTGGGGACTATTGTAAAACAGATGGCTGCCGAAGGCCAGGTGCCGGTTTGATACCATCTGGGAGAGTCACAAGAGCTGTTTTACAACGCGCCCCACACTGACTGCAATTCAAGTCTTGAGAATGCAAAGCAGACACGGCCATGGGGGGTCACCTGGTTGGCGCCTGCGCAGGACCTCACTGCCTTGGTGAAGGGTTAGAGTGTGCATGTGCCAGGAGCCTATGGATGGGTCACGCCCACCCCGGTGCAGTGGTGAGCACAGACAGGTGTACACAGGGCTGTGACCCTCTGAGACGGAAGGTTAGGCTTCCGGAGGAACAGATGGGTACTGAGCGATGCCTCTAAGAACCAATGGGATTTATTCAGTAATCCTTTGATTCTAGTGCTCTGTCTGACCAATACACCTGTTAGGACATTGCCAACAGCCTTTTTCAGGGTTTTTTTCCCCATTCCTTCCTTTCCTGTCTCTTCCCGCTCCCCCTCCTTTGCACAGGGCCTGTTTCTTTTTACTTAAGATGTCACTGAACATCACTGCCATTCTCACTTCAGAGATTAGGAAGCTGAGGCTCGGGGTGTGCCCTAACCAACTTTGTGGTGAGGAAAAGAAGCATGCTGGAGGGCAGGAGCCCCGTTTGGTAAGCAGCCATCCCATCTCCTCCTCTCCCGCCTCCGGAGACCTTCAAATAGGGCCCCTCCCTGGAGTCTTTTAAGGTTCCGGGAAGGGGACGCGAGCGGCTGCAGGGAAATGGCGGCAGCGGCGGCGGGCGCCGAGGGGGCGTGGTCAACGTGGCGAATGGCGGCGACGCGGGGAGACCCGCGCGAGTCCTGCAGGAGTCCGGGCCCGCGGGGCTCCCGGAGGGGAGACAGTCCCTTGGCCAGCTCTGGCCGGGGATCTGGAAAGCCCTCCTCTGCCCCTTCATTCCTTTCGGACCCCTTGGGCGCCGGGAGGGGGACGCCGGCTGAACGTGTGACAAGAGAACCGGGGCAATGGTCGTGGGTCTCCCTCGCGTCCGGCCTGTGCCTGGCGCTCCGCTCCGTGGGTTGTCCCGGGCCAGTCCCCCAGAGCCCGGCGTTGCCAGGGATGCTCCCAGCTCCCGAGGGCTGCCCGGGAAGCCGGCAGGACGGGGCAGGGGAAGCCACGAGCGGCCACTTATCCTTACTCAGAGCCCCTTGCCTGGCACACAGTAGGCGCTCAATGCGTGTTTATTTTCTGTTGAGTGTTGACTCAACTTTTATATCTAGTGATTCTGAAAACTCCTATTGCCGACCGGATTATGGACAAACAGCTCAGCAACTGTCACACCATACTGGAACTTTGAAAAGTTTTGAAAACATGTCGGTTCTTTTGTTTATTTCTCAACTCATATTCCTTTCCCTTTTTTTATTTTAAATTTTGCATTTTTATTTCTCTGCAACAGTGTCTTAAAATGTTCTACTTCTTCCTTGAACTTGCTCCTACTTCTTAGTTCATGTTGATTTGTGGCCCCCAAATGTTTTAGAGTAACCAGAAATGCACAATTAATACTTGGTGGTTCTCAGATTATTTCCTGTGTGTTAGTTTTCAATTTCGCGTGTCCAATTAGGCTCTCTCTCTCATTCTTAGGCAAATATGATAGCCCTCAAAACTGCTTATGGGGTGTGAGCAGGGAATGACTGTAAATGAGCATGAAGCATCTTTCATTTATTTTCTTTCTTTAATTTATTTTTATTTATTTGAAGGAGTTACAGAGAGAGGTAGAGCCAGAGAGAGAGGTCTTCCATCCACTGGTTCACTTCCAAAATGGCCACAATGGCCAGAGCTGCACCGATCTGGAGCCAGGAGCTTCTTTCAGGTCTTCCCACGTGGGTGCAGGGGCCCAAGGACTTGGACCATCTTCTGCTTTCCCAGGCCATAGCAGAGAGCAGGATCAAAAGTGGAGCAGCTGGGACTTGAACTGGCACCCATATGGGATGCCAGCGCTGCAGGCCAAGGCTTTAACCCGCTGCACCACAGCGCTGGCCCCTCATTTATTTCCAAGATTTATGTATTTGAGAGGCAGAGTGACAGAGAATCTTCCATCCATTGTTTCACTCCCCCGAATGGCCACAAGGGCTGGGATTAGGCCAGGCCAAAGCCAGGAGCCAGGAATTCTATCCAGGTCTCCCACATGGGTGGCAGGGGTCAAGCTCTTGGACCATCTTCTGCTGCCTTCTGAAGCACACTAGCAGGAAGCTGGATCAGAAGCAGAGTAGCCGGAACTCGAACTGATACTCCGATATGAGATGCTACTAGAAATATCCAAATAGCTAGTGATAATGGCTTGCACAACTCTGTAAATTTACTAAACACCACTGAATGTATTGTTCCTGGGGCAAAATTTATGAAATGTAAATTGTACCTCAAAGAAGTTGTTAAAAATGCCTGTTTAGTAACAAGTGAAGAATAGTAGGGCTATGATTTATTTTTATGGGGCACTTAGCCGGAAAGGTAGAAAATAAAGAAATATACGCTCTGGGCAGGGGTTTGGTATAGCTGTTAAGATGCTGGTCGGGATGCCTGCTTCCCACTCGGCTCCACTCCCAATCCCAGCTTTGTGCTAATGCACACCCTGGGAGGCAGCAGGTGATGGGCCAAGTGCTTGGGTCCCTGCCACTCATGTCGGAGAGCTGGATGGAGTTCTGGGCTCCTGTCCTTCTCTTACCTAGCCCAGTTTTAGCAAGGATCCTGCTTAGATCAGCCCCTTACCTTTGACATCTTACAATTTTGGCCTGCCTTTAGCAAGAATCCTGTTAGTCACTTTCCTTCTACTGACCCCCTCATTCTGCTCCTTGTCTATAAAACCATACTTATCCCTGTATTTGGAATTGAGTTCAGTTCTTTTTTATGGTAAAAAGAAAAAAAACCATATATTTAGAATTAGCCAGCTGGACTCAGTTTAGGTGATCCCAATTTTGTTGGCAACATCCAAAGTACCATAGCAGGAGTTAGTGGAACACACGCCTTCTTTTCCCCGTCAGGTCTGATCAGGGTGTTGACTTTGGCCACATCAGTGTCAGAGAGTCTCTTCACAGCTTGTTGGAGCTGGTGCTTGTTGGCCTTGACATCCACAATGAACACCAGTGTGTTGTTGTCTTCTGTCTTCTTCATAGCAGACTCAGTGGTCAGGGGGAACTTGATAATGGCGAGTGGTCAAGCTTGTTTCTCCTCTTCGGAGGATATTAGGGCTGCCACCGGGGACGTAGTGTCTTGGGCTGCCAGACTGTGGGTGAAGTGCAGATTTTTTCTTTTTTTGTGACTGTGGATGCCTTTCAGCACTGCCTTCCTGGCCTTCAAAGCCTTTGGCTTTGGCTTTAGGGAGGGGCAGGAGGTTCCTTAAAGATGCCTTCGGTGGCATCTTGGTGAAAAGCTTCAGTTCTCTGCTGAAGTCTCTTTTCCCTTATTACAACACCACTCAAAAAATATATATCTTTACTGCTTCTAGCTGGTGTCTGGCTGTGTTTCTCTTTGGCAGAAGGCACTCTCTGGTGGTATGTGTTATTCTGGACTACTGGGGACCGATTCAACAAAGCAACCACAAAGTCCCTCCTGCAAGGAGCTCATAGTCTAGTAGGGGAGCCAAAGAGCACGCAATAGTCACACAAGTGTGTTACTGTGGCGAGAACAAGTACTAGGGAGAAGAGTGTGCATTATGCTTGGAGGGCCTAGAAAACGGGAGGATTTGACTGGTCAGAGTGGTCAGATATGGTGTCCTAAGGAAATGATTATGAGCTCGCAGTCAGAGGAAGGGTAGAGGTTAATTAGGTTGGAGGTGGATGTTGAGGCATCAGGTTTCTTTCTTTTTTTTCTTTTAAGATGTCTTTATTTGAAACACAGCTTTACAGAAAGAGAGGGAGAGATAGAGAGAGGGAGAGAGAACAAAAAATCTTCCATCTACTGGTTCACTCTCCAAATGGTTGCAGTGACCAAGTGGTTGCAGGGCTGGGCCAGGCCAAAGCCAAGAATCCAAAACTCCATCTGGGTCTCCCACATGGGTGGCAGAAGCCCAAGCACTTGGGCCATCACCTGCTTCTTTCCCAGGTGTGTTATCAGGGAACTGGATCAGAAGCAGAGCAGCGAACCGGTGCTTCAATATGGGATGCTTGTGTTGCAGGCAGTGGTTTAACCTGCTGCACTACAATGCTGGCCCCAGGGAGCAGGTGTAAGGCTAGTTGTTCAGAGATAGCATGGCTAGTAAAAAGGAAATGAAAGAAGGCCAGTATGGTTGGAGTTCAAGAGGTGGTTGGAAGAGCAATGTGGGGGTTGAGGCTGTGCCAGTATATAGGGTCAGAACATCTAAGGACCTTAGAAACCAGCTTAAGCCATTTCATCCATGTCCTAAGAGCCATTGGAAACCCAGGGGGTAGGGATGAGGTATCAGATTTGGCTTTTGAAAATGTCTCCCTGACTACTATTGTGTGGAAAAAGGATTGAGAAAGGACCAGGAGTCCATTAACAACTACTCCAACAATCTAGAGTAGAGGTGAGGGTAGCCTGAACAAGAGTTACCATGACTGGAGCCGGCGCTGTGGTGTAGCAGGTAAAGCTGCTGCCTGTGCCAACATCCCATATGGGTGCCGGTTCAAGTCCTGGCTGCTGCACTTCCGATCCAGCTCTCTGCTATGGCCTGGGAAAGCAGAAGATGGCCCAAGTCCTTGGGCCTCTGCACCTATGTGGGAGACCTGGAAGAAGCTCCTGGCTCCTGGCTTCGGATTGGCACAGCTCCTGCCATTATGGCCAATTGGGGAGTGAACTAGTGGATGGAAGACGTCTCTCTGCCTCTCCTCTCTCTGTGTAATTCTGACTTTTAAATAAATAAATAAATCTTTAAAAAAAAAAAGAGTAACCATGACTTGGATGGAGGGGATTGGTACATTTTAGGTTACTTACGAGGTAAACCCCACAGGTTGTGGCAATGGATTAGAGGGAGTGAAGTGTTATGAAATACATATTTGGTCTTTATCTTGGTCTGTTTTGTGTTGTAACAGAATACCTGAGACTGGGTAATGTATAAACAAATTTATTGGCTCACTGGAGGCTGGTACGTCTAAGGTTAAGGTATTGGTAGGTTTGGTAACTGGTGAGGCCTTTTACTGCAATATGGTGCCTTGCATACTGCATTCTCTGGAGGAGAAGATAGCTGGATCCTCACGTGGTAGAAGATAGAAGAATCGCCTTGGTGTAGAAGGTAAAGCCAAAGGCATCCATACGAGTGCCAGTTTGATTCCTGCCTGCTCCACTTCCTATCCAGCTCCCTGCTAATGTACCTGAGCAAGCAGCAGAAGATAGTCCAAGTGCTTGGGCCTCTTGCACCCACATGGCAAACCCGGAAAATCTTCTGGCTTCAGCCTGGCCCAGCTCCAGCCATTGCAGCCATTTGGAGAGTGAGCCAGTAGATGGAAGACTCTCTCTTTGTCTGTCCCTCTCTCTTTCTTGGTAACTCTGCCTTTCAAATAAATCTTTTTAAAAAAGAAAATGGAAGAGTCAGGAGAGATGGCGAGAGGGGGCCAAACTTGCCCTTTTATGTAGTATTAGTCTCACTTCATACCGTTATAGTGGCAATTCAACTTCAACATGAGTTTGGGAGGGGACAAGCTTTCAGATCATAGCAGTCTTCACCCTCATTTCCTGAAATACAGTTCCTAAAGTCCTCGGAATCTCGGGAGTGATGAGCGTGTACTTTGCTCATGAGATACTGGTGACTGGGTCCACTAGATACTTTCAAGATGAGGGCTGGTCACTGGAAAGCCTAAGGCATGGTTACGGGGTTGGAACATTCAGCCTCACTTCTCAATCTCTGGGGAAGGGAGGAGGGCCACAAGTTAATTTGATGACCAAATACAACGATGTACCCAATCATGCCTATGGAATGGAGCCTCCATAAAAATGCAAAAGGACGGGGTTAGGAGAGTTTCAGATACCTGAAGGGAACCAGAGAGGGCATGGATTCTCCCAAGCCTTTCCCCAATGCCTCACCCATTTCCATCTATTCACTTGTATCCTTTTTTTCTTTTGAAGATTTATCTGTTTATTTGAGGGGCGGCACTGTGGTGGAGGGTTAAAGCCCCGACCTGCATCCCATATGGGTGCTGGTTCGAATCCTGCTGCTCCACTTCTGATCCAGCTCTCAGCTATAGCCTGGGAAAGCAGTGGAAGATGGCCCAAGTCCTTGGGCCCCTGCACCCATGAGGGAGACCCAGAAGAAGCTCCTGGCTCCTGGCTTTGGCCTGGTCTAGTCCCAGCCATTGCAGCCATTTAGGGAGTAAACCAGTGGATGGAAGACCTCCCTCTCTCTCTGTCTCTACTTCTCCCTGTGACACTTTCAAATAAACAAAATAAATCTTTTTTAAAAAGATTTATTTTATTCAAAAGGCAAAGTTAGAGAGAGAGAGGGAGAGAGACAAAGAAATCTTCCATCTGCTGGTTCACTCCCCAAACGGTTGCTGTGGCTGGGACTGGACCAGGCCGACACTAGGAGCCAGGAGCTCCATCTGGTCTTCCTCGTGGGTGGCAGGGGCTCAAGCACTTGGGCCATCTTCCACGCTTTTCCAGGCACATTAGCAGAGAGCTGGATCAGAAGTGGAGTAGCCAGGTTTTGTACCAGTGCTCACGTTCAATGCTTGTATTGTAGGCAACAGCTTAACCTGCTGTACCAAATAACTGTCCCTCATCAGTATCCTTTTACAATATTCCTTATAATAAATCAGTAAATGTATTTCACTGACTTCTGTGGACTGCTCTAGCAAGTTAATCAAACCCGAGGAGGGGGTTGTGGGAACTTTGCTTTTAGGAGCACAAATCACAGCCTGGCATAGAAGTGAGAGGCTGACTTGTGTGTAGGTAATATCAGAATTGAATGGAAGGCTGGCACTACGGCTCAATAGGCTAATCCTCTGCCTGCGGTGCCAGCACCCCGGGTTCTAGTCCCGGTCGGAGCGCTGGATTTGGTCCCAGTTGCCCTTCTTCCAGGCCAGCTCTCAGCTGTGGCCCGGGAGTGCAGTGGAGGATGGCCTAGGTCCTTGGGCCCTGCACCTGCATGGGAGACCAGGAGAAGCACCTGGCTCCTGGCTTCGGATCGGCACAGTGCACCAGCCGCAGCACACTGGCCGCAGCGGCCATTGGAGGGTGAACCAACGGTAAAGGAAGACCTTTCTCTCTCTCTCTCTCTCACTGTCCACTCTGCCTGTCAAAAAAAAAAAAACAAAAAAGAATTTAATGGCATTAGAGGATACCCTTCTGGTGTCCACTGAGTTACACAGAGAGAGGAGAGGCAGAGAGAGGTCTTCCATCCGATGGTTCACTCCCCAATTGGTTGCAATGGTTGGAGCTGCACTGATCTGAAGCCAGGAGCCAGGAGCCAGGAGCCAGGAGCCAGGAGCTTCCTCCAGGTCTTCCCATGCAGGTGCAGGGGCCCAAGCACTTGGGCCATCTTCTGCCGCTTTCCCAGGCCATAGCAGAGAGCAGGATCGGAAGTGGAGCAGCCGGGACTTGAACCTGCGCCGATATGCGATGCTGGCAGTGCAAGCTGTGGCTTTACGCATTCCGCCACAGCGCCGGCCCTGCCCTACTCATCTTGTGTCACAGATGTCCTGTGTTGAGTGGAGAGTAAGAGAGTAGAGAAAGCAGCATGTTGGATTTTCACCTCTATCTTACAGGGAGGAGAGCCAGACATCAAGGATGGCTTCCCAGTTTCCAGCTTGTACAACTAGGGATTTGGAGTGGTGATCGGTCACCGTAAATACCATGTTCAGGGACAAAGATTGTGAGTTTGGTCTGAAGGTGTTCAGGATGTGCCATCTCAAATATGCCGAATTAGTATATTGATTATTTCCAGCTGAAATCACTTGAGACCATGTAACTTCAGATTGTGCCGTTTGGCCTGTCTTCTACAAGCAATGAGTTATAAAGATTCTTTAGAGAGCAGCGTCCTTCACATACCTAGGCTGGGAAATAGCCTTGATTATCAAAGACTGGTAATTGGGGCTGCAGTGAACCTGAATAAACAAACTCTTTAAAAGATTTATTTATTTGAAAGGCAGAGTTACATAGAGACAGAGATCTTCTGTCTGCTGGTTCACTCCCCAAATACCACAATGGCCAGGGCTGGGCCAGGCTGAAGCCAAGAGCCATGAGTTTCACCTGGGTCTTGCACGTGGGTGCAGGGGCTCAAGCACTTGGGCCATCCTCTGCTGCTTTTCCAGGTGCCCATATGGGATGCCGGTGCTGCAGGTGGCAGCTTTATCCTCTATACCACAATAATGGCCCCACAGACTCTTAAATAATCCATATCTTCCACTAGCTTCCAAACTACCCACACATCTCTCTTAGGAACATCCCTAGAATTTACTATCCTGGGGCCAGTGTTGTGGTGTGGCGGGTAAAGCTGTGGCTTGCCATGCCAGCATCCCATATGAGAGCTGCTTGAGTCCCAGCTGCTCCCCTTCTGATCCAGCAGCCTGCTAACAGCCTGAGAAAGCAGCAGAGGATGATGCAAATGCTTGGGCCCCTGCACCCATGTAGAACACCTGGAAGAGCCTCCTAGATCCTGACTTTGTCCTGCCCCAGCGGTGGCCATTGCAGCCATTTGGAGAGTGAGCGAGTGGATGGAAGATTCTCTCTCTCTCTCTCTCTCTCTCTCTCTGCCTCTCAAATAAATAAATCTTAAAAAAAAAATAATTTACTACTCTAGTCCAGATGGCTTGTCATTTCTTTACAAATGTATTGTTCTTTGTCTAAAAGGTAGAAAAACATGCCTTGCTCATTTCTTCAGGCTCCACTCTCTTGTGAGGATCCTCATGCACAACTAAACTCAACAAAGCATCTGTATTTCTCTCCTGTTATATTAATTGGATCCTCAGTTCCAGCCAAAGAGCCCACATGGGAACTAAGCAAGTGGTGGTAGGGGTCTTAGACATGCTGGTGGAGGTGCCTTTGAGAGCATGCAAAGGAAACTGTAGCGAGAGTTGGATAGATTCAGAGCTCAGAAGGGGAGATATAAAGTGTGAGTGATATGCGTATAGATGGTCATTGAAGCCCTGTGTGGAGATAAGGTTGTCTATGTCGGAGAGTATCAGAGTGAGAACACAGGTGAGCACAGCCAAGAGCCTTGAGAAACTCTGGTATTTCATGTGAAATAGAAGAGAATCAGTCTTCTAAGGAGACAAGGAGACAGGGCAAGAGCAGCCAGGGAGGTTTAAATGAGTGTTAAGAGGGACTTGGGTCATTGAAGCCAAAGGAAGAGACTGTTTCAAGAAGTAGAGTGTGCAGTGTCAACAAGGTCTATTGGTGCTAAGGGGTTGAATAAGATGTCGACTGGTAAATATGTGTTGCATTTAGAAATATGGAGGCCAGGCAGATGTTAAGCTAATACTTGGGATGCCCACATCCCATATCTGAATACCTGGGTTTGAGTTCCTGCTCTTCTCTCCATCCCACTGCCCACTAATGCACATGCTGAGAGACAGCAGATGACTGGCTCAAGTTCTTGGGTCTCTGCCACCCACGTGGGAGACCCAGAATGAGTCCTCAGCTCCTGGCTTTGGCCTGGCTGTTGTGGACATTTGGGGAGGGAACCCCACTGTGTCTGTCTCTTTAAATATTGTTTTTGAAATAAAAGAAAAAGGAATACAGACCTCAGTGGGGACTTTTGCATTCTGGCTTGAATTGGAGTGTGTTAGCAGAGGGGAAGGCAAAGAGTATGGAAACAAAGAGTATAAGCAACTGAAGCAATTTGGCTGTATAGGGCATGGAAAAGTCAGGGCAGCAGTAGGAGTGATATTAGGGTTCAAAAGAGACTTTTTTGTTCAGTAGAAAGATATTTTGCGGATGTGTAAAGTCTATAAATAAGGATTTGTTGCGAGCGAGTGGTTGAAAACACAGCAGAGAGAAGGAATAAGAATATACTCAGCGCACAGACGGAGACATCAGCGTTCGCTAGGAGGCAAGCACATCTCTTTAACGAGGGACTGCTGATGGGGTTTGTGCAGGTGTAGCTGGTTTGTGTTTGGTGTTAGGAAGATGAGAGGGCGCTCCTTTCTGGAGGCTCCACTCCCCACCCATTATCCCGCCGCCCCCCCATAAAAGGGGGTGTGATCACTTGCAGATTGACAGGAGGAGGAGGGACGTTGGGAGAGCATGGAGACTGCTACGTTGTAAGGGTGAGAGTGGGTGCTGAGTAATACTGACAGCCCAGATCAGGTTGTTGACGGCAAACTTCCATGAACCAAGCTTTGCTTTTGCTAAGTGTTTACTTAAGTGTTCCTGTGTTTCTTCTTATTTAATCCTCAAGGCAACCTCATAAGGTAGCGTTAGTTTTTTAAAAATTTATTTCTTTATTTGAACGGCAGACTTTCAGAGTGGGGGAGGGAGACTGAGAGAGAAAGAGATCGTCCATCTACTGGTTCACTCCCCAAATGGCTACAGGGGCCTGGGCTGCGTCAGGCTGAAGCCAGGAGCCTGGAACTCCATTTGGGTCTCCCACATGGGTAGCAGGGGCTCAAGCGCTTGGGACCTCTTCTGCTGCTTTCCTAGGAGCATGAGCAGGGTGCTAGTCCAGAAGTGGAGTAGCCGGGACTCAAATCAGTGCTCCTATGGGTTGCAGGCATTGCAGGCAGTGGCTTAACCCTCTGCGCCGCAGCACTGGCCCTGAGGTAGTTATATTACCCCCGTTTCCACAGATGACGGTACAGCAGAGCTATGCCATTTGTTCAAGGTTGAAGAACTGGGTTTGGAATCAGGCATTGAATCCGGATAGGCTGATTCCAAAGGCTATGAAGTTAGCCATGACACTAAAATATGTCCTAAAAATAAGGCCTGATTCTAGGTTACCATTTATAAATGTAGAGCTACATAATGACATTAGCGACTGCACTGTATTACATTGTATGGATATAACACATTAGGATGTGATCTAACCATTTTCTCCAAATAAACACGAACTCAGTTGCCACAACAAACTGCTGTGTATTCCTTTGCCTCCTGTGTAGTAAGAAAGCTCAGGAAGGCTGGCAGTGAGCATGGGATTGTTTGCCTTTCTCGGTCTGACTATATGTTCTGGCCAAATCTAGCCTCACAGTATATTGGATCGAAAGCATCTCCATGGATTTATAAATGTGCTTTCTGCTTGACAGTCTGCTTAGTTAATTTCCCACATACTGTCTAGGTGGGATGCTGCATACTTGAGTCAGCCACTCATCAACGACAGATTGAAAGAGCTTATTTGAGCCCTGTGTTACAGGAGTTTTCCTTCTTTCTGCTTTGCTGTATTTTCCAGTTTTCCATAGATAGTACATATAATTTTCACTTTTGGGGGGAGAAAATATAGCTAACTTCTTTAAAATAACAAAAGCAAAGGGGGTGGGTGTTTGGCCTTGCAGCTAAAATGCAGGTTGGGACACCCTGCATCCCACATCAGAGCGCCTGAGTTCAAGTCCCAGTTCTGTTCCTAATTGCAGTTTCTTGCTAATACACACCCTGGGAGGCAGTAGATGATGGCTCAAGTACTTGGGTCCCTGCCACCAACATGGGAGATCTGAATTTATTTGTCTGCCTCCCAGCTTTGACCTGGCCCAGCCCTGGCTGTTGTGAGCATTTGAGGAGTGAACTAGTAGATATGAGCTCTTTTTCTCTCTCTCATAAGTAAAAAATAAAGCCAGGTTAGGCTGGGGACAGGGGTCTAAGACTCATTGCTTTTGAATTGACTCTAGCTAAATACACATGTGTGTTTACTCTATGACCCAACCATTCTATCCCTAAATGTGTATCCAAGAGAGTGAAAGCTTATGTGTATTCAAAGACTTGGACATGAATGTTCTTAGGAACTCTATTTATAATTACTCCCAAATGGCAGCAATCCAAATGTTCATGAATAAATGAGTAAATAAATGGTGCCATGTAATGGAATACTACTTTGCAATAAAAAGCAGTAAATTCTTTTAACATTAAAAAAAGTTTTATTTTGAAAGAGTTAGAGGGAGAGACAGAGAGAATCATCAATCTGCTGGTTCACTCCTCAGATGGCCTCAACAGCACTGGGCCAAGCCAAAGCCAGGAGCCAGGAGCCTCATCTGAGCCTTCCACATGAGTGGCAGGGGCCCAAGCTCTTGTGCCATCATCTGCTGCTTTTCCAAGGCCCCTAGCAGGGAGCTGGATCAGAAGTGGAGTAGCTGGGACATGAACCCTGTATCTTAGATGGCAGGTTTACCCACTATGCTACAATGCTGGACCCAGGGAAGAAATTCTTTTAAAATATTTTTATTTTATTTGAAAGGCAGACACACACAGACTGACAGATCTTCAATCCATTGGTTCACCTCCCAGATGACTGTAACAGTTAGGGCTGGCTGGGCTAAGCTGAGGCCAGGAGATAGGAACTCAATCTACATCTCTCACATGGGTGGCAGGGGCTCAAGTACTTGAGCTATTATCTGCTGCCTCCCAGGGTACATGTTAGTAGGAAGCTGGAATTGAAAGAAGAGCTAGGACTCAAACTTAAGCATTCTGATATGGGATAAGGGCATCCCACTCAGCAACTTAACCGTTCTGCTAAAGGCCCTCTACGGAAGTAATATATATATATATATTTTTTTTTTTGACAGGCAGAGTGGACAGTGAGAGAGAGACAGAGAGAAAGGTCTTCCTTTTTGCCGTTGGTTCACCCTCCAATGGCTGCTGCAGCTGGGGTGCTGCGGCCGGCGCACTGTGCTGATCTGATGGCAGGAGCCAGGTGCTTTTCCTGGTCTCCCATGGGTGCAGGGCCCAAGCACTTGGGCCATCCTCCACTGCACTCCCAGGCCACAGCAGAGAGCTGGCCTGGAAGAGGGGCAGCAGGGACAGAACCCGGTGTGCAGAACCTGCCGCAAGGCGGAGGATTAGCCTAGTGAGCCGCGGCGCCGGCTGGAAGTAATATATTTTTGATACTTGCACCAACACGGACGAATCTCAATTACTCTGTTAAAATTGTTAAAAAGTATACATACTGAATTATTCCACTTATATATATAACATGCTAGGTGTGCAACTTAATATATATTTACAGTACTCAGGTCTGTGGTTACCTCTAAGGGTGAAGAGTAACTGAGAGAGGGCATGTGGGAACCTTATGAGGTGATGGAAATGTTCTGCATCTTTTTTTTTTTAAAGATTTATTTGAAAGACTGAGTTTACAGAGAGAGAAAGAGAGAGATCAATCTTCTATTTGCTGGTTTACTCCCCAGATGGCTGTCAATGGCTGGAGCTGGGCTGTTCTGAAGCCAGGAGCTAGAAGATTCTTCCAGGTCTCCTACGTGGATGCAGGGGTCCATGCTCTTGGGCCATCCTCTGCTGCTTTCCCAGGCACGTTAGCAGGGAGCTGGATCAGAAGCAGAACAGCCAGGATTTGAACTGGTGCCATATGAGATGCCAGTATTGCAGGTGGCGGCTTTACCTCTATGCCACAACACTGGCCCCAAAAGTTCTATATCTTGATCTTATTATACCAGTGTGCACAAATGTCAAGCTCATCAAGCTGTATGTTTTTTTTTTAAAGATTTATTTTATTTATTTGAAAGACAGAGTTACAGAGAGCAGTAGAGACAGAGAGAGAGGTCTTCCATTTGCTGGTTCACTCCCTAGATGGCCGCAACGGCTGGAGCTGCGCTGATCCGAAGCCAGGAGCTTCTTCTGGGTTTCCCACGTGGTTGCAGGGGCCCAAGGACTTGGGCCGTCTTATATTGCTTTCCCAGGCTATAGCAGAGAACTGGATTGGAAGAGGAGCAGCTGGGACCAGAACTGGCGCCCACATGGGATGCTGGTGCTTCAGGCCAGGGCTTTAACCCACTGCGCCAGAGTGCCGGCCCCCAAGCTATATGTTTAAGAATTGTGTACATTGCCATATGAAAGTGCTACCTCAATAACAAGGTTCAACTACCTTTTTTGGTCTTTCCTCCTTCCCTTGACCCTTTCATAAATTTCTCCTTCTCTTCATGTTCTTATATCCTTTTGGGAGAGAGTTGATGGTTCTCCAGGCACTGATAAAGATTCTACCCCAGTACTGTGGTTCAAATGTAAACATTCCCCTGAAATGGAACATGCAGAGAACACTTTATTCAGAAAAGTACGATCAAATACTTTTAAGTCTGTGGTTAGAGAATGCTTCCTGACAGTGAACATTTCTTCCTTTCCCCTTGCATTAGGTGTATATCTTTGGTCCTTCACTTTGTTGTGGTATTTCTCAATAAAACTAGGTCTTTTGGAGTCAGATTTGGCCTTTGATTTTCTGCCACTCTGCTTACTAGCCCAAGGAAATGACTTAGCCTCTATGATCCTCAGTTTTCTTATCTAGAACATGGGTGTACCAATCCCTACCTCCTAGGCTGTTTTGGGAATTAAATAAGATACTACAGGGAAAACACTTTGCCTGCTGTGGAACAGCCACTTAAATTTGGCTGTCTTCTTTTCCTACATGTTTTCAAACACGTGATCTTTGAATCTTGGATGACATCTGGTCCTGTGCTGTTGGATATTTTTTAAAGATTGACTTACTTGAAAAGCAGATCATCAGGCAAAGGGTGAGACAGAAAAGTGAGAGGGAGATCTTGGATCCACTGGTTCACTGCCCACAAGGCCACAATGGCTAGGGCTGGGCAGGTCAAAGTCGGGAGCCAGGAGCTCCATCCGAGTCTCTCACAAGGGTGGCAGGGGCCCATGCACTTGAACCATCTTTCATTTTGAACTTGAACTGAAATTCTGATATGGGATGCTGGTGTCACAAGCAGTGGCTTAACCTGCTGCACCACAGTGCTGGCCTCTGCTCCACTGGATATGAAATAGCTTATTGTGTTACTACAACAACTGGGAGGGAGCCTCATACTTGCAATGTGACTCTTAAACCTGTCCTTGGGCTCACGCAGCCTGTTCATTGCCAAGTAAGAATGGAAGGGAGCTTTTTCACCAGCTCCCAGAATACAAGGTTGCGTAATTCTAGGGTGATCAGTTCAAGCCAGGTGGTCCATGCTATCTTGCTACAGAAGTGAAGACAGGAGAGCCATCTTGACTTTCTTTGTCAAGAGCTTAGAGTTAGCAATAGGTCTGACACCAGTGTTCTGCATCTTGTCTTGTGCATGCTTAAGATATTGCAGACACCTACATAAATAAACATAGGGTTATGATTTTTCTTTCTACCTCATACTCTCCCAGACAACTCATTCCTACTACATAGAACAGCCAACCATAACACAAATGCCATATTTGTTTCCCCACTTTGATCCCTTTTTGACTATTTCAATGCTAGCAATGTGATTTGATCTCAATGTTGTCTCTTTTAAGGATGTTTCAGTAGGAAGAACTGGTATTTGTTGAATGATTGCTCTGTGTTAAGCCTGGGGCAGATTGTTTTGTAGGGGGTCTAAACCACTCTGTGAGATAATGACTGCAATTGGATTTTGGAGATGACGAAACTTGATTTTGGAAAACAGAGCTAGTTTCTAGATGGTCATTCTACTAATATGTAGCAGAAGCAATTTCCCCTTGTCCCTGTTTATTGACTTTTTAAAAAAGATTTATTTATTTAAAAGGCAGAGTTACACACACACACACGGTGGGGGGAGGGTCCTTCCATTTGCTGGTTCAGTCCCCAAATGGCCACAACAGCCAGAGCTGAGCCCATCGAAGCCAGGAGCTTCTTCCAGATCTCCTATACAAGTGCAGGGGCCCAAGAACTTGGGCCATCTTCCACTGCTTTCCTATGCCTTAGCAAAGAGCTAGATCAGAAGAGAAGCAGCCGGGACATGAACTGGCGCCCATATGGGATGCCAGCACTGCAGGTGGTGGCTTTACCTGCTATGCCACAACGCCGACCCCTGCTTATTGATTTGTTTTCTTTTTCCTTCATGTTTAAATAAAAAGCATGTGACAAATAGTCCAGCTTTTCTCTATCTCAGCCCTGTTGCGTCCACCAACCAAAATGTCTGCCTGAAAGCAAATCAAATACCAATGACCCATAATCCCCAGGTTTTGACCAAACATCAGCCTACTGATCATCCATTTTCTTTTTTAAATATTTATTTATTTGAAATAATAAATACACAGGGGAGAGAGAGAGAGAGAGAGAGAGAGAGAGAGAGAGATTCATTCATCTGCTGGTTCACTCCCCAAATGGCCATAATGGCTGGGACTGGGCCAAGCCAAAGCCAGGTGCTTCATCTGGGTCTCCCGTGTGGGTTCAGGGGCCCAAGGACTTGGGCCATCTTCTGCTGCTTTCCCAGGTGCATTAGCAGGGTGCTGACCATCACCCATTTTCTTCATTCATTCAACAAATATTTACTGAGCACTGGGCCTGTGTGCTAGGCATCATGGGAGGTATGACTATTGGTCCTAGAGTGGATCCATTTACCTTCCACAGTGAGACATGGCTCCTCTAGGGATCTATGGTAGGAATGAGAGCTTTGGGGTTAGGGTAGGCGATGGCAATAGAATCTCAGAAGGAAGGCAAATAGTACTTATTGAGCATGAATTGTATTAGGTCCATGGCATCCTGGGAAGCTCATTAATTGCCAAGAAGATACTTGGTTCCCAGCCCCAGGCAGAAGTATCCTGTAGGGCTTCCCTGAGGAGGAACTTTGAAGGGATTGGGACCCAGATGTGTTCCTTTCAACTCTTATCCATTGGTTCCCCTACTCCTGGATTTTGGATGGTCATGCATGTCTCTATGCCCCAAATCTACTTCTTTGTGTGTATTTATTTCCTTCCATGCTGTAGGATATCTTGTTCACTTGGGAAACAAATGCCACTACAGAGGGGCTGTCAGCTTCCATACATAGTATATCTGGAAGAATGAAGTGGTTGGGTCTCTTTCCCCTGGGTAAAGTAAACCAAAACAAGCACAACTATCACTATGATCTGGGTTTGGATTAAAGATGAATTGTGCCTTGCACAGAGGTCTTTCTCTTTTTTTCTTGACAGGCAGAGTGGACAGTGAGAGAGAGAGACAGAGAGAAAGGTCTTCCTTTGCCGTTGGTTCACCCTCCAATGGCTGCCGCGGATAGCGCGCTGCGGCTGGCGCACCGCGCTCATCCGATGGCAGGAGCCAGTTGCTTTTTCCTGGTCTCCCATGGGGTGCAGGGCCCAAGCACCTGGGCCATCCTCCACTGCACTCCCTGGCCACAGCAGAGGGCTGGCCTGGAAGAGGGGCAACCGGGACAGAATCTGGCGCCCCAACCGGGACTAGAACCGGGTGTGCCGGGGCCGCAAGGCGGAAGATTAGCCTGTTGAGCCACGGCACCAGCCTACAGAGGTCTTTCTCAATACTTGTTTTCTACATTCAGTCTTGAGTATCTTTTTTTTTTTTTACTCTATTGCACTCTCTACTTTTCCCCAAAAGTTCTTACTGTTTTCTTTTTTTTTTAAGATTTATTTATTTATTTGAAAGGCATAGTCACAGAGCGAGGGAGAGACAGAGAGTGAGATCTTCCATCTGCTGGTTCACTCTGCAAATGGCTGCAAAGGCCAGAGCTGTGCTGATCCAAAGCCAGGAGCTTCTTCTGGGTCTCCCACGTGGGTGCAGGGGCCCAAGGACTTGGGGCATCTTTGCTGTTTCCCAGGCTGTCAGCAGGGAGCTGGATAAGAAGTGGAACAGTTGGGACTCAAACTGGTTCCCATATGGGATGCTAGTGCCATAAGCTGATGCTTAACCTACTATGCCATAGCACTGACCCCTGTTCTTACTATTTTCTAAACTGCTGACAGTTGAGGAACTACATACATTTGGTCTTATAAAAGTTGATGTACCAAATTCCCTAAAGGAAGAAGAACTGGCACTGTGGCATAGTAGGTTAAGCCTCTTCCTGTGGCACCAGCATCCTATATGGGCACTGGTTTGTGTCTCAGCTGCTCTTCTTCCGATCTAGCTCTCTGCTAATTGCCTGGGAAAGCAGTAGAAGATGGTTCAAGTGCTTAAAGGCAAATATACTGCTCATTTTTTCCTTGTTTTTCTAGTAGCTTATATTTCACTAATCATGTGGTAAGAATGTTCTCAGTAGCAATTTGTGAAAATACAGAAATACTATGAAAATACATGCAAAAATATATGAAACAATGAGGCAGTGGAAATTATTGTTGACATTTTGGCATATTTTCCTCTAGTTTTTCCAAAAATAAATCTTGAGTGTAGGGGCAAGCATTTGGTGCTGTGGTTAATACACTGGTTGCAAAGCCTGCGAAATGCCATCAGAGTGCCTGGGTTTGAGTAATTGCTTCACTTCCAATTCCCATTTCCTGCTAATGTTCACTCTGGGTGGGAGCAGGAGATAGCTCAAGTAAGTAAGTGGGTCCCTGCCGCCTACTTGGGAGACTTGGATTGAGTTCCTGGACCCTGGCTTTGGCTTGGCCTATCCCAGGTGGTTGTAGTCATTAGTGGGATGAACCAGCAGATGGGAGATCTTTTTGTGTCTATCACGCTGCCTTTCAGCTAAATAAAGCAATTTTTAAAAATCTCTAGCATATAATTGCTCTTTTTAAAAAATGTACAAAAAACTACAAAAAATGTATTTATTTGAAAGGCAGAGTTACAGAGGGAGGGAGGGAGGGAGAGGGGGAGAGGGAAAGGAGGAGAGGAAGAGGGAGAGGGAGGGAGAGGGAGGTGGGGGAAGGAAGGAGGGAGATCTGCCTTCCATTTACTCGTTTACTCCTCAAATGGCCAAAAATGGCTGGGACTGGGCCAGGCCAAAGCTAGGAGCCTGGGTCTGCATCTGGGACTCCCGTGTGGGTGCAGGGGCTCAAGCACTTGGGCCATCTTCTGCTGCTTTCCTAGCTCTGGCAGTTTCAGCCATTTGGGGAATGAACCAGCAGATGGAAGACCTCTCTCCCTCTCTCTCTGCCTCTGCCACTCTGTAACTCTGCCTTTTAAATAAATAAATCTTTTTTTTTTTTTAAAGAATAACAGAGAGGGAGAAAGAGAGCTCTTCCATCTGCTGGTTCACACCCCAACTGGACACAATGGCTGAAGCCAGGAGTTTCATCCGGGTCTCCCAAGCAGTTCAAGCACTTGGGCCATCTTCCATTGCTTTCCCAGGCATATTAGCAGGGAGCTGGATTGGAAGTGGAGTAGCTGGGACCCGAACCAACACCCATATGGGATGCTGGCACTGTGGACAGTGGCTTAACCTGCTGTGCCATAGTGTCAGCCTACCCCCCACCCCCTAGAGTCTTTGTAAAGAGCATCAGCGCGAGGGCATGAGAGGGCCCGAGAGGGAATTGGTGTCTTCTGAATGCCCACTATGTGTCTGACTCCGTGTCCAGTGCTTCCCCCGGGGTTTCTCATTGCATGCTCTCAGCAGTATGATGACGTAAGGATCAGAGGGTCCTAGTCCTACCTTTACCGAGGATGAAGATGAGCTTCAGAGAGGACTCAAAAGTCTGAGAAGGCCACGTAACTGCTAAGAGACAGAATCTGCATGCAAACCCCAGGAGTACTTGACTCCGAGCCCAGGATTCTCCCATTTCCACTTGATGAGGGACTTGCTGAAGGACGCAAGAAAGTGGGCAACCTACCGTTTCTTTCAGCTTGCACAAGCCCTGGGTTTAAGAAAGGCAAAGGAGGGAGAACCTGGAGGTTGGTGGTGAGCACAGGGGTGTGCAAAGGGACAGCAGGACCCGCCGGGGCAGCAGCACAAGTGCACACGTACACACACATGTCCCCCTACCACCTGTGATCCACACCCTAGCTAACAACTGCCCAGGAGAGTTTGCTGGGAGGTGAAGTGGGCAGCCCAGACACACCCTGCAACACCGGGTCAGGGGACTGCGTTTAGACTGCCTGCCAGAGCTGTTTGGCAGGATCAGGAAGAAAGATACAGCCCCCAGATCGTGGCCTAAGGGGGTCTCCGCTGATGTCTCGTGCCGGCCGTTCTCAGAGTGTGGTTCCAGGTGCAGCTGGTGTTGATTGCGGGTGTGGAGCCCTCACCGAGAGGAGCAATAGCAAATGAGCACTGTGGCCCGGACAGCAATGCAAGATACCGCTAGATGGGGCTGCCGTGGGCGCCGAGAATCCTCATGGGAGCTGAGATGGCGTGCAGAGACCATCGCACGTGGCTTGCATTTTACTAGGACATTTGAAAGGCTGGTTAAGGCCAGCCGCCTTGGCGGGAGCTGGGAACTGGTTAGCAGTGCAGGTGCTCGGGATGCGCCCAGATCAGAAACTCCGGGGGTGGGGCCCAGCGTGTGACCAGTGCTGGGGGGGGGGGGGGGCTCTGTGGCAGGAGACCCCTGGCTCGTGCATCCAGCCCCTTGCTGCACCCCGTGTTCATCCCACCCCAAAGGAGGCAAGTACAGCAGCCCCTCCCTGTACTATGCCATGAAGTGTTGAAATAGGCAGCAATAGGAATCCTAATTCCAATGCTATTGTTAGTTGAGCTCTGTTTCCCTAATGACAAGGCTTTGTTTCCAAACTGAGTTCTCCACGCCTGGCTGTATTTCCCTTTAAGTTGAATTCTCTTGTACCAGCCCCTCTCCCCCGTGTGCCCTGAACACAGTCTTCGGTCAGGTCGCTGGGCCAGTTCTCTAGATGTGCCCTTACTCACCCTGGCATATCCAGGCCCGGGTGCTTTCCCAGAGGCTTCTCAGCCTCTGTTGCAAGTTGGCTTCTGTTGGTCCCATTACACCAGATGCTCCTGGGGTGTTTGACCACCAACACCCTCCTGGGCTCCCTCCAAGCAGAAAAATCACAAGTACCTTCCAAGGAGGCTCCTGTGATGATTCACAAGTGGATTTTTACGAGTTTTCCCTGCATTCTTTTAAATCTGTCCGGTTCTTATATGTTTCTGTATGGACATAAGAGTCAGCCCTTGAGGGGACACAGATTTCTGATGTTAACCGTGGTGAAGACTTTGATAGATCCAGCAAATGAATTACTCCCTGGGTGCAGGATCATTGGTCTTCTTCAGGCCATGCCCCCTCTTTCTTTGTGTGCCCTCTTCAACCACAGGCACACTGGTCCTCAGCCTCTTTGGTCCTGACTGTAAGAGCTCTGGCTTCTACGTAAAGATCCCGAAACCACAGCATGGTGGCATCTTGGAAGTAGTGAGCAGCTCTCACCAGAAACCAGTCCTGCCAGCATCTTGATCTTGGACTTCTCAGCCTCCAGAATTGTGAGAAACAAATTTACTTCTTTTTAAAATAAGTTATGGAGGCTGGCGCTGTGGCTCACTTGGTTAATCCTCTGCCTGTAGCCCCGGCATCCCATATGGATGTCGGTTCTAGTCCCGGCTTCTCTTTTCCAGTCCAGCTCTCTGCTGTGGCCTGGGAAAGCAGTAGAGGATGGCCCAAGTGCTTGGGCCCCTGCACCCGCATAGGAGACCCGGAAGAGGTACCTGGCTCCTGGCTTCAGATCGGCACAGCTCTGGCTGTTGCGGCCATTTGGAGAGTGAACCGACAGATGGAAGATCTTTCTATCTCCCCCTCTCAAATAAATAAATAAAATCTTTAAAAAAATAAATTATGTACTCTTAGATTTTCATTACTGCAGCACAAATGGACTGTGATACTTTCCTTGACTAAACTTTAGTCAGGCTCAGCTGAGCCTTCTGCTCAGCTAGGCCATGACCTTGGACTGCTGTCCTTGGTTTACCTTTAACAAGAATCCTGCTAAGTCATTTTAGCAGGAATTAACCCCCCTTTTAAATATTATCTAGTTATTTGAGAGA
This sequence comes from Sylvilagus floridanus, assembly GCA_949820135.1. Taxonomy (NCBI): domain Eukaryota; kingdom Metazoa; phylum Chordata; class Mammalia; order Lagomorpha; family Leporidae; genus Sylvilagus; species Sylvilagus floridanus. The sequence goes on from OX463223.1 coordinate 40,763,931, forward strand.
GAGAGAGAGAGAGAGAGTAAACTATCTTCTGGTTAACTTCCTAAATACCCACAACAGCCAGGCCTGGACCATGCTGAACCCAGAAGCCAGGAACTCTGTCTGGGTCTCCCTATAGGGTGGTAGGGAACCCAGTACTCAAGCCACCTATTGATGTTCCCAGGCACATTAGCAAGAAGCTGGATCAGAAGTGTGGAGTAACTGGAGTTCTGATATGGGATGTAGATGTTCCAGTGGTGGTTTAACCTACTGTACCACAATGCCCGTCAACCCCACTTTTTTTTTAAAAGATTTTTTTAAAAAGATTGAGTTACACACACACACACACACACACACACACACAGAGAGAGAGAGAGAGAGAGAGAGAGAGAGAGAGATCTTCCATTTTCTAGTTCACTTTCCACATGTCCATAACAGATGGAGCTAGGCCAGGGCACAGCCAGGAGACAGGAATTTCTTCCAGGTCTCCCGTGGGGGTAGCAGGGGGCCCAAGAACCTGGGCTATCTTCTGCTTTCCCAGGCCATTATCAGGGAGCTGGATCGGAAGTGGAGCAGCTGGGACATGAACTGGCACCTATATGGGATGCTGGTATTGCAGGCGGTGACTTAACCCACAACATAAGCCATTTACTCCCTGCCTTTTGTATCTCATCACCTTTGATGTCTGATCAAGTTCCTTTTCCCTCTTGAAGTCTAATTCCTTGGCCTGCCTTTCACAAGAATCCTGTTAGACCAGTTAAGTCAGAAGCCCCCTTCTGTTGGTGTCCTTTCTTAGTAACTTTATTTTTACAATTTTTAAAAAAAGATTTTAGTTATTTAAGAGGTAGTTACAGAAAGAGGGAGAGACACAGAGAGAGGTCTTATATCCATTGGTTCCCTCCCCAAATGGCTACAACAGCCAGAGCTGGGCTGATCCAAAGCCAGGAAGGTGCAGGGGCCCAAGCACTTGGGCCATATTCCACTGCTTACCCAGGCCATAGCAGAGAGCTGGATCAGAAGAGGAGCTGGAACATGAACTGGTGCCTATGTCGGATGCTGGCGCTGCAGGCATAGGCTTAGCCTACTATGCCACAAAGTCAGTCTCTCTTAGTGACTTTCTATCCACTGATCCTCTCATTCCTTTTGGCTATATGTCTCAGCTATCCTTGCTGAATTTGAAACTAAGCTTAATCTCTCTCTCTCTCTCTCTCTCTCTCTCTCTCTCTCTCAAATTAGAGGCAGATAGGAAGAGAGTGAGAGCAAGAGAGAAATCTCCCATCTGCAGGTTCACTCCTCAAGTAGCTGCAACAACCCAGCCTGAGTCAGACCAAAGCCAGGAATATGGAACTCAACCTACATCTTCTACTTGAGTGGCAAGGACCCAAGTAATTGATCCCTCACGTGTTGCCTCCCAGAGAGTGCATTAGCAGGAATCTGGAATTGGGAGTGGAGCCAGGACTTGAACCCAGGCACTCTGATATGGGTTACTGGAACCCCAAAGTGATGGATTAACTACTTTGCCAAATGTTCACTCCATCTCTCTAAAGTTTTACTTACAATTTTTAACAAATGTTAAAATAATTTCTCTTTTCCCCCCAAGATTTATTGAAATAAAAATTGTATATAATCAACACATGCAATGTGGTATTTTGATACATATATATATATATGTATACATTGTGAAATTATTACTGTATTCAACACATCTAGCACCTCCCATAGATACCATTTTGTGTATATGTGTGAAGACTTAAGATATATGCTATTGGGGCTGGCACTGTGGCGCATCAGATTAAAGTTCTGGCCTGAAGTGCCGGCCTCCCATACAGGCGCCGGTTTGAGACCCGGCTGCTCCACTGCCAATCCAGCTCTCTGCTATGGCCTGGGAAAGCAGTAGAAGATGGCCCAAGTCCTTGGGCCCCTGCACCTGCGTGGGAGACCCAGAAGAAGCTCCTGGCTTCGGATTGGTGCAGCTCTGGCCATTGTGGCCAATTGGGGAGTGAACCATTGGATGGAAGACCTCTCTCTCTGCCTCTTCTCTCTCTGTGTAACTCTTTCAAATAAATAAATAGTCTTTAAAAAAAAAAGATATATGCTATTTGCAAATTTCAAGAATGTAGTGCATTATTATTAACTATAGGCATCATGCTGTACGATAACCCCAGAACTTATTTATCTTACATAACTGAAACTTTGTACCCTTTGCCAACATCTCACCATTTCCTCTACCCCCAATCCCCGCAATTACCTTTTTGTTCTTTGTGTGGGTTTCACTGTTTTAGATTCCACATATAAGTGAGATCATGCAGTATTTGTCTTTCTTTTTTTAAAGATTTATTTATTTATTTGAAAGGCAGAGTTAGAGAGAGAATCTTTCATCTGCTGGTTCACTCCTCAAATGGCCACAATGGCTAGCACTGGGCCAATCCAAAGTCGGAAGCTAGGAGCTTCATCTAACCTCCCATATGGGTGGCAGGGGCCCAAGCACTTGGGCCATCTTCCGCTGTTTCCTAGGCACATTAGTGGGGAGCTGGATTTGAACTGGCACCCACATGGGATGTGATGTTGTAGGTGGCTTTACCCACTATGTCACGGCACCTAGTGGTACCCCTCCTTCCGTGGCCCTCCCCACAGTATTTGTCTTTCTGTACCAGACTCATTTCACTTTAGCATAAGGTCTCTTCATGGTTTTCCATGTTGGTGTTACGGTTTTTTGTTTGTTTTGCAAATGACAAGATTTCTTTCTAAATAGTATTCTGGATAGTATTTACATATAAATATAAGATTTTAGGAGCACGTTCTATGGCATAGCAAGCAGAGCTGCTCCTTGTGGCACCGGCATCCCATATGGGCCCCAGTTCAAGTCCCGGCTGCTCCACTTCTGATCCAGCTCTCTGATATGACCTGGGAAAGCAGTAGAAGATGGCCCGAGTCCTTGGGCCCCTGTACCTGCGTGAGAGACCAGGAAGAAGCTCCAGGCTCCTGGCTCCCAACTAGCCCAGCTCTGGCCATTGTGGCCATTTGGGGAGTGAACCAGCAGATAGAAGACTTTCTCTCTCTCTCTCTCTTTCTCTCTCTCCCTCTTCCTCCCCGACCCCCCCCCCCCCCACCTCTGCCTCTCTGTAACTCTGCCTTTCAGATAAATATAAGACTTTCTTTAGCCATTCATCTGTTGTAGACACTTAGGTTCATTTCATATCTTGACTATTGTGGGTAGTGCTGCCAAGAATAATTTATCTTAAACAACCCACAGCTGCTCAAGTCCGTTTCTCTGAAGCTGGATCTGATCTTGTCACCCAGAAATACTCAAAGGCATCCTACTGCCTACTAACAGAAGGGCATACTGCTTGCCTTGGCTGTCCCCTCCTTCCTTCTCTCAAGGTTTTGGAATATCGTTGATGTCAGATGTTAGTTGTTAGTAAAATGCAAATGTCATATATGTGCTTAGGTTTATTTGAGATTATTTTAGGAGATAAGATTCTAGAAAATATCATCTTGGATGTATGTGGAGACTGTGGGAGGAAAGAGGGGGATGTAGGAAAGAAGGTAAAGGAGCCTAGTGGGATGTCAGAAGAAACTATATATTATTGCTCCTGGCATATTTGGCTTCTTCATCCAACTTTATTAATTCAGATTTTTATGTGCCTCAGACACTTAGGAATACCAACCTGACAGCCCTGATTCGTGTGTCAGAGATAGAAGAGAAATCCCTGGTCTTATGAATGAACTGTTCAACTTTTTTTGGTACCCTGCCTTTTCTTTAATCTTATAAAACTGCTCCTTGCTGAAAAAAATAAAAGTTAAAAATTTTAGGGTTTGTAAACAAAATGATTCTAGAATATAAAATATATTATATATTAGTCACAATAAGTTAAGACTTTGCAATAAGTGGAAGGAGAAAAAAGGCAACATTTTCATGTCATTATCACTTGAAATAATATTGCTATTCTTAAAATTCTCATGCCAAAATTCCTCTACCCCTGCCCCACCAGCATGAATGCTGCTTGTTATTAAGAGGTTCTGTTAGTAACATTGGCAGGATTTTGCTCCCCCAGTTCTATTTCTAGACTCCTTGTCCCACCCCTGTGTATTTTATGAAGGGAGAAAAGGAGAGGGCTGGCTCAGTTTGTAAATTCCTATCCCAAGAAAAAGCCTACTGGGATTTCATATTCTACAAATAATTGATATGTCATAATTTCCTCACTCCACCACCAAATCTCCTTTGTGCCTTTTATAGTCAATCCTCTCTCCTCAAGCTCAGCCCCTGAAAAACCGCTGATCTCATTTCTGTCCCTACAACTTTGCTTTTCTCAAACTGTCAAGTAAACAAAACCAGCGCCATTTGTGAGAAGCCTGCTCTTTCTCCACTGAATTACTCTGACCCCTTTGCTGAGAAGTCAGCTGACCCAGTGTGTGGCTCTGTCTCTAGACTGCATTCTGTTCCACTGCTCTGTGTGTCCGCACTCGTGCCCACACCGCTCCCCATCACTGCCCTTAACAGCAAGTCCCAAGTCAGGAAGTGTGGCCCCCATCATTGTGTTCTTTTTCCAAACTGGGTTTGGCTCTCCAGGTCCTTTGTTTTTCCATACACATTGTAGAATCAGTTCACACATTTCTATCCCAGGAAAAGGCATGCTGGGGTTTCATATTCCACAAATGTTCATATGCCAGAATTTCTTTGCCGTTGGTTCACCCTCCAATGGCCACCGCGGCCGGCGCACCGCGCTGATCTGATGGCAGGAGCCAGGTGCTTATCCTGGTTTCCCATGGGGTGCAGGGTCCAAGCACTTGGGCCATCCTCCACTGCACTCCCGGGCCATAGCAGAGAGCTGGCTTGGAAGAGGGGCAACGGGACAGAATCCGGTGCCCCGACCAGGACTAGAACCGGGTGTGCCGGTGCCTCAAGGCAGAGGATTAGCCTAGTGAGCCGCAGCGCCAGCCCCGTATGCCATAATTTCATTATCATTCAGTTTAAAATCTTTTCTAATTTCCATTTTTCTTCTTCTCTGACCTATAGGTTATTTAGAAATGTATTTCTTTCTTTTTTTTAAAGATTTTATTTATTTATTTGAGAGGTAGAGTTAGAGAGGGAGGGACAGAAAGGTCTTCCATCCACTGATTCACTCCCTAATTGACCACAATGGCCGGAGCTGAGCTGATCTGAAGCCAGGAGCCAGGAGCTTCTTCTGGGTCTCCCATGTGGGTACAGGGGCCCAAGGACTTGAGCCATCTGCCACTGCTTTTCCAGGCCATAGTAGAGAGCTGGACTGGAAGAGGAACAGCCAGGACTAGAACCAGAGCCCATATGGGATTCTGGTGCTGCAGGCGGGCTTAACCCACTATGCTACAGCACTGGCCCATCATTTCTTTATTTCAACACATGTAGCCATTTCTGACTCTTCTTCCATTAATTTCTAACTGCCTTGTGGAAGAGAAGGCTGTACTCAGGCCGGAGCTACCAAGAAGGGGGAAATTGCAACCTTTCCCTGTGTACTGTCCCTTGCTTGGCACAGACTAGGTGCCCAATGAGTGTTCATTTCCAGTTAACTTTGCCTTTATTGTTTATGGATGGTGATTACATTTTTTTCCTTTTGTTCCAGAAGCTCATGGCTGACTGGATTAAGGACAAATGGTTATTCAACTGTTACAATATCATCTTCAGATTTACAGAAGCTTATGTCAGCTGGCTAGGAAACTTTGCAAAATATAATGTTGGCTGTTGCATTTGTTTCCAATCTAGTATTTGTCAACTAATATTTATTGTTTTATTGAATAGAAAAATGTTAGTCTCTGAAGAATATACTGAAAAAGTTTTCCCACCACTTTTAAAGCTTTTTATTTCTCTAGCCACCCCGAATTCATGGCTCTTGGTTCTTTTGAGCCGATTTTCAATACTCCTTGGTTGTTCTCATTGTTTTAGGTAAGATTTATTTACTTATTTGAAAGGCAGTGTTACCAGAGAGAGGGAGAGAGGAGAGACAGTGAGATCTCTTCCATCCACTGATTCACTCCCCAAATGACCTCAACGACCAGGGCTGAGTCAGGCCAAAGTCAGGAGCCAAGAGCTTCCTCTAGGTCTCCCACATGGGTGCAAGGACCCAGAGACTTGGGCCATGCTTTGCTGCCTTCCCAGGTCATTAGCAGAGACCTGCATCAAAAATGGAGTAGCTGGGACTTGGACTGACACCTTTGTGGGATGCTCGCACTGCAGGCTGTGGTTTTAACCTGCTGTGCCACAGAACTGGCCCCTTATTTATTTTGAAAGAGTTGGGGGGAGCGGAAGGGGGGAGGGAGGGAGGGAGGGAGGGAGAGAGAGAGAGAGAGAGAGAGAGAGAGAGAGAGAGAGAGAGAGAGAGAAGGAAATATTTTCCATTTATTTGTTCACTCCCCAGATAGCTACAATGGCCAGCATAGGACCAGGCCAAAGACAGAAGCATCATCCGGCTCTCCCACATAGGTACAGGGGCCCAAACACTTGGGCCATCTTCGGCTGCTTTTCCCAGGCACATTAGCAGGGAGCTTGATTGGAAGTGGAGCAGCCAGAACTTGGACTTGAACAAAGTGCCCATACGGAGTGTTGGGTTGCAGGTGGCAGCTTTCCCTGCTATGCTACAAGGCCAGCCCCAAGTATATGTGGATTTAAAAAAATTAATTTTCCTTGTATTTGAATGGTAGGGAGACAGAAAGTCATAGAGGGGAAGATCTTCCATCCTCTGGTTCAGTCCCCAAATGCCTGCAACAGCCAGGATTTGGCCAAGCCAAAGTGGGAGCCTGGAATGCCATTTGGGTCTCCCAGGTAGGGGGCAGGGATCCAAGTATTTGGCCATCATCTGCTGCCTCGCAGGATGTGCATTAGCATGAAGCAGATCCAAGACTTGAACCTAGGCACTCCAATATGGCATGTGAACATCCCAAGTGGTATTTTAACCACTGTGCCAAATGCCTGACCTGGCTTTCAAACATTTTTTGCACCAAGACAAACTTTTCTTTCTAAAGAAGTTTTAAAAATTATTTTATTATTTTTATTTATTTGAAAAGCAAAGTGAAAGAGAGGGAAAAACAGTTGGCTTCCATCTGTTGATTCACTCCCCAGATGTCTGCAATAGCTGGGGCTGGTCCAGGTCAAAACCAGGAGCCAAGAACTCTATCCAAGTCTCTCTCATGTGTAGCAGAAACCCAAGTACTTGGGCTGTCATCTGCTGCCTCCCAGGTGCATGAGCAGGAAGCTGAATGGGAAGTGAAGGTGGGCTGAACCCCAGGCACTCCAGTACAGGATGCAAACATTTCAAGTGGTGGCTTAACCTGTGGGGCCAAAATGTCTACCCCTGAAACTGTCTTTTAATTCTACCTTCCACAGACTTTTTGAAGTATCCTCATATTATTACCTGTTCATTCAACAAATGCTTATTGAACATTTCTACTTAGTCCTGGGAATGATGCTAAACTCAAAGGATCCAGCAGTGAGGTGGCAATCACAGCAACAGCCAAAGCTTGATGAACTTTCTCCTTGTGTTTATAATGTAGGGTATGAGGTGGGGGGCTGGGCTCAGAGAGCGATCAAGTGACTAAAGAAATGTAGAGAGAAGACCCTGAACTGGAAAGACTGAAAACTGGCCTCCACCCAGTAGTCAGTGTCTACCCTCTCCTGTGTGTGCACGTGTCGGTGTTTTGACAGATGAAGACACAAGGCCAAGACGTGCTTCTCAGAGAGCATTGATGAATACTGTATTCACTCCTGATAACTATGAATCGAGAGAGTCTGAGGAATGAAAGGAAATCCCACCAATTCATTTAAAAGGAATGTTATAATTTTTTCTTTTAAAAAACATATCTATTTGAGAGGGAGGGAGGGCGACAGAGAGAGAGAGAGAGAGAGAGAGAGAGAGAGAGAGAGAAGCTCCTGTTCATTGGTTCACTTTCCAAAAGCTCTGGCTTCAAGAGCCAAGACCTCAATCCAGGTCTCCCATGTAGGTGGCAGGAACTCAATTACTTGAGTCTTCACTGATGCCTCCCAGGATCCATATTGCTAGGAAGTTGGAGCCAGGAGCCAGAGATTGTTATAGAACCCAGGTGCTCTGGTGTGAGACTCGAGCACCCTAACTAGTGTCTTAACCACTAGGTTCAAAGCCTGCCCCTGCTTTTCCCTTCATCTCTAGTTCCAGCAGACCAACTCTGTGCCACACAAAATGGTATTGAAGCAATCACAAACAGTACAAAATAGGCTTTTTTTCCTGTTAAATTACTAAAGGCTTTACATGATGTCGGGCTGTTTGTATGAATTCGTTTCTTTTCAGAAAGGTGGTAGCAAAGACGGAAGGAACTTTCATTTAACGAGCAACTACCATGTGCCACTTTGCATAGATTTTTCTCCTATCATTTTCCCCAGCACCCTGAGTGTATAGCCATTGTAACCATTTTACAGATGAGGAAGCAGACATTTGGAAAGGGCAAGCGGTTCTTTCAGGATCAGCCACCCAGTGAGATTGGAACAGGTAGGACTCAAGGTCAGGTTCTGCTTAACTGCAGTTCTCGGGGGACTTCCTGCTAGATGGTGAACTTTCAAGCTTCAGGGTCATATTCATTTAAGCTTACTAGATCATAGGATTCTTTTTGTTTGATGACAAAATGAATGCAGATCATCAGCACATTTTCATGTACATAAATAGCATTTATTATCGTGAAGTGCCATTAACATTAATACCCTAAAATCTATGACTCTATGCCCCTAGAGGCTTGGTTTCAGGAAATCTGATGTTCTACTTCTCTGTGCCTCTCAAATGTGTGCACAGACTATCCAGAGGATTTGAATAAAAGGAAGGCTCTAATCCAATAGGTCTGGAAGTAGGATCTCCTATTCTGCATTTCTAATAAGCTTTTAGGCGCTGTTGGGGCTGCTTGTCCTCAGATCATACTCTGAGCAGCAAGACTATGGAGTATTCCTCCATAGATATTCTTAGACTCCCCAAGGGATTTCCAGGAATTTGCAGTCACGGGCAAGGATGGCTAGCTAAGCTAGAATTTCGAAATCTCTGGTCGTAGGTATTTACAGAGATTCTCCTCTATGCCAGACAGAGCTCTGCTTGTGGTGCTATTTCTATCTCCTGTAGATGAGTGTTTTTGGAAATCTGCTGTGCCAGGTGTGACTGGATCTTCAAGCTCTTGCAGCCCTTTGGTGTTAATCATAGAGGGTGGCTGATGAGCAATGGCAGCCTAGAAGATGAATCAGAGAGACAGGCACTATACACATCTGCAGCTGCTTGATTGTGGAGGAGAGACAGGGAGTCCTTGGACCACAGACAGCATAATCTGTTCTGTAGGCAGAGAGATCTGCATCAAGTCACAGCTTGACGACACAGGCCATGGAAAGTATCTACATCACTTCCCTTGGTTCCACGCTTTCAGGCAGTGGGTGAGCACTGCAGCTGGCAGCTGGGAACTTCGTATCTGCTATTGTTTCTCCGAGAGTTGACAAGCATTACAAATTTGCCCTCCAGTCACTCATTCAGAGGATCAGACTGTCAAGAAACACTAATTAGGCCGGTGTCGCGGCTCACTAGGCTAATCCTCCACCTGCGGCCCTGGCATCCCATATGGGCGCCGGGTTCTAGTCCTGGTTGTTCCTCTTCCAGTCCAGCTCTCTGCCGTGGCCCGGGAGGGCAGTGGAGGATGGGCCAAGTGCTTGGGCCCTGCACCTGCGTGGGAGACCAGGAGAAAGCACCTGGCTCCTGGCTTCAGATCGGCACAGCGCTGGCCATGGCAGCCATTTGTGGGGTGAACCAAGGGAAGGAAGACCTTTCTCTCTCTCTCTCTCTCACTAACTCTGCCTGTCAAAAAAAAAAAAAAAAAGAAAGAAACATTAATTAGTAGCTTCTGTAATCCAGACACTTGGTAAGATTCTAAAGAAAGAATGTCTCTAACCTCAAGAAAATTTCAATCTACAAGGAGAGACAGACAAGTAAACCCACAGTGGATAGCAATGAATGTAAGCCCAGAAGTGTTATCAGAGCCATCTAATGCACACTCAGGACAGGGCTGAGACAGAGTAGGGTGATGGTGTGCTGGTAAATGCTTAACAACCAGTTCTCTGAAAAAAAAAAAAAAAGCTCTGATGTGTAGTGTTTGATGATTTCCATGGTATAAATATTTCCATCATGGCCAATTTCAAGGTACCAGCTTGATGCCACTAAACATGGAGTTGGGAAGAGATGTGCATCATCAGCTCTTGCAAGTCAGGGCAAAGTGGCCCTAGAGCACAATTAGGGTAGGGAAGGCTTCCCAAAGTAAATGATGTTTCTCTGTCAGTTCAGGCTACCATAACAAAGTTTCATAGGCTGGGTGCTTTGTAAAAAGAAATTTATTTCTCACAGTTCTGGAGTCCAAGGTCAGGATGCTAGCATGGTTGAGTTCTGGTGTGTTGAAGACTACTGACTTCTCACTGTATTCTTGCGTGGTGGCAAGAAGGCAGGCTAGCCCTTTGGCTTCTTCCTGTGATGGTATGAATCCCACTCCTTTGAGTGCTACCCTCTTGACCTGATTCCTTCCCAAAGACGGCAGCTTTGACTACCATCATCATATTGGGTAGACTTTCAACATGTGATCTTTTTCTTTTTTGTTGGAGGAGGATGTGGTTACACAAACATTTAGTTCATTGCAAGGCTTAAAAAGAAACTTGAAAGACAAACAGCACTTTATCAACTTTATCCATCTAACATGGAGGGCCAGTAACATAGAAGGGGATTTCAGGTTAAAGGATGTTATGGTTGAACAAGATTTGGCTCCCCAAACTCATGCAGATATTTACACTGTGAAGTCGTACAGTCATGGACTAACGTTAATGACTGATGATGGATCAAGGGTGGAGGCTCAATGCAACTATGGCATCTTTAGGAAGAGATTGAATTGCATTAGGTTGATAGGGTGGAGCCCATGATCAAAATCATGATGGATTTGTAAAGAGAGACACATGGACTTCGAGGATGAAGATGCTTCCTTTCTTTCTCTGCTTCCTGGTTTGCCATGTGATCATTCCTCTGCACATACTCCACCGCTGCCAGCTTCCACCCTCATCTTCCTTCTTAAGTGGCTTCCTCTCAGGTATTTTAGTTATAGTGACAAAATGCTGACTGCTACTACACAGGAACAGCAGGTACAAATGACCAAAAGTGAAAGAAAACATGGTACTAAGTTCTTTTCACTCTGCATTTATTTATTCATTTATATATTCACTCAAGAGGCAGAGAGAGAGAGAGAGAGAGAGAGAGAGAGATCTCCCATTCACTGTTTCACTCTTCCAATGCTCACAATAGCTAAGGCTGGGGCCAAAATGAAGCCAAGAGCCTGGAACTCCATCTAGGTCTCCCACGTGGGTGGCAGCAGCCCAAGTACTTGGGTCACCCCCCTACTGTTCTCATGGGTGCATTAATGGGACCAGGTGGGATGCAGAGCAGTCGGGACTCAAACATCCCATAGGAGATGCCAGCATTTCAAGCAATAGCTTAACCCACTGTGCCACAATGCTGCCCCCTCCTGCCTTTTAAAAAAGATTCATTTATTTATTTGAAAGGTGGCATTATGGAGAGAGAGAGAGAGAGAGAGAGAGAGAGAGAGAGAGACATAGACATTGATCAATCTTCCATCTGATATGGGATGCAGATGTTCCAAGCAGTAGCTTAACCTACTCTGCCATGACATCTGCTCTGTCCTTCTATTCTACTTTTGCTTTACAATTTTATCTTAATTTCTTTGTTGAAGAAAGCAGGTTGTTTATCCTGTATAATTTTGCTGGGTGTATCCCTGTTGATTAACATATTCTTTTGTTGCCTGTTTCCTGTAAAGTGGGAATCTAGAGGCTTGTTCTGATTCAGAATTGGTTTTTGGCCGGAATATAAGTATTGTGTATATTTCCATCAAGAGGTATATAATTCTGGCTGAATCTCAATTTCTCTCTCTCTCTCTCTCTCTCTCTCTCTCTCTCTCTCTCTCTCTGTTAGTGGCAATTGATGGTCACTGCCCAGATTCATTATTTCACTAGGGATTTGTAAGAAGGTAATATTCCAATTCTCTAATTTTTCTTCATTTATTAATTGAGAAACTTCTATAAAAGAAAATCCATCTCAAATACTACTGAATCAGTGGGAGGGGAAGTTTGAATTCCATTCCCATCATACTCTAAAGGTGGCCAAGTGAGGTTTTTTTTTTTTTTTTGGCATTATTGTGGAGTTTTAACATATTTGATATGTTTCAGTTCATCGATTCACTATAGTCATTATTCTTAATTATGCTAAAATTGATTGTGGTGACCCTTTTCAAGTGGGCTTTTAATACAATTCTGATTGTCTTGGATAGCAGGGCACTGAACAGGAGCCGGAGTAGTCAGGACTTGAACTGGTGTTCTGATATGGGATATTGGCAGTGTAGACAGCCCCTTAACCCATTGTGCTACAAAAAAAATTTCAACGTGTTTCAATATATCACAGTCTTTTTCATGCTTAAGGTCTATCTTTAAACAATGGGAGCCTCTTAAGGTGTCCTTTTGACATGACTTCCATATTATCCCCCTCCCTCCCCAGTAATCTACACTGTGGGGGGTGGAGAATGGCCGGCCTCTGGGCCATATAAAACCTACAAGATTATTTGGTCTGGCCCCACCAAGGCAAGTGCAGGTGGGACTTGAAATTCAGTACATCTAATAGCAGACAGATTTGTAAGTTGACAATTCTGTAGGGCCTGCAAATGATGTTGTAAAAATCCCAAATGGCTCTTGGCAGATAAAAAAGCTCCCCACCTCCTGACTTAGAGACTGAGCCCAGGACATTAACCAATTAATTCTTATGTATGGAGGGCATGGTCTATTCCAACCAGTGTCCCAGGCAAGATGGCAATGTTTGCATTGGCTGGAGGCTCAACTTGGCTACTACTACTTTTTGTGACCAGTGCTTGACTGTGCATTGATAAACCTGTAGCCAAACTGATCAGGCAGCAGTGATTCTTTCCAGGGTCAAACTAGAGCTAAACAGGGTCAAGTTAGCACCTGGAATGAAAAGAAGTAGTTGGAGTATTGTCTTCCTCCAGCACTCATCCTGTGAGAAATACATAGTAGGAAGCGCATGTTAGATAAATGTGTCATTTTCATTTCTGGCTTACATAGTCAGATGCTATCTATGATAGCCATGTTTCTTTTTATTTTAAATATTTATTTGTTTGAAAGTCAGAGTTACACAGAGAGACAAGGAGAAGCAGAGAGAGAGAGAGGAGGGTCTTCCATCTGCTGGTTCACTCCCCAACTGGCCTCAACTGCCGGAGCTGAGCTGATATGAAGCCAGGAGCCAGGAGCTTCCTCTGGGTCTCCCATATGGGTGCAGGGGCCCAAGGACTTGGACCATCTTCTATTGCTTTTCCAGGCTATAGCAGGAAGCTGGATTGGAAGTGGAGCAGCCAGGACTAGAACTGGTGCCCATATGGGATGCCGGCACTGCAGGCAGCGGCTTTACCTGCTATGCCACAGCGCTGGCTGCAATGTTTCATGCAGCTCATATTGAAGTTATCTCTTTATGTGTGAGACAAACATATTAGGCCAAAACTGACACCTCTCTCTTTTTAAAGATTTATTTATTTATTTATTTTTGACAGGCAGAGTGGACAGTGAGAGAGAGACAGAGAGAAAGGTCTTCCTTTGCCGTTGGTTCACCCTCCAATGGCTGCCGCGGCCGGCGCGCTGCGGCCGGCGCACTGAACTCATCCGATGGCAGGAGCCAGGTGCTAGGTACTTTTTCCTGGTCTCCCATGGGGTGCAGGGCCCAAGCACCTGGGCCATTCTCCACTGCACTCCCGGGCCACAGCAGAGGGCTGGCCTGGAAGAGGGGCAACCGGGACAGAATCCGGCGCCCCAACTGGGACTAGAACCTGGTGTGCTGGCGCCGCAAGGCGGAGGATTAGCCCGTTGAGCCACGGCGCCGGCCAGATTTATTTATTTATTTAAAAGTCCCCATTATGGCCATCAAAGAAGGAGGTACCTTTCTCTGAAGGGAGGAGATAACCTCCACTTTGACTATGACCCTGTCGGAATAAGATTGAAGTCAGCAAACCCTAAAGGCTTCCATAGCCTTGGCAACTCATGACTAGAGCCTAGGGAGATTACTGATGCCATAAACAAGAGTGTCAAATTGTTAAATCAACTTCAGGAGTCACTGTGTACTTACGTCTCATGTGGGATCTGTCCTTAATGTGTTGTCCAATGTGAAGTAATGCTATAACTAGTACTGAAACAGTATTTTTACACTTTATGTTTCTGTGTGGGTGCAAACTGATGAAATCTTTACTTAGTATATACTGAATCAATCTTCTGTATATAGATAATTAAAAATGAAAAAAAAATCTTGGTGTTAAATTGGAAATTGCCTAGAAAATTAATCAATTTAAAAAAATATATATCATGTAGGATCTCTGTCCTTAATGTGCTGTACATTGTGATTTAATACTATAACTAGTACTCCAACAGTATTTTTCACTTTGTGTTGCTATATGAGGGCAAACTGTTGAAATCTTTACTTAATATATAGTAAACTGATCTTCTGTGTATAAAGAGAATTGAAAATGAATCTTGATGTGAAGCAAGGGGAGAGGGAGTGGGAAAGGGGAGGGTTGCGGGTGGGGGGGAAGTTATGGGGGGGGAAGCCATTGTAATCTATAAGCTGTATTTTGGAAATTTATATTCTTTAAATAAAAGCGTTATAAAAAAATAAATAAATAAAAGTCCCCATTATAGAGAGAAGGAGAAACAGAGAAAGATCTTTCAACTGCTGGTTCACTTCCCAAATGACTGCAATGGCCAGGGACTGGGCCAGGCAGAAGCCAGGTTCCTGGAACTCCATCTAGGTCTCCCACGTGGGTGCAAGGACCCAAGAACTTGGGTCATCTTTCACTACTTTCCCAGGTGAATTAGCAGGGAGATGGATTGAAAGTGGAACCGCCAGGACTAGAACTGGTGCACATATGGGATGTGGCATTGCAAACAGTGACTTAACCTACTGAGTCAGAATGCCAGTCCCCAAAACCAACATTTTTTGAAGTCCTATTGTGTGCCAGGTATTTGTTGCAGATTTTCGTATAATTTCTCCTAAATTCATGTAGAAGATAAAGGAGGGCAAGAAAGCATGTTTATTTTTTTTAAAGTTCACATAAGGATTCTCAGAAAGTTTTTTTAAAAAAGATTTTATTTATTTATTTGAAAGGTAGAGTTACAGAGAGGGAAAGACAGAGAGAGAGAGGTCTTCCATCTGCTGGTTCACTTCCCAAATGGCCACAACGCCAGAGCTGAGCCGATCTGAAGCCAGGAGTTAGGAGCTTCCTTTGGGTCTCCCACGTGGGTGCAGGGGCCCGAGGACTTGGGCCATCTTCTACTGCTTTCCCAGGCCATAGCAGAGAACTGGATTGGAAGAGGAACAGCTGGGACATGAACTGTTGCCCATACAGGATGCTGGTGCCACAGGTGGAGGGAGGCCTAGCCCACTATGCCACAGAGCCAGGCCCAAAACTCTTTTTTTTTTTTTTAATAGATTTATTGGACTGGTACTGTGGCATAGTGTGAAAAGCCACTGTCGGCAGTTCACTCCCCAAATGTCTGCAATGGCCAGAGCTGGGCCTATCCGAAGCCAGGAGCCAGGAGCTTCTTTTGGCTCTCCCATATGAGTGCAGGGGCCCAAGCACTTGAGCCATCTTCCACTGCTTTCCCAGGCCATAGAAGAGAGCTGGATAGGAAATGGAGCAGCTGGGACATGAACCATTGTCCATATTGGATGCCAGCACTATAAGCCAAGGTTTAGCCCACTACACCACAGCACCAGCCCTTTTTCTCCCATTTCCGTAGGCTGTCTCTTTTCTTTTTTTAAATGTATATTAGGTTTTTTTTTTTAAAAAAGATTTATTTATTCATTTGAAAGAGTTACACAGAGAGGAGAGGCAGAGAGAAAGATCTTCCATCCCCTGGCCCACTCCCCGATTGGAGCTGTGCTGATCTGAAGCCAGGAGCCAGGATCCTCCCCCAGGTATCCCACATGGGTGCTGGGGCCCAAGGACCTGGGCTATCCTCCACTGCTTTCCCAGGCTATAGTAGAGAGCCAGATCAGAAGTGGAGCAGCCAGGACTTGAACCTGCGCCCATATGGGATGCCAGCACCGCAGGTGGTGGCCCCACCAGCCATGCCACAGCTTCGGCCCCTGTAGGTTGTCTCTTAACTCTGTTGATTGTTTGCTTTGGTGTGCAGAAGTTTTTTTGTTTGATGTAATCCCATTTATCTAGTTTTGCCTTTATAGTCTATGCGTTTGAGATTTTATTTAAAAAAAAAAACTTTGCCTAAACCAATTCATGAAGTATTTCCCTCATTTTCTTTGCATAGTTTCATGTCTTATTTTTAAGTCTTTAATCAAGGATACACATTCCTTTTTTTTTTTTTGATTTTCAACCTTTTTTTTTATTATTTTTTTAACGCTTTTATTTAAAGAATATAAATTTCCAAAATACAGCTTATAGATTACAATGGCTTTCCCCCCAACCCCCATAACTTCCCTCCCACCTGCAACCCTCCCGTTTCCCACTCCCTCTCCCCTTGCATTCACATCAAGATTCATTTTCAATTCTCTTTATATACAGAAGATCAGTTTAGTATATATTAAGTAAAGATTTCAACAGTTTGCCCTCACATAGCAACACAAAGTGAAAAATACTGTTGGAGTACTAGTTATAGTATTAATTCACAATGTATAGCACGTTAAGGACAGAGAAGGATACACATTTCTAACAAGTTCCCAGGTGATGCTGATGCTGATGATCCAGGCACCATAGTTCGAAAACCACTAATGTGATAATATACAAACAACACAAGGTAATGGAGCTTAGCTTTTCAGAGTGCCTGCAGAAATCACACGAAGCTGCTGGGGCTGGGGGTGGTACCTAGCCTGTGGAATACTATCCCCAGGTCCATGACCTGTGCCACGCATGATGTCACACTTCTGAAGTCACTGGGCCTCAGAGCAGCTCAAGTGGGCATTCACGATTTCATCTCATCCACCCTCAGGAGCCCTACTGGTGAAGGATTAAGCTCCAGGCTTCCCCTTGATCTTAACAGCTATTCAAGTTCTTATTAAGTCGATGATTCAGATCAGGAAACAGGAGGTTAAATCAATCAAGGAAGTTGTCTTGTAACGCTTGCTTAGTAGTGAGCATAGAACTCCTCTAAAGCTTTCCTCCTTGTGTGTCGAGGCCTCCAGGGTGCTGAGTGCTCCAGTCTCCCTTGGCAGTTGATGCTGGCCAGGCTATTGCCCGCATTTTTGAAATAGTTACCCGTATTACTTTTAAGCTATCATATCCCTGACAATTTTAAAGCAACATCTATGGAAAAAAACCAGTAAGACCTATCAGTAAAGATTGCTGCGGATATTTGTAAATGATACTAGTGTGTGGTGTGATGCATGAAGCACGCCTGGTAGCCAATGTGGAGAAAGAGGTAAATGAGGCCGGCAGCCTCTGGAACTGGGCCTTAACGAGCCATGCCTTCTAATATCCATGGACTTGTGTACTCATTACCCTGAGCACAGCTGGGAGTTCAAGCTGGAATTTCTCTGAAGTTTTCCCTTTGTGTCCTGAAAGCTCCAGGGCTCTGAGTGCTCTGATCTCCCTGTGCACTGGCCCTTGATGCTCCCAAGGGTGTTGCTCAATTTCTGCTATAGTAAACTGTGTTATTTATAAAATACACTTAACCTAGAATTGGCCATTTGAAGTGGACAGTTCAGTGGCATTACGTATACTCACATTGTTGTGCAGCCATCACTACTAGAATTCTTCATCTTACAGAATGGAAGATCTATACTAATAACTCTTGCTTCTCCTTCTCCCAGCCCTTGGCAACAACCATTGCATGTTTTTTAAGATTTTATTTTGGGGCCCAACATTGTGACGAGACATTGCCTTTGACGCCAGCATCTCATAGCGGTGCTAGTTTGAGACCTGGCTGCTCCACTTCTGATCCAACTTCCTGCTAATAGCTGGGAAAAGCAGCAGAGGATGCCCAAGCGCTTGGGCTCCTGTACCCATGTGGGAGAACTGGATGAATCTCCTGGCTTTGGATCAGCCCAGCTCTGGCCATTGTGGCCATTTGGGGAGTGAACGAGCAGATAGAAGATCTTTCTCTCTGTCTCTTCCTCTCTCTCTGTAACTCTGACTTTCAACTAAGTAGATGAATCTTAAGATTTTATTTATTTGAAATAGTGACAGAGAAAGTAGAAGAGAGAGAAAAGCGATGGTAGGGGGTGTTATCTTCCATCCACTGGTTCACTCTACAAATAGCCAGGAGCCAGGAGCTCTATCCGGGTCTCCCATGTGGGTGGCAGGGCCCAAGCACTCAGGCCATCTTCCATTGCTTTTACAGGCACATTAGTAGGGAGCTGGATGAGAAGCAGAGCAGCAGGGACTCCAACTGGCATTCTGATTTGAGATGTCAGTGTCAGGTGTTGCAAGTGGTGGCTTAATGTACTGGGCCACAATGCTGGGCCCATAATTTCACTTCTAAATCTATCATTTTGACTATTTCAGATAATTTGTATAAGTGTAATCATACAGTTTTATCCTATTATGTATGGCTTATTTCACCTAACATACTGTTTTCAAAGCTCATGAAACTTTGACTATTGTAGCATACAGCAGATTTTTTTAAAAGATTTATTTATTTGAAAGTCAGAGTCAGAGAGAGAGAGAGAGAGAGAATGAATCTTCCACTCACTAGTTCACTGCCCAGGATTGGGCTAGGTCAAAGCCAGGAGCCAGGCACTTCATCGAGGTCTCCACATGGATGACAGGGGACCAAGTACTTGGGCCATCCTCTGCTGCCTTCCCAGGTGCATTAGCAGGGAGCTGGATCAGAAGTGGAGCAGCCAGGACAGGAACCAGAGCTCAGGTGGGATGCTGGTGTTTCAGGCAGCAGCTTTACCTGCTATGCCACAACACTAGTCCCTGACTTTCCTTTCTTGTTAAGGTTGAATAATATTGAATTGTGTGGCTATATCATATTTCTCTGTTCATCCAGCTCTAGACATCTGTGTTGTTTCCACCATTTGCCTATTAGAAATACTGCTGCTGGGGCCAGCACCGTGGCTCACTTGGTTAATCCTCCGCCTGTGGCGCTGGCATTCCAAATGGGCGCCAGGTTCTAGTCCCGATTGCTCCTCTTCCAGTCCAGCTCTCTGCTGTGGCCCGGGAGGGCAGTGAAGGATGGCCCAAGTGCTTGGGCGCCTGCACCCATGTGGGAGACCAGGAGGAAGCACCTGGCTCCTGGCTTCAGATCGGCGTAGCTCTGGCCATAGTGGCCATTTGGGGGGTAAACCAATGGAGGGAAGACCTCTCTCTCTCTCTCTCTCTCTCTATCTGTCAAATAAAAAAAAAAGAAAAAAGATATTGTTGCTATGGGCATGGACAGGCAAATATTCATTTGAGACTATACATAGCTTTTATCATAATAGACATTTCTCCTTAGCTTTTTGAAGACTCTGTATTTGCATGGATTTCCAAATTTTTGGCACCAAAGTATATATGTTTTAATTGCATTTTCTTTGAGCTTTTTTGATGCACCTTTGTGTATGCAGAAGAAGAACTGCTTGATGATGTGGTTATGCTGTGCATCATTGTTTCAAGGAACCACTGTATTCTCTTCTGCAGAAGCTGTGCTATTTTACTTTCCCTCCAACAACACACAGTGCTCAATTTCTCCTCATCATTACCAGCACTTTGGATTTGCTGGTTTTTAAAAAGATAACAGACATTCTAATATGTATTTATTATTATTATTATTTTTTAAAGATTTATTTATTTATTTGAAAGTCAGAATGACACAGAGAGAGGAGAAGCAGAGAGAGAGGTCTTCTATCCGATGGTTCACTCCCCAGATGGCCACAACGGCCAGAGCTGCACCAATCTGAAGCCAGGAGCCAGGAACCTCCTCTGGGTCTCCCACGCGGGCGCAGGGGCCCAAGGAGTTGGGCCATCTTCTACTGCTTTCCCAGGCCATAGCAGAGAGCTGGATTGGAAGTGGAGCAGCCGTGCCTCTAACTGGCGCCCATGTGGGATGCCAGCACTTCAGGCCAGGGCATTAACCTGCTGTGCCACAGTGCCGGCCTCAGTATTATTTACTATTAAAATAAACTTCATTTGGGAGCTGGCACTGTGGCATAATAGGCTAAGCCTCCACCTGCGGCACTGGCACCCATATGGGTGCCGGTTCGTGTCCCAGCTGCTCCTCTTCTGGTCCAGTTCTCTGCTGTGGCCTGAGAAACAGTGGAATATGGCCCAAGTCCTCGGGCCCCTCACCATGTGGGGGCCCTGGAAGAAGCACCTGGCTCCTGGCTTTGGAAGCTCTGGCCATTGCAGCCATTTGGGGAGTGAACCAGGGGATGGAAGAAGACCTTTCTCTCTGTCTCTCCGTCTTTACATAACTGTACCTCTCAAATAAATAAAATCTTCAAAAAAAAAAATAAACTTCATTTTATAGTAATTTTAGATTTATAATACTGTATAATTTTAATTATCAAAATTATTGAAAAATTTTAAAATACCATATGGCAAAAAGGTTAAAGTTATTTGCAAAGTGAAGTGAATATTTGCAAATCATATAGGGTTCATTTTTGTGATATGTTAGGTGGACAGACCAACAGATCAGTGGGTCAGTGATGTCAACAAGAAGTCCACTTAAAGAGAATGTGTGTGCCCAGTAAACATTAGCTAATGAAATGTCAGTGAAAATTGGAGACAGCATGTTAAGTCAAGAAGACAAAGTGCACAAGAATGGTTACAGTTTTGCAGAATCAGTGCACTTTATATGTTAGGTAAATAGTTTTCTTCCTATGTAACTATGCATTTGTCAATTACATCCACAGAAACACATCTGTAGAACATGCACCTGCCTATTTTCAGGAAATCTTTGGGTCAGAGAGTGAGGGCCGGGCAGATGGGATAGGCAGCATAAAGTCGACTTACATATACACCTTTCAGTTTTCTTTGAAATTTTATAGTCAGAAACATTTATTAAGGTAAACATTTGTTAAAGGCAAAAAATATGCACCCCAGTTGCCAAAAATTGCATGTTACATTTATTATGTTTTGAAAATATGTCCACAATATGCTGGTTTGTTGGAAAAGAGCAGAGTAAAGTGATTGACTTGGCAGCGTAGCTGTTTATGTGTATGCTTCTCTATCGCAAATTTATTCATCCTAAATAATCACATATACAGCTTTCTTTTAAACTCAGCAGGAAGTGGAGATTTAGCTTTAAGGCTTAGAGACCACAGGACCTTATATTCAGAAGATTGCTTCCATGAGTGGCAAATTCCAGAAAGATCTGGTTGATGATACCCCAAGTCCCTCTGGTTTCCTCCTCCCCTTGCCAAGCCTCCGAACTGCAATTCTACTTCTGATCACCAGGTGGCATCTGTCTCCATTTTTCCTCTATTGGAAAGGGTTATTTCTCTCTTAAGAAACATATTTCAAGTTGTTTGTGCAACAGTATACATAGAATAATTAAAAATTGTGTATTAAATGTTTCTTACAAAGATTAAAAGGATATCTATTTAGTTTCATATAGGAGGGATCTTCAAAAAGTGCGTGGAAAAATTGTCATTTTATCTATAGACAGTTTTTTCCCCCCTTTTTTGGTCAGTTAGTCATTCATAATTTCTTTCAAGGAAATACTACCAATGACAATATAACATCTAAATGTTTCTTGTGTGGTTACAAGGTAGTGATTAAGTTCATTTCCACTTTAAGCCATTTCTTCTCAACAGTTTATGCACAGGAATAATTTTATGCAGATTGCAATGCAAATAATTACAAATCACATTTTTTGTACTTTGTTATATGGTCATTTTCCCATTCAATTGTTGTTTATAGACATTGTCTATATTTCCACTAAACTAGGGTCTTTTGGCTTTTTACTTGCTTATTTGGTGAAGTATTAAGCCTTTTTACTGTAATGCAAATTTAAAATATATTATCTCCAAAACTAAAAAAAGGAAATAAAGGTAGAAAGAAGGAGGATGGGAGGGAGGGAGGGAGGGAGGGAGGGAGGGAGGGAGAAAGGGAGCGAATGCCATTATGTTCTTAGACTTGTATCTACAAAGCATATTGAATCTGCTAAAATTAATTAAAATTAAAAAATGAAATAAAGTACATGGAAAATCCATGTTGTGAAAAAACTATGCATGGATTTCAAATTTTTTTGCACCAAAATACATTTATCTTTTAATTCTATTTGTCATTAAGTTTTCAAAGTACCTCTTTACAACTTATCCCAGGCCCCCTCTCCCCTTTATCAAGGTTGGTTGGCCTGTTCTTTCTGTAAGAGGACTCCCTGGAGAGAGCAGGTGGTTCAAGCCCCCAGGCATTATACCTCTATAATGACTTTCCAAACTTGGTTCCATTCACCTCACTGCATGCCACTTTGCACACAGCTGCCCAGAACAGTGTCCCCGAAGCTGGCTCTGATAGCATCACACCCCCAGTGGCAGTCCATTACCTACCAAGAGGACTAACTACAAAACCACGTCTCTGGCTGGTGTTCAAGGCCACCCACCCAGTGGGTTTAGACTGCGTTTCTAGCCCTGTCTCCCAAGTACTCCATGCTCTTAGCTTCTCCCTTGAGGGGCTCCCATGGTTCTTGTAGGGTTCCCTACCAGGTGGGGATCAATGTGCACAGACGCTGGCCCTTGCACTAACGTGGTAACATTACATATTCAAATCAACCCCTTGAAGTAGGATTGCTATTGTCCTTCCAATGATGTTGCAAACTGAGTGTCACACAGGGTAAGAGCCAGTCTTGTCTTTGGGAAAGACATTGAGATTCTAGAAGTAAGAGACTCAGGGATAGCTTGGTAGTGATAATGAACTGTTATTTTGTTGCATAACAAAGTGGAATGGATAATGTACTCATCACCATGAAGTGCCTACTATGTGTAACATTTATTTTTTCTAGGATTTATTTTTAAAGATTTATTTTGTTTATTGGAAAGGCAGAATAACAGGGAGAGAGGAGAGGGAGAGATCATCTATCCACTGTTCCACTCCCTAAAAGGCTGCAATGGCCCAGGCTGGGACAAGTCAAAACCAGGAGCCTGGAACTCCATCCCATGGGGGTCTCCCATGTGGGTGGCAGGGGACCAAGCACTTGGGCCATCTTCTGCTGCTTTTCCAAGGGTATTAGCAGGGAGCTGGGTCAAAAGAAAAGAAGCTGGGACTCAAACTTGCGCTCTGATATGGGATGCCTGTGTTGCAGGTGGTGACTTAACTCACTGTGCCACAATGCCTGTCCCCTTTTCTAGGATTTTCACGTCCTTTGTAGAAGAACATTTGGAAAAATAACATCAAAACAAGACAGAGGTAGACATTTGGTGCCCAGGTTAAGTTGCCACTTTGGGATACCTGCGTCCTGTATCGGAGTGCCTGCTTCTGATCCAGCTCCTTGCTTGTGTGCACCCTGTGAGGCAGAAGGTAATAGTTCATGTAGATGGGTCCTTGCCATCTACAAGGGAGACCTAGATTGAATGCCATGCTCCTGGTTTCAGCCTTGCCTGGCCCTGGCTGTTGCAGGCATTTGGGGAGAAAACTAGAAGACAGGAGATTTCTCTCACTCTGTCTCTGTCTCTCTGCCTTTCAAATAAAATGAAAACAAAGCAAAAACAGGAATGCAATGGGAATGAACGCCTATGGTACAACTGGAACAGCCCATCCCTTTCAGGGATTTACTGCCATCTTGTGGTAGATTCAAGAATATCAAATTGTACCTACAAAAAAAGTCAGGTCATGATAGCCTAAAAACATTTCCAGGTTCCTTATTATCCTGGCTTCAATATGTACGACTTTGCAATAAAATCCCTTTCTTGTGTTAAAGGGCCAAGGTTATTTATTTTATTTGAAAGGCAGAGTTAGCAGGAGGGAGAGTGAGGGATGGAGAGAGAGAGAGAGAACGTGCATGCGCGCTTCCATCTGCTGGTTCACTCCCCAATTGGCTGCCTAGGACCAACATCACTTGGTCTCCTAAGGCAGTGATATCTAGAAGAAAATATGCAGGCTTTGGAGTCACAGATGAGAGTAGAAAATACAGGCAAGGGGCCTAATATTCATTTAAGAACACTCTATGGTCAGTACAGTGAAGTGATTTATATTTGGTTTGTATTGTCTAGGATTATTTTGTATCCATGGGGTAACCTCCACATAAATAGTAATAGAATGTATAATTCACCAAGTGATAGGTCAATGGAATTATAAAAAATCATCAAGCAATACAAAAGAGGGCAAGAGGAAAGGCAACATAGAACAGGCCTGTGTTGTGGTGCAGACAGCCAACTGCCACTCGCGATGCCGGGAGAGTCAGATCAAATCCCGGCTGCTCTGCTTCCTGCTAATGTACCTGGGAAGGCAGTGGAAATGGCCCGAGGACTTTGACCGCTGCCACCCACATAGAGTACCTGGCTCCTGGCTTCAGCCTGGTCCAGACCTGGGGTTGTGGCCATATGGGGAGTGACCCAACAGAAGGAACATTTCTCTCACTCTTTCGCTCTGTCTCCTTCACTCAATCTATCACGCTGCCTTTCAAATGAACAAATAAATAAGTAAATCTTAAAAATCAAGCAAATAGTAAAGTGGTAGATTTAATCCCAAATATACCAGCAATTGCATTATAGGTAACACAGCCTACACATTCAAATTAAAAGACAAAAGTTGTCACACTGGATTAATACATAGCTATCTGTTGCATAGAAGAGATCTACCTTTGACATACAGTGACAGAAGGCTGAAAGTAAAAGGAAGGAAAGGTGTGTGCCATGCAAATATTGACAAAGTAGAGCTGATGCAGCTGTATTCGTATCAGGGAAAGGAGATTTTAAAGCACAAAGCAGTGGTACAGGCACAAAGGGACATTTCATAATTGTAAAAGAGTCGATTTGTCAGGAAGATAAAATAGTTCCAAATTTGCATGTATCTAATAATTCGGTTTCAAAGTATAATAAGTAAAATTTTATAGCATTTAAGGAGAAATAGAAAAACTCAGTCACAGTGGGTGAGTTTTAAAAGCTATTTTTATTATACAAGCATATGCAGAATAAAAATTAGAAAATAAAAGGAAATCAGAGGAAAATACTCTCACAGTTGGAACCCCTACTACGTATAGAAAGCTGTTAACATTTTATTATATCTATTCAATACAAATAAATATTTCCTGTATATTTGTGTGAAGTCCATAGGTATATGCATATATATTTGAACCAAATGTGTGTGTGTGTATGTATATATATACACACAAATGTATATATCTTTGAACTAAATGTATATATCTTTGTGCATTTGTCTTATATTTCCTTGGGATAGTTTCATAGAAATTCTTGAATTCAAAGGAATGCATTATTTTAAAAATTTTCTTATGTATGTCTTGATGTTGACATTCAAAAAATTTTACCATTTAATACTCCTAATAATCATGCGAAATACTTTTCATTTCTTTACCTCTACACAAATACTGAGAATGACAATTCTTGTGAGAAAATATATTTCACCACTACTTGAATTTGTAGATTTTTTTAAAGACTTATTTATTGAGGCTGGCACTGTGGTGTAGTAGGCTAAGCCTCTGCCAGTTCCTGTCCCGGCTGTTCCTCTTCCGATCCAGCTCTCTGCTATGGCCTGGGAAAGCAGTAGAGGATGGCCCAAGTCCTTGGGCCCCTGCACCTGCATGGGAAACCTGGAAGAAGCTCCTGTCTCCTGGCTTTAGATCGGCTCAGCTCTGGCTATTGCGGCCATTTGGGGAGTGAACCAGTGGATGGAAAACCTTTCTCTCTGTCTCTCCCTCTGTCTGTAACTGAGCCTCTCAAATAAGAATTACAGAGAGAGAAGAGAGAGACAGGGAGACAGATCTTCCATCCACTGATTCATTCCCCAAATAGCCACAGCAGCCTGGGCTGGACCAGGCTGAAGCCAGTAGTCTGGAACTCCATCCAGGTCTCCATGTGGGTGTGTTACCGGAGAAACAAAGGGTGTTGTCTTCACCCAAGAAAGAATTCAGGCGTGAGACAGAGAGCAGGGGAAAGCAACATAGCAAGGTTTATTAGGGTAGGGCCATCCGTAAGAATGCATAGTTTGCATTTAGGCTGGGACTTTCAAGGGGATGGGTCTTGCCTTCCTGCCTTTTCCCTCCCCCTCTCCTTCTTCTCCTCCCAAACAAAGGACTTGTTGATGTAAATATGAAAAATTCCTTTCTGACTTTTTCCCCCTGAAGTTATGAGACGGGAAGCCTGGCTGGCGTCACCATGCTTAGAGGAAGGATGTTTATCAGGCCAGGTAGAAGGGGCAGGACCCCCTGGAAGGTCATCAGGATCCGGGCGGGTGGGACTTTGACGAACAGATACTGGGCTTCTGGAGCTTCCACAGTAGGTACTGGTCTTCAGGCCTTTCTCATATACACATAGGCTCAATTTCTGATTTCCTACCTAACAGGTGCAGGGTCCCAAGTAGTTAAGACACCTGCTGCTGCTTTCCCAGGCACATTAGCAGGGAGCTGGATGGTAAGTGGCACATCTGGATCTTGAACCAGTGCCCACATGGGATGCCAGCATTGCAGGAGATGGCTGCACCTGCTGTGCCACAAGGTGGGCCCCATAAGGAGAGATTTTTAATGGTCTTTTCTTAGAATTGGTAAAATTATAAGACAAAAATCAGTGTGAGTATAAAATATTTGAATAGCACAATTAATATTAATTATCATAATTAACAAATGTAGAGTCCAGTAGTATAAAATTGCAGGATACATTTTATTTTTGGGTACAAATGGAACATCTAAACATTTGTTTACATGAAGGCCACAAATGAAGTCTCAAAACATTGTGAAGACTGGAATAACACAAATATTCTCTGACCATTTTGAAATCAAGCTAGAAATTAATGAAAGAAAAGTCAGAAATGGCTACATTGTGTTGAACTAAAGAAATGCATTTCTAAATGACCTATGGGTCAGAGAAGAAGAAAGATGGAAATTAGAAGATTTTCAACAATGATAATGAAACTATGGCGTGTTTGTGGAACATGAAATCCCATCAGGCCCTTGTTACATTCTGAGCAGAGAGTTGCACAAGACACAAGACGCTGGAAGTCTCAGGGCTGAATTATGGAGCCTTTATTTGTGAAAGCCGGCAAAGCCAGCAGCTGCCCCGGGTATGTATTTTCTGAATTATGCAGCCCTGATTGAGCTCAGGGATAAGCTTTTAAAGGCAAAGCCCACATCCTGTTGGGAGTTAATTACAAAGCCAAGCATCTGTTACAGAAGCCAGAACAGGCAAGGTTTCGCTTATCTCAGAGGGCATTGAACCACATTTTCCCAGCACTCAATGTAAACAATCCTTACAGATAACATTCTTAGAAGGCTAGTTTTTGAGTCAGTTAGAAAAACAGAGGTTAGAAAAATAGAGGACCAGCAGAGTGACTAGAGATTATCCAGAGACAAAACAGAGTGACTCAGGTCAGGCCATAGCTCACTTCACCTTTTCCTGGGATAGACATGTGTGAACTGATTCTACAATGTGTATGGAAAAACAAAGGACCTGGAGAGCCAAACCCAGTTTGGAAAAAGAACACAATGAGGGGGGCCACACTTCCTGACTTGGGACTTGCTGTTAAGGGCAGTGATGGGGAGCGGTCTGGGCACGAGTGCGGACACACAGAGCAGTGGAACAGAATGCAGTCTAGAGACAGAGCCACACACTGGGTCAGCTGACTTCTCAGCAAAGGGGTCAGAGTAATTCAGTGGAGAAAGAGCAGGCTTCTCACAAATGGCGCTGGTTTTGTTTACTTGACAGTTTGAGAAAAGCAAAGTTGTAGGGACAGAAATGAGATCAGCGGTTTTCAGGGGGCTGAGGGTTAACTATAAAAGGCACAAAGGAGATTTGGTGGAGTGAGGAATAAAGTATTTCTTGAATGTGGTGGTAGTTACTCATAAAATCTTATATTTCAAAAAAGCCGGTTTTATTGTGTGTGAATTATACATCAGGGCAGGCGCTGTGGCAAAGCAGATTAAGCTACTGCCTGTGACTTTTTTCTTTGAAGATGGGCCATCTTCTACTGCTTTCCCAGGCCATAGCAGAGAGCTGGATGGGAAATGGAGCAGCCGGGACTCGAACCTGCGCCCATATGGGATGCGGGCACTACAGGCAGCGGCTTTACCCACTATGCCACAGCACTGGCCCCATAAATAAATATCTTTAAAAAAAAAAGAGAAAAGAGTTCTCCAAAGTGGTTGTAGCATTTTAGGCATCTGATGGCGTGGCTGTTCTGGTTTGTCCACATTCTTACACACATTTGTTAATGTTAGTTTGGGGAAGGTGCTTAGCCATCCTAATAGATTGCAGTTTCTGTTTGCATTTCTCTGTTTACTAAAGTTGAAGACCCGGGAGCTTCCTCTGTGAAGTCTCCTTTTAAGTTTGTGTCTTTTTTTCCCACTGGATTCTTCTTTTTGCTGATTTATAACAGTTCTTTGTATTTTTGGGTTCCAGTGCTTTGTCAGAAATATATACTGCCCAGATGTTTTTTCCAAGTCTGCAGCTTACCTATTCATTTTGTCAGTCATGCCTATGAATGAACAGAAAATTTAAATTTTGAGAAAGTCCAAGTTATTTTTCTTTTACTGCTCTCTCTGGTTCCTGTATAATGCAGGGTCATGAAGTTATTTCCTTGTGCTTTATGTAGGAACAATACAGCTGTGATAGTTGGTGTGCTGGGAACCAGGAAGGAGCATGGGTCCCTCTGAAAGCGATGTTATGGAACAGGCTATCAGATTTACAGAGAATGACTAGTGGAAATCAAGACTTCATGATAGCTATCATCAAAGAAAAAAATCAGATCTGAGAAGGAGGGTAAAATAAAAATAGAATGCATAGAAATAGATAAATACATAGAAATAAAAATGGAATGCATAGCCTCTAGATTGAGGAAAGTAAATTAATACAGCACAAAGCAGATGGGAAAAGAATTACAAAAGCACAGTAAATAGAAAATATATAACTAAATGGTAGGAACAAATCCAAACATATCGTAGTTACCATGTGGATTAATTAAATTGGCTTAAAACTGAGACCCTCAGACTGTGTTAAAAATAGAAGGAAAAATCCACCTCTATATTGTAGTAAATAAGAAAATAGAAAAAAATGAGTAAGGTAAAAACTATTAAAAAAAAAAGATGCCATCTTACCAATATAAGACAGATTAGAATTTCAGACAGCAAGTACTGAAACGGGGGCCAGTGTTGTGGTACAGCAGGTTAAGCCACAACTGGCGACACTGGAATCCCTTATGTATGTATGTATGTATGTATTTGAAAGGCAGAGTTACAGAGAGAGAGAGAGGGAGAGAGAGATGGCTCTTCCATCCTCTGGTTCACTATAGATGGCCATAACAGCCAGAGCTAAGCCCATCTGAGGCCAGGAGCTTCTTCCAATCTCCCACATGGGTGCTGGGGCCCAAGGACTTGGCCCATCCTCTACTGTTTTCCCAGGCCATAGCAGAGAGCCAGATGGGAAGTGGAGCAGCTGGGACTCGAACCAGCACTCATATGGGATGCCAGCACTGTAGGCAGCAGCTTTACTTACTACGTCACAGCACTGGCCACTGGAATCCCTTATTACAGTGCCAGCTTCAGTCCCAGCTTCTCTGCTTCTGATCCAGCTCCCTGCTAATGCAACTGGGAAGGCAGTGGAACAGGACCCAAGTGCTTGGGTCTCTGCACCCACATGGAAGACCTGGAAGAAGCTCCTGGCTCCTGGCTTCAGCCTGGCCTAGCCCTGGCTGTTGTGGCCATTTAGGGAGTGAACCCATGGGTGATTGCTGTCTCTCCCTCTCTCCCTCTATCACTCTGCCTTTCAAATAAAAAACAAATCTTTTTTTAAAGGTACTGAAAGGGACAAAGATTTAACATTCAGCATGGCTCTATTACCTACAAAATACAATCCTTTCTTTGTGTGTGTTTTATAGCATAACTTGTAAATATACAATGGAAAAATATGACATTTAGTCGTCTCTTCATATGTGCAGGGAATTGGTTTCAGGTTACTAAAATCTAGGGATACTCCAGTTCCTTAAATAAAGTGACAGAACATTTGCATATGACCTATGCAGTCATATCTAGATTACTTATTATTACCTATAAACACATAATATAATGTAAATGCTATGTAAGTAGTTATTGTATTGTTTAGAGAATAATGACAAGAAAACAAAGACTGAACATACTCAGTATGGGTGTAATTTTTCCTTTTTTTAATGCTTAGGAAGTATAAATTGTATTCAATTGTAAGATTCCAATTCACACCTAGGACAGCTGGTAAATACAAACACTTTGTACTTGCAAATACACACACTTGAAGTGTGCACTTTCACCCAACGCTTACATGTGAAATACTCTTATAGGAAAGTCACTGGAACACTAGCAGGGGCCTCTTTCCCTGTTTATTCTTCCTCTTGGGAGGTCTGGTCCTCCCTCCCGGACAAGGGCGGTTGCTAGGATTCATGGTAACCTGATCACCGCTGGGCCCAGCTGACCTTTGCTGCTGGGAGCTTTCCTGTTCAGGATGCTGCTTCCTCAGCCTCCCTGTGGATCTTGACTGGTGAATTAAGATCGCATTGCAAGGCAGCGTGGGCTCCACTTTCCTGAGGGTGAATGCGCACTTTGGTCGGTTCTGGTCTTGCAGGGATTTCCACTGATCTAAGGTGAATTCCTGAGTTGTTTTCGCCAAGCGCTCCTCAGACACTACAGCTTTAACGCTGCAATGTCTTTCAAGCTCCCTTGGTGTATTGCCTGGTCTGTCTTCAGCCTTGAAGACTGATGGTCCCCTGCCTGGAGACACAGTCCCATTTTCTCCCCCAAATCCACTCTTCTGCACATAAAATAGGACATAGGCACTTTGATTCAGGACAGAAGTAATGTCACAGGCCGTTACCTTAGCATCATCCATTTTATACCAGTGACCGTTCCCAGCTTTGACGTAGCAGAAGTAATGTCCCTTTTGACACCTTAATCCAACGTGGACGAGAGCAGCATACAGAACATATTCAAGTGGCCTCCCGTTTTGCTGAGACATATAAGGTCTCATATCCAGGCACTCAGGATATTGCACTTGTCTAGCAATTTTCTCGCCTGTGAAATCAGAAAACCGCTTCAAAACAAAGATAAGAACATTGCCAGAAGATTGCAAGACGAGTGTCTTGGAAGCAGCTGTCTTCTTTAGGCAGATACCACACTGATAGGCGTTTTCTCCATCCAGCTCTTCAGGTTTCACCAACTGTTCCAAAGCCTGCTGAACACTGTCTGCTGTCTTGATATCCAGGGCGATGTCCAGGTAAGGGTCCAATGTGTCTGAAACGCCTTGGCACTGGAGACATTTGATTTGGGACTTCCAGTAGCCTCCAAATATCTGATGGCTTAGAGACTTGTCCTCTTTGGGCCCAACCACGTTCATGAGCCCAGGCAGACCTGCCGCCTTGAGGGCATCCACAGTGAACACCAGAAATTCATGGGCATCTTCCTGCCTGTTTCTATGAAAGGCAGCAGCCAATGCCTGACAGGGCTGGATCACGTCACCAGGACTGTGGAGGGCCCAAAGAAAGTGAGTTTCCACAGCACACAGCATGCAGAAGCCTGACGGACGACAGGTTTGAGAGTGCGCCTGAGACAGCATGTAGTTGGCAAGGGGCGGAGTGTATGTGAGACACTGCAGGGTTGCGTTCATGTAGCAGGTGTTCCCCATATTCTGCAGACCAGCCCCAATGCCGTAAGGTCTCTTCCAGATCAGACCAGCTTCCCCGCTGGGAGCCGGACCTGTTGCCGCAGAAGCCAGGTCATTTTTCAGTTGGGGCTCTTTCTGAGATGAGGGTGATGGCTTCCCTTGCTTGAGAAGGGAAGCAGCCAGCATGTCTCCAGGGGCCATTGTGACAAGGCTTCCCTCCTTGGACTTGCAACGACAGGAAGATGCTTTCTTGTCAGAGACTGTCTTCCAATGACTGGGCATAATTTTTCTCTCCAAATATTTTTTATTTGTTGTTGGTTGATTCCACACTTGCAGAACTCATGGATACTGAGGGCTGAGTATAAATACAACGAAAAATGGTTACATTTACAATCCCAGTTGGAAGGCTTAATACACCTTTTTCAGTAAGCCACAGATTAGCAAGTATGGAGAGGATTTGAATTATGCAATTAGTGAGCCTTCCTCTCTTGAATATAAACAACTTTTTAAGATTCTTTTCAGGGGCCGGGGCTATGGAGCAGCAGGTTAACACCCTGGCCTGAAGCACCGGCATCCCATATGGGTGCTACTTCAAGTCCAGGCTGCTCCCCTTCCCATCCAGCTCTCTGTTATGGCCTGGGATAGCAGTGGAAGATGGCTCAAGTCCTTGGGCCCCTGCACGCACGTGGAGGACCTGGACAAAGCTCCTGGTTCCTGGCTTCGGATTGGCACAGCTCTGGCCATTGTGGCCAATTGGGGAGTGAACCATCAGATGGAAGACCTCTCTCTCTTTCTCTCTCTGCCTTTCCCCTCTCTGTGTAACTTGATTTTCAAAAAAATAAATCTCAAAAAAAAATTCTTTTCAAAGATACTTAGTTTAAAAAATTTGCCTATGTACTGGAACATGCTCATTCAATTTCTAAAGCAAAATAGAAATTATAATCATAGAGATATATTTATTATTCACAATTTATTCAGCAATACATACTGTGTTCTAGACTCTCTTTTAGGCACTGAAAATGTGGTGGTAGGGGCCAGTGCTGTGGTGTAGTAAGTTAAGCATTGGCCTGTAATGCCAGCATCCCATATGGGTGCCGGTTCTAGTCCCGGCTGCTCCACTTCCAATCCAGCTCTCTGCTGTGGCCTGGGAAAGCAGTAGAAGATGGCCCAAGTCCTTGGGCCCCTGCACCTACGGGGGAGACCTGGAAGAAGTTCCTGGCTCCTGGCTTTGTATCTGCCCAGCTCCGGCCGTTGTGGCCATTTGGGGAGTGAGCCAGCAGATGAACAATCTCTCTCTCTCTCTCTCTCTCTCTCTCTCTCTGTGTGTGTGTGTGTGTGTGTCTCAAGTAAATAAATACATCTTTAAAAAAATGTGGTAGCAACCAGGAGACAATGTCACTGTTCCCAAGTAGCTTCCATCCTAGAGAAAGGAATCAAATGAACACAAATAAACAAGTGATAAATCCTATAAGGAGAATTAAACTGGATGATGCCATAGAGATGGGAAGGAGATTTTAGATTGTATTATTAAGAAAGACCTTAAAGAGATGGTGTCAGGATATGATGAATTAAAATTAGACATTAATACAAAAACTCCATCCAATTCAAAATGACACTTATGTTAAAGAGGAAATAAAAATCATCACTTCAAATTGTGTAGATGAGAATGAAAATGAGAACACTAGATATAAAATCTATAAAATCTGGGCCAGCACTGTGGTGCAGTGGGTTAACGCCCTGGCCTGAAGTGCCGACATTCCATATTGGCACCGGTTCTAGTCCCGGCTGCTCCACTTCCCATCCAGCTCTCTGCTATGACCTGGGAAAGTAGTAGAAGATGGCCCAAGTCCTTGGGCCCCTGCACCTGCGTGGGAGACCTGGAAGAAGCTCCTGGCTCCTGGCTTCAGATAGGTACAGCTCCAGCTGTTGCAGCCAATTGGAGAGTGAACCAGCAGATGAAAACCTCTCTCTCTCTCTCTCTCTGCCTCTCCTCTCTCTGTGTAACTCTGACTTTCAAATAAATAAATCTTTAAAAAATCTATAAAATCTGTGGGATGAAGTTAGAGCTGTCAACAGAGTCATTTATACACTCATATATGTATTTGAAAAAAAGAAAGATTTAAGACAGATTAACTAAGCACTCAATCCAAACCTTAAAACTGGTTCACTTCTCCAAATGGCTGCAATGGCCGGAGCTGAGCCGATCCAAAGCCAGGAGCCAAGAGCCTCTTCTGGGTCTCTCAGTTGGGTGCAGGGGCCCAAGGACTTGAACCATCTTCCACTGCTTTCCCGGGCCATAGCAGAGAGCTGGATCAGAGGTAGAGCAGCTGAGACTCAACCAGCGTCCAGACAGCAGCTTAATCTGCTGCGCCACAGCACCAGTCCCTACTTTTTTTTTTTTTCTAGAGATTTATTTACTTGAAAGGCAGAGATGCAGACAGGGGTAGGGGAATGGGTGGCAGGGATTGAGAGAGAAAGAGAGAGAAAAAAGGGAGCATGAGAGAGAGGTCTTTCATTTGCTGGTTCACTCTCCAAATGCCTGCAATGGCCAGAGTTGCACTGATCCGAAGTCAGGAGCCAGAATCTTCCTCGGGGTCTCTCATGTGGGTGCAAGGGCCCAAGGACTTGGACCATCTTCTACTGCTTTCCCAGGCCAACAGCAAGGATGCTGGATCAGAAGTGGAGCAGCCAGGACTCAAACCAGCACCCATATGGGATGCCAGTGCTGCAGGCTGATGCTTAACCTACTAGGCCACAGTGCCGGCCTTGGATCACATGTACTTGAGTCATCACGTGCTGCCTCTCAGAATGTGCATTAGCAGGAAGCTCGAATTGGAAGTGGAGGTGGAAATTGAACCCAGCCCCTCCAGTGTGGGAAGCAGGCATCCCAACTGGCATCTTTACCATTGTACCAAGTGCTTGCCCCTCCATGAACTTTTTGATGCCCTCTTTTACAAGTCACACTTTTATATCAATCAATTTGACATTTCAAATTAAATGGGTAATAGGAAAATATCAGTAATCAAATTGGCTTAATGAGAGTATAAAATCTCAATAGGATAATAACAAAGAATGCCAAAACGTCGGTTAAAGATGTATTACTTGAAAAGCAAACAAACAGGTGGAAGTTGTGGGGCAGAAGTTTAATTCCATATAACAGTCCTTGCCTATATTCCTGCTGAACCAGGGCTGTTTTACTTTTTATTTGTTCAGCTCTTTATGTACTACAGCAGCAAATCTTTGACTATAATATAAATTAAAAATACATTCTCACAACAATAACAAATAAAATATTAAGTTAAAAAATTCATTTATCTGTAAAAAAATTTTTAGCCGACTAAACTTCAGATTACACCTAACAAAATCATCCCATGTTGGAGTGCCTGGATTTGAGTCCCATCTCTACTTCCAATCCAGCTTCCTGGGAGGCAGCAGAGGGTGGCTCAAATAGTTGGCTCCTGCCATCCATGTGGGATACCAGGATGGTGTTCGTTCTTTTTTTTGACAGGCAGAGTGAACAGTGAGAGAGAGAGAGAGAGACAGAGAGAAAGGTCTTCCTTTACCGTTGGTTCACCCTCCAATGGCCGCTGCGGTCGGCGCACTGCGCTGATCCGAAGCCAGGAGGCAGGTGCTTCTCCTGGTCTCCCATGCGGGTGCAGGGGCGCCGCAGGCGGAGGTTTAGCGTATTGAGCCGCAGTGCTGGCCTGGATGGTGTTCTTGGCTCCTGTTTTCTGCCTAGCCCAGCCCTGGGTGTGGCAGGCATTTGGAGGGAGTGAACCAGAGGATGGAAGTTCTGTCTCCACTTGTGTCTCTTTCTGTTGTTTTGCCTTTCAAATGGATAAAAATAAGCAAGTGAACATTAAAAAAAATCACTCCCATTATGTCAGGAGCTACATTGGCTATCAATGCCCATTATCACCTGTACTATTTAATATTATTCTGAAGTTCTTGTTCCATGCAATAAGACAAAGAGGAAAAGTAAAAACAGCATGAAATGTTAGGAAGATAAAACATTAATCTATCACTTACAGACAATAGAACAATTTTCTATTCCTCTAGAAAATTGAAAAAAATCAGCTGACAGATTTTAGAACTGATGCTAAAGTTTCATTAGAGGAACAGCTTGATGCCAGCTCATTCTGAAAGTGTAGCTTGACCTTGCACCGGTAATAAAGGAGGAGGAAATGGTTTAGAAAAAGCTGTGTGTTAGAACAGAGGAAAGACACTGCCTCACAGACTCCTAATACTTAACAAAGCGCAGGGGAAAAAAGTAAAAGTACTCAGCAGGGGTGGAGTAGAGATCACGATCCGCAACCAAGCACAGAAAGGGATGCAGTCCCATGAGATAAACATCACAAACTCACAGTGGCGTAAGGAGCCCAGAAGATTCCAGGGCTGAACGCAGTCCCCACCTCTCAGAAGCCCTATACACAATACACAAAAGATACAATACACAAAAGATGAAGAATCTAAGAAGAAAGTGTACTCTGAAGGACAGAAGGAAATTTCCAACAGGTGCTTTAAGCTATAGGACAACTCAGTAAGAATATGGATTGAATAAAACAAGAGTTCAAAGATAAGATATTAAAATAGCAGAATTAAGTAAGAAGAAAGATTGCAAACTAAGGAATTCATTAAGGCCAAACAGCATCCTTGTAGAAGTAATAAATTACAGGGGTTCACGTCCCGGTGAAGCGGTTGAACTGCCGCCTGTGACTCTGGCATCACATATGAGTGCCGGTTTGAGTCCTGGCTGCTCTGCTTCCAATCCAGCTCCCTGTTAATGTGCCTGGGAAGGCAGCAGATGATGGCCCAAGTACTTGGGTCCCTGCCACCCATATGGGACACCAGGATGGAGTTCCTGGCTCCTGGCTTTGGCCTGGTCCACCCTCTGCTGTTGCAGCCATTAGAAGAATAAATCTGTTGGATGAACAATCTCTCTTTCTCTCTGTCTCTAAAAAAATAAATATCTTTAGAAAAAGAAGAATTAAATTACAAATGGCATGAAATAGAAAAAGGTGGCTAAAAATTAGATTCTGAGTAGAGGAAGGGTTTGAGATAATCACACTGACTGCCGGTGAAAAAGAAGAAATTAAGGGAACGAATGATATACACCTACATGTATAGTCATTCCTCAGCACCTGTGGGAGACTGGGTCTAGGATGCCAAAATCCTCCGATACTCAAGTCACTGATATAAAATGGTGTAGTACTGGCATAGAACCTGGGCACATCCTCCTGTATAGTTTGAATTACCTCTCGATTACTCATATACCTATACAATGTAAATGCTATGTAAATAGTTATTATACTGTATTGTTTATGGAATAGGACAAGAACAAAACATCTGTACGTGTTTGGTACAGAAATAAATTTTTTCCTAAGTATTTCTGATCTGCCGTTGGTTGAATCCAAGGATGCAGAACCTACAGACACACAAGACCAACTGTAGGAGTCTGTACCTTCTTAAGAAAGAATGAAGTGTTCAGATCTAAAGAACACATCATGTTCTAGGAGGTTTGATTGAAGGTTTGATTGTCATGTCACAGTGCTAGAATATGAGTGATATTTTATCTTTCTTCTTTGTACTTCATTGTACTGCACTGCTTCTTTGTAATAAGCATGCATAATTTTTATAAAAACAGTGAAACTATTTTCCTAAAAGGTGAAAGAGCAATATTGTGTATAAAAAGCCACCATTCACAATATTAACAAAGACTGAAATATCTGGGAAGACGGCTAATAAGAAATGTGTAAAGTCTACTTGAAGAAAACGATACGTTTTTCTTGAAGAGCACAACAAGTACATGAATACATTTTCAAAAATAATACATAACCCTGGATGAAAATTACCTGTTGCTAAGATATTAATTATCCCCCAAATTAATCTATAAATTCAATTCAATCCTAATAAAAAAGTCCAACAGGATTTTTAAAAAATGAAACTTGGAACTTCACTTAAAATGCCCAAGCATATCCCCCCAAACAGTTTTTAAAAGCAGAGCAATGTGGCATTCTGAGAAAAATCAGGCTGGGTAAGTGACTTGCAGGCTGCTCTTACCTTTCCCGAACTGTGAGCATCTGCACTGTGATTGGACTGTTGCCAGGGCTCATTAGCATAATGTGCTGTGAACTGGAATAGAGAACAGTGTCTGCTCAGAGAATGACCAGAGCCTGCTGGGACCTGAACCAGAGAAGAGACTTTTATGACACAATATTGGCTTCAAGAGATCAGAAGAGTGGTACAGAGGGAGAGACAGAGAGAAAGAAATCTGCCATCTACTTATCCACTCTGTACATGGCCGCAAGAGCCAGGGCTCGGCCAAGTAGAAACCAGGAACCCGGAACTCCATGTAGGTCTCTCACATGAGTGGCAAGGGACCCATGCACTGGAGTCATCATCTGCTACTTTCCCAGACACATTGGCAGGGTGTTGGATCAGAAGTGGTGCAGCGAGGACTTGAACTGGCACCTGGGTACCAGCATCACAGGCGGCAGCTTAACATACTGCGCCACAGTGCCAAGATTTAAAAAAAATCTATTCCAGTTAGTTACAACAAAATTGGGGCCATCAGAGATACTGTCGTTTCTGTTCAGAGAGCCCCGGAAAACAGTCTGCTACTCCAAGCTGCTGGAATGAACGGATCCAACTATATTGACAACCTTTGTGAACAAAAATTCTCAAGCACACCTGAGGGAGTCAAATGGAACCTCATGACTTTGAAGACAAAGAGATTTTGAGCTGAGATATTAACGATATTCAACTGCCACCAAATGTGCAAAAGACCAACTTGGTCCAGGAGCTGCCGGTTCCTGTGTGGAGCTCCAAGGACAAAAGTGCACAGTGGCACTTAAGCAGCTGGGCCACGCACAATACCAACAGCCACAACTCCTGAATCCTTAAGAAATCCTGCCTGGGCGTGGCGCTGTGTGGCCACATCTGCTCTACAGAGGAGCCGTGCAAGATCTACCTGAGTCCTGCCACTGTGCCAAAGCCAGGCAGGAGCAGTAGCCGATGCACTGTCCCAACTGTGATGGGCCTCTCCTCTCAAACGCGTTCCTTGCCCGGGCCGTGGGGGCTTCCCCGTCATCAGTTTCCCAAGGCAAGATGGCTGCTTCGTCATTTTCCAGTCAAAGGGACATGATCATCCATAACCAGAAACCAAGCTGGAAGCTGAAGCAAGAAGAGCAATGAAGAAAGTGTTCACGGAGTCTTCTTCTATGTCGTTAAAGCTGAAGGGGGGGGGGGGGGGTGGCAGGTGGCGCTGT
This sequence comes from Sylvilagus floridanus, assembly GCA_949820135.1. Taxonomy (NCBI): domain Eukaryota; kingdom Metazoa; phylum Chordata; class Mammalia; order Lagomorpha; family Leporidae; genus Sylvilagus; species Sylvilagus floridanus. The sequence continues at coordinate 40,802,971 of OX463223.1, forward strand.
GGCAGAGTGGATAAAGCCGCCACCTCCAGTGCCGGCATCCCATATGGGTGCCGGTTCGAGTCCTGGCTGCTCCGCTTCCAGTCCAGCTCTCTGCTGTGGCCTGAGAAAGCAGTAGAAGATGGCCCAAGTCCTTGGGCCCCTGCACCCGTGTGGGAGACCTGGAAGAAGTTCCTGGCCTTGGATCAGACCAGCTCTGGCAGTTGTAGCAATCTGGGGAGTGAACCAGTGGATGGAAGAGCTCTCTATCTCTCCATCTGCCTCTCTGTAACTCTGCCTTTTGAATAAACAAATGAATCTTTAAAAAAAAAAAAAGCTGAAGAGGAGCCAAGACAAGGCCTCTTCCAGGGTCCAGGGAGGTGTGCCTTCAACTTGGTCTTTCCGGGAGGGTATCCAGTTGCCTGGTAGTTACAGTGAACATTTAATGCTCCCAGCACACCTCCCTGTAACTTCTCCAAAAGTTACAGTCCCAGAGGAAACCGCCAATTTGCAGTCCTAGCTTCCATGCTGGACCCCACCAAGCTCTATGAAAAATGCAGATTTTCTACCCATAGGATGTACAATAGTGAAGACCTGCTTCAGCCTTCTGCCTCTGGAGTCTACCCAGATTATGGTGCTCTGCAAAGATGGAGCAAGAATGCTGCTTTGGGGGAGAAACCCTCTTAATGACAATTGTTGTCCCAATGACCCCTTTCCTCGGACCAGCTGGCCTTGTGACTTCTTTCCTTCCCAGAATGCTTCTAAACCCATTTCCCAGAAGATTCCATTGGAACCATTTGCAGCCAACTCTGGCTGCTGCCTGCTACGGCCAAATCCAGGAGATCTTTATGAAGAGAAAGCGCCTGTGGATTTTAACAGCTATGTCCCTTCCTTCGTGTACCATTCACCCTGTCCTCATTAGCAATATTTACTGGCAGTTAAGGGCAACAACTAGGATTTTTTTAAAAAAGGATTTATTTATTTATTTGAAAGAGTTACAGAGAAGCAGAGGCAGAGAGAGAGAAAGAGAGAGAGAGAGAGATCTTCCATCCACTGTTTCACTCCCCAAATGTTTGCAGTGTCCAGAGCTGTGCTGATCCAAAGCCAGGAGCCAGGAGACTCCTGCAGGTCTCCCACCTGGGTGCAGGGGCCCAAGAACTTGGGCCATCTTCTAACTGCTTTCCCAGGCCATGCAGAGAGCTGGATGGGAAGTGGAGCAGCCGGGACTCGAACCAGCACCCATATGGGATGCAGGCACTGCAGGCAGCAGCTTTAGCCACTATGCCACAGTGCCAGCCCCACAAATAGTTTTTTTGACTCCTCCTTCTCTACCGTGGTACCTCCTTCCTTAGTAAGCATTGGAAACTTCTCCAATCAGGTTGAAATTCCCTTTGTTAAACACACACACACACACACAGAGGCACACAGAGGTGCTTGGGGACTCTCAGCACCTCGGTTATCCCTTGAGTTTTCATTGTCACAGATGCATCTCAATCAAAACAGAGATGCGAAAATCCCACCTACTAGGATCTTACCTACGCCTTCTTAGGCACTGATTAGGAAGGAACAGAAGCTGGGTGGAAGAGCTGAAGATTCTGCTGCTGAGATATTCTATACTTCGTCTAGTCCTGGGATTAGTGCATAAAGAAGTGTGTTCCTACTTGATTTTGAGCACTTGTTAAACAGGAGCATGACCTAATCCCGTTTCATAAAGATAAAGAGCAGCAAAATAAGTGGTCGCATGAAGACAAAGTCCACTGGGCTCCTCTCTCTCTTCTTTCCTTCTCCTTGGTCAGTAGCTTCTTCCACAAGGGCTTGGATTCCTTCTTCTTTATCTTTACTCTTCGTGGCTCCAAACTCAGTGCCAGGTTCATAATATGGGCAGCAACGTGTGTATAGAGAAGTCTTTGTGTAATCAACATGGTCATTGTAGGGCGGCAGTATTTCAAAGCCAGTTCCTCTTTTCTGCTGAAGGTGAGTGCAGGCATGGAATCTGGAAAGAACCATACAATAATAATATATGTTTTTTCAAAATTAGGGCAGTGAAGAATGAGTCCTTCCAGATAACAAAACCTGCTATAAAGCTACACAGATTAAAAATGTGATATTGAAAAGTCAATCCATGAAACATACCCGAGTATAAATGAGAATTTAACATAAGTCAGCTTTTTATATTAGTTGGGAGATAATGGACTGTTACATAAGTGACACTGATATTTGGCTATATGTGTGTGTGTGTGTGTGTGTGTGTGTGCATAGTCACCAGATACATAAGGGAATTTCAAAAATTTCATGGAAAACAGAATTTGAAAATAAGTTTATTGGGGCTGGTGTTGCGGTGCAGTGGGTTAAGCCACTACTTTCAAGCACTCGTTTGCATGCTGGCTGCTCTGCTTCCAAACCAGCTCACTGATAATCCACCTGGGAAAGCAGCAGACTATGGCTCAAGTACTTGGCTCCCTACCACCCATGTGTGGCAGACCCAGATGGAGTCCCAGGCTCCTGACTTTGGCCTGGCCCACCCCGGCTGTTATGACTATTTGGGGGAGTGAACTAGTATATAGAAGATCTGTTTTTCTCTCTCTGGCACTCTGTCTTTCAAATAAATGAAATAAATGTTTTTTTTTAAATACCAAGTCACAAAATTCTTTGTTTTTTTTTTTAAATAAAATTCTCTTAATAAAAATAAGTTAACTTTTCGGGGCCGGTGCCATGGCTCACTTGGCTAATCCTCCGCCTGCAGCGCCGGCATCCCATATTGGTGCTGGCTTCTAGTCCCGGTTGCCCCTCTTCTAGGCCAGCTCTCTGCTGTGGCCCGGGAGTACAGTGGAGGATGGCCCAAGTGCTTGGGCCCTGCACCTGCATGGGAGACCAGGAGAAGCACCTGGCTCCTGGCTTTGGATCGGTGTAGCTCTGGCTGTGGCGGCCATTTGGGGGGTGAACCGATGGAAGGAAGACCTTTCTCTCTGTCTCTCTCTCTCTCACTGGCTAACTATCTGTGAAATAAATTAGAAAAAAGTTTATTTTGACACAATAAAATTTTGAAAACCATGCATAGGAGGCATCTTCAAAAATCAATGGAAAATCCATATTATAAAGGAAAATGCATGGATTTCAAAATTTTTTGTACCCAATAAACTTTTTTTTAGATTAAAAAATTTTTTTTATTTTTTGACAGACAGAGTGGACAATGAGAGAGAGAGAGAGAGACAGAGAGAAAGGTCTTCCTTCCATTGGTTCACCTTCCAATGGCCGCTGCAGCTGGTGGGCTGTGGCCCAGGTGGAGGATTAGTCTATTGAAGGCACCGGCCCCAAATAAACTTTTTAATTCTCCTTCCTTGAACTTTTGGAACTATCTGTGTGTGTGTGTGTGTGAGATAACCCAGAAGCCACATAAGAAGTGGTTAATGGATTTGACCACATCAAAATATAAAAATTCTGAATCTCAAAAAAATACCATAAAATAAAGATGTTAGTGGCAGATTGGGACAATGCATATGCTACCTATATAATAGAAAAATAATTGACATACAGAAAGTACGAATCAGTGAAAAAATACAGTTGAGCAGAAAAATACTCAATGGATATGAACAACTAATTCTTGGGGAAGAAAGGCAAACAACCGATAAGCATTTGAAATGATGGTCAAGATAATAAATATTCAGGAAAATGCATTTGAAAGGACAGTCAGATACTTTATTTGCCCCTTATCCTGGCACTAACTCCCAATACATTATGTGCATGACCAGGTGGGGATAGAGGTGCTGTCATGAGCTTTCTGGGGGTGTAAATTGGCCAAGCCTTGTGGGAGGGCAGTTTGGTGCCGTATCCATTGACTAAAAAACCTCACGTCCTTCTTTTGGCAGTATCAAATGTATAAAGTCGCATTTCCTTTAACTGAACACTTTTATTTATACTAGGATATCCTAGAAATTCTTCCACCAGTGTTCAAAGCTGTGTGTAGCAGGTTGTTCATTGCAGTCTTGTTTTTATTAGCCTCAGATCCAGAACAGTTGTATGTCATCAGTGAGGGAGGGATGTTTAAATATACAGTAGCATAACCAAACCATGGAATCGTTTGCAGTAGTTAAAAAGAAAGAAGTAGCATGTATAACTCTAAAATATAATCTTAGGTGGATAAAAATTGCAACACACTATGTTAATTATGATTCCGTTTATATATTTGAATAAGACATCTATGTGTATATAATGTGTAGCAAAGGATTTTACACACCAGCCTTATAAAAATGGGGGAGAACATTGTGATTTGGATGAGAACAGTGGAGCTGAAGTGGTGCTAGTGTTAGTGTTTTTTCTGGGTTTGAATCTTACACTAGAATTCGCATATAAGTATAGAATAAAAGCAGCAAATAATGCAATATCCCTATTGTCTTTCCATAAGGATAAATATCTAACTCTTCCTCTTTATCTGTAACACTGTATAAATCTTTTTTTTTTTTTTGACAGGCAGAGTGGACAGTGAGAGAGAGAGAGAGAAAGGTCTTCCTTCCGTTGGTTCACCCTCAATGGCCGCTGCGGCTGGCACGCTGTGGCCGCTGCACCGTGCTGATCCAAAGCCAGGAGCCAGGTGCTTCTCCTGGTCTCCCATGCGGGTGCAGGGCCCAAGCACTTGGGCCATCCTCCACTGCCTTTCCAGGCCACAGCAGAGAACTGGACTGGAAGAGGGGGCAACCGGGACAGAATCCGGCGCCCTGACTGGGACTAGAACCCCATGTGCCAGCGCTGCAGGTGGAGGATTAGCCTAGTGAGCTGCGGCGCTGGCCAACACTGTATAAATCTAAGACAGTTTATTAACTCTCTCCCCTATTGATGACCACTTTGTGTAATTTCATGTTTTTTTTTTTTCTTAACCTTTACAAGCACTGCAACAAATATGCTAGAATTTCTAGGTCAAAGAATTGCAGTCCATAGAAAGATTGTATCAGGATATCTGCCTCAAACAGAGACCCCATTTCCCTACAAACCAGTTAATAATATCAAATTCCTAAATTTTGACAAACTCATGGCTGAAACATAATACATAGTGGCTTTGACTTGCATTTCTTTGAAGTTGAGCATCTTTTCATCTGTTTGGCCATCACTTTTATTCCTTTTCTGGGAACAAATCTATTCTTTGGCACAGTTTTTCTTTTTTTAAAGGATTATTTATTTATTTGAATGTCAAAGTTACACAGAGAGAAGGAGAGGCAGACACACAGAGAGAGTGTGTGATCTTCCATCTGCTGGTTCACTCCCCAAATGGCCGCAACACCTGGAGCTGTGCTGATGCGAAGCCAGGAGCCAGGAGACTTCTGCAGGTCTCCCACCTGGGTGCAGGGGCCCAAGGACTTGGGCCATCTTCTGCTGCTTTCCCAGGCCATAGCAGAGAGCTGGATCAGAAGTGGAGCAGCCGGGACACGAACTGGTGCCTATATGGGATGCCAGCACTGCAAGTGGCGGCTTTACCTGCTATGCCACAACGCTGGCCCTGGCACAGTGTTTCTATTGTGTTGTTTATCATTTCATTAATGATGAAATAATTACATGTTAGCCCAATGCTTTTTAAAAACTTTGAAAAAGCTCTATATTTTTGAGCCATCAATCTTTTCCTCTGAAGGAGAAACTTTGCTTGTGGCTGGCAACTGAGTTGTGAAAAGCCATTAGTAAAGCAGGATGGCACTAGGAGCTGCCGGCTCAGGCACTGAAGGGGCCTCCTCCACACAGCGGGGGGCTCCTCTCAGGGGTCCTCCAGCTGGGGTGTCACATTTCAGTGTTCTGAGAAGGAGGCTGCCTGGAGGGGCTATATTTAGAGTCTGACTTCCCCGCGGGGACAGGTGGATGTCTGGGGACTGACTTCTGCATACTTTGGCGCTGAGTTCTGGGCATTCTTCAGAGGGGCTTGTACAGCCAGCCCGTGCAGTGAGTGCAGCTGTAACCAAAGGCACGAGATGAAAATGTGCCTTTCTCCTGGCCACTGCTTGGGGTCCGGGCCCTCGTCCTCCCACTGGTGAAGAGAAAGTGACGTGGACGTCAGGGATGATGCAGGGCACGGTCACCCCCAGACCCTCAGCACCGTCTCCAGGGAAGTGCTGAGCGCTCCCCACCGCCTGGCTGACACAGGGCAGGGAGGGCAGACACTGGGGAGAGTGCCCCCCTCCGTGTCATCATGGAATGAACATTGCACCTGCTGAGCCTCCCTTTCAACCATACAACAGCAGTTGATGCTGTCATGGATGTGATGAGGTTCAGTTAACTACAAGCTTATGTAAAATCCAAATGTAGGTCCCTGGGTGGAAAACAGGTGTATCTGTAGTCACTGGTTTCTAAGGCAGTGGGTTCATCAGGAGTTGCATCTTCATTAAACATTCAGGAATGTTCTCTGAAGAAGCTCTCTGACACCTGACACGAAACCCATAAGTTCATCCCGAACTTCAAAAAGCTATAAATCCCCTGGGTCAAACTGTCAAGACGAGAAAACTAACTATATTTGCAAAGACTCATTTATAGATCATGTTGAAAGCATGCTGGTTTTGTTCAGGAACGTTTTGTATTTAAAATGTCAAGAATTACTAGTCTGGTTTGAAAGCTGGGGAAGAGTTTACAACAACTAGAAACATGCTTTAAATGTGACCCAAAACGATGTAAACACATGAATCTTCTGTTATTTCTACAATGTGAATGTTGTTGATGTTACATGCAAAAGGCTCTACTGTATTTCTCGATTACAAAAAACGTGTGATAAAAAAAAAAAGAACAACCAGAACCTATAGAAGAAAGTTAAGACTCTTGTGGCCCTCTGTTTTCCTTCCTGACGCCCCCTTTGGAGCTATGCTCAGAGAGGACAGGTTGTAGAGTGACCGGGTAGGATGTGTTAAGCTTCAAGGCTAAGAAGGCAAGAAAGGGTTTCTCAAAGAAAAAGCAGAAAAGGCCTGGGCATGGGAGGGGGCTACAGACCTTCCCTAGTAACGAGAGCGAGGCACACTCCAACCGCAGGGCGGTGATGCCACTTGCGGGCCCTCAGATTGGAGAGGCCGGAGATGAATGACAGGGCGGTGCGTGGCGCCGGGGCACAGAGCACCGACGGACGGAAGGGGCGGCCGTGGGCGCGGAGGGGGGATCCTGTGGACCGCCCGCCGTCCGGCAGGGGGTAGGGAGGGGGCGCGAGCGCGGCGGTGACGCGCGGCCGTCACGTGACCCCGAGCTGCAGAGGGACGCAGCCTCGGGTGCAGTCGTCACTCGCGTCTGGCGACCAGCTCCCCGCTGCCCTGCGCTCGGCGGGCTGGCATCGGGCCCGGGCAGAGCGGAGCAGGTGAGGGCCCCGGAGGCCAGGGCGGCAGCGGCTCGCGGGCCCGGCGACGGGTGTGGGGTTGGGGGGAGGTCTGTGCTGGCTCAAGTTCCCTCTGATTCTCCCGTGCGCCCTGCCCCCGCCTACAGCTGTGCAGGGGGAGCCCTGGGCTTTGACAGGTCGGCTTGTGGGCAGAGTGTCTCCGGGAGGAAATACCGATTGAGATGCACATCCTCTGACCCCACATAGCCGCTCCCTTCCTGCTTGTTTCAGTGTAAGAGGCGCGCCACGGTGGCGTTTGCAGAGAAAATGGTGGGCCTGAGTGAGTGGACGGCGGGTTTGGCAGGGGTGGTGTGTTGAATGACAGGAGGGACGTTTGACAACCCGGGTCCTGAGTCCCAGAAGGCCAGCGAGGAGTAGCGGGATGGGGTGGCCTGACGGCTGGCCGGTACTCAGCGCCCCTACTCTCTCTCCAGTCTGTTGGACAATAGTTCGGGGTGGCACTGCTTGTGGCTGAGGCGAGGGACGAAGGGGAGGAGAAAGCCGCACAGGATCCCTGGAGGTGAGTGGGAGCGCCGGCTGTGTGTGTGTACCCTCCAAGTCGTGTACGAATTCTCCCACAGGAACTTAGGCGCTCCCACTGCTGGGTCGGGGTGGGGGGTGGGGTGGCGTAGCTAGGAAACTTTCCCTAAACTGTGTTCACTTGCAAGGCTTAGGGCTTTTAAATTGTAGGCTGAAGAGCAATAAAGACAGCAAACTTTCCTATAGATGCTTTTATTTGTACTTCACAATAATACTGCTGAACTTTCGCGGGAGGGAAGCCTTAGAACTCTGTATGGATGGTTTAAAAATAACTTGCCCTGTCTCTCGCATTTTCCTTTTCCTGTCTCCCATTTCTGCCTTGCCTGGCTCAGTGCTGGGGAAGGCCTGGGTTCTGCCTACCGGGAAATGGGTGTCTGAATCCAGACAGACGTGTACGGGGACGCACGCGTTAGATAGCGGGGATGTCACAAGCACTCAACACTCACCTGCTCCTTTTCTCTCTCTGTTCCTAGGTCTTCCATAGGCCCACAGCAGGGTTGTCTACTCCTGGAAGCAGTGGAAAAGGGGGGAGAGTGCCCTGGAACCATGGAGGCTGGTGTGAAGGTGGGCAGTGCCTGAGCATGACAAATGAGGGTGGGCATAGCAGGTGGCTGAGACGGGAGGAGGTCTCATTGCAGGGCACACCTGCCTCTCACACTGCTGACTGTCCATAGTGCTGCCACACCCTCTAGCCACTGTGGTGCGGGGAATTCTGAGAATACTGGGGTAAGTGTGGGCCAGAGAGTGACTGACAGAAGACTTGAGATGAGACAACGTTACTAAAGTGGTCCCAGGTTCTGGCAAGGCAGGCACTGGGGGTGCTTGTGTGTTCTACAAAGGACTTGGTCTCCATTATTGCCTCTTTGTTGTTTCATGTCCATAGATCTGCCTGCACGTCTGCTGTAGTGCGTGAGATCATTGGAGGCAAAGAACCAAGGAGGACATTGCCCCTGATCAGTGTAGACTGGTAAGAGGGTGGGGCCTGCCTGGGTAGACCTCCAAGGTGGTTTGATGGAGACCAGTCTGGACGCAGTAAGGGCCAGTGTTCAGTCTGTAGGATCCCTAACCTCTTCTTTTCTCAGTCACCTCTCTCCCCATGCCTGCCACTTATCCCTCACTCTCATCTTCATTCTGGTCCAGGGAAAAGAGTGCAATCATGCTTGGGGGAGTCGGGTCAGCGGCCGGGAGACTAACTAGATGCTTGTCCCATCAAGAACAAAATCTACACTCCCACCTGTCCCTCCATCTGTCTGTCTGTCTGTCTCTAGGTCCACAGATCTCATGAGTTTATGTATCCACTTTAGAGTATATCACCAAGCAAGAGAAGGAAAGAGGAGGAATCATTGGATCATTAAAGGTTGGTATGAAGGTGGGGACCTGTGGGAATGGTGGCCAGAGTAGGTCTAGGGCCAGTAAAAATCAACATCTGAGGCCTTCTCTCTCTCTCCCACTCATCACCAGCCCTCCCACCTTCCTTCCCACTGTTTCTCTGGTGTATGGTAATGTGTATGGAAGCACCGTGGGGGGAAATTGTTGGGCATTGGGGATGGTGGGGAAAGGATGAAATACAAAGGGTGGAAAGCTTGCTGATCATAGTCTTCTACCAAGCGCATAATAGCTACCCTTTGCCATCCCTCTGTGTATCTTTCTGTGTGATGCAATAGATTTAGAAGAGAAGTTTTAGTCCATTTCCTTCCTCCACTTCTAGGTCTACCTCCAGTGGCAGCTGTAGTGGCCTTTGAGTGGCTGAAGACCAGCACCCTCACAGGCCTACACCCAGACCTGCCACCCTCTTTCCCCAGTCCGAGTGAGCCCCTCTGTACCTTGGTGTCTTCAGCAGGGGTGATTACATGGGCCGTGTTCAGGAAGTGGGCTGGGTGACTGCAGGACTGGTGATCTGGGCTGGCACCTGCTACTACATTTACAAAGTAACCAAGGGAAGAGCCCAGAGTGTCAGGAGACTTGACAGAAATGGGTCTCAAGTCAAGATGGAGACCGTGGTTGGGGTGCAGAACCAGACCTTGGCCGTGTGTGAAGCCATGGCTGGGACAGAGATTGAGGCTAGACCGAAAGCCGAGACCGGAGCAGAAACTGGAGCAGGAGGTGGATCTGGGACTGAAGTAAACACCAAGGCCACTGCTATACCAGGTCCCAAAGTCAACACTCAGGCCAAAGCAATGACTGGGGCAGAGGCAGACACTCAATGTGAGGCCGAAGTAGCGGCTGGCGCACTGGTTCTGACAGAGGCAGAGACTCTGACCGAAGCCAAGGAGAAAGCCAGGGAAGTGGCTGTGAAAGAGGCAGTGACCCAAACGGATACTGAGGCTGGGAGAGTAGTCAGGAAAGAGGCAGGGACTCAGAGCAAGGCTAAGGTTTTGGCACTGGCTGCCAGGGCAGAGGCCAAGAAAGAAGCAATAATCCAGACCAAAGCTGAAATCCATACGTTGGCTGAAAAGGAGACAGAGGCTAACAGAGTAATGATGACACAGAATGAGGCCTTGGTGGTGACCAGGGAATTGGCCAAGATGGGAGCCATGAACAAGACTGGAATCGTGACTGAGACCAAGGCAACAGCCCTAGAAGAGACTGTGGGTGTGGCTAAGACTCAGCCTGAGGCCAGGTCTGGTGCCACAGCTGATGCTAGGGAAAATTCCAATGGCATATCCAGGGAAGTAGCTGGAGTGGACATGCAGTCCTGTGTACAGTCTCAGGCTATGGCCAAGATCCGGGATGATGACACCCTTGGTGCTGGGGTTGATGACAAGGGAAATCTCAAAACCCTCTCTAGGGGAGGGGCTGGGGCAGACGCAAGGGCTTGTGCTCAGCCTCAAATTGTTGCCAAGGCCCAGGCTGAGGTCTTGCCTGAGGCAAGGATTGATGCTGGGAGTAAGACCAGTGCGACCTGCAAGGCAGGGGCAGGGGCAGGGGCAGATATGAGAGCTTGTGTACAACCTCAGACTGTGTTCAAGAAACACGCTGAGGTGGGGATTGGCTCCAGGGTTGATGACAAGGCAAACAGCAGTGTTGAATCTAAGGCCATGCCTGGAGCTGACGTGAGGGCTACTGCTCAGCCTCAAGCTGTAGCCAGTGCCCTGGCTGAGGCTGTGCCTGATGCCAAGGCTAAGAGTAGAAGTAACCCAAATGCCAGTGCTAAAGCAGGGGCCAGGACCAACGTGAAGGCCAATTCCCAGACTGAGGCCTTGCCTGATGCCAAGGATAAGAATAGAGCTAATGCCAATGTCGTGGATAAGGCAGGGGCTGCACCAGTCATGGTATCTTGTACACAGCCTCCATCTGTGACCAATGTCAGCACCATGTCTAAGGAAGGCACTCAGACTACAACTCTGAACCAGGGTGAAGCCTTACCCAGTACTAGAGGTAAGGGCAGTAGAGGAAAAGCCAAAACCAAAACCAAATGTAAGGCAGGGATTGAGACAGACGTGAAAAACTGTGCACAGCCTCAGGCTGGGATCAAGACCCAAGCTGAGGCCTTGCCTGACTCCAAGGTTGATGGTAGAGGGGATTCTAATGGCATTTCTAAAGCAGGGGCCAAGGCAGACCAGAGAGCGTGCAGTCAGTCTCAGGCTGTGGCCAATTCCCAGGGTGAAGCATTGCTTGGTGCCAAGAATAGAGTCAGGGGCAACCCCAATGCTGTGCCTAAGGCAGGGACGGAGGAAGGTATAACAGGCTCTGCCCAGCCTCAGTCAGTGAGCAGTTCCCAGGGTGAGCCCTTGCCTGGTTCTAAGAATAAGGTCAAGGAAAATTCCAGTGTTATGTCTAAGGCAGGGCCAGGGGCAGATGCCGCAGGTTCTGCCCAGCTGCAGCTTGTGGCTAATTCCCAGGGTGAGGCCTCACTTGGTGCCAGGAGTAAGGTCAAGGGCAATGTCAATCTCAATGCTATGTCTAAGGTGGAGGCTGGGGCAAGTGTAGTGGGCTCTGCTCAGCCACAGGCTGTGGCCAGTTCCCAGAGTGAGGTCTTATCTGGTGCCAGGAATAAGTTCAAAGGCAATCCCAACGCTGTGCCTAAGGCAGAGGCTGGGGTGGATACAATGGGTTCTGCCCAGCCCCAGGTTGTGCTTCATTCCCAAGGTGAGACCTTGCCTGGTGCCAGGAGCAAGGTCAGGGGCAATTCCAGTGCTGTGTCTAACACAGGGGCTGGGCTAGATGCAGTGGGCTCTGCTCAGCCTCAGGCTATGGCCAGTTCCCAGAATGAAGCTTTGCCTACCGTCAAGAATAAAGTCAGGAGCAATCGCAATGCTGTACCTAAGGCAGGGGCTAGGCCAGATACCATGGGCTCTGCCCAGCCTCAGGCTACAGCTAATTCCCAGGGTAAGGCCTTACCTAGTGCCAAGAATAAGGTTAAAGATAATCCCAATTCTGCGTCCAAGGCAGAGGCTGGAAAAAGTACTACAAGCTCTGCTCAGCCTCAGGTTGCAGCCGGTTCTCAAGGTGAAGCCTTGGCTGGTGCCAGGAATAAGGTCAAGAGCAACCCTATGTCTAAGCCAGAGGCTGGGGCAGGGACAACAGGCTTTTCCCAGTCCCAGGTCATGACCAATACCCAGAGTGAGGCCTTGCCTGGTGCCAGAAGTAAGGTCAGGGGCAATCCCAGTGCTGTGCCTAAGTCTGAGCCTGGAGCAGACACAATAGGCCCTGCCCAGCTCCATGTTGTGGTCAGTTCCAAGAGTGAGAACCTGCTTGGTGCCAGGAATAAGGTCAGGGGCAATCCCAATGCTGTGCCTAAGGCAGAGGCTGGGGCAGGCACAGCAGGTTCTACCCAGACCCAAACAGTGACTAATTCTCAGGGTGAGTCCTTGCTTGGTGCCAGGAATAAGATCAGGAGTAATTCCAATGCTGCACCTAAAGCAGGGGCCAGGGCAGGCACAAGGGGCTCTGCTCAGTTCCAGGCTGTGGCCAGTTCCCAGGGTGAGGCCATGCCTGGGGTAAGAGACAAGACCATGGCCAGTTCTGGGGCAGAAGTCATAGCAGCTGATGAGCTTCATGCGAAACCCGAAGTGGAGGCCATAGCTACTTCTGAGAGTGAGGGTGGGGCAGGTGCTCAGGCCTGCAGGAAGACTCAGCCTAGTGTTCACGACTACTATTGGAATGGGATTGGTGTCGAGGATTGGATTGCTGCGGAGCGGTGGATCAAGTTTAGGTTTCAGGCCATGGATGGAGACTGGGAGAATAGTGTGTCCTGGGCTGATGATGAGAATGAAGCCAGGATTGGGTCCTGGAGTGGGGCTAGTGATAAGGCCGGCATTATTAGGTCCTGGGCCGTGGCTTGTGATGAAGCTAGTGTTAAGTCCTGGGCTGGGGCTAGGGCTGAAAATGAAGTCAGTATTGGGTCCTGGGCAGGAGCTGGGGACCAGGCCAGCGGAGGGCTCTGGGTTGCGAGTCAGGCTAGTGAGGGGTCCTGGGCTGGGGTTGAGAACCAGGCCAGTGGGGGCACTTGGGTTGTCTCTGGGAACCAGGCCGTTGCAGGGTCCTGGGCTGTCGGTCAGGCCAGTGAGGCGTCTTGGGCTGGGTGCCAGGCTACAGGGGTGTCCTGGGCTGGAGAAGTGGCCATTGGAGGATCCTGGACTGGGGTCGAGAACCAGGCCAGTGGAGGGACCTGGGCTGGGGCTAGCACTGGGAATATGGTTAGCGTTGGATACTGGGCTGGGGCTGTGGACCAGTCTAGTGGAGGGTCCTGGGTTGGGACTGGGGATCAGTCTGTTGGAGGGTCCAAGCCCATGTTTGAGGATCAGGCCAGTGAAAAAGGGCCCTGGGCTGTGGTTGGTGGCCAGGCCAGTGGAGGGTCCAGGTTGGGGCCTGTAGACCAGACCAGTAGTGTGTCCTGGCCTAATACCGGGAACCAGGCTGGTGGAGGGGCCTGGGCTGAGACTAGTGAGCAGTCTGGTGTCGAGTCTAAGCCTGGATTTGAGAATCAGGCCAGTGAAGAAGGTTCTTGGTCTGGGGCTGGTGGCCAGGCTGCTGGAGGGTCTCAGTCGGGACCAGAGAATCAGTCCAGTGGAAAGTCCTGGGCAAACTCTGGGGACCAAATCAGTGGAGGGTTCTTGGCTGCGGCTGTAGACCAGGCCACTGGAGGGTCCCAGGCTGGGACTGAGGATTTGGCTTCTGGTGGGGCACAGCCTGTGTTTGAGGATCAGGCCAATGGAGGAGGATCCTGGCCTGATGCTAGAGACCAGACTGGTGTAGAATCTAGGCTTGGTCTCAACCCAGTGGACCAGCCCAGTGGAAATTCCTGGGCTGGCACTGGGGACCAGGCCAGTGGATGGTTCTGTGCTTACACTGGGAATCAGACCAATGGAGGAGGGCCTTGGGGTGAGGCTGCTGGCCAGGATGCTGGAGAATCTAGGCTGGGGCACACAAACCAGTCTAGTGGTGGGTCCTGGGCTGGTATTGGGGGTCAAGTCAGTGGAGGATCCTGGACTGGGAATCAGGCTGGTGGCTGTTCTAAATCTGAATTTGAGGATCAGGCCATTGCCGTAGGGTTCTGGGCTGGTACTGGGAATCAGGCTGGCGGAGGGTCCAGGCCAGGGCCTGAGGATCAGTCCAGTGGAGATCCCTGGGCCGGGGCTGGGGGCCAGGTCATTGGAGGGTCTAGGCCAGGGCCTGCAGATCAGTCTAATGGTGGATTCTGGGTTGGTACTGGGGATCAGATCAGTGGAACATCTTGGGCTGGGACTGGGGGCCAGGCCAATGGAGAATCCTGGGCTGGATCTAGGCCCGGGAATGAGACCAGTGGAGAGTCTAGGCTAGGAACTGAGGAGCAGGCCAGTGGAGGGTCCTGGGACAGATCTCAGGACCAGACGAGTGGAAAGTTCCTGGTCAGTGCTGAGGTGGAGGCCAATGAAGGATTCTGGTTTGGGCCCGGGAGTGAGGCTCTTATAGGAACTTGGTGCTGGACAGGAGAAGGGGCTATTATTGTGCCTAGATCTGATATTAAGGATGGGGCCAGTTCTGAATCTAGATCAGGCACTGGGGAAGAGGCCATCACCAGTTCTAGGTTTGACACTGAGAATAAGGCCAGTCTCGGGTCCTGGATCAGATCTGAGGGGGCAGCTTTTATCAGTACCTGTGTGGAGGCTGAGGCCAGAGTTGAGTCTGCGTCTGTGGCTGCAGCTGGAGTTGAGGCTGCGTCTGCGGCTGCAGCTGGGGCTGAGGCTGAGGCTGGCGCTGCACCCGGGCCTGTGGCTGCATCCGGGGCTGAGGCTGCGTCCGTAACTGTGGCTCCTGCTTTGACTGAAGCTGTGTCTGCAACTCCAGCTGAGGCTGAGGTTGGGGTTGGAGCTGAGGCTGAGGCTGCGGCTGCAGCTGTGGTTGCAGCTCCGGCTGTGGCTGCAGCTCCTGTCGTGGCTGTGGCTGTGGCTCCGGCTGTGGCTGAGGCTCCAGCTGTAGCTGCAGGCCCGGTTGTGGCGGTAGCTCCAGTTGTTGCTGCAGCTCCGGTTGTGGCAATGGCTCCAGCTGTAGCTGTGGCTCCAGTTGTGGCTGCGGCTCCAACTATAGCTGCGGCTCCAGTTGTGGCTGTGTCTCCAGCTGTGGCCGTGGCTCCAGCTGTGGCTGCGGCTCCAGCTATGGCTGTGGCTCCGGCTGTGGCTGTGGCTCCGGCTCCGGCTCCGGCCGTGGCTGTGGCTCCAGCCGTGGCTGTGGCTCCAGCTGTGGCTGTGGCTCCTGCTCCAGCTCTGGCTCCAGCTGTGGCTGTGGCTCCAGCTGTGGCTGAGACTCCAGTTATGGCTGCGGCTCTGTCTCCGGCTCCGGCTCCAGCTGTGGCTGTGACTCCAGCTGTGGCTGCGACTCCAGTTGTGACTGCGGCGCCAGCTATAGCTGTGGCTCCAGTTGTGCCTGCAGCTCCAGTTGGGGCTGCAGCTGAGGTTGGGGCTGAAGCTGTGGCTGCAGCTGGGGCTGAGGCTGTGGCGGTGGCTGGGTTTGGGCCTGTTGTCTCAGAAGCATCTGGGCCTGGGGCTGGAGCTTCAGCCGGGGCTGGGGCTGAGGCTCAGGCTGGGGCTGCAGCTGGAGTTGGGGCTAGAGCTGAGGCTGGAGCTGTGGCTGGGGCTCTGTCTGGGGCTGCAGCTGGGGTTGGGGCTAGGGCTGAGGCTGGAGCTGTGGCTGGGGCTGCAGCTGGAGTTGGGGCTAGAGCTGAGGCTGGAGCTGTGGCTGGGGCTCTGTCTGGGGCTGCAGCTGGGGTTGGGGCTAGGGCTGAGGCTGGAGCTGTGGCTGGAGCAGAGGCCAGGATATGGTCTTGGTCTTGGGATAGAGATGTAACCACTAAAAGGTCTAGCCTTGGGGCTGGGGAAGAGACTGGCACAGGGTCCTGGACTTGGGCTAGGCATTTAGATGAAGATGAGCTAAGTGGATCTTCCAGCCCTGATATTGAGGAGATCAGTTTAAGGTCTTTGTTTTGGGCTGAGAGTGAGAACAGTAATGAGTGCAGATCCAAGAGTGAGAAAGATGTCGATTTTGAGTCTGCAATTGAGGCTAAGGCCATCGTCAATGACAAGTTTGAAGTTGCTGATGGTGTTGATATAAGGTCTTGGTTCTGTACTGGTGATGAAACTGAAAGTGAGGACAAATCCACATCTAAGGCTAAAGCCAAAAAGTCAGCTGAGTCAAGAGGCACGTATCCATCCATGGTCCCTGGGGCAGGAATGGGGTCATGGGATGGAGCTGTGATCTGGTCAGAAATGAAATTTTCACACCAATACGAGGCCAGCCTCCTAGCTGAAGAAGAGTTCAGAAAGCAGAGCAAGCCTGGGGAGAAAATTCGGCCCTGGTCCTGCCGCTGTAAACGTGAAGCTAATATGGATCCACGAGATCTTGAAAAACTCATTTGCATGATTGAGATGACCGAAGACCCTTCCGTCCATGAAATAGCCAATAATGCTCTGTATAACAGTGCCGATTATCCATATTCCCACGAAGTTGTTCGTAATGTTGGTGGAATCTCAGTTATTGAAGGCTTGCTCAATAATCCATACCCCAGTGTTAGGCAGAAGGCTTTAAATGCATTGAATAATATCTCAGTGGCTGCTGAAAACCATAGGAAGGTTAAAACGTACTTAAACCAAGTATGTGAAGACACAGTCACCTACCCCTTGAACTCAAACGTGCAGCTGGCTGGACTAAGACTGATAAGGCACCTGACTATTACTAGTGAATATCAGCATATGGTTACAAATTATATTTCAGAATTTCTTCGTTTGTTAACTGTGGGAAGTGGAGAAACTAAAGACCATGTTTTGGGAATGCTTGTGAACTTCTCTAAAAATCCATCTATGACAAAAGACTTGCTCATTGCTAATGCACCAACAGCACTGATTAACATTTTTAGCAAGAAAGAGACAAAAGAGAATATCCTTAATGCTCTTTTATTATTTGAAAATATAAATTACCATTTTAAAAGAAGGTCAAAAGTGTTTACTCAAGACAAATTCAGTAAAAATTCCCTTTATTTCCTATTCCAACGACCCAAAGCATGTGCCAAGAAGCTTCGACTTTTAGCGGCAGAATGCAATGACCCTGAGGTGAAAGAAAGAGTTGAAATATTGATAAGTAAACTCTGATTGGCTTTGTGTGCTCAAATTTGAATGATATTTTGATTTTACAGCCAGAAATGATGCACATTGTAAACTGCATTATAACTTCAAAACTGATGTTACCTATGATGGTCTATAGCCAGACCATTTTAATGAACACCAAATGAATTCAAACTTGTACTGAAAATACATGTGTTGATTTTTATCTTGTCTGGATTGAGATATATTTAGTATGCTTCATGAGCAGAACTGATCTGATTCTTTATAAATAAGGTAATCTTTGGTCCTTTGTGTGGACTTATGTTTATACATTTGAGATTTTATTTTTATGTCATCAATAAAGTTGTGTGTTTTAAGCAGCAGAAAACAGACACCGTCCTCGTCCTTGACTTTGTGTTCTGCTTGGAAAGGCCAGCTGTGTGCCAGCGAGAAGACAGTAGCGCAGCTGGGAGCCTCCCATCACGGCAGATGCTCCCTATCAGAACTTCCCATCAGTGCTCAGAGGCGGCGGAAGCTGCCGCGCGCAGCAGTGCCAGGGCAAGTTGTGCAGAGCAGGGGGATATGAAAGGGTCAGGAGAGGATTCAGGAGGGCACTCGGGGAGGGAGGAGTGGGAAGAAAGGTTGTAGCCATGGGAATCCTCCTCCAGGAGGCTGCTGGCCTGCCTGGAGTGCAGAGTGTGGGGGAGGGGAGTGACAGGAGGCAGAGTCGGGCAGCAGGGTGAGGCCCATCCACGCAACACCCCTGCTTGCTGAACTGTGGTGTCTGGCTGTTGCCCACGCACCCCCGAGAGACGCCACGGCCTTTTGTGATCAGAGGAATGACAGGATGAAAGGAAACCAAAGTGGCTGGTTTGTGAGCGGGATGGGTCCGAGTTGGGGTGGGGATTAGCCCACCCCATGTGACTAGAGATGGAGAAATCAGTTGCAAGTTAGCCCTGTCATCCAGCACTATACGATACAGGCATAAAATGTCACTGGTGGCCGTGGGCGTGGGAAGGAGAGGACAGAAGCGAGAGCCCCTTGGAACAGCTGGTGCTGGAACCTGCTCTGGGGACGCATGCACAGGGCCAATTTGGTTTCAGGGTCCTGGGGGGCATTTGACGGGAAGACCTCCTGTGTCTTGTCCAACTCTGGGGTGCTTGAGAGTGAATGGGTGGTTTTCATCTTGAGATAGTAGGAATGTAGAGTAGAAGAAACAAGAACTTGTAGCACTTGAATCAGGTTTGTTTTACAAGGCTGGTTGGGGTGAGACCTTTATGGAACCATCTAGGATGCTGGTACAAGGTCCACTGGCATACTCATTTCAGAAGCCTTCAAGATGGACACATCCTTTGACCCAGTAGTTGCCCTTGCAGACATTATCCTGAGGAAATGGCCAGATAATTGGCTGTGCAGAGCTGTGCATCTTCAGGAGGTTTGGAAGGGTGGTGGAGAGTAAGCAATCCAAGTGTCTCAAAATAAGCAATTGGCTAAACAATTTAAGAGATGTCTACACATTGAAATATTCTTCAACTATTGAAAATGCTAATGGATTTTTGCATTTAATTTCCTGAAAGTTTAGCATCTACTCTTAAATGAGAAAAGTAGATTGGAAAAGCCCATGTCATACTTTTTAATGAAGAAAAGGCATATATATATATATATATATATATATATATATAATGTGTACATTCTCATTGCATACTCTTAGATTGTTAACAATTTCCTATGAATGTTGGACCAATGAGTTATTTTATCTTGTTTTCCTACCCATCTGTATTTTATGATATTTGTATAATAACTAGGAATTTCTTGCATTATTTACCCAGAATGAAGTTGATGTGTTCTAGCTAGGCAGGCCTGTCAATAGTATTTGAGGGACTTAGAGCAAAAGCATAAATGGAAGTTTACATATTTGTGGCTAAATATGTGGAAGGTATAAATTAGGAATTTATTTAAATATAGCTGTAAAATGTAAATATCACTTTAATGAAAATTCAAATCTTATTAAGTACTTTACCTTTAAATGAAAATTATTCTCAGTTTTAGCATCTGATGACCACCAGCTCTTTTGTAAGGAAAAGATACCATGTTGCGGTAGATTCTGCCATTTGCTGCCCTGATGCCCCTTCAGGATTAAAAAGCCTCTTATTTCAGTTGCTAAGAGTGCTGCCAGGACACAGCGCTCAGCTGTCAGCTGAAGAGAGCCACCTCCCCCAAGGTCACACCCAATTCCTAGGGGTACTGCATATCCAGTGATTGATGGACATGACCTTCTTGCTCCAGGTTAGGACAGCTTAACTTCTCCCTCTGTCCAATCCTGCTTCCTTCTTTTCCCTTCCACAGGTGTTGATCCCAAGAGCATTCCCTAATAAAAGCTCTTCCTGCTGAACTCTGAGTGTCTCTGAGTGTGCTCCCCGGGAAGCCAACCTGCAACAGTTGGTATAAGAAGTGGTTCACGAAAGCAAACACTGTGATGACTTTTTGGAGATGGATCACCTGCTGGTCATCTGGCAATGAGGACCCCATCAATGGTGGTAGGTGGAGTAGCTAGGTCCCTAGAACAAAGTGACAGAGGAATTGTTAGAGCTCTCACTGGTGGTGAACTGGGATGGCCTACTGGCAGAAGGGCATGCATTAGCTGGTGCCAGGTATCAAGTCTTTTAGAAATAGACAGGAAATGATAACTATAAGGAAGGCTAGAAAGGTGGGTTGCTACTGCTAAGCTTGATTGACCTCTAGGAAAATTAATGAAAAGTTGAGTTAAATTCAATCAACAATTAAAAAGCTATGTTTGAACATCAGAGAATTTCATTCATAGCATATAAAGAGACTCATCTTTTCCAGGTAGAGGATAGAGAATTCTGAAGTTGGGTCCAGGATTTATTGACTTACTGAAAGAAAGTTTGTAAGAGAGTTGAGACCCCAACCAAGACAAGTAATCTATGCCAATATTGGGGCCCTTGTTAGGAAGGAGTGGGGCCCTGACTCATGGGATGGGAACCTCTTGATTGATGTCCCTAAAAAATCCTGTATCTCCAGTTTCCCCTAAGTCCTTCAGTGTTCATAAGTGACTGACTTCTCCCAGTTAAGGACTAGCACTCCACCACGCTTGAACATGCGGAGCCCTGTTCCCTGTAAGATAACATTGATTTCTCTGGAAATTCCCATCTGCCTCCATCTCCCATCCTGGCCACTGAACCTGTAACTAGGGTTAAGTTATGGCATAAGCTAGCTGGAAATGTACCGTCCTCATAAGGAAAGGGAATGTTCCAACAAGAAGCTGCAGGATCTGCCCTAACCAATATGTACTAGTAGATGCAGAGGGAGTAAGCATGGAACTGAATTCTGAAGCGTTAGATTAAGGGCGGCTGCAATATAAAATCAAATACAAAAGAATGAATCAATCTGAGAGTACACCCCCAGAATGCAGGATTTAATATCTTGGCAAGGATCCCAGGAGATGATGTGAAGTCAGTACTGGGTGGTTCCTGAAAGTATGAAAAAAATAATGACTCATATTAAATGAGGTAAAAATGCTACAGTTGCTATAGCAGATGGTAGAAGAAAGGATTAATGACTCAGAGAAGTGGGAATTATAGGATAGATATATTACTCCAAAAGGTCTGTGGAAAATGGAATTAGAAAATAAGCTTATTTTGGTGCACATTTTTGAAGTTTTTTTTTTTTAAAATGGTCATGGAAAATGTGTATTATGAAAAAAATGCATGAATTTAATTTTTTGCACCCAAATAAACTTATTTTTAAATTACATTTCCATTAACTTGAAAAAATTATTTATTTGAATGGCAGATATACACACACAGAGAGAGAGGGAGAGAGAGAGAGAGAGAAAGAGAGATCTCCCATCCATTGATTCACTCCGCAAATGCCTAAGACAACTACAGGTGGGCCAGGAAGAAGCCAGGGTCCCAGAATTCAATCCAGGACTCCTACCTGGAATGGTAGAGACCCAACCACTTAAACCATTATCTGCTACCTCCCAGAGTGTGCATTCGCAGGAAGCTGGAATGAAGAGTAGAACTGGGAGTCAAACCAGGTTCTTTTATATGGGATGTGAGCATCCCAGGTTGCAGGTAAATGGCATGCCAAATTTCGCCCCTTCACAAACTTTCTGAAGTGCCCTCATATGTCAGGCCAGAAAACCCTCCAGAGCACCCGAAGGATGCACCATTTACAAAGCTGTAAGAAGTGCATTGGTGAGAGGAGAACCAGCATCACCAAGTTCAATGGTGGCTTTCCTGTGCAGGACGTGGCTCAGTGTAGGAGAGGATGTTATGGAAGGAGGTTTGGTGATAGAAATGGTGATGACTCCAAGACAATAGAGGCAGGATGGCCCCCCTTAACTGATGAAAATCAGGTGTATGCAAATACCATGATGCATTGCAGGGATGGTTAATAGAACACAATCCTCCTGGTGGTTAAGAGATAGTTATAGGACAAGGACAGCCAGTATAACACAGTGCCCTGGGGAAAAGAGGCAGCTAACAATTTGCACTCAGTCTGTACAATCAAAAGAAATCAAAGGTGATTAGGACTCTGAGGGTCATTGTTTCAATAAAAAGTTGCAATTCCTCACTCAACTTCTGGTCATAAGCCAGTTTTTGATACAGACCACATCGTTTGAAGGAGAGGCTGGGTCTCCTGGACCCTACAACACATGCATAATAATGACTCTTGCAATCCTTCCATTTACTCAGATAACTATAGACTACGGAAAGAGGGACACTGAAATATTTTGAGGACAGATGGACACTGGTTCTGAGTTGATACTGATACCCAAAGATCCAAAGCGTCATCACAGCCCCCCTTTACCCTCTACCCTCCTTCCAGTTAGAATGGGGTTGTATGGGAGCCAGTTATTAACTGAGATCCTGGGTTAGATATGGTTTACAGTGGATCCACTGGATCCACAGACCCACCCACTGAATGTATAATGGGAGTAGACATAGTAGTTAATTGGTAGAAGTCCTTAGTGTTTCTTGGCCTGTGGAGCCAAATATACTTGTAGATGAGACGGCCCATTGGATGCTTCTGAAACTGTTCTCCCCTTCCTTGGTCAAGATGGTAAATGAAAACATATAGCACACTGAGGAGAGAGAAAGTGGCAGAAATTAGTGCTGCTTTTAAAGACCTAGAGAATGCAGGGTTGTGGTCTCCATCCTGTCTTCATTTAATACACTAGTTTGGTTCCTTGAAAAATATAGATGGGGCCTGATGGGTGATAGACTATTAGAAACTCAACCAAGTAGTAAGATAATTGGAATGGCTATGCCAGGTATGATATCTTTGCTAGGCCAGATTAACATGGCCTTAGGTACCTGGTATTCAGTCACTGATTTGGCAAATGTGTTTTTTTCTGTGTGTATAAAAATGGATCATCAGCTGGCGCCACAGCTCACTAGGCTAATCCTGCACCTGTGGTGCCAGTACTCCAGGTTCTAGTCCTGGTTGGGGCGCTGGTTCTGTCCCTGTAGCTCCTTTTCCAGTCTAGCTCTCTGCTGTGGCCCGGGAAGGCAGTGGAGGATGGCCCAAGTGCTTAGGCCCTGCACCTGCAAGGGAGACCAGGAGGAAGCACCTGGCTCCTGGCTTTGGATTGGTGCAGCGCCGGCTGTAGTGGCCATTTGGGGGGTGAACCAACAGAAGAAAGACCTTTCTCTCTGTCTCTCTCTCACTGTCTAACTCTGCCTGTCAAAAAAAAAGTCATGAAAAATGGAATTAAAAGATAATTTTATAAAAAAACCAAAGTGGATCATCAGAAAAAGTTCATATTCATAGAATGGACAATGCTATGCATTTCCAGTTTTCCCTCAAGGCTCTACTGGATTGTCATGCCCTCTGTGAAAAGATAGTCTAAAGAGATCTGGAGCCATCTAGACTCCCTTCAGAATATAGTGCTAATTTACTATGTTGATGACATCATGTTAATTGGAACCAAGTCAGCAAGAAGGAGTAGCACGTTGGAGAGCATGGTAAGACACATGCTCTACAGCAGATAGGTGATAAACCTTACAAAGCCCCAGGGGGCCAGCCACATTAAGTGACATTTTCAGGAATTTAATGGTCTGAAGAATGCCTTCAAGCAGTTTCTTCCAAAGTAAGAATTAGATACCTTTTAAAAACAGTTCCCAACACGCGACTGCACCCTGCTAGAGATGAAATGCCTGGCTATGTAAGACACCAAGTGACTGCAGCAGTGACTGCCCAGCGTGTGCTGAGTTCCAGCAGATCCGCCTCGGTATAAGCAAGCTCAGCAAGATGGCAGTTGTACAGACTGGATCAAGCACAGGCAGGACCAGCGGGCACAAGCATACTGCACAAGCAGATCCTCCGTATCTGTCACTGTTGCACTAGCACCTTTCCTTCGCCCTTATACACGCGGCCTCGTGACTGACTGAGGAGGGGAGAAAGCAAGCGTTGTTCATAGATTGATGGGCTTGGTACATGGGTATCAGCTGAGAGGGTTATAATGACCAGGAATGAGATCTGGGTCCTATCATCAGCTAAATCACCAATCCCGTAAGAGTGGTAGGCATCTATAGTTAATAGTGGAGGAGGGAGATGACCATTTGCAGCTTTGAGAGCAGCTGTAGTATTGGGGGCTGTGGTTTGGCTCAAGTTTCTCCCAGGAAGAGAGGCCCAGATTCCTGGAGGAGCTATTCATTAATCCTATATTAATTAATCCTATTAATTAATTGAAGAAGTGGATCTGGAACACCAGGGGCTATAGTGAACACGGTGGTGTCCTGTTCAGCAACCCCCCTAGCAAAAAGGAACTGACTTCAGTTGTTAGGAATACCGCTGTCAGAGAGCCCTCAGCTCTCAGCCCCCTGTGGGGATTGCCAGAGCCGTGGAGAGTGGTGGTGTTCAAAACCACACCATGTTCTCAAGGGGGCTCATATCTGATGACTCAGAAGTGCAGCTCTGAATTTCATCTCATTTTCAGAATTCTCTACTTATGCTGAAGCCTTCCACTGACCGTGAATTGAAATTTGAGTTTTCCCTCTGTTCATTCCTGCTTCCTTCCTCTCTTTCCTTCCACTGCTGTTAATTCCAGGAGCGCTCACTAATAAACTTTTTTTTGGACAGGCAGAGTTAGTGAGAGAGAGAGGCAGAGAGAAAGGTCTTTCTTCTGTTGGTTCACCCCACAAATGGCCGCTATGGCTGGCGCGCTGCGCCGAGCCAAAGCCAGGAGCCAGGTGCTTCCTCCTGGTCTCCTATGTGGGTGCAGGGCCCAAGCACTTGGACCATCCTCCACTGCCTTTCCGGGCCACAGCAGAGAGCTGGACGGGAAGAGGGGCAACCGGAACAGAACCAGCGCCCCAACCAGGACTAGAACCCGGTGTGCTGGTGCCGCAGGGGGAGGATTAGCCTAGTGAGCTGCGACGCCGGTCATTAATAAACTTTTATCTCAGAATCTGCTTCCTGGGTTATGCAGTGCTTTCCATATGTTACATATTTGTCTGTCTATCTATCCCCAAATCAGGAATAACATGAGTTGTTTGTACTGAAAATTGTTCTTCAGCCTCCAACTGTTACAAATACTACACTAATTTTCATGACCCCTGGAACTAGAAAATACAGAGAAGCAAGAGAGGACATTGGGACACGGTAGTTTATTGAACAAAAATCTGTTACATTCATGTATCTGAGAAGGCTATAACAAGTCTGCTTTTTTTTTTTTTAATATAATTCCCAAAGTCTTAACACTGTTCAGAGTGTTCAGAGCAGCTTGAGGTCATGTGTGTCTCTTATGTGAGCAGCAACACAATTCACAAATCTTCATGGCATTTGGGCCGGCGCCGTGGCTCAACAGGCTAATCCTCCGCCTTGCGGCGCCGGCACACCGGGTTCTAGTCCCGGTTGGGGCGCCGGATTCTGTCCCGGTTGCCCCTCTTCCAGGCCAGCCCTCTGCTGTGGCCCGGGAGTGCAGTGGAGGATGGCCCAAGTGCTTGGGCCCTGCACCCCATGGGAGACCAGGAAAAGCACCTGGCACCTGGCTCCTGCCATCGGATGAGCGCGGTGCGCCGGCCACAGCGCGCTGACCGCGGCGGCCATTGGAGGGTGAACCAACGGCAACGGAAGACCTTTCTCCTCTCTGTCTCTCTCTCTCACTGTCCACTCTGCCTGTCAAAAAAAAATCTTCATGGCATTTGGACAAAGTTGCCTTTGTTTGGAGGACACAGAGGAACAGATGTGGAAAAGCATTTCCCTGGAGCCTGAACAGTGTTAGTGAAAGCGCAGGTATCTAGGGTCACACAAGTTGCACTGTGCTGACAATGAGCACCAGATCCAATGTCACATGCACCGCTGTATCCTTAATGTACGTGTGTGTGCATGTGTGTGTGTGTGTGAGAGAGAGAGAGAGAGAGAGAGAGAGAGAGAGAGAACCTCCCTATAGCATGGGACTTGGAAGGGACCCTCAGGTTCAGTTCTAAGGGCAACACTGAAGCTGTCACTGGACAATATATTAAGTGTTCATCAGAAAGTATTTGTCTAGGAGGTGTGTTGTAGCACAGTGGGTTAAGCCACGCTTGTGACACCGGATGCCTGCATCCCATATTTGGAGCGCTAGTTTAAGTCCTGGCTGCTTTGGTTCTCATCGAGCTCTCTGCTAATGCACCTAGGAAGGCAGTGGATGATGACCCAAATGCTTGGCCCCTGCCACCCGTGTGGGAAATCTGGATGGAGCTCCTGGCTCCTGGCTTTGCCCTGGTCCAGCCCTGGCTGTTGCAGCCATTTGGAGAGTGAACCAGCGGATGGAACACTCTCTCTCTCTCTCTCTCTCTCTCTCTCTCTCTCTGTGTGTGTGTGTGTGTGTGTGTTTGTGTGTCTCACCCTCTCTCTGTTATTTTGCCTTCCAAATAAATAATAAATAAATAAATATTTAAAAAGAAGGGTATTGTTTAGAGTTTGGGAGAAGAATCTTGGCTAAAGGCACATATTGTAGACAGTAACAGAAGCAGGGGAGTAAGGCAGATAGCCTCAGCAAGGGGTGCAGGTGGAAAACCAGAGGACAGAACACTGAGGAAGCTCATGTGTGCGGGACTTTGGCAGAGCAGACTGCAGAACTCAAAGGATTCAGCCTCTCAACAGTATTACAATGCGTATCTCTCACATTCCTTCTCTCTTTGAAATAATTGTGGAGGCAGGCATTTGACACAATGGGTAAGACACCACTTGAAACCCCTGAATCCCATATCTGAGTGCCTGCGTTTGAGTCCTAGCATGTGTACTCTGGGATGCAGCAGGTGATGGCTTAAGAGTTTGGGTCCCTATATCCCACTTGGGAGATCTGGATGGAGTCCCAGGCTCCTGGCTTTGGCCTGGCCCAGCTTGTGGGCATTTGGAGAGTCCATCAGCAGATAGGGCTATCTTTCTGTCTCTCAAATGAAATAAATAAATTTTAAAGTTGTGGTAAACACACATAATACTTGCCCTCTTCACCATTTTTAGGTGTACATTCATATTATTTTCAACTATTATCCACATCTATCTCCAGAACTCTTTCCATCTTTCCAAACTGATATGTGTACTCATTAAGCAATAACTCCCCATATTCTCTCCCCCCAGCCCCTAGAGACCATCATTCTACTTTCTGTGAATCTCAGTACTCAAGGGACGTGGAAGCATGGCATTTGTCCTTTTGTGACTGACTCATTTCACCAGTATGATGTCCTTGTATTAGCTTACTCAGGCTGCTGTCACAAAACACCACAGCCTGGTGGCTTAAATAAATGACTTTTTTCCCTGGAGGTTGGAAAGTCCAAGATCAAGATGTCCGCAGTTTCTGGCGCGAGCCCTCCTCATGGTTTGCAGGCAGCTGCTTTCTCATTGTGTACTCTCGTGCTCGCTTCTGCGGCACATATACTCACTGTGTACTCAGCGACCTGGAAGACCTGGATGAAGCTCCAGGCTCCTGGCTTCCGCCTGGCTCAGTCCCAGCTGTTGAAGTCATTTGGAGAGTGAACCAGCAGATGGGAGATTCTCTCTCTCTATGGCTCTGTCGTTGTCTCTGTGTCGCTCCCTCTCTGTCACGCTGCCTTTCAAATGAGTAAGTAAATAAAGCGTTTTTTAAAAGTAAAATAATTCAACAAGGCCAATAGCATATTATTCTGCTTGAGTTGCCACAAAGTACCACAGAACGGGTGAATTAAGCAGCAGAAATTTATTTTCTCATAGCCTGGAGGCTAAAAGTCCACGATGGAGGTGCCATTGCAATTGGTTTCTTTTTTTTTTTTAAGACTTATTTATTTATTTGAAAGGCAGAACCACAGAGAGGCAGAGGCAGAGAGAGAGAGAGAGAGAGAGGTCTTCCATCTGCTTGTTCACTCCTCAAATGGCTGCAATGGCTGGAGCTGGGCCAATCTGGATCCAGGAGCCTAGAACTTCTTCCAAGTCTCCTACATGGGCACAGGGGCCCAAGGACTTAGGCCATCCTCCACAGCTCTCCCAGGCCATAGCAAAGAGCTGGACTGAAAGTGGAGCATCTGCAACTTGAACCAGCTCCCACATGGGGTGCCGGCACTGCAGGCGGTGACTTTACCCACTATGCCACAGCGCTGGCCCCCTGCAATTGGTTTCTGATGTAACCTCTATGTCTTAGAGGCTGCCACCTTCTCATGCATCCTCCCATGGCCTAGTCTCTGTGTGTCTCTAGAGAGAGCTCTTTGGTGTTTCTTCCTCTTATAAGGATTTCAATTCCATCAGATTAGGGCCCCACCCTTATGACATAATTTATCCTTAATGACCTCCCTAAAGACCATATCTCAGAATACAGTTACATTGAGAGTTAGGATTTCAACATGTTGACTTGGAGAGACACAATTGAGTCCATAACAGCTTGATATGAAAAATAGCAATATCCCCATATCTCACCTGTATTTTCCACTCCCAGAAACAGTCTTGACTATTAACTGCTTATTTTGGTACTAACTACCTATGTCTAAATAACATGCTTATGTTGCTTTTTATTTTCTTTTAAAAATGCTAGCTTATTTATTTGAAGGGCAGAGAGAGAGAGAGAGAGAGAGAGAGAGAGAGAGAACCTTGCATCTGCTTGTACTCCCAAATGCCTGCAACAACCAGAGCTGGGTCAGGCCAAAGCCGGAATCACCCCTGTCTGGGTCTCCCATGTGGTTAGCAGAGATCCTAGTACTTGAATAATCACTTGTTGCCTTCTGCGATGCGCATTAGCAGGAAGCTGTATTAGAAACAGTGGCAAGACTTGAATTCAGGCCCTGCAGTATGGAATGCAGGTATCCAACATAGCAGCTTAACATTCTGTGCCACAACACCCTCTCTGATTTTTGAATTGTAGTCACTGGCTTCCCACTATGGGAGATGAGAGTTTAGCTCTTTTTATTTTACCCATCCTGCCTATTTTCATCATATACTTCCATATTTTTATACCCTTCCCTCCCAATTGTTCTATTATTTTTTTAAGATTTATTTGTTTATTATTTGAAAGGCAGAGTTACAGAGAAGCAGAGGCAGAGAGAATGAGAGAGAGGTCTTCCATCTGTTGGTTCACTCCTGAAATGGCTGCAATGGCCAGAGCTGCACTGATCCTGGCCAGGAGCCAGGAGCTTTTTCTCGGTTTCCCACTCGGGTGCAGGGGCCCAAGCCTTGGGCCATCCTCTACTGCTTTCCCAGGCCACAGCAGAGAGCTGGACTGGAAGTGGAGCAGCCGGGACTCGAACCAGTGCCCATATGGGATGCCGACGCTGCAGGTGGTGGCTTTACCCGCTATGTTATTTACCCCCTATATTATTATTTTTTAAAAGATTTGCTTATTTATTTTTTTACAGGCAGAGTGGACAGTGAGAGAGAGAGAGAGAAAGGTCTTCCTTTGCCGTTGGTTCACCCTCCAATGGCCACCGCAGCCGGCGCGCTGTGGCCGGCGCACCGTGCTGATCCGATGGCAGGAGCCAGGTGCTTCTCCTGGTCTCCCATGGGGTGCAGGGCCCAAGAACTTGGGCCATCCTCCACTGCACTCCCTGGCCACAGCAGAGAGCTGGCCTGGAAGAGGGACAACCGGGACAGACTCCAGCGCCCCGACCGGGACTAGAACCCGGTGTGCCAGCGCCGCAAGCAGAAGGATTAGCCTATTGCGCTGCAGCGCTGGCCCAGATTTGCTTATTTATTTTAAAGGCAGTTACACAGAGGGAGGGAGGGAGGGCAGGAGGGAAGGGGAGAGAGAGAGAGAGAGAGAGAATGAATCTTCCATCTGCTGGTACACTCGCCAACAATGGCCAGCACTGGGCCAGGTTGAAGCCAGGAGCCAGGAACTCCATCTGGGTCTCCTACATCGGTGCAGGGGCCCAAGCACTTGGGCCATCTTCTGCTGATTTCCCAGGCTCATTAGTAGGAAACTGCATCAGAAGTGGAGCAGCTGAGACATGAACCATCTCCCATAATGGATGCTGGTGTTGCAGAAGGCAGCTTAACCCACTATGCCACAACACCAGCTCCAATACATATTTTTCAAAAGATTTATTTGAAGGGCAGAATTATGGGGGAGGGGAGATGTTCTATATGCTGGCTTGCTTCTTAAATGGTCTCAATGGTCTGAACTGGGCCAAGCTAAAGTCAGGAGTCTGGAGGTCTGTTGAAACAGCACTCACATGCAATGCTGGTTGCAGGTGATGGCTTAACCTGGTACACCACGAGGCTGGCCTCCCAATTGTTGTGTTCTTATTTGGGTTATATTGACAGTACTATTTTGACCTATTATTGACAGCTGAATCACATAGGACATTAGGATTTTTTCCCTGTCCTCTCCAACATCTTGTTTTCTCTTATTGTTAATCTCTTCCTCCTTTTTCAACTTGTTAATCTCTGCCTTTGTTTTCTTATGTATTTATCACCCAAATTTTGTCCCAATTATGTAACTATTATCCCATTATGTTAAAAGATAGGTATTCTATAAATTTCATCTTCTTGGCATAATTTCTCTTGGGAATATTCTCACTTGCTCCAAATTGGACAGGTGGCACTCCAGGTGACCAACACAACTTTCATTTGGGGATTTCTTTTTGAGACAATAACCCAAGTGCTTCTCTTTGCTCACTATTGTATTGGATTCAGTTTCCTGGCCCTCATGTCTCCCCCATTTTGATTTCTTTATGTCCTCTTTTGGCAGAGCAAATCTTCCTGTGGCTTCCTGGAAAAGTGTACATGCAAAGCATACCTTTGAGACTTTTCACATATGAAAATGTCATTGTCCTACTCCAACATTTGATTCACATCTTGATTGGGAATAGAATTTTGAATTGGAAATTCTATAAGAATTAGGAAGACTTGTCTTTTTTTTTTAAAGAATTATTTTATTTATTTGAAGGACAGAGTTACAGAGAGAGGTAGAGCCAGAGAGAGAGAAAGAGGTTTTCCATTCTGCTGGTTCACTCCCCAAATGACCACATGGCCGGAGCTGAGCTGATCCGAAGCCAGGAGTCAGGAGCTTCTTCTGGGTCTCCCACGTGGGTACAGGGGCCCAAGGACTTATTCTACTGCTTTTCCAGGCCATAGCAGAGAGCTGGAACAGAAGTGGAACAGCTGGGACTTGAACCGGTGCCCAAATGGGATGCCAGTGCTACAGACTGGGGCTTTAACTCACTGTACCACAGCACTGGCCTCTGTTCTATTGTCTTTTAGCTGGTAGACCACAGTGATGTTTTTGTCTCCTGAAATTAGTGTTAATTAAGAGCCAATATCCAGTATTCTCTGTAAGATCTGTTTATTTCCCTTAATCCAATGCACCATTTCCTTGGGAAAAGGCCATAGGTACCTTTGAGGGAGGCTGAAAAAAAATAGGGGCTGGTGCTGTGTCGTGGTAGATAAAGCCAACGCCTGCAGCGCCAGCATCCCATATGGGCGCCGGTTCTAGTCCCGGCTGCTCTACTTCCGATCCAGCTCTCTGCCATGGCCTGGGAAAGCAGTAGAAGATGGCCTAGGTCCTTGGGCCCCTGCACCCATGAGGAAAACCCAGAAGAAGCTCCTGGCTCCTGGCTTCAGATCAGCGCAGCTCTGGCCATTGCGGCCAATTGGGGAGTGAACCAGTGGATGGAAGACCCTCCCCCCTCCACCTCTCCTTCTCTCTCTTTGTAACTCTGACTTTCAAATAAATAAACAAAACTTTAAAAATACTGCAGCCTTTCTATACTACTTTTGTTGTTTGATCATATGTTTGTATCACTTTAATGAAAATAGAAATAAAATTAAAGGTTATACAGGAATTTGGTGTGTTCTCTGCATAATATAATACAGTACAAATGCACTCATCCACTAAAAGAATGAAGTAGAATGAGAACAATAATTGGAATGAAGTAACACCTTGACAGTGGACTCCATTTTGGAGAACCTGAGACTCCATTCTGGGAAGGTTATCCCCGACACCATGAGACTCTGGTCTGAAACTATGATCTAAAACAGTTGAGCAATAGCAGTCCACTACATCACACTTGGCAGAGCATAGAAACCCCCAGCATGATCGCTCAAGCTTGGAAGTGGATAGGCTGCACCTGGGTTAATGATAAAACTGTAATTTGTCTATGTCCTACATATGATTAAAACCAATGCCTGGATCAATGTCAAAATTATAATTAAGATTGTTAAGATTGTGACTGGTATTGTCAAGATTATAATTGATACTAGTTTCCCATAGGTTTTAGGTCAGCTTGACCCCAGTTACCATGTATTCCCCCTGATCCTAGCAACCATATATTCCCATCCCGATTTTGTGGTTTTTGCCTTTATAAACCTTGTTGCTTTGGGCTTCAGGGTCGAGAGTTCTTTAGGGCATGAGCCCACTCACCACTGCCGGCAATAAAGGACCATCAAATTTTATCAGTGTGTGGTGCTCTTTGTTTACACTCACTCAGGTACAACAGGAACAATTCAGAAAATGTTAAGAAGAAAATAAAAAGTTCTGCCTTTCCCTCATCTGCATTTCTCATTTATTTCTTTGCAGGGACTGCCCTACAGATACAGGGAAAATGATGCATGTTAATACTTCAGAAATGGAAAGTAAAGGAGTTGTAGTTCAGCAGAGTAGGGAAGAGAAATAGACCCGAAGAAGATGTAGAATGTCTTACAACTCTTCCCAAACTTAGCAAATTGGAGGATTGGGTGGGGAATTGTTCCCTATTAAAGACCTTATTCCACACGTGCATACATTTCCTTCCACATATACACCTCAACCAGAGAAAAAACTTTTCATGGAGTTCTGAAGTGATCCATCATATTTAAGGATGAGACTTAAAGGAGAAGATTGAATTTCATAACTGTTGTGGAAGACCACACTAGCCACCAGTACTTACCAATAAGAACTTTAAGTATAAATATGGTCAAAAACCAAAGAACCTCTGAACATTAGAGGCACAAAATATTAGGGTATAAAAGATAGGCCCTAAGAAGAAAAAGTTCTTATCCTTTTGCTTTCTGATAGTAGCCATATTTTTTTGAAGATTTTATTTATTTATTTGAGAGGTAGAGTTACAGACAGTGAGAGGGAGTGACAGAGAGAAAGGTCTGCTTTCTGTTGGTGCTTCTTCCTGGTCTCCCACGCAGGTACAGGGGCCCAAGCACTCTGCTTTCCCAGGCCACAGAAGAGAGCTAGATTGGAAGAGGAGCAGCCGGGACTAGAACCAGTGCCCATATGGGATGCCAGCGCCACAGGCGAAGGTTTAACCCACTGAGCCACAGCGCCAGCTCCATTAGTAGCCATCTTAACAGGTATGAGGTGATATCTAATCATGGCTTTGGGGCCGGCGCTGTGGCATAGCAGGTAAAGCTACCACCCACAGTGCCAGCAACCCATATGGGCGCTAGTCTGAGTCCCAGCTGCTCCACTTTCCATCCAGCTCTCTGCTATGGCCTGGGAAAGCAGTAGAAGATGGCCCAAGTCCTTGGGCCCCTGCACCCGTGTGGGAGACCCGGAGGAAGCTCCTGGCTTCTGACTTCTGATCGGTGCAGCATTGCAGCCAATTGGGAAGTGAACCATCAATGGATAATCTCTCTCTCTTCCTCTCCTCTATCTGTGTAACTCTGACTTTCAAATAAATAAATAAATCTTTTAAAAACTTAATTGTGGCTTTGATTTGTATTTCCCCAATGATCAGTGATGTTGAGCACCTTTTCATATACCTGTTTTTCCATTTGTATGTCTTCTTTGAAGAAATATCAATTAAGTTTTCTGCCCATTTAAAATCAGGTTTTTTCCTACTGAGTTGTAGGATCTCCTTATATATTTTGGAGATTAACTGCCCATCATATATGCATATGATGCTGTTTTAAATGGAATTGTTTCCCTAATTCTATATTTTGATAGCTCATTGCTAGTCTATAGAATTATAGTTGATTTTTAAAAATATTTTATTTATTTATTTGAGAGGTAGAGTTACAGACAATGAGAGGAAGAGGCAGAGAGAGAGGTCTTCCATCTGCTGGCTTACTCCTCAAATGGCTGCAACGGCTGGAGCTGTGCTGATCTGAAGCCAGGAGCTGGGAGCTTCTTCAGGTCTCTCACACAGGTGCTGGGACCCAAGTGCCTGGGGCATCTTCTACTGCTTTCCCAGGCCATAGCAGAGAGCTGGATGGGAAGTGGAACAGCCAGGACTCGAACTGGTGTCTATATGGGATGCAGGCATTGCAGGCAGAGCCTTAACTTACTGCGCCACAGCGCCGGCCCCTATAATTTTTATACATTAATTCTAGCATCCTGTAACTTTGCTCAAGTTGTCTATTTGCTCTAATTGCTTTTTCTGGAGTCTTTAGAATTTTCCACATGTAAGATTACATTATCTGCAAATAGAGACCATTTGATTTTTTCCCCCTTTCCAATCAGGATGTGTTTTATGAGTATTTCTTCCCCAGTTGTCCTGGATAGAACCTCTAGTGAACTAGTGAATGAAAGTAGTGAAGCCATACATCCTTGTTTTGTTCTTATCTTTCACTGTGAAGTTTAGTGTTCGCTGTGGGTTTTCCATAGATAGCCTTTATCAAGTTGAGGAAATTCACTTTCCTTCTTTGTTTATAAAGCATCTTTATCATGATGCTTTATCAGATCTGTGTCTATGAAGATGATACTGTATTATCTGATATTTATTTTTACAAATATGTTATATTAATTAATTTTCATATTTTAAACCAACCTTATATTCCTGGGGTACTTGGCTCTCGTGTATAATCCTTTTCACATGTGCAAACATTTTTTGAGGATTTCTGTGTCTGTATTTGTAAGTAATATTGATCAGTTGTTTTCCTTTCTTGTTGTGTCTTTTATCTGGCTTTGGTATCTAGCCTTGTAGAATGAATTTGGGAGTGTTTATTCCCTTCTCTTTAATGTTTTGAAAAAATTTATGACCATTGGTGAAAAAATAATTTCATGTGAACCAAAAATTTAGATATGAAACAAAACAGTAAATTAGAAGAAACTATGAGCCAAAAAAGTAGAGAACAATATTGATAGATGTGCCATAAAAATGAAAAAAAAAACTATATAATAGAAGTCTAAAGAAAATTATGAAGTGGGAAAAATTTTATAATACTTATGACAATCAAAGGACTCATTTCCTTAAAGAATGTTCTTATGGGAGTGGGTATTATGGCACAGTGGGTTAAGCCACCACTTGGAATGCCCACATACCAGGTTCACATGCCAACTACTCAATGCTTCAGACCCAGCTTCCTGTTAATGTGCCTGGGAGACAGTGGATGACGGCCCAAGTGCTTGGGTCACTGTCACCCACATAGGCGAACCGGATGGAATTCTGAGCTCATGGCTTTGGCCAGCCCTGGCTGTTGAAGGCATTTGGGGAATGAACTGGTGGATGGAAGATGTCTCTCTCTCTCTCTCTCTCTCTCTCTCTCACACACACACACACACACGCACACAAAAACACACTGCCTTTCAAATAAGATGTCAGTTCTCAGATTAAAGTACAGATTTATTACAAATACGTCACTGAATGTCGATTTTTCTTCTGTATGCAGATACGTCAAGAAGTTCCTGTCCCCTTATATAGTGTTGTTCAACAAGCAACTCGACAGGTTTGCATGTGTATACACGTTACACTTGCACGAGGAAAACTGGAAATTGTTAAAAGTGGTTGGTGGTAGAACAGCCATTGCAGTGCACTTTCACATGCTATTTTATACATTTTTTCACATTGTTTGCACTGCTTTTCTCAAAAGAATGTGGAGAGAGAGAGAGAGAGAGAGAGAGAGAGAGAGAGAGATTCTGTGGAAGGGATATATTTTTTTCTATGAAAGTAGTTCTTAGGGGCTGGCGCTGTGGCATAGCGGGTTAAAGCCCCAGCCAGCAGTGCTGGCATCCCATATGTGTGCTGGTTTGAGTCCTGGCTGCTCCTCTTCCGATCCAACTCTCTGTTATGGTCTGAGAAAGCAGTAGAAGATGGCCCAAGTCCTTGGGTCCCTGAGCCCGTGTGGGAAGACCCGGAGGAAGCTCCTGGCTTCGAATCAGCTCAGCTCTGGCCGTTGCGATCATTTGGGGAGTGAACCAACAGAATGGAAGATTCTCTCTCTCTCTCTCTGTCTGTCTTTCAAATAAATAAATTTTTAAAAAAGAAAGTAGTTCTTAGTTATTTTTTAAAAGACATAAAAGCCCATGAGATTCTGATGTGAGCTATAATTCCTCTCCCACTAAAACGAACATGTATTTGCACACAAGTTTGATGCAGTCTTAGGCGATCCACAGAGTTGGCCAAGTGAGAATGCCCATTCTAGGTTAAACAGTGTGGCCAGTAGGGATTGGCTGTTTGGCTGAGGGGCAACAAAGTGAATATGGAGTGGCAGACAGTGATACGGCCACAAGCTCAGTCTTCCTGGGGGCCCTGGAATTAAAGAACCAGGAGTTAGAAGCCCAGCAGACTGTATAGGTCAGCCAAGTGGTAGCAGCAGACACTGTTTGGAGCAACGTGCACCCAGGCACTGCTGGGTTAGCTTAGTGGGAATGAAGGAGGGAGGAAAGGAGCCGAGAGTATTTCCTTACATTGGCTGCCTGAGTAAAGGTGGCATTTATCATGTTGGTCACACATCTGTGCATGTTTCTAGAAGGCATAATGGGTAGGTGCTTGACTCCAGGGGATGGGAGGCTATGGGAGGTGGGAGGGGTGGAAGGGCAGCCCTTTCTGCACGTCTCATTAGGGATCAGAACATCTTTGCATCCCTCCCTCCCTCAGCTGTGTGAGCCTTAGTAAAATGGAATCTAACCCAGGACAAGTGTTCAGAGAAGCTATCAAATCACATGCAATTCACAGAGCAAGTAGTCAGCCACGCCTTTGGGACGTTAAATACCAGGCATCTTCAAAAAGTTCACATTTCATGAAAAGGCTATGCATGGATTTCAGTTTTGTGCACCCAAATTAACATCTTTTCGTTCAATTTCCATGAATTTGTAAAAGTGTTCTCATACATGTTTTTCTTTGAATGAACAAGACAGGATTCTGTTGTTTTTATTTTATCAAATTGCAAGTTGGTCTAAAGTAGAAAAGGTAATGGATCACTCATGAAAAAGGCAAAGATTAGACAATTGGCCTTCTCTTTGTAGGCTAATTCATAGACCCTGTAAAAAATTCCAGTTTTCAACTTTAAAAGAAGTTCATATGTTTGAAAGCTGCTGTTTGGCTGTAACCCAGTAGAAATAGTTTCCTTGTTTTCACAAATAAATATAATGAAATGAATGAGACCTTTTGGGTTTCCCCTCCCTCCTGAATTCTTCCCAGTCAAATGAGAATAGCACCAGTTTTATTTTCCCATTATGAAAGTAATACATTGCTGATTTTTTCAAAAAGTGAACAGAAAAGTTTAAGGAAGTCAGACATCCTCACTGCTTGTCTCTTTCTGAGATCAACCCTCCCATTGGGATGGGGGTTCAGGGGGAAATGTTGGCCCTCTAGGGCTGGGAGTGAGGGGCTAGAGAAGTGAGGAGAGGCAGTTGGACTGGGAGTAGAGAAGCAAAAAAAAAAAAAAAGTATTCCTCTAAGAGGAAGGAAAGACTAAAGGAGGTGGGAGCAGATGCAGTCTGTCCCTGTCATGCAAAGAAAGGCAGATTGCAACCTCAAGAAGTGACTTCTGGGGGAAATGAGTGGCAGGACCTGGTGTGGCAGGGAAGGAATGGGGAGGGCTCCTGCCGCACTCCTGGTGGGAGTGGTAACTGGGGTCCTGATCTCATGGGTGACGTGGCCCTCACGTGAGCCCGAGCGGACGAGTGCCGCGCCTTCTGGTCCCGGTCTTCGTTTGCTCCCGTTGCTGTCTCCCCATCGCCTGGAGGGCGGCCGGATTTGTGGCAAGGGGAAGGAAGGTCGCTGCCTGGATCCCAGCAGGTCTGTGTGTGGATGGGGCGCCGCCCGGGATCCCAGAGGTCCGGGCCACTGAGGGTGGAGACCGATGGGGGACACGATGTGCTGTTGCTTCCTCCACACCTTTGCACTCTCCCCGGCCCTTCCTAGAATAAAAGTTGCGGCGTGCTTCAGGGACTGGGTGCCAGCAGGAAGCCCATACTCGGAGGGGGGGACCTTTGGCATTAAGGGCATTGAATCGGGAAGGGCCAGCAGCGGGATGCGTGTCCTATGTGCTGGTTCCTCTGCGCTCATCTCGGGGCCGCGCGACCGTCTGACAGGCATTCCCCCTTGTCTTTCAGTCGGGGGCTGTGCCGTTCAGGGCAAAGAATAATCTACTTCGAGTCTCGCAGGTCAGTGCCCCGCGGTTTCCGGAGGGTCGGGATGGCTGCGGGCCTTACCTTACCTTGAGTTCTCATTACTGACTCGCTAGCAGCGTCCCGGCTGCACGAAAAACGATGTGACAGTCCCTACAGGAAGAACCGTTGTCACAGGGGGAGCAGTTCCTCGGGCAGGGCGACTGAAGAGATCATTTGATCTTTCGCTCCTCGGGCTTTCCCTGCTCCCACGCCCCGCCCCTCCCCGCCTCTTTCCAGTGGTTCCAAAGGGGTGGGGTTGTTTTTTTTTTTTTTTTTTTTGCTGGGAAAATGGCCGATCTCTGGAACTAGGGAAGCGGGTCGGCGCGGGTAGACGCCGTGTAGCAGAAGGACTTGTGTCCGAGGAGTCTAGGCAAGTCGGGGTAGGGTGAGAGACAAAACGGCGAAATCCGTTTGACAACCGGGTTTTCCATTAGGAAAAGCTGGTACCGGGATTCTCCGAAGGGCTGTTCGGTCCAGCTGAACCGCTCGTCGCTGCGGCGTCCCCTGTGTCTGCATTCTTGTGCCTTTAAGGCCAAAGCAACCCCAGGAGACGGAAGGAGACATTGTGCAGAACCAAGTAGGTCCGAGTCAGGGTGGTGGCACAGTTTGGGGACCCCCGGGGTGGAGGATGGGCTGCATCTCCCTCTTCTCCTCTCTACCCTAATTCGCAGCTTGCAAAGCAAAGTGCTGTGCAGGCACAAGACCAGGAAGGAAATGGTTGGGAGGGGGCGATTGTCAAGGACGTCTTGGGCTGTGGGGGGCAGGATGTTACTCCAGTTGTATAGCTATAGTGCCAGGGGCCTTGGTCTGTCAGCCCAGCACTCAGTCCCAGAGTTTGTGAGTGTTTAGGTTTGGTGGAGCCGGGCGCCAGGATGAGAAAGGAAGGAAATTGCTTGCGAGCAGTGAAGTGGATGTAATTGCGGGGGGTGGGGGGGAAGCTGTCTTGGTACCTTTCGGAATGTGGGGGTGTCGGAGTTTGAGACTTTAATGTATTTCATGCCTGTGCGGTTTCTAGGCACTGCTCTGCTCCACCGCCATGCACTTTGTTGCAAGGAAACAGGTGTGGCGTCAGATTCGGAGGGGGTGGGGGTGGGAGGAGAGGCTCCTTCAAGGAGAAGTTCTGTGGGGGAGAGGAGGATAACAGAAGGTAGGAAACATGGTGCCACGCTGGGGACAAAGGCTAGGAATTCAGAAAAAGGGATTGTGTGTCCCAGTCCTGGGTGAGGTCTGTCTTTTGCTTGAGCTCAGCACTGCCTTGCGGTCCTCTTGTTTGCAGGTCTGCTGGACAACCGTGCACTTGGAGACACCAAAGAGAAGAAAGAAACCGCTTGGACCTTCGCCAGTGCATATGAGGGTATCACTGCCCCCAGGCCATCTGGAAGACCTCCGGTGGTAAGGAGCTGATCGGATGCTTTAAATATGACATTGTGCAGTGGAGCAGTGGGGCATGAGGTTGGAAAATCTGAAGGTGGGGAAAATTTCCAAAATTAGCTTCTCATCGGAGGGAAGGAACCAGTGATCCAGATACCAAAGACACCCTGAGTCCCTGCCAGTATCCCCACATGTTTATAGGTCACTAGTTCAGTCTGTCTGATTGTAAAGGCACAAAAGTAGGAGGAGCCTGAAGCCTGAAGTCTTTCCTTTATTCCTAGGTCCTGCTGTATCGCAGCTGCAGCAGAGCCCGACAGCGGTAGCTGAGGACTCTGCCCCGCTCCCCACCCACCCCATCCCCCAACGTGAGCTCACTCTTCTGGGCCAGAGCAAACGCTAAGAGACTCACCCCACCTCTACCATGGGCCGCACTCGGGAAGCTGGCTGCGTGGCTGCAGGTGTGGTCATCGGGGCTGGCGCCTGCTACTGTGTATACAAACTGACCTGGGGAAAAGATGAATATGAGAAAACCTGGGATGACGATGAGGAGTGTAGTGACACGTCAGAGACTGGGGTCGAGCCTGAGATAGTAGCCAGCGATGCCGTTGGGGAGGAGCCTGTAGCCAAACTTCAGGGTGAGTCAAAGGCCAAGGCCGAGGTGAGCCTTGAACTTGAGAGTGGCCCAGCTGTAAAGAAGGAGGCACAGTTGGGATCCCAGAGCGGAGGTGGCCTAGAAGCCAAGGCCAAGGCTCTTTTCAACACTCTGAAGGAACAGGCAAGTGCAAAGCTGGGCAAAGGGGCCCGGGTGGGTAGCATCTCTGGGAATAGGACCCTTGCACCGAGTTTGCCCTGTCCAGGTGGCAGGGGTGGAGGCTGCCACCCTCCCAAGAGTGGAGGTAGATCTGGGAGCAGAGCAAGTGGAAAATCCAAAGGAAAGACCCGAAGTAAGAGCACCAAGGCTCCAGCTACAACTTGGCCTGTCCGTAGAGGCAAGTTCAACTTTCCCTATAAAATCGATGATATTCTGAGTACTCCTGACCTTCAAAAGGTCCTCAACATCCTGGAGAGAACAAATGATCCTTTTATTCAAGAAGTCGCCTTGGTCACTCTGGGTAACAATGCAGCATATTCATTTAACCAAAATGCAATCCGCGAATTGGGCGGTGTCCCGATTATTGCAAAACTGATAAAAACGAAAGACCCCATCATTAGGGAAAAGACTTACAATGCCCTTAATAACCTGAGTGTGAATGCCGAAAATCAGGGCAAGATTAAGACGTATATCAGTCAAGTGTGCGATGACACCATGGTCTGTCGCTTGGACTCAGCTGTGCAGATGGCTGGATTAAGACTGCTAACCAATATGACTGTGACCAATCATTACCAACATTTACTTTCCTATTCCTTTCCCGACTTTTTTGCTTTGTTATTCCTGGGAAATCACTTCACCAAGATACAGATAATGAAACTAATTATAAACTTTACTGAAAATCCAGCTATGACAAGAGAGCTGGTCAGTTGTAAGGTTCCATCAGACCTGATTTCCCTCTTTAATAAGGAGTGGGATCGAGAGATTCTTCTTAATATCCTTACTCTTTTCGAGAATATAAATGACAATATAAAAAGTGAAGGGCTTGCATCATCCAGGAAGGAATTCAGCAGGAATTCACTTTTCTTCTTATTCAAAGAGTCTGGAGTGTGTGTGAAGAAGATCAGAGCCTTAGCAAATCACAGTGATCTTGTGGTGAAAGTCAAAGTTCTGAAAGTGTTAACCAAACTGTAATTGGGATGCATCCCAGGCAGTGCTAGGGTCATTTCTTAGTTTGCACTTGGGATTCGTATACTTTGTACATGCTTTGTTTTTCACTGTGCTGATATGGCGAAGAGGTGCTTTGAGCTGCTGTTTTGGAATAATGAATATCACACATCATCAACAGTGATTGATGCTGCTTCTGATGGTGGAGAGTTAAGCTGGACCCATTTTGAGGATGCTAAAAGAATATCATGGCTTGTAGAAATAAATCATCTAATGATGTTGATCTTCCTACCTAGATTGAGATATTTTTACTCTCTCCTGTACTTAAAGTTTAACAGTGAACCAATTATACCTCTTGAATAAGCTACATTTTGTATTGGTTTAAGTTTGTTAATCTAAGGCTTGTATGTCATCAATAAAGTTGTGTGTTTTAAGCAGCAGAAAACAGACACCGTCCTCGTCCTTGACTTTGTGTTCTGCTTGGAAAGGCCAGCTGTGTGCCAGCGAGAAGACAGTAGCGCAGCTGGGAGCCTCCCATCACGGCAGATGCTCCCTATCAGAACTTCCCATCAGTGCTCAGAGGCGGCGGAAGCCGCCGCGCGCAGCAGTGCCAGGGCAAGTTGTGCAGAGCAGGGGGATATGAAAGGGTCAGGAGAGGATTCAGGAGGGCACTCGGGGAGGGAGGAGTGGGAAGAAAGGTTGTAGCCATGGGAATCCTCCTCCAGGAGGCTGCTGGCCTGCCTGGAGTGCAGAGTGTGGGGGAGGGGAGTGACAGGAGGCAGAGTCGGGCAGCAGGGTGAGGCCCATCCACGCAACACCCCTGCTTGCTGAACTGTGGTGTCTGGCTGTTGCCCACGCACCCCCGAGAGACGCCACAGCCTTTTGTGATCAGAGGAATGACAGGATGAAAGGAAACCAAAGTGGCTGGTTTGTGAGCGGGATGGGTCCGAGTTGGGGTGGGGATTAGCCCACCCCATGTGACTAGAGATGGAGAAATCAGTTGCAAGTTAGCCCTGTCATCCAGCACTATATGATACAGGCATAAAATGTCACTGGTGGCCGTGGGCGTGGGAAGGAGAGGACAGAAGCGAGAGCCCCTTGGAACAGCTGGTGCTGGAACCTGCTCTGGGGACGCATGCACAGGGCCAATTTGGTTTCAGGGTCCTGGGGGGCATTTGACAGGAAGACCTCCTGTGTCTTGTCCAACTCTGGGGTGCTTGAGAGTGAATGGGTGGTTTTCATCTTGAAATAGTAGGAATGTAGAGTAGAAGAAACAAGAACTTGTAGCACTTGAATCAGGTTTGTTTTACAAGGCTGGTTGGGGTGAGACCTTTATGGAACCATCTAGGATGCTGGTACAAGGTCCACTGGCATACGCGTTTCAGAAGCCTTCAAGATGGACACATCCTTTGACCCAGTAGTTGCCCTTGCAGACATTATCCTGAGGAAATGGCCAGATAATTGGCTGTGCAGAGCTGTGCATCTTCAGGAGGTTTGGAAGGGTGGTGGAGAGTAAGCAATCCAAGTGTCTCAAAATAAGCAGTTGGCTAAACAATTTAAGAGATGTCTACATATTGAAATATTGGTGAGCATCTACAAATATATACTTGGAAAAATTCAGCATATAATCTTAAGTGACAAAGCTGGTTAAAGGACTGTATACAAAGTATATACAATTTTTTTAAGTATAAAATATTGGGGTCAGCAGTGTGGCAAAACAGATAAAGCCACTGTCTTTAATGCCAGTATGCCATATGGTGCCAGTTTGACTCCCAGCTGCTCCACTTCCAATCCAGCTCCCTGCTAATGTGCCTGGGAAAACAGGGAAGGATGGCCCAAGTGCTTGGATACCTGCACCCCTGGAGGAGACCCAGAAGAAGCTCCAGGCTTTGGACTGGCCCAACTC
Source organism: Sylvilagus floridanus (assembly GCA_949820135.1). Classification (NCBI taxonomy): domain Eukaryota; kingdom Metazoa; phylum Chordata; class Mammalia; order Lagomorpha; family Leporidae; genus Sylvilagus; species Sylvilagus floridanus. Next base: position 40,846,102 of record OX463223.1, read on the forward strand.
TGGCCGTTGCAGCCATTCAGGGAGTGAACCAGCAGATGAAGATCTCTCTCTGACTTTCCCTCTCTCTCTCTGTAACTCTGCCTTTCAAATAAAATAAATAAATATTTTTTAAAAAATAAAAGTATAAAATATTTATTTGTATTACCACTTCTGAAAGACTGTATCTTAAAATGTGAAGCAAGGTATTTGTGAGTAAAATCACGATATATGAATTTAATATTTTAATCTTTTTTCTCAATTATGTTTTTTATGTGCAATCTATGTGAATTTTTGTGTAATTGTTCAGAAAGAACAATGTTGAATACAGGCAAGGTTGGAAATGAGGGTTAGCATAGAATGGGAGAATAGGAGGTATTTATATGGATATGTTTAAAGCACATAATGAGTGGAAAATATTTAAACCTAAATGGGAAATGTGTTAACATGTTAGAAACATTATGAAGCTGTGACTAATAGCATATTAATAAATGAGAAAATGTATACAAAAATACTAAAATATTGTTGGAGCATAGCAGTCAATTACTAAAAGTGAACACCCTTAGTTCACTAAAACACAGTGTTGATAATATTTAGTTTATCTTTTTTAAAGTGTCATCATTTTCTCATTCACTAATGTTATTTAATAAATACATTTGAAAAATAATTCCTCTGAGTTAAGGTATTTGTTCCTTCGAAGAATTACAAAGTGGTTCCTTCATGTTCTTCAAGTTTTACAGCCTTCTTGGTGTCTAGGTGATGTTCTTGTGGTCTAGACTTGAAGTCTACGTCAATGGTTCTCAAAGGAAAGTTAGTGGAGTTGTGGGAATACATGTACATGTTTCTGTGTCTCACAAATCACCTAGAAATGCATTTTAAATGTTGTGTGTTCATTTTAGTGGGATAAATGCATTTATTATAAATATGTGTTGTATTTTCCTGTGTTACCTGGTGAGGCCCCCATTTTGGGCTTATGTTAAGTATTGTCATGGTACCAAGTAGAATTACTGTAATTAACTGATTGTAATAGGGGACATTTCCCCCCACAATTTAATATCTCAAAATTTGTGGTGCACCTTACATTTGAGATCCCCTTAGCATTGTGTCATAGTTAAATTTGAAGTATTTTTTTTTCTGATGGTTGTATTCATCAGCTTTTTTTTTTTATAATTGAGTACACATGACAAAGTTTTTATGAAGGAAAGGGGTTTATTTTTATGGTTTACAGGCAAAAATCAGGCAGTCCCATTAGTTTGACTCCTGATGAGAGCAACGTATGGCAGAACACATGTAGAGGAAGAATCACATATCAATCCAGGGAGTAGAGAGAGCAGCTAGGCCTGATTCTCAGCTTTTATAACCGACACTCTCCCAAGAAGTGCCCTTTTGAGGCCTTGCTTCTGATGACCCAAGGACTTCCAATTGGGCCCACCTCCAAGACCCTGTAATTGGACAAAGTCCTCACCCTCTCAGCACCAGTAACTTAGATCCTTGGGAATTCAGCATCTTCATGAGTTGGGGAGCCGAATTATGTTCAAACTATAACAGTGGTCTATAAAATAATGATGTATTTAATAATAAAAGCATCATGGATCAACAAAATTCTATTTCTGGTCAAAATTAGAAAACATATCTAATACACAAAGATTGCATTTGTTCAATAATACATCATTCTGTACTTAGACAGTTTTGAGTTAGGAAAGAAGCAGAGGGTTGAGATTGGGTCATTATGTTCTCCCTACTGAAGGGAATGTTTAAATCAAGAGATTGTGTATTATCATCAGCACCATATCTATGGCCCAAATCATGACTTAGGGCTACCAAAGCGACATGGTCAATGTCATGGAATTAATATTAATTTCAATTTGCTTGGCTTTGTAGCTTAGTTTATTTTTAATTTGTGAAGTTGGCTTGCTTCATACTTTGTATGAGAGCTACAAGAAAAGGCATTTATGCCTGCTTTTAGGTATATAAATATTTCAGTTACATTGCCATAAGAATGATTTCAAATAATGCTAGGGGCCTTTGAGGGATTTTATCCTTTTTAGAATAATGTTACAATATTCAAATTTGATAAGTAATGCATGTATGTCAAAGACATGTATATCATAGAAGGAAAGAGGTGGGTGGTGTCTAATATTTGTCAGAATCTGTTAGGCCCTTTACATAATGCTCCCTCCACTAATCCCTTCAGTAATTCTGTGAAGCAAATATTACTGTACTTTCATTTCAGAAGAAATGAGACTTGGAGAAAGTGGGTAAAACTTCGAAGCTTCTGCTACTAGTAAGTGGCAGGGCTAGTGGCCTTCCACACTTCGGCCACACTTGGGTTGTTTTGAAATTGCCTCTTATGGAGCTGAACACTTGTAAAATGCCTCTACAGATACTCAACACAAAACCAGCCCTTGATTAAGATAGAGATGCAGATGATATTCCGTAGGTCGAGCCTAATAACTTTGTGGATACCCACACAGTAAAGTGTAGAGGAAAGAGCAAAGTCTCAGGGGTTCCTAAAACTGAGGCTTAGTTGAGGCATGTGGTGCTTCCACATAGCTGGTCAGACCAGTAGTTTGGCCTTGACCAAACAATAGTATTAGTATATACTGAACTTGAGTATTAAATGACTTTTATTTCTGGGATGAAAATGAGGTTAACTTGAGGTGAAAGTGAGGTTAACTGGGGCTGGCGTGGTGGCGTAGTAGGTTAAGCAGCCATCTGCAGCACCAACATCTTGTGGGGTGGTTCAGAGTCTTGGCTGCTCTACTTCCAATTCAGCTCCCTGCTAATGTGCATGGCAAAGCAATGGAAGATGACCCAAGTCCTTGGGCCCCTGCAACCACGTGGGAGACACACAAGAAGCTCCTGGCTTTGGCCAGGGCTGCGACCATCTGGGGAGTGAACCAGTGGATGGAAGATCTCTCTCTCTGTCTCTCCTTCTCTGTAACTCTGCCTTTCAAATAAATAAAATAAATCCTAAAAAGACGAGGTTACCCCAGCACGGTGAGGCAGACACAGCTCCCCTTCCCCGCCCCTTGTTCCTCCCTTTCTCCTCTCCCGCCTTCCCCCTTCTGCCTTTATCTCCTCCTTCTGGGAGAGGATCAGCATAAGTGTTCTGTCCCTCTGTGTCTTTCCGGTGAGCATTTAATTCCCATGACCACATGCTGTGTTCTTCATAGAAAATGGTGGTTGTGACAGGATGCACAGATGTTTCAGATCCCCTGTTGAGCAGAACCAGGACTGAGGGGCTCGGCTCCGCTCAGCTCAGCTCAGTGCAGCCTGGTGTGCGGCCTGGACTTTGGTGCTCCACACCGGGCATCGCTTACACCAATCAACTCGGACTTGGGGACAGTGCCAGGTGAGACACGGCCAGGCCACAGGCTGGTGTCCCAGCGCTGAACAGGAGGTTGTCACTCTCAGTCCTCTGGCGAAGGGCAGAGTTCCAGGATGGTGGCCATGATTGAGCCCACTGGAGGCGACAGGGAAGAAGCAGTGTCCTCTCTTTAGGGAGGACGGTGGCTCCCGGTAAACTGAGGAAATTAGAAACGCCGAGGATTTCCTGCTGATTTGGCTTTGTTCTCATCTAACCGTTTAAGAAATAGAAATGGTTTATCCCAGTCCAAATGTGTTTAAAGGCGATTTTATGATGATGGAGTGCAGGTGTGTTATAAAGCATCACATTTCAAGGCTCAGGAAACGGGTTTCTTTCTTCTTAATTTGCATTTTACCAGCTTTGTTTCAAAAGAGATTCTTAGGCAAGTGTAGGTTTGGCAAATGGATGTAGGTCAGGCAAATTTTATGCTTATAACTTTCTTTGATTCATTGCTCTAACTTCCCTTGAGACTGGATATTTAAGGATATAACTATTTTCAGTGCTAGTTTTTAAAATATTGTTTATTTATTTTATTTAATTGAAAGGGAGGAGGAGGAGAAGGAGGAGGAGAAGAAGGGAGTTCCCATCTGCTGGTTCACTCCTTCAATGCCCACAACATCCATGCTGTGCCAGCCTGAAGCCAGCAGCAAAGCTGGGACTCTCCTTGTCTTTGACCCAGAGCTGTCTCCCCACCATCCTGGGGCCTGCCCTGTGCCAAGGCTATGGCGCTAAGCAGGAGGAGGAATGGTCCCTTTTCAGTGGTGCATCTCCGTGCCCCGACCCTCTACATGGTCCCCTCTCTGGCTTTGTGTTAAGGGCCTGGGCCATGTGTGTGTTGGAGCATGCGTGTGAGAGGAGGGGAAAAGGAAGGGAAGGGGGTGCAGTAGCTTTGCTTGGGCAAAGCTCCCCCTTTACTGAGCACTTCTGAGTTAGCGTGTTATCAAGTGGGGTGAGATTTCCTTCTGGAAATAAAAAAAAAAAACAGGATGGCAATTTCTGTTTCCGTAAGAAATGCAAGTATCAAGCAGACCAGATTCTTCTGTTTGCTGCTCAGAACATTCCCTCGCTAAGATCAGTCTACATCAGAAACAAAATTGTCACAGGTTTATTCAGTGCTCAGAGAACTTAGCCAGCTTAGATATTGGTGCCATCAAAGTAGAGGAACCCGGTAGACAGCTCATCTAATTCATGTAGCTTTGCTCGTGTTTTTTCCTTTAGAGTTGAGTGCCTGTCAATGATCAAATTTTCCATATTTATCCTGTATGGGTTGTGTTCATCTCATGCTGAGGAAATAGTTATAAAATAGACTCATATTCCCTTCAAGCTTTTTTTTTTAAGATTTATTTATTCATTTGAAAGGCAGAGCTACAGAGAGAGGCAGAGACAGAGAGAGAGGCCTTCCATCCGCTGTTCACTCCCCAATTGGCTGCAATGGCCAGAGATGCACCAATCTGAAGCCAGGAGCCAGGAGATTTTTCTGGGTCTCCCACACGAGTGCAGGGGCCCCAAGGACTTAGGCCATCTCCTACTGCTATCCCAGGCCATAGCAGAGAGCTGGATTGGAAGTGGAGCAGCTGGGACTTGAACTGGTGTCCATATGGGATGCTGGCACTGTAAGCGGCGGCTTTACCTGCTACGCCACAGCACCAGTCCCTGTTTTTTTTTTTTTTAATTTTAATTATGAATTCTTTTTTGACTCATGGGTTATTTAAAAACATATTTATTAGTTTTCAAAAATATGAGGATTTTTAGTTATACTTTTCTTGTTCATTTCTAGTTAATTGAACCATGCCTCTAGGGAAAATTTGAGGAACATACACTATAAGATTTTAACCTGAAGTTTGTTAAAGTTTGCTTTATGGCCCAGTATATGATCAACTTTATATCTATTCCTCATGTTTTTAAAAATAACACATCTTGGAGCCAACGTGCAGTGCAGCAGGTTAAGCCTCTGCTTTTGGTCCTGGAACCCATAATCAGAAAGCCAGTTCAAGTCCTGCCACTCTACTTGCAATTTCTCTTCCTGCTAATGCATCTGGGAAGGCAGCAGAAGACGGCCCACCCTGCATATGGGAGGCCAAGTTGGAGTTTTTGGCTTCTAGCTTTGGCCTGGCCAAGACCTGGCTATTGTGACCATTTGGGGAGTGAACCATCATATGGAAATGTCTGTTTTTTTCTTTCTCCCTCTGGCTTTCTAATAAATAAATAAATAGTAAGTAAATAATTTAAAAATTAGCAAAAATATAATAACACATCTTTTGTATTTGTTGATTATGGCATTGTAGCAAACAGAGGTCGAACTAATTCGGGTAGGTTTGCTAATTATGTTCGTATCTTCTACACCCTGTCATTTTATCTGCTTATTATCTGTCAACTACAAAATGAAGTATATTAAAATCTTCCACTATAATTGGGGGGTCTGTCTAGGTTTTTTGTAGTTTTGTACATTTTCACTTTATGTATTTTGGAGTTATATTGTTAGATGCATACAAGTTGTATCTTTCTGGTAAATTATATTTATCTCTGGTAATGCTTTTTGACTTAAAGTCCATTTTATTTGATGTTACCATATTTTACCAACTTTCTTTTAACTGGTGCTCTTATGCTATATTTATATTTCATCTTTATACTTTCAGTCTTTCTATATTCAAGTGTTAGATACATCTTTTGTGAAGAGTATATAGCTGGGTTTTGTTATTTTTATCCAATCTTACAAACTTTATCTTTGTTTTATTGACATTTTATTTTAGATTAAGTTTAGTTTTATAGAACAAAAATTGTGAGATACTAATACAAGGAGTTCTCAAATAGCCTTCACCCCCTCTCCATTAATATCTCATATTAGTAACTTTGTTGCGATTAATGAACCACACCCAGACTCCCACCCCCTTTTTTTCAAAGATTTATTTTTGTTTATTTTAAAGAGTTACATGGAGAGAGAAAGAGAGGCAGAGACAGAGAGAGGTCTTCCATCCGCTGATTCACTCTCCAGTTGGCCGCAACGGCCGGAGCTGCGCCCATCCGAAGCCAGGAGCCAGGAGCTTCTTCTAAGTTTCCCATGTGGGTTTAGGGGCTCAAGGATGTACTATCCTCTACTGCTTTCCCAGGCCATAGTAGAGAGCTGGATAGGAAGTGGAGCAACCGAGACTTGAACTGGCGCCTATATGGGGATGCCAGCGCGGCAGGCAGTGGCTTTACCCACTATGCCAACAGCGATGACTTCACCCCCCCCCCTTTATATCTAAAATCCTTTTGAAAGATGAAAAGGACTTTCTTGAAACAATTCTATCTTTTTATTAATAACCAGAAAAATCAGCAAATATTTTGAACAAAACAAATGAAACAGGTAGTATATAAAGATAAATAAGAAATGAAACCTGGAAACAAGGAGTTCAAAGACTATTTGGGGAAAACAAACACAGGCGAGGTAAGTAAAAACAGAAATTATATATTGACAAGTGATGAGATAGAAGCAGAGATAAAATGCTTTGGAAGCCTAGAGTTGGGATTAGTAATTTCCATTAGTCGTGCCTGTGCAAGAGTTTACAAAGAAAATATCATTTTATGAGTGTGGATGAGGGGATAGCTGGCTATTTAGACCTGGAGCTCAAGAGAGTGGTCAGATCCAAAGGCAAAGCTTAAGACGACATCCAGAAAGGAGATAAAACAAGCCCTGGCTATAGATAAAATTACTCAGAGAGTTATTACAGAACAAGGACTAACTCCAGGTGTAATCTCTAATATGGGGTGTGAGTTTCTGAGTCTTCCTTTTATGTAGAAGACCTGTATGTACAAATAATAGGCTGTATTTTGTTAGATGCCACTTTTGGGAATTGCAGAGTAGGCAAACTTTATCTTTGAATTGAAGCATTTAGTTCATTTTTTATTTCATGCAATTTCTGATTTACTTAGGATTAAATGTCTTACTCCTTAGTTAACCTTAAGTAGTTAACCTTCCTACTCTGTTTTCTTTCCTCTCTCGTCTTCTTTTGTATTTATTGAATTTTTATATCATTCCTCTTTCTTCTCTTATGCTAATATATTATTGTTTAGCGATTATCCTGGAAGTTACAACATATATTCCTGATTTTTAAAAGTCTACTTTTTTTTTGGCCCCTTTACCCTCATCTCTGACAATTCATAGGACTTAAAGTACTGATTCCATTTACTCTCATCTCAATTTGTATGCCACTGTTTTCATGTGCTGCAACTCTTTTTTCAGTCTAATTCTGTTCCTATTTCCATGTTTTAAGATGAGCTTTTTTACTGTCTTGTATAGTCAGTAATTGCTCTTCCTTTTGCACTTCTTTTCTTTCTGTTTTGTAGGAAGATTATATTTTTATTCCTGCTTTTAGTAGTTCTTATAGTAGGAGTTTGATAGTTTTTCTTTTTCCCTTTCCTCTTTTGTTTTTTCTTTCTTTTTGTTTTGCCTGAGAATGTCTTTACTTCAACTTCTTTGTTAAGAGAGACATTGTGGAAGGATTACATTCCTTATTCCAGTCTCCAGCCTCAGTGCAGACCCAGCCCCAGGCATTGCAGGCATTTGGAGTGTGAACCTGGGGATGGGATAGCTCTCTCTCTGTCTCCCTTCCTCCCTCCCTCTTGCTTTCCCTCTAGCTCTCAAATAAAAAAATAAATGAAAACATTTTAAAAAGCTATTTGTTTTGCTTTTGGTGTTCAGCAGTTTTACTATAAGGTACATAAGTCATATTTACAATTCATCTTTCTTAAGGTTTGTAGGGCTTCTTGAATCTACGGCTTGACGTTTTTAAAAAGCTCAGAAAAATCTTGACTATTTATTTTTTTAAAAAGAGATTTATTTATTTGAAGGGCAAAGAGGGAAGGGCAGGGAGAGAGAATCTTCCGTCCTTGGGTTCACTCTCCAAATACCTGTAACAGCCTGGGCTAGGCCAGGCGGAACCCAGGATCCAGCAACTCCACCTGGGTCTCCTGTGGAGGTGACAGGAACCCAAGTGCTTGGCCCATCACCTGCTCCCTCCCAGGAAGCTCTGAGTAGCTGAGACTAGAAACAAGCACTCCCATATGGGATGCCAGCATTCCAGGCAGCAACTTAAACCTTGTGCTACAATGCCAGCCCGAGTTATTTCTTCTTTTCTTTTTTTTTTTTTAAAGATTTATTTATTTGTTTGAAAGGGAGAGAGAGAGAGAGAGAGACAGAGAGAGGTCTTTCATCCACTGGCTCACTCCCCAGAGGACCGCAACGGCCGGAACTGAGCCAACCAGAAGCCAGGAGCCAGGAGCTTCTTCCGAGTCTCCCACATGGGTGCAGGGGCCCAAGCACTTGAGCCATCTTCTACTGCTTTCCCAGGGCACAGCAGAGAGCTTGATCCGAAGTGGAGCAGCCAGGACTCGAACCAGTGCCCGTATGGGATGCCAGCACTGCAGGCGGTAGCTTTACCGCTACGACACAGTGCTGACTCTGTCGTCCCAGTTATTTCTTTAGATATCACTTCTGTCTCATTCATTCTCTCCTCTCTTCCTGAATTCCAAGTACACATGTGTTACAACTTCCCTCTGTATTTTGTCTCTATCTCACTCTTCAAATTCTTGTTTTCAGGATTTTGTGATTCATTCTGGATGCTTTCTTCTGACCTGCCTTCCCATTGAATAATTTTCTCATCCCCTGTCTATACTTTGATGTTAAATCAATCCATTCATTTCTCAATTGGTTCTATATTCAGTTCTACAATTCTATTTTATGCTTTTGTGACTTCCATTTATCGGCAGAAATTCTTAATGTTCTCTTTATTGCCTTGAACAGAGTAAGCATATTCACTTCTACTCTGTGATAACTCTGCAGTTCCAATGAGTGTTTTTCTATTGTGTATCATTTTGTTAATTCTACTTTGTTCCCTTGTCCACTTGGTTGTGTATCACATATTGTATCTTGCAAAAGTTCAGAAATAATCTGAGGCTGACGTGATCTTTGTCTGAAGAGGATTTGTATTTGTGTCTGCTTAGGCACCTAGGAGCACTAGTACTCTGCAGTTACCTTAACCCAATTTTCAGTGATTGAGATTATTCAACGTTAAACCAAAGGGGTCGTGAGGGTTTGGGTACCTGCAGCTCTTTCAATGTCATAATCCCAAGACACCGAGGTTCACTAGGCACATCGCTTGGCAAGATTTGGTTTCTGGTGTCTGCCTTCCCAGCCTCTAGAGGCTGTCCAAATTTCGACATAGCCTCTCACTAGTGCCCTCAGTAACTGCCCATGCTCCACTGGGATGAGTAGTCCTAGCATTAGGCTTGTTTCCCCCACCCACTCCTATTGTGAACTCGTTATTATTTACTAGCATGTTAGTCCTCCAATGCCTTCAGGAAAATTTCAAAACTATATCTTGCCCAGCTTGTCTAGTTCACAGAAGGATTGGTTTCATCCTCCATTCCCCTCACTCACTATTGAGGGAGTTTTGTAAACTGTTGTTGAAGCATGTCATATTTATAGAAAATTGTGCGGATCCTAAATGGTCAGCGCGATAAGTTTTCACGAAGTGAGTAAGACACAGTGCGTTAACAACACACCGGAATCCGCGCCGCTGTCTAGTCACTAAACATCTCCAGGATAACCACTATTTTGACTTCTAACAACATAGATCAATTTTGTATGCTTCTTAAACTTCAAGTAAACAGAATCACACAGTATATGTTGTTTTGGGTCTGTTTTTGTTTAACACTGTGAGATTTGTCCATACTGTTGTATGTATAGTATTTGTTCTCTTTTATAAATGTAAATCTCATTTATGAATATACTGTTTTATTTAGCCATTCTACTGTTGATGGGGGGGAAGGTTAGGTGTTTTTTTTCCCTAGTTTGAGGCTATAATGAATAGTACTGCTATGAACATTCTTATGTGAGACTTTTGGGGAACATATGCTTGCATTTCTCTTGAATGTAAGGCCATAAGTTATGCATATTTTTAGTCTGAAAACAAAATCAGAGTTTAGAAACTGAGGTACAGTGAACTCAGCAAGGTGAAATGTTAATTAATGATGGCCTGTCTAGGAAGTCAGGTAGTCTTGTCCAAGAGACATCTGTATTCATCTCCATGTCCTGTTGATCCCAATATTTGACACTGCAGCTAGAAGGAGTTTTTCCTTAAATTGTATTCTCAGAAATAATCTGTGCATTTTATCAAACACCACTCCAGGAAACAAGTATGCATATATGTATATATATATAACAAATATTTTAAAAAGTATTTCTAAGAAAAGTGAACAAAGACAAGAAGTAAATAATTAAAATCTCTATTTTGCCACATGCCTTCTTTCATGAAATGTGCTATTTCATGGGTCCGAGAAAGATGATGGATATTAGTAGCCAAGGGGAGAGGTAGTAAAGAGATGTAGTGTTTCCTTGTGTTAAGGCAAATTCCAACCAAATGAAAATTCATTTTCTTTCAGTTTCTAAGATTGGCAAAGAAATAAATGAGTGACAGATGTAATGCTGGAGGGAAGAGAGAGAGGCAGGTACACTCTTGCATCACTTCTGGTGGGAGGGGAAGTTGAGGAACATGGCTCACTGGTGACATAGATCTCAGGTGACCAAGAGCTGTGGAGAAAATGGTATCTTTTTGACCCGGTTATTGGCTTCCTGTTGACCTCAGAGAGATGGGTTTGTAGCTGAGTGAACAAGAAGGAAGAAACTGCTCTGGTTCTAGATAGATCGGTGTGGAAATAAAGATTGCCTGGCAAGTGTCTGGATCAAGGTCGGAGCTGAGTCAGCTTCCCCTACATTTCTGTCCTAGTCACAACCCCCTTTTAGTTGTCTAAATGGTGCATGGGGTCAGGGGAGAGCCGGTATTTGTGATTTGGGAGTGAATGGTGAGAAACACCTGACAGAGTCCTCAGTGAGTAAAAGGCAGGGAGTGCAGCCCACCTGCCAGAACTAAACGTTCGTCCACTCTAAGATAGGTGTTGTTCTGTCCCTCTGCCTCCAGGGGGCAGCACAATCCAAGGGAAAGGAAAAGGAGGCCCGAGACAGGCTGAAGCAGACCTGCATGCTTTCAAGGAAATGTCAAGCTGGAAGCAGTCACAGAGCGGTGGTAGAGGCAAGCACTAAATCAGAAATTCGTCCTCCCTTCTTGTCCCGTTTGAAGAACGATCCTTAATCTCAAGTGTTCTCTGGGAAAGCAGGGCCAGTATCTATAGGGCCAAAAGCAGGGTGGAGCAAGGTAGAGCAGAAAAGTGGGCATTTCTGGAGGATGGGCTGGGTGACAAAGTGGCTGAAGGGTGGGGTTGGGGGTGTCCCAGACCTAAGTGGAAGTCGCTTGCAAGGTAGATTGCTCACTGTGGCGAGGATGCACCTGACGCGTACCTGTGCACCTCCAGTCTCCATTCCATCTTGTTTGTGTACCTGTTGACGAAAATCTACATATGAGAGGAAGGAGACTGTCCCATAGAGTGTGATCTTCTGGAGAGAAGGTGTGGGCATGGGGCCGTCAGAGTAGAACTATACAGTCCACAGGCATCTCACCTTCCTCCTCTGCTTTCTCCCAGTCTTTGTTCTCCGTGCTTCTTATTTTTGCCTTTAAAAATAAAACACACAGTGCTGTACATTTAGGGAAATAGTGCAAATGAGCCGGAGTTATGTACATACCAGAGGAATACTTGAAAATTAAGACTCTAAACCAGGGAAAGAGATGAAAGAAAGATAGGATACTTTTGTATCCCGACTCTTGATGTGCCTCTGTGGGGAGACTCATAACAAATATCTATGTATTTGTATTTCCCCTAGGGCTGTGACAGATAGCTTGTGATCCGGAAAAGAACAAAATTAATAATGCCCTTCCTAGAACAGCACAACTAGTTGACTTCTTCAAGAGTGAGACCCATCTGTGCGTTGTCCTAGTTGTAGGATAAGCTTACCAGCCCTGGCTCCAGCACAGCCCGGTGGAGGGCAGCCCCTGCCCCATCCCTGTCCAGGACACATGCTCTGTGCGTGTGCGTGTGCGTGTGTGTGTGTGTGCCTGTTGTCTGTCTGTCTGCTCCCACTCTACCACTTCTCTGCACACTAAGCTTGCGCCTCCTTTCTGCCCTGCAGGCTGCTTTCTGCTCACCGCCTCTGCTCTAGTCCCGCCTTAGACACACCCTCCCCACTCCCTGATATGCAGAGTCTGCTGGACAGCTTCCCTAGCCTTCTGCGACTTCCTTAGAACTGTGAGGTCGGTGACCTACCTGGGCTTTACTCTTGGCCAGCTGCCAGCCCAGGATGGGACTGGACTTCTGCTCCCGGGTGGATAAGCAAGGAGCCTGCACCGCTGCTCGAGTGCCCTGTTCTCAGGCTACTGTGGGGCGCATGCTGAAATGCGCAGGCACTGTGCCCAGCATGCCACCCTCCGTGGCTTCTTGTGTTTAAGACCCTCTGTGGCTCAGCCCTTTCCCCCGGGACCCTCTGTCTGACTTGGGGGAGCCCCAGTTCACTGGCTGGCCTAAGGCAGGTGGCGCAGGGCTGGTGGGGAAGGCCACACGGGTGCCTGTGAGCAGCCTTCAGTGCTAGATATCTTCTTGGGGCGTCTTCCAGCCCACAGGGAGCTCAGGAACACTCACAGCTTTCCTTATCCAAGGTTATCAGAAGAGTGCTTAGGGGGTCTGATCAGTAACACGTGGTTTACATGTATTGAAGTTTCACACTGTACCACAGAAATATGTTCAATTATTGCATGTTCATCAAAAATGTTTAAAAACATTTAAGGAGATGGAAATGCTAACAGCTCCAATTTGATCCCAATTTGATCATTATACAATTTATATGTATCTTGATTTATCACACTCTACCACTCAAAAATGTCCATTTAAGGACTAGAATTGTAGCACAGTGGGTTAAGCTGCTTCCTGGGAAGTCAGCATCCCACATGGGTGCCAGTTCAAGTCCCAGCTGCTCCACTTCTGATCCTGCTCCCTGCAAATGTGCCTGGGAAAGCAGAGGAAGATGGCCCAAGTGCTTGGACCCTGCACCCACGTGGGAGAGCCTAAGAAGCTCCTGGCTTCAGATCAGCTCAGTTCCAACCATTGGTGTCATTTGGGGAGTGAACCAGTGAATGGAAGATATCTCTCTCTCTGACTTTCAAATAAATAATTTTTTTTTAAAAAAAAGTACAGTTAAATCTGAATGTAGACCTACCTTATGACCCAATCATCCCACTTCAGCGGATTTATCCAAAAGAACAGAAATCAGCATATGAAAGAGTTATCTGTACCCCCATGTTTATTGCAGCTTAGTTCACAATAGCTAAGATATGCAATCAACCCAGATGTCCATCAGCTGAAGACTGGATAAGAAATTATGGTATATGTACACTATAGAATACTACACAGTAGTAAAAAAAAATGAAATTCTGTCATTTGCAACAAAATGGATGCAACTGGAAACCATTATACTCAGTGAAATAAGCCAGTGCCAAAAAGACAAATAACATGTTTTCTCTGATCTGTGGTAACTAAATAGAGTACCCAAAAAGGTAATCTATTGGAGTGAAATTGACACTTCGAGATGTGATGATTTTGAATGGCCTTGTCTCAGTTGTTGAGGAACAGTGTTTTTGTTTTTTCCTTCATAATATTTGTTGAACTCTTAGTGTAGGGTTAATTTTATGAGTATAAAGTTAACTGAAAATAGATCTTTGTAAAAATTAAGAATGAGAATAGGAGAGGGAGGAGGAAGAGGGGTGGAATTGTGGGCGGGATGGAGAATAGGGGGGAAAGTATTACTATGTTCCTGAGTCTGTGTATATGAAATACATAACATTTGTATTCCTTAATACAATTTTAAAAAATTTAAAAGTACAATTAAAGTTTTTTTAAACTTATTTCCTCAGAAGTAATACAAATAAAATATCTTTTTCAGAGTTAACTTTTTAAAAGATTTATTTTACTTATTTGAAAGATAGAGTTACAGAGAGAGGTAGAGCCAGAGAGAGAGTCGTCTTCCATTCCCCTGGTTTACTCTCCAAATGATCGCAACGGCAAAAGCTGAGCTGATCTGAAGCCAGGAGCCAGGTGCCTCTTCCTGGTCTCCCATGCAGGTGCAGGGACCCAAGCACTTGGGCCATCCTCCGCTGCCCTCCCAGGCCACAGCAGAGAGCTGGACTGGAAGAGGAGCACCTGGGACTGGTACCCGGTGCCCCAACCGGGACTAGAACTTGGGGTGCCGGCGCCACAGGCAGAAGATTAGCCAAGTGAGCCACAGTGCCAGCCAACATGTGGTTTCAAGTAGATTTTCTATTTTAGTTTTCTCTAAATGCCTAATTAATTACATTAATGTCATTTATTGCAGACCCACCCTTTGTATTTTAATTGAAACTGCATTAACTTTGTGGTTTAAAGTTTGAATTGGCATCCTTGGAATTTTCTCAAGTAGGCACAATCATTTAGACTTTTTTTGTCATTTATGATTTCTACTTCACAAAGACCTTTCATATCTCTTTTGGGGCTTATACCTAAATATTTATCTGTTTTTGTGCATTGATATAGTCTTTACTTTTTCCTGCAATGCTACGGTACTTTGAATCCACTGGCCTTATTCCCTGTACCATCACTCTGGACATATCTGTATTTTTCTGTTTTGACAACAGCAGTGAAAAAAGTGGACACTCAAGCGCCTTCCCACTGTGAGTTTCAAACTGATGGCAAAGAGAAAAAGAAGAGGCATTTGGACCTATTGTTCCACCAATTCTCTTTCCCCAGATCTCTACCTAAAGAACTGTTCCCTTCTTTGATTCTACTTTCCTCCCCTTTTCCCCAAGTCACCTGGCAATGGAGTAGTCCAAACTAGTTCTTCTGGTTTATTCAATCATGTTCCTTTCATCCCTGGCAAGGTACCCATTAAGTGTAGCCGTCAGCATTCTATTGTTCTTTGTTCTTGGATGTCTGGCTATGGGATGATCTTGAAGAAAGGAAAGGCAATTTGATGGCTCAAGTTATTGCCACAAATAAGCACTCTTAAATAACCGTGTCAAACAATCCCTCTTTGAAGAAATATTTGCATCTCGCAAAGACCAATTGTCAACGTGTAAACCTACATCCAGAGTTCTGTGAGGTTTTTTTTTCCCTATTCAGATCTTTAAATTGGATATTAGATGAAGTTGGTGACTTTCAACTGGGAGTGAGTGTGGGAGTAAAGGAAGTGGTGGGAATGTTGTCACCAGTCTTTTCTCTCCTCATTTTCTAGTCTACCACTTAAGCTGTCCCATATTGGACCTAATACTTTTACAGCGTGTGCATGTGGGTATCAAAAACCAGTAACCCCAAAGTCTTTAAATTTCTCTCCCTATACTACAGAGTGGAGCAAAGGAATTCACAGCAAACATAGTTCTTTCCAGTCCTTACAACCGAGCTCAGGCCTAGTAAGAGAAAAACCGGTAACATTAAATAAGCTTAAATAACCCTCTACCCAGTGCATTTTTAGTTGAGGTGGCTTTCCATGATTAATTTTCATAGCATTCATCACACTAATTGTATTTCCTGTTTCCTTTGACTGTATTCCCCATTAGATGATAAGCACTATGAACACAGGAATAGTGCCTGCTTTGTTTACTATTTGATCTCCAGCTAGTTGGCACATAAAAAGTACTCAGTATCTATTCAATTTGATTGTCCAGTGTTCAAGCTAAAATCCTGTTTCTGAACAGTAGTTCATGCTTCACTACAGATTTTGTAAATAGTTTCAACAGATGTGAATTATGGGGGTTGGTGTTGTGGCACAGTGGGTTAAGCTGCCACCTGCAATGCTGGCATTCCACATGGATGCCAGTTTGAGTCCCGTCTACTCCACTTCCAGTCCAGCTTCCTGATAATAGCCTGGGAAAGCAGTAGAAGATGGTCCAAGTGTTTGGGCCCCTGTACCCACAATGGAGACCCGGTTGAAACTCCTGGCTCTTGGCTTCAGCCTGGCCCAGCCCTGGCAATTCTGATCATTTGGGGAATGAATGAAAGAACTTGTGTCTCTACCTCTCTCTCTGCAACTCTGCCATTTAAATAAATAAATCCTTTTTTAAAATAAAGCAAAATACATATGAATTATTTTGTAAAGACAACATTTGTTTTTAAAAATTGTTAAACAGTATTTACAGCTCTTAATTAACTTAAAAATGCAAATGCCTTAAGAAGACTGCAGTAGGGGCTAATGCTGTGGCGTAGCGGGTAAAGCTGCAGCCTGCAGTGCCGGCATCCCATGTGGGCTCCTGTTCAAATCCCGGCTGCTCCACTTTTGATCCAGTTCTCTGCTATGGCCTGAGAAAGCAGTAGAAGATGGTCCAAGTCCTTGGGCTCCTGCATCCATGTGGGAGACCCGGAAGAAGCTCCTGGCTTCAGATCAGCCCAGCTCTGGCCATTGCAGCCATTTGGGGAGTGAACCAACAGATGGAAAACCTCATTCTCTGTCTCTCCGTCTCTCTGTCTGTAACTCTGCTTCTCAAATAAGTAAAATCTTTTTAAAAATTTAGTATTTATCAGCGCAATACATATATTTTATAACAAAGCAATTAGTGTAGAATTCATGATGAAAATAAAGAATTTCTCCCTCTGTGCACTTCCCTAGACTCAATCTGATTCTCTAGAGTGGCAACTTTTCTTAACTTTTCTGATTTTGACGCCTCTGATACAGTGGTTCTCAGCAGGGGGCACTTTTGCCCCACAAGTGGTATTGTCATAGTTTGCAGACAGTTTTGGTTGGCATACGTGAAAGAACTGGTGTGTCGAGACTAGAGATTCTACAGTGCACAAGATCATCCCTGGCCCGAAGCTTTAATAGTTCCAAAGCTGAGAATCCAGAGCCTTGTGGTTATCTTCAAAACTCCAAAACCACATTTGTACCCCTAATGACTTTCTGATATGAAAATAGGACACTATTGCTCATTTATATAACCATCCTTCCTGCTCCTCTCTTATTCCAAGGTTGATATTTTAGTTTAATCATACGGTCCACAAATTTTTATGAGCACTGTGACATATGTCAGAATGATCCAAAGCATTTGGAATTCAGGAGGGAGCGAGAAAGACAATCCTTTGTATTAGTCCCTTTCCTATAACTCTAGCAAAATACCCAAGGCTGGGTAGCTTAAAAAGAAGAGGTCTATTTAGCTCACAGTTTTGGAAGCTGAAAGCCCAGTCAGCGTTGTGCTTGGTCTGAAGAGGGCACCCTCTGACTGTATCGCATCATAGCAGATGAGAGAGAGAGAGAGAGAGAGAGAGAGAGAGAGAGAGAGAGAGAGAGAGAGAAGTAACCAGAATGTGGGAAGGAGCCAAACTTGCTCTTTTCTAAGAAGTCACTCTCTTGAGGACAGCTAGGTTCCCATGAGAACTATCTTAATCTCTTCCGAGCACAGCATCCTTAGTAAGACCTAACGACGACCTCTCCCTAGGCCCACAACCTCTCACATCTTCACCCTGGGGATCAACCTTCCAGTGAATGAGCTCCTGGGAGAGGCACTTAACCATGTCCCAACCACAGCAGCCCTTATTAAGTCTGCTTTCTTGTGGAGGAAGTAGACCATAAAAGTCAATTAAATAAAGCAGCTGAATTTAACTTTAAATCGATATACAGAAAATTTTATTTTATTTCAGAAACTTCTACCAGTTTACTTTGCCTTTTGTACAATGAGGGTAGCCAGCTCTGCTGTTCTTTCCTCTACCTTTTATCATCTTCTATGTCCTGCATGCTGCCAGCTACACTTTTATTAAGACTCGTGCCTACTTGAAATCTCATTCCCACAAGTGCTGGGTGAATCATTTTCTAAAACTATACCAGATGGGTTCAAGTGCTAGGACACTGCAAGGCTCGGCAATGAGTGGCATTTAAATCACCATAATCATCTAAATACTGTTCGGGATTTTTCTGTGTCTAGCGTTGAATGCAGGAAGTTCTAATGGGAGGCTCGGTCGTTAAAGAACAGAGTGTAAAAGTAAATGGAACTTAGAGGAGTGAAGTGGAGATCTCAGTACATTCCCTCAATTAGAAGGGCAAACTTTCTTTGATTTCAAAAGCCCATGAAAAAAGTTATTATTTTTTTAAACTCCATGAAGCTACCTCTTTTTTTTTTTTTTTTTTACAGGCAGAGTGGACAGTGAGAGAGAGAGAGACAGAGAGAAAGGTCTTCCTTTTGCCGTTGGTTCACCCTCCAATGGCCGCCGCGGCCTGCACTCCCGGGCCACAGCAGAGGGCTGGCCTGGAAGAGGAGCAACCGGGACAGAATCCGGCGCCCCGACCGGGACTAGAACCCGGTGTGCCGGCGCCGCAAGGCGGAGGATTAGCCTGTTGAGCCACAGCGCCGGCCTGAAGCTACCTCTTGATAATGATATCCCCTCACTAGTGTTTGAATCCCTGATACTTTCACAGCCTAGGCCTGTCTTGGTAGTGTTACATTTATATTCATTTGGTTACTTCAGACTGTTCTGGAACCCAAGTAGCCTTGGTCTTCTTACATATATATTTTTTTCTAGTGTGGTAGACCTAGGTACAAGATATAAATCAACTACATCGGTTTGTATTTACCTGAATTCCTCTTACTAACTTGGGAGCGAGTTCTAGCCTGCTCCTTCCTATCTGGCATGGTCTGGTTCCAGGGACACTTGAGATTAGACCACTATAGTTGCTTTAAAATGGTCTAGTACACAAGGTCAAGGTTCTTCTGTCACTTATTACGTTCAAGACTCAATAAGGGGGCTGACATTGCACCACTGCTTACAATATTGGCATCCCTTGAGGGAGTGCTGCTTCCAGTCTGGTTGCTCCCCTTCTGATCCAGCTCCCTATTAATATGCCTAGAAAGCAGTGGAAGATGGCCCAAGTGCTTGGGCCCCTGCCACCCATGTGGGAGGCCCTGATGGAGATCCAGGCTCCTGGCTTTGGCCTGGTATTTGGGGAATTAACCAGCAGATGGAAGATCTCTCTTCCTCTTTCTCTCTTTCTCTCTCTCTCATCTCCCCCACTTTCTGTCACTCTGCCTTTCAAATAAATAAATAAATCCTTAAAAATAAATAAAAATTGTAAA
This sequence comes from Sylvilagus floridanus, assembly GCA_949820135.1. NCBI lineage: Eukaryota > Metazoa > Chordata > Mammalia > Lagomorpha > Leporidae > Sylvilagus > Sylvilagus floridanus. The sequence continues at coordinate 40,865,455 of OX463223.1, forward strand.
AGACTCACTAGGTTTTTTCCCTTGCATTCCATTAAATGATGGACTCCTTCTGTATCTTAATTTACTGAACTTTTGGAACAACTGTGCATTTTTGTTTTGTCTATTGTCTATTGCTGCATAAAAAAGCATTCCAAAACTTAGCAGCTTAAAAAAAGCCATCTTATTTGCCTGTTGTTTTGTGGCTTAGCAATTTGTAGTAGGCTTACATGGTCGGTTTTTCTGCTATTCTTGCCTGAGGTCCCTTATGTAGCTACAATCAGCTGGCAGATCAGCTGGGGACTGATTCTTCCTGTGGTTAGGGTTACCATGCACAGTAAAAGGAAATTACAGGATGCCCAGTTAAATATGGATTCAATAAACAATTCATTTTTTAAGTATCAATTTTGTCTCATGCCATATTGGGGGCTATATACACTAAAATTTTGTTTTATATTCAGCTGAAATTCAAATACAAATGAGTCCTGTATTTGACCTGGCAACCCTGTCTAGAGGTCCTCAGTTGGAACAGTTCATTTTCGTTCTACCTGGCCTCCTCCTCCATAGTTAGCCTGAGCAGAAAAAGTGCCAGCTCGGGTCTCTTCTCTGGTCATGTTTGTTTGCTGCGTTTAAATTGCCTGAGTCAGGTTGGAATGGGACTACACAATGGTATGGATACCAGGAGGCATGGTTCATTGAGGGCCATTACTATAGTATTTTCTTAGAGGTTCTTCTGTTAATTTTTCTTTCCTTATTTGCCTTTATCACATTTTCTGGTTTCTGTAACCTCTCAATTCAATGTATCAAGTCTCCTTTTATTGCTGAGTTCACTCCCTACACTAAATCATCTGGCATCCTGCTCCACTTTGGTCTGCTCAGAGTCCGCTGTTTGGCCATCTTCATCATCAAAGTAATCTTGATTGCTTTCCCGAGTTGGGGTCACTATTTCCTGGATTTCAGATTTACCTTTGAACTGCGTGCTAACTCATTGTGTTAGAGTACATGCTTCAATAACTTCCAAAGAGCAAGGTAAAGCTGCCACCTGCTAGCATCCCGTATGGGCGCCGGTTCGAGTCCTGGCCGCTCCACTTTGGATCAAGCTCTCTGCTGTGGCCTGGGAAAGCAGTAGAAGATGGCCCAATTCCTTGGGCCCCTGCACCCACGTGGGAGACCTGGAAGAAGCTCCTGGCTCCTGGCTTCGGATTGGTGCAGCTCCGGCCATTGCGGCCAATTGGGGAGTGAACCATCGGATGGAAGACCTCTCTCTGTCTCTGTCTCTCTCTGTCTCTCTCTCTCTCTGCCTCTCCTTCTCTCTCTGTGTAATTCTGACTTTCAAATAAATAAATATTTAAGAAAAAAAGAACAAGGTAAAATATATGTGTACCTTCAGTCCTGAAAACATCTTTATTGTCATCACACCACTGCTTGATTATATGTTTGGGGATAGAACTCAAGAGCAAAACATGTTCTCTAAGGATTTCAGCATCTATACATTGACATTTAGCATAAAATATTATGAATAACAAATCGGATACCAATATGGTTTGCAAGTGATTTCCTCCTCTGGAAAATTTTAAGGTCTCCTTTTAATTTTAATATTCTAAAATTTCTTGAGGGTAAGGCTAGGTGAAGATGTTTTTTGATGAATGTATTGGGCACAGAACATGTCTTTAGTTACAAACACATAATACAGACAAAAATAATTATAATCAATGTATACATCACCCATAATTAACAAACATTGCAACTTTGCTGTATTTGTTTATAATATTTTTCTTAATAGATAAAATTAAGCAATGTGTCTTCTTCATATCATATTTTGCTCAAGTCCCTCCCCTGAGGCAATTGATTCTGAAAAATTAATGCACACCTTTCAGTGCCCATTTTTATTTTGCTACAAATATATGTATTCAAATGATAGCAATAGTGTTTCACCTGTTCAAAATTCTATAAATGGCATTATACCTTATCTTCCTGTAAACTAATTATTTTACTCTACATTAGAGCTCTGAGAATTGTGTAGTTGATATAGTTCACTCATTTTTGTGGCTTTATAAAATCTATTATGCAAATATATGACATTATTTATTTGGAAACCTCAACCTTACAGTGAAACATCGACCATTCAAATCAGAACCAAGACAAATACGCAGTGTGTTCTCAGTACTGGTGTGCTGGAGATCCTCAACACTGCAATGAGATAAGTAAAAGAAGTGATCTATGAATTACTGAATAGGAAGAGGTAAACTGTCAGAATTTGCTAACTATGTCTGCTTAAGTCAGAGAGAAAAAAAGAGGTAAAATAATGCAGTTAATAAGTGAGTTCACCAAAAGAGGATGACAATGCTGTATCAATAGCTTTTATACAAAACAATAAGAATTGTTTCTTAATAAATTTATTTTTTAATGGGAAATGCATACATGAGTACAAAATGAAAGAGGCACAAAGGACAGAAAGAGATAATTCATGCTTTTATTACCTTTCCTGTGCAAATCCAATAAACCTGCCAGCAGGGAGGGAAAAAGCTATGCTTTTCTTTGTGCATCTTTCAAGAAATATTCTGCACTATCTTAGGAAATGTATGATCACATATGCTGACAAATGATGCTACAAAATGTATAAAAATACTTCTAATAATATACAAAACACATTATTCAGCAACTTGGCTTTGTCCTACATGTACATAGTAATTCGGGAGAGACAAGAGAACAGTACAAATCTCTTACGGTGCTGAAGTCAGCAGAGTGAGGGCTGCTGAGCTCCCTGTGGGCTGGAAGATGCCCCAAGAAGATATCTAGCACTGAAGGCTGCTCACAGGCACCTGTGTGTCCCTCCCCACCAGCCCTGCGCCACCTGCCTTAGGCCAGCCAGTGAACTGGGGCTCCCCCAAGTCAGACAGAGGGTCCCGGGGGAAAGGGCTGAGCCACAGAGGGTCTTAAACACAAGAAGCCACGGAGGGTGGCATGCTGGGCACAGTGCCTGCGCATTTCAGCATGCGCCCCACAGTAGCCTGAGAACAGGGCACTCGAGCAGCGGTGCAGGCTCCTTGCTTATCCACCCGGGAGCAGAAGTCCGGTCACATCCTGGGCTGGCAGCTGGCCAAGAGTAAAGCCCAGGTAGGTCACCGACCTCACAGTTCTAAGGAAGTCGCAGAAGGCTAGGGAAGCTGTCCAGCAGACTCTGCATATCAGGGAGTGGGGAGGGTGTGTCTAAGGCGGGACTAGAGCAGAGGCGGTGAGCAGAAAGCAGCCTGCAGGGCAGAAAGGAGGCGCAAGCTTAGTGTGCAGAGAAGTGGTAGAGTGGGAGCAGACAGACAGACGACAGGCACACACACACACACACACACACACACATGCACACGCGCACGCACAGAGCATGTGTCCTAGACAAGGACGGGGCAGGGGCTGCCCTCCACCGGGCTGTGCTGGAGCCGGGGCTGGTGACCACCTGCCTCTGACACCCAGCAGGAGCTCCTGGGAGAGACTGGAGCCAGTGCCCACCCCACCTGCCAGCTGTGGAGCTAAGGCTGGAGCTGACTTGACAAGGGCTGCGCCGCTCTGCGGGTGACGCCATAGTGGTGGAAACGGCTTTGTGAGTGACACGCAGGACCCCGCTCAAGATGCAGCCTCGAGACAGGTCGAGCCCACTGGCAGGCTCCGTGTCTGCACTGTTCTGTGCTCTGTCCTGGAGGGGGCTGGCTGGGGCAGCAGCCCCCTGAGTCATGGGGACAGGAAGCAGGCTGGGGAGAGCTGTGGGAGTTGGTGGGGTAGGCGGTACCTAGGGGCACCACCCATCATGGCAGCAGTGAGATGGGGAAGAACAAATCAGGGCCTGCAGTGCATGAAGCACACACAGCTCAGGCTGGGGTGGCGCCTCCCAGGCAGGGCAGCTCCCCTCAGACTGTGGCAGGCTCGCACTGACCTCCACAAGGAAGCCCAGGAAGGCTGGCTTGTACTGTTCTGGGAGCAATGGCTCTGTGCTCTTTTCATTTTCCATCACCTCTGTGTGTTGGGTGGGACAGGGGGAAGGGACCCAGTGATCTCCCCCGTGCCCAAACACCTCAGTATGTTGATGAGGGCCCTGGTGGCAGGCGTGCTCCCAGAATCCAGTGGGACCTGGGCTGGTGACTGGCACCAACCCGCTCAGGCAAGGAGTAAGGGCTAGGACCAAGGCTTCCACCGGTAGACACAGTGGTGCTTCAGGGCGGCATTGCTAGCAAGTGGAAGAGAGGGCTGTGACTTGAGCCCAGACGGCGCAGTGGAGTTGCATGGCTGCAGGTGGGCCGGCCTGGGTCAGAGCTGCTCAGGGGATGGGGCAGAAAGGCTGTTATACCCTCTCAGAGGCAGGAGTGTGCCAGGGTCTTTAGCATCAAGTGCTTGACATGTGGAGCAGGGCAGGCCAAGGGCAACTGGGGAGTGTGCAGGACCATGGGGAGAGCATGTGAACTCCCTGGGGACCACAAGCTGGGAAGCAGAACAGCCTCAGCCTTGGTGCCTGGATCCCAGAGCCAGGAGGTGTCCCTTAGATGGCACTGGCCAAAGAGGCCCCTCCTGGGAAAGTGGTGGCATGCAGGGAAGGCCTCCTGGAACAATGATGGCCCCGCCACACTGGTGCGGGCTCCCAAGAAACGGGTGGTCCCATCAACAGCTGTTAGGAACCAGGAGGAATTTCTGGGTCCAGCCAAGGAAGGCCCTGAAGGTTTAACCTTGGGGAAGGCGGGTCTTGGTGTCTGCATTCACCACTAGCCACTTGCAAGCCATGCGAGGTGCAAGGGGCTGGGGAGAGGCAGGGTCCCCATTCCTGGCTGGAGGGTTTCCCAGTGTTGGTCAGGCAAGGGACCTGGCAGGTGCATGGGCCGCTTTGGGTGGTGGATGGTACAAGCAGGAAAGCTGGAACCCACCTGGAACCCAAGCTCGGGAAAAGGAGAAGACGAGAGAAGCCCAGAGAGGAGAGGTAAGCTAAAGCGAGGCGAGGCAAGGCTCTGTGTGGAGAGGAGCAGGCGCAAGGCGTCCTGCATCTTTCTGTTTCTCCTCATGCACACTGCAAGCTCAAAGACCAGGGCCACGGCTTTTTGTTTGTTTGGTTTTTGCCAGTGAAAGCACACAACTTTATTGATAATACACAGATGCAGACTTGGGTGGGGGAGGCTGGGGGCAATAAGGTAGCTAGAAGGGCAGTGTACTCTTGGGATGGGCAGGTTCACCATCCCCGCACTCCTGAAGAAGAGAGAGTCAAGGCAAACCCATTCACCCAAGCGGCAACAAATGCGTTTTCAGCTCAAGCTCACGACTGCGTCTGGTCTCTGCAGAGCGGCTCTGCTTAGGCGGCGGCAGCACTCCTGATGCTGGAAGCAGATTCCTTTATCCACAGCTGGCAACCAAAGTGATCCCTTTAGCACACCTGAGAGCTGCTAGGGAGGAACTGACCGTGCACATTGCCTGCAGACTGCAAAACCAGGAAGTGACTGCAGGCTCTGTGGAGCCCCCACCTGGCCAATGAGAGTGTGGTCCTCCATGAAGCCACTACAGCGTTCACCCAAGTGATGTGGTGACCAGCTAAGGCTGCCTCCTCTGGAGCACCCACTGCAGATTCTCTGACAGCTGCAAACCTCGTGGGCTCTGGGTAGGTGCAGGGGGTGGGATCCAGTCTCATCGCACCTGAGACGGACATTTAATAGGCAGGGGTGTGCAGGAGCAGCCCTGGGTTTGCACTGCGGGCTAAGAAAGCCATGAATGGGAACAGCAGGTGGAAGCCCAGCCGTTCTCCCACCAGCGCTGGCTTTTCAGACAAACCCATCCGCGGTTTCGAAGCCTGAACCTCGGCCCATCCACTTCCCTCTGGTATCAAAGGAAACTGCAAGTCTGTAATGGACTTGGCAAGCATGTCATTAATAACCGTCACACTTATTAACACACTGAATCCGGCCTGCTGCAGAAATGCACCGCAGCAACGTGACACAGTCTCCCGATACACTTCGGCGACGGATGTCTTAATCTGGCCCTGACTTGGAATGCTGGCACGGGAGCTTCCCGGGGCACACAAAGCCCGCTCCCTGAAGGTGCGCTGGGGAGTGGGGATCGGGTTTCCTGCCCTGGAGAGGCTGGCCAAATGACTATTGATACTGACACCGTGGCTAAGGGCAAAGCCAGCATCCTGGCGCTCCGTCAGTCCCTGAAAGAATGGACACTTGTAGTGGCGAAGACTACAACTGACGTGTTTACAGCTCTGAGCACTCCAGGTATTTCTATGTTCATAGGGGAAAGGCCGTTGTTTTGTTGGGTGTGCTCTGCTGGCCTTGCCCCCACCTGAGGGTCTGTCCTCAGTGCCACCTGGGGCCCCGGGTTCAGTCCATTCCCTATCCTCACTCCAAGGCCGAGCCATAGTCGTGAAATCAAACCAAATCTCGGGGTCTTCCTCATCTGGGTCCTGATCATCATCCCATTCTTCTTCCTCCTCCTCCTCTGAGGTGTCACTCTCATTTCTTCCTATGGTCAATTTGTAAACACAGTAGCAGGCACCAGCCCCAATCATCAATCCTGCGGCCATCCAACCCACTTCCCGGGCCCGTCCCATGCTCAGGACAGGAGAGTGCTTTGGCTCCACCTGTGTAACGTACGAGGGTAGCAGTCTTCAGCCTCTGCCAGGCTCCTGTAGCTCTCTTGAGAAGACTCTATGGGCAAAAAAGAGGATTAGGGTTTTGGACTGTGCCTGGTTATATGGTTCACCAGAGAGACTGGTGGAGTGCTAGTTTGGGGGAAAGGTGGATTATTAGGAGATTATTGTTTTGTTTTGTTGTTTTGTTTTGGTTCTGCGTTCCCCAATCTATCCTCAGGATCCACAATTCTCTTTCAGGTTCCCAGTGATGGGACTGCCTTACCATACCCAAAAGGGTGACAGTGAGATTGGAACCCTTAGGCAGACTTTCCCTTCACCTCACAAACCTCCACCCTCAAAGATCCCTGAGCAGTTTCTCCCACCAACCTCTACCGAAGTCAGGCCAATGCCTTCTGTCCTCGCCGTCTGTTGTCAGTGTTTCCTCCACAGTGCTATGGGGACAGAGTCTGGCAGAGGACAAATGCAAAGACAGGTAGACAGCAACGGAGAACTGGAAGTGCAGTGGATGGATGAGCACTGAGGCCGTTAAGTCCCAATATCCGCTCTTGTGAATCTGAGGTCCTTGAGTTGAAAATATTTCTCACTGACTTTCCCAATGCGAGCTTCCCCCGCCCCGCTGGTCGTCCGCCATTTCCCCAGCAAAGGCCGCCACACCCCTTTCCCTGCACCGAAACGGGAGGGGGTGTGGAGAAAGAAGGGGCCAGGAGAGGGCGACTCGGACCCGGCCCGCACAGATCCCAGTCCCCTTTCCCCCACCACCTTAGCCAGAGTCCCGAGCTAAGCCCACCTTCACACCGACCTGCACGGTTCCCAGCGAAGCAGTTTGCTCCTTCTCTCGCCGAGACTTGTGCCGCGATCTACAGGCCAACAGACCTATACACCTGCAAACGCACAGGGGCCCGAGGGGCACACGGTGCTTGGTGGACGGATCAGTACCTGGGACGTGGCGCCCCGATTGTAGAGCCTTTCTTGCCTGGGATTCTCGGGAACCGCCATTCGCTGCCCTTACCCCCACCTGAAGCCCGCCACTTCTCTCTACTAAAGGGGAGCGCGGGGTGCTGTGGGGGTGGGGGACCCTATTTAGAAAGTACACGAGAAAGGAACACAGCTCCAATCCGCCCGAACTTGGATCCGCAGCGTTCATGGCCCTCTCCCACCCCACCCCACCCCCACTCCCCAGAAGCGCTCACCCTCGCACCTACCCGCGCGGTCCGGGGCTCCTTTCCTTCTCCCTTTGCCCGCCCGCAGAGTAATAGGGGGCTGGTACCCAGACAGAGGCGACTAGCTGGACTTCTGCTCGAGGCGGCTCTTGGTCACGTGACGGACACGTCACCAGTGAGCTCTGGCCCCCAATCTCCACTCCCACAAGCAGTGCGGCAGGCGCCCGCCTGCCCTGTACCTCCCCCCAGCACGCTGGGCCCCGCCACCCTTTCCCCCTATGACAATACCAGAAAGTAGGCGGGGCCGTGTTTCTCTGGTGATTGAACGCGACTTTTTCTCATTACAGCAAATCGCAGCATCTTTTCCTGCGTCTACTCCTCGCTTACACTTCTGGGGGAATTCTCATCCTTTTCTGCGTTCCGAAACTCCTGCACCCCCTTCATTAATTTCTGCAGCTTTCACATTCAATCTCTGCACCAAAATTCAAGTGTCGGAGAGCAGAAAAGAAAGTCTAGGTAGCAGTGAGATTTTTGTTCATACCTTTGTTATATGTATGGTCTCTTTTGTTCTTTCTTTTTGTTGATTCGAGCTGCATTATTTTGTAATCAGAATATACAATAAAACTATTTGCACTGCGAAAAAAAATTTCTTCTAAGAAATGTGTAATGTTACAAAGATTTTCCACCTACTAAGGAAGCCTCATTGATTTGCTAAGTGAATTTGTACCACATTGAAAATATTTTCTTGTGCCTGAACAGGAAATAGCAGCTTTAAATAGCATATTAAAATTAAAATTTTAAAACATGTTCTTACAAACAAAACCGGTATGCTTTCAACATGATTTATAAACTGATGGCTAGATAAATGAATGTGTGGTGGGAAAGTGGATGTTCTAATTGTGACCATTTTAGATAACCCCAGTCCTTTTCCTCCTCTTGGCTCAACTCATAGAATTAGGTATTAGATGACAGAGCCCTTCGTAGAAGACTGCTGGATGGCTTCCACTCTTGCTTCAAAGGATCCCAACTACAGATGAAACTTGCATATTCAGAGAATTTCACAAATTACTAACCTCACAGATTATTCTGCTTTCCAGTCGAAGGACATTATTTAAAATCTTGTCTGCAGTTTCATGATTCGACCTATAAGTCACCCAGAAATTAGAGGATTTCCTGTTATCTCATGGAGGAAAATGAGACTTCCTAGAGGGGTTGTTCATTCCAAGATAACACGGAGGGGGGCACTCTCCCCAGTGTCTGCCCTCCCTGCCCTGTGTCAGCCAGGCGGTGGGGAGCGCTCAGCACTTCCCTGGAGATGGTGCTGAGGGTCTGGGGGTGACCGCGCCCTGCAACATCCCTGACGTCCACGTCACTTTCTCTTCACCAGTGGGAGGACGAGGGCCCGGACCCCAAGCAGTGGCCAGGAGAAAGGCACATTTTCATCTCGTGCCTTTGGTTACAGCTGCACTCAGTGCACTGGCTGGCTGTACAAGCCCCTCTGAAGAATGCCCAGAACTCAGCGCCAAAGTATGCAGAAGTCAGTCCCCAGACATCCACCTGTCCCCGCGGGGAAGTCAGACTCTAAATATAGCCCCTCCAGGCAGCCTCCTTCTCAGAACACTGAAATGTGACACCCCAGCTGGAGGGCCCCTGAGAGGAGCCCCCCGCTGTGTGGAGGAGGCCCCTTCAGTGCCTGGCTGGTGAATATTCAGAACCCAAGAACCTGGCACAGCTTTCTGGGCTTGCCCACATGTGTATGGTCCACATCCCCACACACATCATACATCCCAGCCTGCTACAGATCTACCTCATTTTTCTTACCATCAGCCCTGTATGCTGTTCTTTTCGCGGCCCTTTATTTCCTGATTTTAGACAAATGAATTCTGTTCATGAAGCCTGACTCGCAGACCGCTCGGATTCAACCGTCTCTCGTTCAGTGTGGGCTGTTAAGTACTTACACCTTGCCAGACACAGATGCTTTGGTGTCCTAGACATGGGTGCTTCGAAAACAGATTTGTTTGCAGCACACTTAGCCAGACTTCAAGGACGCGCCCATCTCTCTTCACTGCTGTAAAATACTTCCCCCTTCGACCTACCCTCCAATTCTTTCCATGTATACCCCCTGACCACCATTCGCTCAGTTTGTCAGGGCTTTCTGGATTCGAATCCACTCCCTCTCCAAAGTTTTTTAAGTCCCCTGGGAGTTACAATTAAGTTCTTTCGCCTTTTTGTTGCTCTGACCCACCATTCCCACCAAGGAACCTGAGGAGAATTTAAAAGCTGCTTAGTTCTTCGTAATACACCCACCAGTGAGGAAGAAGTGTGGCACTTCCTTGAGGACACGTTACATGCCTGACATCCATTCTCAAAAGCGACAAAGGAAAATGTTTAAGCAAGTCTCAGGCAGCCTGGTAGAAGTTCCTGAGTCTGCTAAAGGCTATGTGAAGCCGCTGCTGAAAGGAACCACTTGGTTTCAAACAGCTTAAGTTGGGGCCAGCTCTGTGGCGTAGAGGGTAAAGCCACTGCCTGCAGTGCCGCCATCCCATACCGGTGCCAGTTCGAGTCTGGGCTGCTCCACTTCCTATCCAGCTCTCTGCTGTGGCCTGGGAAAGCAGTGGAAGATGGCCCAAGTCCTTGGGCCCCTGCACCCGTGTGGGGGACCTGGAAGAGACTCCTGGCTTCACATCAGCTCAGCTCCAGCCATTGCAGCCATCTGGGGAGTGAACCAGCAGATGGAAAAACTTTCTGCCTCTGCCTCTCTGTAACTCTGCCTTTCAAATAAATAAATAAATCTTTAAAAAAAAACCAGCTTAAGTCACATGTGATATGTGACTTATATAGTATTCAGAAACAGAAAGCATAGACAGATGGTAACACTAATGGGATTGTGGCAGGTGAAAAAATAAAATATAGAAGATTGTTATCATGAAAAGATATATTGCTTTTTGTATTGTGTGTTTGTGTAACTGTCTTGTTAAGGCTGTTGGGTTGCAAACAGCAGAAAGGAAACCTACTTAGTGCAGGCAGGGAACGTTGAAGACCAGGAGCAGCTCAAGGGGGTCTAGGTAGGAAGACTTGATGGTCTTTTCAGGAGGCTGTCAGTCCACTGATTTTCAGGGATTGATTTCTGATCAAAATTCAAATTTTCTTGAGAGAGCTTTTGATTGGTCTGCTTGGACGCACAATGCCCAGCCTATTGCTAGGAAAGTGGAAGGTTATGGAAAATGTAAATGCACTTTCTTTCTTTTCTCAGGAAGTAATGGAAACTCTTTCAGATGTTTTACTTTGGATACTGAGCCCCTATGCAGGGGGCCTATGCGCCACAGCATGCCAGTGTAGTTTTCACAGGAGCTGAGCGTTACAAAGGCACCCTGATGACATGGGGATGCTCAAGGTAGTCCTTTGAGCCAAGGCCACCTGGCTTCCCTGGCAAGATTCCATGGGGCTGCATCCGTATTGGGGGTCTCATCCTCAGTCTCGCGTGATCTAACCTGGATTTTGTTTGTACGCTGAAAGCATATGGCTCTCTGAAGGAGGGAGTCCCATTCATAGAGACTTAGATGTAAATCTGGTCATGGATCTGAACGCTCAAACCCATGGGTCTCTGCATTCTCTCTCTTTATGTAGGGCACTGGGGGAAGCTAAGTCTCCACAGGAGCAACAGCTGAATCATTTACCCCGAGAAATACAACTGTCAGGGAGGCTGGGGTTCCCTGTCCATTCTCCCCCACAGACAAGGGAGCCGCAACTTCAGGACATTGCTTGGTGAACTTGGGACAAGAGCAAGGACATTTGTTCCCCTTGAGAAGTGGCTTTCAGTGCAGGAAGCCTGAAGTGCTCTTCTACATCACGGGCATGCCCCTGCCAGGGAAGGCAGAACGTTCGTTCGTTCAGCTCAGCCCGTGCATCTCCGCTGCACAGTGTTTGGGTGGGCAGTCTGAATACTTTCCTCTCACTCTCCTTTTCGTATAGTCCTCTGCTCAGGCCCCTTCATTGCACATGCCTTTTGTTCAAACACAGAATTGTAGTGTGTGTTTGGTTTCTGTTCACTAAATTTCAATCATGTTCTCGTACTGCCTCCCAGAAGTGACACCAATGTGAATTTTCCTGGATGTTTGCCTGTTCCCAAACTCCCCCATCTCTTGGTTGACTCCCATAGTGCCCGTGGATTTTAAGTCATACTCAGAAAACTGTTAGGGAATATCTCACTGAAGAGCTCAGGTTCAGAAAAACTATTTTACTCTTTTATTTATCATGTTGTTTTGCATTGCGCAGTAGTTATAAGTTGTTCGTTTGCAAGCAACTGAAGCCAAATGTGCTTAATTTAAACAGTGAGGGATACAATTATTTTATTCCTTTTCTTACTTTAGAAAATTTACATACTAGATGGCAAGGTGAATTGTGGCATTAGTCAAACCATGCCCAGTTCAGTTAAGCCCATCCTGGTCCTCACTATTCCTCTAACACCTATTTCATTTACAGAGAATATTCTCTATTTGTACCCAAGTATATTTGTTCACATCTTTGGTAGATCGCTCAGTCAGTATGCGTGCCTTTCTATCGCATAGATTTCTATCGCATAGATTTCTGCTCGCTCTTTTCTGTGTCACCGACTCCAGAGGTCTCAGCACCTGCTTCAGGGTCTTGTGATGTGACAGGCCCCAGAACACACGAGGACTGCTTTGAGTGAAGTGTTTAGCATTCTCTGCCAAGTGAGACTATGTGGGACTTTTGAAGGCCGCCATCCAACATCACTCCCCCACCTCCACGCCTGTTTTTTTTTTTTCCTAAAATGAAAATAGCTTTTTAGGATTTTTTTTTCTCATAAAAAGAAGGCTGGCTGGAGGTGGAGGAGGGCCAAACAAAAATAACAAAAAAGTAGTAAGAAAGTGAAAAAAACACACTCTCATTCCGGGTTTCCTTTTCTGATTGTTCGTTTCAGATGTGGGACTACATTTCAGAGGAAATGGTAGACATTACTAGCTGGGAGGAGGGGAGGTGGAGGGAGACGCTGCTGTCCCAGGAGCCTTAGGGAAGGGAGAAGCGATTTTTCAAGAAAGTACAAGTGGCCGGCAGCCCCAGGGGAAGATGCTGTCCCTTTCTGGTAATCCCAGGAAGAGAAACACAACCACAGGAAGATGGGATTATCGAAGAAGAAAGAGTAACAGGGCCTAGTGTGGGGGAGGGAAGAGAGGGGGGCGGGCCCTCTTCTGCCGCACTGCTGGTGGGAGGAGAAATTGGGGACCCGAGTTGGTGGATGACGTAGCTGTCACGTGACCCAGAGCTGACGTGTGCAGAAGTCCTTCTTGTCCTGGTCGTTGTTCCCGTCTGAGTACCAGCTTCCCCGTAGCCTTGAGGGCGGGCGGGCCTGCGGCAGAGGGAAGGAGGAGGAGAAGGAAATTGTCCCGGATCCCTGCAGGTCAGTGACTGGGAGATTCCATACAGAGCGGGTGACCGAGGGCGTAGGGCGGAGACCGTCGCGGGTCCGGAGGCGCCTCCGTCGTCTCTCCTGCTCGCTGCCCGCTTTCCAAGGCATACGTCCCGCCCGCAGCTTATTTCGATGCTGCGGAACGGTGAGAGCAAGGGGTTGTTTGGGGAGGAGCCCAGAGAAATCCGGAGAGGGGAATTTGCCTGGAGCCGAGGCCCGCAATCGGGAAAGGGAGCTGTGTGGCCTGGGTGTTGCCCCCGGTCTATCAGGACGGTGCTGGCGGGGAAAGGCTGCACATGGGGGTGCGGCAGGGGTGGTGGGGTACAACGTGACGTGTCAGCAGAACCCGGAGAGGGGTAACAGGGGTGGGAAACCCTTGGCAACCAGGCCTCCGGATTAGGAAGGAGTTTCGTGTTCTGGGGAGTGGTCCGTCCACCAAACGCGCAGTAGCTGCTGTGTCCCGTCTTTCTGCCCGTGGCTGCGGCTTCCTGACCTGGTTCTGCCTCTAGAGGGTCCGAGCCTCTGCCCGGTGACCAGGCTTTCCTTAGGTTGCGGCACAACGCCAGGCAAGAGGAGAGGAAGGAAATTAACCCGGATCGGTGAAGGTCGATTTGAGGGTAAGATCTAGGGACCCTAGGAGGGCTGGGAGTGGCGGGTGGGAGAAGCTAGAGAAGGGAATAATCTAGTTTGAGCTCTGAGTGTGTGTTTCTCGCACTCCACAGACTGTGGAGAAATGGCGTGCGGGGTGTGTGTGTGTGTGTGTGTGTGTGTTGTGTGTGCGTTGGGGGGGGGGGTCGGATGACAGCAGGGAAGCCTATCAGAGAGTTTGTTCATAATCCTCCTCTCTCAACAGCACTTAGTCCCTATGTTTTCGATCTGTCATCCTGCAGGTCTGCTGTAGCAGGTGGCAGCGCTTGAAGCAAGGGAGGAAGTTTCTGTGGACCAGAAGAGGTCGGTGTAGGGGTGGGGGCTGCCTGGGATGGGGGAGGGGTTGGCAATCAGCCGCCCTTTGCACAGGTTCACCCAATCCTACTGATTTTCCTTACGTCCCTCCCATTTCAGGTTAGGGAGGGGGCAAGCATGTGCAGTGTTTTGGATGGCGCAGTGATGTTAAAAAAAAAAATCCGACAACCTGGGTGCTGAATCAGGCAAGCGACAGATGAACAGTCAGAATCCATCATGCCCTCTGTTCTCACTGGCTCCGTTCTCTCTGCAGATCGGAGAGACTGCTGGGTGTGGCACACCTCCAGGGAAGGACGAGCAAAGTGCCTATCTTGAGGAGGTTAGTGCGAGGGTGCCGTTTCCTGGGAATGTCTTAGATCGTGGGGACTGATGTTCCAGCAGAGGCTGTGGCCGGCATTGCCTGCATCTCAGCTCAGGGTGGGAATGGGCTGGGCATTGCCTGCATCTCAGCTCAGGGTGGGAATGGGCTGGGCATTGCCTGCATCTCAGCTCAGGGTGGGAATGGGCTGGGCGGGGGTAGAGAGAGGTTGAAATGAAAGGAATAGGGATTTGGCAACCATCTGCAATTCCTCCCCCAGCATTCACCTGCTCTTCTCCCAGCCCTCCCTGCATGGGGTAACGCAAACAGAAGAGAAACTCAAACTCTGTTTCCTTCCTTCACCACCAGGTCTCCCTCCAGAATAGGCCATTGTGACCTTGAAGTGGCTGAAGACCCTCACCCTCCACAGGCCTGCATCCAGGCCCACAGCCCTCTCCCCCCACCCTGAGTGACTACCCTATTTGTTGGTCCCTGCTATCGCCAGGGACGATTGCATGGGCTACGCCAGGAAAGTAGGCTGGGTGACTGCAGGCCTAGTGATTGGAGCTGGTGCCTGCTATTGCATTTATAGACTGACCCGGGGAAGAAAACAGAACAAGGAGAAGATGGCTGAGGGGGGGCCTGGGGATGTCGATGATGCTGGGGACTGTGTGGGGGCCAGGTACAATGACTGGTCGGACGATGATGATGACAGCAATGAGAGCAAGAGCATAGTGTGGTATCCGCCCTGGGCCCGGATTGGGACTGAGGCTGGGACCAGAGCTAGGGCCAGAGCAAGGGCCAGGGCCACCCGAGCGCGGCGCGCTGTTCAGAAACGGGCCTCCCCTAATTCAGATGATACCATTCTGTCCCCCCAAGAGCTGCAGAAAGTTCTTTGCTTGGTTGAGATGTCTGAAAAGCCCTACATTCTTGAGGCGGCTTTAATTGCTCTGGGTAACAATGCCGCTTATGCATTTAACAGAGATATTATTCGTGATTTGGGTGGTCTCCCCATTGTTGCCAAGATCCTCAATACTAGGGACCCCATAGTTAAGGAAAAGGCTTTGATTGTCCTGAACAACTTGAGTGTGAATACTGAAAATCAGCGCAGGCTTAAGATATACATGAATCAAGTGTGTGACGACACAGTCACTTCTCGCTTGAACTCCTCTGTGCAGCTGGCTGGCCTAAGGTTGCTTACAAATATGACTGTTACTAACGAATATCAGCACATGCTTGCTAATTCCATTTCAGACTTCGTTCGCTTGTTCTCAGCGGGAAATGAAGAAACCAAACTGCAGGTTTTGAAACTCCTTCTGAATTTGGCTGAAAATCCAGCCATGGCTAGAGACCTTTTCAGGGCCCAAGTACCATCTTCACTGGGCTCCCTCTTTAATAAGAAGGAGAACAAAGAGATTATTCTGAAACTTCTGATCATATTTGAGCATATCATTGACAACTTTAAATGGGATGAAAATGAGCTTACTCAGAATCAGTTTGGGAAAGGTTCACTTTTTGTCTTTTTAAAAGAATTTCAGGTATGTGCTGATAAGGTTCTGGGCATAGAAAGTCACCATGATTTTTTGGTGAAGGTAAAAGTTGGAAAATTCATGGCTAAACTGGCTGAGCATATGTTCCCAAAAGGTCAGGAATAACTTCTGGATTTTGTAGTTTGGAAGCAACACACATTGTAAACTATTCCTTTTCTCCACCTTGTTTATATGGTAAAGGAATCCTTTTGGCTGTCAATTTGGAATAACGAATATCATACTGTATCGTCAATGCTGACATCTAACCTAGTTGGACTTCAGGTTTTAGCTGGATGAATGAATATCACTACTTGTTCTGAAAACATGTTTGTTGCTTTTTACTTCACAGCCTAGATTGCAATATTTTTACTATTTCCTCTGCATAAGTGACAGTGAACCAATTCGTCATTAAGTAAGCTCCCTTCTGTCATTTGCATTGGTGTATCATTAATAAAGTTGTGTGTTAATGTTGGAATGACAAAAAGAATGAAAGAAGAAAGAAACTCGCCTTGTCCTTCGGTTGATAATCTAGTTGGAGAGGTAAGAAACATAGCAAAACGAAAGATAGCCTAGGCTATCTAGAACCATACTCTTCACTGTCAGAGGTGCGTCCTCAGAGCACAGAGCAGGCACAGGCTGTTGTGTAATACACTGCCTGGAGGAGGCAGCCATTGCAGATGAGTCCTGAGGGGCTAGGGTGGCTGGGCATTCCGCAAGACAGGAGTGAGGGAGGAATGGTATGAGAAAGGCACTGAGGTAGGAACCTTCTTCCTATGACAGTCAGCTTTGAACGGATTGTGTAAGAGTAAATGCATTGGGAAAACTGGGAGAAAACCAGTTGTGGAGGGCTGTTCGACTATTATCCCATTGAACACCAAAAGCCACTAAGTGATTTTGGCCAGAAAATAATTGGGAGCCATATAAAAGTTCCTACTTTCCCCTCAATACTCCACAGTGTCAATGAGAGTGTGGCAAAATGTGCCCTCTTAAACCCTGGTGGTGGCTATTTGGTACTACATATCATAAGCCTTAAAATATGTGAACACATTGTCCTGAGCAGTAATTTTTTAATTGACCAAAGATGGCATGTCTGAGGCTCTTCAACCTGGCCCTGTCTCACGTAGTAAAAACTGGAAACTACTTCAGTGTCTAGCACACTGGATTGGTTGAATCAGTTTAAGGAATGTTCACACAGTAGGCTATGGTAAATATGGCAGGGAAATTCTATATTGCCAGGAAAGATATCCATCATGCATTGTTAAGTGAGAAAGATAGGCTAGTTAGTACTGTTCATAGAGGAGTCCAGGTTTTGAAAATAATGAAACAGGTTTAAAAGACACTAAAAACTCTGGAATTAAAAACACCAAAATAGTAACAGTAGGTATCTGGGTGAAAAGATAATGACTGATCTTAACTTTTTTACTTTTTATTCATCTATGTGTTCTTACTATCTAAAATGAATATACTATCTAAAAGGAAATTTTTTTTAAATGAAAATATTGAGAATGGAGCAGATTGATTGGAGCATAAACTGAGTGGAAAAAATATTTAGATTGAAAAAGAGGTGAGTTGAAGTTTTCCTCCTTGAAATGATAGATGAGTGGTGGAGGCTTATTATAAGGGTTATTGTGAGGACTAAATGAGATAATATACACAAGGTACTGACCATGTTCTGACACATAGCAGTTAATCAAGAAAGTGAGCAGTTTTAAGTACCTAGAATGCAGGATTGATAGTTTGTTGGCTGAACTTTGTTTTGCTGGGGGCATTCTGCCATGTTTTGGTGTCATTTAATAAATAATAATAACAATAAAGGTTAACATTTATTAAGTGACTACTGTGTAGAGTTTTGTCATTTATACAAGGCAGCTGTTAAAATAATTTCTCAAAGGAACGGAGTTTTCTTTTTTTTTTTTTTTGGAGGACTTACACTGTTTCCTAAGAAATGATCTCACCAACCTCCACAGTATATTCCTTGTTGGTTTGGGATGTTATCTTGATTGTGTATGAGGCCAGGAAAGGGTAAAACTCTCTGTGCAGTTATGAGCTGGCTTTAGCCCCACGTTTCCATATTTTTCCCCTATTCCAGTGTTGTCTTGGGAGGAACAGGGATTGGTTGGTTTAAAGTTGTTGGGTATGGTGAAGGAAAGAAGAATGAACATTTTGTTTGCTTCTATTGTGAAGTGAGAGAAAAGGGGGATGATGTATCCATTTAAAATAAATTGAGTTTGAGGTACCCTATTGTTATTTTTAAAGAGATGTCTTTTTTTGAAATGCAGAATGAGAGGGAGGGAGGGGGAAGAGAGAGAGACTGTGAGAGAAGAGAAAATCTTCCATCTTCTGGTTCTCTCCCTAAATGGCCTAGAACCTAGAAATCCATCCAGGACTCCCACGTGGGTGGTAGGGGCCCAAGCACTTGAGCCATTTCCACTATTGTCCCAGGCACAGTAGCAGAGAGCTGGATTGTAGATGGAACAGCTGGGACTCAACTGGCACCTCCATACGGGTCGGGACCCAGATGTTCCAGTGGCTTAATCCACTATGCCAAAATGCTGACGACCCTATCGTCATTTGAATGTATTGCTCTGGCCCTCCAGAGAAGACCAGGCCATAAAGAAGGGTTTGAGAGCCGGGACAGGCTAGATAGTAACGTGGGAGTGGATGTGATGGAAGGTACAGAATCAGAGCAGAGAGCTGCAAAAAGCAAGAAACAAAAACCTGCAGAGACTGTAGCAGCTGAGGAGAGGTGCAAAAAATGGAAATCATATGTCTACCCCTCCAGACACTTTCACTATCCTTATATTTATATATTCTTGGCATAAAATTCAATCATATCCCAGATAAATTTTCAGAGCACAATTTAAAATTTTTCTCCTTAAAAACCCGTAAAATTTCAACGAAGCTATTTGGGAAAATAGAGACAATGAGTACACGCTTGTTCCCTAACTCAGATATGTAGCTTGAACACCTGAAAAAAAAAAAAGATTCAGATCAAAGCATTGTTAACTTGAGGTGCTAAGTGACTGTCAAACCTGGGGTAAAAATGAAGTTAACTGGTTACCCTGGCACGGTGAGGCAGGCACAGCTCCTCTTCCCCGCCCCTTGTTCCTCCCTTTCTCCTCTCCCTCCCTCCCCCTTCTGCCTTTATCTCCTGCTTCTGGGAGAGGATCCGCATAGGTGTTCTGTCCCTCTGTGTCTTTCCTATGAGCATTTTATTCCCGTGACCACCTGCTGTGTGCTTCATAGAAAATGGTGGTTGTCACCCTGGTGGTCAGAAGGAGACCTGGGATGTGACAGGATGCACAGATGTTTCAGATCCCCTGTTGAGCAGAACCAGGACTGAGGGGCTTGGCTCGGGCTCTGCTCAGCTCGGTGCAGCCCGGTGTGCGGCCTGGACTTCGGTGCTCCACACCGGGCATCGCTTACACCAATCAACTTGGACTTGGGGACAGTGCCAGGTGAGACATGGCCAGGCCACAGGCTGGTGTCCCTGCGCTGTCACAGGAGGTTGTCACTCTCAGTCCTCAGGATGGTGGCCATGATTGAGCCCACTGGAGGCGACAGGGAAGAAGCAGTGTCCTCTCTTTAGGGAGGACGGTGGCTCCCGGTAAACTGAGGAAATTAGAAACGCCGAGGATTTCCTGCTGATTTGGCTTTGTTCTCATCTAACCGTAAGAAATAGAAATGGTTTATCCCAGTCCAAACGGTGATTTTATGACGATGGAATTCAATTCTGATAGAAGTGCCACCCAAAGCATTGTATTTTAGGTTCAGGGGAGGGGATTTCCTTTTTTAAATCTGAAAGGCACACACACACACACATGCACACATGCACGCACGTACGCACGTGCGAGCGCGTGTGCATGCAAACGAGAGCTGCACACAGGAAGCTCCGATAGGCTGGTTGGCTCCTCAAATGTCCACAAGAGTCTGGGCTGGGAACTCAAACCAGGCCTCCCACTTGGGTGCAGAAACCCAAGTGCTGAGTCCTCACCTGCTGCCTCCCAGGGCGTGCACTAGCAGGAAACTGAAATCTGAATGGAGCTGCGATTGGAACCTAGGCACTCTGATATGGGATGCAGGGCCCCCGCTGATCAGTTAACTGCTGGGCCAAATGCACACTCCAGGTTTTCTTTCTTTCATTCACAATTTAAGGACCTTATTTCAAAAGGGTTTCCAAGTATAGGTTTGGAAAATTGATGTGGTTCACGCAAATGTTATGCTTATGGCTCTCTTTGATTAATTTCTCAAAATTCCTGTGAGAATTTTTTACTACTGATATAAGTATTTTCAGTGCTAGCTTTTTACAGTACTTTTATATCACATCCTATGCTGAAGGTTCCCTCTATTTTTCTCTTTTTTTTAAAAAAAGATTTATTTATTTTACTTGAAAGTCAGTTACCCAGAGAGAGGAGAGGCAGAGAGTGAGGGAGAGAGAGAGAGAAGTCTTCCATCCGATGGCTCATTCCCCAATTGGCCACAAAATCCGGAGCTGCGCCTATCCGAAGCCAGGAGCCAGGAGCTTCTTAAGGGTCTCCCACGTGGATGCAGGGGTCCAAGGACTTGGGCCATCTTCTACTACCTTCCCAGGCCATAGCAGAGAGCTGGGTTGGAAGAGGAGCAGCTGGGACTTGAACTGGTGCCCATATGGGATGCCAGCTGTACAGGCAGCGGCTTTACCTGCTATGCCACAACACCGGCCCCTCTTCTAGCGATTTTGAAACATACATTACTTACGATTATGGTTTCTATGCTGTGCAATGGAACACTAGAATTTATTCCTCCTTTCTGACTAAGACTTTGTATTCTTTGATTAACGTCTTCCCATTCCCCATCCATCCTTCTCCCCCCCACCCCTGGTAACTACCTGGTAACTCTCTACTTCTATGCATGCAATTTTTTAGGTTTCCATATGAATGAGTTCATGTGGTATTTGTCTTTCTATGCACAGCTTATTCCACTCAGTATAATATCCTCTAGATTTATGCATGTGGTCACAATTCTTTTTAAAGGCCAAATAGTATTTTATTATATTTATGTGTGTGTGTGTGTGTGTGTGTGTGTGTGTATCTCACATTTTCTTTATCTGTTGATGAACAATTATATTACTTTCATATCTTGGCTATTGTGCATAATGCTTCAATGAGCATGGGACTGCAGATGCCTTTCGACATACTGACTTGAATTCCTTTGACTGTATACCCAGAAGTGACATTACTGTATCACAGGACAGTTGCTCTATTTTTTGTTTTTTAAGGAACCTCTCATACTATTTTCCAAAATGGCTATAATAATTTACATTCCTCTGGTAGTGTGCAACAGTTACCTTTTCTCCACATCCTCACTAATACTTAGTATCAGTCTTTTTGATAATAACTATACTAACCGGAGTGAGGTAATATTTTATTGTGGCTTTAATTTGGAGTTGCCTCCTGATTAGGCATGTAACGTGTTTTTTCATAGATTTGCCTGCCATTTGTATGTCTTTTGAGAAATGCCTGTTCATATCCTTTGCCCATTTTAAAATTGGGTTATTTGTTTTCATGCTATTGAGTAGGATGAGTTCCTTACGTATTTGGGGTGTTAGCCTCCTAGCAGATGTATGATTTGCAAGTCTTTTCTCCCAGTTCATGAGCTGTCTCTTCATTCTGATAATTGTTTACTTTCCCATGCAGAAGCTTGTTAGTTTGATACAATCCCACTAGGATGTTTAGATCCTTTGTTCGCTTTTAAATCCAGTTATTTGTTTTCTGTTGAGTTGTTTGAGTTCCTTATATGTTTTAGATATTAGCCTCTTGCCAGATGTATGATTTGTGTGGTTTTACTTTTTATCAATTTTTACTTAGTCATAGTCACAAAAATTCTATTCATTTTAAATCTTTTCAGTGAGCCAACTTTTTACTTGTCATTTGTATAGTTGCTTTTTTTGGTCATTAATTTTAACTTTAATTTTGCTAATTCCTTCTACTGTCTTTTAATTTCTTCTGTTGTACTATTGTATTCTTTAAGAATGTGCATTGCCTTTACTTATGGTCTTATTGAATATAATGGTAATCAAGATTGTATTTTTCTGAGTATAGTTTTTTTTTTTTTTTTACAGGCAGAGTGGACAGTGAGAGAGAGAGACAGAGAGAAAGGTCTTCCTTTGCCATTGGTTCACCCTCCAATGGCCGCCGCGGTCGGCGCGCTGCGGCCGGCGCACCGCGCTCATCCGATGGCAGGAGCCAGGAGCCAGGTGCTTTTCCTGGTCTCCCCATGGGGTGCAGGGCCCAAGCACCTGGGCCATCCTCCACTGCACTCCTGGGCCACAGCAGAGGGCTGGCCTGGAAGAGGGGCAACCGGGACAGAATCCGGTGCCCCGACCGGGACTAGAACCCGGTGTGCCGGCGCCGCAAGGCGGAGGATTAGCCTGTTGAGCCACGGCCCCGGCCCTGAGTATAGTTTTAAGCATGCCCTATATGTTACAATACAATGTATTCTCCTTTCCTTTGCACTCCATACAGCTTTCAATGTTATTGTTAATTTCTTCTCTGACTCGGGGTAATTTTGGAGAACCTTGATAAATTATCATGCAGTTAACATTTTATGGTCATCTTTTATTATTTATTTCTTTTTTAAAAAAGAGTATTTATTTAAAGTCAGAGTTACACAGAGAGAGGAGAGGCAGAGGCAGAGAGAGAGAGAGAGAGGGAGGGAGGGAGGGAGAGGGGTCTTCGATCCACTGGCTTACTCCCCAATTGGCTGCAATGGCCTGAGCTGCGCTGATCTGAAGCCAGGAACTTCTTCCGGGTCTCCTATGAAGGTACAGGGGCCCAAGGGCTTGGGCCATCTTCCACTGCTCCCAGGCCATAGCAGAGAGCTGGATCAGAAGTGGAGCAGCTGGGACTTGAACTGGTGCCCATATGGGATGCTGGCACTGCAGGCAGCAGCTTTACCCACTATGTCACAGAGCCAGCCCCATATTTATTTCTAATTTTATTTTGTTAAGGGGTGGGATGACAGACACAGAAAGATAAGAATAAGATAAGAATATATGCTTAAACATTCTTACCTTTTTAGAATATATTAATGTATTTTTATGTTGCCAGGTTACAACCATTTTTCTTTTTTTTTGTTTTTAACAGCTTAATTGAGATGTAATTCACACAACATGTAATTCTTATCTTCAAAATATACAGTTCATTTTAAAAAATATTTATACAAATTGTATAAGCACTACCAAAATGTAACTGCGAAAAAATTTTCTTTGCCACAAGAAACTCTGAACCTGTTAAGACCATTTTTCTTAAAGTTCCATAGATGTAAGAAAATATATGTACATTCTTTCCTTATATGATGCAAATTTCTGCATATTGAAATAAAGATTTTGATTAATTATTTAGATACTCCATGTCTATTGTTTCATGGACCGGATTGGCCAAATTCCGATAGAGGGGGCCAGTGCTGTGGTGCAGCAGGTTAAGCCAGTTTGATTACTGGCTGCTCCACTCCCAATGCAGCTCCCTGTTAATGTACCTGGGAAAGCAACAGAGTATGGCCCAAGTGTTTGGGCCCCTGCCACCCACATGGAAGACCTGGAGGAACTTGCTGGCTCCTGGTTTCTGCCTGGCCCAGCCCTGGCCCTTGGGGCCATTTAGAGAGTGAATCAGGGGATGGATCTTACTGTGTCTCTCTGACTCTCTCTCTCTCTCTCTCTCTCTGTATCTCTGCCTTTCAAATAAATAAATATTTAAAAAATACACTTTTGATAGAAGTGAATTAAAGTTCTTTTAATTTCAATACTTTTTGCTTTATCTGTCAAGTTGCAATTTTGTTTGGTGCATAATAATCACAATAAGTTGTTTTTAAGTCTTTTATCATTCATACATATAATGATTTAAATTGTTTTTAAAGCCTCTTTTGTCCTGCTTAAGTTTAAATTCCACTTTGACTTACATTAACATTTTCAATCTTCTCTTCTTTTTCTTTGCAAATACCTGATAGTCCTTTGTCCCTCATTTTTTACAATCTTTCTTTACTGTTTTATTGTAGATATGTTTCTAGCAAACAACATATGATTGGATTTAATTTTTTAAAGATTTATTTATTCAAAGGTAGAGTGACAAAGAGATCTTCCATCAGCTGGTTCACTCCCCAAATGGCCTCAATAGCCAGGTCTGGGCCAGGCCAAGTTAGGAGCCAGGAGCTTCATCTGGATCTCCTATATGGGTAGCAGGGGGCCCACGTACTTGAGACCTTTTCTACTGCCTTCTCAGGCTCATTAGCAGGGAGCTGGATTGGAAGCAGAGCAGCTGGGACTCTAACCTTTGCTCCAATATGGAATGCCTGTGTTCCAAGCTGTGGCTTAACCCACTGAATCATGCCAGCCCCATAGTTTTGAAAATTCTTTCTTTTAAAAAATTTTTTGCTCAGTCTTCAAATCTACACAGCTACTCTTTTCTGTTAGAAATTCTTTTAAAGGTGTATTTATTTGAAAGGAAGAGTTACACAGAAAGAGAATCAGAGAGATAGAGAGAGATCTTCCATCAGTTGGTTCACTCCCCAAATGGCCAGATTAGCCAGAGCTGGGCCAGGCCAAAGCCAGGAGCCAGGAGCTTCATCCAGGTCTCCCTCATAGGTGGCAGGGGCCCAAGCACTTGGACCACCCTCTGCTGCTTTCCCATGCACATTAGCAGGGAGTTGGATCAAAAGTGGAGAAGCCAGGACTCAAACTGGCACCCACATAGGATGCAGGCTCTGCTGGCCACAGTGCCAGTCAGGTTTTTTTTTCCTAATTTTTATTCTTCCACAATTGTTATGTTTTTCATGTGGAAAGCCTACTACACTTTTCTGCACATTTCCTTCCATGGGTGCTGACACTCAAAATCAAACAGTATTTCGTTACTGTTGAATCCGAATATGAGCATCAGACCTCCATCGAGGCATCTTGTTTCCTCACTGCTCCCTGACTGCAGCAAGAGGAAACCTTTAGGGACGTTTACAGAAAGTCTAAGTAGCATTTGCTGCACAGTTCTTAAATCTGTGCTATCAGAATGGTAGTGGCTGAGCTAAAAGCGATTTTTTTTTTAAAAGCTGTATGTTTTCTGGTGTTCTTTTCCCTCATCATTTTCATTCATTGTTTTAATCTTCACTTGGTCTTCCTGAGCGCTTCCTTAATTCTCAATAGTGACACTTCCTCTTTCATTTAGTTTAACTAAATTTTTAAATTTGAAAATCACGTTTTCCAATCCCAGCCATTATTTCTCTTGCTGTAAATTTATTCCTTTTAGTGCTGTTATTTCTGTTTTGTTGTTGCCAAAGATCTTATCTGACCCTCCAAAAGTTCTATTTAAGTATAACATAAGATAAATTTTGAAATCCACAGACAATGGGTATAAATAGTCACCTATCAAAATAATACAAGGGACCAGGAAAATTTGGAGAATGGAAAACCCCAAGGGAGTTATTCTGGGAGAAACGTGGAACTGGGATTTGATTAATATCAAATTCTTAATTCTGTGTTTATTCTTCCCTGTATCACTGTTGTATTAAGCATACCAGAGAGGCCAGCCTAATTAGATTCAAGGTTTTCAGAAAGTATCTTTAGACTGTTAGCCATAATTTACCTGTTCTCCAAGTCTATCTTCCCCACCCCTTCCAAATCTTTCATGTTTCAGTTAACACACACAAGCTACCACTGTTATACGTTGGTTACCTTAGTATTTATAGCTTGAAAGACCAATGCTCAGAGTTTAACGTCTAGGAGAAAGCAGGATGTAAGCAAATAAACTGTGTAGAGAGTGGGACTTGACCAACAACTGATGCCATTCCCAAAGGGCTCATTGAGTTTATTTCCCCAAGGGAAACCTCTGAATAGCTAGTAAGAAACGAATACACAATGATTTACTGAGGGGTGGGATGACAGACACAGAAAACTAGTAAACATTGTCATTTATTCTGTGACTAAAATCCTGGAAAGAGTTTTTTCCTCCTCCCTGTGAAGATGTCTTCTTATTTATTCTTAAAATAGAAGTTTGATAGTGCACCACAGAATGTGCATATATACATATTTACAAGTGCACACGCATTACACAATACTATGTGCTTTTAAATTTTAAAATGTTTATTTATTTATTTTCATTTTACTTGAAAGGCAGAGAGAAACAGGCAGAGATCTTCCATCTGCTGTTTGACTCCCCAAATACCTCCATCTGCCAGTGCTGGGCCAGGCCAAAGCTGGGAGCCCCAAACTCAGTCCAGGTCTCCCATACAAGTGACAGGGACCCAAGTAATTGAGCCATCATCTCCTGCCTCCCAGGATGCGCATTAGCAGGAAGCTGGATCAGAGGTTGATCTGAGGCTGAAACCAGGCATTTCAATATGGGATGTGGCCATCCCAAGCAGTGTCCTAACCACTGAGCCGAATGCTCGTCCCAGAATACTCTGTGTTAGATATAAACTTGCATTCCTGCTTTTCCCTCACACAGTATTTCTTACTTTTTCTTTTCCCCCATTCCTTGCTTCAGGAAAGGTTTATGGAAAGCCTAAACACAGAAAATGTGATGCTGAGGACAGATGCTGCTCTGTGCCATGTCTATTTATGGCTCTATTTTTATTTATACTGCTCAAGGCTCACGTGTTCAACGTGAAGATTTCTATCTTGCTTCAGTCATTGAAAATTCCATGCCATGATCTCTTCAAATGTTGTCTCTTCCTCATGCTCTCGATTCTCTTCTCTTTATGGCATTCCTTACAGGCATATTTTGAAACTTTCCTTTTTCTGATGTGACTTCAAACTTCTCACTCATATTTTATACTGCTTTATCATTGTGTACTTCATTCTGGATGATTGATTGTTCTTTTTAATATTTATTTTCATTTCATTTTACTTACGAGAGAAAGTGAGATCTTTCCTTTGCCGATTCACTGCCCAAATGTCTGTAACAGCCAGAGCTAGCTCAGGCCAAAGCCAGGGTCTCACATGGTGGCAAGGACCCAAGTACTTGAGCCATAATCCACTGCATCCCAGAGTGTGTTTTAGTACAAGGTGCATCAGAAGCAGAGCTGAAACTCAAACCAGACACTTTCAAGTAGTTTCTTAACTTTTGTAACAAACGCCTGCCATTCAGGTGAATTCCTGAGATCTGTATTTGAGTGACATAATTCTCTTCTTTTATTGAGTTTGCCTCTGCTAGGGCTATACAAAGTTCATCATTTAAGATTACTTTTTTTTAAAAAAAATATCTAGTTACTTTAAAGACAGAGTGACACACAGAGAGGGAAGGGGGGAAGAGAAAGACCCTCCATCTTCTGGTTCATTTCTGGTTCACTCCCCAAGTGACTGCAACAGTCAGGACTGGGCCAGGCCAAAGCCAGGAGCCAAGAACTCCTTCCTAGTCTCCCACATGGGTGACAGAGACCCAAATACTTGGACCTTTCCAGTCCCATTAGCCAGGAGCTGGATTGGAAGCAGGAGTAGCTGGAACTTGAACTGGCACTCTGATATGGGATGCTGGTGTTGTAAGTTGACAGCTTAACCTGTTATACCACAACACGGGCCCCCAGATTAACTTGATTGTGCTTCTGTGCAGTCTGGATTTAGACAGAAGCTCTGTACTAGTTTCCCACCTTTCACTGCCCAGAAGCATTGCCTCTTGTCATCGTATGAGATTAAACCCTTGCCCTCAACCCTTAAAGCCAATATCCATCTGTTTGTCTTTATATTGAGCTCATTGTTGCTAGCTCCTTCTTTGTGTCTTGGGGATTTCCATTCTGTGACTGTGAGTTTGAATACATTTCTGTTTTTAGAAAAAATGTGTGTTCTATCATTTATGTATGCTTCAAGTGGGAAGGAGGAAGCTTTCCAAGTCAGTTCAGTGTTCTATTGTCTGGAAGGTTCTTAGATTTTTTTGGTGTTGGGGGCAGGGGATTGGATTGTGTAGGTTATATGTCATAATTCTTAAGAGGTACCTGGAAAGTGACTGCTTCCAGATAGATAGTGTATGGTTTTACCAAGTTTCCTGTATCCTACCATGGCAACAGCAGGGAAACAACAGGTAAATTCTTAATCAGTCAACTATGACACAAGCAAAATAGAGAACCACCAAATCTGAAGGGGCCACAAGGAAGGGACGGGAATGATAAATTATTGTGGAACAGTGATACTAGGACAATATGGACTTCTTCCTTCCAATAACTCTAAAGCACTCCATAAGCATCCTTGAACTGGGCACAAATAGATCTTGAATTGATTCCATTAAGTCATTCCTTTGGAATGGGAAGTTAAAGTGGAAATTGTAATTATGTCTATAGAAAATAAAAGTTAGGTGTTTTGAACCTTTGAGTTTGTGGACTGAGATTTATTCCAGTCACACATAAATACATCTACGTACATACACATGTACACATTTGTGCATGTGCAGTAAAACACTAGGTAGTAAGTATAACAATACATGTAACCATGGCACTCTGTAAGATGTGCAATTTCAAGATGTTTTTATTGTCCTCTGCCTAGTTTACTACACTTTTTCTTGTTGCAGCTCAACTTTTACTTCCTTAGGCAAGTTTCCCTTGTCCCTCCACTGCCCACCTCAGAGTATGTCTTGATCTTCTGCTATATGCTATTGCATATTTGTATGCCATTATTTCTTTGTACTCATTGAGAATTATAATTATTAATACACTTGTGTGGGGCTGGCGCTGTGGTATAGCAGGTAAAGCTGCCACCTGCAGTGCTGGCATCCCATATGGACGCCAGTTCAAGACCTAGCTGCTCCTCTTCCGATCCAGCTCTCTGCTGTGGCCTGGGAAAGCAGTAGAAGATGGCCCACGTCCTTGGGCCCCTGCACAGATGTGGGACACCTGGAAGAAGCTCCTGGATCCTGGCTTTTGATTGGCACAGCTGCAGCCATTGTGGGCAATTGGAGAGTGAACCAGCAGATGAAAGACTTTCTCTCTCTCTCTCTCTTTCTGCCTCTGCCTCTCTGTAACTCTGCCTTTCAAATAAATAAATAAATCTTTAAAAACTACACTTGTGTGATTATTGGATTAATGTATATGCACCACTGGTCTTTGAATTTCACGAATGCAAATAGTCTGCTTTTCTTCCCTTTGTATTGTCAATATTTTGTATTGGTGATTAACAAAAAAGTATTAAATGAATGAAAATATTTTTGCATTAGAACTTGTATAATTGCTATTAATTTCATTATCAAAAAAGTAAAATCATCTATTTCGAAAAAAATATAAGCAAAGACCTTCTGGGTCAGTGGTTCTTACTATTTTGGGAGTCACACTTCCCATTAAGAGCATGTTGATAATTATAGCCTCCCTCTCCTGGAAAACTCATGAATACTCTTCCCTCACTCCCAACACACAACCTCGTGTACAATTTCCAAGGATTTGACTTGTCCAGCTGAGAACACCTGGTCTAGGTCAATCATATAGTTAGTATGTCAGCATTCCTGAGACATTCTCTCTCTGGTGGAGAGAGGGGGCCAAAGGGGATGCGGTGTGGCAGACAGAAACTGTGTAAGCATGGCCAGCCTCCTGGGAAACACCTCAGTTACAGGGTAGACAGAAGACAGAGGCCAAGGAGACTTCTGCTCAGGCACTGTGAATGAGGGAAGACAGCAGGGAGATCCAAGGGGCTCTCCCCCACCTCCACCCCACCCCCACTCCTTAACCACCTCCAGGCTTCAGCTCAGGGCTCTAGAGGGATTGTTCTGACTTCCAATGGCAGGAATACTGTTCCCCTCTCTGTTAGGGGGAATTACCCCTTTGGGAATGTGGGGGAGGGAGCAGGAAAGGAGCCTAAGGCATTTACTCAGGTCACGCCCATGGTCACCTGTGCATGTAGGTTTTGGAGTGATCAACAGAGTGAGGTGCCTGAATGCAGGGGCTGAGAGGTTCTGGAATATTGGTAGGGGGCAGGGCAACAGCATCTTTCCCCTCTGTCTTGATAGTACAGGGAGGATGGTACCATTTCTTCATCCTTCACACCCTTGGCTGTCTCAGTCTCAAAGTTCTTCCTTTTGCTCAGGGTTGAATCTCATTGTTTAGAGTAATTCAGCCTAAAATCTTATCAAATGCCTCATCATGTTTATAACCACTTCTTGTGTGGAGAGAAACAAAACATTTGCAAAACTTAATTGGGCTAAAGCACTTGAGTCAAGTGAGACCTCCCTTTTAAGTTGGAAATATTTTTATAAGAGATTTTCCCCCAAATTGATTCCTTGTTAATTTGAGTGACAATCACTTCGATGATTTTCTTTTTGATTGTACAAATGATTGCACGCTGATGCTTATTTTTAAGGCTGCAATATTACTTGAAAATATGAAAAAGTAAAAGTAGGATATTCATTCCCAGCCTCTATTACTGACACTGTGCCCATTCTCTAATCCCAATCCCTACCCGCCTCTTTCTCTCTCCTCTTATATTTTGATAAATGAATATGGATGCAGGGAAAACAGAAGATGTTATTGGCCATGTACATAGAGGGTGCAGGGAGGGACCTGGAAACCAGGCTAGTCCTGAGAAAGATACCAATGGCTTTGAAAACCATCGCCCAAAGTCAGGAAAAGCAGGCACTTAGACCAGCATTCTGGATGATCAATGCCTCATAATAACATTTTCTAATTCCCTCCATAATGCTCTTACACATTATGTAAGAGGTTGCTGGTACTCCCAATATCCATGTTTTCTGCTTCCTCCTGGGAAGTCTGCTACATTATAGTGGTCAATGTCCCTTCTGACTGTGTGCAGCCATGAGACTGTGTTATGGCCAGTGGATTATGGTAGAAGTGATGTATTTCAGATTTTCCCTCATAAAACCTCCCCAAGCCTGATCTATGCACTCTCTTTTCTCATCTGCCAGTAGCATAGAGAGCACTCCTTTTTTATTTTATTTTTTATTTTTTTATTTGACAGGTAGAGTTATAGAAAGTGAGAGAGAGACAGAGAGAAAGGTCTTCCTTCTGTTGGTTCACTCCTCAAGTGGCTGCTACGGCCAGCGGTGCACCGATCCGAAGCAGGAGCCAGGTGCTTCCTCCTGGTCTCCCACATGGGTGCAGGGCCCAAGCACTTGGGCCATCCTCCATTGCCTTCCGGGGCCACAGCAGAGAGCTGGCCTGGAAGAGGAGCAACTGGGACAGAACCCGGCGCCCATATGGGATGCCAGTGCTGCAGGCAGAGGAGTAACCAAGTGAGCCACGGCACCAACCCATCTTCTAAATTTTTTTTACTTCTGTCCTCCTCTCCAGAGGCATCTGTTCCAATATGTTTGATGTGTATATTTTTGTTTGGGTTTAAATAAAACATTATTTTGTATGCATGGATTTAGAGGCTAGTATGATGCTATGGATCTCATTGTTCTTTTTTCCACTCCTTAGTTTTTTTTTTACTTTTATTTAATAAATATAAATTTCCAAAGTACAACTTTTGAATTATAGCGGCTTCCCCCCCATAACCTCCCTCCACCTGCAACCATCCCATCTCCCACTCCCTCTTTCATCCCATTCTTCATCACGATTCATTTTCAATTATCTTTATATACAGAAGATCAACTTAATATATACTAAGTAAAGATTTCACTATTTGGGTAGTAGTTTTACTGTTAATTCACATAGTACAACACCTTAAGGACAGAGGTCTTACATGGGGAACAGGTGCACAGTGACTCCCATTGTTGATTTAACAATTGGCACTCTTATTTATGACGTCAGTAATCACCTGAGGCTCTTGTCATGAGCCTCAAGGCTATGGAAGCCTCTTGAGTTCACAAACTCTGACACTATAGACAAGGCCATAAGTCAAAGTGGAAGTTCTCTCCTCCCTTCAGAGAAAGGTACTGCCTTCTTAGTTGTTTAGTAAAGCGCCACCCCTGTTATTCTGTGTACATCTAGTCTGCAGTTCCTAACTACTGCATTATGTGCCACAATGTTCATCCAACCTGATTTCCTTCATCTTCTGGAAAAATGGAAACTGGCCTGCTGCCAATTCCCTATTACCTCAGACGCTGTGCTGAGCGTCTTCATGCATGTCTCCTTAAGCACTTGTGTAAGAAGTGTTCTGGATTATATATAACACAAACGGAAATTGTTGGGCCATAGAGTGTATGTGTAATTATTTGATTAAGTACTCCCAGACTGCTCTTTGGAATAGCTGCTCCAGTCTAACCTCTAATCAGTTATGTGCATCAGAGCTCCTCTATCCCTGCACCCCCATTTACAACTGGCATCCTTATGCTTTTTATTTCCCAACCAAATAAATATAATTAATTGATTTTTCATTAAAAATTATGTGATTAGTAGTGAGTTTGAATACCTCCTTACATGTTTCTAAGCATTTTAGTTCTCCTTTTCTCTGAGTATACTTTTCATATATTTTTGTCAATTTAGGGCAGTGTCGTTCTCTGTTTATTTAGGGTTTATAGGAGCACTTTTTAAATGCTATATATTAATTTTTTCATTAAGATATTGCAAATTTTCTTTAGCTGTCATAATGTCCTTTATTGAATAGAAATTATTATTTTTATGTAATAAAATCTATTAATCTTTTGTGTCTTGTGATACCTAGTTTGAAGTTTTGTTTAGAAATTGTCATCTAATTCCAGGGTCCAAAAGTATTTTCCTATTATTGTCATTAACTTCATAACTAAAGTTTTCATATTTTACATCTTTCGTTTTCTAGAGTTGAAGTTTATACTCACTGCTAAGAAGTGGCACAATTTTATTTTCCTTCAAATAGTGAGCCAATCTTCCCAATACTGTAAACCAAACAACCCATTCTTTTTCATTGTTTTGTGATGTCAGTTTTATTTTATGCTAAATTCTGTATTTACATGCCATTCTCAGCATTTCCATTTATTTATCTCTTCCAAGGTACTTTCATTACTGTGATATGACAGGGAGAGCTAATACTCGCCAAATGATCTTTGTGCTTACCTACTTCCATCGTCCTCATATAGTTAGATTGGGGCCAGGTAGTATAAGCAAAAGTAATGTTAATGACTTCTGGGCAAAGGTAGTTAAACACCTGAATAAAAGACCAAGTGTTGATATGGAAGAGCTACAGGATAGGAAAAGCCTTGATCCCTAGTACCTGTACAGAAGATGGTAGAGCTGCCTAATCACTAAAATGTGTGTGGGCAAGAGAGAAACCTTTATTTCACTGCAGTCTGGGGGTTTGTTACTTCTGTGCAGCCTACTGTTGCCCTGACCTATACATCTAGTGTTACAATATATCTTACTATTTGGTAGAGTAAATTTCCTCTCTTCATCCTTCTTTTTCAAGATTTATGTAGCTGTTTTGGAGTCGTCTTTTCTTTTAAGATTTATTTATTTATTTGAAAGGAAGAGTTACAGATAGGCAGAGGCTGAGGGAGGGAGGGAGAGGCAGAGAGAGAGAGAGAGAGAGAGAGAGAGAGAGAGATCTTCCATCCACTGGTTCAATCCCCAGATGGTCACAACAACTGGAGGGAGCTGCGCCAATCTGAAGCCAGGAGCCAGGAGCTTCTTCTGGGTCTCCCACGTGGGTGCAGGGGCCCAAGGACTTGGTCCATCCTCTACTGCTTTCCCAGGCCATAGCAGAGAGCTGG
The DNA here is from genome assembly GCA_949820135.1 of Sylvilagus floridanus. Classification (NCBI taxonomy): domain Eukaryota; kingdom Metazoa; phylum Chordata; class Mammalia; order Lagomorpha; family Leporidae; genus Sylvilagus; species Sylvilagus floridanus. The sequence goes on from OX463223.1 coordinate 40,899,001, forward strand.
ATCTGGAGAGGAGCAGCTGGACTGGAACCGGCACCCTTATTGGGATGCCGGCTGGGCCAGGCAGTGGCTTTACCAGCTACGCCACAGTGCCGGCCCCAGATCTTCTTATTTTATTTTATTTTAATTTAACTTTAAAAATTTTTTAGGATCTTCTTATTTTATATCATGTTGGAATGCCTCAATGAAGCTTTGGTAAATTTTTTTTTTTGACAGGCAGAGTGGACAGTGAGAGAGAGAGACAGAGAGAAAGGTCTTCCTTTGCCATTGGTTCACCCTCCAATGGCTGCCGCGGTTGGCGCGCTGCGGCCGGCGCACCACGCTCATCCGATGGCAGGAGCCAGGTGCTAGGTGCTTTTTCCTGGTCTCCCATGAGGTGCAGGGCCCAAGCACCTGGGCCATCCTCCACTGCACTCCTGGGCCACCGCAGAGAGCTGGCCTGGAAGAGGGGCAACCGGGACAGAATCCGGTGCCCCGACCGGGACAAGATCCCGGTGTGCCGGCGCCGCAAGGCGGAGGATTAGCCTGTTGAGCCATGGCGCCGGCCTAGCTTTGGTAAATTTTTTAAAAATGTCAATCCAACTCTATTACAACTTTGACCGTAACTTTTAAAAATAAACACTACTGAATTTTATTTGCCACTTTTAAAAAACATTTTCACATCTATATTTATAACTGAGACTTGTTAGTAATTCTTCTTTTTCATATTGATCTTAAGTTTTTCTTTAAAATTTTTAATATATTTTTATGTATTTGAAAAGCAGAGGGACAGAGAAAGAGAGAGAAATGTTCCATCCACTGATTTACTTCTTATACACCCACAAGAACTAGGACTGGACCAGGCTGAAGCTGGGAGCTGAGCACTTGTTCTAGGCCTTTCATCTAGATGGCTGGGACTTAAGAACCTGAGCCATCACTCACTGCCTTCCAGGGCGTGCATTAGCAGGAAGCTGGCAGACCCAGGTGCTCCAATAGCAATGCAGGTGTCCCACGCAGTGCCTTAACTGTCCCACTGAACACCTGCCTCCGATCTTGTCAATTTTGATATAAAGGTTCCACCTGTCTTATAAGATTCATTGGAGGGTATTAATTCTTTTCATTCCATGGAAGAGTTTGTATAGGATTGAAATTGTCTGCTCTATCTACATTTGTTTTGTCTATCTCATCACTGCAGAAATCTCTTTTCTGCTACACCTTTGTAAACAAACTCGCATGCTCCCTACCCGACCATTCCTAACCCTTGCCAACCTGTATCATGTGCTCCATGTCTATATTTGCTCCACTTTAAGAATGTTATAAAAATGGACACATACAGGATAATGCTCTGGAGATCCATGTACATCATTGCTTGTATCAATTGTTCATTCCTTTTTATTGCCAAATAGTATTCTATGGTATGGATGTAACACAGTTTGACCATTCATCTATTCTTTATATCTTTTGTTTCACGTTCATTTGGCTATACTAGTTTCCCTTTGGTCATTGTTTGCATAGCATAGCTTCTATCTTATTTTGCTTTCAAAGTTTCTGTATGCTTATTATTTAACCCATTTTCACTTGTTATGATTACTAATATGTTTGAACGGTGTGCTTTGATTTGTTTTGGTAGTTTAGAAAAGCTTCATTTTTCTTGTTTCTCACATTCTTTTGGATTAAAAATATTTTTTCTAAGTATATATTTTCCTTTACTGCCTTAAACATTCTACATTCTATTTTTATTACTTTAGTGGCCACTCTTGAAACTTGTCATTCCTATGTAACTTAATTGTAGAGCAAGTCAACTTTCTGTACCAACGGTGGGTTTCAAAGAACTTCTCTGATGACGGAAGCTTCAAGATCAGATGATCAAGCAACATCAGACCAGATTAGATATATCTGAAGATACTGGTGAACTATAAATGAATCAAATATAACTGGCAAAAATTTCCCAATACAAGATGAAACCATTAATCTTTGTCATTGAAACTTACATGTCTTAATCAAACAGGAAATTCAAAGGAAGAGTGGTTATGCAATCCAGGCTGATGAAGAACAATTGCCACTTTAGCTAGATACAACCCAGTGTGAATTAAATGTAGCTACTCAGTTCAAGGGCCAACTAAATGAACTAATAATGTCCTACATTAGGATGCAGAATCATTTTGGAGTAGTCAGCTCTGAAGAAAGATGTTACATAGATGCAGATATGCTATGAGGCATCAAGCAGCTTTTGAAACAACAGGGAGGCCTTAGCCACTTGTTTAGCATCATAAGAGATGATTTAGAAAACCTCAAATTGGTCAAACAGGGATTGAATGAAACCATCCATCTCAGAGGTGGTATGCTTAGTTGACAGTTCACAAACTTGTGTTAGAGATCTGTGAAATGTATTCTCCTACAGCTTCAGGTCTTCCTTAGCTGATCATATGGGGGAAAAAGAAGAAAATAGTCTTCTCCTGGCTTCATTTTTTTGAGACGACTACTGACAATTTACTGTTAATCAAATCGGAAATAACATAAGTCATCTCAAAGCTGTTTGTTCAAAGATGACTTTTGAAAGGTTTATATCTAAAGCTGTATTTACTTTAAAAAAAGAAATACAGAGTTGTCAAAAGTATATTTTACAAAATTTTCTTAAACATAATCAATATTTAATGTTATTCTCCATTGAACCTCTATTTTGCTTTCCACAGCAGGTAAAAATGAAACCTCATTGTACATAATGAAATAAACTGAATAATTGCTTGGCTGTCAGAGATTTGTACTTCAGAGTATAAATGTACATCAGTTTCTATATTTGTGAATTAATCTATGGAAGGAATAAAGAAAATGCAGAAGCTTAATGATTAATGTGGTTTTCTTTTTCTCTGTAAAGATTTGAAAGTTTTTAATATTATTTTACTTATTTGAAACTTCAAAAGAACACACTTAAGCAATTAGGATATAACAAAAGTACCATTTCTTTGTTTTTTAAACTTTTTTATTCCAAAAGATGAAAACTTTAAATAAATGTGTAATTTGTAATTACTTCTTAAATATGTAATGAATAGGTGAGTGCCTCAACTATGATTAATTTGGACTGATCTAAACTTATGTGCTTGGGGGCACTCAAAATCTGTATTGCTCTCTTTCTTTTGATATTGTAATATCACCTTAGAACCAAGGATTTTAAAATATGAGGGAAATGGCTATTTTTCTCATCTGCAGGACATAGTGAGAGCTATTTTCAAAAATCCTGAAAAGGCTCAGGATTTCATAAATCACCTATTTCACTTACCAGTGTTTTCAGTTTCACAAAGGAAACCTGATAAGGCAGCAAATTCAACTGATATTACAATTAGTAATTGACAAGGCCAATTTCTAAACTCATTCTTCCAGACGTTTCTATCTGACAGCTTTAAGTGGAAAGGTATTCTTGCTTTAGGATTCCTTAACTGCTCTATTTTATTTTTCACACCGAATTTCATTTTCAGGACTACTCACTGTTTCCATTGGAAGTTTCTCAGTGTCCCTAGAAACAAGTTTCTGATCTCACTCTTCCCAATGAAATGCTCTATTACAGCAACTCCCTTGTTACTTAGAACTTACTGTCAGAGGGAACGCATTGTCAGTCAGTTATAGGCTATTGCTTTTCAAGCCCAGATTGTGGAAGGAAGTCTAATTTGTACTTTACCCACCTCAATCCAAATATTCTACGCTTTCTTGAGACTCTATTACTTTATTACCCCATTTCTGGTCCTACTTTTAGTCTCTAGCCTTTTGCTTAGGCACACAAAGAGAATTTCAGGAAAGAAATTGTGATGTGTCTTACAAGGAATGAGAAAGTTGACTAACCTGGCCTGATAAAGGATGGAAACAAATGTAGCTCCAGGGATCTCAAGAGCAACAGTTTGTATCACTTCATCCTTGTGTTATGCCACTAAAATGACATCCCTGTGTTCTCAGTCCTTGCATGAATCAGATAATTTTCTTTAAAAAAAAAAAGACTTGAATGTTCCCTGATCCAATTGTTTGCCCAGACTTGTACATTTAAGCAAAGGAAACAGGATTATTCAGTGCAAACAGAGTTGTGAGAACTATTCTACTGCATCTGTTCCCTGGATACCCAATATAAAGCTTTTACCCAAGGTAAGAGCTACAGTACAGAAAATCTAAAAAATGTTTCAGGAATAATAGAATACCGAGGAGCTGATGCTCAATTCCTGGGACCTGTTATTATTAGTTTACTAAGTTAAATCTTTCAAAGAACTACTCTTTTAAGTCTCAGCTCCATCTGAGCTCTGCAGTTGATCTTTCACATGTGATGTGAAAGACACAAAAACCAAGACTTGAGTAAATGCAGTATTTGCCTGCTGTGTGATTCTTAGCCTATTTGTAAGGTCAGGCTGTAGAAATCTGTGGCAGATGGATGTTTGTACTGTTAATCAGAGCAATGAAGCTGGTTGGATTACCTTAATAGCTGGGATCAAGCCAAGAGATGCTGATGTAGTCATCTTCAATACACACGCTCAGATGCTGCCTGGACATTACTGTTCCAGGACTAACATCTGTTCACGTTCTCCTTATTAAAGCTATGAAAATATTAGGTCTACCTCATATACTGTTACCATAGCAATAGTATTCTTTATTAAATGACCATGTATTTAATGTTAAGCAAGTTACAATGATCAGAGTAAAGCTGAGTAAGATCAACATTAGGTCCTAGGGGTCTCTGTCAATTCTCACCAAGAAGGAGAAGACGAAAGACCATCGCCTTCATTATTCACACTGCTAATTTCCTCAAAAACAGCTCCAAGTATTGCAAGCCTTCAAGCTTATGGTTAAGGACGCAAGTTTTCCAAAATTCTGACTGTGTTGGAGTGCTCAAATTTATTGTTGGTGATAATTACTGTTAGTTGTTTTCCCCAAAGGCTCACTTTATCATTTTCAAGAATATGTCTGTTAAATACCCAGGTCTGAAAAACCATGGTTTGCTAATGACTCTTCAAGTAAAAATGGTATTCCATGAAAACAGCAGCTAATTCAGTGCACAACTTCAACAATTGTGCAAACATTTTCCTTCAAGTCAGACATTGCACCCGGCCTATACAGCAAAAATGCTTTGTGCTACTTCTTATTTCATCACACAGATTAAAATGGCATGCACTTATGCAACAAGATTTAATAAAATTTATAATAATTTAATTACAGACATTTTAAAATTAAACTGTATTTTTATTTTAAAAAATTGAGCAGCATGTGGCTGTAAAAAATACAGTCACCTCACGTACAGTTTTGGCATATTGCTTTGACCCATCCACTGCTTTTGTACCTTCAGTGCAAATGTTAACCCAGTGAACATAGCAAACAACATGCCAGTGTTATTTTGAAAACAGTTTTATTTACTTATTTTTATTTTTATTATTTGACAGGTAGAGTTATGGACAGTGAGAGACAGAGAGAAAGGTCTTCCTTCCATTGGTTCACTCCCCAAATGGCTGCTACGGCCAGCGCTGCGCCAATCCAAAGCCAGGAGCCAGGTGCTTCCTCCTGGTCTCCCATGCGGGTGCAGGACCCAAGCACTTGGGCCATCCTCCACTGCACTCCCGGGCCACAGAAGAGAGCTGGACTGGAAGAGGGGCAACTGGGACAGAACCCGGCGCCGATATGGGATGCTGGCGCTGCAGGTGGAGGATTAGCCAAGTGAGCCACGGTGCCGGCCTTTAATTTTTTTTTTTTAATTTGAAAGGCAGGAAGACACAGATAGTTAGAGGTCTTCCCTTGGCCGATTCACTCCCTAAAAGCCTTCCATAGCTGGGGTTGAGCCAGGTCATAGCTAGGATCCTGGAACTCAAACAGGGTTTCCTATGTGGATGGCAGGGACCCAAGTATTCAAGCCACCACCTGCTGCTTCTGAGTGTGTGTCACCAGGAAGCTGGATTCAGGAGCAGAGCTGGGGCTCAAACCCAGGCACTCCAATATGGGATGTGCACATCGAAACCAGTGGCTTGACTGCTGCAACAAACGCCCGCCCCTTGAGAACCGTTTTGACCTTGTGGTGTCAGGGATGTGCAGTACTATGTAGATGATATATTGAGAACCACTGATACACAATATGATTCCAGTTCTATGTAAGAAATACACAATGATGTACATAGCAAATATCTGAATTTTCACTTAGTTTCAATTGTGTGAACTTTTAACTAATGCCACAAACATAATGCATGAGTGGGAAGCTGGAATCAGGAGCCAGAGCCAGGCCTTTTTTTTTTTTTAAGATTTTATTTATTTAACTGCTTTCCCAGGCCATTAACAGGGAGCTATAACGGAGCAGCTGGGACTCAAACTTGTGCCCATATGGGATGCTGATTCCATAAGTTATTTTTTGATAAAAATGTATATATTTATGAGTTACAATGTGATGTTGCAACATACATATATGTTGTGGGATAGCTAAATCAAGCTGATTAGCATGCAAATTACTTCACATAATTACTATTTTACTGTGGTTAGAGCACTTAGCAAGTTTCCAGTATAAAATACACTGTTAACCATAGTCACCATGATGTACAATAGATCCCTTAGTTTTTAACAATTGAATAATATTTTACTAGGGCTGTCATTGTGGTGTAGAGGGTAAAGCCACTGCTTGTGACATTAGCATCCAATATGAACATTGGTTCAAGTCCCGGCTGCTCCACTTCTGATCCAGCTCCCTGCTAATGAGCCTGGGAAGGTAGTGGGAGATGATCCAAGTACTTAGGCCTCTGCATCCACATGGGAGGCCCAGAAGAAGCTCCTGGCTCCTGACTTTGGACAGGTCTCCCTCTAGCCATTTGGGGAGTGAACCACCGTATTGAAGATCTCTCTCTCTCTCTCTCTCTCTCTCTCTGTACCTCTATCTTTCAAATAAATAAAATAAATCTAAAAATTTTTACTGCATGAACATATGATTTATTGTTTAGTCAATTCCACAACATTGGATGTTTCAGTTGCTTCTAGTTTTTATCTCTTAGGAACAGTGCTGAAATGAACAGCTTTGCATATTCCTCAGTGTATGACTATTTGATTATTTCCTTAGGGGGAAAATCCTCTAAGGACAAGTACATCTTTAAAGCTTCTTGCTCTCCAGGTAATTTATAGCACTGTATATATCAGTCTATCCCTTTCCTCTATTCCAGGAGTCACTATTCCTATCCTGCCACAGCCTACCATACGCTTGCGCAAAATGCTCTTGTGAAGGATGTCAGGAAAGCCAGGCTGTGGTTTGGTAAAATATCCGGGGCACCTCTTATTATCTTTTTTTTATCAGTTCAGTGGGCCTGGAAGGGAAAGAAAGATACATCTGCTCTTAGGTGAACTCAGGGGTGGGGGTAGGCTCCCATGCAGTCCTCACCACCGTCCCTCTTCCAAATAAAGGAAACAAACCAGTGATCTGGGCCCAGAATCCCTCTTTCTGTCATGCTGCTGTTCCTCATCATTTGAACTCAGGGGTGGGGGTAGGCTCCCATGCAGTCCTCACCACCGTCCCTCTTCCAAATAAAGGAAACAAACCAGTGATCTGGGCCCAGAATCCCTCTTTCTGTCATGCTGCTGTTCCTCATCATTTGAAATGGTAACTCACATTGTCATGATGTGATCGCCATGGTGGCTCAAGACAGATGGCCCTTCCTTGTCAAGACTTGTACCAGGTCATACAGCCCTCCCTCTTTGGAGATCTGTAGCCAAGGGACAGGCAGTAGATCTTACTCTTTTTTTTTTATTTTTTGACAGGCAGAGTGGACAGTGAGAGAGAGAGACAGAGAGAAAGGTCTTCCTTTTCCGTTGGTTCACCCACAATGGCTGCTGCGGCGGGCACACCGTGCTAATCCGAAGCCAGGAGCCAGGTGCCTCTCCTGGTCTCCCATGCGGGTGCAGGGCCCAAGGACTTGGGCCATCCTCCACTGCACTCCTGGGCCACAGCAAAGAGCTGGACTGGAAGAGGGGCAACAGGGACAGAATCCGGCGCCCCGACTGGGACTAGAACCCGGGGTGCCGGCGCTGCTGGTGGAGGATTAGCCTATTGAGCCGCGGTGCCGGCCCTTACTCCTTTTTTATTTCTACAAGTCTCTTATTACCACCATGTCCTAACAGTTCCTTTTGTAAAATAAAATTCTTTATGTATTTGAGTTACAGAGAGACAGAGGGAAAGACAGAAAGAGAGAGAGAGAGAGAGAGAGAGAGAGAGAGAGAGAGGCGCTATTGCCCACCTGCTGGTTCATTCTCCAAATTGCTGCAATGGATCTCCCACATGGGTGGCAGGAACACAAGTAATTGGGCCATCTTCTGCTGCTTTTCCAGGTACGTTGTCAGGGAGCTGGACAGGAAGTTTAGCAGTCAGGACTAGTGCTCATATGGGCTGCCACGCAAGTGGTGGATTAACCTGCTGTGCCTTAACACCTGCTCCTCATTTATTTGTTTAAAGGTTTCTTTATTTACTTATATGAGAGAGAGAGAGAGAGAGAGAGTCTTCCATCCATTGGTTCACTCCTCCAGTGGCCACAACAGCTAAGCCTAGAAGCCTGGGCCAGGCCGATCAAAGCCAGGAACTAGAAACTCCATCCTGGTCTCCCATCCTGGTCTCCCATAGGAGTGTCATGGGCCCAGGGACTTGGGTCATCTCCACTGCTTTCCCAGGCATATTAATTGGAAGCTAGATCAGAAGTGGAGCAGCTGGGATCCCATATGGGATGTCAGCATTGCAAGTGGTGGCTTAAGCCTCTGTCCACAATGCTGGCCCCTCTAACAAGTTCCTGTAGTCACCATGTCATTTCACCCTTCATCATTGCATACTTGCTTTATTATAACTTCCTAACAAATGTTTTCCTTTCTATTCTCCACCCCAACCCCATTCCAGCTACAGTCCATCTTTCACATTGCCACTAGATTATTTTTCCTTCTGTCAAGAATGTCCAGTAACTCGCATGGTTTCCATTCCAGGCACACTAGCTGCCTATCACAGGAACAGATCTCCCCACCTCCACGGAGCCTTTCCTCTCACCCTTTCCCCTCCTAGAATGCCTTTCTTTTTTTTTTTTAATATTTATTTATGTATTTGAAAGTCAGAGTTACAGAGAGAGGAGAGGGAGAGAGAGAGAGAGAGAAAGAGAGAGAGAGAGAGAAGTCTTCCATCCACTGGTTTACTCCCCAGATGGCCGGGTCTTCCCAGGCGGTGTAGGGTCCCAAGGACTTGGGCCATCTTCTACTGCTTTCCCAGGCCATAGCAGAGAGCTGGATGGGAAGTGGAGCAGCCGGGTCTCGAACCGGCGCCCATATGGGATGCTGGTATGCTTCAGGCCAGGGTGTTAACTCACTGCACCACAGTGCTGGCCCCTAGAATGCCTTTCTGTGCTGTCCTTCAGGTCCAGCTCAGAAGTGCTCTTCCCCCTTGAAGCTTTCAAAGTAACCTCTGCTTTATTTAATCAGAGAGCATATATTTGACAGTGAACACATGCTGGATACTATTAGTAATTCTTCTGTATTTATGTACCTTATCTCCCCAGCTGGCTTGTACATTTAAGCATGAGAAAAATCTTTTGTCAGATAAAACGTACAACTTTATTGATGATACACAAATGAAATCTTTGGTGGCTAAATTCAAGTGAAAACAAATAACAGAATATTAGGCCATTCAAAAAGGACAGGATCACTGTCAATTCACATAGAGGAATCAGAAAAAAACATTCCCATCCAAGCAGCACAATTAAAGTCACAAATGCATTTTCAGTACAAGAGGACTATTTATTTGGTATTCATAAAATGATTCAGCTTAAAGCTGGTGGCTGACACAGATAACATCACTATGGACGATACATTATTCAAAGCTGGCAGCTGAAGAGATTTCTTTACTATAAGGACAAACGGAAAAGCAGTAACTTTGCATTTTCAATGCTTCCATACTGCAAAACCAAGACATTTCTTCAAGTCTTTTAAGAGCACATAGCCAATCAGAATTTGTTCACTAGTTTGATCACTTTCACTTTCACCAAGAGG